>LR990228.1:4110000-5477500 GCA_905147385.1 Limenitis camilla
AAATAGATACAATAAATAATTGTAATCAAATAGATTTTTGATAAAATATAAGATAGCGCTGCATAAACTACATTTTGAAATATATTTGTATAACCGAGTACACAGTTATTGACAGATTTCTACTACCTTAAGCTATATTTTGTTTATTTACATAAACACAGACCATTAACCGTTTTGTTTGTGCATATTTAATCTGAACTATGAGTGAGGGAGAAACGTGGACTGAGTTTAAGTTTTGAATTTTTAACAATGAAGCTCGACAGTGCGACGGCAGTGGCAAATGAATGCCTACAAACCCACTGCCTTATATAAATGCACCTTTGAAAATTTCTAAAGAATGATAAACACTGCTTCGTAACGAATTCATCTGAAACAGAGCTGGGTTAACAATGGCATAGAGCTTTAGGGTAAAATTTTAGGGAAATCTACGAATAAATAAAAGCTCAACGTTCGGACTTTTAATATGTTTTTTTTATATACCTGCCTATTAATATTCTATTTCTTAGTGCTACTAATTCCACATTTATAAAAATATGAATGTTTAAATTTTATGATTTACATGCTCTTTATCCCGGAATCATGCAAATTTCCTGTGGGATGTCAACTTCAACAATTTATTTACATGACAAATGTGTAAGATGACAATGTCTTCTTACACATTTTTCATTTCTCTTTAGATCCAATTCTGACACCGGTGTTGACCTGAAATGAACGTTCAAAGATATAAAATTTTATTAAGCTGAATTATAATTCTAGAGGTAAAAAGTTTTCCAACAAATTTTCTAACCCTAAATCAACTCTGTCAAATAAAAAATATTAAAAAGTCAATAACTTGAGCGCGTTAAAAATAGGACTGACTCGGAAATTTTAAAAGTGAACTGGCACGAAAAATCTATTGAAACTTCTTCACAACTACAAAAAAACTAAGACTTTTGTTTATGAGGACGCTACGAAAAATGATAAAAAAATATAGTGATCGATAGCTGCCACTGCAGTAGTTCTGCAGACTCAAGGGCGCGCAGCCAAGCCTGTTCGATTCTAACACAAATTATTGCTGCAACGCTTGAGACTCCACATGTGCTGTTACATTGTTAATTTCCTTTTGTCTCTTTTGTATTAATGTATTTAGAATATCTGAGCTTAATCGACTTTTAAAGAAAAAGAGACGTTCGGGAATAACTTGTTTGTAAGCTGATTTACACCGATATTCGAAGTATGGTTTAATTTATTAAATATATATAGTCATTGACTTTATTTATAATGCTAGAGTTTGGCTATGGATGACAATTGAAACTTTAACGTAGCAATATTAAAATTGCCTTATGAACACAAACAACAAGCAAAGTTATGGATTTTGCAGTAAATACATTTTATTCTATTGAAATACATATTTTCTTTGTTAGTTAGCATACAACAAAGGTTAATAATAGGTACATAAGCAATATAATGGTCTTTGTACGTTGTTCTGTCAATATGTTTAAAGTAGAAATAAATAAAATGATACTTTCGTTAAAACTATTATACAGCAACAATTCTTTGAATAGATTTGGACAGAACTTTTGAAGTTCGAAGTTATATTAATGCAATAAATAATCTCTATATTAATACGTGAAGCAAAAACTTTGTACCCCTTTTTACGAAAATTGCGCGAACGGAGGAGTACCACACCTAAAGTTTATATAGAGAAGGAATGCAGAATGCTAGTATTTTTTACTCTTTTGTTTAGTGTTAAAGTAATTTAAATTAATTATGGTCGAATTGCGAACACTAAGTGACCATTGGTTAAATATTATGACGTTCTAAAATGTATAAAATCTACAATAAAGATTTTAATTATATTATGTTAATTAAAAGTTAAGTGGGTAAGAGTGCACGTGTTGCTTATATGAAGCAGTTGTTATTTTAAAGCCTTTTATTTTCTCGTTATATTTTTGACATTGACAAAAAAAAATTAAATTAAATTAACAGAAATTTTATTACAACTATGGAATAATTTTGAAAAAAAAATATTTTTTATGAATCTATTTAAAACTAGCGTCCTGCTCCGGCTTCGCACGGTTTCTTTCTCTACTATATATTATTACTATGTATTATACATATAAACCTTCGTCCGGAATCACGTTATCTTTTAATTAAAATCCGATGAGTAGTTTAAACGATCTAAGCAAAATGACTGCGGAAGTAACTTGATTTTATACCAAAATTTGTCTGTTTGTATGATTGTTGTTGTGTAATATAAACTTAGTTTCTTTGTTTTATTAGGCGTTGTTTCGCAAAACTAGGACAATTCGATTATATATAAGAAAGATTAAGGTTTAAATTCAATACAAATCGTTACGAAAATATTCTAAATTTAAATTCAAAAGAAAAGCTAATTTTCCGAGTGACAATCATTATTCTGTAGACGTAGAGTGTAGCTGTAGACAATAGAGATTTTCAACTACGAGTATTTGCACTGCTACGCTTTGTCTTAGCGCTACGAAAGCCACACTATTTCGTAGGCCTACTTACTGTCTTAATCCAGTATGAATTCTTGATTTCACTATTATTCGTAATAGTAATATAACCGACTATTCGCTACGAGGAGGTAAAATAAAATGTCTGTGATCACCATAAAAACTAACATCAACAATAGTGCTAAACCGACCAACTATAAATAATAGTTAACTAGATAGAATATAATGTTAGAATAATACATTTATAGCAACACTAGTCAACCCGCGCGACTTCGCCCGCGTGATACTCCGATCCTATTGGTCATAACATGATGGTATATAACCTATAGCCTTCCTCGATAAATGTGCTATCTAACATTGAAAGAGAATTTTGAAAATCAGACCAGTAGTTCCTGAGATTAGCGCGTTTGAGCAAACAAACAAACTTTTCAGCTTTATATATTAGAATAAGATTTCCAGCTATTCAAAATTTTTCTTTTTGTATTAAAAATGTTGGTTCTGACAATGGATAAAATAATAGATAACAACTTACTAGCCGTTTTATATGAAAACCATAGAAATCGACACTGAATATTTTTTAAATCATTAAATAATTTAGCAATATTGAAAAACATAATATCCCAAATATCATTACAATTTATTATTAAAAAATAGACAATCGAAAAATAGAGTTTTTCAGAAATAGAGTTACGTTTTTTCTAGGTGTGAGGTACTAAAATTAATACTAAACTTATTGATTGATTTTCATCGTCATCATCACAACCCGTTCATGGCCCACTGCTAAGCCGGGTCTCCTCCTCATAGTGAGGAGGGTGTGAGGCCTTTGTTGGGAGACTTCACACATCTATGAGAACTTTAGGGAGCTCTCAGGAGTGCAGGTTTCCTCAGATGTTTTCCTTCACCGTTAAAATTGCTTAAAACACACATAACTCAGAATAGTCAGAGGTGTGTGCCCAGGATCGAACTCGGACCTCCTATGTAGGACATTCAAGTCTTAACCACTAAACCATCACTGCTCAGGGTGGATCGATTTTGCCTTCTTTGAATTCGAATGATGATCCCTCAACGAAACGAGGTGTCTTGTAAATTATAAATAGCAAATTGTACCAACGTGCATATTGCGTATCATCGCGTGTGGCAATGGACCTTGGCCTTTTATGCAGTTCCCATTTAACCATATCACTTACGGTACGAGTAGTTTACATTTTAAAAGGTAATTAAACGATTAGCACTGCTATTCAAAGTTACTGCTCGTTATATTAAAAGCGTATAATGTGCAAGTTCATTTATATAAAGTGCAGCTTGCCTCTCGCTTGGCTTACGTATTTGTATGAAAGGAACATTATGGCTGCATTTTTCATTTTAGATTATATTTCAAGTTAAAGTAATAACAATATAATTATAAAAAAAGTCTCCTTTAACTCTAGAAAGAAAAGCAGTAGGTCCACCTGATGGTAAGTGGCCATCATCGCCCATGGACATCAGCAAAACAAAAACATCTTGCTTTGCTGATGCAGTGAATGCTCGAAGATAGAGTGGGGAGGGAAGTGAAGAAAAAAATGCTGCGGTTTCAGCGGACCCTGAGCAAGAGCCCAGAGACCACTAGATCCGCAGCTTTAATGGGATGGGAGAGGGAGGGGGTACGGAATGTTTCGTAACGGGTACAAAACACGCGCCCTTTCTTACCCGGGGTAGGATACTTTTATTCAGAGGGTGAAGAAAACCATTTTGTACATTTGTAAGAACTATATTTTTTCTACCACTTGAAATTACTTGTATAATGTTTTTATTTTAGTATTTTTTTAATATATAAAGAGTATTTAGTTTGTTTGTTTCAACGCGCTAATCTCAGGAACTACTGGTCCGATTTGAAAAATTCTTTCAGTGTTAGATAGCCCATTTATCGAGGAAGGCTATATATCATCACGCTAAGACCAATAGGAGCGAATGATCACGGGCACGAAGTCGCAAGGGTCGGCTAATATAAAATATTTTACGTGATCCATGATAGTTTAGCTTATTTCTTAAATACATAAAATTGGCGACTAGGATGTGATTAGATTCAGGTAGGGTGCTATCTTATATATTTTGTGATATAACTAAATTATGGCGTGAAGTTAATTAGTATCATTTTACCTACGGGATCGAATGTCAATTGACCCAATATGTCGCTATGATCTGAATTAAAAATTATTAAGAGCAATGTTCTGTACAAATATTCGTACACTTTTGTAATGTTAATTAATAAAAGAGAAAAGAGTAAGTTGTAGTAGTATATATGCACACTAGCAGTATGACGGCTAGCACTAGACTAGAATATCCTCCTGGGGGTTATACTTTAGAATCAGAGCTTCAGAGCCACTGCTAAGAATACTCGCGATGTAATCCCTCATAATTTTGTCGTGACGGCGTATTTATTTTGCAATCCCCACGTCCTTGATTTATGTTTATCAGTTGGCCAACATTCAAGTAACAGAATGCTACTCAAAACAGTCGTACCAACATCAAAATCAAGTAACAGGATGCTACTCAAATAATAAGTGTTGCCAACATCATAATTAACAGTAATAATTTCCTGGATTCATTTCGGCTAATAAAATTTTTGTCAACACAAGCCATTCTTTCATTCTTATGCATATTTCATTTTCACACTTAACAATTATGTATAAGCTAAAATCCCAAAGTTTAGATAAATTAATAGGACAGAAAGTCAATTTTGCTTTTTAGAAACTTTAAGCAATATGCAATACGTGATCAAACTTGCAATGCATGTTTGTTTCAGAGATGGAAATCGTGCCCGAGGGAAAAAACTTCCGATTGGTAACCGAAGACGAGCTCCCAGCGGTGGCTGACCTCTTAGTGCAGTATATGCCTGAGTCTTTAAAGGTAAATTAATGTCTTCCCAAAAATAAAATTGAAAAATGCGATAAAGTTTCATACGACGATAAAAGAATTGATGAGGTCCAAAAAAAATTTCTTAGTAATTTAAAATAGTTTAAGAAGTAATGTTAGTAAGTCGTCACATATATTATGTAAGTTCAAATATTTTTATTTTACACGCGTCGTCGCATTGGGGGACCTGGGAAATACCTTAAAACTTCACATTCACAATGATTTAAAAAAGGATAGTAATCTTTATGTCTCTAGAGGACTAAATCGCTTACCATTAGGTTATGGCTACTGTTATTGATTTTACAAATAGAGCCAAAACTCTTTGGCAACTTGCCTGTTTAAATTTCAATAACAATATGTTTTAAGATAAAACTTAATACTAAGAAATTCAATAGACTGTCTACTTGTTGAAAAATGTAATGGCTCTTTTCTTTTAAAGATCTTGAATTTAATTTATCTTTGTGTTATGTTTCAAGTTTCATCAAACGATTCAAACATATCTAAACAATAAGGTGTGGGACTTCCATTTTTATGTAGCAAAAAATTGGCCTGAAGATCCAATTTGTCTACACTTTCCTGGCTGCACCAGTACGGTAAGAACATAACTAAATATAATATAGTTTTAAGTAGACGTATACCTGATTGAGACACTCATTTTGGGAAGCAAATATTTCAAACGCAAATTTAATTACAATTTCATTCTAAGTGCTAAAATTATCTCTCTCGTAATTCCAAACTTTTCCCTACAAACTTAAATACTTCTCATGTCAGATTTATCACGTCAGTGCCTTCACTTTACGAGGCTTAAGTAGGCTTCAGCACAAGTGTTACCTTTTCATATGCATATAATTTAAATTTTATAACCATTTGGTGACATTCTTCTAATAAAACAAGAACTAGGTCATATTCCAGCTGAAGAAAACCTTCAAGTAAAAGCTACGACTAAAACTTCTTTACTTTTAAAAGGGATTTCATTCATTTCCAAAGTTTTGAACGCGTATATTCCGAATGTATGCTGAACTTGTATGCTTCAAGTGCTCTACAATTAGTGTAGCGACTCTTAAATCTAGTTCTGATTATTAAATTTAAATCCCTCGCGTTTTGATTAATGCTGTTTTTTTTTAAATTTTTGTGTATTTTATTTTCAGCCAAACAGTCATCCTTATGAAAGCGTGACAATATTCTGTCCATCGGATCGCGCCGAGTTGGTCGACTTGTTGACATCTGAAGATATACTCCTTGATCTCACCCAACCGCTGTACATGAACTTTACTCATGAGGCTATTGTTAACCGCTTCGAAAAACGCTATGAAGCTCACGACAAGATTACTGGGGATGTATACGTGTGCGACAAACCACCCGAAGACACTAATGATGAGTAAGAAAAAATTGAAAATTTCTACAGAATATGTCTGTTCCTTTTTAAAGCATTTTAGTAACACAATTAAGAAACAAAGAAATTAAGATGGACCTTTCTAGAATGGTCCTTTGACTTTTTTTTTCAAAATCAATAAATGACCCTTTTATCGTTGATTTCAGACTGCCATCGGACGTAGAGTTAGTTCGGCTGCAGCCCGAGCACATGAAGGCAGTTCACGACCTATACCCGGCTAGCGACATCGAATGCCGAGAGGTGTTTGAGAAGCTCGTCGCTGAACTGCCTGCTTATGGTATCTTCGTGGAAGGCCAGCTAGCTGCTTGGATGGTGCAGTCGTACTATGGAGCCATGTTCTCTATGCAAACGCGACCTGAATTTCGTAGAAAAGGCTACGGTATCTTTCTAGCGAGGCGTTTGACCAAAGAGGTCGCCGCTCGAGGCTATAAGCCGTTCGTTGTGATTCGTCCGGAAAACGACGCGTCCCGTTCCCTCTATTCAAAGCTCGGCTTCGAGAAACGTTTCCGAACTGTTCGCGCCGTTTTGCGTCCTCGCTAACGTAAAAGTTGATCACTAGCAGATTTTATTTTTTTAAGACTTTTGAAATAAAAAATCAATTTAGCTTGCGATCTTTGATCGTTTAGAAAATTTTAGTAGTAGCTAAGATGGAGCGGCTAGAGCTTTCGGTCTGCATGTGATATTTGTTTTGGTTAGTCAATAAAAGATAGAAGTTTTTAAAAGATTTATCACTTAATATAGATGTGATCTAGGTTTGTGAAACAGGAGCTCGTCCAAATAAGATTCTCGTGTGATTTTATGTTTCAATAATAGAAATGTCTAGTTGGTTAGCTAGTATTTTATCAGGTGATTTTATCCTAATGGCAACCAAAGCAGATCCGAAAGCGACAGTCGTTCGCTGCGTTCTAGTGCCAGCCTAGTTACCGATTGACTCAATGACGCTAACTTGTCAAGAACTCCGGAATCTTGGATCACTCTCAAGTATGTAGGTGCTTCACACTGTAGACCTCCTTTTGCTTTGCCTTTTCTCCTTACTATGCTCAACTTCTTAATATTAGGCAGACTAGAAAATAATTTCATCTATGCAAGATGGCACTTCTTGACAATTTAGCTTTAAAGTATCTCATTTAGGCGAACGCTTCATTACCACTCGTTGAGCGAGCGGAACTGTTCTGTCTCATGGTTTTTGAAATTTTGGGACCCGTTATGACCTATGTGATAAATAAACGTATTCCTACGTATCACCATAACGTATCAAATATTGAATTACAAATACACATATGTACATGAGAAAGAAAGTTACCGAGTACTCGAGTTGCACAATTCAAAGATATAAGCACCATTATTGTTCATCTGACGCTAGGAATACGGTTCTACAACGTTATGGGCTATAATTTTTACGATATCCGACAAGATTAATTTAGCCATTAATATCAAGTGGAATTATACACTGTCTCAGTATAGTAGGTTTTGATAGATTTTGATAAAAACATACATATGGAAAGAATTACATATTTTATTTATTTTATACTTTTGCTATGTTTTTGTATGACAAAAGGATATTGAAAGGCTAGAAGAGTATTGAAAGTGAATGTGACGTGTTTTATACATAGTATTTCAATAAAAATATCGCCTATGAATTATTATGATAGATAAACTGTGTTTTGATAACCAGTCTTCGTTTCATATGAATTTTGTAGGTAAGTAATCTGTTTTTATAAAGCAAGAAACATTGATGGGTAACGCGATAAAATCAATAAAAATTTGATATGAAAAGTAGATAGGTAGGTATTTTAATATGGGAAACTATTTTACAATTATATAACGGCGTAGTTTATTAACGTTTGCATCCAAAGTATACCTGCGATTGTAAAATATATTATTTTAGTCAATTGTTCTTACTGTACTTGTATAGTTTTGGATTAGATTCGTATTTATTTAGTTTACCTTGTAACGTGGATTTGTCTTCCTAAGACTGTATCGTTTGAAAGGCATGGGTGAAAAGCTGGCAACTTGGACTAAGAGAAGTTTAAGACCGTTTTCATAGAGTAATGTATGTTTGATAATGAATTTAATTTATTAATTTTTCCTTCAATACATTCGAAAAGCACTTTTTAAAAACTGGCACATAGCTTAATAAAATATTGGCATTAAGATCAAATTTTGCTCAAAATTTTCGAGCTTCCACCTTTCATTGAACTGTGCGTAATTCGAAAAGCAAATGCCAAAGTTACCTTTAAAATTTAAATAATTTTACCGTACTTACTCATTAACGAAGTAATGAAAAGTAAATCCTAGGATAATTAACAGTCTAATAAATTATGTGCATTAAAAAATCATATCTCAACTTGTTTTTAAATGAGAAGACGATGACAACTATGTCGATCCAGAAACACAAAAAAGCATCAATAAAAAGAAACCTAATGAAAGTACTTGCTTATTTAAATATACACAGTTTTATGCTGGTGTACAATTATACATAATTACCGAGTCATTATAAAGTCAAAATGAAAAGTTGCAACGTCTACTTATTTAAAATATAAGAGCCATTATAAACATGCGATCATGCTAAAAGCTTTCCCACATTCCTACTCTCTGTAGGTACATACGATTAAGTAGTTCGAAAATTTCTTGAAATTATTAATTATAAGAGCAGTTTTCTGAACACTTTCCCTTGCCTAATAAACAATGGAGTTATCAGGACACATCTCCGTCCTACACTGCATTTGACGCAAAATGTAATCGCAACATATTTAAAAGGATAATAAACTTCTGCAGGTACACAAATAATGTAGTGTCCGTTCTGTATTGTTTATCACATTTACCTTGCAAAGGTATCAAGAAAATAATAAAATTATATATTATATTGCCTTTGTTTCATTTAAACCTTTTGACATCTATGTATATATATCTATAAAAAAATCGAATTAGTTCGAACACATATAATTCGAGAACGGCTGGACCGATTTTCAAGGTTTTTGTTTTATTGTAATCGTCGTCCCAAATAGCAGAATAACTATTAAAAACATTTTCCCATACAAAATGTTGATGGGACCGCCAAGTGTCATAGACACGTTCCGATCGAGGCGTATGTGGGCCAGACTAATGGTACGATTTCAGTGGACTCTGGGTTCTCGCTCAGGGTCCACCGAAACCATAGCATTATCACTCCCATTCCTTTATCTTCGAGGTGGCAACGCATCAGCAAACAAGAATCACTCTCATGTTTGACCGATGCCATAGGCCACAGTGCCACTACTTACCATCAAGTGGACCGTCCACTCGTTTTAAAAAAAATTGCATGCAACGTATTGCTATACAGTAATCGGTATAGCTCCTCTCTCTTTCTATGACATAAATATATATGGACAGAATACAATAAATATGGACCGCCTTCCCAACTAGGAGTTGATATTGAAACGACAATAAGCGTAAGAAAATATATACATATTTTATTTGTCATAGAACAGTACATAATACAGCTATTTATTCAATAACTTGTGAATAAAAATCTAATATTTTTTTTAATTATTTATCCTTTCAAAAAGGGCCACACATTTGCTATTATACATATATCGTGCCAAAGAGGGTCAGAATTCCAATAGCTTATCTTCACGAACTTATACTATGTATATAGTATATACTTATATAAACCAATATTGAAATTTTGAAAAAAATCTTCTGTTCAATAAAAAAATATTAAGGACACGTAAAAAAAGGAAATAAATCCCACAATTGCTTACAACTTGCCTCCTTTGTACGAACGTTTCCAACTCCTGATACAAAGTATAAATGTATTGACTTTTTAAAACGTAGAAACCTTCGAGATTTACTTCGTTTTTGCTAAAAAGATCTCAAGTAAGTATATAAATTTCATACTTTTTTACACTATAATTCATTATACTCTCACTTTGTATCATTTGGCAATGGCATATTATGTTTATACCAAAAAAAATTAAAACTAGTTGTTTTAAAACACATTTTTAAAACAGTTTGAATTAAAACCGTTTATTTTATAACGTACTTATTTAAAAACAAAGATATGGCGGCACTCGGCCGTCGGAAAAAAATTAAACCATTGGACTAGTGGATATTGAATTTAAATATAAAATAATATAAATTTTGAGGTTTCCCCTATTAAAAATGAACATTAGTTAGACCATACAGGATGAATGTACCTAAAGCGTTTAGTACGGATTAGAGGTAAGTAAGCACGCAACGTTGAATAAAATATGTTTATGCATTAATCGATTTTTGTAAATATTTAATTTACTATGGTGAATTTGAAAATACCTTGTCTAGAAATTAATTAATATAGTTCTAATTAATCTGTGGGATATATCCGCGACACACACACACACACACACACACACACACACAGTGTGTTCTTGTAGGGATTTACAGGATTGTCGTGTTTTACAGGACTAGATATAAAACCAAAAAACCTATTTAATATCTTTTGCTATGTTAAGATAAACATTTAACATATTAATGCGTAATTATTATTGATGTACCGTATAGTCGGCGACAAGTCGTTAAAGTCGATTATCTTTTATTTAGATATAATTTTTTTTTCGTGATGTAACAAAAAAAAATATCCAGTTTTCGGATTTATTCCTATATCTACTTGTACTATAAGGCACAAGTAGTGTTGTTATGCACTAAATCATGTTTTACATCACCGGGAAGCATTTAAAATATCAATATATTCACTATAGACAGCTGTACGTTTTAATTACGATGACTTAAAGGTTTTCTTTTTTCGCAGCATTAAGCGACTATAGACTTATTTTATGGATATTAATTACTGACCCATGCATTAATGAAACTCAATAAAGTATGGGAAAAAACATGTCGTGACGCGATCGCAGGCGGCGCGGGGTTTGGGACTTGCACTAGGCTTGGGTAAAAAATATCGATATATCAAAATATCGATATTTAAAAAAAAATAACTGATGTATATCGTCGATATTTTAAATCTCAAATTTCGATAATTGATATCTATTTCGAATTAGTATCAAATTTGAAATTTTTTAAAAGCTCGGTATATACATAAAGCAGCGCTACTGAATCATTCGCTTTTCTATCTCTTGTTAACCCACGATTACGATAACACACACCCCCACTACTAGTAGAAAGAGTAAGCTCTCAGTAACTCCACTATCGTCGATATCATGTATTCGATCGCGAACTGAGCCAAACTCCGATCACATCACCTAAAATAAAATGGTAAAATATAGATATATCTAAATATCGATATATTTATTTTCAGATATATCGATGTATTTTAAAAATATCGATACGATATATATCGATATATTTTCTTCATTCGCTCATCCCTAACTTGCATGCGAATCAGCTGTAAACGAACTGTTAGGGAAATTGCCAAATGCACACTGCAGGGACCGTGATCGGCTCGGCCTCTTTCCAATGGAATAATCCTACGTAGTTTTAGTCGGTACACCTCCAGTAATTATGTTACACATTGATTTAAAAAAAATAGGATTCTTCTTTTTATTACTTTTTTTAACTTTTTTGTGTTGTGGATTATTGTATCATTTCTTCCCCAAACACTGTACAAATCGGTAATTTTAACTGGCAACACTTTAATTATTTTATCAATTGCAACTCAATATTAAATGTCAATTCAATAACTACAGGCTCAAAAGGGCTAGTATCCAGAGCCGTTAAACAAGATAATTAAAAAAAAGTCAATTCAATCAATTTTAAGAATACACAAGATGGTTGATTGTATGTCTCGTTTTTAACCCATGTTTTGTGTTAATATAATTCTAGTACTATATATTTGTTAATATGGCTACTTTAATAGATAAAATAGAAATGTTAATAAAAAGAGAGAAAACCACACCGGAACGTAAAAAAGAAGATGCTGCTAAGTCTTCCAGTGAAATACTTTCAGAACTATTCAGCGCCTTCAATGCTGATCCACCAAAAATTGATGAAGTTCTTCACAAAAAGTCTAAAAAGAGCAAGAAAAAGCACAAAAAAGAAAAGAAAAAACGGAGCCGTAGTGCAAGTTCAAGTAGTAATTCGGACAGAAGTGACTACTCCCATAAACGAAAAAAACGGAAAAAAAGTAAATTAAAAAAGCGTAAAGAAGACCGCACTCCTCGTCGTCGCTCACCTGTGATAACTAAATCTGAAACTGAATTATGGAAGATCAAAATAAAAAAGGAACAGGATCGTTATAATCACAAACCCGATACTAAAAATGTGGTCGAACCAATCGTTATTGACGAAGAAGTATCAATTAAAACAGAAGATACAAAAACAGCAGCAGCAACATTTACTAATATTGACACAAGTTTGATTCCTATGCCTGAATCTCCAAACGAAAGTAAACTCAGTGTAGACAAAAAATTAGAATCGGTTACGGAAAATGATAAAGCAAAGTCAAAAATACAAATAAAGAATTTGAAGTTCAGTGCAGTGTTTGAAGAAACAGTTAAAAAGGCAGAGGAAGAAGCTAGAAAAAAAGCTGAAAAAGTGGAAGAAGGTGAATACACTGACTCGTCAAGCATTTCAAAAAAAGATGAAGAACCCAATTTACAATTTCCCAAGTCTTCAGACCCAGGTGGAATATTAAAGAAACAAGCTGCTGAAGAAATAAAAATGTATGTAAATAAGATTAGATTTTAAAAAAATGTTTATATTACTGTTGTACTTACGATTTAGTCAAATTGCACACAACACAAAAAACTTTTGTAAGCTCCTTATTCACTGATGTGTATAGTATGTAGAAGATGTAAAGAAAATATTGCATTGCTTCAGTGCTTCTAAGCCAAAACTTGGAGCCTATTGAAATCACCTCTATTATGAGGAAATGGGGTTATAATTAGCAAAAACCCTTGACTGTCAGATTTGTATGAATATTTCTAAAATTCATGCAGGGAAGCTATAATATTTATTTTTTCAGATCTGAAGAGGAAAAGTTGTTGAGTAAACAACAGAAACAGTTAGAAAGTTCAAACAAATCCTCTCATAAGGATAACAGGTATAACTTGTTATATTTAGTGCTATAATAAACTATGCTGTACTATAAAGCTTACTCTTTTTTTGCAGAAGTTTGATTTTAAACAATTTGGAAACTGCAAAAAAACCTAAAATCGATAGAGACAGACAGATTGTTTATTAATGCAAACTCAGTGCTAGCAGCAACTTGTTTAAAATTATCATGTTGTCATTTGTAAAGCAAATTGTTCATAATTCATGAAACAATAATAACTTATTCAAAAAATATTTTTCTCAAGAATAATGTTATGATTTTTTTATATATGAAGTTACATTATATTATAGAAGATCGTCAAGCAAATCAAGACGTTCCACCTCACGATCTCGAAGACGTTATCGTTCAAGATCTAGATCCAGACGAAGGAGTCGATCACGTCATCAGTCTCGATCAAGACGTAGGTCTGATTCTAGATCTAGAAACAGATCATTGTCTAAGACAAGGCAGAGATCTAGACATTCACCTAGACATAGGAGCCGAATAGGCAGATCTAGGTAAGGAATATTCATTTATTTTATGACTACATGATTCTAACTTTTTTTTAATACTATAATGTGTCATTGTAGATCACCCAATGGTGTCAAATTAGCAGACAGTGAGAAGAAACGCTTGCTCGAAGTGGCAAGACGGAATGCAATAAATATGCTCAAAAATGGTGCAGTGCCAGCTGGAGCTGCTGCTCTTCCCCCACATACAAGAAATCAAGTTATGGCAGCTATACAATCCGGAGGTATTTTTGCACAATCCATTCATTCATTTATTACTTTTTCAAAATTTTTTAATGATATCATTACTACACACATAACTCGTATAATCTTCTAATTTCTAGTGTATTTTATTGTACTCTAAATATTTCTGTGATTATCTCTGACATATTCTACTTTTTAATTAGTAATCTCATCAAAATAAATAATAAATAGTTATTTTAGAAACATGGTAAAAAATTCAGTCAAACTCTATACATAAATGTTAATATATCAAACAGGAAAATCAGTAGATGAGTTGACAGACTTTTGCAAGCATTTATCAAAAAAAGAAGCTCTAGGAGAACTTTCTTCTGTGTCATCGCATGATGATGATATGAGCGAAAATGAAGACACCATTGCCTTCCACCACCCTTTCCTTGTAAAAGAGAAAGCTCCTATTGTTTTGAACATAAGGGTAAGTGCTCAAATTTTTAATATGTTTATCAAACAACAATTTTTACTTTTTGAATTTTATTTGATATACAATTAATAAAATATTTCTTCTTTCTGTCTGTCTAGATAACCTTTCTTAGGAATATGTTTAAAAGTTAGATCAAATCCTAATGTCAAACAAAGATATACCCATTAAACTATGCAAACATTTTTGCATTCAAGTATCATATTATAAATAATATATATAATGTGTAAACTACACTATGTTTACACATCTAATTTGAAACTAGATTTTTACGAAGATCTCGTATTCCATAGGGTGGAGCGCCCCTTCCAACAAAAACCAGCATCCTCCCAGTGGCCAACAAGGAGGAGCTTCGTCTTCAGTTTCCCGTATCCTCTGGCTCACAGCACAGGGAGAAAGCCTCCGAGTGGGTGCCTGTTGAGCCCAAAAAGGATAACATGGTAAATATTTGGGAATTAAAATTTATTTACTTTAAGTTTTAAAGCAGTTATTATATATAATTTGTTAGTTAGCTAAATAACTTACTCTTAAGCACAAAATTATTTTTTACAGCAAGTTGCAAAACTAAATTTAAAAACACCAGCAAAACCGCATGTTACCTTAGAGGCTAGCAGGTTAGTATTATGGTTACTCATCTTTTGTAACTCATTTTAGAATATTAAAAAAATATTCAATATGTCCTTCATCGGCAATATAAATTGATCATGATAATTCTTCCATCATACAGTCCAGAACTACCAGCTCTTCCTGCACCGCCCACAACGCAGCCCACATATATGAAAAGTTTCACGACTGGAACTCGTAAGTCAATAATTTCTTAACAGAATCCAAATTTGTTTAATTCATAAACGATCCATGAAATGAGACGAACGAAAAACTAAACAAATATTGAAGAAAATTTAACAATGCATTTACCATACATTTTATTCACCACTGATGTCATCTTAATATACATGGGACTCTCAGAAAGTTTTGGGAAACTAAACTACTAACTTCTATGGATAGAATATTTTAATTAAATAAATAATAAAGGACTGTAAGGAGAGTGACTCTAGACTCTGACAAGTGTGGTGTCCAGAAAGTCTCTCGTTTTACAGTAGATGGTTGCTTTTAAAAGTACTTCATAAATTTTTAAATGAGACGCGATAGTTCCATTTGGCTGTCGAAAAAATATGGAGAGAAATTTGAAAAGTAGTATTTTTACTTTTAAATAATCAAATTTTTCAAAATAATTACAAGTGGTCAGTGCCTTATACATAAAAACTTTATTTCGCAAAACTTTCTGAGTGGCCTGTTAATTCTAATAATTCTTATAAATGTTGCCAAGCTTGATTAAAGTTTGAAGCAGATACTTAAAAATAGTTTAATTTTAGAGTTGTCATCTGTACCTGCGTTACCAGCACCTGGACCTCAAGCTTATCCACCAAGAGTTGATCCACCTAAAATTGTAAGTTCTCTCATTGTAAAATTGTAGTTTAACCCAGAGCATGATTGTATAAGAATGTTTGTGAATTAGTAGTACAAAAACGTACTTAGTCCTCATGAATGAACCCATGAACTTGTTGCAAAATAATAGTATTAACCAATATTTTAATCCTTTCAGGATATGGCATTGATTGTGTCCCAGAAACTGTCTATGATTCGTAAAGAACAAGAGCAAAACGAATTAGCTAAAGCAAGAGGTGTAAGTATTACTTTATATTATGTCCCGTCTTCATATAATCACTACACAATGCTATCTATTCGCTTAGATCTTTTAAACTACTCAACGGATGTTGATAGCAGATAGTAGAAGCGACCATTGCTCTACTAAGTATGTTAGTTAGTTGGAATTGAGGGAGACATTTGTAAGCCATATTACTTAGATGCTAGTATTAATATCTGTATGTTGATCTATGTAATAGATCAATATAACCCTTCCCCAGTTTGGTTGGACTAAGGAGAATCGTCCCGGGCAGTTTACTGGATCAACTGGAGCTAGCATCCTCACCCCTCGGGAACTCGCGAGCGGAACTCAGGCCTGGGCCAAAAAGGTACTGCACATTTACATGCATAAGTTTCATTTTTGCTTGGCCGTTGGATTTATTATTATTTTTTTATCTAATTTGTCACTAGATTCTGTAATTTATTGTGAGAATTTTATTAGTTTTGATTGTATAGAAAAATAATTATATGTAAATTTAAATAGCTTCATATTCCAGTTATTATTTATAATGTGTTTATATTTATATATTTTAAACAGAAATAATTTTAAGTACTATAAATGAACATGTTAAATGGCACCATTGATCCAATAAATTACTAAGGCAAGCAGTATCAATACAAGAATATAAGTTATTTTTGTTAAAATGAAAACACTGTCTTTCAAGTGTTTTAAATTGAATATTAAGTAAAAAAAGTAAGGATATTGGATTTGGAGCGCCATCAGCTTTAAAACAAGTGTTACACAGAACCTGGCATATTAAACTTAAAATGCAAAAAGTAAAGCAATAAAAAGTATTTTAAAACATACCATTAATGCTTTTGGGTCTGTCTAATACTGAGATTCTTAATAAATTTTCTTGCAGCTCAAATGGTGCGTTATCGTGTCGCTGGTCCGGCCTCGGTCAGAAATTATAATACATTGTATTATTTTTTCCGACTCATTACTATATTTGCGATGGTTAAGACAACATTATATTTAAAGTGGCATCAGCCCAATGATTATGGCATTGAATTCTCCTAAAACGAACACTAAGCGCGAGAGATTAAGAAGATTTTTGTCTGGCAACATTTCACATACAAATTGCTTCAAACTTGCACGAGTACATACAAAGTAAATAAAAATATGATTCAAATTATTTTTGATATTAATAATATTGACTAGTTCTTCAAAGTAATTTTGAGTTATTAAAGAATCATGGCAGAATTTATACCAAAAATTATGAGAATTTGAAATAACTTTAGGACTGCTTTTTGAGATTGCGATTAATTTCACGATAATAAATGGATTAATTCGATAATTTATATTGCTGTATGATAAAAAGTAAGAAAATTATTTTATATAAGTAATATATAATTTTTTCCAAAAAAGATTTAGAAATCATGGTTTCACGTATAAATATATAAAACTTGTCAAATGACATTTGAGTTTGAGTATTGACACATGCAAGTGTCACTGACAGTTGATATTTTTATTTTTTAAATACCAATATGAAAAAATTAATCGCTCTCAAATTTACTGTACAAATCAATGTATAAAACTTGCCATGTTTCTTTTGGATATATATCGAAAATTGCGCGGACGGAGTACCACACTTAAAGTTTATATAGAGAATGAGTGCAGAATGCTAATATTTTTTTTAAATTGTATAAAAAATACATTACACATACTACCATGTATTTGACACTCACACATAACACAAAGTAATTTAAATGCGATCAAACTTAGCTAGCCTTCAGACTTCAAGTTAAGTATGTTGATGTTATTATACATACTTAAAAATGAAACTATTACCTAAATTACAAAAAAATGTTGTCCTAATCATCACGTCAAAAAGTCCGTATTACAATTGTGTAAAGTGAGAACTTGTACAGTTCACTCATTACACTTCAAATCGCATTTTGCTCAAAATGGTAATTTTCATGCCCCTTACAGTGGCATGTCAGTTATCATATTATTGTATACAAATATTCAGTTTTCCCCTTTATATGACTGACTTGTAATTTTTAAAAAACACTGGTCTACATAAAAAATGTTTTTTTAGATATGCAATTTATATAAACCAAAACTTAAATACAATTAAAGCAGTTGTTGAGAAACTAATTGAAGAAATTAGTTTTATATATTCAGTGATACCACATTACAACAAAAATAGAGCATTTATTTAGAAGGCACACATAAAAATTAATTTTGTAGACCAGTGTAATTAAAAAACAACTGATATTCATATTCAGTGTGTCTCTTACCATCAAACTTTAAAGACTCCAAAAAAATGAAAAAAATCAGTATACAACACTGCATAAATGTCAGCCTGCAAATAACCAATATAGCCTAGTGATTCTTTTCGCCAAATAAACAAAAATGGCGTGTTCTAAGAAAAGCTAGGCTTTAATGGGGAAATCGTGAATATTTGTTGCAGCTTTTAAAAGTAAAGGAGACGCGAGAACTTCGTTAGATGCACCATCATCGACCATAGGTGCAAATAACCTGTAAAAGGTAAGGACAAATGAGACAAAAAACACTGTCAGTTTCATTCTGTCAAAAATGTCATTTGTCTAATTGGAGGGAAGGATTGGTACAGATTAAAAATTGTTAACATCGTCGTTTACGAACACCGTTTATAATAATTTAATTTTTTTTTACCACTGTTATTTACAAAAGCTTTTTTCGCTCATAAAATTTCTAAGTTTTTAAATTTAGACTTACTTAGTCTTAGTCGTTAAATTCATTCTGTTTTAAATAATCGCAATATTCACACTAATATGTTCGACCTCATTTTATATGTACAAATTATATTAATGGGCGAAAAAAGTATAAAATATAATGAAAAAAAAATTGACTTACATAGTGATCTATAACGTTGTGTAATAACTAATATGTTATTACAGAACGTTATGCATCGCGATGTCGCTCGTAAACGAGATTGGGTTTAGAAACTTTACAATAATTTATAATTTTATAATTTCAACTTTTTAATATAGGACCAACTAGTCCGTGCTGCGCCGGTCGAAGGAGGTATGGGGATGGCTCTCCTCCAGAAGATGGGTTGGACTCCAGGTCAAGGATTAGGTAAAGAGGGCACTGGAACACTACAGCCTCTTCTTTTAGAGGTTAAGTTGGACACAAGAGGTCTAACATCTAAAGAAGAGGTCAGTAGTCGACATACTAAGAATGTAAGTGTACTGTACAATATAAGCATGTAATAAGAGTGGTTGGGTATGGAAACTCATTATTTCAAGAAAATAAATGAGATAATGATGTTGGAATGATTTTGAGGAAAATGATTTCAAGCTCAAATTCAAAATAGTCAGTTTGTCTGAAGCTACCACCACCACTAGTTCGGAAAGTAGTTTCCTTATGAGAAGAACTGGCAACAAAGGCAACAGTCGCTCTTTTCAAAACGCCATTGTTTACATGAATATATTTTACAATTGTATTATCATTCAGCTGAGTATCAACGTCACTTGGCTTCCAAGCTTTGTCATCATTCAAATAATTATTTCTTGAATAGTACGCTTTGTTTATTAAACACTTTTTAATTTGAGTTTTAATACGCTGAAGTCGTAAATCTAATATAAGCTGTGGAATCTTATTATAGATGTGAACCTATGAAACAAATATTCACTTTCTGGAGACGATAGTACGGCATTACAAGTTTATTTTTGTTTCTTGTATTTCTGTTCTACCATTACCATTCATGCGTCATCTTATCCCTAAAATAAATGGCACAGTCGGTAGGATGCCGTATAATGATGTAGTTATCATTTAATTATAGATAAAACCACAACGTATGGGAAGAAGAGGGCCCGCGCCGCTAGTAGCTGGCGGTAAACATCCAGTATCACTATTAGGAGAATATTGCTCAAAGCAGAAGCTTGGACCGCCGGAATATAGTCTGTGCTTTGAATGTGGACCGGATCATAAGAAAAATTTCTTGTTTAAGGTTATTACAAATCTCAGTAATGAAAATAGTTAAGACTTAAACTTTATTTACAATAACTTTTAACAATGACTTTGTAATCTATAGAATAATTTCCATCTCAAGATTGAACCCATTGAAGTCCTGCTAGCTCTTAATAGGTGCAAATGTACAGACATGTTTATTTTTATTCTCTTGTAAATTAATGGATTATTATAAAAATATATATATGCTGACTCAGATTTTTGATAACTAGTAAATTGTAATGTTTGACTTATTGTTGTAGTTTCGTATAAACTTATTGAATAACCTATATATTATTTATTGTTTTTTAAATAATATTAGGAGTATGGATCACATACTACTAGTATTTCTTAACCTCTCCAAGTAAGCTAAAATACTTGTGTTAGGAGAGGGCCACGTTAGTAGTGAGCCTCAACCACTGACATTTAAATTATTGGATGTGTCAGTACTTTTATTATAAAGCACAAATTGAAATACAATATTTTGCGTTGAGAGAGCAAAAGAAGTGTCTTAATCAATTATCAGTTTTTGAATTAATTGCCTTGATTTTAATTGATATATTTTTTTTCAATAGGTGAAGGTAGCTGGCACAGAATATCAGCCAGCAGTGGCCAGCGCCAACAAGAAACAGGCTAAAGCAGACGCTGCACAATTAGCTCTACAGAAGTTGGGCATTGTTACATAACAAAGAAACTATGTTTATATATTCAAAACAATACATTTGTTTATACTGTATTGCGTTTCACTTCAACACTAGCTGACCCGCTCGACTTTGTTTTGCTCATATGAGAAAGAAGGCACTAACTAATGAGCGCTTATACTTGAAGAGCAAAAAAAGGTATTCTGTCTTAGCTCGCCAAACATGCATGTCCCTGCACCGGCATGCCAAATACTAATGAGCGCCTATACTTGAAGAGCAAAAAAAGGAATTCTGTCTTGGCTCGCCAACAAGCATGTTCCTGCACCGACATGCCAAATACTAATGAGCGCCTATACTTGAAGAGCAAAAAAAGGAATTCTGTCTTGGCTCGCCAACAAGCATGTTCCTGCACCGGCATGCCAAATACTAATGAGCGCCTATACTTGAAGAGCAAAAAAAGGAATTCTGTCTTGGCTCGCCAACAAGCATGCCCCTGCACCGGCTTGCCAAATACTAATGAGCGCCTATACTTGAAGAACAAAAAAGGAATTCTGTCTTGGCTCGCCAGCAAGCATGTTCCTGCACCGGCATGCCAAATACTAATGAGCGCCTATACTTGAAGAACAAAAAAGGATTTTCGTCTTGGCTCACCAACAAGCATGTTCCTGCACCGGCATGCCAAATACTAATGAGCGCCTATACTTGAAGAGCAAAAAAGGATTTTTGTCTTGGCTCACCAACAAGCATATCCCTGCACCGGCATGCCAAATACTAATGAGCTATACTTGAAAAACAAAAAAGGAATTCTGTCTTGGCTCGCCAACAAGCATGTTCCTGCACCGGCATGCCAAATACTAATGAGCGCCTATACTTGAAGAGCAAAAAAAGGAATTCTGTCTTGGCTCGCCAACAAGCATGCCCCTGCACCGGCTTGCCAAATACTAATGAGCGCCTATACTTGAAGAACAAAAAAGGAATTCTGTCTTGGCTCGCCAGCAAGCATGTTCCTGCACCGGCATGCCAAATACTAATGAGCGCCTATACTTGAAGAACAAAAAAGGATTTTCGTCTCGGCTCACCAACAAGCATGTTCCTGCACCGGCATGCCAAATACTAATGAGCGCCTATACTTGAAGAGCAAAAAAGGATTTTTGTCTTGGCTCACCAACAAGCATATCCCTGCACCGGCATGCCAAATACTAATGAGCTATACTTGAAAAACAAAAAAGGAATTCTGTCTTGGCTCGCCAACAAGCATGTTCCTGCACCGGCATGCCAAATACTAATGAGCGCCTATACTTGAAGAGCAAAAAAAGGAATTCTGTCTTGGCTCGCCAACAAGCATGCCCCTGCACCGGCTTGCCAAATACTAATGAGCGCCTATACTTGAAGAGCAAAAAAGGATTTTTGTCTTGGCTCACCAACAAGCATATCCCTGCACCGGCATGCCAAATACTAATGAGCTATACTTGAAAAACAAAAAAGGAATTCTGTCTTGGCTCGCCAACAAGCATGTTCCTGCACCGGCATGCCAAATACTAATGAGCGCCTATACTTGAAGAGCAAAAAAAGAAATTCTGTCTAAGCTTGTCTACATTAATGTGGTTGGCACCCTCCAGTAGTTTTTATATTGTGCGTCTCTGTCTACAATTATTTGCGCCCTTTCAACGAACTTATTTTATCGAATCATGTCATATTATATATTCTGTCAGGCGCGCCTAAATTTTGTCTGTTTTTGCAACATTTTTCATTGATTGATTGCTCTTATGAATCATAGCAATCGATGGATTATAAAATAATATTAAAAGTATTTTTTAAATTCGAATGAGACATTAACGTCGTAACATGATCAATGGATGTTGTGAAAAATTGTTGTAGTATCAAGTACTTGTTATATATAGTAGAATAAATTGAATATGATTTTAATTTAAAATAAAGAGAGAAAAAAATAAGTATAATAATTAAGAAAAAGTGCAAAAATAAAATTGATTGAAACTAAGTTTTTACATGTTACCTGTACAAAATTATTTCTTAGATATTAATATTCTGCTTAGATAAAACCTCTATTTTATTATGAATAGATTTCTTTTTGAATTTTTCTTTTAAAACAACCATAAAAATGGCGGGAATTGTGCGCTGATAAATATAATTAAAAATCCATAAAATATAATAATAAATTATTTATTACCATAATTCAAACTATAATTTATATTAATATTATAAATGCTAAAACGTGTCGGTTATTTGTCTTTTAAATTACTGATAGAACAACATTTTTGGCATAGACAGGTCTGTAATCAACATATCCCGGTAACATGTATTAAAAAAATGTTATATTTTTTAATCTTGTAAGTATCTACAAATATAATCTATACAAATAAATAAAATTGCAGTGTCTGAAATATTAAAATAACCGCTTTTTACTAAGTGCATATGGATGTGTACATGGTGCACATACAAAAATTAACATCTCAATACGACCCATATATAAATATAATGCACAACTCAAATAGGATTGCGATACGACAATTTAAGATAAGGAAATTAAACAAACAATATTATTGATATAATTTATTTGAAGTAACAACAATACATCTATTACTACGAGAAAAGGGTATTCTTATTTAATGTTAACTATAGCTATTATTCCAATTGAATATTCATTCAATTAGTACTTCCAATATTATAATTTTTAAACTACAATATTCATTTTCATTCACACACCCTTTTCTTTACAATCACAGATCTGTTCCAAACTTTAAAGAAAAAACATGTTTATTTCTTATTAGCCTCTTGCTGCTTGATTCTATAATCCGAAAGAGCTGCTTTAATGGCATCCTCAGCAAGCACTGAAAAATATTGAAATTTGGTTTAGTTCCTTATTGACGGAAGACAAAGGTCTGTCACTAGATCTACTGGAATAAATTGGTAAATGATCTAAGAAACTCATCATACAGACTAGAGCAAATATATATCTGTATAGCCAATACTGACTCTTGTCATGTTGAACGTGTGACCATGTACCACTGCACAGTTGTCCATCTAGGTGTACATATTGGTAACCTCTTCTTACTAGTCTCTATACTTGTCTAATTTCACAATATTGTTAGGTTTTATTAAAATATTAATACTATAAAATATCAATATTATCTATAATTAGAATAATTTGATCAAGTAAGCGTTATTAAATTATTTAAAGGGAGGTTTTAAATATTAACTTGGCAACACCCACCTGTCATTATAGTGGGAATCTGGAGACGAGGGAGTATTATGTATTATAAAGAAGGATGACTTTTGTGCAATACAATTTAATTGCTCTCGGATCTTGTATGCCTTCAGCATTAAGTATTTAAAGATACTTTGCTGAATAATTAAATAATTAGTGTAATTGCTATTTTGGTGAAGTATTAAATATTACAGTCTGAGAGTTGAGTGGTGAAGGAGCTTTTAATACTTACTAGAGCAATGCAACTTCACAGGTGGAAGTGATAGTTCCTTGGCAATATCAGTATTTTTGAGTTTCAATGCTTCATCAACTGTTTTGCCCTTCACCCACTCGGTAGCGAGAGAGCTTGAAGCAATTGCAGATCCACATCCAAAGGTTTTAAACTTTGCATCAACAATTTTACCATCATCGTCAACTTTGATTTGTAATTTCATCACATCTCCGCAAGCTGGAGCACCTACTAGTCCTGTTCCAACATTTTTATCTTTCTTGTCCAGAGATCCAACATTGCGAGGGTTTTCGTAATGATCTATCACCTAAATAATTGTATTGTTAATTTAATATTAACAAATGAATATTAAAAATTATTTTTCAAAATTTTTTGTTGATATTGGCATTATGATTATTTATGACATCTGTTCTTCTAGGTTTAGGCTCATCCTTTTAAATTTTAGTTTTAAGCAAATAAAAATATTTCATGTTTAGTGCAACAAACAAAATATTTCTTACAGTATACCATACGCTATCCCCTTAATACCATGTTTTTTTATGGGTATACTTTACAGAAAGGTCTAAATGATAATTCTTATGTATTATGAAGTTTAATCGTCAAATCAGTTCGTTAATTCAATTCGTGCAACAAATTTAATTGTAGTAGTACCATGTTATGGAAAAAATCAATAGTCCTTGACATTGGTCGTGAAAATACTTACATTAGCATGGTATGACGCAGTTTGAATCACATTGAGACCCGCGCGGTTTTTCAGGCACAGGCATCTACATATATTAGGAAGTAGATAAGCCATTTTAACTGAGGTTTTCGTCAATTCAGTAAGATTTCAGATAAGTTTTAACCACGACGCTTTACACGCAATAAGCAATTTTCTAATATCTATTGACATTTGACAATTGTAAATTGACAACTGACAGTTATCAACATACGATTCGATACATCGTTTATGTAATATACTGGAAATCGATGTTTCTACTTTTAAGATAAAAGATGCATTTAGGAATGTAATCAGTATTAACTCACTAAAAATATACTACAAGATTCACACACATTTCACAGAAATCGTAATACACACTAATTTCTCATATACGGTATACAATCAAAAGAAATGGTGGAAGAAGAATCCCTAGGGTTTATTTTAGTAACTTTATACGAAGTTTGAGCTTGATAACACTATTTTGAATATATGAGTCACTGAAACTATTCAACCACATCCACACAAAGAATGATCCTTTAATTTAAAAGATGTACTCGACTACATAAGACGTTCAGCTATGGCCATTAAAAATACGATACCTACTTCCGATAAATTAATGATAATAATTACTAAATCTTATTCAAATAATAAATTAAGACCTTGAGAATATATTTTTTTAGATTACTTAAAAAATACATCTAGTCTTCGCTGCACTATGTTTGTTTGAAGTACTCTATATTTAAAAAAATCTCATAAGAATACAATGGATTAAAATATATAAATATCCGAATCTACCCGGATATAGATAAATCTATGTTCCGGGTAATTTGTTTTGGGGAAAGGGGTATATCGCAGTCCTTCATCGGTAACCCTGCTTTGAAGGACTTCACTAGCAGATAACGATAACAACTATAAAGGAAAGTTTTAATCAATAACATGACAATCGGGTTCAGAACGATTTCGAAGCTTGTAGTGCCGACTTTTGGGAATTTATTCTGTTTAGCTCGAGGACAACTAAGTACCGTGTAAGTGTTATAATTAATTTTATTGCATAATAATATTATTATTTTCATGTTTCATTACGTAATAGTTGGCCGGTAACCGGCGTAAATATGTCAACTTTATTTTGAAAGAATGACACTGCGCTATTTGTAAACTGTATGTAAGAAAAACATTCATTGACTTTAAATAAAAGTTTTATTTGTCTCCGCTTCGTTGTATATAGATTTTTAACTGAGTATTGAATAATACTTTTCCAGATATTTGATCTAAAAAGCAAAATAAAAATTGCTTTATTATAGTATCTATTTTTTTTTTTTTATAACTCCTGCAACTAATTTTTAATGGTGCTTTCCACTACAGGTACTTTTGTAAAGCGTCATGATGCAACATTGTTACATTTTTTTAAATTTTGTGAACATCTATTGATATTTCTAGAATGTTTCTTAACAAAATGTTAATGCCAACAATATTAAAAAAAAAATATAACAAATTCTTTCTGACAATTAACATAATTTCTACGTGTTAACTGTTTAATAAAGTTAAGCAACATTATTTAACATGACAACATTTTATTTATTTGTTATTTAACTGCCTATTAACACTTAAGAATTTTTCATAAACAGTATATCTTTGATACTAGTATCTATTATTCAATTACAATTTTTATATATGTATTGATTACAGGAACATGGCAGCAAGTAATCCTGATTACAAAAGTGCTACAACCATACATGAGTTTACTGTAAAAAATATAAAGGGTGAAGAAGTGAAACTGGATGTATACAAGGGTCATGTGTGTATCATTGTGAATGTAGCTTCTCAGTGTGGACTCACTGCTAACAACTACAAGCAACTTAATGAGTTATATGATCAATATGCTGAAAGCAAGGGTTTGTATTTTTATTACCTTTAGTCCCCAATACTGTTCCCATCACAACACTTTCCTCCACAGCTTGATCTCATAATTATCAATCTTAAAGAAGATCCAACCCAGTCTTAACATTAAACCAATACAAAATACTAGCCGAACCTTGCCACTATGCCATGCCATGCCTATTGGTCTTAGCGTGATGATACATAACCTATAGCCTACCTCAATAAATGGGATCACTGTAAGAATTTTTACCAGTTTCTGTGTTTAGTGTGTTCAAGCAAACAAATTAACTCCTCAGCTTTATATAATAGTATTATAGATAACAGCAAAATAAAGTCAAATAACAATAAACTGATTCAAGTTTGCCAAGGTAAACAAGATTACAAAATAGATTATCAATAATCACCTATGAAATAGTAAATACAATAGTGAGTCATCAATTTAAAGAATGTCCTTAATTACTGCTAGACATAAATAACAAACATGTTTTAGTTATCACTGAAAAAAAAAATATATTTTTTTTTTTAAACCACTATAATATGTAACTTCGACAATTTTTTTTACATTTAATTAGTTAAAAAAATATTTAAGCCATAAATATTAATAATACAGATTTGATCAGTCAAAAAAGAAAGTCATTGTCTGACTTTGATATTGTTATCCAGACCATTTAAATTTTTTTTTTTTTTTTGGTTTGGCACAGGGAAACGTGAAAAAATCTACTGAAAAAATTATTAACATTTATTATTTAATTTCTCATTCTTAATCTAAATTCTCTGACAATTATTTTTGTTTAAGAGAGTGCTCTTACAAGTTCAAAAAAACAACAATGTTGTAGTTTTAAAACTTCCTTTTTATATTATTACTAACTTATCCGGCAAACATTACTTTGCCACATAAATGTAAAAATATTGGGGTGGGCCACCCTTCACATTTATGGGTATGAAAAATAGATGTTGACCAATTCTCAGACCCGGTATGCACAAAAAAATTCATAAAAATTGATCAAGTCATTTCGAAAGAGTTTGGTAACAAACACAGCAACACAAGAATTTTATATATTACATTCGCTTAAAATTTATTTCCTTATTTACAGGTTTACGCATTTTAGCTTTCCCCTGCAATCAGTTTGCAGGGCAAGAACCAGGAAATTCTGAAGATATTGTTTGTTTCATAAGTGATCGGAAAGTCAAATTTGATATGTTTGAAAAAATTGATGTCAATGGAGATTCTGCTCATCCACTGTGGAAGTTCTTGAAGGTATAATAATATATGTATTTTAAACAAAACTTTAATGTTATTGTTTTGTATGGGTCGCATTATTCAGTCATCTGGGACTCGTGAACATTTGAAACCTATATTAAAAATCGTAATTTTACCTAGGTAAAGTGGCCATTTTTTTATCAACATAAAAAAGTCTAAGCTGTATAAAAAAATCTATATAACATTGAAAAAGTTCATTAAATATTTATATGAAGAGCTTGGTGTTATTGATTTAATTCAACCTTGAATTTTTATTGTTTACTATAATTTGTAGCATAGTAACATTGAACACGTTGATCAATTCATAGATAGTGTACGAAATAGAAAGTAGATAATTTATTTATTTTTTATAAACTGTGCAAATATTATTTAGAAAATAAGACTATAAATATTGCCACAGAATAATTTAAATAGATGAAAGGTGATAGTATATGTCACTGTAAAATTTTAAACACCGTTATATTATAATCTATCATTTTAGATTTTAAACTAACGAAACATTATGAAGTGAAAGTTAAAAATTAGAATGACTAAATCAAATATTTTTTTCGTCCCAAGCTTCGCGCAGTACTTGTCATACCCGTAGTATGTTCTAGTAGTGTTTATATATACCATGTAAACATGTACTGTTTCATCTGATCAGGATCATACAGGTGCCTAGACCAGCTTGGCGACTGGCTCACCTCAAGGTGGAACACGCCACCCGTAATGTTTATATATAAAGGAGATGGAGGGGACCCCCGCTCGCTGTAACACAGTGGGAAAACACGTGCGAGTTGTAGCAGCTCCTCAAGCCAAAGCTGTGAAGACGAGCGTATGTTTTTGCACTGTATTACAAGGGCGAAGAAGTCCTTAACACAATAATTTTTATTATGATGATAACCTAATATTAATGCGTTAAATTGTAAGCAGTATCTTATGGTTCACGAACACTAGATAGATTATAATCTAACGGTATTTACAATTTTACGGTAACATATCATTATCTAGATTGTATAAGCTAAAGATATTTAATATTTTTTTACAGAACAAGCAAGGAGGTACATTGGGCAGTTTCATTAAATGGAATTTCACTAAGTTCATCGTTGACAAAAATGGTGTGCCGGTTGAAAGACATGGACCTAACACTGATCCATTGGACTTGGTTAAATCTCTTGAAAAGTATTGGGAGGGATGAAGCGGGTTATGGGATCCGGATAATCTATGTTTAAGAATTATATCTACAAAGCTTTTTCCATACTAATTGGAAATATTTTTATCCTATTTAAAAAGAGATATATTATAGAGTCCACTTATGAATGAACATGATATTTTTTACTTCCAGTCACATTTCTACACTTGGTAATTAACTAACATTTTTTTATAATGTTTACGATTTTAATACTCAAAGTATTAGCATACAGCATTGTAAAATTTTTTGAATCCTTTCTCTAAACAAGTAATTTATTGTGCCCCTAAATGGATTATATGTAATGGTTTGTTTTACTGGTTTGACAGTTTTAAACGCTTGTAATATGTACTCTAGTAAACCCTAATAAATTTGTAGTAATGTATAGGGGACTTCTTATTTGTCATCATTGCTTAAGTAGATATGGGTGAATAGTTTGTAGTCACCTTAAAATTATATGCATTTCATATTATTGTAAACATGTTAGACATGTTGTCTGTGTTATTTTTGTTATAGGTATAAGGTTTCTGTGTATTAAAGATATTTTATTATTTTGAAAAGCCTATTCTTTGAAATATTTTATCCCAGTCATTCCATTAGTGCCATCATAACACGAACACACACACATAAAAATTTGGCAACATTTGGAATTGAAAAACAAAAACAAATAAATAAATATCCTTTGGAAATCAGTGATTTAGGTATAGTTATATTTCTCTATGGATCAGCATCAGAGCAATTCGTATAATCGTATGTGTATTTACCACAAAAGTTTACCACAGATATATATAGATATCCCTAGTTGTACACAAAAGTAAATAAATTGCCAACTCTAAAAAATATTTCCCCCTAAAATCGCTAATTAGTTTTAATCCCCCTACACACATTATTAAAAAAACATAAATTTAGAATTTAATTAGCAAATAATATTTCGGTTCTTTTTAAAATCATGTTTTTTTTTGTTGGTTAATAAGGTGCAAACGAGCAGATAGTCATGAACATCAGCGAAACAAGAAAGTCCTCTTGGTTTGTCGATGCGTTGCATTCTCGAAGGTAGAGTAGGGAAGGGGGAGTGAAGAAAAAAATATAAGAAGTCAAAATATCCCTAAAAATATAAAAAAATCCCATAACTTATTTTTCCCGTTTCCGGTCTTTTAAAAGACATGTACAATGTACATCAGCACCAAGCTGAGAGTAGTGAAACAAAAAACCCCTGTTCTGATTTTTTACCACTAACTTGACAACAGTATTAAAATTGCCCCACAATTTTTTTGCAAAGTAGTACAGAATTAATTATTTTTTATAAGATTCCAGTTGCATACCCATGAATTTTTACCTACAAAATATAAACATTTCAGCATGCCAGTATTTTACACTAGCACTATTTTAAATTTAGCTTAACTGAACAAAAATGGCGTAGGGTTTGTTAACATTTTCATAATAAAAGCAAGTTCAAGTCAAACATTATTTTATGTCAAAAAAAATCGTTTAAAACAAAAGAAAATATTGCTAGCATTTGGTAATTTACCTACTTAACCTAATGTTTACTTATTACCCGGTGTATACGTAACTTAATCGTATTGTAATGTTGCCAACATTGAAATACAAAATTACAAACATTTGCTATCCTCTTTTTTTTCTTTGAATATGAAGAGTGCAGCCATGAATATTTTCCGTGTCCGTTATGAGATAGCGCCAATCGTTTTTAACCAATCGTCGTGGTTTATTTTCAAATTTATTCTAGCGTCGTTGATGCTTGGCGTAGCGTAGCTTGTTGAAATTGTATTGTGACTAAATTGTTTACGAATTTCGAATATATTTATAATTGTTTAATATTATTAGACAGTGAAGGATCAATACCATAAAATTTTTTTATTAATATATTTAAGTGAATATCATTGCGTGTGGTCATGTGATAATTATAGCAATTAATACAAAAAGTTGTCTAACGGGTTGTGAAATAATTGTATAATAATGTCCACCAGAAGCGGACGGATAAGACAGAGTCTTATAGAGAGTCCGCCGCGCACTCGTAAAGGAGTATCACCTACGCGGTCTCCCGCCAGAAATCGAAAAAGTTCTCCCGCACGCGCTCCGAAGTCTCCTCCCCGCAAATCTCCTGCTCGGAAGTCGGCGTCTAAATATCCAGCACGTAAATCACCTTCGAGAGCTGTTAAGGAAACTAAGGAGGAAAAAGAATCTGCACCTAAATCACCCGCGAAAAGACCAGCAATTAAAAAAGATGCTCAAATTAGAATACAGGATATTTCTTCTAAAACAGAAATACGAAGCACCAGATCTCAACGTTTGGAATATTCTGTAAAAGATCTATCTTCAACTTTACCCAAAACTGATATATTTGACGATAAATTTAATGGAGTTGAAACTGTTCAGTCGTTAGCTGATATTTATGGCATAAGAAGTAGGAGAACGATTGAGGAGGTTCCTCGTAGATCGAGCAGGTTGCGAGACATAGATAGCGTCCCAGACATAAGGCGGAGCTTAAGTAAATCTATAAGCAAGTCTATTAGCAAATCTATAGATACATTTTCTGATGAGGAAGTTTCGGAGGCGTCGGTGCCTACAGAGAGGTCACGATCTACAACAAGGAAACTGGCTACCCCTTTACCAAGCTCACTACCAAGTTTAAATCGCTATGAATTTGGTGGTAGAATAGGATCTACCATCTTATATGTTTTAATACCTTTAACAGTATTCTGTTTATTGATAGCATGCACTAAATTTTGTTCACATAAACCTTTACTGGAGCTTCCATCATATACACCAATATCAAAATGGTTCAGTACTCCCGCAGCACTGGCTGTGATAAGCCATTTTATATTACAAGCAATATTTTTAGCTTTACCAATATTTGGAGCCAAAGAAGTCGATGAACAGGGAAAGAAATATTATTTTAATGCTTTGTTCTCCAGTTTCTGCACAATTATTTTATTATCTATACTGGATTTCTATAAAATATTGACGGGTAATACCATTTTGAGTTCATATTTGCCGATGGCTACAGTTTCATATATAATTGGGTTTTCGCTGGCAATTGTGTTATATTGCAAGAGTTTGAAGGTGGACCAGGATAGTTTGAACCCATATGGAATTTCAGGGTATGTTTTATATGACTTATTCATGGGACGGCAAATTCATGATTACATTATGAAGATAAATGTTAAACTGTACTTGGCGAGGATATCTAACATAGCTGCAGTAAGTAGATTTAATTCTTTTTGTTTCCTTAGAATGAAAGAAAGACTCCTACAGGTTTTAAGAGTAAAACTTTCTAAGATGTTTTTATAACAAAACTGAGTTTTAATTCATTCTAACTGTGTGAAATATTGATTTTTTTTTATGGTAGATAAAGTGCAAATAAGATGGTCCCCCTGATGGTAAGTGGCCACCATTGTCCATGGTCATCGACAAAACAAGAGGATCTCTTGTTTTGTCAATGTGTTGCATCCTTGAAGATAGAGTAGGGAGAGGGAGTGCAGAAAAAAATGCTGCGGTCTCAGCAGACCCTGAACAAGTAGCCACAGTCCTCCAGATCCGCAGCATTAATGGGATGGGAGAGGGAGGGGATAAGTTTGCCTCACATGTGGCTCGAATAGAATGTGTCTATGACACTTGGCAATCAAATTTGCTAACACCATGGGAGGTAATAGGTTACTCACCTCTTACGAGTTGCTCTTCCAGTGGCAAAGGGGAATAGTATTCTAATCCATCCCCTTCAATTCAATCAGTTTCGTATAACAAAATATAGCAATAGTGTTTCATATTTAACTTATTCACCTGATAATAATAACTTTTTTCAGCTTATTTTATCAACAATAATTTTCAAAGATGGATTCTACTTTGATGGGAAATTATCCAACATTTCATGGGAAACTCTAACCGATGTTCTAAACAAAGTACATTTAAAACCAACAATATTATTATATTCAATGATGCAAATAATATATGCTCTATATTTTATTATGAGAGAGAAAAAGATTGTAACAACATTTTATTGGCAAGCGGAAGGCTTAGGGTATTTTCAGATTGTTTCCAGTTGTCTGTATCCCTTCTACTTCACAACCGTGTCTAAGTTTGTAGCAGAAACTGATTTAAATCTTCCAAATAACATTTTAATATCTGCTTCTATTGTTTACTTAATTGGTTTAATAATAATGACTGTCAGTAACAATGTGAAGTATGAATTCAGGAAAAATCCACTGCAGGCCAGTTTATCACGTAAGTAATGCTTTTGTTTCCTTTTGATAAGACTTTATTAAAAAATTATTATTCTCATTCATTTATATAAATAAAGCCATTTGGCCTTTGATGAATTTGTTTTCTCTGTCAGATAATATTTTATGTCTCCTATATACTATATACAATTTTGTAGGAAATTCCTCAGCGAAACAAGAGAATATTCATTAGAATGCATCAGAAATTTTTTTTCAGTAAGTACTGCTAAAGTTTCTTTGTTAGACAAAAAAACCTAAAAGAAAATTCTTGGAAATTGAGCTGGCACATGGGGGGTTCCCTTTCTCATTTAAAATACATTGAAAAAAAAAACTTTTTCATTATTTTCATTGTAAGTTGCAGGGAATAAAAAAAAGATAATTATAAAAAGTTAAAAAAGGAGGTTTTTTTTGTCTAACAAAGACAGATGTACTTACTAAAAAAAAAACATTTTTATTCTGACGCAGTCTAATATTCATATAAAATTATTTATTTAAGCACCAAAATATAGTTTTAAATAAATATACATAAAGTTCGTTATACATAGGATAACATATCTCTAAGAAGAGATCTCTACCAGATACCCTGAAATAAAATGGTTCAAATATTTGAGAGAGAGTGAAAATGTTGCTTGCTTGAAATATTGTGTTGTAGCAAAATTATTTATTTAATAGTTAATTTTTTATGGGCAAATGAGATTTCATTCCCCTTCACTTCATTTTGGTAGAATTGTGTTTTGGGAAATAATAAAAAAAAGACCTTAAATGTTATCAGTATCAACCATAGTTTAAATATTTATTTTCATCATGATGAAAGTCAGTCAAACCATTTATTCAATATACTATGTTTATAAATTAATATAAATGGCGCTATACCTTATATACTTAAATAGGTGATACCCTACCTAAAAAATACTATATTAAAATTTATATATTAATTTATTTATTTGCAGATCTTGATTCAATGCCAACATTTCACGGAAAGAAGCTTCTTATATCAAACCTATGGGGTGTTTTACGTCATCCAAACTACACAGGTGACATATTGATTCACATCGCCCTGGCATTACCCGGGATTCTTACAAAGCAAGTGATCGCTGCAGCGCCTCCGTTGCTCACCATATTGATACTACTGCATCGCTCGTGGCGGGACCATGACAGGTGCCGGCGACGGTATGGAGCGGCGTGGCAAAGGTATTGCAAGAGAGTGCCTAGTGTTATTATACCAAAAATATTGTAGGTACAAAATAACGATTTATGGTTCAAATTTTTACATATTACATTATATAAAATTGTTTTCAAATGTAAAAAAAATAAGTAGTGTTTTTTATTTTTCTTCATATTTTAATAAATTCAAAAATTTTAACTAGGGATGGCCGATTTTCTAAAAAAATCGATTTAAAAGCACAAAAATTTGCTCTTAATTAGATTGAGCTAAATGGTTGATTTTTATCATCTTATATTGATCACCGTTACAGGCTATATAATACCAAATATTATATAAACATTGCCACAGAAAAAAAATACTCTTAGCAAGTCTTTAATATTGAGAAAGGAACTCTTTGTTCAACATCTATTTATACTTTTATTATAGAGATTTTGTACGCTTTGTATTAATTTTATTTTATTGACAATTGATTTTTAGTTTATAATTTAATTAATTTTTGCATGTTTTGTAGATTAATGTCCTTGCCATATTTAGTACCACCGGACAAATATAGCTCTCTATTTAGTATTTACTACTTTATACAATTTTTTAGACAAATGTGGGAAAACAGTTTTTTTCTATTTATGTAATAAAATGAAGTCGTATATGACATTAAATTCTTAGAATATAACTAATTAGAATTACTTATATGTAGAATTATATGTGTGTTTAGTATTAGTATTATTTGAAAAAATCTATGTGCCTAAAAATTTAATGTAATATTTTTGGAATTGGCACGGAAGCTCAATATTTTTACATATCTTAAATCGTGTCATAAAATATTGATTTATGAAAAATTTGTTCTACAGAATAAATATAAGTTTATGAAATAGTTCATTGTTTTATTATATACTGCTCGACCTGTCCTAGCTTCACTGGGCTTAGACATTTTAAATTAGTCCTGCAACTATACTACTTTGAAAACCATAGCCAATTTGGGCAGTAGTTTTTGCATGTGCGTACAAACAGTGACAGACAAACAAAAATTTTAATAAAAATAAAATGTATTCATTTCAGTCAGACTCAGAAATTCAATAAGTTAAGGTTTTACAAATTTCTAAATCGCTCAAGCGTGAAACTGTCCTAATCTTGCAGCCACGTGTTTGTTTCAATTTAAAAATGGAACACATATTTTTGAATGTAGTTATCACACCGCAGCATGTAATATTTCTCGATTTACAAATTACAGCGAAGGCTGTTTAAAGAATTCTTATTATTTCACATATTATATTTTCCAAATTGTTTATATTTTTTTTATTCAAAAATTTTTATGGGCAATTGGGCACCTAGTGCTGCAAAGCTTTCTAATTAAATTGTTAATAAAAAATAGAAAATTACCAATTTTTTAAATTTTTTCTTCGGGTATCTTTTCTAAAGCCATTGAAAAATAACTTCACGATAGGAAAAAAAATCTCAGATTTTTATTTTCGCACTTGCAATGTTAATGTTCGTGCTACAAAAAAATGTAAATAAATTTTTGGACCGCGGATTATTGTTTATTGATCGATCATGTGGGCGCCTGACTTTTTCAGTTCTTCAATTTCATATTTCTTACAGTTACGGAAGTTGGGATTTTTCGATGGAAAATTTCCTTCCCTTTTTCAAACTTGATTAATCTCAAATAGTTTTTGAAATATTTGCAAAAAGCCAAACCCACCTTTTTTCATTTAATTAAAATCGGAATTAGAATAAGTTTCGCCCTAAAAGTCACTTATTAACTAGACTATTAATAGCGAAACCAGAAACTATTATCGAAAACCGCGTTACGTAACTTGATTGTAATTATTGGCTACCCTCAGGACGGGACTTTTTTTATCGATAAACTCTTATTTTTGCGTTCCGAGTTTTCTTGAAGACGAGTTCTTTCTTAATTTTAGTCTCTGAGCGTTTTAGCTGACCGAGTCTCGAATATCTAGTTGAGTCTCTAAAAATAAGACTCAAGGACTCGAGATTTTTTATTATATATTCTTAATTTTAAAAATTTCTGTTTATCACATTCTCATAAATTCTAATTATGGTGTGTGGGATCAATAAAACATGAGAAGTTCATAGGGCCACAGTTTATTGCACAAAAGTACATACACTTTACAGTATACACAATTCTCGACAATAGTGAACGTGTAAGGCTCTCGTAGGTTCGAGAGGCATGCGGGAGCAACGACTCTGCGCTTACGACGAGAAACCGACTACAGAATACATGAACAAAACCTGAGTGAGGGGGAAACGTGTACGACGGGTAGGCGCTACCCTTGGTGGTAAGGGATCTGTTCCCCGACTGGCTTGCGACCACCAGCATTCGAATCCGACCGCCAAGTGTCTTTGACGCGTTCCGGCCGAGCCGCATGTGGGCCAGAGCTACCCATCCCATTACTGCTGCGGTTCCAGTGAACACCGGGTCCATTGAAACCGCAGCAGTCTTCTCTTCGCTCCCCCTCAAACAAGAAATACCCTCTAGTTTTGTCGATGTCTATGGGCGACGGTGGCCACTTTCACCATCAGGTGGACCGTCTACTCGTTTGTCCTTTATCTATCATAAAAAAAATTAATATATCGATTCGATCGTTCTTAATTAAAAGATTGCATCTTGATTTATGGATTCATAACTAGATTTTTGGTTAATACGGCCATCTATTTTTAGAATTTTGATTAATTTAACATTTTTTTTAACATGTTTGTAGAATTTCTAAGGTTTATTATCTTTGTATTAAAAAATAAAACTTCTTTTGTATGAAATTCCCAAATATGTGAAATAGAAAGGAAACAAATACATTTTTTAATTTTATTTATTTTTCTATAAAATACACATACAATTTGTAAATAAACAATTTAATATTCAAATACATATCTAATTACATTTTTCGTTTCTAACACAGTATTCATCCATTTCGACACTGGACACTTAGTTGTTACGCGAAAATAACATTGGCAGCAGTAATGGAGATGTTTTATTAACCTGAAGCTGGGTACTGACCAACGTTACGAGGTGTAATGTAACATTAGCATCGAGTGTAAAGGTGGATTTATATTTGTCTGACGTGTCGTGTCGTGACGCGTCAGAACGGTATCGGTTTCATACATTTAGTATGGTAACGTTCATACTAGTAATGCTTAATGTGTTGATATTCAAATATCGTCAGAAGGTTTCAGAACACGACATATAAATTTGAAAACTAGTCATCACGTTACGACACGACACGCACGACACATCAGACAAATATACCTTCTTCACACTCAAAGGATTCGCCAAAAAACCGACAGCCGGGTGGAGCAACGGGCGGCTCGGCGTTAGCTGATTTATCCGTAACATTACGACTGTGTAACATGTTACATTACACCTCGTAACGTTGATGAGTACCCGGCTTTGTTCATGTATTTATTACACTGTAACAAATAACGGATGAGTTATCAATATTTGTGCATTAATGATTTTTAGCATATTGATCGATGACACTGATATGTAATTCACGTAGCCATTCATGTAAGTTGCCGCCTAACTACAATGGTGTCGCATGCAAAGATAACAGCGATTACGACTAATATAAAACTAACACCAAGTACCTGTTATTAGTCTAGTACATGGACTCTTCAATTCAACATCGATTATTATCAATAATTTATCTCTAGTAGGCCATAAGTGCCACTTAAAATGTTAACCTACACACAGCAATTCCAGATTTTTACAATGATTGAACACGTAAGGGAACATACCCATACTACGTAAACCAGTAATATATGAGAAGACCCCCCTCTTATGAAATGTTCGTAAGCATTCATTACGTAATTATATGAAAATAATTTATCACTTACGACGATAACGTCGAGTTTAGCTCGACATGTTTCGGGTAACTCCTGTTCCCCGTGCCTATTCCCATTATAATGGAGCGTTCGCTGCAAGCTCGCAGGTACATGGTCAGCCAAACAAAGGACGTGGCACAGCAACAAAAAAGAGCTATTCGCTGTGATTGCAGCAATCAAAATGAATGTGAACATACTAAAAAATGCCCATGTAATGATTCAGTCCGACAATCGAACATTAATAGCGTACGTTCGGAAAGAAGGGGGAACAAGATCTATAGCGTTACTGAATTTAACTTTCAAACTGCTGCAATTAACAGACAAGTACCAAATAATTCTGTCAGCCTTTTATCTCCCAGGAAGATACAACTCGACTTCGCGACTTAGCAACTTAATTATGACCATCTTTCAACGAAATTCCGCAATAATACGACACAACTTATATTCGCGACCCGAAAGAAATTCCATTCCGAATGTTCCATGAAGATGGGAATCGGAATTTCTCGAAACATGTCGAGCTAAACTCGATCTTAACGTCGTAAGTGATAAAGCTATAAAACTAAAAAATCATTTTGCCCATCGTTCAACGACAAATTGCTTGAAAACTACACTTCACTACAAACCGTACATTACGTATATACGTCAGTGTTGACGTGTTGAAAATATTGACCAAGCGTGGTATTTTAAAGACCCTCCCTCCCCTCTCAGAACGGGCTACGTAGTATGGGTACGTTCCTCAATATTGAAATTACTAAAATTGGAATAATGTAGAGTATAATAATAAATCTGTTACATTTATTAATTGTACAGGATTAAACAAAATACATTTTAAAATGTTTTTTAATTTTATTTTTGTTCCTTTAATGTGTTTTTTTATCTATAATATTGACACCCATACATTTAATTATTTAAGGTTTGGCACGAAATAGAAAATCTACACAAAATGTATTAAACTGCTAAAGAAAGAAATATTCTGGCATATACATACTCTTTAAACACGTTTTAGTCGACTTGAATTATACTGCGCCTGCGCATTCTTGAGATTAGTATTGAACATATTCTATATTACATGTATAATCGAATAATATAATCGTTATCGTTGGAGTAGATTTTAGTCACTTCCGTCGTTTTGACAGTTTCGACCCTTTATATGCCTTCGACAGTCTGACTGTAGTCTTACTCTTGCGCGGTATCTTAAGTAGTGAAGTAGTCTCAAGATAGTGCTAGTGAAATTTTAGGTGCAGTTGTGTTAGTGTTAGGAGTGCTGACCGATTAAGGTCATGTGAGTACCTTACAATGTAGTTGCCACGTCTTGTGTTAGGTTAGGTTTATGCGAGTTTAACCTTGGGTTTAAACAGAGAACCTGGGCAGTGGAGGCAAGTGTTGTGACCGTTATATCCTGACCGTGTTGCGCTCGTGGCTTTCATGATAGGCCATAAATGATTGTATGTCCTCATTCTAGTAGTTTCCGACATATATAATAGTTAAGATTGAGATCTTGTTCGCGCGAACAAGAGCAGGGTGGGTAGATATTACTAAATTAAAAAAACTTAAAACTAAGTGAGAAACTATATATTCTATACTGATCCCGAGTATGAGGCGCAGGTATAATTAAGATAGAACTTCACGTACAGGTAAGTTCGTTTAATCAAAAGTTACTTTGCCATGTATATGCTATAGAGTTCGTCAAAAATATTTTTTTAAAAGCAACTGTTTGGTGGTGGGGAAGACAAACTATTTTCTTATCTATGTAAGCTCGACCAACAATATTTTTTACTTTTAAATTATTAGCAAATAAAAAATGTCGCAGTCTAGATAATAAATAAATTAACAGCAAGGTACACACCAACCTACAGTTTAATTATAAAATATTATTAGGATTTCAACTTTATTCATACTGAACTTACTAAGCCATCTAGTTATTTGGTTCCATTTAATGTTTACTATGAAAATATACATTTTATTCTATTTAATTATATACATTTAAATATTTACATCTCTGATGATAATAATTAGAAATTATTTAAAAGATGATCATTATGAAATTTTCTCTTACAGTAAAGTAGAATCGGGATTACCTACATAAAAAGATATTACTAGTAGTCGAAAATCGACCATAATTAATTTAATATACTTTAACAATATACAAAAGAGTGTATATGCGTGTGTGTGTCGAATACATGGTAGTGTGTGTAATGATTTTTTTTATTTATTGATTTAATGTATTTTTTATACATAATTTAAAAAATATATAAGCATTGTGGAATTCTTCTCTATATAAACTATAAGTGTGGTACTCCTCAATCCGCGCAATGTTCGTAAAAAGGAGTACAAAGTTTTTGCTTTACGTATTAATATATATGTCGCAGCCAACTAGCTTAATTGGCCGTTCAATTAAAGGCCCAGAAATCCAACCAAACAACACGGTTTAACTAGCGGCCTGATTGATATTCAGCCGAAATGACAAATGACTTGGATCGTGGATTATTGGATGACCATTCATTACATGTTCATTTCCTAGCGCCAAAACTCTCTAAACAGTCAATATGGCATCGGAAAACATCAAATTTGATAGTGTTTTCCAAAGTTTCCCCTGCGTTATCAAAAACACGAATTCCTTTAACCCATCCAAAAATAGGAGAAGGTTGGTCAGGTTAAGTTAGGTCAACCCACCCTGGGTGGACGTGCTCTCCGCGTCAAACAGGTCCCTGTTACGAAGGATGCAGAGGGTCTTGTCAGTGAGGGCTATACGGGGCTACCGTACGGTGTCTTGGGTGGCTGCAACACTATTGGCGGGCGACCCTCCGTGGGCCCGGGAGACGGATACCTCTTCGGATCCAATCCGTAGAGGCCGACCGTGTGGGAGGCGGCGTAGATACGCACACCTCCTGCCTCCTGATGGCACCGGGTCTACGAGGATGACCCCGTTACCCGGGACACCCTTCGGGAGGCGTGCAGGCTCGCCTTATAGCGGGTTAACCGTCGAAGCAAATGCAGTTGAGTGCGCTTAGCGATCCTGCATCGTCTCACTATGACGGGGAGGGTAACCGTGGAGGTTTAGTGGGTATTGCGATGGTTTTGCCGACGGTGAGTCCCACATAACCCGACCATAGGGTATGCGTAAATGCATTCCTCCGCGATAACAAAAAAAAAGGTCAACCCACCCAGAAGTAGGGGCCCCTGTTTAGGCACGCGACAAGCATCTTCTGCGCCGGTGTGCGAAATACTTATGAGCGCCTATATACCTGAAGAGCAAAAAAAAGGTCATCCGCCAACATGTATCCTCTGCGCCAGGGTGTCAACCCTGTATACAATTATTTGCGCAGTTTTTTTTTCATTTCGAATCATGTCATATTATATTTTCGGTTTGCAGCCCAAAACAGTCCCTCGCGCCTTTTTTTTGCCTTGTCGCCGTCGTGGACCGCACGATGTCGCACATATGGACGGCGCGTCCTTGCCCCTGTTATATCTTAAAATATCACCAATTAAATAAAGAATTTCTTATGTCAAATGTTTTATCTTTTTTATTTCTCTCACACGGTCACCCTATCGTACGAATGGCATTAGCCAGCCAGTTTAAATGTTGTAACAAACGCTACGGCTGAATACCATTCAGGCCGCTAGCCAAATAGTGCTGTTTAGTAAAGAGGCTAGGCTGCGAATTGAATGCCTAGTTACGAGTAAGCTAGTTGACTGCGACATATAGATAACGACGCTTATGTTCTTTATTTAGACGAATCACGTGACGTTCCATTATTTTGTTCTATTTTTGATTTACAAAAATAGAACAAAACCACAAGCGTTGTTTGTAATTTCACAACATTTATGTAGAGAATTACGGGCTTATCTTAGTACAAATAAGGATAAAAGCAATTAACTCAGAAATGTTAATCTGCGGGTGGCGCCATCAAGTGGTCATCATAGTATAAATAAATAATGATTTTTTTTAAATATAGAACGTTTTACTGAATAATTTTCTATTGCAACTATATGCTTGTATTGTCGCCGCTATATAAACAATTATTAACTGGATTTACGTAATAATAAAGTAATATGTAATCAATAATGTTAAAATATGGCAGTGTTACTTAGTTTTTTAAATAGAGTAAGTGCCATTTCAAACCTGCGTTTTTTAAATTTTAAGAATCAATTCGCTGTATTAATTTTTTTAATGTTAAATATCAAGTGGTCGTATGTTTTGATTTTATACAATTATATGTAATAAAAATTAGAATATTTTTCGATTAAAACCTTACGTGAATATTATTAAAAGAGGTTAAATCTTAATACCTATTTAAAATGGGCGGAATAATTAAAAGAAGGGCGAGCTGGAGTTTTTAAGAAACCGATATACAGAATATCATCAGAGAAAAATAGAGGCTTTAAAATGTTATTTTCAAGTAGACTATCTACACAATTTTAATACATACCTACGATTTACACAGCCATTGACTTGGTTGATGGCATCTAAACATTTAGTATGGACACTTAATGATACATCATATAGGTGAGTGATCGATACAAAAATTAATTTTTAAATCGAAACTAATATACCCGTGAAAATTTTTTCCGTCAATAAATGATTGCGAAACACATTAATTAAGTTTAAGTATTTTAGCGCGGAACGATTGTGGGCCTCTGACGTCAACTCACCTGGTGTCCCACCAGAGTGCTTGCACTGCTTTTAGATGTTTTATGTATATTTATTTGTTGATGCTTTAATAATATGGAGATATTTTTATTTTTTATCATTCCTTCATGTTTTCCTTTTTTTTTCGCATCGTCACCCAGTCCTTTGGATTAGGCCTGTTGATATATTTTTTTAACATCGGATTTCTGATATAGGTATCGGCTTTATTGAAAAATATAATAGTAAGTCATCTCAAAAATGAATTTCAAACAATTTATAATCCAATATTTATTAAATAAATTAAATTATAAATGAATGTTGAGTTACATACATAGAATACTAATTACTCAAGAGTCAAGAGGTGCTAACTGCTAATAATTTTTTTCTTTGTTCTAATTGAATAAGGTATTACACCGTACTGTTTTATAGAAATTTAACTATTTAAGAAAAATATGACAGTGTAAATAAAGTATTTAGTTTAATGATTAAGTTTCCGATAGTTTTGTAGATTTTGAGAAAAGCAAAAAAAATCACTTAAAAATATATCTTCAATATCAAACTATCGACATATCGTCAAAAAAATATTAGTAATAAATATCGATATTTTATCAACAGACCTACTTTGGATGCGTTGACCAATAAGGTCGTATATGAATCTTTTTTTATTGTAAAATTTCTTTTGTTTATTTGAACGTAAATATGTCTAGATTAACATCCATTTTTTTTACAGTTAAGATAGAAATTTTTATCTGTCGATCACCCACCTTTTAACAGTTAAACAACAATAGTCACTGTCATTATTTTACTTGAAAATAATTTTTGAAGTTTTACAGTTAAAGATTTTAAGTATTCCTTAGAAACGTTATTTCTCATATATTTTTAATAAATATTACATCTATAGGAATAAGTCTATGGAGAAGATAATTTTTACTACGTTAGAAAATTTTAAAGATTTTTAAAGTTGTTTCAGCTCGAAGTTTCAAATCTATAAGGCTAATTTTTAAAAATATCGATTTTCATTGTTTCCCATCATCTATTTGAATACTTACATTAGGTATCGTCGACCAAAATATTAAAGAATTAATTATTTAGATAATTACAACTATTACAATTTATTATTAGCAACTTATTTTAAATTATATTTAAAACTTGTCAGGTCATTTTTTTTCCATAATGGAAAAGGCTAAGGTATTACACCGTACAGCCTTGTCTTTAGTAGGTTAATTATTTAGACAAGTTAATAATAATTTAATTAGATATATTTTTAAAAATTTATTTAACGGCTTGGCAACGGGACCTTTAAGCCATATTAGATAAATGTAATAAAAGTGTTGCTATAATAAAAATTAAATCTGGTACAACAAGTAGTAAATAAAAATTGTAATAGTTATATATTAGCTTAAAAAATAATCAAAGAAGTAATATCATTTGAATAGAATTAATTATGTCCACGAAATGGATTAGTGGGGGAGTGTGGTCAATTTTTTAATTTATTGAACACTTAACATAAAGGTGGCACTCCATACAGCTTAGTGTTTTAGGTAAGATTCATACAAACAAGCAAATAGAACATGTGACAGTTGGCATTAAGACTACAGAATATACAGCAGAAATTGCTATATACTCTATGGTCTAAAGGTATTTATAATATTTTTATACAGCACGGCGTCGTAAGGCACGCGCGGGCGCAGGGCGTCAGAAGTTGCTGTCGAAGACGCCCATAGAGCGCGTGATTTCTTCGTCCCGCAGGCAACAGTCCAGAAACTCGTCTAATGTTAACACACCATCTCGATTTAAGTCCATTTTCTAAAAATTAAATTAAATAGCTTATCTAACTGAACATAATTAAATATATAAAACTAATATTATTGAGTTTCAAAGAAATTCAAATATTATTTAAAAATAATATCTTAAATTTATGTGACATGAAAAACATAATTTTTACCTTTAAGAAGAATGTGCCAAAGAAGAAGTAGCCAGAAAAAAAAGAAATAAAGATATACAGGAGTAAATATTTAGTTTTCAAATATCTTACTCACCTGGAATAATCTCTCCACCTTTTCTCTTACAGCTTCATCATCGACCATGGGTTCAACAATCTTGCCCATAAGGTCATAAATAGCTGTGACGATTTCAGTCATCTCGTCTTTTGTTATGTATCCGTCACCGTTGATATCGTAGAGAGAGAAAGTCCACCGTAACTTCTCTTCTATACTTCCTCTTGAAAGTATTGATAGGCCCGTCACAAATTCCTGGAAAAATAACAAAAATGATCTAATCTAAATTCATTTTTCATAAACTCAGCAAGCATTCAGTCTCAATTTAGTGAGCATTCAGTCTCAATCTATAAAGCATTCAGTCTCAATCTATACAGCAATCAGTCTCTATCTATAAAGCAATCAGTCTAGCTATAAAGCATTCAGACACAATCTATAAAGCATTCAGTCACAATCTATTAAGCATTCAGTCTCAATCTATACAGCAATCAGTCTCTATCTATAAAGCAATCAGTCTAGCTATAAAGCATTCAGTCACAATTTATAAAGCATTCAGTCTCAATCTATTAAGCATTCACTCTCAATCTAGCAAGCATTCAGTCTCAATCTAGCAAGCTTTCATTCTTGACCTAGCAAGCATTCATTCTTGGCCTAGCAAGCATTCAGTCTCAATCTAGCAAGCTTTCATTCTTGACCTAGCAAGCATTCAGTCTCAATCTAGCAAGCTTTCATTCTTGACCTAGCAAGCATTCAGTCTCAATCTAGCAAGCTTTCATTGTAAATTTAGCAAGTATTCAATACCAATCTGGCAAGTTTTCGGCCTCAGTCTTCAGGATTTAAAATAGGGGTTGGGAAAAGTTAACTCGAAGTTTAATATCTCCAAAATATTAATTTCAAGAATCACCTGCGTCAACGCTCTTACTTTCCTTTGTATTTAAAAATTATTTCTGCTTTTTCAGTTTAAGTACTTACTTAAAAAGATTTTAAATATAAATTACCTCAAAACTTAACAACCCGCTTCCATCTTGGTCCAATGTATTGAAAACATAGTGAGCGTACTGCGCCGTATTAGCTGGGCAAAGAAAATAAGTTTAAAAAAAATCGAAAACTAATTTGTTTTATAATTTACTGAAGTGAGACAACTTATGAATAAAATAATTAATTTCTTATATGTTATCTTATTTTTTTTAATTTATGTGATACCATTCTATTATTATTATATTATGAAGAATAGGTATAGATAAATTATTGCGCATAATGGTGTAACCTTAGATATGACGTCAGATAAGGCAGAGTTCACATTGAACAAGTTTGTAATAATTCTTTTAATAAAGATAATAAATAAATAGCTCATTTAAATTTGGAATAAAAATATTATCTGTTAAGTATCATAAAATTGTTGCCAATTAATTGGGATTTCTAGGAAACCATAGAGTAAAAATAAATAGGCAAGAAATGAATACATTTACTTTATTTCAGATAGGTACATCAGCAGTTAATAGACCTGACATTTGTGATGGACGCAAGTCCAATAAATTACAAGTAACCACATAAAAAAGATGAGAATGCTTACGTCAGCATTTAAAATACTGGCTGAAATGTTAACTAAAAATTATCACAATGGAATAATTGAAGTCACCTAGAACATTTGGTTTGCCATACTCTCTTATTTAGAAATTCAAGACACAAGCTTCTATACAAAATGCACGAACTCATAATACATTGCAAAGGTGATATTCAGCAAACTACTGATCGTCACTGATCAATGTTTATGGGTTGGCACATATCAGTTTTCCGGATAGTAATTGTGCCTTGAAAATCTTTACAGATACACATGATGGTATTATAATTAACTTAATTAAAGTTTTGAGATGGGCCACTGGATAGTGTTTGTCCCAGAAAGTTCCTTAAGTAATATTTTACACTAGAGCTCCGCCGGTCTGCTGTTGGTACACTTCTATTGTGTCTCCTTCTTCCATTTCAAGTGAGGTTGGTGTGTCATTTTCATTGATGGGTTGCCCGTCAAATCTGAATCGCACTACTTGCATTGATAATCCCTGGAAATTAATAATTTGAACTGAAATTTTGTGATACTTGTCAAGATAAACTCGATGTTTACAACATAAGCGACAAACCATTTCATATATCTAAATAAATAAAGCTATGTATAATAGGGGACTGACCAGCTTCTTAAAACAGATAACTTACGAGCTAGTGCTAGGTTCGGTGTGACCGATTTATTTTATAATTCAAAGTCCATTGCATTAAGTTTACTAGTGACCTCTAAGACTGATAGGCTTGTGTTTAGTTACTTAAAATGAAATAAAATATTATTACAATTTTTTTTTAGTTATGAGAAAGATATCCTGACTGTACAAACATTATATGAGCAAGTCAGTCATCAGTAATATATAAAGGTGAAGAGTTTATTTGTTTGTTTGCTTAAACGCGCTAATCTCAGGAACTACTGGTCCAATTCAAAAAATTCTTTCAGTGTTTGACAGCCTATTTATCAAGGAAGACTATAGGCTCATCAGCATCACGCTACGACCCATAGGAGCGGAGGCAGTCGCGCGGATCGACTAGTTTATAATATAAGCATGGCTTCTAAATTATGGGTATAAAGGATGATGTATATTTGATTGGACAAAAATCCCAACACTGAAGTTAGGAGTGAGAATTTTTCTGTCTAAAATGTATGAGTCATATAAACCAACACCTATTTCTATTAATTATGATCAATATAAATAAGCTTTACTGTTTGTTGTATATTCGCCAAGCAGTAAGATAATATATGTTAATAAAATTGAAAATCTCAGCTTTAATTTAAATTACATGTATAACATGAAGTGAAATATAGTCACATATATATCGATTTTTGAAATGACAAACTATCTCTTAACCAAGAACAAGGGTCTATCATGTATATTCAATAACTGATTTATTATCTAGCTGTCTATCTGCATAATCCAAAATAACTCTTTGGGTTTTAAAGTTGTAGAAATATGAGAAAGTAGGGAAAAAAACAAGATGGCAGATGCACTATATAGTTTGGGAACCACTGGTTTAAAAATCATGGTGTAATTTTTATGGATATAACTAGATCACATCAGTTGTTTAATTTTGCTAAAACAATTCGAAAAATAAACAAATGACGTCATTAATTTTTTCAACACTGAAAGCTACAAAATATCCAGGGAATCTCAAAGGTTATAAAGGCCGGTCGATATATTAACATGTAAGGACATTGGAAAATACATATTATGCAAAGTATAATAATCGTGAAAACCTACTGTTTGTTGTTTTGTGTACACAAACACCATACACTAGAAATAGTATCACTAAAATAGGTCTAGTAAATGAATAGATAACTAACCGCTCGATCACAGTAGGCGTTCATCAGTTTCCTGAGAGGAGTGTGTTTCTTAATTTTAAACTGGACAATCGCATTGTCTTGTCCTAATACTTTCAAATTGATGTGTTCACTTTCTCCCTGGAAGTTAATTTAACGGGCACTTGTAAATACATACACAAATTAAACAAAGATTTCAACCACATTGCTGAAAGCGCCATGTTGAAACTAGTTTGATTAATAAATGATAAAATTTACCTTTTTCTCATCCGCCATGTTTAGTTTATTAAATTTCCTACAAATACAACTGAAAAGAATTTAGTTGAGATTTTTATTAACACAAATATCACTGACAGAATCGGAAACCGATGGCGTGGTAATGGCGTCAGTCGAGTGGCTTGGAGGAAACACTCAATGCTACCAACACGCGGACATGCGCTCTACAGACCTATTCGCGCGCTTCTGCGCTCTACCGATTGGGCATTTGGACGTCATCTAACTCATCAATATCACAGATTCTATATAACGCCCTTTCCTTTTTTACTGTTAAAAATAAATACGAAATAAACAACAAATATAAATAGTCGAATATTATATAACAAAATAAATAACTGCGTAGTTCCGTTATTAATATCTTTTTAGTTTCAAACAATTATTACAGATTATATAAAACTATCAACTTAAAACAAATATATAGAAGTATTTTTAGAAATAAGCATATTTTTTGTTTTATTTACTATTATATGTGAAATTTACTGATAATTATAATAAGTACTATGTATTGATTTCCTTTGTAAGACACTTATACCAACATAAAATTTGAATAGTGAATCGCAAAATAGGGTTGTCAAAAATAGTATTTTCGTAGCGGAAGCGGCTAGTGATGGGTGTTCTTACCGATTGTTTATTTACGATTTATTATTTATAAATGTTAAAATAAAGATTTATTAGATTTGAACCGGTATTTACATAATTTTTAATTTATAACCGTTATAACGACTTTTTTAAATACTATGCTAAAGGTTTATTTCTTAGATACTTAGATTGATCAAAAATCTTTGTATCTCGGGAACAAAGCTCTTAACAAACTGTAAGAAAAGATATTTAACGTTTCTCAGTTTTTGGTTGGATCAACCTAGTTTAATGCTAAACAGTTACACTTCCTCAAGTTACCGCTAGGTTTAGGAACTGAGAGTCGTTATTGGTTCGGAAATCTTAGCTTAATAGAAGGTACTGCAGAGGTCTAATCTGAGATTCAGTTTCAACAATGAGTAATCCATGAGTAATCGATGACTCATAAGCAGTGTTGCCAGGTTTTTTGGAACTGTTTTCCTAAATTTGGGTAATTTTAAGCTAGGGAAATGTAACATATACTCCTTTTTTATTTTAATATACAATATTTAGAATTGAATATAAAGATGAAACAAATGTTTCAAAAATTAAAAACATCTGGATGTCTCATAAAATTTGTAAGTGTTTTGTAAAATGTTTGACTTACTAACTCAAGTTGTTTTGAGTGCAAATTATTGGCGAATTTTTCTAGATTTGAAGATTTTGTGTAATATAAAGGAATTTATATCATAACTTAAAATTATTGTAAAGTAAGCTTTTAATAACTAGCATAAGGTTGAAATTTGTTTCCAACATGTAAAGAGCAAAAATCGTTCCGAGTAAAACCGGACTACAGGGGATTATGTCTCTTTCTAACGCTGTTTTTCTTAGGGTGTTTATGGCAATGTCAATGCCATACAAATAATTTTAGCAATTAAACAGACAGAAGTTGATGTTATTAGTATTGTATTATTTAATTTTTTTCTATTTCTTGAAGCATTTTCGTACTAGTAGAAAGAGATGCAATCTCCTATAGTGGCTATACTCTTCGGAACGTTTTTTGGGTGCGAATTCCAGTTTGTATGTAAACTCCTTGGTATTACGTTATTTGTGTTTCGTAGTCACATTAGCACAGGTAAATAACAAAAAATCGGTTTTTGTTTTAAAGTATAATTTCAGATTATTACTGACTTAATAAATATTATTTTTTTGTCAATATTGTTATATTGTAGTCGTAAAGCTAGTTTATGTCTTTTATTATTTACATTACATTAAGTTTTACAAGTTTAAATCTTTTAATTTGTTTTAACCATTTATTTAACCGAACCGGAAGCACAATTTGATAGACTTATTGTTTTTTTAAAATATTTTCGAAGTATTTACTAGAGATGCCACCAATAGTGATTTGGTCGAAAACCGAATATTCAGAAACAATTAGACGATGCGTCGTAGGCGCTTTGTTTGTCTATAGGACAGTAGACGAATTACTAGTAGTAGCAGTAGTAGAATTTACTAATATTTATATATCATCTCTCGTTAGTAGTGTGTTTGAAGCGTCAATAGCTCAGTGGTTCAGGCGTTGGCGTTGGCATCATTCACGATCGATAAGTCGTGGGTTCAAATCCTGGACATTGGACTACTGGCGTGGCCCATTCCTACACACAAGCATTTTAGCTTACTAGGAGGGGTAAAGGGAATACTAGTAGTATGTGATCCATACTGCTAGTAATCTTTTTTTTTTTAAATAAGAAAAAAAATATGAAAAGTGTATGCAGTGAGCGGCTATTTTAGGAAGCAGGTATAATTTATGAGGAAAAGCGCAATCGCTTCGTCATTACTTACCCCTGGTATATATAATATTCGGCCGAATACCGAATAGTGAAAAAAATGGCCGAATACTGAATATTTGCCTAATATTTGTGGCATATCTAGTATTTCCCAACAATATTATTAAGCATCGAGTTTTGTAGATTTTATAGAAAGATTGGCTTTATTATAGTAAAATGAAAAAAAAAAATACTTAATCCTAAAGCAGGTAAACATTTCTACAGGTTTATGGGCTATGATTCCCGGGGTTAGTAACGGGCCGTATGTCATTGGATTGTATGGATTGTGAATTTGTATGTAGCCGATAACGGCTCATTCGGAATTATCGCCGGTGCCGTCGTCCCTCGCATATTTCGCTGGAATTGAATCGGTTACGTGATTTGATTTTCGGTTACTTCAAACATGAAGGTAATCGAAATGTTTCATACTAAAGATCCTTTGTATCATGTTCCTACCTCAGGTAGATGTTTCGATTTATATGTTGATCGTAACGAAAAAACTCAGTATTAGGTAATTTAATTTAAAGAAGCTTATTTATCACTTAACTTCCTAATAGGTTGGGGAAAAAGTCTTTTCGTATTATAGTATAATGAACTTTGGATATACTATTTGTATCTGGCTGGTTTTGGTATCCTTAAAAGTTTAAATTTCAAAGAAGATAATGCCAAATTCAAATTAGGAAAATGTGCGATTTTTATTTGTTTTTCGTACTGTGAAGGTGCAAGGAAGATAAGTGAATCTAATGAAGAAATTCGATACATTTTAAAATTTTACTACAAAAAAGGTAAAAATGCTACGCAAGCCGCGAAAAAAATTTGCGATGTTTATGGACCTAGTGCAGTGTCTGTGAGAGTAGCACACATTTGTTTTAAGCGTTTTTAATCCCGAAATTTTGATGTCAAATGCACCTCGCTCTGGTCGCCCTATTACGGATAAAAGGGATGCCATTTTTGAAAATGTGGGGCAAGATCGGCATATCAGTAGTTACGACGTACCTGAAGAACTGGGAATTGACCACAAATTTGGCGCATTTGAAAAGAACTGGGTACACAAAAAAGCTCGAAATTTAGTACCTCACGAGCTCACTGAAAGAAACCTAATGAACCGTGTACTCATTTGTGATTCCATATTACCATGTAATGAAACCGAACCATTTTTGAAGAAGCTGATAACTGGTGGTGAAAATTGGATCACGTACGACAAGGACGTGCGAAAAAGGTCGTGGTCAAAGGCCGGTCAGGCTTCACAGACTGTGGCGAAACGCAGGTTAACTCGCAACAAGGTGATGCTGTGTGTGTGGTGGGATTGGAAGGGCATTATTCATTATGAGCTGTTCACAGGCAGGCAGGACCATTGATTTTGAACTCTACTGCGACACACACATCTTTAGCCACTCAGAAAAAATTAAGAGAGTTTGGCTGGGAGGTGTTAATGCATCCGCCGTATAGTCCTGACCTTGCACCTTCAGATTTCCACCTGTTTCGGTCTCTTCAGAATTCTTTTGGCAGTGTCAGATTAACATCACGAGAGGACTGCCAAAACTACTTGTCGCGGTTTTTGATCAGAAGCCCCAAAATTTTAATAGCAATGGGATCATGTCCCTACCTACAACATGGCAAAAAGTTATCGAACAAAATGGTACCTACATATTTTAGTTAAATGTAAATAAATTATATTGCGTATAGACAATATATAACGTTCGTTCCGATAAGATTGAGTTAGTCTGTCAAGTGTGTCGCGGAGTATATTTTATAATAGTGAGTGATATATTGTAGTTTAGTGACGAGGTGCTAGCCCTCCGGTTATCGAGGAGCACGTGAGTCTACTGTATTATTTTAATAGTTGGTAGCGAGTTCGAGCAGTGAAGGTGAGAGTTTACGGTTATAAAAGACGTCATTACATATTAATATTATGGTTTGAGTGTTACTGCGCAGTATAGCTCTCATAATCTTAGCATAAGTATAGATATAGTAAATGGCACCCGCGCGAAACTGGTGTGGGTAGTTTAGTATTTTATAAACTGAAATGTTGGGTATAACATTAAATATTCTATGTACTGTATAGAGTATTCAATGTTACGTATTTTGCTTTACTGAAATATAAAAGGTGTTCAACGGTTTAAATATATTTTCGTAGATATTCGGCTTATTCAAACGCAGAGGTTTGTAAATGAAAGAAATTGTGGTGCATTTTGAGCAAAGCGAGTATAACAGCCACTTTAGCACTACATGAAAGTCACTCGCGTAGTCTCAGCACTTTATGAAATGCATTTTTCGTAAGATGTGTATTGGAAACGTTCTTTCAACTCATGAAATGATATTGTTAGCGAAAACTTGCTAGAGACATATTTTAATTGTTGGCAAGCGGTGTTTATTACGCACGCCTATGCGACCCGTTGCGGACTGCACGTGGTGTTTGTTTGATACCACCTGCGCTCGCAGCTGCGCAGAACACCTGCGTTACTTCCGGACGTGTGAAAATGATTTGAAGACTTTCCCACGATAGAAGATCCTATAAAAGACGTTGCGTGCAGTGCTTTAGGGTTCATTCGATTCTCGGTCGGCAATGGTAAAAGATCTCCTCCCTCAGTGTTAAAGAGTTATTCGGTCGCATATATCTGTATCTTTCGATTATGATTAGAACAATTGCAGTAATTAGAGTTCTGAATGTTATAGCGTTAAATTATCTTTTGTTGTAGTTTACGTTATCGAATTGTGATTGCTAATTAAATAATTTTAGATGTACTTGTGCTTTACTCATTTATTATTTTTATAATAAAACTGTCCTCTCTTCTTATGGTTTATAATATCAGAAGTGGGACTCCTATTCCACGTGCTTAGTGCTGTTTGTGCCATCTGTTTTAAGATTAACTAAACCATTGTTAGTGTTTATATTTACCCTAATTACTGCAAGTGTTGAGGTTAGTGGTTTCGTACATATCGGCGGATATTTGACGTGTCATACAATTTCTGAGATATGCCCAGACGTTTAAAAAGTGTTGAAAAGCCGGACGGTTCGCGCCAGTCGCGTTGTAATCATTCGTGCACGTTAAGAAGTAGCCAGCCTTGGTTCTAGAGGGAGAGATCATTCGCATTCTGTCATCGCGTAGATACGGTGAACGTTCTCATCGCCGTGAGCGTACCTCTTTGAGATATCGTAATGTGCCTCGTAGCCTGCGTAAAGCTCATAGACATTGTTACATCTCATGTGGCAGCCGTGATTCTCCGCATGATCAGGCTTTAGGTCAAATATTAGCTCGCTTAAACTCTATTGAGAGCGTTTTGCCGACATTGACTACGTGTTGAATATCAGCGCCTGTTCCGGAACATAACTTACAGGGGCAGGAAACTTTCAGTAGGCAGAAGTCGCCAACGCTCGACGGGAATAATGACGTAACGGATAATTTTGTTGGCGCATTGTCTAGTTCAATTCAGGCGAGATCGCTTAATTTTTATATTTCTCTCTTCGATTATAACCTCTATGATTTTGACGTCTGGTGTTCAGAGGTAGACTGCGCCCGTGATTTAAATAAATGGAATGATCGCGCGTGTCTATGGCGTATAGGAAGTTACTTGCGCGGTGACACGAAGTCATGGTTTAACGATTGGATAACGAATAACCGTTCGTGGAACAACTTCAAGTTAGAATTTCGTTCATTGTACCCATGTAGTGTGGATGTTGCTACAACTTTATTTGCGGTTATGTGTAAAAATTCAAATAAATTCTTCACTTATGCCGAATATGCCCGCAGGCTTCTTTTGTGTGTAAACATTAAAAAGGGCATGTTTGATGAGCTGAAAGTTGTAATAATTGCGCGAGGTGTACACATATTTGAATAAAGGCTACGGTAATCAATACGAAACGACAATAAAAAGATTTAGTTGATTTTTGTTACCCTGTCTGTTGTCGCGAATGTAGTAAAATATTCGCGAATAGATTTATTAATATCTAGAATCGATTTTATAATCATAAATTTGGGGGAGCGTTAGTGAGAGTAGTAAAGTATATAAAAGAATTTTTTTCCAATATTGGTTTACTTATTATTCGGGCCTTTGCGGAGCAGTCGGTCGCTATGGGTCTCTGGAAGATATTAGTGTGTAGAAGCAGTGAAGAAGTGTTTAGAGTTAATCAGAAATAACTTCTACGTTATTTTGCTCCATGCGAGTTAGCTTAATTATTAGACCAGTTTAGTCAGTCAGTTCAATTCAGTATAAGTATACGTGTGCTATCTGAGAGCAGTATCAGTGCCAGTTGGAGCGGTTGTGTTTCAGTGTCAGTTTGTAAGCGAGGTATCTGAAAGCAGTATTAGATACACGCCGTAGTATATCACTCAGTAACAGAACATTGTGGTGTTGTACAAATTCGTTAGTTTACAATTTAGTAATTCGCTCGGGCACCGAGTAGATCAGAAGGTGCTATTTGACAATTGTGTTAAACCTAATAATTCTTGAATACTCACTTTTCAACTTCATTAGTCGTTTCTGCTTGATAAAATGTCTGAATGCGGACACGTTCAAAGTCGCAGTAATCGTAATCGTAAAGTGCTCATGTTGTATTATATACTCGTAACGTAAAAGTGCTCGTGTTGTAATACTTGTAACGTAAAAGTGCTCGTGGTGTAATACTCGTAACGTAAAGTGCTTGATGCGTTGACGACGGATGGTTTCTTCATCAATTTGAAGAAGTGTACGATTCTGGCCTCCAGAATATAGTACTTGGACCGTATAATTATTGAATGTCAGGTTAGGCCGAGCTATGAGAAAGTTCGATCCCAAATTTACTCAGCTGAACCCAAAAACATTAAACAAGTATGGCAAGCGTTTTGTGTGTGAACCGTGTTATGAAGATTCTTTTGTTTTTCTTTCTTTTTCTGTTGATACAGATGCAGATGACAAAAGGAATAAGTCAGCACCTGATGTTTGACCAGGTTCCTGAGGCGAGCCAGCTCATAGACAATATTGGGCCACAGCTACGTCCTTCTGGAATGCAGAACACGGGGAAGCTCGATTCTGGCATGGCACAAGATTCTACATCCACTTCATCGCAATAAGTTGGAACTACTGGCTGATTTTTATGGCAAGAAAAATCAGGCAGCTGCCGAGCACATGGCGCTCTGGCGTGGCGAGTGGACTCCTGACACATGCTCCGCTTCCTTCGTGGCAGTTAAGACACCGAGAGTTCTGATTAGCCTGAACCTCTGGTTTATGGCTTCCGTAGGTCTGAGCCCCTGGCTTATGACTTCTGTCTGGCCTGAACTTCTGGTTATTGGCTTCCGTAGGTCTAAGCCCCTGGCTTATGACTTCAGTCTGGCCTGAGCCTCTGGTTTATGGCTTCCGTAAGTCTGAGCCCCTGGCTTATGACTTCTGTCTGGTCTGAGCCCCTGGCTTATGACTTCTGTCTGGTCTGAGCCCCTGGCTTATGACTTCTGTCTGGTCTGATCCTCTGGCTTATGGCTTCTGTTTTGGTCCGAATCTATGATTCATGGCTTCTGTTTTGGTTAAGTAAATAGACTTCACACCCATCTTCATATGTGGATGGTGTGAGGGTTACTGTGTATTTGCCTTGAGTAGCATTCTATCCAATGGAAGTCTGGAATTTTATTGCTTAGAGTGCTATTTAATTTCATTTATTTTTTTTTTCATGTTTTAAATGCACTGTTTTTGCTTTGTAAAGTTTTTCTTTTAATCTGACGCATTCAAATTTATATTTCAATCACCTAAAAACTTTCTTTTTCTCATATGTTTTATTGGGTGCCTGATGGTGGGAGAGCACGCTCACTATCACGTACTTAGCAACAATACTTCAAAAGCTTAGTATTCTTTGGCCTCAGACATATAAGTTAACGCAATAATTTAAATTTACGTTATGTGTTACTTTACAGATGAAGATGTCCAGTTCAGTGATGAGGTCCAGTCTGGTGGCGTTGGATTTGGTGATAGCGCAAGACAAGAAGCGGTCGAGGACGTCTCGCTGTCAGGAACGGCCGTGTTAGCGAAAACTTGCTAGAGACATATTTTAATTGTTGGCAAGCGGTGTTTATTACGCACGCCTATGCGACCCGTTGCGGACTGCACGTGGTGTTTGTTTGATACCACCTGCGCTCGCAGCTGCGCAGAACACCTGCGTTACTTCCGGACGTGTGAAAATGATTTGAAGACTTTCCCACGATAGAAGATCCTATAAAAGACGTTGCGTGCAGTGCTTTAGGGTTCATTCGATTCTCGGTCGGCAATGGTAAAAGATCTCCTCCCTCAGTGTTAAAGAGTTATTCGGTCGCATATATCTGTATCTTTCGATTATGATTAGAACAATTGCAGTAATTAGAGTTCTGAATGTTATAGCGTTAAATTATCTTTTGTTGTAGTTTACGTTATCGAATTGTGATTGCTAATTAAATAATTTTAGATGTACTTGTGCTTTACTCATTTATTATTTTTATAATAAAACTGTCCTCTCTTCTTATGGTTTATAATAATATATTCATTTCAGGGATATGGTTTGTTTTCTAAAATTCAAATAGGCCAGTACAAGCGTATATAACTTTTTGAAATTGGAATAGAAATCAATTGAAATTTTTAACTTCTTTTACTGTTATTCCATTATGGAAAAGGCAAAGGTATTACACCGTACAGCCGTGTCTTTAGAGATATTTTGAACTTTTTTCTTCTATTTTTATTCCATAATGGAAAATACAAGGACATCTATTACCTTACTATAAAATGAATGAAGAATTACCTACCTGACCTTTGCCTTTTCCATTATGGAAAAAAAAAACAGAAAAAAAACTATATAATACAAAATATTAAAAAATGAAAGAGCATAGACTAGGATTTTGATTTTGATCCATTTTATTGATTTTTTTTGTTGATGCGTTGCATCCTCGAAGATAGTGGGGAGGGCAGTGAAGAAAAAAATGCTGCCCAGAGTCCACTTGATCAGCAGCAATTGGGGTGGGAAAGGAAGGGGATAATTTATTGATTAAAAGTTTTTTTTAATGATTCAAAATATACACATGCTATATAATCGTAAATTATAATCTGATTAGAATTAAAACTTTAAAGTTATGGCTTTCGATGCATCGGGATTTTTTTTTTTTTTAATTTAAAAAAAGTACCATATTGTAACCGTTACTTAACTGTATATATATTTATACATATGTTTGTTGTACTTGTTCTTTTTAATACAACATAGAGAATATGAATAATATAATATGTAGCCCGTTAAGTTATATCATATAAGTTCCACGGGAGTAGACTTCTGAGCTTAATTGAAAATGTTTATATTAAATTGGAATATTTTGCAATTCATGACTGTAACAGCCGGTGCGGACGTAAGCACTTCGTTAACATTGCTTTCCTTTATTCTAATAGTCTTCATGACTATTCAATTTATTCCTTTACGAATAAAAATTCATTTTTATTTTTTAATTTTAGCTTTCGGTTGACCTGGCCTTTGTCCTCGATTTTTTGGAAATTACTGCATTGAATTTTATTGTTTTTCAAGTTTTTATTTTTCATGTTTTTCACTGACCGTGATGAATTGCCTAATAGTACTTATATGGTTCAATTATTATGTATGCAAATAATTTTATTTACATTTATATAGCCTATAGCCTTCCTCGATAAATGGACTATATAACACTGTAAGAATTTTTCAAATCGGGTCAGTCGTTCCTGAGATTAGCATGTTCAAGCAAACAAACAAACTCTTCAGCTTTATATATTAGTAGATGTAGATATTTAGGATATACATAGTTTGAATTTTAAAACCTCTAGCAGTCTTCCGATTAATCAAAAAAAATTGTAGAAAATAAGTAAAAAAAATGTTACTTTGAACCACTTTCTTAATGCGATACTCTCGTCAGGACACGAGACCTGATCGAAAATTCGTAAGGGTCAGATCTCAATAATACAGTTCGGTTTTTTGAATTTTGCTCTTTAGGTTACTTAAACCGTAGAACTATATTTTTTCCCAGTCTTGTGACACGTTTTGGTCTCGCCGTATGTAAGCCAGATCTCAATAATACAGTTCGAGTTTTTTTGAATTTGTTCTTTGGGAATATTCAAAAATGCACTACGTTAATATTTAAATTTATACTTCTGCCGGCACTCCCACAGTGCAACCCGTTTTTTTTTTTAAATTTTTTTATTATGTGTACCCATAATAATAATTAATTTAGTCATTATAAGAAAAGTGTAGTAACTTTATTAAGTACAAGTAGACGAGGAAACGATGAACACAATTTTATTTTAAAGATAGTTTTTTTACATTTTATCTCGGCGATGCCTTCTCATTCAGCAATCCAGCTAAGTGCCATAATCTTTTTTTGAATGCGTTCGAGTTTCCGTGAATGGATACGATAATGAGCTTCGACTGTACTGTTCGAGAAATATTTTTACTATCGAGCTTGGATTGGTTAGTTTTTATAAAATATTTGAATTTCAGGTGTGTGAGAAATACCTATAGCATCAGGTTTTTTTTTAAATCCTAACCTCTGTTTTCCCCGGTGTTGCCACGTGATCTACTATCTTTCTAGATCTCCTACAAAATCACCAGAATACTATTCTTTTTAATTTAAAAAGTTTAAGCATTTTTAATACATACATAATTAATATACTAATTAAAATGATAGTCCAAGATCCCAGGACCCCCAGACGTTACTTATTTTCTCAGAAGTAAAATGTATAGCATAAAGTAGGGTTAGTACATACTATGAGTGTATGCATACCTGCTAACTTGGGCCAGAGACCAGTTTACAGGTGACCTATCGATCGTTATTCCAACGCCTGAACCACTGAGTTACTGACGCTTCGAATGTTATAAAACTACCTAACAATTATGCTCACGTTCATACACGTAGCGAGCTTTTGTGTGTGTCTGGGGGGATGTTAGTGACCTCCAATTGGTCTGGCTGCTTACAAATATTGTTGAATTAGTTCCCTAAGTGACACACAAAAATCATTATTTTTTTAAATCTTTAAAGCATGGAAAAAATTACCGCAACCAAAATGAGTGGCAGTATTAATTATAATTTTTTGATAATATTTTCTAAAACATACGTAAAAAATCAGCACTGAGAGTTAAAGATGTCTAATGTAAGTACTATTTTAACCTACCTTTAGCACCTGACACCTGTAAATTGGCCGTAGGCCTAAGCTGGCAGGTATGCATACACTCATACTATGTACTAACATTACGTTATTTTATACATTTTATTTTTAAAAAATAAGTAACGTCTGGGGGTTCTGGGATCTTGCTCTATTATGATTACATTATTGTACCAATTTTTTTTTAAACAAAACGATTTAAAAAAAAAGGATTGCCATTGATGCGTGTATATAACTACATTTAGATACAAGTTAGCTAAAAAGGCAACACTATTAGCAAACATAGATCACCCTGCGTAAAAATAAATTAGAATCACAATAAAATACATTTCACAAAATAGAAAGCCGAAAGTCTGAAAACATAACGAAATTAATTACACCGTAATTATGGATATTAATATGATAACCAAATATTTGCCGATTCAATTATTAAATAATTAATAATATTACCACAAAATGTGAAAGCTAATATAATATAAAATGCAAAAGTGACCTGGATGTGGATGGGCAGCGCTTCCACGCTTCCACGCCCAACACTCAACTAGATTACATGATCAAGAGATGCGATATTCGTGTCCGCAATCAAGTTTTTATATTATACTAGCTGTGCCCGCGACTTCGTGCTCATGGAATAGTGTCTTTGGGTAATATTTTTATATATTTTACAAATACGTATCTCTTGTCGCAAACTTATAAAACATTCTCATAAACCTTACATATTTCTACACACATTTTTATCCCCTATCCCCTATTGTTATTTTACACACTTGAGGGTAAAACTTTTACAAACTTTGAATGTCATATTTATATATATCGAATCAACAGCCTAAAAAATAAGTTTCAAGCTTTTAGCTTTAAAAATGACGATACTTCCATACTTTTCATCCCCTCCTTTCAACCCCTTACAACTCTTTTTTCGAATTAAAAAGTATGCAATGCAAAAATGTAAAGCTTATGTCCTTTCTCAGGTTCTGTATTATCTGTACACCAAATTTGATTTAAATCTGTTTAGTAGTTTGCGTGTGACAGCCAGACAGAAAGACAGAGTATTTTTCGTTTTTATAATATTAGTAAGGATAACTGGTTAGTAACTTTTTTTTTAATAAAATAAATATTCTTATCCTGTATCTTAGATTTACCTACTGTTAATTATGATGTTGGCAACACTTATAATTTGAGTAGCATCCTGTTATTTGAATGTTGGCCAACTGATAAACACAAACCAAGGAAGTTGAGATTGCAAAATAAATACGCCATCACGACAGAATAATCATGGATTACATCGCGAGTATTCTTAGCAACCCTGAAGCTCTGAGTCTAAATATTCTAGTCAAGCCGTCATAATGTTAGTCTGCATATAGAACTAAAATGAAAAAGAAATATGTAAAAGCTCGTTTTTCAGAATCGATTTCTCGTCCTCAGTTTTATGTCCCCGTTCTTTTCACGTATAAATTTCAGTTTTTCAAATTGATAGAATATTATCATATCAAAATTCTAGATGTTATCAGAAATTAATTAAACTAAGATGTTGTATTCGCGTATCTATGATATCGATTTTTATAATTACAGAAAAATAGATTAAAGAGACATTTGTCAGTTACATGGATGACTGCAATCATGTTTTTATATTTAAAACAACTTGGTGGCAACTTGGTTTTGCTTATCCGACAATAATTCTGGATTTGTAAAATCCAAAATAGTAATTTTTTAAAAGAAATGTTATCCAAAAATGGCGTGATCTACGAATGAACTGTTAATAGCTAAATTAGCGTTTATCAATCAATTATCTAGGAGGGAAAGCAAAATCCACTTACCTCATTAGGCCTGCGGACGATGTCTTGTGATGTGATGAATTGAGGAAGGAAAATAAAACACAACCTACAATACTTGTATATTTTATTATTGAAATAAAATACAAGAAAACATTTTTGTCTTCTTATCTTCGAATACGAAACTATTCTTTAATTTGTATTCTTTATTATTAATTCTTCTGCACAGGTAGGATAAAAGAGGGAACTTGTTATAGTCATTTTAGCCAACATGGATTGTCTATACGAGTAGATTTTGAGTCTTGATATGGCGGATGTGTGAAATTTTTAGTGAAGTTTTTAAGTGAAGATTTTATTTATATTACAAGTGAATAAATCGTGGTTCGTTTATGTAAAAATACATTTCAGATAGTTTAAAAATTACAAGTTAATAAGATCAAGTTGGAACCATTGTAAAATAGTATGTATTTGAGGGAGACTTGATCCCCAGTTGAAATCTGCCAAATGGTTGCCTATTGTCAAAAAACTTCCTGACCCAATAGTAAAATTATATTCAAAGAGGATTATAAGTATGGAATATTTTCAAATTGTTCCGAAGATTTAATATTTAATAGGCACTTGTTGTAATTAAATCAGTCTTTGTTTGTTCAGCTACTTATTTATGGAAAAGTGATTCAGAATTATTTAAGTTTAAGTTGGCACCTAAGATTTAAAGCAGTGCGTTTATCGCAATAGAGATTAAGGAGTACAAAATTAGCCACAAAATAAACTGGTCACATTGTCGCTAGTCTAATAATTATTGATTTTTTTCCTCTGAATCTATAGTTTCCCAGAATATGGAACATGATAAATTGACTTTACCATTTTTACTCATATACTACATAATTTTTGCATTAATGTTAAAGGTACTTTCTTAGGCAATTCTTGGACAAATTCTGCATAAAATATTCCTGTAAACTTTTTTAGTAACTTGATTAAAGCTCAAATACAAAACGGAGATCAAGTCTCTTTCTTTTCCACTATATGTCACTGAAATCTTTTAGTTTATTTTCTGATTTGGATTTCGTTGATAGTGCGGTTGTCAAGTTCTAAGTAGTTCGTAGTTGAAATCACGTTCCAATAATTTGCTTGCACTTCACTCATGTAGAAATCGAAAAAAAATTAAACACGCGAAAAATAACTCGTAGAATCCGGCGCACAAAAAGATGGCAACGTTTAATAACAGTCTAATAATAATCTTATCAGCTTAACTTAGTTTTCGCTTTCAGCTACTTGCTGATTAAGTTTACTAGTCTACTTACCTCCTTGTGGGAAGAACTGTGAGTATATAAGCTTGAAGGTTTCCTCCCGCACCACGCCGGTAGGACACTCAGCTTTGAACCCTCGGTACAGCCTCTTCAGCTCGGGCTCTGTAAACCGCGTGGCTCTGCGCAGCGCTGCGATGGAGTCCGGTCGGTAGCGGGGCAGCTGCTCACCCAACTCCTCGAGCTCGGAATCTGAAATTAACAAAAAAAAAACTAATTAATGCTGGTAAATAATGCTGTGATTTTATAATTTAGATACATGAGGATAGCTTAAGAGAAGCAAAGGAAATATTATAGTATCATCAATGTTAGATGTATAACTATTTTGTAATCGACCAGCCGATCTCTTTCTAAATTCATTTTATCCTTTAGGGGATATATTTTGAAGAATCGCTTCTTAAGTACCTGTGCGTCATAATAAGAAACTATAGTCTAAATTCAATATTCTAACTTTAGTTTACTTTCAACAACGACAAGCTTAATTAAAGCTGTAGATCAATGAAAACTACCAGATTTTTCTCAAATTATACATGTATATACTATAATACATTCAAGCAATCCGTGTCAGGCGTGAGGCACAATAAACATGCTCTGGATATTACCATAACAGCTCTAGCTAAGGGTTAAGTATAACGATTATCATAAACGTCGCGACGAAGGCATTTAAGAACAAAGCCGCGAAAGCAGCTCACTCACGTAAAAGCACTTTGATCTTTCCACTCCAAATGAGTAGACTCGAATAAAGGAGTTGTATAGCCGATACATAATAACTGTTTTACGTGTCCATTATCTTTACAATACATTAGTCTAAATGGAAATGAATTAATCAACTCGAAAGTTTGCGATTTATTTTATGGCAATTTGGAGGAACTCATTTCAGTGTGAACTTGATAATACTTACGTCATTAATTATAAATAGTAGTAGTAGACTTAGTTAACTTCCTAAGAGCTCTCTAATATCGAGAAACTATCGATATATCGTATTATGAATTATAGTTTTTTAAGCGATAATAATAAAGAACAATAGTATCGTAGATTAATGATCCATCCAGAGAATTAAAAAGTATAACATATTACAGTTAAGTGGGTAGGTAAATTAAAAAAAAAATAGAACACATATAAGAATAGTTCAATCTGAGAAAATTTTCCCGAAAATTTTATTGATTAACAATCAAGGTTTATTACAAAAAAGAATCACTCAATTTGAGCGTTAAATAAGTTTAAGACTTGAGACTTCATTATATTAACAAAGTTTGGCCACACAGTAAAAGTTCATTAGTATGAAAATTCGAGGGTTAAGGCAACGGGGCCCTTTAGTCTTCTTATGCTATTAATACCATTAAAAAGAGTGTTATGTGTTTTATTATAGATAAAATACGACTAAGTTTATTTGTATGTAAAAATACATATTTATGCGTAATTATTTCGATTGCTGTATAATCTAAAATCTTTGATTAGCTAGTTTTTATGGTTTATTTCAAGAAAACTCAACTCAAAAAAGCAAAAACTGATTATTATCGGGGCGAGTAGTAAACGTTTTTGTAAATCCACATCTGGGTCACAAGGCCGATGCTCTGTTCGTCACCCTATCAAGTGTCATGGTTTTATTGTCATGTACGTTTTACTGTGCAAGTATACAATATAGATTGTCTCTGTTGTTTTCTCTTTTGGTTTCGATGATTGTAGAACTGTGATACTTTCGATAGAAAAGCATTTTTATAACTTCCGTTGCAACATGGTGGACATTTATCAAAACAGCTTTTAATAAAACTTGCAATGCAAAGTGGGGTAGGCTTGACTTTACAGTTACTAACATAGCTGACTGAAAACAGTATATCAAACATTATTAGTTGGCAAGCTGTATAGAACCTATTCCGGAAAGTGGTTGAGATGAAAGCTTTTCTTGTATCCTTTCAGTTTCGTGCTTTATCGACAAAGGGAGCTTTGTACTAACAATGGAGCCGCACAATAAGGTCAGATTTAACCGATAGAAACGGTTATCGTTGACGGTATTATTTTAAAATGTTATTACATTACAATTTTCCATGCTTTCTTTTAATTTGAAATGTTATCAATCAACAAACATTTTATGCACGCCCTTCATAATGGTATCTAATAAAAGGGTTTGTGAAAATTACTTAACGCTAAATCCAATATGGCTAACCGTTCAAAATGGCGGAAGACGGATGGAGTAATTATTTCACAACTTGGCATATGGCTTAAGCCGTATCAACAAACATTTTTATGCACGCTCTTCATAATTATGATATCTAATCAAAGGGTTTGTGAAAATTATTTAGCTCTAAATCCAATATGGCTAACCGGTCAAAATTGCGGAAGACGGATGGACTAATTATTTCACAACATACGGCTTAAGCCGTATGTCATGTAGTGAAGTAAATGGTAGAACAACCTGATGTATTTTAGCATCATCTTAAACATAAAATTCTCGTGTCACAATGTTAGTTACCATATTCCTCCGAAACGGCTTGACCGATTTTTATGAAAATTTATATGCATATTCAGTAGGTTTGAGAATCGGCTACTATCTATTTTTCATGCCCCTAAGTGATAAGAGCGGCCCACCCCAAATTTATATGGCAAATCAACGTTTGTCGGGTCAGCTAATATTTAATAAATTCGTATAAGACAGTTTATGAGTCTGTAGTCTGTACACGTAACATGGGCTAATTTTCGAAGAAAAATGTATATTCCTGCAGGCTACAATAATAAATACGTTCACCATGTAGGACCCTAATTCTTCGTCTTCTATATAATAAGTACAAGCAGTGATGCCATATCTTTTGTAAATAATTAATTGGAAAAGGCAATTTTGTTTCTACGGATCCGATTTTAAAATTTCTGTCACTGATAAAAATTTACACTATTCTCTTTCCCCTTTTTTTCTCATCCTCTCTCCTTCGTTTTCTTTCTCTCTTTCTTTTTTTTCAATGATTGAAAGCTACATAATTACCGAGAGACAATGTAAGGATATCGAATATAATTTTGCTTACTACTAGAATACTACTACGAACTAGAATATTGGTATTTAAAAGCTAGGACAAAACTAGTACCTTATAGTCATAAAATAATTGAAAATTTTTGAATAATTAAAATAGTTGAAATGCTATAGAAATGGAAATTGTAGAAAACGCTCGACAACTTAATTCAAAGTGACTTTACAAAGCAACTATGAACTCGAACTTTTGGTATTACTTAACTCAGAAACTGAGACGACAAATGTTTCCACTATAATATCCTAAGTTGTACAATTCATTATTTCAATAAATGTCACAATTTCTATATTTTTCAACCGACTTCAAAAAAAGGAGGTTATCAGTTAGGTGGTATTTTTTTAATGTTTGTTGCCTGAGAACTCCGTCATTTATGAACCGAATTGGAAATTTCTTTTTGTATTTGGTAGGATATGCTTACAGATTGGTCGCATTTTTTTCAAAATCTAGCTCTGATGATTGGATCCTTAAGAATTGAGAGAAAGCCTCAAAAATTATAGCCACACATATAGCGATTTTGTTATATTCAGAAGCCTTTCAAGCATTTGCATTCAGAATTTATCATTTGCTGTAGTAGAACTGATGAAGATGAAAACATCTCGGTTAAAAAGTTAAGTAACTATTATTACGATGGAAATTTAATCAAATGTTTGACTGACCTTATAAATTGAAGTTAATAAATAAAGTAATTATTTTTTGTACATTTTTTAGAATTTGAAGTTGGTTAAATTTTTTGTTAAAAGTGTTTTAGTTACTAAAACATCTCAACACGTGCCCGTTGCATTCTCCTAATTTTTATTTCTTAATATGTTTTGTTAATGCTAAATAGTACTCAAGAAATAGTAACAATTAGTAATTTAAAACTCAAAGAATGTTACTTAATGTTATCATTATTTTGTCAGGGAAAAAAAAGTGGCATGTTTTATTTTAAGGTATATCTACTTGTATTTATATTGTATAGCTCGAATTTTTGTGATAACAGAGGAAGTATGTTATAGTAGACTTTTTTTTTAAATCAATATTTATGCGAGTTTTTGAGAGTCAAGATTGGAATGTAGATTATGCCATTGTTATGCTTTTTGATTCAAGAAACTAGATGTTTGTGAAATAGATAAATAATATGAATTTATTTTCCAATTCACCGGATAAAATTAGTAAGATTAGTCGCTATATTAATTATCAGACGCTTAGAGCGCTCAGTGAAACGTTTTTGCTGCAGATGATTGCTGAGCGCTGGCTGCTTTTGACGTTGAATAGTAGTTTCTCAAGATGTTAGGTTTTACACTGGCTGCACTTGAAGATAATTTAACTTACTAATTAGTGCACATTCCTTATAAACTTTATATTAACTTTTTTCATAAATTTATCTTCATTTCTTTTTAGAATATTATATAATACTCGCAGTTACAGCAGTAAGTCCCGAGTGGTTTAAAGTAGATAGATAGATAGATAAAAACTTTATTGCACACTCAGAAAAAGAAACAATATTAATACAGACAAAATTTTAAGAGGCATGCAAAGGCGGCCTTATTGCAAAGCAATCTCTTCCAGGCAACCCTTGGAGAGAGGAATTCATGTACGTAAACGGGCTGGTGCAAACCAATTTTGACATATAGCAAAATAACTATATTAAAATTATATATATTTATAGATTAACTTACTTATACTACATACATTAATTATACATACAACACGTAAAACATGCACTAAATAAGATAATACATACCTACTTGATACATAAATTAATAAAAGTTAATTAGATATTTAAATAATAATCAATAAGACGACGTTTAAAAATATTAAGAGACTCAGACTGACGAATGTAACGAGGAAGCTCGTTCCACAGAATGACAGCTTTTCCTGTAAAAGAATCGCCATAATACCTGGTCTTACTAGTAGGAATTTTCAGTCGGTTGTCATACCTTGATCTTAGGTCATGAATCATGATCTCCAGGAATATTAGAACCTAAATAGCAAAACCGATTAATTAAATATGACGGGGAGTGCGAACAGTGAAGGATAGTGTAAAGGAAAGTATATGTAGGTTTCAGATATAGGTTATAAAATATCTATGTGCCAAATTTCATTAAAATATGTTCAGGCGTTTTAGAGTGGTTTAGTAATAAATATAAGAACTTTCACATTTATATTAGGGTAGGTAGGGTTACAGATTCCCAAATATTGTTTTGCAGCCATATTTCTGTTTCAGTTCTTATATTAAATTCCTGTGAATACATCAACTTCAAACGTGTATTTGACAGCTGAGTGTAGTGTTACTTGTATTATTTTTTGCTTACAATATGAAAAAAGAAGACTAGTAAAAAAAAAGTGAGAAGTATGTATAGCTGATATATGTCAATGTTTTATTTAAACACTGTACGTAGATGGCGTGGTTTCCAATCGATAGAATAGTTCTATCAACGGCCGAGAGATGGCGTTTTATCAGCTCATTTACAACAGTATAATCATCTTTAAGCTTTTGGGGTCAAATTAGACCACTTTAGATGCTATTACTATATAATTATGTTGAAATATGTGCAAAAGTTACACAATTGTTAGTAACATCGTTTATAAAGTAGTATTAGCAGGTAGGTTATTTTATATTATTTCAACTATACCGACGACGTGTAGACAATATATAACCTTTAGTACGATAGATTAAACTCAGTCTCTCAGTGTTTTCACGCAGTCTACATGAAAATTAGTATTATAGTATTGCGGCTAAGGTCTTGGCAAGGTCGAGTGGTGGAGGTGAGAGTCAATATATTATGGAATCGCTCGTTAAACCTCCTCCTGGGTCTCAAGCCCTAGGCCCTGCTTGGCTCCGTCTAAATTGCATGTGTATACGTATTGCTGTACAGTAATGGGTATCATTCCTTTATCATTCTATGACACAACATTAAGCATTAGTGCACGAAAGCCACATCTACACTATTATATAAAAAAAGGAAAGATTTGATTGTTTGTATGTTTGTTTGTTGCGAATAGGCTCGAAAACTACTGAACCAATTTTGAAAATTCTTTCACCGATAGAAAGCTACATACTTTCCGGGTAACATAGGCTATGTGGTGTTGCCATAAATATTCTAATTAAAAAGATATGGCCATTTAAGTGCCATAACGTGGCCATTTTCTAAATTGAAGAGTTTCTCAGGAACTACTAATCCGATTTTAAAATTTTTTCACTGATAGAAAACTACACTATTCCTGAGTGACAAAAGTGATTTAGTATTGCCATGTACATTTTTTAATTACTAGAATATATAATTTTGTTGTTATCAATCCGATTTTAAAAATTCTTTCACTCTTACTATCATTTTCTGTTCAGAATGATCAGTCTCTTTTCACTTTCTATCTTTCGATTATCTCTCTTTCTCTCTCTCCTTTATCTATTCAATTTTATTTTTCCCTCTTTTATTATTTGTCGCTTTTCTTTTCTTATTACACAATTACAGTGACAATTTAAGGAGATCAATATTATAATATTGTTTTAAATACCCGGAGCGAAGCGAGGGCAGGCCCCTCGTTATTTAATATAACAAAGAAACTTTACTACTGGATTTACTCCATTATAAGATATTTTTAAAGAATATTTAATATTTTCTGTTAAGAAAATGCTCGAGTTATTATTTTGCATTAGAGAAAATATTGTTTATCGAGTGCGCTTCTCAGACAAAGACTGTAATGAAACGAGTTTTATCTTAGGTTCAAACAACCACTTGTTTTCTCTAGACTCCTTAGGGTAACGTTTATGATAATACACTATACTATTTTTGATAAAGTAAGTCATGGTTATGAAAAGATCCGATAAAAGAGTTCAAGGAGATGAAACTTTAGACAAAGTTTACTTACATTGCTAGTTGTCTTATTTATTAACACAAACGAAACTACTGGAGCTGGGAACGTAAAATTTAGTTATTTTTTAATTAATTTACACGAAATAGTAGTTATTTTTATGATAAAGTGGATCACTATTCTTTTATGTGTCTCATACATAATTAAGACTATTCACATTTTGACTTAAAATTACCACCTAAGTATGTATTTTTTTTGTTAAAATTCCTTTAAAAAGAGACGTACTTAAATTACCTTTATTTAAATATCTTTTTACCTCAGTAAAACGATGATGTGTGGACTAGTAACTTTATAAAAAACATAATATTAGTAATTTTGTATAATATTGACAATAAACAAACAAGGTTTGTTAGATTTTTGTTAGAATACTATTCCCCTCTGCCGATGGGAGAGCATCTCCTAAGAGCCGAGTAACCTAGCACCCCATTGGTGGTAGGGGATCTGTTCCCTGAATGACTTTCTACCACCAGCATGCGAATCCGACTGCCAAGTGTCTATAACGTTCTGGTCGCTCCGCATGTGAGTCAGACTTACCCTCTCCCTCTTCCATCCCATTAATTCTGCGGATCTAGTGGACTCTGGGCTCTTGCTCGGGGTCCGCTGAAACACAGCATTTTTCTTCACTTTATCTTCGGGAATGCAACAAATTGACAAAACAAGAGGGTATCATTGGGTGGATCATCTGCTAGTTTGCACCTTATCTACCATAAAGAAGGTTTTATAATAACAAATGTCCTTTAACCACTTGTTACTTGATATAATTAAAAGCGAATAATAGCGACTCAAAATTAGAATTGCATTCCGTTTGCCAAATAATTAAGCTGATAAGGTAAAATTTATTGCTTCTCGAGGGAAGCGAACCACCTGTTTAATGACGCCTCGAGGCACGAAATTAAAATTGTTAGCGAGGTTTCCGAACATTCTGAATTGTCGTTGGCAAATTACGAAGAGAACAATCGAAAATGAACTCACAATTACTTATTATGTGATCATATGAAAATAATTCAGAAATTTTCAAAAAAAATATTAAAAAGCCTTTAAAATATAATAAAAAAATATTTAAAATATATTAGCCGTTTCAGCTGTAATAACTAGTCTGCCATCTTGGGCGGTCCACCATATTGGATTTAGGATTATTTAACTTTTTTGTATTTTTTTAGGAAACCCTTTCATTTGATACTCGTGATACCATAGGCGTGCAAAAATATGTTTTATGGTTCTATGAAAGACCAGAGGCTTTGTTAAATGATTTAGTAGAGTGAATATTAAATAGTGAAATCTTACTTCCTACTAATATTATAAACGCCAAAGTTTGTAAGAATGTATGGATGTATGGCAGAACCGCGGGGCTAAGTGTAATTAGTGTAACCTTTATTGTTGATCACGGGAGTCGTTGTCTTTATTACTGAGCTTAGATATTCAGCAGTTGACTATTGGAGTAAAAGCAGTGCCTGTGGTTTGTGACCTAGATGCAAGCTAAACTTTTTTATCATGTTTCACTGAAAAGTAAGGTAGTAAGTTTTATCCGTTTTTCCCCTGAAGATAAATTACAATAAAGCTTGAAGGTTTCTGAAACAAGACATTAAAATTAGGTCGAAGGCTTTCGGGCATAACCCTGATTAGAATATTAAATGAGTGTACACAGGACACTCCGATTTCAAATTGGATAATTTCCCGAATCCGCACTGCGGTCACATATACCTACAGCTTTCACTTAATTAAATTTAACAAAACTATTATGTTGTAGCTGAAAGACTAAATTATGTAAAAATATTTTAATTATATAACGAGACGAGACACTAGCAGAAAGTTTTTTGGTTTTGCTAGTGTCACGTATAATGAAAAAACCACAAAGAAGACTGCGGTATTTTCGCCAAAAAGTAAATAAGAAATATAACTTAATAATAATGAAAAATACCCATAAATTATTAAGAAGAATAACCAAAACCAATACGCACGGATTGATAATTTTTTTAAACATTTTGGCTCTCCCGCATTCCGGTGCCCCCTCTCTCGCCGCATTGCTCGTTGCGCTGCGTGGAGCCACGCCCGTCCGTCAGCGTGTATTTTTTGTTTATATTGACATTTTTAATTTCGTAATATCTTTTCAATGGAATGACCGATTTCAATAATTCAAAAAGTAATCAACAGGTATTACTGATTTTGATAGGTATTTAAATTTTTTTTTAAATGTAAAAATGTAGTGATAGTGACATAACTACAATAGTTGGACATATGGTCTCGCGAAGTTTTTGTAGATATTGATACGTTCTATAATATTGTAGAACATTTTTTTGTTCTATCATCAATACTTTTTGCAGCGCATGCGATGAAAGACATTTTATAGCTAATTTTTTACCCCTTGGATTGGTTTTAGAAGAATTTCTGAGGATTTCTAATTTTTTCTAGTAATAAATATAGCCTATGTTACTCGGGGATAATGTAGCTTTCTAACGGAAAAAGATTTTTTGAAATCGGTCCAGTAGTTTTTAAGTTTATTCGTTACATACAAAAATACAAATCTTACCTGTTTATAATATTACTATAATATAGATAAAACTCGTTCACGTTTTAAAACACACACACGTTTTAACTGCCGTTGAAAAATTCGGTCCTTTATGTGTTAAACATAATTTTGACTCTCAATAAAATGTTGGCAATAATCTGAGTGGTATGGAACTACTTATCCAATTATGATAACTCTAGGAAAAATATTACCTAAAATGTTAGATAGTAAATAATATTATCAATACCGAAGCAAGGCGTGGGTGGATCACTGTTGAATAACAAAATACAGACAAAGAGGCGTTTGACTTTTAGGAAAATAATAAACTGAAACTGAAATATAAATTTCAAAGGCAAGCAATATTAAAGATTCTGTAGAGATACGAAACAATAATAACATATGAGTCTCTAAAGCCTTTTCATACGTATAGAGAGAAATGTAGAAAAGTTGAACTTGCTCGGGTTCCAAGATAAAAAGCTAAAAACTATAGGGTAAAGAAACTACCTTATCTAAAGAAACAAAGAAAGAAAACGAAATCTGTTTAACATTGTTCCTACTAGTATTCTTTAGACACCGATTACTAAACTAATTGGAACTGAGTTTTTCCTGTACTCAAAGAAGCATTGATTTAAAAATAATTTATCACCATTTTTAACTTCAAATCGTATAGATGGAAAAGTTAGCTCTAGCTAAGTTTATTTACAGAGCTTTCAATGTCTGGGGAATGATTTTAGTGTTATAGATATTGAAGTAATACTAGACTGTTCTAATAAAGTTATGGATAAAATAGTCGATAACTATGTCAGCTTATTAATGTATAAAAAGAAAATCAATAACTTTGTGACGTAAGTTATATGAAAAGATAAAATAGTGATTAATTAAATGAAGATTGATTTCTTATATGTTAAAAGTAATTTAATTTAAAAATTTGATTGTCGTTTAAAGAAAACCCTTTAAAAGGTCTTCAAGCATTATTCTACAATGTAGTGATGAAGACAAAGGAAACTTTTCTTCAAGAAACTTAGTTAAACGCGTTTCAGTTTTTATTAAAACAGCTCTATAGAGAGTGGAGATTATTAAAACTTTCTTATAAATTAATGTAATATAGATTGTCTAAGAAATTTAAAAGAGGTACTCGTGCAAAGAATAGAATTCTAGATATAACAAACACTGCCTAAAGTCATCGCTAAAATTATTTGAGTATAAAAGAGTATATTACTTTCTTATATTATATCATAAGTAATTTATATAAATAACCACATGAAAACCGAAAATTCCAAGAAACAACAAATACAATACATCAAAAGGGATTTAATCCTGACGTATTTATTTAACGTTGCTTACCTAAGCTTTATAATTTTCTCTGTTGGAAATTTAAATGAACAAAGTACAGTACCGATAAATTCTGCTTAATTGTTATATAACAGCGGTGTACATTATCAGGTGAATTAATTGGTAAACTTTAGTAACAGACTGTTTATGTTACTTTGAGTTAAGATCTTTTCTCTGATTAGGAGAAGATATGAAGTTTATCTGCTATTGAAATCAAGACGTATTTCGATCGTCCAATTGACCTTTGATTTTGAAGGAAAATTAGTATACGATGATGTAAAAATCTTAAAACTCTTTATGATCCTCCTCATTAGACCTACACATAAGGCGATATACTGGGCTGATCAGGATGAGTCCTACGATCCTAAACTCGAAGGGTTTTCTAGTAACAGCTGAAGAGTTTTCTTATCCGTCCCCTGGTCCATCATCAGATTAGCTCCAAAATATCAAATGATAGTAATGTCATTAAAACTAGATACATATGTAGTAAATTTAAACTATATATTATTTAATTTCAGTGCGATAATTAGAAAAAGGATAAAATCGACTTTCAAAAGTTTGATTTGGTTCTGGTTCATCTTCGGGAACTATCACTATACAAGGTTCCATATTTAACAAGTAAACTTTAACAATTTAAACAATCTCATCGTACGAAGCGCAATATCGTAAGCCAAGTCGAAGGAAAAGCATTGCTTGCATATTGGTTTTTGTTCGAAAGAACGCCACGTGAAGTTTAACTTAACTCCGGAACGATAAATACTGTAAAGTATGTGTTTCGGAACTTTGTACACGCTTTGTAGGTGTTATAAACACCTTTATCTTAATTTTATGATATATTTTTATATTTCTTCCTATCTATTTATCGCCTACAATGCCGAATATTATGAGAAGTCTATTGGTAATCTGTATGAACATAATTTAATTACAACCATTATAAGGCAGGGGCAGAAAAATTATAAAGATATTATTCGTATTTTAAAATAAACTTTCTGGTATTCTGTATTGTCGCTTGGACACACACATCACTAACACATACCACAGTCTCGTGATACATTATCTCAATGTTACAGACACCAGTGTGCATGAGATTTGTTCATACATTACTACCCTCAATTGTAAATGTAAACAGATGTATCAGAAATGCATATACTACTGATTCTAAATAGTTAAATTAGAATCAATTTTTAATTATACAACAATCCACTTAGTTAATATATAAATATCCTTTTAGTTACTATTGTTAGCAACACCGTTCATAAAATATTATATTATTTAAAGTATAGGTGAGACAATATATATATACCTTTAGTGAGCTAGATTAGACTTAGTCTCAAGTATTGTAGTGTTGTGGTTAAGGTCACCCTTCTTGAGTTCCACGTAAGTTTACTTTATTATCTGTTGTAGTAAGCGAGGTCGAGTGGTGGATGTAAGAGTGGGCATTGTAGAATACCTCTTTAGGCCTGCTACTGGGTCTCAAGCCCCAAGCACTGCTTTCATCTAGAATGTTAATTTCATCGTTTGAGTGTTACAGCGCAGTTATAGTTCGCATATTCTTAGCAATATATAAATCAATCGTTTAAAGAACAAGTCAATTGCAGTATTGGGGTATCTTAAAAGAGCAAGGTTCAATGATAAAAATATTAAGTACGAGCGGCCTGCCCTCGCTTCGCTCCGGATATTTAAAGAAATATTATAATTGATTTCCCTAAATGGTCACTCTGTAATTGTGTATTTATTAATTATTTGGAAAAAAAAGAGAGCGGCAAAAAGTTAGAAAAAGAAAAAAAGCGACAGATAATAAAAGAGGGGGCAGAGCAAAAATAAAATTGAATAGGTAAAGGAGAGAAAAGATAGAGAGAGAGATAATTGAAAGAGAGAAAGTGAAAAGAAACCGATCAATCTGAACAGATAAAAAAAAATTAAAGATAAAAAAATATGGCAACACTAAATCACTTTTGTCACTCACGAATAGTGTAGTTTTCTATCAGTGAAAAAAAAATTAAAATGGGATTAGTAGTTCCTGAGAAACTCTTCAATTTACAAAATGGCCGCGTTATGGCACTTAAATGGCCATTAGAAGATTTATGGCAACACCACATAGCCTATGTTACCCGGAAAGGACGTAGCTTACGGTACGGTAGGACAGCTGTTTTCGAGCCTATTCGCAACAAACAAACATACAAACAAAAAGACATTCCTCTTTATATAATAGTGTAGATGACTACTTTGAAGGATTCTCTAAACGGTTATAAATAAAGACAATAAATTCAAACATTTGCAAAAAATATGTGTACAGTCGAATTGAGAACTTCTTCTCTTTTAAGTCAGTGGAAAATAGTGTGGTATTCCAAATACGAAAAGAAAATGTAAAGCATTTAACAAATTGAAGGCTCGAGAATACATGCAATAACGCTAACTGCCGGCATTATGTATGTAGTTGGTAAATACTTATTTGTTTTTTTGGTTGCCGGCCGCACTCTAAAAAATAAAATGCTCTCAAATCTTTCTTTATTTTTTAACGTACACAGCTCAGCTCGTTTTCACTTTAATTTTGTTTTACAGTGCGAAGTTTTTTCAATGCGGAGGAGTGAAAATCTTTGAATTATATGTTATCCACAATTAAAGGTATGTCTACAAGATAGTTTTAGTATTTAAATAAATTGAAGTTAAACTTTGCATAGATAACGCTATTAGCAATTGCTTTTTTTTTTTAAACCAGATTTTTTAATAAAATTTAAGGGATATTGTCAGCAACACTGGATAGCCTATGAATAACAGGTCAAACTCAAACTCAAAACATTTTATTTCAATTAGACTTTTGTATAAAAGTACTTTTGATACGTCAAAAATTGGTCGGTCAGTCAGTTTGTCTGAGTCTACCACCAGCTCGGAAAGCAGTTTTCTGTTGAGAAGAGCCGGCCAGAAACTCAACAGTCGCTCTTTTCAAAACTCCATGTTTACATAAATTGTTATACAAATCATTAGCTTGAGAGTCAACGTCACTTAGATTTCAAGCATTCTCATCATTTAAGTACATTATAGTATGTTTTATTTATTAATTTGATTTGATTTTTTGATACGAGTTTTAAATTGTTGTTAAGATGATCCCCATATTAAGTTTATTATATTTCAGTGGAATTCTATTGCCTTGACAACTTTACCGCAAGTTATTTTTTAAGTGTGGTGGCTAATTCTTCCTCTACCTGGGTCTCTAGTCTTAGGTACTGTCAAGCTTATATCATCACTGCTTGTAGTATAAACAACGATTGCCATATAATATGTACATAATGTTTCTAAATGAATAAAGTATAATATTAGAATATTTTAAACAAAGAAATATAAATATTTAATGTGTAAATAAAATTGAGGAGTTAGTGTTCTCAATTTATATACGACTGGCAGAGGAGATTGAACGGTAAAAATACGAGCAGTTAATAAAAAGGAAGTGAGAGTAATTTATTTTTTGTGAGGTGTGAAAACACAGTACACATGCTGAAATATTCTTCGGGTAATATATTAACTTTGTTTTAAAATGTCGGAATAATATTTCTTACCATAGACATCAATATGTATATACGAATAACTTTTAATTGTAAGCGCGTATAAAATTTTTTTCAGCGAGACAGGACAGTAAATTGATGGGCTTATTTTACTTCAGTGCTTAATCAATATATATCGGTGATTTTATTGATGAGAAGAAAGGAGGAGAAGAAAATTTTGGAAAACACTACGAGATATGATGATATTGAATGGATTATTGGGTAAATTACGAGAGAAACCTAAGCAGTGCCTTGGACTTGTGATCAAGGTGTAGGCTTAAGGACATCCTTTAAGTGACCACAACACTCGCCTCCACTGCTCAGACTCTCTGTTTAAACCCAAGGTTAAACTCACATAAACCTAACCTAACACAAGACGTGGCAATTACATTGTAAGGTACTCACGTGACCTTAATTGGACAGTACTCCTCGAGAAAAAGCGCACGACTAAGACTACAGTCAGACCGTCGATGGCATAAAAGGGTTGAGAGTCGAGACTGTCAAAACGACGGAAGTGACAACTACCCTACTCACACATCATAGATATCGATGACGGTTTGATTATTCGATAATCCTTTATTATTCTCCGACATATAATAATATAATGTTCAAAGAAGTGGAAAGCAGTTGAGTTGAGTTGCAGCGATTCAACTACAATCAGCGCCATCTGTTAGCGGTGTTACGTTTCATTTTCGTAAAATTTAAAGTATGAAGTTTATAATATGGTGAAGATGTGCAGAAAGCTATTACTTTAATTTTGTACTAGTAATAAATTAGTGATAATAACCTTATATACACTATCATGCGTTAGACATGGTAGTTATTAAATCAGTCAAGACCCTTTTTCTCAAGAATGAAGGTATCAAATATGTCAATTAGGTCATGATCCTTTATCTCGGAAATATGTGAAAGCTTTATAATTTTTTTTGTCAGATCTCGTAGTATAATTGTCTTTCTCAGAAACGTCCAAACGTACAAATTTATAACATGAGTAAGATGAGAAATAAAAAGTAGTTGTTACTTGATTATTTTTTGAGTAAAAAGCTGTTAATTGGAACCAGAGTAATTTTCTTTTAACATGCGTCCGTATAACGTGTTCAAATTGACTACCGACTGGCTATTAATTTACAACACATCGACTTACTGATGAAGTATTAAAAAAAATCCTAATACAAGAAATATACCTTCTTGACATAAAGTTAGATCTTTTTAACAACGCAACAGATTTTAATGCAGTTTTCATAAATAGACAGAGTGATTTAAGAGGAATATTTATATTTGTAATGCATGCATATTATAGTAGAGGCCGGTCGAGTCCCTAGGTATGTAAAAGTTTAAGTCATAAGTCACTGTAATTTTATTGACCATAAAAAGCTTCTCAGACAAACATTGTAATATATGTGAAAAATATTTTTTATGTTTTAGAATTATGATTCGCTGGCAACACTGTTAAAAACCGTTTGATTGACTAAAAATTTCAATTGGTTCATTAAAAAAAATATAGAGATTATATAATATTGGCTGACGAAGTTGAGCAGTAGGAGATGTTTTTAATCTGATCTGATCTGAAAATACCTTGTAAACCTGCTACTGGATCTCAAGCTCCAGGTTTCCTATTAAAAATGTGCATTATTTTTGTCTTTAATATATTGTAAAATTTCCATGGAATTTTAACAATTAACGAAAACTATAATAGGAGCTTTTTTTAGGAGATAAGTAATATTGCTATAAATGTATTTCTTTATAGTTATAATTAACTAATAACATGCAAAGTTTATTTTAGTCTATAATAATTCTTCTTAAGATTTATTCGTTTATAGCTTTATAACAAAAAGGCTTGCCTTTTAACCTTTTAACTAAAGAATATTTTATATTGATACAAAGAAATCGGGTAATATTTGAAACAAAGTTACCATGAAATACTATTTTCGAAGGTATTTCTTTTATGTAATTGAGCTTATTGGTTTTAATATTATATCTAGATTTAATTTATACGTCTAATATTTATAGATTTGACAAAATTTTTAATTTAATTCTCTTAGTATTCTTTGAAAATTGAGGTAGGTTAACGATCAAACGAACTTCCTAAGTCGATCCTAATTATGCTAGCAGCTTCATTCGACGCTTATAAGTGCACCATTTTTATACTATTCCAAACTACAGATACTAAATTCCGGGATAACTTGTTTATATTTTCACATTAAAAATTATAATAAACCTCAGTAGAAGGGGAAGTAGAAAGGAAGAAAGATGAGTAATGTATAAACATTATGTCAGAAAAAATTATATTCAAAACACTATTCTTCATACTTAGGTAGAAATATCACAGATGTTATAATTTAATTAGCGACCCGCTCTTGCTTCGCATGTGTAGTAGAGCTTTTTTGCCTACATGTATATTGTTATATCTCAAAAGGGATTATTAGGCAGCGTTTCGATGAAAGCTCGAGCTATCAACAATTATCAGTTCACCGAAATCTTCCTCATGAACTCTGTTTGAATATTGCATAAAAACTCATTTAGTATTTCATAAATTTATCCCGAAAAGACGGACATAGGCCGCGTGAGACTTTGTTTCTTAATAATATTTAGTGATAGTGATTAAATATTTTACTTCACTGTTATATTCTTTATAGATAGATCTAAGCGATTTTATAACAATTCCAAAGGTATTTGCGTCATCCTTACCGTCTTCGGTGTGAAGAATTATGACGTTATTGAACCCTTCTGAGGTGTGAAGTGGGAATTACTTCCGCTACGTGAGATATGGCTCATGGAATATAGAAATGGCGGGATGTTCTTTGTCCACAATGGGATAGCCACTGTCTTTAGCTTTGAAATATATTTTTATATCAAATTGTTTTTACTAAATCTTGACAGATGTCATAGAATATATTCTTCGATTTGATTTTAATTACTAAAGCTAACTGACTGGCACTTTCGAATTGTATTAGATAAAGGCACCGGTAGCAATAACTATGTGTGTTATCTAAACCTTTACTTGGATCTAAAGCTCCTGATACTACTCGGGTTCTTGTCATGCAATTGGATAATGAAGTATAATTAATGATAAGTCGAATGCTACCAATCAAAAGTCTTAAGTTCTATTATCTTTTACGTAGAGACGCTTAAAACATAGGCAAGGCAACTCTATGCTTTCTGTTCTCCGAGTATATAGTCCCTGGATAAGCAATCGCTTGACCCACTATAAATTTGAGATGTCCTTTTCATTTTTCATCTGTTACTAACACTGAAAGTGTTTTCCCAATAAAATGTTCGCGAAGTTTGTTCTTGTTTTGGTCCTCCATGGTTTAGGAAACTTTTTTATTTGTTTTTCGTTTCTTTCGATCTAAATAAATGATAATAGTTAACATTTATTCATGATGAAAATATAAAAAAAATTATTGTAGTTCATGCATAAAAAAATTATAATAGATTCGCATCAATTTTATTATTTAATGGCAACTTCGTTGAAGAAACATTTAGATTTTTTTACAAAAATCCTACCAGGTACCTATCACCTATCACCTGTTTAGAAGGAGTTCGTTTTGTTATTTGGTTAGGTTATATATTGGATATTGAAGTCAGGAGGTAAAGCAAAGCTAAGCGAGTGGCCAAGGTATAGTGGAACAGATATTTTAAACTTGCTCTTGAGTTACAAGCCCCAGGCGCTGCTCAGCTTCATGTGTAAGGTGCAACATGCACCAATCAATCAACCAATCATCAACTATTTTTGAGTGTTAAAGTATGTTATGAAGCGTCAGTAGCGCAGTAGTTCAGGCGTTGGATTCACGATCGATAAGTCGTGGGTTCAAATCCCAGACATTGCACTACTGGCGTGGCCCACTCCTGAGACATGATTGATTGTAGCTTACTAGGAAAAGGTAAAGGGAATACTAGTAGTATGTTATCCATACTGCTAGTAATCTTTTTATAAAAGAAAAAAATTATATTATTTACTAGTGGACCCGCGCGACTTCGTTCGCGTGTTGCTCAGCTCCTATGGGTCGTAGCGAGAAGTTAAATAGCCTAAATTACTCCTTGTTATATCAGCTATCTGCCAGTGAAAGTCCCGTTCAAATCGGTCCAGCTATTTCAGAGATTAGCCGGAACAAACAGACGGACAGGCAGACAAAAATACAGTTCTGGTATACCGCGTATACATCCATATGCACTTAGTATAAAGCAGGTATTTTAATATTACAAACAAACACTCCAATTTTATTTATTCATATGGACTAGCTGACCCGTACTCACTTTTGCGAAGGTTATCAGACTACTATCACATTACATCACACTAAAATCGTCTTAGCATTTCTCACCGTATAAACTTTCTCTGGATTTTAAAACCAACATTAGCCAAATCGTTTTCGAATTTTAGCGAGAGTAACCAACAATAATGATATTATACTTTTGGTCGCCTAGTGATCGAAATTCGACCATAATTAATTTAAGTTATAAAATTAAAAAATTTTATAACTTAAATTAATACTTCTCTATATAAACTATATGTGTCTGCGCAATTTTCGTAAAAAGTTTTTCATGTATAAAAATTAAGAAAGATATAAGAAAAATTGTGTGTAAATAATATATTTATATGTGTGTTAAAATATAGAGTCAGTGTTCGTTTAAAAAGCAGACCATGATTACATGGTGCCACTAGTTTGAGAGTAAAAAGCCGAGGACTCTCATCTGCTTCTGTGACACACGAGAGTTCTTTTAATTAGAGGGGAGGAACGTGACTCGCGATTACTGTGTGTTGCATTACCTTTTGATTCTGTGCACACAGTGTTCTATGCCAGGCTATACAAGTTAGAACAATACCATTGTTTCAATAGGATTACCTATTGTGTCTTGAATGTCAGATTCACTAGAAATTACGCTATATAGTTTAGATTTTCTAATTTCATAGTCAAAAGTAGAACTAAGGAAAGTTGTATTCCGTCGGTATACTAAAAATCGGGTTATATATTTCATCGTAAAATTGTGAACGCCGTTAGATTATACTCTATCTCACGATATTGTAAACCATCGAAAAATTGTGAACTGTATAATACCGCTGTCCGAAGACTGTACCTGATTTTTTGGTCTAGGAATAGGTATTTAGTAACCAATAAAATAAATCGTAGTGAAATGCTCAAATTCTGGATCAGGATGAATTTACCATAAGAGATACAAAACTGTTACAGTGGGCATAATAAAAAAAATAAAAAAATTAGATTATAATCTATCGAAAATTAATGCATTAAATTGTAAGCAGTAGCATATGGTTTACAATCTATTGACAGTTCACAATATCGCGAGATTATAAACTAACGTTGTTTACAATTTTGCGGTGATATATACAACAATTCCACCTAACCACACCTTTATTACTTGGAATTTCTCTAAGTTACCACCATAGAATATTCTATAATAGTTAGCGTAAACTTTTTTTTATATTTTCTAAAAAGAAAGCTTGTACAAGGAAAATAAGTAACGTATCAATATATAATGCTAGACAAGATCAGAATGTGGAAGATTGTTAAGTAAATGAAAGGGATAGAACAACGTTCTAGAAGGATTTCGAAACGATCAGGCACGTTAAGAATTATACGCATTCTGAGTGCAAAGAGAAGAGACAATAAAATTGGAATATTAAAAAGAAAGCAAGATAAATTTGAAGCAGAATTACGTGAAAATCGTTTTTAACTAACACGAATGTTCGTCATAATATAAAAAAAACAGTGAATAAACCCTAATAGTATCAAAATTGTTATCAACGATTTTCATGCAAAAGTATGTTCTGAAAAGCCATAAAATAAATTTCCATGCTCATAAAAAAGTTTTAAGTATTTCAAGTTAACACCCAATAATCCTTGACACGAAATGATGTAAGTCACGTATAATGGCGGTTAGATATTGAGACGGATTCAGGCTGGGGTTGGCACGTGTGGTGCGCACCAAGCGCACGTGTGGTGTGCTCTCGTGAATATCAATTACAAGTAATAGTGTGCATTAACTGATTTTCTGGATAGTAAATTTATGTGATTTGTAACTGATTTTGTTAAGTTAGATAATCTTATGAAAAAGTTCGTTCTTTAAGGTTCTTGTCTGTAACGAAAATATGACGTGTTCTGTATGGAGATAGCTTATGGTGCTGAAAGTAACTTAAGCTACTTTTTATCCCGGAAAATATTGCGTAATTCCAGCAGGATAACAATTGGATAATAAATATAATATAAATATTAGATACAGCAGACGTTATTTTTCCAAAATTTAAGTTAACGTGTATTTTGAATTAGATTAGATGTATTTAATAAACGAAGAAAAGACCAGAAGAAAACAAGATTGGAGATAATTTATATACGATCAATTTGTAAGGAGATAAATAATGTCGGTTTTTATCCTACTAATATTATAATCTTATATATAAAAATGAATCCCAATTTCACTTGGTCACGGCATCACGCGTAAACAGCTGGACCTATTTCGCTAATTCTTTGTATTTGTTATTGTCAGGAGAAGGTTCTAATGTAAAAAAAAAAATAAGAAAATTATGCGTTAAATTAGAAAATATATGAAAACTTGACGGCCACGTTAACTTTTCTAATGTAAGCTTTTGACAGCCAATTAGACATTCAATATTCTTAGTTAAGACAGGACAAAGTCTGTCGGGTCAGCTAGTAAATAATAATTTCAGAAACTTATTTTGCGTTATATAGATATGTAAATTCCCTTGTTAAGGAACAAATTAATACCTAGTATTATCTAGTTCGGCAAATAAGATAATCAGCTCACTCACTAAGATCTAAGTACTGGCGCACTGCGTCTCATTATTAGATCTAGCTGTTTGGTTAGTCGGAAAAAGCCGTGTTACAAATAACAAACCCGCAAATCCCCAAGACAGATGCCCGCAATTGTTGCCAATTTTTGTCTATGAGAATTTTTATCCGATTAAATTTAATACCGATGCTATACAAATTGATTTCAGCTTAAAACGCTAAACCATTTTATTTGTTACGCTTTTTGGCACTACATTGTAATTAAATATTATTACTACTTTTATCAAACCAGTCTCCACTCAAAAACATTTATATTCCACAGATTACAATGTGACATTTCTTATATTATTTTATTACTATCGACAATCAGTATTTTAATTAAATTTTTAAAATGATTTTACTCCTTATACTTCTCAATTTAGAGCAATTAATAGAAAAATATATTTAGACACATGAGTCCTGCCTCATTAACAGCGAAAATAAAGCGTAAGTAATTCTGCATTCCAATCCTATATAAACTAATGATGCCACTAGAAAAAAAATTAAATAGTCAAGCATTCCATACCACAAATTAAATCGATTTTTATTTCATGGATTTTGAATAGAACAACAACTTTTTGTCCGCTTTTAATATAATTTAAACCTTTCTGTAATTACGAGTAACAATATTATAAGCAAGTCAAGGGAAAAGCACTGCTGGTCAGGAAATTGCTTTCTGCTCCCCGAACGGAAGCGCAGGCCCTCTGGACTTGCGCCACTATAAGCACTACAACACAATAACATAGAATATTAACTATATACCTGAATTGCAATGTAATAACAAGTTAATTAACTGTATAAATATAAACTATACTTCACTGTAACAAGTAAAAAATAAAAGTTACAACACGAGTTAAAGACTCTCGTGATTTTCTATCAGGGAGACCTGGTACCCGTTAAACACTTTATTACATTTCCGCATTCACTATGATATCAATATACACTTTTGAAATTAATTTTTAATTAACTGCCTAGTCTAATAACCTATCGGAACAGTCTTTATAAGTTGTCGAATCCCTTAACTATTAAAATAAAAATAAAGAAACTACTAACAAACCAGTAGTTATCAAAATGGTTGTCAAAATTGATTAGTACAGATTGAGAGATATTATAATGTTCATTGTTTTATATCTTCTTTCTATTCACTCTTATTACTTCTTTCGAATATTTTGTACAATATTAAATCTATGATAGGGTTGCTTGTCTGTAAATAAGGCAAAAATGCTTTTTATAAATTATCTATCGAACAGCGCTTATTTCATTTTAGCGCAAAAGTTATTAAAATGGATTTTCCACCAAGAGTTTTTATCACAATTCCTCGTAAATTTATTTTACAAAATACAAATAGATTGCATTGAATTGAAATAGGGAAGATAGAGTTAGCAGCTGGGAATTCGCGCAAATAATACTTTTAAATATATGATATCACTAAGATAAAAATAGAAGGCCTGCTATAAAGAGATTACAGACATGATAAAGTAACCCAAACCCTACTTGAAGAAATGTGGACTCGATTTCCTTCGATAAAAAAAATCCTATGTCTAGGAAATATCTAAAAATCTAAGTTAGTCTGCGTTTACGTAGCGATAATCCGGTATGAGGTTTTGGTCAAATTGAATTCCACAAACAGTCTTTTACGATTAATCTTCCTTTGGGCTCGGCAGACCTTTCGCTCTGTGTAACTTCTAATTTAAAGGGTTCGGCTAAATCTACCTACAAAAGAAATTTCAATAGAATTTATCTATACGAATTTATGTCACACGTATATCTGAAATTTGTAGTTTTATTTGTTCGTTTATAAGCTGTAATATGGGTTTTATCTTTAAATTTATCTAATTATACTCACTTACATTTACACTCACTTGTATAAAAGTCAAATTGGAAAATCATATCAATTTTCTGAGCATAATTACACAAAAATGGTTCGTCTGATAAGGCCATGTTTGTTTGATATGTTTTGTAATTTAATCAAAAAGAGATTTTTTATTACTTCTGTTACTATTAGAGAAAACACAATGCTATAGCAGATATGATACGAGTATTTAAAATTTGAACTTGTTCATCCTAACTCCTAATTTTGCGTGAAACACATATACAAACGTACTGTTTCATTTCGCCGAACAAAAATGGTACGACTGGCAATGACATTGCGTAATTACTTTTGAAAGTATGATGAATATTTCAAATTCGAAGTTGCTCCGTTTGTCACATATAACAAAGGAAGTAAAGCATTGGCTTATAATATTTTTAACTTCATTCCATTTTAGTGCAGACGAAGAGAATTTTAGCAGTCTTTTGTGTTAATCAAAATGGAAGATTGAAATTGTAAAAGTACTCTACAATATTATCTTTATTTATTCAGTTGTAGTGAAAAGAATGAAATATATATTCGTGAAATGTTCGTGGAATATCCGCTTGACTGGGGTATTGCATAGCTTTTCAGTACTTTTTGTTGACTATATAAAATTGGGCTATTATTTTAGCGAACGCGCCGTAGAGACCTGCATAATCATTGAATGCGGTTGAAAGCGTTTAAGAAAATATAGGTATGTTGGTTCATACATAAATAATATCGTAATAAAATATTTCATGCAAATAAATAATAATATTCTCTTCTCAAGTAACATTACTATTCGTGACATATATTTGATATATAAATGTATAATATTGTATTGCTGAAAGAAAAGGGTGCATATTTCCCGGTTCCTTGTTATTGTGAAAAGATTTCCTAACATCAAAAAGTAAAGATTGGCTTTGTAACTTTTCTTAGCAACTACATAAAAGAAATTTTATGTGGTTACTAAGAAAGTGAACTTTGACTAGTCAAATTTTGTTTGAGGCAATGTTAGAATAAAACTATATATTGCCTTCATCCTATAATAAGAACATAACTATATATTTATTTATAATGTTTTATTTATTATTGTACACAATTTCTTTATCTTTAGTGTAAACTATAATATTTATTTATATGGTCCCTTTATGGAAAAGATCTATATATATGTATTTTCATCTAGTTTCAAGGGTAAGAAATAAAATACGATCGCATATTCATAACAAAATAAACTTTTTTTGTAAAATATGTCCTTTTAATAAAAGGTTTATAGCATAATCTATACTTATTTTAAGATAATATTATATTTAATCATTCTTATATTTTGACATTAAATTGTATTTAAGTAAGTCTATAGTCTTGTTTTGTTTATGGTTTTGCTTTTATTTATGGTTTTGTTTTGTTTACACTGTGTTAAGTTCCGTTTCAATTTATCTGGATTGGTAACTTATTAATTTATTTAATATGTTATTAAAACTGTTTGATAGGACCAATAATATTATTTAAAAAAGTTAAATAAATAATTGTTGTATATACAGTTTGATTATTGTTTCCCGAGTTTCATTTAATCATGGATCTGAGGATAATTTCGACTTCGCGCTGAGATGTATTACTAAACATTCATTTTTAGGTGTAAACCTATATAGTTTTATATAACAAATAAAATTAAATAATTTGTTATCTATAAATGAAGTTAAAATATCATAACGAATACCATCTGGATTTTAGGGTAAATCGAAGCATTTATCGGATGGGCTAGATTCCTTTCTAGGGCAAGGGCTTGCTTATCGAGCGAATTCAGAGAATATTCAGAAAGATAAACTGCGTACGTAATATTTCTGATGTTATAATTTTATTTTATAATGTACTTGATATTTTATATAATTGATTTTTATGTAGTATTATAAACCAAGAAAAAAATGAACGTGTATAAGTATGTACCAAAATAACATAGACAAATTTTTAGCCCGGAAAATCAAATTCACGAACAACACAACGTGTGTCTTATGTTAATATTATTAGCTTTTTTACTTAATATTATACTGTAAATGCAAAGGTGTGTTTGTTAAATTGTTCCATTTTGGCGCTGTAAAAACCGAAGAGATAAGGCTTTAAAATAGATATAGGCTATTTTTTACCAGAAAAATTCATAAAATTCCTGATGATAATTTCAGAAACTCTCTCTCTATCTCTTTATTTCTATGCAAAGAAATCAATTTTGCAGCTGCACTGCCAATAACAATATTTAAGATTATGTTTGGATGTATCCAACATTTCAGTTTTTGTCTAGCCTAAGCATACGCCAAGTGAAAATGGATAAACGTTTGAACTGATAAAATCTTATACTAATATATAAAGCTGAAGAGCTTGTTTGTTTGCTTGAACTATCATCTACTGGTCCGATTTGAAAAATTCTTTTAGTGTTAGATAGCCGATTTATCGAGGAAGGCTATAGGCTATATATCATCACGCTACGACCAATAGGAGCGGAGCATCACGCGAACGAAGTCGTGCGGGTCGACTAGTAATCATATAAAAATTGAAAGTATTCAAAATTTGGTGTGTAAATTTATTCACTAAGTTATTTTAGTTTGATCTAATAAAACATTTGTAATAAATAGTAATAGCTATTGCCTGCGAAAACCATAAGTCTGCAAGTGACAGCGATGAGCGAAGGCGCCACAATAACCGCAATAATATGAGTATTGCACACGCACAGGTCACGCGATCGCGTGCTTCTACCGACGAGGCCTAAGCGAGTTACAGCCACTAAATAAATGTGAGTGATCATGCATGCTGAGGCCTGAGGCTGGTTTATTGCATTTACTTATAGTATAGCTTTCATCGTGTTAATATACGTATAGTCCGTAGGTAGAGACAATTGGCTATTAGGAATATTGAGTGGTAGAAATACAAACCACATTTTTTTAAATTTAATTCAGGTCCTGCCAAACTTAGAACATGCTTAGAGCTCTAAAGACGTCTGGAAGGAGCTTCACTGGCTAAGAACAGAATTGAGTGTTGAGTTGAATGCTATTAAATATTTAGAATAATAGTAAGTAATTTAAATACGCTAAACCAGTCAAACAAACTAGTAGTAGTCTAGTAACCAAGGAAGACTCTAATCGTCTCCTGACTCCCTCGATTCCTGATGCAATATTTTGGACTCATCAATATGAATCCTATGACTCGAAACATGAGGAGTTTACTGGTAAACATAGAATGTTTTAGAATCTCTAGTTCTAGTCTAGTTACTCAAATTCAAAATGTATAATAAAATCTATATCGATATGATAAAATTGACTTTTAAATTTTGATTACATAATTTGTTGCAAGCTGTAATGCTTAGATACAATCGTCTTAAGAATTTAAATGTTGCATGCCAGAAACGGTTAAATAATTGTAAAATTCAGCAATGCAAGTAAATTAAATAAATAAATAAGGATTGTATTGACAAAGTCTTAATAATGTAACTAAATATTGAACGAGTGCTCACTAGTAACACACTGAGGTACTATACAACTAAATGACAACAAAAATGTTTAGAGTAAAGTTAGATTAGAATAGTTTAGGTGTAGATAGCTAGAACAGGTATTACATGTTATAAGCGCAAACTGTTGTCAGTAGGTGGCATCACTGTGCAATATTTGTCAGTTTGTTAGTTCTTCTTTATAATAATAAAGTAAAAAATGATACCGTGGTGCTATTTAAATACTTATTAATAAATTTAAGAAAATATTGTAGTAGTGTAAGAGTAAGTTTTGTAATTTAGAAGAAATTTAGTAAAACATTCCTGATGATTAAATAGCGACACCTAGTGTCTACTACAGGTAAACTAATAATACACTAGCGAATCGCTCCGTCTTCGCACAGGTAGTAGAGCATATTTAACTATCATGTATCTCACCATAAATTGTTTTAATATTTTATAAAAGCTTCCAGTAGGTTTGACTTTTCCGACATTTTCAACTAAAATATCATTCTCATAAATAACTCTTGGTGAAAATTGCGTGAAAATTCGTCAGTAGTTTTTGATGGTAATGGTAAAACAATAAAACTTATTTACTTATAAAAAATATTTTTTTGTATTCAAAATAAATAACAAATAACAATTGTTATGATCTTCCGTAAACGTTTCGCTCTCATCGTATATTGCACGTGTTTTAATTAAAGTTGTTTATATTTTACGAGTAACTGCAATAAAATATACGTGATACGACGTAGAGTTTTCACTGGGTACACGTAAAACGGTATTTGGGTAACGTTTGCAACATTTATAATTAAATTATGGATTTACTTTGTCACGTACTAACTTTTAATCTTCGCCATAACATATTTCTATTATATTAAAATAAAAGTTTCATTTAATACCCAATATTTCGACAATAGGTCATTGCAAATAGTATGAAATTAAATTTTCAACTTGGTTTTTTAAGGCAAATCAAATTCATAATATAGAAAGAGATACATAAATGATATATAACAGTATATAATCTTACTAGTCAGGTTAAAAAATGCAGTATCTAAATCTATAAATATATTTATTAACTTTGTTTCCTTAAAATATTTTTTTAAAATTCGAGTAAGAAAAAGCATCGTTTTGTACATAATACGAAATATACTTTTTTGACGTTTAAAGTCATCGTTTTTTTTCTATTTTATTCTTGTTTTGTAGTCTCAAAATATGAAACACAAAGTATTATAATTTATTATTTTAATAATAAACCGGAGAGAGATATAATACTTTTTAAAAGTCACCAATTCTTATTCAATAATAAACACCTTGAATAGAAGAAGCAAAATAAAGATGACTCGCTAACTTTATAATAAACGCAACATGATTTACATTGTAACACCTGAAAGAAAATAAAGAAAATTCCACACTGCTTTAACTTTGTTAAAAGGCAATTTATTATAACTTTGGAAATCCGTAACGTAAAATATTAAAGAAACAGTAAGTGTACCATATTTTTGTATATATTCGCATTTACTTTGAACTTTTTATCGCATCGTACATTCCAATTCACCTTGTGGTTTGATCGTAAACAATAAATTTATAACATTGAAACTGCGCCAACTTTAGAATAAAAAGTATATTTCTAGTCACAAAAGTGTTACCTGCGAGGATTATATATACTGCAAATGGATTTGTGGTATTAAAATGTATGCAGAGTTAAACTTCAGCTAAAGTGCTGAACAAACTATTGAGAGTGGCAAATGCAAGTAAGGCTGAGTGCACAATTAAAGTTTATTATATAACAAAATACTGTGAACGCTCTAAAAGTTATGTATAGAAACTATGAAAAACAATCTCACTAGATTGATAGCAGTATTTTAAGAAATTTTGATTACCTCTCATAGAACCTACCTCTTATATCTTCTATATACAATCTAATAAAGTTCGAGATATAAAAATGTTCATTGATAGAATGGAATATACAAATTAGTAAAGAATAACGATAAAAATATTCAGCAATTAATTTTATATTAACCCTAGAAGTCCAGTGTATGTTATTTTTACCCATATGTAAATTTATATTTGCGATATCTTTGGCCCTTTTTTTCAATTAAGCTGATTGATTAAATTAACTTAATTAGCTTGAAATAGCTAACAGGAGATGAAATTTCGATGTCCGTAAGTATATCTCTTTTGAAGTTATCACAATGTTGTAGATCAGTTTTGCTTATATTTGAGCTTTGCGTGACTTTGTATTCGGATTATGGACCTACGGTGAGTTGCGAATTACAAATAAATATGGTGTTTTCTTTTATTTGTAACAATAAACATTATATTTATGTATTAAAATAATGTGGTGTCCTTTCAACACCGAAATATAGCAGAAATGTTGTTTATTTTGGAAAATAGTAATCCGAACCCGAGTAATATATAAAATTAGAAAAGAAAGATTGTATAATTCAAATCGATGTCAGAATTTGTCATGTAATCTCACAAATTCATTAAAATAAAACAACCAGGGGTATTATAAACATTTTTGTTCTAATAAAATAGCAAAAGACAAATTCATAGTCATTCATGCAAAAAAATGAAAGCAAAGTTCGTCACAAATGTATAGAATTTAAAAACACAATTATACAACGTTTATGCTTTAATGAAGGGTTATTACTTTATCAAAATCGAAATAAAAATAATTTGTTTTTATGGTATTGCTTAAATTTTAAAAGTATAAAATATAAATATTGCAATTAATTTTATTTCATAAAAAGTTATAATAATGATACTATATCGATTTACAAGCATATTTGTTTGTGTAGGTAAATTTACCTATGATTGGACTTTCAAACTAAAACTCAAAATAGTTTATTTCAAATAGACTTTTTACAAAGTATTTTTGACACGTCAAAATTGGTCAGTCAGTTAGTTTGTCTGAAGCTACCACCATCAGTTCGGAAAGCAGTTTCTTTATGAGAAGAACTGGCAAGAAACTCAACAGTTTATATTTAGTAAATTACGAGTAAAATAAGATTGAGTTTCTAGATTAAGGCTAAGGTAGGAAAGAAGGGTTAAGACCGTTTAACATTATTGCAGTGAATCAAACCAGCGCTGTTCTGGACTGAATCATATTTTCAATAGATCGACAATGATTTTACAACGAAATGAATTTGATTTTTTATCCTCGAATGGCTCTATATTCTCAAGTATCGCGATTTAGTTGCTTCCTTCAATTCCATTAACTCACTGGTTTTGGACAATCCAGTTGCTAGACTGATCTTGCTTTGGATCCAGTGGTTATCAATACTGATATTTATTCCAATTGGTAATGGCATGCTACTGAAATATTGTGAAGTGTGTTGAACTTTACTAGCTTAAATTTAATGAAGAAAGTTTTCAACAATATCGGGACCTCTCATTGCACCAAAACTTTCTTAACGACAATGTTAAATTCTTTTATCGTGTATATATATATGTAAATAAGTATGTAATAGATAGGAATATGTGACGATGAGTTTTTTATAAAACATATTCTTCGTTGAAGACTAATGAAAGCTTTAATTTCCCGTAGTACCTGAACAGCGACAGGTAGCGACGTGTTGATATGTCGACTGTTAATAGGCTGAGCGGATCGTTATTAAGCTCAGAAATAAAACTGCGCAGAACAAATAATAGCCCATTGTTGTCATTCATTTCGTATAACTGAAACATTTTTTAATATCTTATTGTGGAGAATTCGGTGGACGTATTTTTATATTAATATTAAAGAAAATAAATTACAAATTAGTGGTTGCTAGATAATTATTTGTGAAATAATAATTAGATTCATTTTGGATGTCTGATCAGGTCAGGTACGCGTGAAGTTTCTAATTTCTTGGAACTATGAAAGTATCAATGTATTATACATTGTAAGTAAGTTAGTAATTAATTAGATACTTCTATTCAAGCTTAAATTGTATAATTTGGTAAAAAACAAGGTCTAAATGTAATAAAAATCGAAAACTATAAATTGTTTTTGGTGTTGAACTGACTGTATTCTATTTAGACATATTGGGCAACAGTTTTACATAAGCAAAATTAAGTCAGACTTTTCGGAACTATAGGGTACTAGCTGTGCCCGCAACTACATCGGCGTCGAATAGCGATACTTCCATACACTTTTCATTCTCCCCTTTTAACCCCTTATATCCTTTTTTTCGCATTAAAAAGTAGCCTATGTCCTTTCTCAGGCTCTAGACTATCTGTGCACCGAATTTCATTTATATCGGTTCAGTAATTTTGACGTGAAACCGCGACAGACAGACAGTCAGAGTTACTTTCGCATTTATAATATTAGTAAGGATTTTTAATTTTTAAAATATAAATATTTTGCCAATAGTTAATAATAGTATGGTTTTAACATAAAATTTAATTAACAGCTGTTATTTTAGTAAATTTTATAACCACATTATTTTAGTATATTTACATAATATTAGGTTATGTTATAAAATTAATTACTTTAATATATCATATCCTACGGCGTAGCAGCTGCGTAGCGGCGTAGCAAGTAGCAAACATTGACAAGCAAACATTGTGCGAAAAGATTCATATTTTACGCACAAAAAGAAACGAGAAACGATAGAAATTTTATTATTATTATGTATGTATCAGCTATATTGCGTAGTAACATTCAAAATACTATAGTAACATGCAAACTTTCGTCTACACTTATTGACATGACTACTCAATATTCACTACATAAAATCACTCGACAAACTGCCGCAGACTATCATAATAGAGCTTATATATAATTCTTATATATTGCTAAAGAGAATTAAGAAAGAAGGAAAGAAATTCTTTATTAATAGACCCATACATCTAAAGATATAATATATTATAAGTTTTAAATTAAATATACATCGGCGTCTGTCAATGGGATATCCCCGATCCAACTGATATTCAGTGGTTTGTGGTTTGTGGCCTTGTATGCTTGAATTATTGAGGGTACTAATAGCAAATCAAATGCTTCTATAATTGTGTAAACTGTAATTTCTGTAAAGGTAACAGTTCTCATTCATATCTAAATTTATCTAGAAATTACGCCTTGTTATCATAATGAATCATGAATATTCATTTATTAACAGGATGAGCACGAATTATTATCGAACAATTCACAGCGAAACGATCTCAATAGTAAACCATGCAAATTAACGAGTTAATAACGGTAGACTAATAAAAGGGATGTTGCTATTGGTATCATTGCAAGTGACGATTTATGGCTTAATATACTGAATGTTTCCTTACTGGAACTGAACAAATGGCTCGTTCTATTGGATAATCATTTATATTGTATCATCGAGGTAAAAAAGCAAAAGCTTTAACTCCAAGGCTGAGAAGAGTTTATAAATTATGGTATGAACGATATTTTTTCTATAACCTGAAATTTAGAATCACTTTAAAAAAAAGGTCCTTCAATAACGATGTAGAGTGAAGTGGCTAGTATATCATTCAGCCAAATACAGGTTGCCAGAAAATATACATTATTTTGTAAGCCCTATATTTTTTTAAACTTTGGTTTAGTTAGCAATACTGTTGATAACTTTGAATAACAACTGCTATCCTGATCAACCTGTAGATCTGTATAGTATATAGTTTCAGGTAAAGAACGGGTTAAATCTGTATCGGGGTCACAAGGTTACTGTACACTACTAAGTATCATCCGCTTAGAAGCGTACAGTTTTTCATTAATATAATTAAAAACCGCTAAAGGAACAATAGTTTCTTATAAACTACATATCTCTTTATAACATAAGTATAACTGAAATGTTAATCTACGAGAGTCACCACGTTTCCTACAAGGACTTATTACTGGAGGAAGTTCGTATTATCATCGCAGAAGTTGTAAGCCTTGTCCAAGTTTCGAGACGTTGAATTATCTCGGGAACTATTTTCGGTAAGAATAATTAAGCAGCTGAGAGTGAAAACAGTACGAGTTGTAGAATTCTGGGAAATACTTCGCTACTGTTACTCGTAATTGCTTTATTTTAGCCTTTGCTCATAATTAATTTTGCTTGGATTTCATCTTGACAATACTAGCGAAGATTTATTTCGACATTGAGTTTTAATACAGAAAATTAAAATTGTCATTTTAGATAGATTTAAAAAAAAATACATTTATTTTAATTTCTTAAATAAGCCAATATCATATTCATTTTAATTTTTTCAGTTAAGTTCGATTAAAAAGTTTTGATTAAATTCTTCATGTCTTACTAAACCTAAATAAATAACAATTTTCTATTAAACCGGATTTAGGGTAGGATTTCTATTATTTCTATATATCTCTGGTTATTACTTTTACAATAATCAGTCTTCCTAAAAACTCGATAGAATATTGTAAGTGAAAAACCGTAGACAAACAAAATTTTCTATAAGATATGATTATAATATTCAAGCGTCAGTAGCTTAGTGGTTCAGGCGTTGGATTCACGATCGATAGGTTGTGGGTTCAAATCCCACTCATTGGACTACTGACGTGGCTCACTCCTAACACAAGCATTTTACCTATTTTTTATCTATATAAATATCTGATTTAAAAAAAAATAAATTATAAACAACGCATATTAAAACATGAAAAGATTAAATAAATACAAAAAAAAAGGAATTTATTCAACATAAGCCAACACTATTATATTAGAATCCAAAAATACTATACGTTTATGTTTATACAAGTATTATATAAAAACTATTGCATTATTTGAATACGGTTTTCACAGCTAACTGAGGTAGGGCACATCAGGAAATTTCCTACTCAAATATGGAGCAGCCCGACTGGGGACCCTACAGAAGATCACAGCTAAATAACACTACTCTAAAGCAGTGTTGTGTTCCTGTTGGTGAGTAAGTTGACCAGAGCTCCTGGGGGGACTTGGGGATAGGGTCGGCGAAGCGCTTGCGATGCTTCTGGTGTTGCAGACGTCTATAAGCTACGTTAATCGTCTATAAAAAAAAAACAGCTGTATCACTGCAGTCATCATTAATCTAACTGATATTAAAATATAGGTTTTGTTTCGTGTATATTTAGAAATTTTATATAACAGCAAAGCTTTAGCCGGTCGGATAGTTATATACTAAAAATTAAAAACATTATTTCATTACGTCTTTATTAATAAAGCTGTTAATATATTCACAGCTAAATCCGAATCCCTTAACAAACACAAAATAAATAATGCAATTCAAACAACTTTGCACGTGATACAATTCGCAATTAGGGTTAAGGATTATGGAAATCTACCTTCAGTTAAATGTAAATGAGCAATAATATAACCGATATACTGAGCAGTGAGCAACGAGCAACGAGTAGCGAGCAACAAGTGCGTTCATTGTTGAATTATTTATGCTAACGTAGCTGATTATGGATAATTTTTGTTCAGCCTTTTGGATATAATTCGATTTTACACAAGGGTGCACGAATTCTTTTATGAAGGTATTTTAATGTTTTCATAATTTATTTTGAAGCTCTAACTCATTCTAAGTGATAATGGAGGAAAGTTAGTGGCTACATTTTTCAAGACATACGATATTTAAGAAAATTTATTGTGATGGGTCTTTTTAATACCAATAAAAGTGAGAACGAACATATTTTAAATTAGTATCAGTCTTATATAAAACTAAGGTATTTTTCTATTTAATCGGATGTCAAAAACATTATTTACATTTAAATATGTTTAACCTCAGCGAAGCTAGCGCGGGTCGTCTAATAGTTGATTTTTTTGAAGTGAAAACTTCTTTAGCGGCTTTGTGCACTTTTGGGATGGGTAAAAAATGTAAAACTTGCATCAGGATACGTGACCTGATCGAAAATTCGTAAGACGGCGCTTGCACGCTTAATTGGTAGCACGTTTCATACAAAACTGAACTTAAATTTGTGTACAATAGCACAATGAATGAATATTGTATTTAACCATATAAGTTATAGTACTTTTATACTGATAAATTAAGCAATTCGTGCGAAATTATTCCCTAACCATTCCAAAATATTAAAAAATGCACAACGTTAATATTCAAGTTTTCACTTCTGCCGGCACTCCCCCCGTGTAACCTGTTTTTTTGCCTTATTAATAATATTTATTAATAATTTCGATAATATGTCTTACAGCCTGTAAAGTTGTAGCCCAAAAACGAATTTTCTCTAAGATAAACTCTATTGACACATATAACGCACATATATAAGTGTAACATACTCTCAAATGATGAAAGACGTAAATAACTTTTATAGGCACATAAACAAAATACGATGAAGAACAATTCGACACACACAACATTAATACCCTATTTCGTGAATAAAACAATATAATTACGTTCATCCCTTAACTTGTTTTTTCGTAGTAAATTACAGACCCCTTTGCCAATAAAACGTTCTCATTACTTTTTTTACGTACAACTCATTATTGGTTTTGCAGCAAAGGTGATTTATTTTGCCATTTCTTTTTATCCCGGTTATACGTTAGGTGTACGTGAAAGGAAGTCAATCAATATGTACAAAGGCACCTAATAGGATTCAGCCTCTTATGTGAGACCATTATATAGAGATACGACTTTATGTCATAAGAGGAATATAAATATTGTAAGTACGGCTAAGTAGGGTTAAATGTTTGAAAACCCTTATTTTAATAAAAATATTTATTTTTCTTATTAAAGTCTGAGATGATTGTTATTAAAACATGTTAAAATTATAGATTATTAAATTTCACCTAAGATCGGATTCATCATTTAATTTTAAAAAATTAGAAACCAAAATACTATATTTACTAAAAACATATTGAATTAAATAGTTATTACACAGTGGATTTTTGAGACAGGTCAGTAAGGGCAGGTACCTTAACCGATATAGTTACAGGAAAATGTTTCTAGGAGACCATCCTTAACTTTTCAAGTTATTCTAAACTGCATTTACAGGTTTTTGAGAAAATGTACGATCAGCGAAAAAAATGCTAAAATCCAAAAAAAAAAATTATGTCTATCGATCCTATTTCGTATGGAGATCAAAAAACTCTATGGGACCATTTAAGGAATGAGTACTAAAAATATCAGAAATCGCCAAAAACATTTTCCATACTTTTGTTCTGAAATACGATACAAAAACTCGCAATATAATTATTGCCAAACAATCCTATTTCTTGCTGTGTTTAAAAGATTCTTTAAAGCCAACTGAAATTTAAATACAAAAATATGTTGTGTGACATGTCACAAAAACTTAAAAATAAGTGATCTACGAATTAAATAGCTCAAAATGACCGCTGTTTTCTACATAAGTTGAAATGAATAAAATTTTATTCATTACTTACAGCTGTTACAGCTCTTGGGTGTTTAAAAATTAATCTAGAAAATACACAAAAGATACAAAAAATATATCAGCAATTTTATTTTAGAATCAAAAGTAACTTTACTTAATCTGATACTGTAAAAGCTCTGGTAACAAGATTCAATAGTACAACGAATAAAACTGAGAAAACAAATTGTTCGCTTCAATGCAGTGTATTTTATATAAATCCCTAACAGAACTCTGGCTGAAGAAACCATTGAAATTTCGTACAATGAATCGGAGCCTGAATAAAAGAGTATAATTTGACAAGTATTCGTCGATATCGTCGGATTTCATTATGTCATATCTATAGAAATGGCAAAAAGTCCGTATTCATTTATATTGAGTAAAATCTGTCTATTGATACATCTATATTGTTAAAAGATGAGATTAATTTAACTTTGTTAGTATATATTTACTTTAGAGATTTTTTTATATATTTTTTTACGTCACCCATCAGGATCAGGACATCAGCAATATTAGAAAGTGTCTCTTATACTGCCACCTTGAAGGTATAAAGTGAAGAGAGGGACAGAAGAGAAGAACTCTACGGTTCCTGTGGACTCCAAGTATGAACCTAGAGTCCACTGGAACCGCATAATTAATGGGATGGGAGAGGGAGAGAGTAAATTTGGCCCATATGCGGCGCGAAAAGAACGCGTTAATGAAACTTGGCAGTCAGATTCGCATACTGTTGCTCGCAAGCCAGTCAGAAAACAGATCCCCTAACACCAAGGGGTGCTGGTTTACTCGCCTCTTACGAGAGGCTCCCCTAGCGGCAGAGGTTATTCTATCTAGTTCCATCATGCGTAATATATAGCATATAACTAAAGTGATACCGTAAATTATTAGATTTTCTTGACAACCAATACGAATAAAAGTCCCAAATGTTCAAGTGTTTCGCTCATTTTGACCTTTTTTCACCAATGAAGAAAATACATATTTTTTTGTATAACCTGAAAAGCTTCTTATACCTAATAAACAGTTTAAGAAAGTTGTGTCTACTGCAGTCTGAAAAAATCTCTCTTAACTTAATAAACCTTAGTTTTGCTAAGAATATGGAAGGTATACTGCGCAGTAGCACTCAAACGACACCATTAACATATAATCTAGATGGAAGCTTAGGTTTAAAGACATCTTTTACTATGCACAAACTCTCACCTCCACTGCTCTATCTCGCTACCGAATATTAAAATAATAAAGTAGATTACTCACGTGCTCCGTGCACGGCGCGAAAACTCCAGAGACTACTCTAATCTATCGCTGCAACAGTTATATTAGCTGTAGTATTTAAGGTAAATATAACAATTATTATTATTATATATTGTCTACCCATCAGTATACTTGTCATCACATAAAATAATCTACCCGCTTATACTACTTTATTAACAGTGTTGCTAACAGTTAATTCTAAGATTAACAAATACGAGCTTTTACATTAAGATTTGAATTATTAAAGTTGTGTAAAAGAACTAATACTTTGAGGGAATTCCACTGTATTTGGGGTATATATAAGTCATAATAATATTATACTCTTAAAAGTTAAAACGACAGACTGTGTAAGTAATCTAAAAATAAATTTATATATTTAGTTAAAATTTCTGCGGTAGAAGCTAAGGTTAGATTGTAATATTAAACGAGGTCAAGTGATCATAACGAAGCAACATTGTATCCTCCATAATGGATTGGTAATTTAATCACGTGGTAACTTTATGAATTTCACTGAAAATTCTGTTTTACAGTTTATACGTAAAAGTTTAGGAATTCTCGTTTAGTAATTTAATATTTCTGTGTAATTATATCCTGAAATTTGTACGGGTTTATAGTAAATAGGTTAAAATGTATTAATAATCTCCATATTTTAATAGAATGAGAGAGTAATTTTTATTAAAAAATTACTGTACATCAATACGTATACACATGCAATTTAGAAAGCGCCTTGGACTTACTACCAAGAGGTAGTAAAAGGCCTTTTATACCATTATAAAGCTCCCCTTTGCTGCTTGGATACTAACTTTAGTAGATAGTAAAATTAACTTACGTGGACCTTAAGAAGGGAGACCTTAACCACGACATTTAATATTAACTTCCATGTAACTACAAGAAAACACCACAGAGAGTGACTCTAATCTATGCCACCAAAGGTTAATATATATCTACACGTGGGTATACTTGAAATAATATAAAAAGGACTACCCTCGAACACTAATTTATATTATTAGTGTAGAAAAGCATGTATTATAGTTATATTCTCATTTTACCTTTCCATCATTATCATCATAACCCCTCAATTGCCCAATGCTGAGCCGGGTCTTATCCTCAGAATGAGAGGAGGGATAGGCCGTAGTGACCGTAAAAGCAAATGACATTTATTTGCTTTAAACAAACATCACTCAAAAAAGTTAGAGGTGTGTGCCCAGGACCGAACTCGAGCCTCTCGAGTAAGACACATAACCCCCAGGCTATTTCTGCTTTTTTAACCTTTTTAACCTTCTCGTAAAGGATAATTAATAGAGACCGTTTTTGTACATTTAGTAATATGGTTTCTGTTATGATTATGTATTCAAAGATGGTTTAATATCCGTAGAGGGATCGTTTTTCAAATATTTGCTTACGAGATGAAAGGTATGTTTAAGTATTTAAAAAAATTGAGCCTAGACTATGAAAATGTATTACTGGCATTAAGATCATGGAATAGTTTAAGACGTCTATAATTTCTTGTTGTAGTTGTTTCTTTATAGAGAGTAAAATAAGACTTTATAAACCATATATTGGAAGCTGGAGCCGGTCGAGAAATTCATATATCCAATATATTACAAATTGGACAGTAACGTCCATTCGTGTAGTGTAAAGCTGCAAAGTCATTGTTTCTTTACTGCCCAGAATGTAACGAAGTGAAGTGTATTGGAAGAGTGACTTGCAACTTAAAGTTTCCTTCCACCTTCTTTAAATAGATTCTGCTATAAAGTATTTTTGTAATTTTTAAATTTGTATAAGATTTTAATAATTTTTATATAAGTAGCTTGGTCTTCTTTAAGATAAGATGTTTCGTAAGAAATGAAATATCACAAAAAAGCTGAAGAGCAAATTCTGATGATGTAGTAAATTAGATTTGTACCTAACTACATATTATAACATTAGTAGAATTTCACAAAACAAGTATATTATCGCAATTGGCTCTTTATATCGTCGGGTAGGCAACTCCCAAGCGAGCTATCGGCGCCTAAAACATGAATCACTTGGAATTGTTTCTCGAACGTATACTTTTGCTATTTTTATTTATTAGCTCTGTTTTCGACTTCATTTATTAAGTTACCCTCGTCAATTTGATCTATATGTATAGCAAAATTGTAAAAAAAACCAACTAGAACTGATATCAGCGAACAGCCCCCACTTTTTATGTTTTAGTACTGTCATTTGCGAGTAAAAAACGTGATAAAAATTATATATAAAAAATAATTGTTCCACCATCTTTGAAAGACCACCATATTGGATTTATGAATCTAGGAAGAAGAAGAATTCTTGGTTGAAAAATCTGCGCTAATGGAACAAAAAGAGCACACGTTCCCTATTTAGAGCTGCTGTTCCGAGGGTTTAAATTACCATGATGATCGCTAACCTTCGATAGAAGCTGGCACCCAACGAATAGGGGATTTAGAATAATGTTTTTTTGGTTAAACATGCGATAAACGTAAATGCAATATTCAGATCTATTGGCTAGCAATCACTGGTTTAAAATTTATTAACAAGTTTGTCTTACTCTTACAATTTAAGTCAAACAGAAGTTTGAGAAAATAGAAATAAAGTTTTATATTTAATAGTCATGGACTGAAAATAATTTTCAAACACAAAGTGCCAAGGTTAAGGACAAAAACGCCCCCAGCATTAAACTCTTCACAAAACGTTCTGAAACAAATAATTAACAAAGACTCCTAAGAACCGTAAAGCGCCATTATTAAAAGATGCTTAGTAAATGCGATTGTAATGTGTTCATTGTGAAGGATAACAGTAAAGATATCTTTATGTTTTAAACAGTAGAGATCAAAATACGAATAATATGTAAATTAATGGTAGGTAGCGTGCACGTGCCATTGAAATGTTTGTGACGTGCTTGGAATAAGGTGCTTAGGGCTGATGAGCTTAAAGTTATAAGACAATTAGATGAATCAAGCTGTTTAAAATTTGCTTTTACTAATACATTAGTATTTGTTTTTTTAGTTACAGTATATTGAAAGAAAATAGAAGAAATACGTAATAATATCTCACGTTGAATTGAATATGTAATCATTTGGAGATGTGAAGGCAATCAAAAATTGCTATTTATGTCGTAAATGCATACACTTTTCCTTTTCAAAGGAATCAAAATATATAGTGTTGACCTTTACTTTTTGTATTACTAGTCCACCCGTCCCGGCTTTGCCCGGGTGCGATTTCTTTGTTTGTCCCTGCATTTTAAATCTGTAATATCTTCGCAAATATTTATTTATATTTCATGCTGTAAAGGGCCATATTGATCTATATTAAATGCACAATATTTTTAGGGTACTTAATTGGATAAGGATTAAGGCTGTATCATTTAAAATCGCTTCGTGAATAAGCCGTTATTTCTTGTAAAAAGTAAAGGAAAAATATAGTTATTGTGGGTTATCCCTAAGAGATAGACATATACCATCGCGGACTTTTTGTAGACTTTTTTAAGGTGTACAATACTGTAGTAGATTATTTTGATCTATATCGTAGGGTTCAGCCACTGTTTGCAATGTAAGCGCAAAAAAATGTGTTTATTTACGACATCACGTTAGAAACCTCGAAAATTATCAGTGTTTCTCTTCTATATTATGTATGTATTATACATATAAACCTTCCTCTTGAATCACTTTATCTATAAAAAAAATGTGTGTGTGCGATTCACACACGATAGAAGTGAAACTTCAGTAAATCGGCAAAAGAATGAGATGAATATATATAATAATATAAAATAGTATGTATAATTCTGTCTCATTCTTTCCTACACATTTTTGTATTTGTGTCTCTTACCTGTCGTTTTGTATATTTCTGTCTCATTCTTTCCTACACATTTTTGTATTTGTGTCTCTTACCTGTCGTTTTTTCCGTTGCATCCGGTTTGAAATCACAACGATTCTAAAGAAATTTCACTTCAAAAACCGCATTAAAATCTGTTGCATTGTTTAAAGATCTAAGCATACATTGGGAACAGACAGAGGGAAGCGACTATGTTTTATACTATGTAGTGATATGTATTACGTTGGTTATGAAGATTAGCAAGAAGTAATGTCATAGAAAAGGAAAAATATTATTAGAAAAAACTTATTTTTTTATTTTTAAACTGACTAAAAAATTAGTTATTCCATTTCATATAATGGTGAATGTTAAACTGAGTCATTACAAAGTAACGCAAACATTTAAAATACAAACAGTGGCTGGGAGTGAAATTATGGACTCAAGTAGAGTTTGAAACTGTTACTTTGATATTTAAAACATGAATTTTAATAGTATTAAAAAACTACTAATTGCGTTATTATTTTACTCCTAGTGACCTCTGCATTCTGCAACCCATTGACCGAATGACTCTTATTATCAGTGCTGTTTTTAATGTTAAATTGCGAGTATAAATAAAAAGTGTCAGCGTTAAAATCATCTTCTAAATAAGTATTAGAATCAATTTTATCTATTTCCTTCTTTTTATCAAATAAATATAAAAAATATTTAAGAATCTTTTTTTTAATATTTTATTTCTTGATTTATTTTACGGGGCTTTTGTACGACATGTTTGTGTCAGCCCCATCGTACCCTAATAACAATAAAAATTAAAAATACTTAACTGAATATTTAAATAAAAATGACAATAAAAATTAAAGCTTACTATACTAAATATTTAAATAAAAATAAAACTGGTTCAGATACTGGAGAACACAAAATAGAAAAAAAAAAACAGTCCCAAATCAATTGTATGTTACCTAAAGTTTCTTATACGTTTATTTCTGACAGACTGAAATCTAGTACATTCGGCTAGAACATGATGCACATCTTCAACTATCCCACACACGTCGCAATTGGGAGTATCTCACACTTTCATCATGAAGAATCTATATCTTGTGATGAAATAAGGAACAAATTTTTTAAGTTAATCCAGTAAAAAATGCTTGGTAGTAAAAAGATGAGAGATGAATATTAAAATTCCAAAAAAAACATTTAATCATTACAAATAGTTTAGCGGTAACTTACATAGTATTACGTACATGAACGTAGGTGGTTTTTAATAGGGTTTTATTAAATTATAAACTAAGCCAAACTCAATAAAACTAGTTGCTGTATTTATTAAAATAAATGACTAGTGAAATATTGTAGGAGGAATTTTACCCAATTAATTGACCAGCCTTTGTTCTTTGATATATTCGATGTAATAATAGTCTTGGGATTGAGGCTATTAATTATAGGATAGCATTACCTATGAGATTTACTTAGTAATACTATGGCATAGAGCACTTACACTGAGCAAATAGTAGATAATTGTTGCTCGGGTATATTGTCATAACTTATAACAATCTTAACTTTAGGAATAAATCAAATATAATTTTTATAACTAGATTGGGGTGTTTTTTCCTAAGAACGAATACTGTAAGTGTATTCATTACGTCATTGTTGGATTAGAACAAGTGTCAATTCCTATAATTTTTTGGATCCATTTCGAACATTTTGAATGACCTTTGATTTTAGAGGACGCATCTAACTTTTCCATTGGAGAACTACTGTCCCTATACATCGATATAGAACATAACCAGTAAAACAACGGCGTATACTTATCTTTCACGTTGTTTTACGGTTTTTAGATTTTGAAGTAAACTAATCTAAGTGCTTGCTTCTTGTTAGGTAGTTTTTAGATCAACATGAAGTATTTAATAATTTTGGTTCCTTTCCAAGGGTCAAAACAACAATATGAGTAGTATAATTGGCCGTATTTTTTTATTGCTACCCGTGAGGAGACGGGTTTGAATACAATTCCCTTAGACTGGCTTGCGATCATCAGCATGCAAATCCGACCGCCAAGTTCCTCTGACGCGTTCCGGTCGAGCTGCATGTGGGCAAATCTATCCCCTCCCTCTCCCTTCCCATTAATGCTGCAGTACCAGTGAACACTGGGTTCTTGTTTAAGGTATTCTATAAAAAAAAAAAAAAAAAGGTAGTATTCTTCTCTTTGCTCCTCCTCCTCCCTCTATCCTCGAGGCGACAACGCATCGGCAACACTAGAGACACTCTCTAGTTTTGCCGATGTCAGGTGGACCATCCATCGGTTGTCTCTTATCTGATATAAAAAAATGCATAGATTTCAAAGTTACGTTATCTTTTTTCAGTGATTTAAGAGACTGCAGATCAGAGTATCTGATATTGATTTCAAGTTAATACTTTAACTCGTGCCTGAGAAAAAGCGTCGACAGACAATTCGTTTTTCATTTAGAGATATGGAACTCTAAAAAAATTTATTTTGGATTTCATTTTGTTTCTTATCTTGATAATAACAGCTTACGAATGTTAATTTGCGATTTTTTATACCCTGGTGTGTCGACTGATAAGTTATCTTCTTTAAGTGAAAATCAGGGAGTGCATCTTCCCCCACGATGCGCTGACGTGACGTGAATGTGACGAAGGTCCAGGCTGTATCCATTACTCAGGCTAACATTCAATCACTCTGGATTTTAGCGGTGAGGAAATTTATTACGAAATACGTAGCACGCTCACTGCCTATATCTGTAGTGAATTGCTACTATTTATATAATTTAAAAATTAAGTTGTATCGGTCTCTATAGGCCTACCACTCAGAATTATTTCGTAAGTAAATGAATGACATTTTTTAATTGATTTTCCGAAAGTATTTAAATTTTAAATGATTATTTTATTGACTTATGCTGTTTAATTTAGTTTGAATAAAACAGTAAGTTTCATTTTTAGTGACCAATTCTTATTGTCTAAATTATTACTATTGGTTCTTTGAATAACATATCCTAAATTAAGGTATTATTTGAAAGTGATGTATTAACATACGTCATGGTTATTATTATTCAAGATATACTAAGATAATGACAGCAGCAGAAAAAGACAACCTTTTATTACAATAATATGGTAAAATATGAATGTAATAAAAGAAAAATAGCTGACAGTCAGTTATTCGCTCATTTGTTATTTATGAAATTTTCAGGGATCATAAATCCTTCAAACTTGGAAATTTTTGCAGATAAATTTCATATTTTACTTAGATACCAAATATGAATAAGCATTGCAAAAATTCGCTATAAGCGAGACATAAAGTTAGTTCCTAATTCATAGCTAAGTAATAATTTTGAGATTTATGTCTAGAAAGCTAAATACTTAAACACAGCAAGAGCTGTATTGCTTTATTTCCAATAACCAACCGATATTACGTTAACGGTGAATGAATTTCCATTTTCCACTGACGTCAATGCTAAACATTGATTGCTTTTCATTCATCAAAGATTTGTATTTTAAGTCGTAGCTGGAGTTTTTTTTATTTTGATTAAATTATCGTAAATTTTTAAACCCTTTGAATCTTTTCTTTTAGTTTTTATATGTTACCGTTGTATTGATTGATTGATTTTTCTGTCTATTGTGTATGGTGAAGGTATAAAGGAATCCTACTCCTGAGCCACAATCCTCACGCAGTACTAGGATTCTGGATCTGTTATGATATCTATATAGTAAAGTATTGCATTGGTATTTTATATACTATTACACTGTCGAATTATTACTAATGTTGCTTGTTAAAGAGGAATGCAAAAAGTTACCAATATTAAAAATATTATTAACCAAACCAAACTTATAAATAAAATGTAAATAGTTGTCAACGATAGGCAAGATCAAAAAGCTGTAGATTCCAATATAAATGAAAGTGATAGAGCGACTTTCCTGAACGACGTAGAAATGACAAGAGCCTTCGACATCTAGAAACTTCCATAGATATATAAATTGTGAAAACAGAGATCAAAGTTTCAGTTTTTGTTTTATAGCGAAGAGATCGAACTGAAGGGAAAAATCTAGATGAAACAAGAAGAATGTTACAGACTTTTTTTGTGTTTAATGATTGTTTTAGCTTATAAATGTCTCTATCAGTAGGAAGACAATAGTCACAATGAAGAGTTTAACGCCATCTTTAATTTATTGCCCTCTTAAAGACGAAGTAAACAAAGAGCTCAGCAATGCAAAGTGCAAAATTAATTAATTTAAACCTTGCTCATAATTTTGCTTACTTGTACCAAGCCATTGGCCTCACTAAACATAATTTAGAGAGGGAATTAGGGTCATCTTTGTATATCAAAAGCTTAATAAAAATGATGCTTTAATTATGATTTAAAGATTAATAATAGGAGCAGAATCTGAGTGTTTTACTTTTTTAAATATTATTAGAGATTTTAGTCGGGTTTCTCCTCTCTCTCAGACAACTATCAGAGTTTAGCCAGGTTATATTTTAAAAGCAGGATTTTATTATCACGGCTGGTTCACTAAGATATTACTAGCGATAATAACAACAAACTTTATTTGTTCCAACAAATTTCCATCGGAAGAAGTGAGAGTTTATATGATAAGTGGAAATTCGAAATAATAAACTACAGACTATAAAATGTGACGACAAGTCTATGTATATTGATTTTCATATGTATTGGATAGGCTAGACCTCGTTTTTAGCATCGCACGGAGTTCTAAAACATTTAAAATAGTTCTATTCACAACTAATCCAAAACAATAAACAAACCATTATACAATCCACTAAAGCTTTTATCTTTAAACGTACTAACAATGTGTATAGACACAAAAGGGGCAAAGTCGATTATGTTTTTATTAACTCACTCCCCGATCACAGGTGTTCTCTTCGGGGTAAAAATTATCCCTTCATTCCGCGATCGCCTTGGGATATTTGCAGGAAGAATTATTTTATCTATTTTCAGTGCTTTACCTGGAAATGGATAGAACGTAAAAGGTATTCTTATAAAATATTAGAAAAATATTTTCTAAGCTAATATTAAGACTCTACAAGAGCTTATTATACTAATGTACTTTTTTATTATAATATAATAACAAAAAATATATACTATATCTTCACTTTATTAGCAGTGATGGCCCAGTGGTTGAGACTTCAACGTCTTACTCGGGAGGTCCGAGTCCGAGTTCACACCTCTAACTAAGTTATGCGTGTATTAAGATATTAAATATCACTTGCTTCAACGGTGAAGGAAAAGTTCCCTAAAAGTTCTCAAAGGTGTGTGAAGTCTGCCAACCCACACTGGGCCAGTGTAGTGGACTATGGCCTAATACCCTCCTCATTCTGCGGAGGAGAGCCGGCTCAGCAGTGGGCCATTGACGGGTCGTGATGATGATTATGATGATTCACTTTATTTAAAATATTAATTTATAAAATTATTGTGTTGTATGCATTCTCGCACTGCTTTTCTATTTGAGGTGAAACTTTTTATTGTATATTATGACGGAAAATGCTCATTTATAAAATAAACAATAATAATAATGAACATTTTACACAGAGCTTGAAACCCATGAGCGGGCCTACAAGACCTTTTCGTAAACTCTCGCCTACACGCCTCTTTATCTAACCGTTACCTAAGCCAGCCATCTATAAATATCATCATCTTCACTCCATGAAGTTATCAACTATTCAAACTATTGTAGAAATAGCAGGTCTGAGCTTATAAGTAGTCGAGCTGGTTGGTGTTTATTTTATTTAAATTAACCAATTTAAACTACTTACTAGTCGCTATCAATAATGTTGCTATGCTATCGATTTTGTCTAGAAAGTGTGTTTTTATCTTTACTCAGAGAAAAGAAGAATGAGAATGAGAATTTTTTTGAAAATATAGAGCAGAAACTATCCGTTTCAATATATTCATAGAATTCTTTTTGCACATTATAATTCATTATAACTATACCTATATTATTAGTGTAGATAAAAATGAGCTGGCTATTTTCTCCGTTACATTAGTCCCTTTAGTTATTGGTCACATAATGAACAGAAATATAATATTCTTTCCTCACCTAATTTTCCTCTATATTGACTTCTTTTGTTTATCCCATTTAATAGGCCTTGCTTCAATTTCTTACGTTTGCCAGATGGTACACGCTTGACAAAATAAGAAAATATTACCTCAGTCGGTACGCTTGGGTTCGGATCGAATAAGGACCTAATGTTTCTAAAAATAATGATATTACATGTCTACTCTCTGCTTCTTACTGTTTACCTATAATTTCGTTTATGTCGAGATAATAATGTTAAAAGAGTTGCAGGCGATACAAAGAATTCACATATTCAAATTTGATATGCTGAATAAAGTACTATGGTAATATAAGGTTTAATTTAGTAAGTTGTTTAATTTGATATTTGCTTTCTAATTATTTTTTTATGTACTTCTGTGTTTTAAGGGTTAAATAGTTTATTAAATTATTGTGCTCATAGTGAAGACTATGAACAATTTAATCTAAAAGTGGTAGGTATAGGAATTACTGTCAAATAAGTTGCCAAAAAATGAGAATAATAAAATTCTAACTTAACCAAAATCAATTTTTTTTGTAGGAATTAGTTGTTAATAATAAAATAAAAATGGTGTAAATATCTTTTTAATGTCGATTATTGGATATTGCTACCATTATTCAATAAAATCAATATACATCTATTATCAGGTTACGGGACTCTATGTTCTATAAACGAAGCTGTACTATTAAGCTGGCGTCTGTCTGTCCGGCCCTATATCTAATCATTAAAGATCAGTGAATCTGCGTCTATTCTAATCATAAATATAGTACAAGAAAAACAATGATTTTATTCAGTAGGTATTGGTTTCAAACTGTTTCATTTCATAACTCAAATAAAATAAAGCGTTTTACTTGCTGAATATACTTTTAGTCATAAATCGTTTCCAGCTTTAATTTTCCTTACATTAACACACTTTAATAACATCACGAATTTAATAATGCGATAAAATTACGAAAATTATGCTGCGAAGTTGAAAAGGCGAAACAATTTTCTGGATTACGGCATCCACATTGGAAGCTTATTGGATTAAGTTCCACTGTGTGTTTGTTCAGATACCTGCGACGACGTCCTGGATTAACGGGGTTTTATCATATTGTTTGGTAGATAATAATTGGGCATTGAGCTGTCAAGACATTCTTTTTCTATCAACCAAAATTTAGTTACTGTCACTTGCGTTGGCAACACTTTTGTTATCTTTTGACTATAAGTAGTTCATCATCGCGACGACACGACACGACGATATTGGGTATCCTCCTCTGAATGGGGAGGGGGTTAGGTAGGCCATAGGCGTGGTGGACCCACGCTGGCGCAGTGCGGGTTGGCAGACTTCACACACCTTTGAGAACCTTAGGAAACTCTCAAGAGTACAGGTTTCCTCACGATGACTTCCTTCACCGTTAAGACAAGAGATATTTTAATTGCTAAAAACACATCTAATTCAGAAAAGTCAAAGCTGTGCCCAGGAGCGAACTCGGACCTTCCGAGTGAGACATTCAAGTATTAACTACCACATTAAGGTCACACCCTGTTGAGGCATTTATTATCTATTGCAGTTAGTGGTAGGGCAGCGGATGGGGTGTGCCATAATTATTTTAAGGGTACCCTCTAACGCTACATTTTGATCGCCAGTCCAGGGCGCTGCCCTTGAATGTTACTGCGCAGTATTGCACCTATTTAGATAACACAGATTACGATACAATATAAAATATTTTTTAAACTCTTAAGGATTTTAAATCACTTTTATTTAGTCTTCTTTCTAAATTAAAAATGGCGAACGGTCCAATATAGCGGAATAGGTATATTTGTACATCCTTGTTATTAGTATCAAATAAAAGGGTTATACGACTAAGCTGACTTGATACGATTGTAGGGACTTAAACTGGCGAACGTATTTTGTTATTATATTACTTGTAATTATTTTTTTTGATATTTCTGATTTATTTAAATAAATTACAATTTAATTATTATAACCAAACCTCGATGCTAGCGAAGCCATTGATAAAGCCCTAGTACCTACTCTATTACCTCAATAATAAATTACAGCCAGTTTCATCAAGCATTTGGCTTTAATGCCACTATTAATCTTCCAATTATTCCAACATTTTCAATCAAAATTAGATAATTAACGTACAAACGTATATTCGTACAAAGCCACTTTTATTGGATCAATTAATTGAGTTTAATTTATCGAGTTGTTGATATTTGAAATTAATATTTCTAGTATTATCTATATAGGAGCAATACTACACAAAAACAGTCAAAAGATAATAATTATATGAAATTTAGACGGAAATAAAGAAATATAATACCAAACACTCACAAAATCCTCCACACCATTTTTACTAGCATTATGGTCACCAGGCAAGATCCGTTTGACGACTGGCAGAAGTCTCGAAGAGGTTTACATATTGTCTTATTATAAAAAATACGTAGATATAATTAAAATAAAATAAAATACAAGGAACTACTCGCGAATATATAGTAATAAACGGTGTTGGTAACTCTAATAATTTGCTAACTTGCTCTACGTGCATTTGTTTACGTTTATTAGAGTAAGTGATAGCAACACTGTCGACTGTGTTTAATTGGCTAGTAGGGTCTATAGGTGTAATTTTAAAATACTCCACAGATATGAACATTTATAAGCTCTGTTACGATGACCCGTCGTGGCAGTTTGAAGAGAGTTTTCATGAAATAAATATTGACCATTTTAAGAATAATGTAAGTTTTTAATATATTTATTATATAACAATGTCGAGCGGTTTATATATATTAAAAGAGCTCTTTAAACTTGCTCTTGGGTCCAAAATCAAGGCGATGTTCGACTTTTTGTAATCAAATAGAGAACACCACATACAAGACCGACGAGTCAAAGTAAGAAAACTAAGTTTGCTCAAATGAAAAAGTTCAGATAAAGGCATTCACAGAAAAGTTAAATAAGTCGTATAGAGTTCGGTTATTGGCCTAATGATATTAACTTGCTATTTGAGAATTGTGGGCCGAACTCAGGAGACCTGGAGACGCAGGGCAATAAGCTGACGGCTCTCCCGGCTCTCATGAAGTTTCACAATATTGGATTGCTTTTCTATTGAAACGCTTGTTTTCTGCTAGTAAATATTCTATTAGTTCAAAGTAGGTCGAGTAAACAGAATATTGTTCGATATTCTTGTGATATTGTGTAAGAAATATTTTGTTATATTTTGATTGTTACTAGTTATTGTATAATTGTATGTAAAATAAAATGTATAATTATATAACCTCCATACCACTTGATGTTAAGTAATCTTCCAAATTATTTTTTTAGTTTAGTATTGTTGTGGCTAGGTCCCCCATCTTGAGAATCACGTTAACTTTGAGATCTAATAAATATAAATGGGGCTCGAGAAGAAGATTCCCTGAACCTGGGTCGCAAACCATATGTTCAGCTTTCTGTCAAAAATGCATGTTAGGTATCATTTTTGTTAGGTCATTTAACTGAAAACCCTTTATTGTGATAAATTGAGGTAACTCTTTATTGGGTCATTTTTGCGTATTTTTTTATTACAAATGAGTTTTAAACCATTGCAAATGTCTACAAAAAGTAACTAGAAATTCATGTAATATAGATATTAATGTAACAAGATTACATATTAATGAACACTGATTAAGATCTAATGTTATAATTAGTAACATACGACATAGATCGTATTTGATAAATAACTGACAGCAGCTTGATTAGGATATGTGATGAATTCCATCTTTGATAAAACAATAAATCATATTGATTTTGCCTGAAATAATGCAAGCTAATATAGATTGATGAAAATTAAAAGCATTTTGCTGTTGAAAGTGTAGTAATTTGTGATTTTTGGGTTCCTTATCTTAAAATGAAAAAGTAAACTCTTTTAAAGAACGCGTATCAGGTTGAATTTTTTCACTTAAAAATGTAAAAAAAAAATTGTTGAATTTGATTATCAAAAAAGTTGTGAAAACCGCAAAGTTTTACAAATAAGTAGTCAAAAGATACGGATATATTTTGTTACTTAAAAGATATAACCTATAGATTATTTCTCTTTGGCGCCGAGTAAAAAAACTATTTTTATGCTGTTTGAAAAACTGACTGTGACTGTATGTCTATATATGAGGATAACAGTTTTTCGACAGCACAGTTAATTTTGTCCAATTTGTACGGAATCCTCATTGCGCAAGTCCGACTCGTACTCGTAACTTTTCACAAAATATGTTTTTTTTTTAAATAGAGTTTATCTCTACTTTTTGTTTAAAAATCCTTTCAAGTTATCTTAGCCATAACAGTAAAAACTATTTGTAGAGGAAAGCTAGACCGTCAATGCAAAGAGGACTGAAGCAATTGGTTTTTATGTCAAGCATAGTCAGCCCTAGTTAGGCACTTAAACACGATTGAATCATTGATTTTTCCTGCTAATGAATTGGTGATATCTTTTTTCTTACACAATTTTTATGATTAAGATCTGTGATTAAATGATAATTCATTTCATTGATTGGCAGTTTTATAATAGTTGGGGAAAAAGTCTTTTCGCATTATAGTATGTATGACTGTGAAGATGAGTGAATCTAATTCGATACATTTTAAAATTTTACTACAAAAAAGGTAAAAATGCAACGCAAGCCGCGAAAAAATTTTGCAACCTAGTGCAGTGTGAGAGTAGCACAAATTTGGTTTAAGCGTTTTCAATCAGGGAATTTTGATATTAACGATGCACCTCGCTCTGGTCGCTCTATTACGGATAAAATGGATGCCATTTTTGACAAAGTGGAGCAAGATGGGCATATCAGTAATTACGACGTAGCTGAAGAACTGGGAATTGACCACAAAACAGTTTTGGCGCATTTGAAAAAAACTGGGTACACAAAAAAGCTCGATATTTGGGTACCTCACGAGCTCACTGAAAGAAACCTGATGAACCGTGTACTCATTTATGATTCTTTATTACGACGTAATGAAACCGAACCATTTTTGAAGAAGCTGATAACTGGTGGTGAAAAGTGGATCACGTACGACAAAAACGTGCGAAAAAGGTCGTGGTCAAAGGCCGGTCAGGCTTCACAGACTGTGGCGAAACCCGGGTTAACTCGCAACAAGGTGATGCTGTGTGTGTGGTGAGATTGGAAGGGCATTATTCATTATGAACTGTTACCACCAGGCAGGATCATCGATTCTGAACTCTACTGCGAACAACTGATGAGATTAAAGCAAGAACTTGAGAGAAAGCGGCCGAAATTAATCAGCAGAAGGGATGTGGTTTTTCATCATGATAACGCTAGATCTCACACGTCTTTAGCCACTCAGCAAAAATTAAGAGAAACTCTCTACAGGGCAGGGAGGTGTTAATGCATCCGCCGTATAGTCCTGACCTTGCACCTTCAGATTTCCACCTGTTTCTGTTCTGTAATGGGATCATGTCCCTACCTACAAGATGGCAAAAAGTTATCGAACAAAAACTACAAACTTTAATGTAAATAAACTATATTAAAACTATAGTTACAGATATATATACAAAAACTATTATAAAAAGCTTATAATTTGGTGTGTAATGTAGAAAGTTTTAATTTAATTTTACTTCATTATTTTGAGTTGGAGAGAAAATTATCCTGTATGTCCTTAGGGAGGTCATTTATTTTATAATAGTAAGTGGAATTAATATTTATTTCAAAATCAGTGACTGTGCTGCTACTTGTAGATAAATTATTATTATATACGGGTACATTTTGCAGCTATTTAAATGCTAATATGGTGCCTTCTATGAGCACGTAGGTATAGTTTCAAGCAGTGACTAGTTTCAAGAAGTTGGTTTCTCAGTGACATTACTGTATAGTAAGGGATGGTACCTATTACAGTACGCTTAGGGTTTGCGACCTGCGGTTTGTTTAGCCTTGCGTTTAAACGGAGAGCCTGCGCAGTGGAGGCGAGTGTCGCAATCGCTTAAAGGACGTCCTTAAGCTTACACCTTATTCACGAGTCAAAAACACTGCTTAGGTTTCTCTCGTAATTGTAATTACGTTGCGTTTCGCAATAGTCTATTCAATCTCAGCACCCCTTGTAGTGTTTTCCAATATTTCCCTCTCCTCCTTCCTTCTCATAATTAAAATCCCCGACATATAGGAAACTATAAGCACTACTAAGAATAAAAAAGTAACAAAAGTTTTGCTAACATTATTGTGGTATACCTCTCTGTGAAGTAATATAATGCATTAGCTTTCATTATGTATGACTTAAAAGCATTACTCGCATATAATGTGAATATATAATTTTAGGTTAGTTTTACTAAAAGCTCAATGATAAACTTAATTCATCCTGGAATTAGTCTAAACAGCGAATACAGGAAACATTAGACGGAGGCGAAGTTTGGGCGCCCCTGTCTAGTGTGGAAACTATTAATGGTAAAGTTTAACTTAACTGACTTGTGGATGGCTAGATGTTTAGTTACGGGTTAGACCGTTTATCATGCCAACGATTCCCTTTATTTAGCACTTTTCCTGGGAACAACAATATGAAATGTATTTTGCTACAAATGCTTCTAGCTGTTAGTTGCAAATAATTAGAAAACTTATACAAAATTCTACATTTAATTTAATGAAAATAACCAAATCCCTAACACTGTTTTAATCAATTTAAAGTATATTATTTGTATTGTAGATGGTTCCATATCGAAAAAAGAAATTGGGAATACAAACATTATTACATGGAAAAATGGTACTTTAAACATATTTATTATTAAATAAAATAAATTGTTACTCAGAATTTTATTCAATTTGATTGATGAGAGGGAAAATGTATAGGAATTTTTATAACCTCGGATTCTGCTGTATTCATCTGTATTTAATAGAATTTGAGATTATATTTTCGATGTACGCTACGTTTCAAATTAAATAATCTCACCGTAGAATTGCTCGATAAAGCCACAAAGGATCCTAGTGTGAATTAAAACTCAAATAGTCGAGAATGTGTTATTTAAAGCAAAGTCAAATTGGTCATCTACACCGTACCGTGATGTATCAACAATCAACATAGTTGTTTGTTGAAGTTCATCAAAATATGAATTCGTCTCCACAGCTCCGTTAAATTGTGTCAACACTGGGGACACTAGCGTACATGTTTACATTTCATACATATACATCACGTATTATGTTTGTTTGTAGCGCAAAACGATATCAAATATTTCTCGATTTTGAATCAATTCAAACGGTTATTGCTTGGTTAGTTTATTTATATAAAAATAGAGGACAATTCACAACAGATAACAGACAAAATACTACCTTAAATGTAAAGCCAAATGCAATGGTTTTATATTACTCGGAATTAGTTTTGTGTGCGAAACGATTTTCAGGACAGTATGTAATATTTTATGAATCTTTTATTGTGGCTTAGAAAGCTACAGCTAGTATTTAGCTTTTAAAAGCAGTTTGTTTACACTTTCAATATTATTTAACTTTATAGTTGGGAGTAAAATACTAGCTATATCACGCCGTACCTTCATAAGACGTTATACATGGAAAATATTAAGTAAATGGCGAATTGCACTGATTGTGATTTCGGCAGTAAATATCGTTCGTACCAGCAACAAAATTACATTAACTTTTTTCATTACATTATCTGTCATTATTCTCTCATGATAATTATTAACTAGTTGACCCGTCCTGGCTTCGTCCGGGCGCAATTTACCACGCTATTTACGACATCACATTAGAAACCTCTAAAATTGTCAGTGTTTCTTTACTACGAGGGAGTATGTCGTTCTCATTACTTTTTGATCCCTCCTAGTATATCATGTATGTATTTTACATATAAATCTTCCTCTTGAATCACTCTATCTATTTAAAAAAAAACGCATCAAAATCCGTTGCGTTTTAAAGATTTAAGCATACATAGGGATAAGCAGAAAGACAGCGGGAAGCGACTTTGTTTTATACCATGTAGTGATTTGTAAGACGCAACTACTTTATATTGATAAATTACTTGTATAAAGTTTTTCAGTTCTATTTTCTTTTGTTTAAATGTAAAAAAATACCCAAGTTCAAATAGACATTGGTGTCAAATCCGTAGTACTTAAATCTTTGTCGTTGATTTCTATTAGCCGGCTTTTCCTCGGTCGCCGCGTCGGCTTGAATAAAACATTTAAATCTTTAATGAAGGACAGTTTTCTTTGTTTTTCCAGCAACTTTTTTTTATTTTACTACATTATAAGTCCATAAAATTGTAACGTAGAGTTAATAGGAAGTTATGCTTTTTTGTACCTATACTTAATGTAAGTACAGTGCGACTTTTGAACAAAAATGGATTTTTATATTTTTAATTAATAAAAAAAAGAGAAGGGAGTTGTAGTAGTCTATACGCAGACTGACATTATGACGGCTTGACTATAATATCCTCCTGGGATTATACTTTAGACTCAGAGCTTCAGAGTTACTGCTAAGAATACTTTCGATGTAATCCATTATTATTCTGTCGTGATGGCGTATTTATTTTGCAATCCCCCACTTCCTTGATATGTGTTTATCAGTTGTCCAAACATTCAAGTAACCCGATGCTACTCATATCAGTCGTACCAACATCAAGATCATTAACAGGATGCTACTCAATTCAGTCGTACCAACATCAAGATCAAGCAACAGGATGGTACTCAAATTATAAGTGTTGCCAACATTATAATTAACAATATATATAGATATGTAAACACAATTATTTTTTTCTTTAAAAATTTTTTTTTCTTTTTAACTATTATTTATCCTCTCAACAGTAGTGTAAGTGTCGTATATTATTTATATATTTTATTTTATCTATTACGTATATATGTATGTACTTATGTATGTATAGTGTTGAAGTATTTAATATTATCATAAACTTATTTATTAATACATGTTACGTGTAACTGTTTGCACTATCCCGTATTTGCGCAAAAGATCCTTTCATCGAAGGTTGTCTGTTAAAGATTGCTTATTTCAATCAACCGCCTTTGTATGCTCTCTGTTTTTGTACTATTTGTTATAAATGATGTTAATTTGATTTCCTGTATTTAGTGTGTGCAATAAAGCACTTATCTATTTATCTACCTGTCGGAAACTAAAAGAAAAAAGAAAATGGATATGGAATGGATGGCCTAGCCTGAAAAGCGTTCTCTCTTACTATTACGACAGGAAATATTATGATAGGAACGCAAGCAGTGTCTTGGATTTGTGACCAATGTGTAGGCTTAAAGACGTCTTTTAATAGAATTCCACCAAATCCACTGATTAGTTTTAGTGTCTAAACCTAAGATTAGACTAATATAAACCTAGCACAAGGCTAACCTAACCTAAGGCTAACTCACACTTTCGACATATCTATAATTTTACTGATGATAGATTCAGCAAAACAAAGCTAGGTCGAATAGCTAGCTAGTATTTTAAAAGACCTGTTGTATCATATTACAGAATATTCGCTTAATATCTATCTGACAGTGTAATCCTATTATAATTTGCAATAAGACATTGTATCCCGATATTGAATATTTAATATTTCATCTGCATATTGTTTAGCTATTAAGAAATTTAATCAATTTGTATTCAACGTATTAAGCAAGAAATTTATTGCATATATATATTTATATGTATTCAATGATACAGAATTTGTATTAAATAAGTTGAATAATTTATACTAGTCTATTTTTTTATTAACTCCGATTTTTTTCGGGATGAAAAGTAGCCTATGTGTTAATCCATTTTTTAAAGTATATCTGTGGAAATATCAAGGAAATCCAGTTGGCCGTTTCTGTGTTATTCAGTTACAAACATCCACTTCCACATGTATTAGATTAGAAAGAAGTAAGGTTTTAACAAAAACTAAGATAATTATATTGACTTATAGGATAGTTTTACTTTAGTCAGCTTAGTTACGAGAGCTATCGACCACAGCTTAACTCCCTGACCAAAGTAATTAGGCAAATGGTCAGATTTGCTGAGTTAAATCGTTAATTCTTTCTCCAGTTTCAGTTCGTTAAAGGTTAGTGGGAATTACTCGACATTGAACATTAAAGAAATTCCAAATTATGTATAGCGGTATAATAACAACGATATAAAGATTCTATAGGTAAGTTAAAAAATGTATTCTCCAGCAAATGTGAATGTATTTGTTAAATTGGTATAAACAAAAATATAGAGTTTTCTATAGGATTTTATTTAATCAGTGTGCAAACGGCGTCAAATCCCTTGACTGTGGCTGCCTGTTGCCGTTGATTACCATTAGCCGGCTTTGCTATCTTCTCTGTCACGTAGGAAATTCTATATTTTAATATTTACAAAGATGCCTCGTTTTTATACTACGAGGTAGTCAATTAACAGATGAATCACTTGTCAGTAATAAATCACCTTTGAATGACACAAAAGTAGCTACAATTATATACAAGAGAAAGTTGGGGGAATGACTAAAATACCAAACTTATAATTTCTTAATTGTTTTACTTAATTTTTTAATTTCATTTATTCAGATATAAACATTTCATATTCTGATGAGAAACGCCAAAAATTTACATGTCAATTATACTTGTAAATGAGTATTCAAAGTTACGAGCGAAAACAATCTAGAATTTTGAAGTTTTCTGACTTGATTTCTTAATTGCTTTTAGTTAAATATTTTCTTACATAAAATTTGTTTCATAAATTATAAAACAGTTTAGTAAATTATATACAGGAAAATTTCTATATTACATATACAAGTATGTACATTTTGTATGTATCAGTATCAGTATCATATACGTATATATATGTCGGAGCATAGTAAAAGATTATCGATTAATCGAATCGTTATCGTTGTCTATGGCGTTGGAGTGGGGTAGTAGTCACTTCCGTTGTTTTGACAGTATCTACCCTCGACCCTTTATATGCGATCGACAGTCTGACTGAAGTCTTAGTCGTGCGCGGTCTCTCAAGAAGTGAAGTAGTGTCTAAGTAGTGATAGTGATAGTGATAGTGTCAAGTGCAGTGTAGTGTGGAAGTGCTGTCCAACTAAGGTCACGTAAGTCCTTACAATGTAATTGCCACGTGGTTAAGTAAACACAATGTTAGGTTAGGTTAGCCTTAGGTTAGGTTAGCCTTGTGTTAGATTCGGTTTATGTGCGTTTAACCTTGGGTTTAAATAGAGCCTAGCAGTGGAGGCGAGTGTTGTAATTACTTAAAGGACGTCCTTAAGCCTACACCTTGGTCACAAGTCCAAGGCACTGCTTGGGTTTCTCTCGTAATTGTTAGAGATCATATTTGATCATTTATCGGTTCAATAGGAGTATCTACGTTGCGTTTACCCAATATTCCATTCAATACCATCACCCCCTTTTAGTGTTCCCCAATATTCCCCATCTTCCTGCTTCCATTTCCTTGCACATCGTTTTAAAATCCCCGACATATATATAGGTCTAATAAAATTATAACTGGTTGATGTATTTGCATCCTAGTAATACATATTATAAACGCGAAAGTTTGTAAGAATTTATGGATGTATGGATGTTTGTTACTCTTTCACGCAAAAACTACTGAATGGATTTTCATAAAACTTTACAATAATATAGCTTACACATCAGAATAACACATAGATTATAATTTATAATGATATAATGTGAATTATCCAAAATATAGTGGGTGAAACCGCGGGGCGCAGCTAGTAGAAGACATGTAAGGAAATTTAATAAGAGATGAGATGTCTCATGACATCTACAAAAGTCAAAACAATATTTTTGAGAAGTTTGCTTGTTTCCCTGGGGCCGTTCAAGTATTACGTAATTACATAAACATTAAAGGGGGCGGGGCTCTTTGCTCTACTTATTTTTGATGACATGAGGGGTAGGAGCATTGATAATTGCAAAAATACTTGAACTATGTGACTGTTTTTTTGATTATATTTTCTCATATTATGTTTTCAAATCATGGCATGGTGAGTATATAATATATTTTCGTTTTACATAGTATATATCGTAATAAGTATAGAATTGTCATAAAATGAAAGAGACATGATACCCATTATTGTACAACAATACGTAAAGACATGCAATTTAGACTGATGCGAGCAGTGCCTGGGGCTTGAGACCCAGGAGCAGGTCTAAAGAGCTCTTTCATAATATATTAACTCTCACCTCCACCACTCGACCTCGCCAACTGCAATAGATAACGACACGACACTATAACGCTACCTTCCATATACACTGCGTATACACCAGAGTGACTGACTGTAATCTATCGCACCAAAGGTTATATATTGTCTTCACGTTTGAGGTTTTTTTTTTCAAAGTAGTTGTAAAAATAGTTCTTTAATACAAATACGAGTATGATTGTAGGTATACTTTGCGACTGTAGGCTACAAATGAATTTAACTTGAAAATTTCAGGTCCACAACACAATGGAATTGTGTCAACGGCAGCACTAAACCACACTGCGTATATTTGCATATATTTACACATACGTACATACAATCTGATTTGAATGTGTACAATTTGGGACACGTGGCAAATATACGAAATCGAATGGCATATTGGTCTGCGTGGACCATCAGTTCGTGAAAACCGAATTTTATTGCAATTTTTATGTAGGACCTTGTTTATTACTGCAGGTGCGGTTTAAATAAATGGACTATTGTTTTTGTTTTCGTATTTTTTTTTTAAATCAAAGCGATTTGCTAGCAACACTGTTGATTTTATGGCTGGTTTTAAAAATACTTTCATGGTCATTATAATTTATTAGGTTTGTGGCAGAAATATGGAGTTATCAAAGTTACACATACGTAAGTAAAGTGTAAGTATTATAAAATTTTGACTGTGTTAAAAGAGCTCTACCTGTAAACCTGGGTCTCAAGTCCTAGGCACAACTGTTAAAGCTTTTAAGCTGAATTTTAGATCATTTTGAGATGATGTTTTCTCATCCAATCTTCAAAACGCAATTTTAATATAATACAATAGAAAGAACTAGCCAAGAAAATGCTTTAAACAGTATTGATAACAAAAAGTATATGAGAATATCCAATGTGTCTCAGTGAAGCGAGAAACAGCTTGACGCGTTTCTATTGAAGAGAAGAAATTAAATCAACCGATAAACCCTTATATCCTCCCTGGAAGCTCTCCAAATAGTAAAATGCGGTTACGATAGACCTGGATATGAGGTATAGCTGTCTTTTCAATATCTACCACATGCCAATTTTGTCAGTTGTAAATTAAAGGCGGCTCGGTTTTGTGGGATATTGAATGTTCCCTTTACCTAACGTTTATAGAGATAAAAAGATTTAATTTACTCGGTTATGAAGATTTAATTTATGGAGCAAAAAGAATCTCAAATGTGAAAGTATAAATTATACTTTGATATGTATTGTAAGTTAGTCTTTGTTTTCTCGCAACGAAGTAAATTATCGATTTTATCTTGTGTTAGTAGTTTTTATTAGTTTATATACCTTCACCGACTCTAGAATTTATTAGTTCTATTACGATAGATCCGTTGCATTTGACGAATAATTATTTGTGAGTAATTATAATTTTTATTTAATTTTTTTTAAAGATACCTCAAGCCTCAAGCACTGCTCTGCTTCTTGTCTAAAGTGCATGTTACTATTATCTTTGAGTTTTACATAGAACTTAATATGTTGCATGTATTGTAGTTAAGATACTGAGATAGTTTTATTTTTTACTTGATACTATATTCGAAAACACTAAAATGAATTAAACTAAATTACTAAACAATTCTGAACTTAGTAATCTTACGATACTTTAGCTAAGCGATGGTAGCTATTATTATAAAAGAATGACTTCGTAAATTGGTTTATTTTAGGAAGTTACTACACAAACGAGTACAACGTTAGTGATTTAGACAACTGTTTGTGTTTGTACATTGCATTAGTTTCGTTTACCTGATGTTTCATGTTTGTAATCACGGTGGACTAAATTGACTCAAGTACACTAATTTGGGAATAAGCCGAAAAATCACGCTACTGAAATAGTAGACATTACCAAAACTTTATTTAAACTTTTCAGTTTTGTTTTTCTTTATATAACAGGAAATCTTGCTGGACAAAAGCCAGATCAGAAAATCTCATGGTTTGCAATAAAATCAGGTAAAAAAAGTAATTCGAAAAGAGCCGGGTCTCCTCCTCAGAATGAGGAGAGGCTTTGGCCATAGTACGCCACGTTGGGCAAGTGCGGGTTGGCAAACTTCACACACCTTTAGAGAACATGGAGAACTCTCAGAAGTGCAGTTTTCCTCAAAACGTTTTCCTTTACCGTTAAAGCAAGGAATAATTAATTACTTAGAACAAACATAACTCAGAAAATTCAGAGATGAGAAAAGTCAGAGGAAAACTTTTCTGTTTTACATACGAGGAAATCTTGGTTGAGAAAAAATGTTAGTAAAACGTCATGGATTCTTTGCAATAAAATCGGATAAAAAATAGTACGTGAAGTTTCGTATACCTTAATAATTTTATATTAAAAATTATTAAGAAATAGAAAGCAGTTTCTTGTTCATTATAACAGATTTATTTTCGAAACTTAAAAGAATTATCAAAACTGATTATTTCTAAATATCACAAGTATAGCGCTTATATTTTTTTTCTAAACATGGAATTTTCCTATTTGTTCATAAATAAACGATATACAATATTAGATCGATAGCTAAGCGTACTATGCCTGAAAGATGCGATTTTATAAAGAGAAAAATGGGATGGAGGAACAGATGCAAATTGAACAATAGAGCACTTCGCTGGAATCCCAAATAAATCTCTATTAGATTTAAAAAACCGATGAAAAATCCTTCAATAGACATTATTGATTTCAGTTAACATCTTCTATCACAGCGTGAATAAGCAGTGGTCCCTTTTTATTTTTTACCCGTGAACCGTAAACCCTTTCTAATATTTCATATAAGCAACAGAAAAAAAATTAATGAGTGACGTTTAGGCAATAGTATTCTTGTTTGATTTATGTTTACTTAAATTGTATTCATAGCTCCTTTCCCAATATCATGATTTATATTTCCATGGGTTTAGTATAAATACTTGATCGTATATATTATTATCTTAAACCATCAGCATTTGTATTCGAGGAGTATTCTGAGCTCGACATGTTCAGTAAAGCTGAGTAATAAAATATGCTACGGAAAGTTTAAACTTACGACAATTCTGTCTTAAATATCATGAAAAAATCTTTAACAGCAACTAGATAACAACATTATAATATAAAGCTAATTTGGTATTCTGTTATTATCATTCTGCTTTGCTTTAGCATTATCAAAGTATGAAGATACCATAATAGGAAGTATAAGTACGAAAATATCGATCTAAAAACGACTATGAGATAATACGTACTTATCAATAACCTACTTAGAAGACTTCTCCATTTTCCACGTTTCCATCTGAATAGTAAAGGAATAAATGTTTTTTGAAATTTACTGTCATTGTCTACTTTTACCTTCTATGCAGAATATGAAATTTTTTTATGTTTGTAGCTCGGTTAGATTCTACTATAAGCAATATTTTTTTATGGTAGATAAAGTGCAAACGAGCAGATGGTCCACCTGATGGTAAGTGGCCACCATCGCCCAAAGACATCGGCAAAATAAGAGATATTCTCGTTTTGTCAATGCGTTGCATCCTCGAAAATAGAGTGGGGAGGGGGAGTGAAGAAAAAAATGCTGCGGTTACAGCGGACCGGCGCAAGTGCCCAAAGTCTACTAGATCCGCAGCATCTTATTAATGCTGCGGGTCTAGTAGATTATCTTACCATCAGGTGGACCATCTACTCATTTGCACCTTATCATTAATGAGATGTCTGGCCCACAAGCGGCTCGACCTAAATGCGTCTATGACACTTGTCAGCCGGATTCACATGCTGGTGGTCAAAAGCCATTCGGGGAACAGATCCCCTTTCACCAAGGGAGTGCTGGGTTACTTGGCTCTTACGTTATGCTCTCTCAACGGCAGAGGGGAATAATATTCTAACCCGTCCCCTCACGGGCATATAATATTCCTAAAATTGTATAATTGAAAAAAAATCCTATAAGTCTTATGTCTGCGCTCTCTGCTAGTTGAAAATTATTATCGTTGTCCCACTATAAACAATATAGTATGGCTAAAAGCACACAAAGAGTTGGGTTTCTGCTTAATATCTCCCTGTCCCAGAATTTCACTGATGTCACTGAAATGTGTGCATCTTATCGCAGTATGTTTGTTTGCTCTATTGAAATTTTTAAAAAGATAAATATTTTGAACTTGAGACTGAAACAACATACGTAATATGCTAATATAAGTTTGATTTGTAATAAATCTTGGAAGTCCAAGTTTCACTTACTTTTGCTTACCGTATTGAAAATAATTAGGTATCCTGGAGCTGTTTTGATGAGCGAACCAGAAGACGTATACTAGAACACTTAACACCACAAGTAAATAATTCGTGTTTGGGATCATTGGATTCGTTTTCATGAGTCTAATATTTTGTACATGGTGTCGATGAAGAAACCAAGAGATGGAAAGTGGAAATCTTTAGTTGATACAAGTTTTTTAAATTTGATTGCCTACTTTTAGAATATAACTACATACCTTAGTTATTAAAGCTTATTTCAGTTAGTCATAATTCTAAACAATCTTGTGAGTGGATCTTTCACAGCTAGAGTTATTAAACAGAAAATTGAATTACAGGAAAGTTCCACATCGATTTCGTACATTCCTTTGTGGCACAATGTTTGTCCTCGATTTTTAGCTCACTCCGATCTAATGTGGAATGCATTCTTGATCAAACGGACGGCCTCTGGCGAGTTTTGGTACCGGAAATGTCATTTGGTTATTCAACTCACAGAATTTAAAATCCAAACACAGCCCAGTGTAATAATTTTTGAAAAAAATATAAATCCGACCTCCAATATCTTTTTATGGTCGATCGGTCGCGCCGCATGTGGGCCAGTCTTCACCAGTTTTCGTTTCTTGTGGACCTTGGATTCTCGGTGGGTGTCTTTATTCCTCCTCCTCACTATATCTGAGGTGGCAAGTCATCGGTAATACAAGAGACATGCTCTCCTGATGTCAATGTCCATGGGCGATGGCGGCCCCTTCCCATCAGGTGGACCATCTGCTCGTTTGTACCTTAACTGCCATAAAAATTATATATGCACCTGAAGGTAACTCTTTATGTAGCAACATAATGGAACAGCAACATGAAAACATTAGGAAGCTTTTGTTAACTTTTTCGATTAGTTGTTAGTATTTGTTAAATGTTGCTCACGTATTCAGTAACAACGTCCAAATCCAGTAACAAAAGATACAGGGCAAAATATGTTCGTAAACTTTTATTGATTACAAACGTAGTTACCACATGTTGACTGCTCTCTGAAGTTAAGCAACGTTATTTAATACGGCGACATATACAAACAACAATTATTATTTGTTTTCGATTGTTGGCCACTAGCACTTCGGAACGTTGCTTCTCAAAAAGTATTTGTACTAATGATGAGTACATGAGTTTTTACAGAAGAAAAATACAAACAGAAAAAGATTCTAGGTTGTTTGGATTCGTATTTCGAAAAAAAAAGGATTCATATTTTGCCAGATAAAAATCAATTTTATATACATTTTACAGTTTATCATTATAAGTTTCACATATGAATAAAATAAATCTCTGCCAATGAATTAATAGGTTATGGTTTCGAAGATGATTTATTCAGTCACATATTTTGAAAAAAATCTAGTAATCCTAACCCTTTTTCTAAACCCTCCAACTAAGCTAAAAGCTTGTGTTAGGAGTGCGCTCACGCCAGTAGTATTTTGATCGGGATGTGAATCCACAAACAACCTTACGATCGTGATTCCAATGCTCTAAGCACAGACCTACTGCCGCTATAATAACATTGTTATCCATTAGCTATATTTAATTTTTTAAATATTGAATTGAATCAGGCGTTACTTTGCGGAAATTCATGGTTTAAAAGGAATAAAAATGTTACCTAGCTATAAACCGCGGCAATCTGAACTACCAAACTCATATGATACAACCTAGAAGAGCACCCTGTCCACACAAAAGTGAGACGCGCGAACCCGAACTAAGACACACCACACAAGTAGGTAGCTTGACGATCTAACAACCACACTCGTACGGCACACCGTTGACAGAAAAGTGTAACGCGCTTTTTTTTTTTTTTTTTATATTTAATTTTAAAACTATGATCGTTATATGCAGAACTGAGTTACAAATTCATATTTTTTTGGTAGAATTTGAGAGTAGTAACTGTAACACATAAGTATTGCCGATCATTACTCTTCCAAAAGCAATAATCTCCAACTAAAAGTAAAACATGCAATAAAATGGTATCTGCTCTGCAAAATCAGGGACAACCGTAAACCGTAAATATTTATGGACACTATGGATGATGATGGATATTATATTAAAATTATAAGATAATTTAAAAAAAATCATTGAACGTAACAATACATATTTAGATTTTTTGAAAAGATTCCTAGCAGTATGAATCGCATACTACTAGTACTCTTAACCCACAGATCTCAAGTTGTAATCTGTGTCACAAGTTGTAACCCCTCCAAGTAAGCTAAAATGCTTGTGTTAGGAGTGGGCTTCGTCAGTTGTCCAATAACTTGGATTTGAACCCACGACATATCGATCGTGGATCCAACGCCTGAAATTTGATTATGAATTTTGATATTGATGAGTTCTCTGGTTATTGACAACGACTGTTTTACAGATCTTAATATTTAATAAAGAATTTGTGGTGAAAACTCCATAAAAATTATTTAGTTGTATAGAGAAACTCCTCCTTTAATGGAAGTCGGTTAAAAACAAACCTCTAAAGAAGGAAAATTTAGTAAAAATGATATCCACCATCTACGTAATCTGAGCAAATTCAATTTAGAGTACATTGGATGATAATATTTTATGGGGAGACGAATGGATCTTCCCGACCGAGTGCCCTGATTCAAAATATTATAAAAATGAAAAATTATACCCCAAATTTTACATGATCTCAGAAATTCTCTACTCATCTGCATATTTTTACGTAAAGAGTTTGTTATCTATGAAAATATTGTTCTTTCGCTAATGGTGCTCAAAACATTTCTAAATTGGCTCGTTACTTTGTATTTTCAACGTCTATGTATTTTATATATCTGGTTTGTTTCATACAGAATAGTGCATTCATTTTAAAAGTAAAACATTGACATAACCATTTCTATATTAATATTATTTATTTATTCGTTGCATCAAAGCTTCGGTTTTTTAAAATATTTCAAATATAATATGGAGCTTTTTGAAATGTTTGAAATATTCGAAATATTCCGAACATGAATTAACTATTTGGAAAACTCGAATTATCCGGAACATAAACGATTTATTCGAAAGTTCTTAATAATTAATTTCATTCGCAATAATTATTGATTTAATTTGAAGAGAATTTTGCAAAATATTGCGAAAAAAGTAAAAAACATTTAATGCGAAAGTCCTACTCCAACGTTTTGCGTGAAAGAGTAACAAATATCGAATGAGATATGGATGTATATCCACCACAAACATTTTCCTTTTAATGTTCTAAACCTGTATAAGCACTTAAACATATTATGAGGTATTCCAGGAATAATGTTGGTACATTAGTACGTGCTCCTTGATTTCCATTTCCGTTTTACGAGGCGACTTCATTTCAAATATACAACTATATTTACTTGGAATTTGAGCTCATTCGTTTTCCCGGTGATAACTCTTCTCTAGAATTTACCAAATATGTTGAAACTGTATTAGGAGTCTTCAAATAAATGTTATGAATTTGAGAAATCTATTTCTTCTATTATATCGCCGCGTATGTTAGGTTAGGGTAATATTAACTCACTTGCGGGTAATATTTAAGGAGTGATAGACTAGTGGTTAAGACATCGGTGTCTTATTCGGGAGGTCCGGGTTCGAAAGGTATGGGAAGTCTGCCTACGCGAACTATGGCCTGAGGATGGGCCTCAGAATTAAGAGACCCGGTTGAGCAGTGGCCCATTAATGGGTTGTAATGATGGATTACATTTAATATCACTTGAATTTTAAGACAATGACTTTTATTGGCCTATAATTTGCCAGCGAATTCTTTCACTATTATCTCCACTAGTGGAGAGGTGCTCCTACCAACCTAAAGTGACGAAATAATCACTTTATATTCCATTTCTCGGTGTATCAAAGTTTAGTCCAACGAGCAATCTCTTTAAGTGAACATCGTCTAAAGTCGTGCTAATGAAAGTGTAATAATAGTATTGTTTTACTGGTGTTAGGCATCTCTGATAAAAGTCACGCGCACCACACTTTAAAATGTGTTTGGCACGTCGTTTTAAAACAGTGAAACTGACCAGTTTTAATAGCAGTATCTAGAATGCTTTCACCCAATATTCTGCTATTAGCCCTGAGTTTTCTATAACTTTCACTCCGATTAATATTTTCTAAATTTAAAAAGAGTAAGTCGGAATTATATCTTAGAAACGGTTTTAACAATTTGCAGCGTATTTTATATTTAAATAAAGTTTTGTTTTTTAAATCTCTATTAAATATATCTTGATCTCTCTTTCTGTGGCGGTTATAAACCTTACATAAAATAAGTTCATCATTTAAAATGATAATAATAATAATTAAAGAGGTAATAACTTTTGTATTTAAAAAGTCATTTAATACATTAGAAATAATAAAATCGATCATAATTAAAATAATCTCTCTGTCTAAGACTGACCGACCGCGCTGCATATATGGGGAGGCATTGTGAGATCGTCGGCACGGCATCTCACATTCATGTACTACATATGATACCGATATAATAAGAGGTCATTAAAAGTATTGCTCATAGATGGTTTGTGTGTGACCATCTATAGAATTATAACAATCCAAAACATGTATAGGGGTGTAATAATAGTGAACCTCTTAATTAATGAATATAAATATGTTTTAATAATAATATCTTATGTAGTTATGATGTGATGGTGATGCATGTGTTTAGATCAGCCTCCTTGTAAAAGTGTTCAGCGAGAGTAGTCTTGCTGAACGACCTTATTTCGAACGAGCTTTGGCATACGGACGGAAGGTGACTCTTAGATGATTTTGATTATCTTCAAGAAGTCCATCTGTTTGTTGCTTGAGCCTTGCGTATCTTGGTGGTACGGACGCGAGATGCCTCGTAGTGTGATTCAGTTCTACTTTGAGAATTCTTGTGTACGGTGCTGGATATGCTTTATTCTTGACGATGCGTTGTAGACTGGTTTGTAGGCTTTGTGGCTACATCAGCTACTAGCAGACTACCCCCATGACAAGTTGTCTTGAATATTGCGTGATTTGATACTCCGAGGTCTCTAGTGACTCAGACGATGTTTTTGAGTCTATCACTCTGTGATTTGATACTTCGAGGTCTCTGATGACTCAGATGAATTTGTTTGTGTCTATTACTGTAATTTGTTACTTCAACGTCCTGGCGTCTGTAAGCTGAAGTGGTACGTTCTAGCGATGCTGGGTACAACCAAGAACATTGTCCGTGGACTTTGTTTATGGACATTGTGATTGGCATCAATAGTCCTTGTCCCTTAGCTTAGCGCTTTTAAATAGACATTGTAGCATGTCATAGTGCTAGGGCGTCTGGTGAATTATCCTTATGGGATGTTTACTAGCGTATAGGACAGTATGGCCTACTTTCCGCCTTTACGTCCGTGGCTTGCCACGTAAAATAATGATCTGGTGTACTTATGTGAATATGAATATGTGCATTCCTTGCAATCAGCCGCCTAAGTGCTGTAAGTTCATACAAACTGATGTTTGAACCAGTGATTTATTTATAACTTTATTTATAACCAGGACTTGTCCCTTTGTCTTCGGAAACCTTGCAGCTTTGCCGTTTTATTGGATTCATTTTCCATCACAAGGCTCACGCCTTTTTATTATTACAGCTTCGGCTGATTTACTAAGGCTTCGGCTTTCAACACTGCAGTCTTGACTGTATGTATCTTGACGGTGGGTAGGCATAGATATAAAAGGTTGTGAATTTTGCTCTCTGTATAATTTATTTAAAATAATTACAATATTTAATAATAATTAAACAAATTATGCACCTGTGACTAATATTTGCCTGCCAGCTACCTTACTCATATTAATACAGCACTTTCACTTCACTAATTTAAGAGTATCAAAACTACAAAATCTTCACTATTAAAACATCATGGAATCATTTAAAACTTCACTGGATGAACTCAGAGCATACTTCCACACCAGAATAGATGACTTTCAGAGGGAGGTAAGAGGTGCAATTCCGGCAGCAAGTCCAATGTCTAACATTAACTCCCAGTTCAGCTCTTTCCGAACTTTTGTCATGACTGTCCTTGAAAATCTTCAGCAACAAGTTGAGCTTCTCTCGAGACAGCAGGATGAATTGGACATGCGTACAAGGAAGAAAATCCTCTTGGTCCATGGAGTGTCAGAGGCAAATAGGGAGGATGCTGCCGAGTGTCTATCAAAACTTTTTAGTGAGAAGCTTAAAATGCCACAGGTCACACCGGATTCCTTCAGCCGCTGTCATCGTCTGGGACACAACTCAGGTGACAAACCTCGTGCTATCCTTGTAAAATTCAAAGACATATCTTTAAAGCATAAAGTTTGGTTATCTAAGACAAATTTGAAGGGTACCGGAGTGACTATCTCGGAATTTCTAACTAAACCACGTCACAAAACCTTTGTTGCTGCTCGGCAGCGCTTTGGCATCTCAAAATGCTGGACCAGAGATGGTGCAATTGTAGTATTGGATGCTGAAGGATCAAAGCACCGAGTCACATCAATGTCGGAGTTGGAAGCAATCTCTATCCCAGTTGAGAGTCTGATCATTATGTCGTCAGAATGCAATAGTGATAGTGATCATTTTTTGTCCTTTACGTCATCTGATAACTCTTCTAGTGATGATAGTTTTCACAGTACAACTCTTCCTTCTCTAAATGTCGCCATTGATTCACGCTTCTCAGATTGTATGAAAAATTTTAACGTCATTCACATTAACGCACAAAGTATTCCGGCTCACTATCCCGATATGCTTGCATCATTTGATTCTCGTAATATTCATGCCATCCTCATCTCTGAGTCTTGGCTTAAACCTTGTCTACCTTCTACATGCTATGCATTACCAGGCTTTCAATTAATACGCAACGACCGCATTGGGAGAAGGGGAGGTGGGGTTGCGATTTATCTACGCTCATACATTCCCTTTTCTGTAATTAGTTCGTCTCCCCAACCATCTCCTCCCAATTCAGCCGAACATCTTTTTGTTGAAGTAATGCTTTCTCATTATAAAATTCTTCTTGGTGTATTTTATAATCCATCATGTCAGTTTGATTATTACCCGAGTTTTGAACAATTACTAGATAAACTTGTCCCTCTTTATAACCATTCCATTATTATGGGTGACTTTAATACTTGTTTACTTAAAGGCGACGCTTGTAGTAAAAAACTGACTAGTTTAATAGAATCTTGTAATCTCCATATTCTACCGCTTAAAGCAACACATTATTTTCCTGGTTGTACCCCCTCGCTTCTTGATCTTATTATGGTCTCATCCCCAGATTTTGTATTTAAGCATGGCCAATATCCCGCCGATGTATTTTCTTATCACGATATGATTTTTCTCTCGTATAAACTCCGTCCTCCTAAAGCTAAATCGAGAATTCTTCTGCAACGTAACTTTGGAGGAATGAACAGAGAGCGACTTCTTGAAGATGCGCGTCGAATAGACTGGTCTTCTATTATTAATGCTGATTCAGTTGACCAGAAAGTGGAACTTTTTAATATGATGATTACTCAACTGTATGATGTTCATGCTCCTGTACGACCTGTCAAAATGAAACATCTTCCAGCACCATGGTTGTCTGATGAGATTAGAACACTCATTGAAAAAAAGAATCGAGCAAAATATAAATACAAACTGAATGATTCAGACGCCAATCGAGATAAATATAAGAAAGCACGGAATCACTGCAATACAAGATGTAGGGATGCACAACGACGCCACATTCATAATTCTGTCGAAAACGGCGACACAAGAAAAATTTGGAAATTTTTAGAATCACTTGGAGTTGGTAAATCTTCTCAAAATACTTCTATAAATATCGATATACATCTTCTAAATAAGCATTTCACATCTTCTAATGCAATAGACAATGTTGGAAAAGAACGCACTCTCAAAACTCTTTCATCTTTACCAACCCGCAACCTCCCACCGTTTATCTTCTGTCCTTTCACTGATTGTGATGTTAAAAGAAACATAATGTCCGTGTCATCGAATGCCGTTGGTAGTGACGCCATTAGTCGAAACATGATAATTCCCATTTTAGATATTATTATTTTATAGATATTATTTTAGATATATTTTAACTCATATTTTCAATTTTTCGATTAGTTCCAATAAATTCCCAGATGCATGGAAAAATGCCCAGGTAGTACCAATACCAAAGAAAGCAAGTGCTGTCAAAAATTCTGATTTTCGTCCGATTTCTATTCTCCCTTTTCTATCAAAAATTCTTGAAAAATTAGTGTTTCATCAGTTAAATAACTTTCTTAATAACCATTCACTTCTCGACCCTTTGCAATCCGGTTTTCGCGCAGGTCATAGTACGACATCGGCACTTGTTAAAATTACTGACGACATTCGATGGGCTATGGATACCAAACAACTGACTATTTTAACCCTATTAGATTTTAGCAACGCATTTAATTGCGTTGATCATGACATTCTACTTAGTCTGTTGTGTTCTTTTAACATATCTCCAACAGTGATAGACTGGTTTCATAGTTACCTTAAAGGCCGACGTCAGCGTGTTCGTCTTGATGAGAGCTTCTCGTCATGGAGTGACGTCAAGGCTGGGGTACCTCAAGGTGGCGTGTTGTCGCCTTTATTATTTGCAATCTTCATTAATTCGATCTCTCAGTGTATTTCTTCTCCCTATCATATGTATGCAGATGATATCCAAATCTATCGCCATTCAGCCCTTGAAACTCTCCCCATAGCAATTAATGCTATTAACAATGATCTTGTTGCAATATCTTACTGGAGCAAGCAATACGGTCTTGCCATTAATCCTGATAAATCGCAGGTCATTGTTATGGGCAGCCCGGGGATGATTATGAGGGTAGATTATTCAATTTTACCGCCCATTATATATAACGGTAATAGATTGTCTTTCTGTAACACAGTCAAAGATTTAGGTGTGCATTTAGACCAAACACTCTCATGGCCGTTGCAAATAAAGCATGTGAGTCAAAAGACATTTGCGGCATTGAGCTCGTTACGACGTTTTCGATCTGTTCTGCCTATTCCTACCAAAGTTATGCTAGCAAACTCTCTCCTTTTACCTATTCTCGATTATGCAGATGCAAGCTATTCCGATTTAACCGAGGACCAACTTAATAAGCTTGAGCGTCTTCAAAATCTCGCTATTCGGTTCATATTCTGCCTACGCAAATATGACCATGTGTCAGAATTTCGCTCAAAGCTCAAGTGGCTCCCCATTCGTTCACGCCGGAATCTACATATTCTAAGTCTGTTGTACTGTGTATTATTTAGCCCAAACGCACCCTCATACTTAAAGGAAAGATTTAAATTTGTAGAAAATCCTTCTGGGTTGAGATCTACACGCAAACTTAAGCTCCTTGTGCCTGAATTCTCTACAAAGTTTTATAAAAAATCCTTCACAGTGCAAGCCATTAGCTTATGGAACGATTTACCACTCAATATTAGAGAATTAGATTCACTTAACAATTTTAAGAATTCAGTGAAAGATCACTATCTAAATAATTAGATGACATTATTCATTATATTTATTTATTAAATTTATGTATTGTTTATGTAGTTTATTGTAACCTTAGAATATTTATTAGTTTATTATAATTGTATGTATTCATATTATATTATATTATTATGTAGGTGTGTATGTATTCGGTTGTAATATATTAGTATATTGAAGCTACACCACCTTCGTTATTTCAACCTCCGCTCCTCCCAAGACAGGGTTGTCTGGAAGAGATGGCTAACTAGTCATAAGACCGCCCGTTGTACTTCACTTTATATTTGGTTTTTATTTTACTGTGCTATTTTTTATTTTTTTTATGTGGTGTACAATAAAGTTATAAATAAATAAATAAATAAATATTACCCGGACTTCGGTCCTTGCTAATGTAGCATCAAATAGCTCCCTCCTTCTGTCCAGGAGGGTTCACGTTCAATAGGAAATTGAAGTTAAATTTGATAACTAAGTTATTTTGGTTAAACTTAGCACAAAATTCAATTTGCTGGCTAACAAGTGTCATACTAGTTCTGCGGTAATAAACAGTATGTATATACTCATATGTACGTATGGAAATAGAGTGGAGTAACTAAATTACAGGATGGTAATTTAATTATATCCAGGAATATAAGAGGCACGAGAATGGCTTTAAGGTCTATTTTATAGCCTTTTAGTCGCAGTATGGCTGTGGTCGTGATAATTTACCTAAATGAATAAGGGTGCTTGACGTTTATTAGTTTGAACGACCTGTATCTTTTCTGACACTAATTAATTTCTACTTGAATCGACCTCCATTAAATATCAATGGATATATGCTTTATATACAGCCGTGTTAGTACTCGTATACAAGAAAATCTCTCTTACTTAGCTTCAGTAAAAATATTGACCTTAAATTACATCCTATATATTATTTTGATAGATACGAAGGTTCGTTTTTGCCCTTATTTTATGAGGTAACAGAGCAACAGAGAAGGTTACTTTTTAAGAAAAAGATAGCTTAAGGGCCTGACAGTGACATAAGATACTTTTTTCCCAAAAAATTGGCAGTTTCTGCAGAATAATAAGAACATACAAGACAATATAAGCGCTTGAATATGGTTACTCATCAGTATACTGAAATTTTTTGAATAATTCAATTAATAGATTGCAAGTGTCTGAATACAGGGTGGGTATATAGTTTGCTATATTACCGTAAAGTTTAGCTAAAATTATTTAAATATTTTTTGCACGGAGTAACAAACGCATCATAATAAATTCAGAATAACTGTTTGTAAGTTTAGCAATTTAAAAATTTACTGAGTTTAATTAAAGAATTGAAAAATATTACGACTATAAGCAAAGTATTTTAATCTTAGTTTATGCAAAGTAAGCGGAATTTCAAATGACAATATTTAAATTGTATGAAAATCGTCTCAAGGCGAAAAATTATTCCTTCAGTTCTGTAGTTTCTCATTAAAACTTTAATTATCTACTCCTTTGAAGTATTTAAAAAAACTATGTCAGCCATCTTGCCGGAGTTTGAAATACATATAAAACTTTTATTAAGATGAGTAAATTATATTTATTATTATTTTGATAGATAATTTGCATTTAATATATATTTCTTTAATTTTCCCTTTTATACACTAAGACAAATAAAATTATGACTTAAAGTATAGTTTTAAACATTTACTGTATCGTGTTAAAATTAAATAAGTCAAAAAAAAGGCAAAAAAATAAATTGTCCAAAAACTCATACATTCTAAAACATCTTTATCAACGATTTTTTGAATTTTCAGCAGTAACAACAGACTGTAAAGTTAAAAAACCATTATCATCATAATCACAACTCGTCAATGGCCCGCTGTTAAGCCGGGTCTCTTCCTCAGAATAAGGAGGGAGTTAGGCCATAGTCCACCACGTTGTCCCAGTGCGGGTTGGCAGACTTCACACACCTTTGAGAACCTTGGAGAACTCTCAGGAGTGCAGGTTTCCTCATAATGTTTCCTTCACCGTCATAGCAAGTGATATTTAATTGCTTAAAACACACATAACTCAGAAAATTCATCGGTGTGTGCCCGTGCGGGGATCAATCCGCAAGATCGAAAAGCACTAACCAGACGACTATAATTTATTTTAATTTTATGTGAATTTTTTGAATAATCAAGAAATACACCTTCTTTGGTGAGAAAAATGAAATGTTATGATTATTGTGAAAACTTTATAATACATAAATTCATTGTCTTTATACCCTTTTAGGAGTACAAATTAAAAGTTAAATATCTCAACATTTAATAAATAAAAAGATCTTATAAATTCTTAAGGCAACAATCGAGAAAGTTATTTCTGAGAGTGCAGCAGCTTCTGCAACATAATAACCTCTTATTACTTCATCTCAAGATCTTTTTTATCTCTACCCGATATCAAAGGATCTGAAAAGGCAGTTTTTAAATGGAAAAGCAAAGAATTTTCAAGTTCGCTTCACAAAGTATTCAGTTTGCGAGTACTTTGTGTTGCATTACCTCGTGATACTTTCATCCCTAGCGGCTCACTTTGCATACTTACGTATTTCACGAGTGTTAATATTTTAGAATTTATAATAATATTTCAGCTAAAAGTTTTATATTTTATTATATAAACGATTTTTTAACATTTCAATAATGATTCAATCAATAAATTATATACAGCATTTATACAAAATTTAAAAATTATAAGTATACCTGTTGACAATTTTCTAAAATTCATTTGTAATGTTAGACGTACACAAAAAAGATCTGTTTTATATTGTTCAAATCATAATGATGATTTTATTATATCCTAAATATTGATCCTAAATATTAAAATTTCTATCAGTGTTTGAAGTGAGAAAAATTTCATAAACTGATGATACAAACAAACAAGCTATACTTTTTGTAATATAAGTAAAAAACTTAGAGATAGTTTTTAAATTTTTTATTTGTCTGTGTGTCTCTCGGTATATTTGTATGTGCATCACGCAAAAACTACTCATATTTGTTTCATTTAAATCGGATATCAGGGAATAGTTGTCATTTAAACATTTTAGCCCAGCGAGAACGATCAATAAAATATATAAAAATATATACCAGCCACGTAACTACCTCCAAAAATGTCATGAATTGTTTGTTCCAAATTTCTTTTGAATTGTTGTAAACAATTTCAAGTTTTGTAACTCTCATAAAATTTTAGTATTGTTAAAAAAGTGGTGTAATAAACTTTTGCCAAAAACACATTTCCTGTCAAGGTCTCCTTATACATAAATAAGAAGAGATGACTAATACTGCTTTTTCTTTTTGCACAAAACTTCTGAAAAGGCGTTGTTGGAGAAAATTATGAAGTCAAAATCATACTAAAATACACTTCAAACTTTAAATTATTTCAGACAGAAAATTTCTCATAATTACACCAAACTTCTAAAACAAAGATTTTATAAACATTTCCAACTTTAGATTTCTTAGATAAACTGTTTGTTAAAATAATAGGTTTGGTCAACATTTTGTTGTTCACTTTGAAACTTGTGAATTTAAAGAGAAAGAGAGATTTAGTTATATCAATTCATTTTGTGTATATAAAGTCAAAAACTATACAACTTTTATTTTGAAATGGTGGAAGATCTATCCTGCGTTTATATAATAAAAAATTAAATACAATTTGAGTTATTACTACAAATGTACAAAAATTAGTGACTAAAGTTCTGCGTCCTATAAGTAATATTAATTATTTTGACCAAAATTAGTCTTATCGTACCTTTCCTTTTTAGTTATTATTTATGTGTGTTTTGATACTGATATATTTTTATTACAATTTTTTTCAGCATATTTAGTGACATTAAAGGAGTTTCATTTTCCTTGTATGTAAATATTCCTTGTATTCTATAAAGGCCACTCACCTGTTTCTCCTCTTTGTGTTGTAATGGATGTAGATATGGTAGTCTAGTATGAAGTTTTGAACATACATCTATGGAAAGTATTTAAGAAGGGAAAGGGCCTTTGTAAACTACATCATGCGGAAGTAGGAACTATCAGATGAAGTTAGATTTGTTATGTTGTCTACCATGAAGTAAATAAATGATGTCTTTAGTTGCAAGTCCAACAACTAATAAACTAACACCTAGCTATATTTCATCTATTTTTCGATGGATTTCTTGATATGTAAACAATAATTAATAAATTAATTTTTTTCCTCAATACAGGCAAATTATTATATTAGCTATATTTATGACTGATGTACAATTTTATTGAATCGTTGGATTCTCTAGCTCACTACTTACTTAAAAATATTTATTTCGACAGCATTTAAGATGTAGACACAGAATTGATAATAATAGCCCTTTATGAATGCAATTTAATAACTGCATTATATATTTTTACAATTTTATCATTCAACGATTACGTGATGGTTTGAAATTATATTTTAAATCAGTTTTTACTATACTAATTTGAATTTGAAGACTTGCAACTAAAGAGGTGACCACTTTAACATAGTGGTTTAATATAAAAGAGTGTAGTAAACTTTGTAATAAGATAAAGTGGATGCAATAATGCAATAATGTTCGAGTGAGTCTAACATGCTGTGAGTTCTTACTTTCGGACCGCGCTGTGAGACCTGGGGAATATAGTCATTTATTAGTATTATAGGTTACTACCAAAATCTACTAAATGTAAATACTATGATTCCATAATACATTATATTTTAAAAAATCGTTTATTTTTAATTTAGTCTGTAACCATGCTGAAATTTCAATATTATTTATTTGTTAGGATCATTAATGGTTGAGAAAATAGTTATTTTATGTTATGTATTCTAGATAACTCAGTTATTTTATTTAAACTATATGCAATTAATATATATTACCTTTCTTACCTTTTCTGAAAAAAAAAGATAGTAATGTTAAGGTTTATAATTTAGTAAAATATATCTATAAAGAATAAACATGAGCCCTACGGACACATGCAGGATGTTTATTGAAATGTCTATATTTTGGGGAAATACTAAGTTGTATTCTAAATTCAACATTTACCTTTGATCACAGATTATATTATTATGGACATAGCCAACGTAAAACTACACCAACTTCTGTAAAACACAGGAATTATTTATGAATTGCAGTCTATTTGTAGTTACACAAAGTAAAGTAAAGGTAACAACTGTAAATATTCAAAAAAAACATAAGTAGTTTAAAAATATATTATTTTCAAAGTGATGTATATACACAATAAAATTATAAAAATAGTTTATTTATCTGAAGCGTGTATGTAGATATACTTAATACCCTCCTTATATCAGAAGTGGGATGTTATATGATACATATTCCAGTATGTTAATAGGTATCATCTTGTATAAGTACAACAGCTGTACTAAAAACGAAATTACACTTGCTTCTTGAATGTTTTCGGTAACGGCGTAACATTATAGCTGTTATTAAAGACAGTTATAGTTAAAGTATTATTTATCAGTAACTAAGAATAAGCTACAATAAAGTTTGTATATTCAATAAAACTGACGTTCATTTACGAGGCACGATAACCTGTGTAATAGCCTATAAAAGTGGCTCTACGTAAATATTAGTTCATCATTATGAGAGCGCTACCTATTCTAAGAGAAAATTCATTTTCATAATACATGCTTCGTAGTATATTATGAGTAAAATATCATTATTTTATTATCTAGGACGTTAAAGGTGAATTATAGGTGTTCTTAACTTAAGTAATATAGTACGCGTAATGTTTTTAAATTTATATTTTTAACCACAAAAATAAAGAGTTCCTTCGATTCTTTACTTATAATTGTAGTGCCGGTAGGGGTTAAAAAATTATAGTGTAGTGTAATTTTCGATGACAATTAAATTTTAGGTACCGAGGTCGAGCTGTTTAAACCTTGACATGGGTCGTAAGCTCCAGACGCTATTTGGCTTCCTGTCTAAATTACATAGTAACATTATCTCTTACGCAACATGTTTTGTTGATTGAAATTTGATTGAAAGTTGTAAATATTTCTTTAAATTTATAATTTACTTTAATATAGAGTATATAATAAGATTATCAAAGATAGAGCAAACAATAAAATACAATACGTAACTGAATCGAGTCAAGTTACGTATTGGAAATTAGACGGATATTGAAAGCGTTTTCAAAGAGATCAAAACATGATTTTTTATAAAATATTTCCATATTCAGAGACCATTAAATATTGTATATGAATTTATTAGCAACATCAGTCAGCATTTGGCAAAATCGCAGTGAAATATTCGCGAACACAATGAAAGAAATATTGATGTACAAGTGCAATCAATCACTGTAGAGCACCAGATCGTGTTTTCATCAGTATGGAGCCGATAAAATATTTTTGCATCGTTAATCATTGCGACCACATGAGTGCTTGCGATCTCTTTCAGAGCCATTAAAAACAGCTGTCCATGCGAAACTGTTAACAAAGCTGTGTTAATAAATTCTATGAAATAAAAAACAAATTTTTTACATGACTAGTAACTACTCGCGACTTCGTCCGCAGAAACTTTACTATTGGGTTTAAAGCGATTTAAGTAACAATCGCCAAGGCCGGCCTTAACCACCAAGGCGCCCTGGGCGTGTTGACCTTTGTGGAAATATTTTCGACGAAAAAATTTAATCCAAGTATTTCGTTGCACCCTTTCTGGAAATTCCGACTACAAAAAAATATCAATAAAGGATATCGCTGCGCTCCTGACGCTTTGTCTCAACGACGACGAAACGTCGGCGCCCCGGTGGCGGTTGGTCGCTTTTCCCTTTTAGGTGTCTAAATCGCTAATGACAATCGTCTTTAATCCAACTCACATTTTTTTCAATTTATTTACACAGTTATATTGCTACAGATAAAATTTTTAAATACATATCCTAATAAGAAAAATACAACATGAGTTTTTAAAAATAATTAGGAGTAGTTAATACATTTCAGGTAATAGTAAGACAAAACAAAAGCATACAAACCATGTCTTAAACACTAATCATAAAAGAATTGGTCAAGTCAAGAAAAAGGCGAGTGTGAAACACGCGCACTGAGGTTTCCGTACAATTTCAATTTAATTCTCTATTAAATTTAATTTTCATGTGCAGGTCAATAGTAGTAATATCATCAAAAGTAGTAATGTCGCACGTTTACTCCCGAAATAAGTAATGCGCACTTAAGAAAACATTTAACAAAAAACAACTGACTTTAAACTCAACTCAAGAAAAATGCAATAATAATCTTCTGTATATATATACTAGTCGACTACCGTGACTTCGTCTACGTTAAAGTATATGTTAAATTAAGAATATATGTACATAAATAAAAATAAAGGAGAGAGAGATATATTCGAAAGAAAGAAACCGAATAGAGACTGACCATTCTGAACAGCGATAAAGATAAATATTAAAGAGAGAAAAAAGAGACAGGATGAGAGAGAATGATAGTATATAAGAGGAAGAGAGACGGAAATACTATAGACTTCCTCAGCGAAAGAATTTTTAAAATCGGGTTAGTTACGACAAAATGGCCAAAGTCGTTTAACTAAAAAATGTATATGGCAACACTGAATCACCTTTGTCACTCACGAAAAGTACAGTTTTCTATTAGCGAAAGAATTTTTAAAATCGGGTTAGTTACGACAAAATGGCCATATTCTATTAATTAAAAAATGTATAATATGGCAACACTAAATCACCTTTGTTACTAACGAAAAGTGTAGTTTTCTGTCAGCGAAAGAATTCTTATAATCTACAGACGATCTCCTGTAATATCGCAAACGAAGTTGCGGGTAAAAGTTATAAATAAAATAAATTAATAGAATTGCTTTATTCGACAAAATTCTGAGCGAGAGTATGTAAACGCAGCCTAAGAGAATATGTAGGTACTATATTATTTAAGTAGATATTTTATGTATTACAATTATTTGTTTCATAGAAACAGACATTACTGAACAGAAATTTATATTAGAGAAGACTTTTCTGTTAAAATCTATGATCACTAAGAATAACGTAAAGTTTTACTCTAAGTACGTGTAACTTCAATTAAGATAGATAAATTATATTTTTTGTATTAAATATTTAAAAATACATTATAGACTAGCACATCGTGTACTTAATAGATTGTCACCTTGCAAGAGTTGATTAAGATCTGGATTTTGTAGAGTCGATAGACATTTACTTAATGATGATATAATAATGACTAATATTTTCCATATATTATAATTTATATTTGAGCAAGTCAAAGAAATATTTAAAAAAAGGTGCGAATATTCAGACAATGCAGCACTTTTTAGAAATGCTATTTTTGAAAACTACTTGTTAACAAAAACCCAACATACTAAAAACTCTATTTGAAAGGGAAGAAATAGATATAACGATTACAGTTAAGATTATAATGTTCGTGAATAAAGATTTTATTTGCGAGAAACTTTTACAGTTGTTTTAAAATTGGTCCTTGAATACGACGCGATGTTGGAATGCGGTTGAAAACTGTTACCTGGGTAAACTGTTGAAGTTGAAAACTTTGCTAACACTTTCACACTGCTAACTTTTTTGACCGCTTTAGTTAAAAACTAATTATTGAAGCACGTGCAGACAAGACTCTAGTGGTTTTCATGTTACATTTTTTTAAAACGCCATCTCTTAGTTGTTCAAAATAATTCGACCTGTGTTAGTATTTGGGAAATTTCATCCCATTAGTAGTAATATGGAGTATGAAAATAGGCCGATGTTTCTATAAATATTTTTTATTAATTTTTCCATTCCATCTTTCTTATTAGACAGCTCCAAGAAGAGGTTGTTGTGGTTTTGGTTACTAATATACTATACAACTATGAATATATCTAATATAATAAATAAATTCTTTCGATATATGTTACAATTTTGTTAGTAAGTTGTGGTTCAAACATAAGAAGGTTACTAATAATTAATGTTAGTATTATTTATGAGATTTGGACCCCTGTTTGGGTAAAGGCCTCCTCCATCCTTTTCCATGAGTCCCTGTCCTTGCCTGATTTTATCCAGTCGTTTCCTGCGATGTCTGTTATGTCATCAACCCACCGTCTTAATTGTCGACCTACATTCCTTTATATCTAATATACCTTGTATCAATTCTACAACATTATAAATAGGCGTCCTTGTAAGTAGATTATTTTGTAAGTATCGCGTGTAAAAAATATAAATAGAAATTCCAAAATTCCTTAACCTTACTTTTACTTACATATTATAAGTATTATTTTTGGATAGAAAACGAGTGTCTGCGAATTATCTACGAAGATAAAGTATGATGATGCACAAGGATAATTAGGTCAAGAGTTTAACGACTCCTCGGAGGCCATGTGTGGAGAAAACAATGAAGTTGTGAGAAATAAAAGAAAAGGATCGTAGTAAAGATTGTGAGATAAGTGTATTATATTGATTTTATAACAAGATTTCAATAAATAATGATATTATGTGAATCGTCTTCTAAAAGCAAGTGATTTTCGACTACTGAAGTTATCATACGTATATAAATAACATGAAAATGCAATATTAATGTAGTATTGAGCTAATCTAATAATGACTAATGATAGGGGTTAAAAATAATAGAATATAGGATCGTTTGTCTTGCTTGTATACGTTGTATACTTTTAAATACAGATGTTGATAAGCGTCTGTAGATAGAGTTGGAAGTTTTTTATTGGAACTGCCTGATGGACAGTGGTAAGATATTCTGTCTGGGTTTAGAGCTTTGCTGTATATATTATAGTTAATATTTTTTTTGTTTTTAATAGCCCGTTTAACTCATATTTTATTACAGTTTGATTCGTGTTTGTAAGTTGCATTACAAACTGAAAAGCAGTGACATAAAATGATGATATCATCAGTACCATAGTTGCATCTCTTTATGTATACTAGACGTTTAACATACCGACCATAAATATAAAAAAGGAAGCCTAAATCGAAGATTTTTATTATATACCTAGCGAGTAACATAAAAGGTTCTTATAAAATATTTATGATGTGTGAATAATGTTTCCGAAATTCTATCCCTTTGATGGCGTTTTCTTTCATTGCGTTCACTTTATTTTTCCCACTTAAGGGTAAAAATATTTAGGAGATTTCATATATTTATATGTTTTTGTTAGTTAATAACATTGGTAGATATATTTAATGCTTATTATGTTCTTATCAATTGTACAAATATTTTCCGCCATTTTAAATAATATGTCGATCTCTCCGATTGCAAAAAAAATGTTAACTAAGAGAAACATTCGTAGAGCATTTAGCTTAAGACATGAAAAGTTTATATGTAAAAAATTGTTTATATGAATAAAAAAGGGTATTGTTTAACGATTTTTTAAATAAAGAGACAGGTAAATTTCATATACATTATTTAAATAAAAAAAAATATTAGCTGAATCTGTCAGAACTTGTACTTCGCGTGCGGTGACAGCGCGTCAATGGTAGTAGCCTACATGAAATATATCGCTTTAATGAATTTGTTTTTATTTAATTGCTAAAAAAGAAATAAATACAATATCCAATGATTATTTTAAACTACTGTATAATAATAATTTGCAGCCCTTTACGACGCAACTAGGCAGTTTTGAATTGGCTCTTTATACAGCTCTATTATTCGCTCCTTATAAAGCTTATTCGCTCCTTACATATATGTCGGGCTATAGCTAGAGTAGAATAATAATAAAGAAAATTAATTATCATTTCCGTCGCGTAATTTTAACATTCAACAATTTTTGATAGCCTCAAACGAGTAAACGATTATCGAATAATCGGGATGCTAGCACCATATTTCCTATTTGCTGATTTACTTCGGATAATAATAATATTTATCGATTTTTGACATCCTCAAACAAGTAAACGATTATCGATTAATTGGAACGTCAGTGCCATATTTCCTATTTGTTGATTTGCTTCGGATAATGAAGAAAATTAATAATAAAGAAAATTAATTATCACTTCCGTCGCGTCATTTTATTATTCAACAATTTTTGATAGCCTCAAACGATTATCGATTAATCGGGACATATTTCTTATTTGTTGATATACTTATCCCCACCAGTGGAAGAGAATTGCTACTGTCACTGTCGTGTCTTTACTCTCGACAAGTCTCTTTGAGTGAACATCACCTGGAATTGAAGTGTAACAAATAGTGTAATACTATGTTACGGATATTGCGAGTCTTGTGATCACTTAAATGAATTCCTTAAGCCTACACCTAGGTCACAAGTCCAAGGCATTGCCTGGGTTCCTGTTCAAAAACTACGGAATCGTAAGGTTCGGTTTTTAATACATTCAAATCGGCTCTCTGTTTATTTAATATTCTCTGCTAGTGACAAGAGTCAATGGATCTTCTATGTTATAAACTACATATATGATATGATATGATGTAAGCTACTTATAAATCTCGAGAGCTTGTTAGTTCATGTACTCTATTTGTGGTCACTAATATCCGCTACGACATAGTTGTATACTGATATCTAGTCCTTGTTCACCACGCCTGGCCAACGTGCCTGAACATAACTGAAACTAACATTGCATGTCGTTCGGTTTCAGCGGGAACGTGAGTTAACAGCATTCTAACTAGATTATTTCTAGGAAATTCTAAATGTTAGATATTCAGAACAATCTCGGCTTCTAACATATTCTGTTTACTTACATTTATAACGTGATATTTTGATTTTTAATATTCTTTACAGTCGAAAAAGTAAAATGTTGCTTAACATATTTTATAAACGGTTCTGTATGTTGAATGTTTTTTCTGTATAAATAAATATTATCTGAAAGGTTCCCTGGGTCGAGCCGTATTTTAACTAATCTCACATAAAGTCTGGTTAAATTAAATAAAAAATATTTTTTTTGACTAAAGTATGCAAAAAATAATGAAGCCAATTATGTTTTTCAAACAACAACAACATATGCACACTAAAATATTCATCATTCAAATTTCCTTTATATACATTATAATAAATAAACATTTACTTTAATATTATTTTTATTAGTTTGTGCAGATCCTGGTAATGTAATAATGACAAAGAGGTTATGCACTTCCATATATTAAACTAATATAAATAGAACATTATTTCTTTTACATAATTACTTCACTGTGTATTGATGTGTAGGTGAAAACTGTATTTGCCTATCTGTTACAGTTCTTAGTGTTTATTGTTTAACTGTATAAGTGGCTGTTTTGTTTTCCTACAAATAAGTAAATAAATCGGTCTATTTCATAATTAAAGATATCCTCACCAGTATTGACGGTTTATTATTAACCTTTTTTTTTTTTTTTTTTTTTTTTTTTTTTAATGGCTTTGTATGTGCTTAAGCACAAAACATTCTGCCAGTGTCGCGTATAATGAAGAAAAATCGAGGGAGACTGAGCGGTAAAAATTGCCAAAGATTCAGTGATAATTTCTGTAACTACATTAGGGTTAGTGACGGTGAAATTATTAACCTTAATAAAGCCGAAATACGCCGATCCATTATCTATACTAATATTATAAAGAGGAAAGATTTGTATTTTTGTATTTTTGTATTTTTGTATGTAACGAATAAACATAAAAACTACTGGACCGATTTCAAAAATTCTTTCACCATTAGAAAGCTACATTATCCCTGAGTAACATAGGCTATATTTATTACAAGAAAAAATTAGAGATCCTTAGGAAATCTCACGAAAACCAACCCAAGGTGCCAAAAAATTAGCCATAAAATATCTTTCATCGCATGCGCTGCAAAAAGTATTGATGATAGAACAAAAAAATGTTCTACAATATTATAGAACGTAATAATATCTACAAAAAAGTCCGCGAGACCATATGTCCAACTATTATAGTTACGTCACTATAACTACTTTTTTACATTTTAAAAGTTGATAAAAATGCCTATCAAAATCAGACCATGTTTTCTATAACTTTGTATTAATCCTTATCCAAACAAATTATTTCGTATTCAAGACTATTTCAATACCTGTAAATTACTTTTTGAATTATTAAAATCGGACTTTCAATTCAAAAGATATTACGAAATTAAAAATATCAATATAAACAAAAAATACACGCCGACGCGACGGGCCAGTATAGCGACGCAGCGCAGCGAGTAAAGCGGCAAGAGTGTGGGCACCGAAATGCGGGAGGGCCAATATATTTTTAAAAATAATATTCCACCCGCGCGAAGCCGGGATGGGCCGCTAGTTTAATATAAATGGAACAAGTGATTGTTAAGGACTGAAATACGGTGAAATAGAGCGCGAAATTTCTTTAAATACTTTTTATAATTTATTTTTGGTTCTGGTCTGAATTAAAGCCGTGAATGATTGGGAATACGTTTTTAATTTAAAAACATCAATTCTCTTTGAAATATTTTCTTTATTAGAGCTTTTAAAACGTTCGTTATGTTTAACCAATATAGGATTTACGTGATAACTGATCCTGAATTTATAACTTTAGATAATCTGTTTGTTTGTGTATTGCTCCTTCTTATCCTTTAACGAATTTTAGTCTTTGAAAAATTTTAGACTGTGATAAGTTTCACCAAATAAAGTCAGAAAGAAGTTCATATTCCACACAAGTATTTTTAAACTTATTTAAAAATTGTAAAGCAAATTATAACTACAGTTATTTTATCTCACACTCAGAAGTTATTCTATTGAACAGTGCTGGAATATTTAGAGCTTGCAAACGACAATAAAAAGTGGTGTCTCGTAACAATATGTACAATAGGCGTTGGAATAGGTAGAGAGTTATATATAGGATTTTGAAAAAATATTTTACTTTTATTACACAACTTCTATTAATATCTAACGTCTATTAATATAAAAAATTAAAGATTAAACATTTTATTTTGTGATTCTCTTTAAGACCCTCTCCACTGAAATAATTGGGAAGTCTTTTGTCTTTTGTAAGATGTTTAAATATACAGCTTGTTTGGTTTTAACTCAGTTCTGAATATTAATAAAAAAATAACGTCTACAAAGACGTGACGTCAATCATTCAATCATGGCAATTGCTGTTTACATTTCTATTACACAATCCATTAATTGCCCACTGCTGAGCTCCTCTTTAGATTGAGGAGGGTGTTAGGCCATAGTCCACTACGCTGGCCTAGTGCGTGTTGGCAGACTTTACAAACCTTTGAGCACTTTAAAGAACTCTTAGGAGAGCAGGTTTCCTCGCGATGTTTTCTTCACCGTGAAAGCATGTGATATTTAATTGCTTAAAACACACATAACTCAGAAAAGTCAGAAGTGTGTGCTCGGGATCGAACTCAGGCTTTTTATTCGGGATAAAACATAAATGTCTGAACTACTAGGCTATCACTCTTCACTAGGCTCCTCCTCATCACTCCTATAACCTCTTCCTCTCATGAAGTCTGAGGTTATTAACAAAAAAGTGATAGTGACTATGTTCATTTTGGTCAATAAATAAATTAATAACTCTAAAGATAAAATCTGTTACGAGACTATTATTTTACACATTTATTTTACCCACAAAAAATCCCATCCAAAATGACGTTTCACGTGAAAGCTTCAATATCCGCCAGAGTCATTACTTTGCATGCGGCAATCGCTTATACGGCAATTTACTATGTATGAAATGTGCGCTATTTTCCTATGCCTTATTTTATATTTTACTTAAAAAATATAACTGAGTGCTGAATAAAATTGTCGTATTTCTAAAGCCTAGGTTTTGTACATTATGTTGAAGGCTCCGTCAAAAGAATACCAGAATTTCTGTAAATGTTTTTATGTTACACATAATATTAGGAATTTCCTTTACTCAAGTTGGCAACACTTTTAATAACTTTGTTTTGGCCAAAAGTTCTTTTTATTTTATTTTGAGTGTACCTGCGTGTAAATATAACTTCTGTCCCGATATATTTGATTTCATAGGCAATCTGTCAAATGATTTCGCACAGTAAACATTATCTATAGTTTTGCAACAAGGATCACGTGAGTTATATACTTAATTTATTTTAATGTTGGGTAGCAAGGTAAAAAATTTGATGGTAAGTATCTTGATCATGTCCTTAAACCTGTTATGCATCACAAGCCGCAGGCATGGTTCCGCGTCCTGTCTAAAATAAATGGGTTTCAATGTACCTTTTCCGGATAAGTTTCATCAATCCACCAAAAAAGAACTAGTGATCATATTTTTAGTTTCAAAGATACTACAAAAGTAGAAAATAAAATAAAAAAAAAATATTTAATTTTATCACTTCATTTTACAGTTTCTTTCACTCAACCGCCAATCAATAGACTCACGAGTATACAATTCTTTTTAGTTTCATTTTCTATGCCCAGTGCCTGAACAATTTCGAAATCAACGCTTTTCGTATCCACATCTCTATTTTACCATTTGAAATCGAATGCTTTCAAATCACTAAAAGATTTTCGTTTTCCGAGCATAGGTTGTTAGTTTTCCAATGCTGAGAGGGCTTGTAAAAATGTGGTAAAAAACTAAAGAAGAAAGAGTGAGGTTTTATGTAAGTTATATTTATTAAAGAAATTGCTGTATATTTTTCGCTTTATATTTTAAACTAGGTATTATTAAGGGTTCGTAGATTATAAAATGTTTTAAAGTATTTTCTGGTAATATTTTAACTATTGTGTTTTTAAGAGGGATAATTCCCTTACACAGTAATTTTAAATAATTTACCCAGTTGACATGATTTTTCTGATAACTTAAACATTTATTGTTAAATTTAAGCCAATTTACATTGAATGTTGATGTGTTATATACCATTAATTATGATGTTCATCATCACGACCCTTCAATGGCCCACTTCTGAGCCGGGTCCCCTCCTCAGAATGAGGAGGGTATTAGGCCATAATCCACCACGCTGGCCCAGTGCGGGTTGGCAGACTTCACACACCTTTGAGAACTTTTAGGGAACTCTCAGGAGTCAGGTTTCCTCACGATGTTTTCCTTCACCGTTAAAGCAAGTCATATTTAATTGCTTAAAACACACATAACTCAAAGACAGAGGTGTGTGCCCAGGATCGAACTCGGACCTCTCGAGTAAAACTTGAAGTCTCAACCACTGGGCTATCACTGCTTAATTATGATGTTAGCAACACTAATTTGAGTAGCATCCTGTTACTTAAAATGTTGGTAGCATCGACTCTAGTCGTTTTACTTTCGAATGTATGACAACTGATATACACCAATCACTACAGAAATCATTATTATAACATCACGAGTAAGCTATAATTCTGGATCTCTGTGTCTAAAGTATAATCCTCAGTAATATCCTAGCCATTGAGCCTTGATAATGTTGGCATTCGTGTGTATGTCTATACTATAACCCATAATTAGCCAAACCTTCCTAATTTTTATTCATTTTTGATTCACAATTGAGACACTCAGTTGAATAGTTTTTGGGTATATCGCTCGCGGAAAGACAAACGTGGTTAGGAAAATTTAGTTCAAATTCATGACACTTTAGGTACCCTGATTTCGAAAAGTAATGTCAATGAATAATCGTTTTGATTTGTTTTTCAAATAACACGGAATCGTAAATTTTATTTTCGGCAGAAATTGCAACATCAGCTCGAACACTATGGCTAGAAGTAAAACGCTCGATGATGAAAATTTCCATTTAAAGGGAATGAAGAGTGCTCTAAAAGTGATGACGTGGAGTCTGATAGGGCCATCGGGCCTCATTTAAAAGTCGCGGGCCCTCCGCCCTCTTAGCTTTAATACATTGTTAAGCACCATGGTAATTGGCTGTTAGGGGATTCATCTTAACGTAGCTCGTAAACACTTATACTCGTTATATACGAGGGATAATGGGGATAACTTAGATGAAATTTTAATTGAGATAATGATATTCGTACATCTTGATTATTATTTCTTAACATACAGGCCTCTTTCGTAATATTGTGTATCCTTGTACGACGTTAAAGAGATTTGTCTGTTTAATTTAACAAAACCTTTTGCTACACATTTATTTTGTTACATTTGAGATGATGTCTAATTATTTTTTTAAGTTATAAATAAATACTACTTAAAACGTACAGTATATAGAAAATATTGCATAATTCTTTTGAGATTCTATCCCAAATTCATTCATTGTTTCATATTTATCATGTGACAAATAAACCGTTTAAATTCAATAACTTCAGCTGCAGAGACCCATGTCCATCAATGAAATCAAAATATTTTGAGTTTGAGTTTTAAATTACTAGCAAATATACATGGATGCAAAACATACAAACTATTTTAGTTTAAGTTTTAACTAATTATAGAGAAAAGTGCTTGTTAACTATGCAAATTAGACTCTCAGTAGCTAGAAAATAAATATTGAATTAATTCGTGTTTTCGTTTGGGAATTGGATGAACCTGAGCTAATTCACTCCTACACTAAAATAATTCTAGATTTAGAAATTGAATTCTGTATAAAACATTCTCATTTTATTACAAACCACCTTCAAATGATCTACAAGGTAAATGGTTCACGGCGTTCATATTAATATTATTCTTAAATAAGATTTATTTTAGTTATTTTGCTTTACAGTGTGTTTTCTAACCTTTCTAAACGGCTGTATCTTTTTGACTGTAACATAAAGGAGATATCCTGACATGTAAATATGAGTAAAATCTTTTGCTCTCGATAAATTGTAACGGAAACTGTAATCCAAACTCATACAAAACTCGCAAAATGCAAGCGACCGAAGTGGGAGAAACGACTAATATTCGTAGCGTCCGGATTTTAAATGACTGCACTTTTACGAAGAAAATTGGAATATTTCATCTTGTTTACATGGTAAAAGTTTTATAGATACTGTTCGATAGAGAATGGTATTATACTTTTCAGTGACATATCTATAGGTACATGTAATATGTAACTTTTGTCTGTACATAGAGGTATTTAATACAACCTAATACATATAGGTCTCTAAATGAATAATCAATTATTTAAAAAAAATTGTTTATCTGTCTGTAATTTTGGTATTTAAACATTTTTTTTTACAAATAAGCTACAGTAAAGAACTTTAAATTCCAGCTTTCATTTTTGTAACTTTATAATAATATTGGTAGCCTCATGGACAGTAAGCTGCTGAAAATCTGCGAAAGGAGTTAACACATTTAATATAGAGATGCATATAAACTACAGGTATCTACCGGTGTATTAGTGCACGGTACTTTAATATGTGAGTTTGAGCAAATCGTGAAAGTATGTGCTTAAGCGCTTCAAGATTCAAAATAAATTTGTACAAAGCATGAGATGACATGATCATGTATCGGATCGATTTATATAACCTTTATAAAATTAAAAGTCTTTGTTTGTTGTTTTATACAGACAGTCACAAACATACATAATCATACAAAACGTACGCCTAAGTTGTTTTGTACAGTTTTAATAGCTGTTCAACAATTGGAAAATAGAATGATGCTTGTTTTTAATTACTACAGTTAGCAACATTCATTCCTTCTATTTTATTCCAAGACAGTATATATACCTGGAGACCTTTATGCTGGGACTCTATTGTCCAGGTACAGGATTTTGTGATTGTTTAATGTTATCTGCTCGGTTTCAGTATAAGTACTATTACTGGTTTTTACATTTGATTGTACAGCAATAGTCTGGCTCTCTGGATAATACTACCATTTACTTATATTTATGATGACTGAAATTATACTGGCTATATCATTTAAATAGTATTCAAGTTGAGATAATAACAATATAGCTCAGTTCTATCTGGGTTTGGACGAAAATAGCTTTCTTGAAGCGAAACCTTGAGTATTCGATTACGAAATAACTTTCCACTTGAACTAGCCATTTGTTCAATTGGGCTTACAACCTTTCACCTTTACTGAAGCACAAAATTAAGGTCTAGGGTAAAAGTTGGTTACTTGCCTCAGACGGATACATGCCTAGGTTTTAGATATGCCATGTTATTTATGTTGGTAGCTTTAGCACTCGATGACAATTGTAATTCCCCTCCCCTGCAGACCTTAGTTTGATGGAAGTCATTAGAATAAGCATACGAATTTTGTCTTAAAAATCTTCTGCGGCGAAACTTTGAAGTGCGTCAAAATTATATTGGTAACTCATTTCGATTAAATATTTTACTACAGATTGTGATTTGAGTCAACTTCAACACAACAACGAAGACAGATTGTCGAACTAATTTAGTGACTATAACTTGAGTTTTAAATAAAATAAATATTTGACTGTCTTATGCACTTATTATGGGTGAGTAAATTGTCTTCTAAGTAGAAACGAAAACGAGACTGAGGCTTTAGAGGTCAAAAGAATTGGAAAAAACAAAAAGAATGAATGAAGTACTCTGAATTTTCGAAATATTCCTTCAATAATTAAGTATTGAGATAATAACAATGGTATTGTCAAAGTTGTTTTATCTATATTTGCGATAAATAATAATATTTTATTAATATCTTACCCTGGTTAATGTATTGAGTCTAATTTTAATTAATTATGTTTACAAAAATGGACCGCTTTTTAAGATCAAAGACTTATATTTTAATATACATTGTATTATTCTTAATAATTGTACATTTTTTAACAACAAAGCTTTTTTGAAGAGTAGGGTAACTATCCAGCTATATATGTACTGTTACACATGCTAAAAAGTGTGCTAAAAGTATGCTTATTATGAGCCTGCTTATGAACTGTTTACATCTGCTAGCAATAAGCATGCTAGTTTTAAGTATGCTCCTGAATAAGCATACTGAAAGCAAACACATCAGTACATTGAGTATATGCCATTTGATAGCATGCTCTCTGCCCATTCAAACAAAATTATAGAAAATCAAACAGCCATCAGCATGGATCTGAATAAAATTATGCTTTTGCTGATCATGCAATGAATCCAAAAACTTGTCTCAGCTAGGAAGAGCAAAAAAAGGAATAGGAAGCGCGTGCACCTTGCAAACAAAATCGATACTAGCATGCTCATTAAGCGAACGCGTTCACAATTGCTTACCTTTCCCTCTTCCACCCCCGCATCAACTAGCATGCTTAAAGATAGCACGGCGTGCTAATATCCAGCATGCCACTAAAAAGCATGCTTGACATAACCATGTCCTGTACATACATGCTAGTAGGTAGCATTTGCTCAATAATAGCATGCTTTCGTGCTAGTAATTAGCATGTGTAACAGTAGCCATTTAGAGACAAATTTGATTTTGTCGGAAAATTCTCGTTGTTATTCATGAACATAAGTGTCAGTCACTTAACCAATTGCAAAAAAAAAGTAATTAATATTAAAGGTTTATAAATATAATATAATACGTCATTTGTGTTATAAAAGTATAAGCATGGTTATGGAAGAGCGTTACTTCTAGCATATGCCTCACAAAACCTAAAATAAGTCATCCACAACTATATAAGAACAATAGTACATTTTAAAGAAATAATAATTATTTATTTCTCGTTAGTATTTATATTTTAATGTATCTTCCAAAATCTCATGATTCTAGGTCAATAAAAATGGGCAATACTTTATGATTCTTTAACTACGTCGACTTAGAAATTTGATATTTTTGTAGCTCTAAGGAACCGGACAAATGGGAATTTGATATTCATTTGATCTTGATACCTCCACGCGTTCTTGAGAAAAATAATCTTGACAGAAAGACAAACGGGCGATAGTTACAGTATGAGGGTCTAAAGGTCCTATTTTACTTTTAAGGTATGGAACTCTAAAAATGTCACATAATAAAGAAACAAGTTCATAAATTACTGTAAATCTTATCCTGTATACAAAAACTTGCTTAATTCACTTCCTGGAACGGTGGATGAAATTACGCCAAGACTTGCTTGCAAAAGTTTGCGTAAACTTTTGCAAGCAAGCATAAAGTTAGGAGCAAGTTTAGTAAAATTTTGTATTTTGATTTTACGAATTATTAATTTAAATTAATACAATGCTGCTTATTTTGGCCTGGCCCTTTCTTGTGGCTTTTTCATAATGATTGATTATAATAATTTAATTTATTTTAGATTGTAATAAACACGGATTATGACAATGATTAAATTACTTTGTTCCAAAGTATTTCATATATAGGAGCAATACTGCGTAGCAACACTCGAAAGATAATAATAACATGTAACCTTGACAGAAGCTGAGCTGCTAGGCCTTAAGACCCAGGCGAAGTTTTTAATACAGCATTTTTGCAATTTTAAGCAGAATTTTTAATATTTAGCTAACCTAACCTGGTGCGGGGAGGTATTTTAATAATAAACCAATAGAATCCCACCACATAATAAGATCAACAGTGTTGTTAGAAAAGGTTTCAATAATAATCCACAAATATACAGAGATAATACTAATCTAATGCCTTTTAATATACTAAAAGATAGTTAGATTTTTAACATAATTAAACAATTTAGGATCTAACCCTCGTAATCTACGTGAAAATGTCGGTTAACCACATGTCAGTTCAGTTTTGGTCGTGAAATTAGTTAGGTTTTGCGGTCACTCGGCCTTTTCGACGCAAGGCACATGGATAATGGAATACGTGTACGGAATGAATGAGGAGTCTACTTTTATAACTGTTTATTTAAAAATGCAGTATTTATTTAAGGATTCTGTATGATAAGTAATATTTATATCTTAAGAGATTTTCCCTTACTGATTTGTATAAAGGTATTTGTTTCTTCAATGTAATCAAACCTTGGTAAAACCGCGCGACTTCATCCACTTTATGTTCTTCTCCTATTAGTCATATTGTGATGTTTAATAGCATATAGCCTTCCTCGATAAATGGGCCATCTAACACTAAAATATTTTTCGGATTCGAACAAGTATTTCCTGAGATTAGAGTTTTCAACCAAAAGAACAATTTCTTTTACTTTATAATATTAGTTTGAATTATATATTTATAAATATTTATTATCTTAAATCAATTAATCTGATGACGGAGCTAGAAGAGTACAGTAATTGTACTTAAGAGCCTAGGATTACTTTTGATAAGTCCTATATATTGGCCTTGGTTATAGACCCAGGAATTGGAATTATATAACGGAATTCTTCAAATTCTACACGAGATTGAGCTTTCCTGGTAACATACTATTAAATTACAAAATATCTTGTAATCAATCTTGTAAATTCATCATCATCACCCTTTTGATGGTCCACTGCTGAGCCAGGTCTCCTTCTCAGAATGTGGAGGGAGGCCCGGTGCGAGTTGGCAGAAATCACCTTTGAGAACATGGAGAACTTAGGAGTGCAGTTTCACGATATTTTCCTTCACCGTTAAAGCAAGTGATATTTAATTGCTTAAAACACACATAACTCAGAAAGTCAGAGGTGTGTTCCGTGTGGGGGATCAAACTCGGACCTCCCAATGTCGGATCAATCAATGTCTTTACCACTAGGCTATCACTGCTGTTATTATCTAGAGTATCCTGTAAATTACCTTGAGTTTAATATAAAAAATTATTGTTCTATTTGTGTGGTTCGTTAATACGATGTATATTAATATGGGATATCGATGTAGACTATGCATTATAACATTCTTAGATAAATATATTTAAATAAAAACTAATCTTTTCGCCTTATATATCTTTCTTTCATCCTTTTCTTGTATCTCAGTAAAGAGAAAGTTATAATAAACTTTTCCAACTTCCATTACAGTACTAACTCGGTATTTTGAAGTATCAGAATAAGCTCTAAAGATTTAAAACCATCCCATTTGAGGCTTTACATATTTTATGCTGGGTATAGGTTCAACCTAAATATTTAAGCATTATATAACTTATTCAGTTATTTCACACCTTCGACAGTCGCGATGCCGGGAAGTAATTGAATTTCGTCACTCGTTAAGACTTAGTAAATTGAATTTATCAGTATTAAAGTTACCTCATAATTTTATTTATTCGCAGATTACATCAAGATATTAAATTTTATATGTGTAAAAGGCCATTAAATAGCCTCGAACATTAAGTTTTTTTTTAAGACTTAATAAACGGTTAAAACTTTCAAACTACTTATTTATTAATACATTGAATTATAAAATAATTAAATACTCTTCATTTTTGATACGAGCAGAGTTTACGTTAGAAATGTATACAATAGAAGATGATTGAATGATGAATAAAACAAACCAGGTATTACAAATTTTAAAGAGAAGATTCATATTAGTGAAATATATAATTGTAATAATTAATTATATACAACAAATTATTACGGAAAATAGTAGGAAAATGTTGTAAAGAAAGTTATGCGGATCGACTAGTTGTATACAAAAGAGTTTTTTTTTTCGAACCTCCGGCCTCGATAGCGTCCCCGGGCGGGGAGGGCGAGCAGAGGGCTGCTCACCCCAGGACCCAGAGTGGGAAATGTATGGATTGAATAAAGCAGAGTAATAAATATAAAAAAAGTTGCTATAATAGACTAGATGGCGCTGGCCGTAATTAAATCATTTATAATTTCTTTTTGCAGCCTTATAATATTATAGTGTATGTAACAATAATGGAACGTGTGAAATATCAAAAAATAGATATGATTATTCAATTTATAACTTGATTTTTATTTTCTGTTAAACATAAAAATGCTTAAGTTAGGGCGTTTCGACTAGACGTATGGCAATTGAGGCAAAATAAATCAAGTGACTACTTTCGAGAGTCAAAGAGCCAGGTTTATTCAGTGTGTGACTATATCGAGCTAACTCTATAAAATATATACATAGAATACGTACAAATATCCTACTTATATTATAAACGCGAAAGTTTGTAAGAATGTATGGATGTTTGGATGTATGTTTGTTACTCTTTCACGCAAAAACTACTAAATGAATTTTGATTAAACTTTATAATAATAGCTTACACATCAGAATAACACACAGGCTATAATTTATAATGACAGTGTGAATTATCCAAAATTTAGCGGGTGAAACCCCGGGGCGCAGCTACTAAGTGAATAAAATAAACTCAAGAAGACGGCAGGCTTATAACGGTATATACAGTTCAACAAAGTTCTATTAGAGTATTAGAGGCATGAGTACAATAGGTGATCGAAGAAGTTAAGTTAAACTAACTAAAGATCGATTTGCATTTTATTAAGTGAGTGTGTAATATTGATGATGTTGTGATGAGGCATAGATGTATAAAATTTTTATAAATAATGACACCATAAGGATATTAGTGATAAAGAAGGTAGTTGAAAGTGTCCCTCCCTTCCTCTTATAATATTTAAATTTAAATGAGAGAAGAGCCCCCAGCACAGCTCCACACTCGCCACCGACTATGGCCTACACAGATGATGCTACATTAGCAAGGACCGAAGTTCGGGTAATACAGTCGAGACTGCAGTGTTGAAAACCGAAGCTTTAGTTATCAGCCGAAGCCTAGCACTATGACATGCTACAATGTCTATTTAAAAGCACTAAGCTAAGGGGCAGTCCTAACAAGGACTATTCATGCCACTTACAATGTCCATAAACAAAGTCCACGGACAATGTTCGTGGTAGTGCCTAGCATCGCTAGAACGTATGGTCCCCAAAGATCACAGAAAACATTTCACGATGGCAAATTTCATATAGGAATCCGGATATACCCATCAATTTTAATAGGGTGCAGATATAAACTGCTTTAAAATTTATTTGCAAGATTTAATCCGAACATACATACTGACACGCAAACATTGCAAGTTAAAGAAAAGCTTGTAAAAATAATCATCGTTATAAATTGAGAACCTCCTTCTTTTAAAGGTTAGTTAAAAATGCTTAATATTCGAGACTGAATTCAATTTCTCTATTTATTCCAAAGACCCTTTTTATTTTATGTATTATTGAGACAAAACCTGTAAAATAAAATAATATTCTTGAAGTAAATGAAAAAACAGCAAGTCGAGAAAGTAAATTGTCTAGTTATACTCAATTCGAGACTTTTTCTTAACTTAGTCTTTCTGGAGTGAACGGCTTTTGGATAATATGATCTTAGGTATATGATCATTATGCTCAGCTCTGAAAATGTTGAATTTCTTGAGTCTACTTTGTTCTCGTTGAGCAAAGCATTTTATTTTGTGACCTAAAAGAGTACTTTTAGTTTTCACTTAACTTCATTTACAGGATTTTTTATCTATATAACAGAAGATATTGTTTACTTCTTATACCAATAGAAGCCAAAACAATTGTTTTAAAATAGTTGAAATTTGAGCTTTTATGTACACAGAAAATACCGCACGAAATCTGCCACGGTTTTTCATAATAATATATTAATTAAACTTCCACTACTCGACCTCGCTAACTATACTAGATAATAAAGTAAACTTACGTGGACCTCAAGAAGGGTGACCTTAACGACGGCACTATAATATTAACTTCCATGTATATACTGCGCGACAACACCAGAGTGACTGACTCTAATCTATCGCACTAAAGTTTATATATTGTTTACACGTCGGTATACCTAAAATATTATAAAAGAAACTACCTGCGTCTAATTTATAAACGATGCTACTAACAGAATTAGATAAGTAGTTCTGAATTTATATCCTACATTAGAAGAAGAAAAATTTACATAAACATATTGGCTAGAAAATACTAATTTACCAATTGCTAAGTATATGAGAGCTATACTGTGAGATAATCCTCAACCGACAACATTAACATATAATCTAGATGAAAACCGAGCAGTGCCCGGGGCTTGAGACCCAGGAGCAGGTTTAAAGACGTCTACTACAATGAACAAACACTCACCTCATTAAACTAATAAAGTACATTACACACATGTTCCTCGATAATAGTAACTTCCGTGTACACTGCGCGAAAACACCAGAGAGACTGACTCTATTCTATCGCACTAAAGGTTATATATTGTCTACACGTCGGTATATTTGACATAGTATTAAACGACCTACCCGCTAATACTACTTTATAAACAGTGTTGCTAATACAATACATTAATTTTAATGCTATGAGTGAGTAAGTTAGTAGTAATAAAAAGACAAAATCAAACCCAAGACCTGTCTTTCATGAATCCAATACTTTACTTACTGGGAATTGACAGTTTTGATATTTTAAATTTAGTTCATAAATCCTATATAGTCATTTCACCTGATTTGAAACCTTCTAATTTAGTAAGACCTTACATAAATAATGTGTTAAAATTGGGTTAACGATATTATTTATTCAGCATCTTCACACCTTTCTTAGCTTATGTTATACTTGAACATTTAACACTCTAATGTGTTTAATGAGTGTTTATCATGTAAACCAAACAAATTTACTTTGCATTTTATTCCTAGATTAGTTACCATTTTTTACCGACTTCTTTATGAAACTAAAAATACTACCTGTGCCATGCTGTTGAGATTAAAGCAAGAAGTTGAGAGAAAGCGGCCGGAATTAATCAACAGAAGGGGTGTGGTTTTTCATCATGATAACGCTAGACCTCACACATCTTTAGCTACTCAGCAAAAATTAAGAGAGTTTGGCTGCGAAGTGTTAATGCATCCGCCGTATAGTCCTGACCTTGCACCTTCAGATTACCACCAAAATTTCTATAGCAATGGGATCATGTCCCTACCTACAAGATGGCTAAAAGTTATCGAACAAAATGGTACCTACAATAATATGGTAATTAAAAACACAACACACAAATTAGTACTCCCTATTGCAACTTATATGCAGTATAAAAGAAACGTGTACTATATGGCCTTCTTGATTTTTAATACATTACCAGTATTTTTAAGACTGGAAGGTAACATAAAAAGTTTTAAATCTGGACTATTAAATATACTAAGGAATAAATGCTATTACGATATTCAAGAATTTATGGATGACAAAACATTATAAGTAGAATCTTGATTGTAAATAAGATATAACTTTAACTGACAGAAATTGTGTTTTGAAAGGAATTTTCTAGCCAGATCTAAAGAAACTTTATATGTATTACTGTAACATCTATATGACTTGATCTTGCGAATAAATGATTTTGCTTGATGCAACTATAACAATTTTCCGAGATAACTTTTATTTCTCTATGGACCGATTTAAATTGCTGTTTGAAAGATGATATAATAATAACTTTATTATTATAATCGCGGGTAACGTCTGATCCAATAGACTTGAGCCAGTTGTCAAACGGAGCTTGCCTGGTTATTAAGTTTTTAATATTGGATACTCGGTTCCAGTTTGAAGTTCATATTATTGTTGCGAATCAATATCAAAACAATTCGCATGATTAGACCAAGCTTTATTTCGAACTTGCTAGAAAATGTCAAAATATTATTGTCTTGTGCGTTTTACTGTGCGGTATGTTAGCAACAGTTTATAAAGTAGTATTAGCGGGTAGGTCATTTTATATTATGTCTATTATACCGATGTGACGACAATATATAACCTTTAGTGTGATAGATTAGTCTCAGTCTCTCTGGTGTTTTCGTGCAGTGAACATAGAAGTTAGTGTTACAGTGTCGTGATTAAGATCACCCTTCTTGAGGTCCACCTAAGTTTACTTTATTATCTATTGTCGTTAGCGAGGTCGAGTGGAGGAGGTGAGAGTTTATATATTATGAAAGAGCTCTTTAAACCTGCTTCTGGGTCTCAAGCCCCAGGCACTGCTCGAATCCATATAAATTGCATGTATATACGTATTGCTGTACAGTGATGGGTATCATTCATCGCCCATTCTATGACAGGTATAGGTCCCATGTAGATAACAAAATTTAGTTTTGTCATTAACAGTTTTGTTGTTGACAATTGAAAAAAAAATATAATGAAATACTAATTCCTATAATTACTACATCCAAATATATATTATAAGCATTTGTAATAAATATCCTTCTTTCTGGAATTTCAGAGAAATCTGAATATAAATCATTGTTTGCCTAACATAAGAAACCGCTGTGAGTTTTGTGATTTTGCCGACTTAGTAAGTACCCTCGTTATATTCAATTCGTAAGAAATGTTCTTTATTTTATATCCAAAGCAACTTCTACTTGTTTTATGTTTTACGAGAATATAACTTGAAATATTGTTTGAATCTTACTAATATAATAAATGTAAAAGTTTGAATGTTTGTAACTTAATCGCATAAAAACGAATTTCGGTGAAATTTAGCAAATAGATACTTTATAACCTGGATTTATATATAGGCTACTATTAATCCCGGAAAAATCATAGTTCCTGTGAGATAAAATATTTATTTAGTAAAGTATTGAAAAATAAATGTTTTTTTTGCTAAATCTAATTAGAAACACGTGTTGAATTGCATGCAAGCGAAGATGGGGCGAGTCGACTAGCGTTCATATAAGGCTAAAACCTAATTAGATGTTAAATCTATATGAACTGTTGAAAATTTACAGTTATTCTATTTTCATGAAAACATCTGTTTAGTGTTCCGCGTAGTAAATTAAATTAAAAAATTGAAAAAGAAAACTATACTTGTAAACTGTTATATTTTAATTTTTAATAGATATGCTACATTATAGCTAAAAATATTGCATCCCATCCTGGATAAATGGTATAATATTAGTAGGATACAATAAAAAAGCCTGACTCTAGTGATACACAGTAAAAAATGTATTTGTTACCTGTTTTATCAGCTGATTTTCGTTCTATTTAGGATAAATCACTTTGATCTCTCGTTTTATATACAAAAGTACAAATATACACTCATATTAAAAAGGATAGCCTATACGAAAGTAAGAGAATAGTTGTTTAGTCAGATTTTTGCTGATTGAAAGTCTGACTATTCTATAGTTATGAGACGAGGTTGAGCAGCACCTGGGACTGGTGATTCAAGTTTACTGTTAGAGTTCGGCTTTTAGATGTACCTGAGGCTCTATCTAAATTCTTATTCAAATACTTAAATTAATCGTATTCAAGACTGTTTTAATACCTGTAGATTACTTTTTGAATTATTTAAATCGGACTTTCCATTCAAAAGATATTACGAAATTAAAAATGTCAATATAAACAAAAATGCACGCCGACGGGCCGTGTATACAGCGAGCAACGCGGCGAGAGAGGGGACACCGATATGCGGTAGAGCCAAAATGTTAAAAAAAAATTATCCACCCGTGCGAAGCCGGGACGGGATCGTGCTATAATATTTTAACTTATTTGGTTCCTTTTCTAATTATAGTTATTAACTGAACCTGTTTTCGATGGATATAAGAGATGCTAAAGCTTCAATAGTATTTTAAGCATATGGTTCATTAATTTATACTGTCCTGATAGATCAAATACAGCTTGACAAGTCATTTAATAGAGTAAAACTTGTCTATTGTAATATAGTGCAACTGCTGTTAGATCTACCTCTTACCCTTAGTTAGCTAAAAAGGTCCCGTAAACTTGCACCTAGATCGCAAGCCACTTGCACTGCTCTGCTTCTAAGTTTTTATATACCAGTAATAGATCGTTCATTCAACGACAACTGACGCTTATATCTTTGACAAGTAGTTGGCGGGATTCGTCGTGAATTGAACGATCTATACAGGAAATATCTGAAAGTCTACATTCTGGATGATTAAGACTATACAACTATACAATGTTCGCTTTGGTAAATTTTACATAATATAATGGTATTACTATGCTGCGGCATTTTATTAATTTGAAACTACACTAAAGGGGTTGTTTCAGTCTTATGCTCGGTTTTAACGAAATTAAATGAAGCAGTCTGTCGGATGTTACGCGTTCAAAGATAACAATATTTTTTATATTATTTTTTATAAATTGACATTGAAATTTTTGACATTAAAATGACTTAAGGGATCATCCCTTAATAATCTGATTACCCAAAAATATGTTATTTCAAGTATTTTTATTAAAAAAAAAAACAAATGACGGTTATGTTCCCCATAAACACTTAATAAAAGATTATTTAATTTTTTTAAATTAGATTTTAAAGAATCTAAAACTTTTAAACTTATTAAATTTTTAGATTAAATTTAACATGAACCCAAAATATAATACGTAAGTAACATATAAATTCAGTATTGCCGGCTTTTTATTCTCCTTATTACTGGACAAGCAAGTATGAACAGGTAATTTAATAGATCTATGTTTAAAATAAACAAATATACATTAATTATATATACATTAAAATGCGATAGAATAATGTAAAACTGTAAAAATTACATGAAGATAGCAATGTGTATAGTGTTATTTAACTATAGCTTTTTACATACTATTATTACGTTATCACAATTTAATGGAATATACGATAACTCAGATGAGTAATTAGTTTTTTTCGTCGAATCATGTGAGAAAGACTTCTTCACGAATTATCTGACAAAGATAGATTACGGAACTGTAATAGGCGAAGGCAAAAAGGAAAGGTTGCGGTCAGGAAATGCGTAAATATAAAAGAAGCAACGGCTAAGAGTAATTTCCTCCAAAAATGGAGTATTTTTAGAATTATATTTATGTACTATGTATATGTTGTATAATAGTTGTAAAAACCTCAATAATAGTATTTTTTATATAGTCAATTTAACTTCATATATTTATAATTTGTCTTTCATTATAGTGTATTTTATTACGTACGTTAATAAGCTCCGGCTGCTTTTTGTACGTTTGAGCAAAAGCACTGTATTATTAGTTCAATCCACAGCATCTACAATTTTGACAAATAGAAGGCGTACGGGAACAGTTTAGTCTCGTAAGTTGTATACGCAACTCTCGCCACGCTAAAAGTTCCTAATAGTGACTTCTTCATACAAGCATAGATTACTAGTTAAATAAATTCTAACTTTTAACTTTACACCACTTTATGTTATATTTATCTGTTGCATCATTTTTGTTAAACATTTCTTTCTTGGCTACAAAATGTAGGTAAAATGTTCATATACTGCATTGGAAAATACGGAAGAGAATTAAATTTATATTTTTGAATGTTTAGATGTTTACCATGCCAAAACGGACATATAGGCTACTTTTTATCCCTGATAAATTTAGAGTTTATGTGGGATAATGATAAAATATTTTTTCTGTAGTAAGTGCTTGAATTAAGCGACAACAGTATAACAATCAGAGATCATTGAAAGCCGTTCTTGTGATAAAAATAAATAGTGTAATGAACTCGACTTAGATTTATATATTTAGAAGATTATTTCAGTCTTTGCTCATAATTGGGTAGGCATTTGATTTACGAGTAATTAGTCAGTGGGTATATCGGCATCTGTAGTTAATGATAGTCGTGTGCATAACAAGGGATGTAAACATCGATGTTAACTAATAGCAGTTAGATGAAATTCTAGAATATTCAATATAAGTTGAATTATTTTAAAATATGTTTAATATAAACATTGATACTGTAATTTTACCTTTAGCCATCACTTTGGATTCTTTACTGAAGTATATTTGAAACGAAAAATCATTTATAACTTTATAATTAATACAATAAAAAAGCCTGACTCTTGTGTTACACAGTAAAAAGGTTAAAAGTTTTATCTGTTTTAACAGCTGATTTTCTTTAACATAAGATTTGCATTATGAATGTTTTATTTAGGAAAAGTCACTTTGATCTCTCGTTTTATATACAAAAGCACAAATATACACTCATATTAAAAAGGATAGCCTATACGAAAGTAAGAGGATAGTTGTTAAGTCAGATTGTTGCTAATTGAAAGTCTAACTATTCTATAGTTATGAGAAGAAGTCGAGCAGCATGTGGGACTGGTGACTCAAGTTTACTGTTAGAGTTTGGCTCAACAAATTAGGCCTAATGATTCGTGCTTATTGATCAGGTACGTGTAATAGGCTAGTGCTTACTCTACAAAAATAAGTGTCAGACTGTCTGTAAATACATTTATGCTTTTGTTTCTTTCAATGGTCTTACAGTTTTTTCGCATATTTTTCTCACATCATCACCTGTAACAATTCAGAATGAGGAGGTCTTAGACCATAGTTCACCAAGCTGGCCAAGTGCAGGTTGGCAGACTACACACACCTTTGAGAACATGAGGAACTCTCTGGAGTGCTCCTCATGCGTGGAGTGTTCCTCATGATGTTTTCATTCCCCGTTGAATTTGTTTGCCGAACACGGACCTCCCGAGTAGACATCAACGTCCTAACCACTGCTTCATTTTATTTTGTTTCTAATATTCTTAATCTATTTATTACTTTTAGCGCCAATCCTAAATAATTTAAATCACAGAGTTAGTAGAGAATAGTTGTGATATTTATGAGTAATTCAAAAGACGTTCAAGTCCATTTCTGACTAGATTTTAAACATAGCTTATTCGTCGTATATTTAATGGTGTCTCAAGTAATTATATTGTCGACGTTTGGTGACAAGTCTTTTTCAGGTGGGGCGAGCACAATGGCTCTTCTGAAGCATCTGAATGACGCCTTCATTATCGCCGCTGACGTTTCACAAATACGCGGTGAAATGTTCCGGACGTTAACGCCTTGCGTGTTTCAGAGGGTCTTTCACGTGGGAATGGAATAATTACTATTACGTATGAAGAGTTGCTAAAATTTTTAGTAAAGGATTTTTGATATTTTCGCTACTACTATTATTAATTTTATGGTATTATTATTAGGAGTCGTATTAAATAAAAACTAAAGTTAAATATATTTTTGTTTTCAGTCGGTACATACTATTCTGTTATCTAATAGCACACATTGTTGCGAGAGTGTCTAAGTAAATACAAGGTCAAGTTAGTGGGTGAGTGGAGGTGAGAGAATGGGTAAATAAAGGGTAAGTCAGTAAGCCAATGAGCAAGTAAAGTAAATAAAAATTAGACACACAATTTTTTTTCATCAACAACGTACAGCGAGATACGAGAGATGATAATTTCTAAAAATTCAATTAATTACTTACTATGGATTTAAAGATAGTGACCCTTTGTAGTTCTGTATAAAATGTAAAAAAAAGACGCTGATGATTAATTATTATATCTCTATAAAGCATCTGTCCTGTACTGGGGTTTATAGCAATAAAACGTATCCAGTATATTTTCCGTGGCGTCATCGTGAAAACAACCGTTAAGAGCTATCTAAAATATACGAGTACGTGTACGTGGCCGCGCGCGTCAATTTACGGTCAGCTGGTGAGTGTACATGTCCGTGCATAAAAATTATGGGAATTGGTAAGCTATTATTGTTTGTGTGATATTCTAACTTCCAGACTATCTACCTACCTCTACCTTAATGAATACAGGAACTTTGTCTATCGAAAAAGTCTTTAGCTGTCGCATCCCAGCTGTAGGTTAACGGAGAGTATTTGTTTCTTCAGATTTGTTAATAAATGCAATGATTTTTACCTGTAAGTAAGGTAGAGGAATTTTCTTTTTTTCATCGAATATTTGACGATTTCTATCGTAAAATAACTCATAAGATGTCGCTGCAACTTATGACTGATTGTTATTTCCTGTGAAACACTGTACCGGCAGGTTCTACATAATCGGCTTACACGATGTTCTCTCTCTTTCTTCTCGGATAAATTGAATGAAGGCTTCCAAAATTATTAACAAAAAAAAACATTTACCGACAAACAAAATGTAAAAATTGTATAAATAAAAATTAATCGCCTAAAAGTATGTACACGCATAACTCCCCAATGGCTGCACCAAATAAGATAATTCTGTGTTTTTGTGTTAGTTATTGCCAGGACGGGGTTTGTACACATTAAACAAAATTAAAAATAAAATTCATTGGATTTTGGTGTACTTTTCAATTTGAGGGGTTAATCAACTTCGATACATCAAACGTCTCAATTTAACTTAGAATTATTGATAATCGAACTGATTTGAATTTACCGGAAATTTTAGTCCATGTGAAGCCGAAGCGGATAAAGATAAAACTAGTCTACAAAATTTCAAAGATATTTACGACTAGGGGCCCGTCCCGGCTTCGCACGGGTGGATAATTTTTTTTTAACATTTTGGCTCCCGCATTCTGTCGCTCCCTCTATCGTCGCGTTACTCGCTACGCTGCGAGGCACGCCACACCGCGCCGGCGGCCCGTCTGGGATTATTTTTTATTTATCTTGATATTTTTATTTCGTAATATCTTTTGACTGGAATGTCCGATTTCAATAATTCAAAAAGTAATTAACAGGTATTGAAACAGTCTTCATTACGAAATAATTTATTTGGATAAGAATTAATACAAAGTTATGGAAAACATGGTCTGATTTTGATAGGCATTTGTATCAACTTTTAAAATGTAAAAAAGTAGTTATAGTGACTTAACTACAATAGTTGGACATATGGTCTCGCGGAATTTTTTGTAGATATTGATACGTTCTATAATATTGTATAACATTTTTTTGTTCTATCATCAATACTTTTCGCAGCGCATGCGATGAAAGATATTTTATGGCTAATTTTTTTGCACCTTGTGTTGGTTTTAGTGAGAATTTTTGGGGATCTCTAATTTTTTCTTGTAATAAATATAGCCTATGTTAATCAGGGATAATGTAGCTTTCTAATGGTGAAAGAATTTTTGAAATCGGTCCAGTAGTTTTTATGTTTATTCGTTACATACAAAAATACAAATCTTTCCTCTTTATAATATTAGTATAGAAAAACAAAAAATATGGCGGCACGAAGTTAGCCGAGAGAGATATTTTTTTATAAAATATTGTACCTTTCCCTACTTTTAAAATTTGACTACAAATGAAATTATAATAATGTACTGCAGTATGTTTTATCATAACTCGACTTACTACATCATAAAATAGCTAAATTTAATAATTTACAAAAACCTACTCTTATTTCAAAGATAAAATGTATTGCCAAGTAATAAAGGACTCATAAAATATTTTTTATAGCATAACGTGTTCAGAATTCTCCTCAGCATTTATTATAAAGGAATAACTTTCCGGTAAGTTATGATAATATTAATGCATTCAGAAAATTTTCTTTGATTTAATGGCAGTACTTACGTGCTTGTGAATATCACTTTTTAATACACTTTATAAGCTTCACTTCACTGTAACGAATTAATAATTAATAATATAATTAAATCTTTCCAATAATGAAAGAAATTCAAGAAACGAAGCCAGGCTATCTACCTCACAGTGGATACTAATTTTGGGATTATTTGAATGTTATATAACTCGGAGAAAAATAATGTGAAGGTAGGAGGAGAAGGGGTGTATTAAAAACATTAAAAGGATTGTAAGATTGAATGGACTATTCTGTAAACGTAACGTAGATACTGCTACTGATCCGATAACTAATTAAACATTATGTTCTTTTACAATTACAATCACAGGAACCTAAGCAGTGCCTTGGACTTGTGATCAAGGATATCCTTTATTCAATTGAAATACTCGTCTACTCTGCTCAGGTTCTCTGTTTGAACCTAATGTTTGGTATCAGATAAAACAAAAGTATCTAAAATCTGTCGTATCAACTGTTAAAATTTAATATCTTAAAACTCATCTGATGATGAAGTCAGAACCCTCGAGACTCAGATCATGGGTTCGTTTTAGTAGGCTCTGAAATAGAACTACATAATATGGTTTGATGATGGTGCCTAAACTTCCTTATAGTAGAACTCTTCAGTAGCTTCTTGGCTTTGTTTGACGGGTTACAGTGTATTTTTTAATTAAATTCATGAGACAATAGAGCTATCATAATTTAGCCACTAAATGAATATTGGTATTCCTTAACACAACACAATAATCTAGCAATAACTCCACAGAATGTGTACACGAATTCACCTTTACCAAAACAAACAATCGTAAATTGTTTCTCTCAGAACTCAATTTAAAAGCACTTACTCGCGATTTGCCTTAGCGCTGTCACTGCCGATCGTATAGTATTGAGTGTTCGACGTCTTAGATTTTTCTTGAAGGAAAAGTTTTGCATGTCTATGTTTACTGACATTTTGTAGTTTAGTTTACCGCTCAATACCTTTTGTACGCGGCGCCGCGAATATACTGGTAAATGCATAAAATCCACGCGGAGATTACAAATAATTACATCAAACAGGGTTATCTGTGGAGCTGTCTAATATAGTTTAGTCTAAGAAATTTATTAACAATTTTTTTAACAATCCGAACTCGACCGAACTAATAACTGAAACTATATAATTGAATTGAAGATACAAATTGGACTGTAATATTATTAGGATTACGGAGTTCCTTTACGTTAACAACTCTCCCCTCCTCTGCCTGACTTCTAACTATCTATAATAGATAATTAGTTTTGTTGTAAAAAGTAATACTAATACTAGGTGTATGGATTTTAATAATAGGTGTACGGATCACCTACTACTAGTATTCCTTAACTCCTCTAAGTAAGCTAAAATGCTTGTGTTGTTGGGGGCCACGTCAGTAGTGCAATGACTGGGAGATAATAAAGTAATATTTAAACGTAAAACTTTCTAAACCAACACTTCTTTTGTACAACTTTAAAACATGTTAACTATATGAAATGATTTGAACAACTAACTAAGAACGATTTGAGCCGTAGTTGTGTATGGAGAAAATGGGGTACTCTTTTTTTTATTTATGTATAAATCTGTAAGAACTACCAACAATTAAAAGAACAAAAGTGTTGAAAAGTATTTTCAAAATGGCATATATGTATAAGTTTTTTGGAATCAGTTTTTTATACGAAATACACATATCCTTTTAACCTTTAAATATATTTTATTTAATAGTATAGATAATTTTTTCAGCATTCATATGAAATAGACGGAAATTTACACACGATTATATTAATATAACACGTTATACCGACTCTAATCTTCCAAATTCCTGACATATCAACACTTGATGAATTTAAGGCCTATTCACACGGCGATGAGTGTGATGCGCATTGTATACAATACGATCAGGGTTAGCATGTAATCATAGATGTATTTAAAATTTTGTCCATGTGCAAAATAAAAAAAATATAAATAGTACGTCATATATATAATTTATAATAATATTTTTTTTTATAAAACAATTTTATAAATTTTAATAAAGTAATAAGCGAACAAAAGCTTTCTTTCAAGACGTCCTGATCTTAAACTTCGCGATTTTCTAACCAAATAGGAAACATTTTCAGTTTTTATTTTTTTGCTATTCAATCATCATTAACTTAACCCATGAAGGGTCACTATTGAGTACGGGTCTTCTCTTAGAATGAGAAGGGTTTAACCCATAAAGTTTGTTTTGCTTCGTATCCTTTTGTTAAATAATTAAATATTGGAAGTTTTGGTCACCACAATATTTCTAAGTTTGATTTTAGACTTCAAAATCCAATGTTCCCATGTAAGGAAAGTCAGACTACTGGTATATTCTATATTGATATAGTATCTTATCACTTCTAATCGTGAGGGGACGGGTTAGAATACAATTCTAGGAGAGCTCCAGCGACAGAGTGGAATCTCGTAAGAGGCGAGTAACCCTTTTGTGGCAGGGGATCTGTTCCCCAACTGGCTTGCAACCACCAGTAAATTAACTCAACATTCAAGTCGGCTACGTATGTCGTACGATGTCCATGGGCAACGGTGGCCATTTATCATTTTGTGGACAGTCTGCTAGTTCCTTATCTATCACAAAACAAAACCCATGCTGGCCAGGTGCGGGTTGTTAGAATTCAGAGACTACCTGCGAAGAAATAACTGTCAGATAACCAGATCTCATTTAGACAGTTTCCTTTAACGTTAAAGAAAGCGACATTTTGCCAGCTTGGGATCGAACTCTAGATCGGACCGATCAGGACGCCAACTTTGGACGAACTTCATGTCATGTAACTCTATCCACCATTTTATAATAGCATAATTATCTGGTAACCCTAACTACGTACCTACTCGTACATAAACAACTGCTATTCTCGTACCGGTTTCAGGTTCATTAACAGAACGACCTCAGCCAGCCTTACAGCAACAATGCCGTTTCTAATTTTGTTTTACGATTATCTTGTTCATTCAACACTAGCTTTCAAGATGGCGGATATTTCATCTTTCGCGTTTTATGTAAACAGTTCTTTATATTTAAGTTTCAGCAATTTATGTGATGGTGAATATGTTTTTATAGTTTATTTTATCGACATAGGTTTACTGTCTATTTACTGTGCATTTTCTAGTAGTAATAACTATATGAGTTATACTAGTTATACTGCGCAGTAACGTGTACGATAATATACACTTAAGACAGGAAGCTTAGCAGAGTCTGGGGCGTGTGACCAAGGTTAGATCAGATCAAAAATTTTTGGTTTATCTAAAACTAAAAGTCATATAATAAAGTTAATTACTTTTATTTTTATAATGACTTTAAGACTATATTATAGTTCCATACAAGAACTGTTAAATCAACTGAAAGTACTAAATAATACAAAATTGAAGATACTTTTTCACAAAGGACATAATTTTAGATCCTTTATATGGTAATGGCAAAGTAATGATTGAAGTATCAAATTATTGTTCATATTTCATTCAGTTGTAAAATGTATTCAAATTATTAATTCGATTTCTGAATTGATGAATAATGGGACGCAATTCAAAAGGGTAACTCGTGCATGAATCCAACAGTAGGCTTTGTTTTGAAATTATTGCAAAATGGAAATACATTAGGAAATTCACAATAATGCAAAAAATTTAATTTACATAATGTAAGCAAGAATTCTTCCTTTCTAAGCAAAGTCAACACTAAAGAAACTAATCTAGGCGGTATTTGTCTAATAAATTGGAATCGTTTCGATGTATTTAAATAAACAAGATCCAAATTTTATTGGAAACATTGATATTGTGTAAATATTTAACGGTTAGTCAGACATGCGTTAATAGATCTATTTGTATATTTACATAATAATTTAACGCATATAAGTGAAGGTACACAATAACACAGATTAACAAAAAACCGAGTTTTTCGATTCTCAATTTTAGTGCACAAATTCTGATTGATTCTAGATAGAAAAAAATCATGACATTTGTTTTAAAATTTTTTTGCATAGCATCAACATAAAATCTTTGTTGGGAACGAGTTTTAACAAAAAGAAAACAAAACATTTTCTCTTTATAAGTACAGTAGTATCTTTGATGGCTTAGTTAAGGAGGAAGAAAGTGCTAGAAAACGAAAACCTGGTAAAAACTTTTTAATAAATATGACAAAACAGCCACAAAAAGGGAACTACATTCATGTTATTAATAAAAGCCAATCTTAAAATAAAACGGATGATCCTCATTAAAGGAAACATGGGATAGAAAACCAAAACCCGTGACTTGAAAGCAACCGGAATTAATAATTAATTTTATATGTCGTAAACGTTTCATCCGTTTATCATTAAGGTTTCCGATAGACTCACTCTTGTTTACTGTAACATACTGAGAAATTTACTTTAATGTTCATCGAATATATAAATAATAAATCTTATACTAATATATAAAGCTGAAGAGTTTGTTTGTTTGCTTAAACGCGTTAATATCAGATCGGATCTACTAGTCCGATTTAAAAAATATTTTCAGTGTTAGATAGCCCATTTATCGAGGAAGGCTATAGGCTATATATCATTACGCTACGACTAATAACTATTCTGTTAATAATATTTCAAAATGTATTTTTCCTATATAGCTCTTCATATACTAATTATTTTATACAATAAACAGGTCAAAGGATCTATGATTTTTAATTTATTTTTGTTAGTGTGAAAGTTAATGCATGAGAGTCTTTCTTTTCATGGCTAGATTCAATATATTTAATTTCTTTAATCTAGACGCTAGCTGGATAGCGCTAGTTACTCATCATATTCATATTCAATAAAATAATTTTAAAACTCTTAATTGTTTCACATTTAATCCTACCAAATTGGATTGTAATAATTATAGACACATAATATAAGGTTAAGTATTACATTTTTATTTTTATTGTAGTAAGGTTATAACCGCCATTGATTATTTTGTCTTTTAATCTTACCTTATGCTAATTAGAATATATTCCAGTGTCATCTTTTGCCTTTAATAGTTCTACATAAAAAGTTTATAAATAGAAACAATAATGACATCTGTAAATAGTATATTTATTGTAGTCCCTAGTAAAGGAAAAGTTTACGACGGCTGTGAGGCCTGTGGGTCTTGCGACGTGACCTCAGCCCATCTGCTTTTATTGGCGCATTTGACTCCGTCTACACCCGGCTTTATTGTTATAACACTTTTACGTCGATTGTTCAAGAAGTATTGCAGTTGCTATAAGAGAAAATTGTTTAATGAATGTTACTTTACGACCCTTTGAAGACTAGAATCAAAAATAAACTTTTATTTCCTCATGGCGTCTTAACAAATTTAGTAATTCATTCATGAAATTGTCTGCATCTATAACATGATTTCACAGCCTTTATTAATATCTGCGACTCGAATAAAAAATCATTAATAAGCAAAACATACTATTGCGTTAATGATTACTTAAATGACTCTCAAGTTAAATGATTTGTAACATTCACTATGTAAACAATTGCTATTTTGAAAAGATCAAATGTTGGCGGTAGCTTCAGACAAAAGCATTTTTGTAAAAAGTTTGATTGATATAAGCTATTTTGAGTTTGAGTACGCTACGCTACTTCTCTCTTCTGATTTTACTCTTACTGTACTCTACTACAGGCATATTTCATTACATTTTGTTGTTAAGCTATGTAGGTAGTCTTCAGTTTGATCTTTCGAACTCAAACTCAAAATTATTTATTTCAACTTGACTTTTTTTTAAAAGTACTTTTGAAACATCAAAAATTGTTAGGACAGTCGGTTTGTCTGAAGCTACCACCAGCTCGGAATGCAGTTTTCTGTTGAGAAGAGCTGGCCAGGAACTTAACAGTCGCTTTTTTCAAAAAGCCATGTTTACATAGTCTGTTATACAAAATATTATATATTGTATCTATGATATATTGTAATTAAAACAAATATAATAATAGAGTTAAAAATGACTTTTATATGTAATATATGTATCTCAAAGACATTATAGCTGCTATTCTACTAACTTCGCCATTGTATCACCGATATGAATATATTCAACAGGTGTGGAAGCCAATTTCAATCCAAGTTTATAGTTGTAGAAATCAATCGAAGTGTGATTGGCAACTATTCACTGACAAAACTTTGGCACACCGCGTAACAGATATTGATGCCGAAATTTCATTAATTCAAAGTGTAGAGTTTCGTACAAAGTTGTGGCACGTTCGTTTGAGTCAGGCCTGTTCGGAATTGTTCATCAAACCCCTTCCAATATAGAATTTTAAGGGTATACTGAAACTAGAGCAGTTGTATTAAGTTTCAGCAGGTTATGTAGAACCTACGTTTCCTATAATATGTCTTAGGTAGATAAAGTATATCAAACATTTATTTGTACTATTAAACAATATAGTTATAAATTTTGCTCGTTACTTGCACTGCGGAAAATTTAGTCCAGATAAAGTCCAATTGATAGATTAGATGGCACTGTATCACGATCAAAAATTCACTCGTTTCATTGATTTATTTCTTAACTCATATATATTAAATATATATTCTAAATTCAGTCAATGAACTCGCTTATTTTGAGGTAATAGATTATAAAATCTATGCATCCAGACTTTTATAACTTATAATATCATTGGGATAGTAAGATAATATTAGTTATTTGTTTTATGTATGAAATCCTATACTGAAACAAAATTTTTCGTAAATACATATCCTTTAAATACGTTACGATCAGAGCGGACCGTTAATAATCTAGTTACTTTAGCGTTAAAATTGGTATGTAAGGTCAAATTTTATCACGACTAAAATAGAAAACTGCTGAAAGCTTTAAAAAATAAAAACTTACTCAAAACAGTTTTAACGGTCGACGTAGTAAAGTTCCAAAGGTAGCGAAAAAACTGAACAATACGTTGTCCGAAAGAAATCTTTTCGTGGTCCGAGTCTGTTTCTTCGAACCTAACTCTTTTCTTTTTGGCTGATCCTTTACCTTTATTGTCGAACTTTTGCACTAAACTTGATTTTTGTGATTTCACTTCATTTAACACTTCAAACTTAGGTTGAAATACATTTTCACTCGCTATACTTAGTGTAGGAACACAGTCTAATTTATAATTTTTATTGACTACATTGTGGACCATTTGTTTGGTCTCTACATTTAACGGTCTGATTTGAACACTTTGTTTTTGTTTATGATTTACGAACGCCGTGTTTATATTATGTGAACTTTATGATGGATTTATAACTATCGTAAATGGTGAGTATGTCTTCGTGTGTACAAAACACAATGCGGTACTGAGTGTTTCTGTCCTGTGACGCCAATAATTTGCAACTCGGCGACGCGACGCGTCTAGACGACTCTTGGCTGTGTTTCAACTGTTGACTTTTAGGGCGCACTTAAATATCAACCAAATGAAGATATTAATAATAAATTAATCAGAATGTACGGTCAAGGGCTATGATACATCAGTGATATGAGATGTTTATTAATTTTGAGACAATTCCTTTTAATAGATAGAAGGTTATTTGTTAATTATTTTGATCACATGTAAAAATAAAAAGATATTTGAATTATTTTTTAAATTTTATTATCACAATAAAGGGAAAGTCTGAGAAGTAAAAAAAAGTCTTGGGAAGATCCGATAGGGGTAGACCCCATACGATATTATAAAGACGGCTGGCCCTCACTGGCCCTCTCATATGTGGCCCAAAATAGGGACAAATGGATTTCTCTGGAGGGGGCCTTCAACTATTGAGGGGTTCTTGCAAAAAATAACAATTTATAACATAAACTTTTTAAATGTTTTTTTTGGCGAGAAACAAAAGGCGTTTAATTTTTATTTATTTTATATCATTTGTAAGTGTAACAATAATGTGGTAAGTGGAACGTTAATTTTAAAAAATTCTGTAAACCTCGGACAATAGTCCAAGAATCATCACTGCAATTCAGTAGGGGAATAATGCCAGCCTGTTGGATATCCTGCCACCCAAACGGTGCGGTGATCACAAAAAAATAGTTTTAATTTATAAAATAAAAAAAACATACACTGCTAGAGCCAACTAGTTATAATTTAAACATTTACATACTTCAGGCACTATACTCAAGTCCAAAAATGCATGAAATTCCCCAACATGGCAAATTTGCCAACGCGTATACATCACGGTACCGCGTAACGGCAGCACTTTGTTTATTATCATCTCAAAGGGCGGTTTGTTTGCAGATATTTATGCAGTAAACAACTGCTCGATAATGCTTTGTGCATAATTAGGCTTCAAATTCATTCATTTACTAAAGCTTTTAATATAAAAATTCAATTTTATTTGCTGTCGATGACATTTTACACCTTTTAAACAATCTAAAGTTAGTCTGTTGAAAATAGTCGGAAAGGAGATTAATAGAGTAGGTAAACATCAAAATTGTCATTGTTTACATGATCTGTTTTACAAATCACTTAATATGAGAGAGTGAGTTTATCCAAGAACGTCTATTTTGACTTGAATATTAAGGTAGGTCATATCTTACTGACTGCGCCATGTAATATGATAAATTAAAAAAAAATGTTTACTTATCCTATTTAAAATTTGATTTCATATCTCTCCTTATTGTATCGTATTTTCTACTCTTAATATAATCACAACGTTCCTAGGAAATGAGTAGAGGGGGAAACCTTTTTTCTATATATCAGCTTGTCAATCAACAGCTGATAATGTTATGCCACGATAGATTTATTTTTGTATAAGTTTGTTGATAAGATTATTAAAAATACAAACAAAGCTCATTTGCACTTTAGAAGTGAATGGCTCACATTACGTTTCTAGCAGTGTTTGCAAACAATAAGATGTCATTATTACGACTATATTAACTGCGTCCCTCCCTTACTTTTAGCTGTAATGAAGAGTTATTCGTCCTTCATAAAAAGGGCATTAACATTAAAAATTATGAGGTGGGGATAAGGGTGTGACTTGAGCTTACCGTGAAATTTACTATTTTTCTCCAACATATCGTCTTTATGGGATACTAGCTGTGCCCACGACTTCGTTCGCGTGGAATAGTGTCTTTCCCTATTGTTATTTACTTGAGTGTAAAACTTATACAAACTTTGAATGTCATATTTATTTATATCGAATTAACAATCTTATTGTTTAATTAAGTTTCAAGCTTCTAGCTCTAAAAATGATGATACTTCCATAAAACTTTTCGTACCAACTTTCAACCCCTTATAACCCTTTTTCGCATTAGAAATGTCCTTTTTCAGGCTCTAGACTATCTGTATACCAAATTTATTTAAATCGGTTTAGTACTTTTGTCGTGAAAGAGCGACAGACAGACAGATATAATATTAAGTAAGGATAACGAAGTAATTATAGTTCCAAACATAGAGCTAATGCACTTAGCCAGGGTATTGTAATTTATTTTTACGTGGATCTACTAAGAAAAAGGAACGTAAAAATTAAAAAAATATTGAAATATTATAGTAGATCAAATTAGATAAAAATTTTGCTGAGTTAGTTGTAGTATATTAGAATTATCAGAAAAGAAGAATTATTATCAGAATTAATTAATATCTATCTCATATTTGATAAAAAGCTTCATAAATTTTTGTTTCTAGCGCTTATTATCTAGCGTTACAATAATTAGTTAAAACGAATACGTAATTATATAAAACAAAAATACCGTGTCACAATGTTTGTCTACGATAAACTCTCAATGTAATTAAAAAGTGAAGAAAATAAATAAAATGTATTTATTGGCCATTTTATCTTTATAAAAATATCGAGTAACATTAAACAGCGCGACTTTAAATGAAGCAAAATTCAAATAAAAACTTTTAGACTAGAAGATAACGCTTGCAGGATTATATAATTAGGAAGTAGTTATAACAACAGTAAATGGCCAAAAAAACACCATTTTATTTTTTTATTTACTGATGGCGCCGCATTAAGAGTTCAAACTAATTATAGACGCGGTGTGTCCTTAATTTTTATTTAAAAACAATTTTATACGTCTAGTTCTTAATAATATATTCTTCTATGAATATGATGTTAATCTTACGATGGCAGGATATAAGTAATAAAAATATATTACCGAGTGCAAATTTGACGCCAGTCCACGCGGTGCGGACGTAGTGGAAGAGACGGCGGTAGAGCGGGCGGTGCCTCCGGCGGCGCGGCGCCTCCGGGTCGGGCGCGGGCGGCGCCTCCGCCTCGCCCGCACCCGCACAGCCGTCCACCGGCGACGCCGTGTTGCGGACCCAGCTTTACGAAGCGCGTGGCAGCGTGGCTAGTGCGACCTCATTGTAACCACACAGGCGCCATTGTTCGAACCTTCATTCGTATTATACACTATTCACATTTACACAGTTACACTAGTTCTCCACTTCGTATTATATTTCTTTATCTAGCGACACAACGACACTTACCATTAATTATATTTCTAAAATTCTGTTTTTCACTATTATTTAAATTATTAATCTGAGTTTGTCATAATTAGATGTCAGTAAAAGCACTCAAACACTTTTTTTAATTTGTTAGTTTTTAGTTGGAGAAGACAAAATTTTTAATAAAGCATGAGGCAAGCGACAAAGAAATACGCAGCCGTAAATCTGTGGACAAAGAAAATATTTTTGTTAGTTTGTAAGCGACACACGAGAAAGATTAAAACAAACAAATTAAATCAGAGTTAGGTATTCATTTTTTTTGAGCTTCATACTCATAATATAAATGTATATTAAATTTTATCATAAATATGTTTAATAAAATAGTATAAACTTTAAATATAAGTAAGAAATTAATTAAAATAATCATGTTCATGTTTATTCATGTCTATTAAATCGAAATATCAAACCATACTCTCACGAACAATACATTCGGTTAAACCTTATCTACTAAAGTTTACGACATTGGTTTGGGTGTTTGCGTCAAAAAAGTGTGTGTGTATGTAAAAGAAGTGAAGTTAGATCTTATATCATCATACATTGGAGATTTAGGGAGGTCAATTACAATTATTTTAAGTCATTTTTAAGAACCATCTAATTATATCTTGTATGACAGAGGTGTCTAGAAAATCGAATCAGATAAAAACAATCATTAACAAAAAATGAAAAAAATGTTTGGTGTCTAGTATAACTATCAAATGTTATAAAAATCCAAAAGTCGTTTTAAAAAAAATAAATCATATTTAGTAGGTAGTCAATATTGATTTCAATTTTGGTATATCGACTGTCACTGTTAAAATTAACCACAGTATTCACAAGCAACATGTGAAAACTTGAAGTTCGAGTTATGACTTATTCAAACTGAAAGTTCCCAGTGTATGCTCGCACTCCGTAGTTATGAATAAAGCGGTCGGTTTACTTGTTTGTTTCAGATTTGCATTAGAATTGGATTTTAGCGTAGAGTATGTAAATGAACGGCACGTAGAATATATGTTTTGGAATGAAAAATAGGCAATCATTGGAAAAGTTGCATGTTTATAAAAAAATTTACATTTTTAAATTTATATTTGGTTAATTGTTGTTGTCTTCACCCATGGCTGGTATGGTAATTCCTAGAGTTTATTTTTTAAACTACCAAACTAACCAATTGATAGTACATCATGTTACGGTTTGACAGGATTTTGATATTAAATGATAAATGGCGGTACAATGTTTCAAACTTAGCTGTTAGCATCCGTTTTAAGTTTTATATAAATGGTTGTTATATGTTATAAGTTAAATGCACACGCACTCAGTATGTTCTGCGCTTAACATATAAAATAGAGAAATACCTCTTTATTTAGTTATCTGTGTTAGCATCCGTTTTAATTTTATATAAATGGTTGTTATATGGCCGTAAAATGCTTGAATATTATCTATGGTGTATATTCATTTTATTTTTATTGTACAGGAAATGAATTGTCTATGAGTTAGGTCATATTTAGTGATGAATTGTCAGCATTGATACTGTTTCCGTTATTTTTTTAGGCTAAGGTAGGATATAAAAAGATGATGCAAGGTGACAGAGCGCAGTAATTATTTGATTTTAGATGTGATAATTGCTATTAAAGTGGTTATGTGTGTAAGTGCTGGCGTTTTTCTTACGAAATATCTGTATTAATAGTTCTAGAGCCAAAACTGTACTATTGCCGAACAACATGATATTGGCACAAATTTCAAGCGTTTTTGAAGGGGTTTTTTTGCCATTAACTTAAGACTAATTTTTTAGCTTATTTTAAAGTCCTCCTTTATCATAGTAATTTTGATTTAAACTTAACTTATATGTCCCGAAGAGTTTTAAGAATTCAAATAATTAAGCCAGTTTTGAATTTATGTATTATAGTGGAAATAAAAAACCTTTTTCTAACAAGATCCGCTTAGAAAATTCCTCTTTTACCGCGGCTAATAATGTGTGGAAAGATGTATCACGTGACAGTAAACGCCGCCATAATAATTTGTATGTTTGGCTAGGATTTGAGCACGTACTGAATAAACGTGTTTGACTTTCATATTATGCTAATTAAGCGTGAGCAAATACATCGCGAAAATGAAATATTTTTTGATACAACTATTCCATAACTAGTAGTACCGTGTACAAGCCACAGTGTTGATGTCTGATTGAAATAAAATAGATTACCTAAATGTTCTCATAAACCACATTTTAAATTTTATAAAACATTAACCAACACAATTTCTAACTTAAGCGAAATTCGAAGTGAAACGCAGTCCATTATGAAATTATCTATAGTTACTTATAGAAAAAAGTAAAAGAAAATCAAATGATAAAAATTGGAGAAATTTAAGATTAATTACGTTTTTCCGTAGAAGAAAAATAAATTATCTCAGAAAGATACTTAATATGTTTGTTATTTAAAAGTGGTGAATAGGGTTTGATGTAGCGCTTTTGCTTACTCAAGTTTTCTGTATCTGTGTGTTATTCTGTAAAAATATTCAGTTAAAATTGAAAACATCCACATTTTTTTTCTCCTCTCTCTTAAGCTTCTATAAGTTTTCTTTATCAAAAATTCATCAGCGAAAAGAAAACTGTATAATTTAAACTACAACAGAAAATTAATTTATATCTCAGTATGGCTTTACAATATCACCACTACGAGCTACGTACAAAACTCGCACAACTAAGAGAGTCTCCTAGTTTTATTTCTAAGGGACAATGGGCCCGTCGAGAGCGCCGTACAAACTTCAACAATTTCGTATCAGAGCTGCAAGGGATTTGGAACCTAAAGATAACGTTGGAACGTTAGATTGAGAAGCATAAAATGGTTTGTCGGTTCATAAATTAGACCATGCATCACTGTCACCATGGCGCGGTAGAAACGAAAGGATGCCGTAATAACCTGTGAAATGAACGTTTGATGACCACTTGCTTTAGAGCAGTGGTTGTCAAAGTGGTCTCAACAACTAAGGATCGATGATGAGTTAAAAGTCCATGTAAAATGGGGGTTAATGATAGGTACAAAGAGGTTTACGACCAGTTATGTTTGTAATCACATTAGATCTACGTGACAACATATTATTAAACAAAATCTTATGCCGCGTCTGTCTGTCTGTTTGTGATAAACCATTTAATAACCATATAAAGGTTTTATGTAAATTGGTGAAAATATGAGGATAATTATTGAAAATGTCGATAAAAGTCAAGCCTCCTGGGAGTTTGATCGAAAACGCCGCCTAAGTAAACCTGAGAGAGAAGTGTGCAAATGAGTGAGAAGCACGTAAGGTCGGTTAGTTGGTAATCATGCAAGCGAGATTAAGTAAAACTACAGTTAAGTGGTCTACGGGTCCAATAACTTTGAGGTAAACCATTTTATAACCATATAAAGGTTTTATGTAAATTGGTTGAAATATGAGGATAATTATTGAAAATGTCGATAAAAGTCAAGCCTCCTGGGAGTTTCATCGAAAACGCCGCCTAAGAAAACCTGAGAGAGAAGTGTGAAGGTGAGTGAGTATGAATGTAAGGTCGGTCAGTTGGTAATCATGGCAAGCGAAATGAAGTAAAACTACAGTTAAGTGGTCTACGGGTCCAATAACTTTGAGAACCTCTGCCTTAGAAAATGTATAGGAGTTACCGAGTTCAGTGGCAGCGAATAATGACATGCTCAAAGTAAATTTCGCCGATTAAACTTTGTGAGGGATTGAGAAACTTTTCCTAATTTTATAGGTCATTATAAAATTATTAAGCTTTCTCATAGTTGCTCTCTTTAATAAAGCGTTGTAAGAACTTCGGCTTAAAGTATTTCATTCAAAATTAATCCACTTAAATGAGCGTTTTAATATTATTTTGGACTATATAATATATATGTAATGGTCTGTAATACTCAGGGCTTGCACAAGGTAAATGACAAATTCAAAAAGAGATCCAATTTTACCTTAGTCACTCCCCAAATGACTTTATGAGGAGAACCTGTATTATGTTGCAATAAATTGAACAAACTGCTTTAAACAAACTGGGAATAAATTAAGGTGTTTAATATTTATAGGAAGTAGATTATTGAATTATCTTTTTAAAGTTCTTTTACGTTCGGAAAGACAACATTTTATTTATAATTGCTGTTCGATCCTTGCCTAAGATGTGGGTAGGTTGCCACTGATTTTCTTACTACCCGACGAATCTGGTGCGAGGCGAAATAAAGACGCCTGCTGACGTCATGCGCAGAAGCTTGCGAACCCCCGTGGAGAGTGAACACGCAACTACGTCTAGCTTCAAGTGTCCGTGACGCTAATAGCCGTGTCCCTGGACGTTCCAGGAAGACCACCTTATACTATATCTACGATCTTTAAACCTGACACCACTAAACAGTGCCGTGCACTGTGCTCTTCCTCATCGCATCGCCAGGAGAAGGTGGAAAAAGAGGTTAGTGGTAAATTTATCTCATTTTAGTGCAAGGCAATCGTTCTACAGCACAATTGCAGTAACAAAAGGTATTCCCTGAGGACTACAATACAAGACCATCATGGTCTTCAAATGACGTGTGGACAGGTTCCTACGATGTTAACAACGCATCGTTCGCAGCTCTTCGCGTGTTGCAGATGTCCATGGGCGACGGTGACCACTTACCATCAGGTGGACATTCTGCTAGTTTGCTCCTTTTTAATTATAAAAAAAATATAGTTGTATTTAATTTTTTTTTTAAATAAAAGATTACTAGCAGTATGGATCACATACTCTACTTTTAGGGAACTCTCAGGAGTGCAGGTTTCCTCACGATGTTTTCCTTCACCGTTAAAGCAAGATCGAACCTCGGACCTCCCGAGTAAGACTTGAAGTCTCAACCACTGGGCCATCACTGCTTATTTAAAAATATATAATATTAATTACTATATTCTTGAATAATGCAATTACTTATTAGTCGAAAGAGCGTCAAGTGTTTATTTGTTGCAAGCAAATTACACAAAAGTTATTAATTTTATAGTTTAAACAAATTATTAACAAGTCACAAATAAATCAATTTATTAAACATCTTCATATCATTTTCATACGCCTCTTTAATTATATAAGTTAAAAGTTCATAATTCTATTTCTGTAAAATTTTGAAAATTACAAGTATGTCAAGTACAAAGTAAAGAGGATTAATTTACAAGTTCAACACTCCTCATAAAGCTGTTCTACCGAAATTTTAATCCTTTAAGGCGATTATGTGTCCGTTTATTATAAACATTAATTAAAAATTAAAAATATTTAATAGTTAATTTTTAAATATTATATTTTCTAATTCGTATCTTCATGTTTAGCTGTAACTTTTATTTTATTTAGTTAAAGGTGGTATTTAATTTCCAAGTTATACGAGCATATTATGAAATCCTCGTCAAAAAATCAAAAGTCGGGTTAGATAAGCCATTAATAACTAAAGAACTGGAACCGAGTTTTCGTTGATACTTGTAGAAGTCAGACCAATAAATTGCGAAAGCTATTGTCTCATACATATAAATTACATTTTGTATAAAGGAGGCAAAATAAACTGCTCTTTTATACAAACAGCGTTAAAAGCACTTAAAAGATTAGGTGCAAATCCGCGTTTTCAATAAAATAAAATAGAAGGTAAAAGGGTGTTTCCGTATCACAGGAGAACGGTGTCTATGAACTCGATCTATATAATAATGTTGGTATGTTAGTGCAGAAACATTTTAAATACATTTTTTAGATCATGTTGCCATTTCGTTTATTTATAGAGTTCCGTATAGCAAAAGGAAAAAGAAACCTTACACCTTAATTTCGCTGTCGAACTCTATCTGTCGGTTATGGCTTTTTTTCGTAAGAGGGATAATATCAGTTCTATAATTTCTTAAATTTGTGAACATATCAAACTTCAATTTTAGTTTTATGTTACATATTTTGATTTGTTCGAAGGGAATCGAAACTTATAGGGTATTTCCCGTTTACCATGAAATTTGTTGAAAAGTTTTAATGTTTAACAACTGCATAATAATGCTTATGCTGTTAGTATACCGATCGATATCTATGTCAAAGAATAAGAGCTTTCTTACGATAAAGTTAAAATTGTTCCTCAATCCAGTTGAACGGAACACTCGGTACGCCATTCTGACTCGCACTTGGATGATTTGTTATTTTTTCTACTAATATTTCTGAAAAATCTTTGAAAACGTAAAATTTTTGTCCTGTAAAACTCCAAAATGACAAATTCCAGAACCTCAAGTTATTCAATATTTTGAACATTATTACATTTTCTCACCATATCCATAAATAAAAGGTACATAACTATCTCTATAATGATTATAATTTTGGAACGAAAATTAGCGTTGAGTTTATGAACATCACAAAATAACATAGTTCCTGTTATGAGGAAAGGCAAATATTTCGCAAACTTTTATTTCAACATGCAGAAAACTAATAAAACTATCTCAACTTCACACAAACTTTCCTCTTTGGTATAATTTTAGGTCATGTTGTTTGTTATTTATTTTTTAATGTCATATAATAGAACAAAACATCTCACTTTTATTAGACTAGTCGACACGTCCCAGAATTGCTTGGCTAAACATTTGTAAATGAAAGGCGCAAATGTGCAGACGGTCTACCTGATGGTAAGTGGCAACCGTCGCCCAAGGATATCTGCAATACAAGAGAATGTCTATTATATTGCCGATGCGTTGCCACCTCGGAGGAGTGAGGAGGGGGAATGAAGAGAAGAAGATGGCTACAGTTTCAGTTTCAGAACCCACGGGAACTGCTACGATAATGGGATGGGAGGGGTATACGATAGTAGTTAGGTCTTATAATTTGAATAGTTTGTGTTTATATTTCGGATAACATGTAATATTTAAAAAAAACGAAGCAAATAATACTTCAATGAAAGTCCTTAAACCCGACCCTGATAACAATCCTAACTAAACATAAAATTAAGGGTAAATAACAAAAAATAACTTTATTCAGGTTATATTTGCTCAAAATTCGAGGGCAATTTACAAGTATTTTGTTGTCTTTCCATTAATTTTCAAAGTTAATTATGTTTATTTTGCTCTCAACAAACAGAGCAATTCCCATGAATTAAAGCAACATTAGTTAGTCATAAAAACATTCATTGTGGGGTATAAAATTAAAATAGTAATTATTTGAAAATAGATAATCAAACAATTTCGCGGTTTATTATTTAAAAATTTTCATAATATGAAAAAAATAATAATATTAGCATGCACTTTAGAACCACTGCCCCACCTTGCACAGGTCAGGCAGACAGAAAAGACCCTTTTCACTATTCGACCTCGTTTACATATTTAACTATACTATAAAGGTCAAACTCGCATAATATTTGATAAGTGAGATCTGGCACCACGACACTATTAGCACTAGTTAAGATAATTTTACTGTATGAAATTACTTGAGACTGTTTAAAATTTATCAGAAAATAAATATGTTATGGTATATCGAAACTTGGTATTGGTATATATAAATACTCACCTATATAAATACAGTTACCAATAGTGTCGCTAACTATAGTATATTTCTTCTAGTTCATGTATATATGCTAAGAACAGACATAAAGATCAGACACCAAAATTATATCATTAATAATCGCTCAAATGTACACGTACCTACGAACATACATTAAAAAACAAAAAATCATTGCAATATAGTTATTTCGTGGACAGTTCCTTTAACCCTACACCTTGGCTGCAAATCTAAGGCGCTACCTGGTTTCCTGTCTAAATTATATATGATATTGATTTCTAAATATAATTATCTGTTTGATAAAATAAATATTTAAATGCAAACGAGCGTTAATATTCAACGTCAAAACATTTGTGTACAATCTCATTTATCGCGAAATAAAGAATAATGGCCAACTTTTCACAAACTTCAGACCTGTTTGTATTAGATTTGTTGTTGAGATAAATGTAGGAGGTACCTGAGATAGGAATAAGGAAAAAACAATATTTTTTTAGAAAAAAGAAAATAAAATCAAAATAAAATATTTATTATTGTATAGCCAATATAAATTCTACACTTTTGTCGGGCAGGTTTCAAATAGTAAAACTTTAATTAAATAAATTAATTTTTCTGTAAAAAATACAAACTATTTTGCTCTAAGTCAATGTTTATTATTCAGTTATTAGGTTGGGGAAAAAGTTTCTTCGCATTTTTTAAGAAAATTCAAAACATATTTTAATATAGTACATTTACATTTAATTAGAGTGTGTAAGTACCACTTTGTTTGATAGCTTTTTGCCATCTTGTAGGTAGGGACATGCTATAGAAATTTTCGAGCTTCTGATCAAAAAACCGCGACAAGTAGTTTTGGCAGTCCTCTCGTGATGTTAACCTGACACTGCCTAAAGAATTCTGAAGAGACCGAAACAGGTGGAAATCTGAAGGTGCAAGTCAGGACTATACGCCGGATGCATTAACACCTCCCATCCAAACTCTCTTAATTTTTGCTGAGTGGCTAAAGATGTGTGAGGTCTAGCGTTATCATGATGAAAAACCACACCCCTTCTGTTGATTAAGTCCGGCCGATTTCTCTCAACTTCTTGCTTTAATCTCATCACTTGTTCGCAGTAGAGCTCAGAATCGATGGTCCTACCTGGTGGTAACAGCTCATAATTAATAATGCTCTTCCAATCCCACCACACACACAGCATCACCTTGTTGCGAGTTAACCCGGGTTTCGCCACAGTCTGTGAAGCCTGACCGGCCTTTGACAACGACCTTTTTCGCACGTTCTTGTCGTACGTGATCCACTTTTCACCACCGGTTATCAGCTTCTTCAAAAATGGTTCGGTTTCATTACGTCGTAATAAAGAACCACAAATGAGTACACGGTTCATTAGGTTTCTTTCAGTGAGCTCGTGAGGTACCAAAATATCGAGCTTTTTTGTGTACCCAGTTTTTTTCAAATGCACCAAAACTGTTTTGTGGTCAATTCCCAGTTCTTCAGCTACTTTGTAACTACTGATATGCCGATCTTGCTCCACTTTTTCAAAAATGCCATCCATTTTATCCGTAATAGGGCGACCAGAGCGAGGTGCATCTTTGACATCAAAATTTTCGGATTGAAAACGCTTAAACCAAATTTGTGCTACACACACAGGTCCATAAATATTGCAAATTTTTTTCGCGGCTTGCGTTGCATTTTTAACTTTTTTGTAGTAGAATTTTAAAATGTATCGAGTTTCTTCATTAGATTCACTAATCTTCACAGTACGAAAACCAAATAAAAATCACACATTTTCCTAATTTGAATTTCGAATTATCTTCTTTAAAATGTAAACTTTGAATGATACTAAAACCAGACAGATACAAATAGTAGATTTTATTACAAGTTCATACATACTATAATGCGAAAAGTCTTTTTCCCCAACCTATTATTATAATTTTGTAACTGTTGGTAATTTTTTGGCTGCTTTTGTAGTTATAGCTTCTGAAACAAAATAGCTAAAATTTTAAAGAATTTATTATTATCATAAAGAATATAGGACACAACTTACATTCCAGGTACTTGAAGCTCATTTGACTGGTTCGTCAAACCTGAAAATAAAAAAATAATGTTTGAATAACTTTCAACTCACGAATACGGTAATAAATAATCATTTCTTAAATGTCGACTATACGAATAAAATGTGGATAAAGAGACGGTTATTGTACTGTATCCATATATAAATAATAATAATAATAGCGTGCGCGTGTGTGTGCGTTTGTATTGAAAGTGTATTTATCATTTGTCATCTACTAAAAGTTTTTCTGTGTCGTCATAATTTAAGGATCTCAATCTACAATTTTTCTCAAGTACAATTTTTTTTAAAGATGTAGTTATTTTGCGTTATTGTGTTAAGTATTTTATCACATTTGTTATAGATGTTTGGCGCTTGATAATTAAAGCTCTTTTGTCCAAAAACTGTTTTTTTATATGGTAGCGGGCAACGAAATAACCTTTTGTTTTTCATTGGTAAGTTTGGAATACATTTTCAATGGTATATTTTTAAAATTTCATATGTTTGTCGTACAGAGAGCATACCAACTTGTTCAAATACTGCAACAGTGGGATGTCTAATAAAGCATACCCGATAGCTATAAATATTTAAACTGTAATGTGTAATATTTCATTCAAGACATTTAAAGAACTTTATAGAACTATTTTTAACATGAAAAAAAAGGTGGCGGTGGTAGCCACGTTTTATTTTATATTTTTTTTATAATTTAATAGTATTTTTAAATGTTTTCCGATTTCTGTGAACAACCTTTATAACTATTAATTACCCCCGACAGTAACTCAATTTAATATAGTCACCAAGTATCGATACCCACACGAAATCGAATTAGAAGAATCGATATTAACTTCAAAATATAAAAACAGCATTCAATACAGACTTAACAAATTATTCATAAAATAAAAAAAATGATAGATAAAATATATCTTCCGGATTCATATGGATTCGATTTCTTGGGCTTATCTGTGTCCGCCATATTGCCGGTATTTAACTGTCGCACGACTTGTGCCTCCGCCAGCCGAGGTAAAAGTGATCGACTGAACTGACTTGCAACAGACTGTCACAAACTGTCAAAGTCGTACCATCGACAATCAACCATCTATCACTGACACTGAATCTAACACTATTCATTCTAATAATCTGTGACATTCCAATGTTGCTATTCAAATAAATTAAATTACCATCAATATAACTATTTCTCTTGAATATAATAGGTATAGAAAGAAAGGTATCGAGGAATAATGTAAGCAATGTCAGTGTGTTACCATAGTTACAAGATTGTTATAATAGTCAACGGAGTTTGCAAGTTAGAAATAGCTAAGATTAAATTACCTTTCAAACAAATAAAACTTAATTAGTATCGGTCCATTACCTTGGGCGCTACGATGCCACAGACAGATACTTATACAACGCAATAAAGCTAAGTGATAGATAAAAATATTTGGAGCCTTTCATTTTATTTATTTTTGGTTTAAAGATTTTAAGCTAAATTTTAGCAGATGCTAATCAAGTTGATAACTGTATCAATCAGATTAGTACTCTTACGGTTGAAAATAATTTATTTGAAGGTTTAATGTCACGACATCTATTGTGAACAACGAAAGGTCGATGGCCATTTAGACTAAAGCTTATAGTTATTTATTACTGATATATAATTAGATAAAAATTAACCGGAGTAGTAGATGTTGAGTGAAAGAGCTTCGTAAACTTGGATATCAGTCACAAATATTAGTAACACCGTTTATAAATGAGTATTCGCGGGTAATTCTTTTTATTTCTAATATACCGACGTGTAAACAATATATACCTTTAGTGGGATAGATTAAAGTCAGTCTCTCTGGTGCTTTCGCGAAGTGTACTTAGAAGTTAGTTTTATTGTGTCGTGGTGGTTTTGAGGTCTACGTAAGTTTACTTTATTATCTATTGTAGTTAGTGAGGTCGAGTGGTGGAGGTGGGTCGCAATTCTCAGCATGTGTATGTATTGCTGTGAAGTAATGGGTATTCCTTTCTCATTCTATAACACAAACCCCAGGCTTAGTTGGGTTCCCGTTAATATTTAGATGATGAAGTATAAGTCTATGTTATCAATATCTTTTACGTATTTTCATGCAGTATAAGTTATATTTGTAACATCATTATATTTGAAATTAAGAGAGTTTTAGTATTATTTCTAAATATTTGTTCCTATTTAGACGATTTTCCTTAATTTACATTCAACGGGATAAAGAAGCAAATGATAAATAATGAGAAGCAAACATCGCCTGCGGGCGTACTCGGGAGTTCTCGAAAGAAAGAGATTTTTAAGGAATTGACAAAACACTTAAACTGAAAACGAATTGTGAGATGTAAATTATTTGCGAGAATTTGACAATTTTTGTGTATAATAAAGAAATTTTATGAATTCAAATACGAAACTTATTTACATAAATTTTACGTTATTCTAAAGAGAAGCTTATGTCTTACTTTCAAAAATGTATACGAGTATATTAAGTGTATGAGAGCTATACTGCGCAGTAACACTTAAACGATAATATTAACATATAGATAGAAGCTGAGAAGTGCCTGGGGCTTGAGACCCAGGAGCAGATTTGTATACGTCTTTACACAAACATTCACCTTCATCAGTCGACCTCGCTACTAAATATTAGAGTAATAATATGGATAATATGGACTGCTCCTCCATAATGGAGGATTAGCACTACGCCAACAAACAACACTACACTATTAGTCTCAATACTTTAATATATACAGCGCAACTACATTTCACAGATCAACTTAATCCTATCAGAACAGAAGTTATATATTTGTCGACGCAAAATAAGGTGCTCACGTGACCTTAATCAGACAGCACTCCAAGAACTAACATAACACTGCACTGCACAACGCTAACAATACCCAGAGACTACTTCACTCCTTGAGAGACCGCCCAAGACTGAGACTTCAGGTCAGACTGTCGATGGCAAATAAAGGGTCGAGACTGTCAAAACGTTGGTACACTTTTTTTTATTTTGTTGCAGGGGAATGCATTTACGCATACCACCCGATCCTTTGGGGGGATCGAATGATTATGTGGGACTCGCCTCTACTCCAATGCCATAGATATCGATGACGACTTGATTATTCGATAATCCTTTATTATTGTCTACTCAAAATAAGATAAATGAACTACCCGCAAATACTAATTTATAAATGGTGTTGCTAACCAATATGATTGAGTTCATAAGTATATTGAATTTAAATAGATTTTCTCGAGACTGATGAAAAAGAAAATAGTGCATTTTGATAGATAATGAGTTAGCAACACTGTTGATAACTTTATATTTGCGGGTAGTTGCTTTTATTTTATTCTAAGTTTACCCACGTGTAACCACTCGCCTGGTTGTGGAGTTGTGGTGTCGTGGTTGTGAAGAATTTTGTGTTTGATATAGTTACTTCGGTTTCTGTGCAGTGAAGCTTCCATATGGACAACAAATGTTGCTGACATTTATATTTATTGTCACGTTTCAGTAAGGCAACACAGTGAAAACCGGATCCTTTTGATTCGGGTTTCCTTCCTTTTGGGATTTAATTAATTCAAGTCACACATTGCTCTTAATCCGTAGACAGGAACAGATATATGTTATACAATCTTTACACTTTAAGGATATTAAGCTATATTAAGCTTTCAATATATTGCAATTTTTTACTGTTTTGCTTACTGGTAACTAGACTAGTATATATTGTAAATTGATTCAGATACGGAGTTGATAAAAAAATTCTTCGTCTCTAGAGACAGTTTTAGGAGTCCTTTGTTCCAAGTATATTATGTCAAATAAAATATATGTAGATAACCTTAAACTTAGAAACACAACACTAACCTTAATCTTAGGAAACTTACAAATATAACTAACATTATAAAACTAAATAAAACTATTTCATTAATTATTATCTATTTATACTAAAGTATATATTGAACAGTGGTAACAGCGTCCAAATATATTTGAAATTAAAATCCATCATAACCTTTAAAATAACAAGTTAGGGTTATAGTTCTAACTAAGGTTATAGTTCTAACTAAACTAAACAAAATAAGAATATATATTCTATTAAAGAAACTTTCGTGATAATAATTAATCATTTTAAAGTTTTATAAGACGGCGAGACTCACGTATTGTGTTGGTCACATGGACTATAGTTTCAACCTTATTCGACAGTATTTTTAGCTAGTGGACCCGCACAGTGAAGGCTGGGCCAACACCACGGCGTGTATTTTAAAACAAAACGTAAGTTTCACAAACTCAAACTCAAAATATTTTATTTTAATTAGACTTTTGTACAAAAGTACTTTTGATACGTCAAAAATTGGTCGGTCAGTCAGTTTGTCTGAGGCTACCACCAGCTCGGAAAGCAGTTTTCTGTTGAGAAGAGCCGGCCAGAAACTCAACAGTCACTCTTTTCAAAAAGCCATATTTACATAAATTATTGTTATACAAATCATTTAGCTTGAGAGTCAACGTCACTTAGATTCCTAGCATTCTCATCATTTAAGTAATCCTGCACATTGTAGTATGCTTTATATATTAATGACTTCTTGATCCGAGTTTTAAATTGTTGAAGTGGCAAGTCTTATATAGGCTGTGGAATCTTATTATAGATGCGAACACCAAGCCCCATGAATTAACACAGTCTTATAATGCTTTAAAATAAATATTCAGTAAGTTCTTTACTCAGAAAGCGACTTATAACAACACAGTATCATATTTTTCTCACAAAAAATAAAGTCCATCATTACTATCTTACTTTCCAGTACTATAAAACTAAAAAAAATAAGAGAGGAAATGAAATTAACTCCCTAACTAAACCACATTAAATTTTTTAATATTTAAAAATATACGAAACGAACGCATTCGGTGGTCTTCTTCAGCTAGTGGACGCGCGCGTTGACGGCTCGGCGAACACACAGCGTGTTTGAATGCGGGTGAAACTATAGTTCATGTGACCAAAACAATAAGTAAGTCTCACCGACTTATAAAGCTTTAAAACATATGTTCTGTAAGTATTTAACTCAGAAAGCCTCTGGAATTCACTACCAAGCAGCATCTACAACGATAACCCAAGCACTGCTGTTTTCAAATTCAGACTGAAGCAACACTTTCTCTCAATTTCGACCTAATAATATATCTTATATATGTATTGTATTGTATGATATATATGTATGTGTAGTTTATTGTATTTTAATATTTTATGTAGTATATAGAAAAATGGAATTTAGTATTAAATTATAATATATTATGTTTTCATATATAATTAAATATTAATTATATGCTATATCTTGTGCCTACACCACTTTTAAATGATTTTTTTTTTTCTTTTCCTATATTTACTCGGGGTTTCTAGAAGAGATCTCTTTAAAGAGATAAGTCATCCTGTGTACACAATATTTCTTAGTATTAAATACTTGTATTAGATTTCAAGGTGCATAAATAAATAAATAAATAAATATAAAAAACGCGATATTATATTGTTATCACAAAAAGTAAAGTCCATCATTACTAACTTTACAGTACTATAAATGTAAAAAAGTAAGTGAGGAAATGAAATTAACTTCCTAACTACGCCCCACTTTAAAATTTTTTATATTTAAAAATATACGAAACGAACCGCGGGCGTCGGGCAGGGGGCGTCGGGCGTCGCAAGGATGTATGTCAAGGGACTTTAGAAGCACTCGAGGCACCGAGGCAGCGTCGAGTCGCCAATTATTGCTCGCACTCATGACTTACTTGCCTCTACTGAATGAATGTTTTAATCTTTTTATAGTTTAGCTACTATGCTTTTAGTTAATGCGTATATATTATTTATAACAGAAAGTTATGAGATAAAGTCAACAGAGATCAAATAGATTTAAAACGTTGCTTAATTTGTGTCACTACGATCTAAATATGTGTTTTGATTGAAACTGAAGTGTCTCCGAGATCCAACTATCAAGACACATTGTCTCCAAAAATTATAACGAGTACTTTCTATTGTATTTAATATTAAAAGTACCCCAATAGGATCGATCAGTTCTAATAGATCCACGGCAGTTTTCATTAAGTAAATATTGAGTTATCATACTAAATTTAAGTTAGTGTAGTGCTCGTAAGTAGGATCACGTGAGTATTTGTTAATTTTAATATGTTAGGTCAGTTAAATATTGAGTATCAAGATCGATTACTGTAGGTAAAATTTTACGCGCAGTGGAAGACGTTTTAAAACCTGCCTCTAGGTTTCAATTAGCATCGCTTAGCTTCGTAGCTTAGCTTTAGCGTCTTAAGTGCATGATATTACTGTTGTTTAAGTGTTAGGAGCAGGCTTTTAAAGGTAACTTGAGAATAAAGTCAGAAGTTACAGGAATTTTCAGTTAGGACAAAATTAGGAAATTACCCAAATCATACTACGACCAAGTAAAATTTAGACAGTACATCGACTAGTTATGTCTTTGGTATCCATGGAAACACCGACCATTTTCCTTCAAAGAGACCGTTCCTCCTTAATAATAAAAATTTGAAATAATATTTAGAAAGTAAGAATTCAACCATTTATACATACTTGTACAATTTGATAACAATACTGTATACGCTGAACTATTTGAACTATTGTAGATCTCTACAGTTTACGTAGCAGGCGTAGGTGTGCTACGCGCTACGAAATACCGTATTGTCTTATAAAACCTAAACAACACAAAAAATATTGTATTTCCAAGCATAAACAATTTAGGCCTCAATCTGTGTCAAGCGATTTCATTCTAAAAATATCACGAGGTGTACTACTCGAAAGGACTGGCAAAGTGCTTTTTTCTCAACGACCTAAAAGGTTTAGGGTTTTTCCTATATTTAAATATACAATTACCATTCAAGCAAACAATGTATATATATAATAAAACTGTGACTCGAATATAAAATAATAAAAGTTATTCCAGAAACTGAATCCTCTCTATAACACCAATAAAAGCCAAAAAATCATTTTTAAAATTTTTGCTTGTCTGTTTAGTTGGAAAAGCGCAAAAATTACTTAACCTAAATAGTTAGGGATTTTATAGCTGTATTGTGCAAGTCTAACTTAAAGAGCATGAAACATGTTTTAGCTCAGCGAGGCTAGAGCGTTTAGGATAGAACTTAATAGAAATACTTGTATGTGTAATATGTGTAAAATTATCTGCAAAATTAACTTGTAAATTTAGTTCTGACATTTAGAACAATATCTTATAAGATATTGTACTAAGTTTCCATGATTATTATAATTTAGAGCGTTTTACAATGACTTTATTAGTTATTTAAGAACTTTGTCGCAGAGAGGATTATGGAGGAGTTAAATTGAACAACTTCTCCCTCAGATCGCAGATATTTATTGTTATTAGTTTTAAGAGTAACCTCTTTAAACTTATAACCATAATTCTTAATCATATGAAAAAAAATTTAACTCGGAGATTTAGATAAAGAGAAGGGAGGAGGAAAAAGGGGAATAGAGAAGAACACTACAAGTGGTGAAAATATTGAATGGACTATTGGGTAAACGCAAAGTAGATACTGCTACTGGACCGATAAATAATCAAACATTACAATCACTAGAGAAACCTAAGCAGTGACTTGGAGTTGTGACCCAGGTGTAGGCTTAAAAACGTCTTTTAAGGAATTATAACACTCGCCTCGACTGCCTAGGCTCTCCGTTTAAACCTAAGGTTAATTTAACCTAAGCCTAACTTACGCGTCGACATATACAATCTCAATTAAATTATATTTTGTTTTAAAATTAGTTAATTAGCTAGTAATCAGTCAATTGATTTTTAGTCTAAGGTAAAAGAATAATAATATGTTTCTACTTTGTACTTATCCTATTAATATTTAAAAAAATGATGTTTAGTCGTTTGAATGATATGTAGTACACAGATTATTTATATTGCTAATGGGTTACATTAGCTATTTTTTTTATCTCAGAATTAAAATAACGTAATAGCTAGTTCCATAGAGGGGCAAACATATTACATGGATTTAATTGAAATAATACATACAGATATTTTATAAGCAAGAATTATACATAGACCCTTTTGTATAGAAGTACCTATTTCATAGCGAGTGACTTGAGTCTATTGGTGGAAAATTTATTGAGTGAGTTAATTCTCTGTAGACCTAAGGCAGTAGTTACTGCGGACAAAGTCATAAGTAGATGATTTACATTTGTCACAACTCAGTTCGTAACAAACAGTATTTAATATTAAGAACTGAAAAATTGATTCCAAACAACGCTAGTTTCAGAATATTCAAAGAGCCTTTATTCTCATACTTTATTTCTGTAGTTTTACAATAATAAAGCGTGACATAATAAATGACAGTCCCCACTACACAATTAGCTGCAGCCTAGACTAATTTGCAACTAGGAGCCCATTTATTAAGAACTAATTGGTTTCAGAAATGCAAATGGGACTCGCTATACTATGCGGTCCGGCTCGCCAGTATTTGCTTAACGTAATGATACTGAAAGTATTAAAGGTCTTATTTAGAAAATGGGTCGTTTACAATAATAGCGAGATACATAAAGTTAATATTTACAAAGTAAAAAAATCTTTATTAGTATAGTTTTATTAAATAGATACGAAATAATGCTAATCATTGCTAACTTTTGTGATTTCAGGCTGTCATGTTAAATGAATATTATGTAAATGCATAATGCATATTATCATTGCTCATTTTATTAATGTCTAATTAATATTAATGTAGAATTCAGGATAAACTTATATTGTATTTCGGAGTAGAGAAAAGGCTTTTATCATATTTAATTTATTATTTATTACATCCATATTTAATTTGTTCATTGATTTTCATTAAAAAAGTAATACCTTGACCGGGCCTTAAGCACTTCATTTCGTTCAGTAAATCACTGTACAATATACATAGTACTAGATTGTTCATATTAATTGGCGTATGAGTTAGTAAGTAATGCAGAATAGTAATGGAGAATTGAATGCAAAGAATACAAGAGTTTCTTTTCTACTTTTCACGCGTACTAGGTATCATCGAAAAATCATCTTCACTTCACCAGAAGTGAAAATTTATACTCAAAAGGTTTGAGTATCCGTTAATGAGTTATATTCTCCACTTCCATGCCCATTTTTATTTTTTTGGATGGTGCCAAATTATAGTAGGTACTATAATCCAATTTAAAGTAGGTTAATAGCAATGTTACACATATGTATGAAATAATATAATTTAATAGCATGGTATCATATTGTATACTGATTGTATAGTTATCGGACAGCTTCTACTGAATTAGCTCGCAGTAAAGACTAATTCGTAGCGAGAAACTCAATTATTGAGAACTAATTGCTAACAGAAATGTAAATGAACCGCTTTGCTATGCAGTCACGTTGTATTCATCGTTATATTATCTTATAATACAGGAAATATAGGTGATGTTCATATTTAAAGTCAGTTCAAACAAAAAAATCTTGAACTTAAACGTCTGTAGGATATATAATAGATATATGTTACGGGTGAAATATAGGGAGAAATAGTTACTAGTTTCTACTACATATAAAGTTAGATTCTTAATAATCAATCGCCATTGTGCTATAAAAAAGGAGAGAAATATGATACCCATTACTGTACAGCAATACGTAATCACATGCAAATTAGACTGAGGCGAGCGGTGCCTGGGGCTTGAGACCCAGGAGCAGGTTTAAAGAGCTCTTTCATAATATATTAACTCTCACCTCCACCACTCGACCTCGCTAACGACAATAGATAATAAAGTAAACTTACGTGGACCTCGAGAAGGGTAACCTTAATCACGACACTATAAGACTACCATGTTCACTGCACGAAAACACCAGAGAGACTGAGACTAAACTATCGCACTGAAGGTTATATATTATCTTCACGTCGGTATACTTGAAATAATATAAAATGATCTACCCGCTACTACTACTTTATAAACAGTGTTGCTAACAATTGTCATTATTTTGTTGTTTTTTATGATAGACTAGGGGCCTGTCCCGGCTTCGCACGGGTGGATAATTTTTTTTTAACATTTTGACTCCCGCATTCTGTCGCTCCTCTATCGCCGCGTTACTCGCTGCGCTGCGAGGCACTCCACATCGCGTCCGCGACCCGTCAGGGATTATTTTTTATTTATCTTGATATTTTTATTTCGTAATATCTTTTGACTGGAATGTCCGATTTTAATAATTCAAAAAGTATTTTACAGGTATTGAAACAGTCTTGAATACGAAATAATTTATTTGGATAAGGATTAATACAAAGTTATAGAAAACATGGTCTGATTTTGATTGGCATTTTTATCAACTTTTAAAATGTAAAAAAGTAGTTATAGTGACATAACTATAATAGTTGGACATATGGTCTCGCGGAGTGTTTTGTAGATATTGATACGTTCTATAATATTGTAGAACATTTTTTTGTTCTATCATCAATACTTTTCGCAGCGCATGCGATGAAAGACATTTTATGGCTAATTTTTTTGCACCTTGCCTTGGTTTTAGTAATAATTTCTGAGGATCTCTAATTTTTTCCCGTAATAAATATAGCCTATGTTACTCAGGGAAAATGTAGCTTTGTAATGGTAAAAGAATTTTTGAAATCGGTCCAGTAGTTTTTATGTTTATTCGTTACATACAAAAATACAAAAATACAAAAATCCAAAAATACAAAAATACAAATCTTTCCTCTTTATAATATTAGTATAGACTAGCGGCCCATCCCGGCTTCGTGCGGGTGGAATATTATTTTTAAAAATATATTGGCCCTCCCGCATTTCGGTGCCCCCTCTCTTGCCGCTTTACTCGCTGCGCTGCGTCGCTATACTGGCCCGTCGCGTCGTCGTGTATTTTTTGTTTATATTGATATTTTTAATTTCGTAATATCTTTTGAATGGAAAGTCCGATTTTAATAATTCAAAAAGTATTTTACAGGTATTGAAATAGTCTTGAATACGAAATAATTTATTTGGATAAGGATTAATACAAAGTTATAGAAAACATGGTTTGATTTTGATTGGCATTTTTATCAACTTTTAAAATGTAAAAAAGTAGTTATAGTGACGTAACTATAATAGTTGAACATATGGTCTCGCGGACTTTTTTGTAGATATTGATACGTTCTATAATATTGTAGAACATTTTTTTGTTCTATCATCAATACTTTTTGCAGCGTATGCGATGAAAGATATTTTATGGCTAATTTTTTGGCACCTTGGGTTGGTTTTCGTGAGATTTCCTAAGGATATAATGTAGCTTTCTAATGGTGAAAGAATTTTTGAAATCGGTCCAGTAGTTTTTATGTTTATTCGTTACATACAAAAATACAAATCTTACTTCTTTATAATTATAATTTTTTATGATAGATAAGGGACAAACGAGCAGACGGTCCACCTGATAGAAAGTGGCCACCGTCGCCCATGGACATCGGAGAGTTATCTCTTGATTTGCCCATGCGTTGCCGTCTCGAAAGTTTAGTTAAGAGGGGAGCGAAGAGAATTCTGCGGTTTCAGTGGACCCAGAGTTCATTAGAACCGCAGCATTTATGGGATGGGAGAGGGAGTGGGTGGATCTGGCCCACATGCGGCTCGACCGGAACACGTTGCTTTTCCAGCGGCAGAGGGTAATTGTATTTTAACCCGTCCACAGGTAGAAAAGTATTACAACCCATTGTTTATATTAATAACTATGAAGTTGTACTTTTATTACCATGAAACTTCAGGCAGGAAGCAATGGTGCTTGGGGCTTGTGATACAGTTAAAAGTTTACTGAGCCCTTCTACAATGTATTGACACTGGTGCAGTATAACTGATTATGTATTACATTTTCATTTTCGCAACGATTGACGACAATACCGTTGATAACTTACTTTTAAAAAATACTTTTGTTACCTTGTTTCCACCACTCATTCTTAATATAAAAGTTTCAGGAAAGGGCACTTTCTCCTAATTAAGGAGAATTATAGAAGTTTTAACCTATTATGGAGTTTTCCTTATCCGGCAAATATTTGTTTTGATAACATAAGTCAACAAAAAAATATATTTTAAGACAAACACATGAAAGGATATATATGTTCACTCTTGGATTATTAAGTTTGTTTTTGTCCCTTGCAAGATATATACTATACTTATATTTTTGTATATAGTAACATAGTTTGATAGTTTAAATATGTAATTGATTAAAGTATAAAAATATATTAAAAAAACAGGCTCTAGAGTGTATGTCTGTATTTTACATAAGTCTAAGTCTTTTGCTTACTTGTGTCATTTGAAATATCCTAGAAATGCGAACATTAACCAAAATCTATTTATAAAACTTCACCATAAGATATTAAATTACGAGATTTTGTCCGACTAGAATTAAGTTTCTAATTAAAGGAGGACAACTTTTATTATGAGATTATTCCCGGATAAATTCATTCCCATAGGAACAGTATCTTTTTCGGGATAAGTCTTTAATATTTTTAATCTAGGTATCAAAGGTATTTGTATTACAAATTTCATTTAAATCTGTGACGCGTGTTCAAATATCGGAAAGCTTCATTTTTATAGATTTTATTACGAATAGGTGTTGGAGCTTAATTTGATTTGTTAACCGACTTCAAAAAAGGAGGAAGTTCTTTTTCAATTCGTCGGAGTCTTTTTTTTATGTATGTTCCCCGATTTCTCGAAGACGCCTAACCGATTTATAAAATTCTTTTTTTATTCGAAAGAGTGCACTTCCCAGGGGGTCCCATTGGAACCAAGTCAGGATCTGATGGTGAAATCAGGAGAAATCAAGGGAAACCCTCAAATTTCAGAGGCACTTACAATATTTGATCTATAAAATAATCAGATATTGTGTATTATGTTATTGCTGAGCTGATGTGAAGACACAACTCCTCAACGTTTAGGAGTTAGAGGATACTTCTTTAAATATTATGGGGACGTACTGACAACTAATTGTATACTTTGAATATATTAAGGTAAGCTGATAAGAGAGAAAAATAAAATATTTAAAAAAAAAATTGAACCGACTTTAGTTTGATTATTTTTTACTTTTTTGTGAGTATCTACATCTACACTATTATATAAAGAGAAAAGATTCGATTGTTTGTATGTTTGTATATTTGTATGTTTGTTTGTTGCGAATAGGCTCGAATTCGTAATTGAAGGTTTTCTCAGGAACTACTAATCCGATTTTAAAAATTCTTTCGCTGATAGAAAACTACACTATTCGTGAATGACAAAGATGATTTAGTGTCGCCAAATACATTTTTTAATTAATAGAACATGGCCGTATCGTTGCTACTGATCCGATTTTAAAAATTCTTTCACTGAGAGAAGTCTATAGTATTTCCATCTCTCTTCCTCTAATATACTATGATTCTCTCTCATCCTCTCTCTTTTTTCACTCTTTAATTTTTAACTTTATCTCTGTTCAGAAAGATCAGTCTCATTTCGTTTTCTTTCTTTCGATCTCTGTCTCTTTCTTTCTCCTTTATCTACTCAATTTTATTTTTGCTCTGTCCTCTATATTGTCTGTCGCTTTTCTTTTTCTTTCTATCATTTTTCTTTTTATAACTTTTTCTAACGCTCTCTCTCTTTTCAAATAATGACAAACTATACAATTACAGTACAAATTGAGGACATCAAGTATAATATTGCTTTAAATACTCGGAGCGAAGCGAGGGCAGGCCGCTCGTTATTTATATTTTGAAGTCGGTTCAATTTTTATTTTAAAAATATTTTATTATTAATTAATATTCATTACTGAATAGCCTCTCGGGTTGTATTGAGTGGATATTTAACAAACATAAACCTTAAAGACTTTCATACTATCGATAGATTACTTTTACGATAAGTGTATTGATTTTGATGTTAAACACGATACGATGTAGGTTAATGGTATAAGGTTAATAGTTTCATGGATGCAAGAAGTACATCGTGTTTTTACTTGTTAATCACTAAATAAGTGGAAATGCTGCTACTTTTATATTCGATTTATTAAAATCAGATTTAGATTTAATATGTATATATATGTCGGAGAATAGTAAAAAGTTATAGATTAAATCGAATCATCATCGCTGTCTATGGCGTTGGAGTAGGGTAGTAGTCACTTCCGTTGTTTTGGCAGTCTCGACCCTCGACCCTTTATATGCCATCGACAGTCTGACTGAAGTCTTAGTCCTGCGCGGTCTTTCAAGAAGTGAAGTAGTGTCTAAATAGTGATAGTGTTGTGCAGTGTTGTGTTAGTGCTAGGAGTGCTGTCCGATCAAGGTCACGTGAGTACCTTACAATGTAATTACCTCGTCTTGTGTTAGGTTAGGTTTATGTGCGTTTAACCTTGGGTTTAAATAGAGAGCCTAGCAGTGGAGGCGAGTGTTGTAATTACTTAAAGGAGCTCCTCAACCCTACACCTTGGTCACAAGTCCAAGGCACTGCTTAGGTTTCTCTCGTAATTGTTAGAGATCATATTTGATCATTTATGGGTTCAATAGGAGTATCTACGTTGCGTTTAACCAATGATCCGTTAAATACAATCACCCCTGTTAGTGTTTCTCAACATTTCCCTCTCCTTCTTGCTTCTCACCATTTAAAATCCCCGACATATATATATCAAACGTGTCTCGATCTTGATTTGTTACATAGGATTTTCCTTATTTAGGTATTTATTTTTTGTGTAAATAATTATTTTTTACTTCTATATTTAAATATGTGTATAACTCATTTCGTCTTCAAAGGCTGAGCCAATTATGATGAAAAAATTAAAAATTTCGTATTTACTTAATTTTTTTTAATGAAAAATGTATAATAGTAAAAAATATCTATTTTTATTTATAATATTAGGAAGATCATGGAATGCCTTCCGATTGAATTAATGACGTCACGACTTAGTGATCGTTTTTTTTCTTCAACTTTAACTACTTGTAACAGTAAATTAGGTCTAGCATCGTCTTGTAGAAATTTGCATAAAATTTATGAACTATTTGTCTACATTTATACGTACAAAATACCTATATTATTAGTATCTGAATAACGAAAGGATGACGTCACATTTTATCATTTAACCGATTTCTTTGAAATTAAATTTTCTTGCAAACAGAAATAATAGCTATTAGATTTCATACTGAAATAAAAACCTAATGACTTCTGAGCTAAACGAATATAACAGCTAATCTATATTTAATATTTAAAGCTGAAGAGTGTGTTTGTTTGTTTGCTTGAACACGATAATCTCAGGAACTACTGATCCGATTTGAAAAATTCGTTCAGTGTTAGATAGCCCATTTATCGAGGAAGGCTATAGATCATATATCATCACGCTACGGCATACGACGTATATATAAAAATCAAGATTGATATATCATGTAAATGTCATCCAAAATTAGTTTCCGAACAACTAAAGTTAATAAAAGCATGGAAAAAAGAAAACTAAGGAAGTTGAAGTGTCACAAGAAGGGTCGTGTTCTGGCGAGTTCTAAAGTGCAAGAAACGCTCTCCTCATGAATCAATGTCCACGCCAATGTACTTGTAGTTTATTTTCTATTCAACGTTTTCACAGATTCGTTGGTAGCTTGCTACTTGTCCTCTTGCTATTAAAAAAAATGTTGCAAACCATTTATTATTTATAATATGAGCTTTTAGTTTAGTTTTTCTACAGCAAAAAAAATTAATTCAAGGAAACTTTTAACACTAAATGTTACATTTAGTCTAGACGGAAGTTTGTCTAGGTATTTCAGAAATATGACTGTTAGGATACACTTTTGATTTAATATATTTTATAATAGTATCCGGGCTGTTACAATATAATTTGACTTCCTTTACGTATTTTAAATTTATTTTAAGATATAATTTTACGAATATCCGGTGTATATTTCTCAATTGTTAGAACATATTTTGACTTTATTCTAAAATATTATGAATATCCGGTCAATAGTATCCGGTTGTCTTAATTTAGTTTTCTTATTTGGACTACCGTGATTTCGAGTCATTCGGTACTTGGGTGTCAGAGCGACAAGAGCTCCCGAAAAGTATTTAAGGAGGAGACCATACGGCTGGAAGCCGGCTATAAACTCTGTAAGTTGTATTATTCCATCAATCCTTTTTTGTGTAAATTATATAAGTTGGCTGAAGTATTATGTGTATTACATTTAAAATGCCCTTCATATTCCTGTTTATTATAAAACTGATTATCAATATTGTGGCGCGTTTTACTATTATGAGTATCTAGCCGAAATTAACGCAATATTTACATGAATTATTAGTACTTCCCTTACAATGACATACTTTAAAGTATAAAATCTTTAAAAAATCCTTCGTAAAACCATATAGAATAGGCTATTATGAATATCTGGTGATCTTAGGATGTAGGAGTAAAAAAGACGCAAATCTGAAGATGAAAGTTGGAAGTTTCATTTCAAGAGCAACAATATGCGACAAAAAAATTATTAAAAAAAAATATATTTATTTTCCGTCAAATTAATAGGTTCGTTACAATGTAGTGACTGAACGTGCATTGGCTAATATCATTTAGTAAACCACGAGTCACGAGATTATTTAGTGTATAAACAATCTTATATCAAACTTTAGCGTACCCTAGAATATTTCACACTTATCTGAAAATAATTTCGCACTGGGGCTAGAAAGTTATGGAACTTTTCATTTGGTATTGCACGTATAGGAAAAAAGAAACCCTTATAGGATCACTTCGTCCATCTGTCAAGACCCTTTTACCAGAAACGCGTGGATGTATCAAATTGAAAGTAATATCAAATACTCAAGCCTGCGGTCAAAAAATCAAGCTTCGAATTCCACGTATTGAAAAGATATGACCGTTAATGTGGTCACTCACATAATTATCAGGTATTTTCCTTTCTCTAGTTTCTCAAATACGTAAAAAGATCAAACTTCTAAGTCAATTTAAAGAAAAGATTAAGCCGCTTTTATTTCTTGTATTGTAATTTTGATTTTTAAGATAAATCAAAATTCCCAGGCTTCGTCGTTTCACCTAGGAACATGATTTTTGGCAAGAAGGTCTTATAACACTAGTTTAGAGAAAAATCCGAAAAATGGCAATTTGTTGTTACATCACGAAAAAAATGTTCTTTTATAGATTTAAGTTTTGACGCATTTTATTACTTTAGCATGAAATATTAGCTGGAAATAGTAAATCTCAAGACTATATTACGTGACCCAAGTCGTAGACGAAACAGGTAATTGTTATCATGCTCGTACGCATAACGTATGTCCTGTGCCTGCGATATAAAATCTGGCAAACCATAACACCGCGTTGAGTGTATTACACTTTTAGGGTAATGGTATCATTTTTCAAATTACATTATTATGAGACGGTATACCTTGAAACGTTTTTTCTTCTGGTATATTTATAGTGGAATCTCTGCTTATAAGATTAGATAAAAAATTATATATTCTTAGGTAAGAAATATAAACAGTTAGCAACACCGATTATAAATTAGTATTCGCGCGTAGTTAATTTTATCTTATTTTGAGTAGAGAGGATTGAGTTAGTCTGTACATAATATTAAAATAGTGAGACTAATAGTGTACAGGCTTCCGTTATCGAGGAGTAATATACTTTATTATTTTAATATTTGTTACAAAGGTTCAGCGGTGGAGGTGATTTTTTGCAGACCAGAAGACGTTTTTAAACCTGCTCCTGGGTACTGCTCGGCTCCTATTCTAGAGCACAACTCCTATACTCTTAATAATAGTATAAATATATTTGTTTAACATGATTTTTTTTCTAAAAATACATGATTAGATTAGCACTCAATATCACTCCCGTTGTGGTATGGCAACATTTCACGATGACAACTTACTATAAATAGGGGTATAATAAAGTGTAGTGCACAGTTGCTAGATTTCTATAATCCTACTCAACTGTCGTGAGTGGTTTAGTTACTTGGTTTGGTTAAATGCTAGGTTGCAAGCAGTGAAGGTCAGAGTCTTTGTGATCACCATAGCACTTTTTAAGCTAATTTAAAATTTGAACTTTATCGATCGGTAACTGTACAAACACGCCCCTTGTTTACGGTGTGGATCATTCTTATGTTAAAAATTACAATAAAAAGAAATACATTTATAAAACAAATAGAATAAATATCTAATAGAAAATTTAGTCAGAATTTTTTTTTTTATTTACTAATCCATCCAAGTTTTCGTTACTTGCCTGAAAGTTCATTGTACTTTGGTTTTTTTATGGAAAGTAGTTTATATCCTGCGTGCGTGTTGAAACCTGTCTTTTATATATTATAGTATGGTAATCAGTTGAAGGTTGTATGACAAAAAGTGTACATGCAAAAAACTCGATGTAAAAAGTAGTGTGGATGAGGTGCCATCATGCGAAAGAGGGGAATTTTGAAAAATCGGTAGCGGACCCGTCAAAGCGTACACTTCCGCGCGGTTGCGCCTGAAACGCTCGCGTGACAATAATATGATGAAATAACTCAGCGCGTGTCACTTTTATATCAAAATAAGTAATGTATGAACTGCACAAATATGCTACATTTTACAAGTGTGTCAGTAAATTGAAAAAAATAAATTGCAGTTTAAAAAGCGTCAGTATATTTCATAAATTTTCGTCACTTCTGAAAGCATACCTACTTAATGTATCAGATTGTGACCTAAGTGCAGGTTTACAGAGCTTTATAACACGATTTTTTCACACATCCACTTCTTGACCTCGCTACTCGACAACAAACAGCACTTGTACTACTTTAGACGATGTTAACTGTATAAAAGTACTAGAACATATACCATAAACTGGGACAAAGGGGTTATAGTACCGAGCAAGTGGGCTTTTCTTAATATAATAAAAAGATAACAGGATACATTTAATGTTCTTGTTAGCAACATTGCAGATAGCATTTGATTGGCAATTAAATTACAGCGATTCATCATAAAGATATCCCAATAGTTCAGAGGCAGTTTAACTAATGTTTTTTTTAAAGTGAATATGGAATTATTACATAGTAGGGCTTAACACTTATTGAGGATTAAATATTAAAAGTTTAAATGTTAGGCAGCAAGATCGAGTAGAATATGAGAGATATTAATGCATATTATTAAATGTCTTTATTGCATATTATAGTTTATAAATAGTTGAGTAATTAACTTCCTATGGTTTATATAAAGTATTTATTGTAAAATAAAACTTGTGTACGTGTTTATGACACACTAGAAAATAATTCAAACCACATTGCGAGTCCACAGTATAGAATAACCAAGATAAACGATACGTACCTAAGAGAATATACTCATATTTCATTCTAATAGAAAAACCGTGCAGATGTGCTGTGTGAAGTATTTTTCATCTAGAGTGGGCAGATCACGGAATATAGCAATAGTGGAATAGCGTTTGTTTATATGTAATTACAGTCTCTTAAAGCTTTTAAAAAGCAAAGTGATGTGAAAGCCTCTCTTTGATGTACACTACTGTGCACTTGGGTAGTTGTTATCTCTATAATTTTTACACTGAGTAAGAGACAGTCTTCGCATAGATGTAATTTACAAATAAAAAAATTAAGAAGAGCTACAACCACAGTTTTTTATTAGTGTTTATAGATTTTTTTATTAAAATTAATGCAATTATAGAGTGTTAAAGAAAGACAATCAAAAAACATTCTTGCAAGATTATTGTAAGCGTGAAAGTATACTGACTACTTCTTTTTTTTTAAAAAGATTGTTTTTTACAAAAAAGAAGTAGTCAGTATACTACTACGGTTTGTGACTGGGTCACTTCCTTCTTGCAGGATGCTCTCTATGCGAAAGAAAGGGTTTAAAATTAAAGATTAGCAACTTGCATTACAAACTATTAATATTTTTAACCCTTCCATCTAATTTGAGTTTTCAATTTTTGAATAATCTTTTGAAATCGTGAATCCTAACTACTGCAGGTTACTAATTGTATTTATTCTAAATGTTACGTATCTGGTCTTTAACAAAAATTGCCAAAATGTTAAAAATAATTTTTCTAGAGACTATTCCACTCTTTCTACTTCATGAATAGACAGATAGTGTCGTGCAAATAGAAATGCGGATTGTGCGATGTCGTGTGGCAGTAAAATATGAATAGCGCTTAATGATACCAGTTTATCGATAGACGAATTAAGCTTGAATCATGATTATTGTAGCATCGGTAGTAATAAGCAATGTAATCACTGGCGCTAGTACAGGAAATTGGAAGTTCTAGGTATTTTTAAAATTGCTTAAATTCATTTGAATAACTCTTAATAATTTGAATTAAGAGCTACAGTTAAAGTTAAAAAGGAAACTAGTGTTTGTTAGCGCCATAACGTTTTTATCTATATCTATACTTAATATATAAAGTTGAAGAGTTTGTTTGTTTTCTTGAACGCGCCTAATCTCAGGAACTACTGATCCGATTAGAAAAATTCTTTCAGTGTTAGATAGCCCATTTATCGAGGAAGGCTATAGGCCATATATAATCACGCTACGACCAATTGGAGCGGAGCTATATACGGACGAAATCGCAAGGGTCGGTAGCCAGATATTTATAGACGCAGGGGTAATTCGTTCCCTATTTAATCTGTGAACGACAGATATCGCCGGGTCACAACTATTTAAATTAAAATATATAAAGTGATATATATATATATATATATGTCGGAGCATAGTAAAAGATTATCGATTAATCGAATCGTTATCGTTGTCTATGGCGTTGGAGTGGGGTAGTAGTCACTTCCGTTATTTTGACAGTATCTACCCTCGACCCTTTATATGCGATCGACAGTCTAACTGAAGTCTTAGTCGTGCGCGGTCTCAAGAAGTGAACATCTAAGTAGTGCTAGTGATAGTGATAGTGTCAAGTGCAGTGTAGTGTGGAAGTGCTGTCCAACTAAGGTCACGTAAGTCCTTACAATGTAATTGCCACGTGGTTAAGTAAACACAATGTTAGGTTAGGTTAGCCTTAGGTTAGGTTAGCCTTAGGTTAGGTTAGCCTTAGGTTAGGTTCGCCTTGTGTTAGATTCGGTTTATGTGCGTTTAACCTTGAGTTTAAACAGAGAGCCTGAGCAGTGGAGGTGAGTGTTATGATCATTTAAAGGAATTCCTTAAGCCTACACCTTGGTCACAAGTCCAAGGCACTGCTTAGGTTTCTCTCGTAATTGTTAGAGATCATATTTGATCATTTATCGGTTCAATAGGAGTATCTACGTTGCGTTTACCCAATATTCCATTCAATACCATCACCCCCTTGTAGTGTTCCCCAATATTCCCTATCTCCGTCCTTCCATCTCCTTTCACATCGTTTTATAATCCCCGACATATATTTTAAAGATTACTAGCAGTATGGATAACATACTACTAGTATTCCCTTGACCCCTCCTAGTAAGCTAATAAATAGCTTGTGTCAGGAGTGGGCCACGTCAGTAGTCCAATGTCCGGGATTTGAACCCACGACTTGTTGATCGTGAATCCAACGCCCGAACCACTGAGCTACTGACGCTTCAAGATATTAAGTTCGAGTATTTGTGTTCAGTGTATGTGAAAGTGAAGTGTCGTTAAGTGAAGGATTAATTAATAGTTAATTGCAGTAATTAGAGTCTGACTAGCGATCCGCTCCGGCTTCGCACGGTTTCTCTTTTACAATATGCATTTAATATATGTATGTAAATACATCCTCGAATTCTGTCTATTGATGAAAACCGCATTAAAATTTGTAGCGTAGTTTAATATATTCAAGCGTAAACACAGCGGGGAGCTACTTATTTTATACTATGTAACGATAGACTAAATTTTTAAAACAATGCATTCCAGTTGAGCTTTGTATTTCGCAATGCAATTTCAAAGAATCTTAAATACGGGATTGTAAAAGAAACTACGTGCAGTTAGCAGATTGCTATTCTGCTACATTTTTTGTTAAGCTTTGCATTTTAAATTTTAATTTAATATATACTAAATTTACAAGTTTATATAATTTAATTTTTAAAATCAAACGTTTTAGTATAGCGGACGTAAAAAAATAATTGTGCGTGTTTGCTTTGTTTGGATGTTTGTTACTCAATTACACAAAACAGTTTATTTTGGGTTGTATTATGGAAGTTTACTTAACAATAGAGATCAATCTTCAAATATTTTCGAAAAGAAAGCTACGATATCTATCCAATATCGATATTTCTATACCATTTACACTAGATCAAGATAACCATAAAGGAAAGTGGCTGTAGAAACGAAACGGTCCAGTCATCAATCGCTGCCGACAAAATGCAATTTAACTTTTCAAATTCAAACAAGCTTTATTTGAATCCTATCAAGACAAACGAGTTCAATGTTTGACTTTTCTTGTATCCTGCTTTCATTTAGATAGAGAGCTTTCTACATACATGTATTCAGATTTTCATAATACATTTAGAAAGAGTTATGTAGATTTACCCAAGTATATTTACTATACAAAACCGATAGATTGCATAATGTGCAAAGATTCCATATAATAACTTATCAATTACCAATACATTTTTTTCTGCATATGGATACCTAATCAGCTGAATTATATTATAATATGCCCATGGAGACCCCTGTTAAAGTATAGTTAAGAAAATATTGCTGTGGATTTAGCATTTCTAGAGCCGAAACATCGAGTTTGCTGGAACCACCTCATTCATGGAAAAATATGGAAGGAAAGTTTGGCTTACCATAATGTGTTAATACATTTAGCAATCAGGTGACGGGCTTTTCGTTTATCGCCATAGGGTTTGGGACTCATCAATCACTCAAAGAAATCATTATAATAAAGTAATTTTAAATAATTCGATTGGTGGTAATAAAATGACTATACTGAAAGCAATATACCAAGCAGGTAGTTTTTTCATTTTTCATATTTGATGTGATCTATTTTGATCGTTTACCAAGACTCATTCCCAGAACATTATCATATTCCCTTTTCCTTGACATATGGTATGCAAATATTGAGTAGTTTACTTAAAATTCTGCATTCAAAGTCGACGGAATAAAACGGATTATTGACAGAATGAATATGCATGAAGCAAGATTATTCGGAGCGAGTGTAATGTTTGTTCCAATCGCGTGTTGCCATAATAAGTAATTCCCTGACAAAGCTTACATCTTGCTGTAACGAGTTTATGCTTATATGAATAAAGCAATTACGCTTAACTAACAATTGTTGATTAGCATTCAAAGCTCAAAATTACTTTATTAATTGTTTTAGGTGGTATTAAAATATTAATACTATAAAATATCGATATAAAATATAATTAGAATAATTTGATCAATGTCTCGATTATCGAATATTAACTTGGTAACACAGGCCTACCCTGTATTTTGTATTATAAAAAGGATAACTTTTACGCAATAAAGTTTAGTTGCTCTAGGAACTCATTTCAGTGTTGTGTATTTAAAGATAATTTGCTGAATATTTAAATATTTAGTGTAATTGCTATTTTGCTGAAGAAGTGTTAAATATTAGTCAAGACATTCTAAGTGCCTTTTTTTCTTAAATATACCAAGAGAGGGGGTAGTTGACAGGGTGAATAAAGAAACACCTATTCTTCAACCTGTTTTCTCAAGTTTTCCTCACTTTCTAGGTGTTTTAGGAATATTTTTTTTCCTCCCCGCTAAAATATAAGTCGGCGGCAAAGGGGAGTAGAGGGATTGATAGAGAGTACCAATACCCCACTCACCTCCCTCCGCACCCTTCGTTGCGTCAGCACTTGGAAAGTCCAGCCGGGGAGTGTTTACAGGTAGTCATAAAGCCTTTTAATCCTGCACCTAGATCGCAAGCCACTGGCACTGCTCGGCATCCGTCTGGATTGCAATTATAGTCTTTTGAGTGTAATTGTGCGGTTAAGCTGTCGTACAAAAAATTACTAAAACAATTCAGCTATGAAATTTACAAAAAAAATTGAAATATCTATATATATATAAATTATAGGTTATTTTTTATAGAATTCTTATCAAAATTAATGCCAATAAAACTGTTTACAGCTGTTTATATGTACAGTGCTGTAACATTGCTAACACAATAACATTAAACTACCAACAATAGTTTAATTCTGTTTTATTGCTCAACAACTAAGTTAACCAAATAGGCAATTATACACTTTATTACTGAAGTTATAAAATATAAAGCACCTGATATTGTACAGTTACATTTATTTAATGTCCTTAGAGACAATTGCTTTTAAACGCCCTTTGTCTAGTTAATTGTAAATAACTTTGTAGCTATTTCACTTTGCAAAAAGTAGGGCTTGAGAAAGTTATTTTTGTAATTAAAGTCAAAGAAATTAAGATACTTGTTTACTCCATGAAAAATATCTCAAATATTAATTAAGAAAAATATTAATTCCATTACTTAATTCGCAAATAATGAGGTTACTTGTATCGATATTTTATTTGTTCCAAGCAAAACTAGTACATAATATAATCAACTTAGTGCTTTAAAATTAGTAATAAAAATACATCTACATTCTACATACACATATACAGACACCATAATTGCTGTTTGCAGCTCTTGTATAATTTTTTTGTGATATTTTACGTTGTCATGTAAAAAAGGACAGACCGACGTTCAGAAATTAAATAGAAATGAGTAACAATTTTAAGAATGTTTGACATCTAAAATCTTCTACAGATAAGGCTATAAATTGAGATGACTGAGAACAAGGTGACTGTTTTCAAAGTAAATAGATCAAAGTAAAGCTAAAATCGAAAAATAAACATGTGTATGGAACTTGGAAGAAGAGTAAAGAAATCAAGAGATAAACTCAATAAAAACGCTACGCTCGAAGTGACGTCTTTTCAATTTATTAAGCAGGGTTTTAATTAAAACTTAGTATAAGTTAGTATAGCTAACGGCACGTAAGTATAGGTTTAACCTTGAATGCGCAGAGGTCACTATTGGGGCTTTTTTAGCGGGGAGAGCGGGGCGCTCACAAAACGCAACTTTCCTCCACTATTTTTGGTCAGACCTAAAGTTAGCTGCCGGCTACTGTATCTATGGAAACTAATTCAATAACTTTGGCGATCGATGAACATCAAATGTACTATATATATTTTTCATTTCGTTCCTTTTCCCAAGTTCTATTCAATTAAAACAAAACTTTAGTAGTCTCGACTCTACAGAACTTTAAAAGTAGAGAATGAAACACATTATTAAATGAATATTCATCAAGCACTATTTATACAAACTGATGTTTATTCATATCGCGTATTGTTACAGTAAATAAAACTGGAAAATAGTGAAATGTTTTTGGAATTCGCTTCAGATAGTTTCTGTTACAAAATCCCTCTATATTTTTCACCAACTTCTAGTGAGGTTATAAAATTGTGTATTTTTTTTATCAAATCAATCTCAGGCGTAGTAACTAAAAATGATTTATTTTCTAACTTTTAATTTTTTTATCCCAACTAACATTCACAAATAATCAACATTATTTAGAAACAAATACTAGTAAACCGAGCAGTGCCTGAGACTTACAACCCAGATACAGGTTTACAAATTCATTTTACAGAATTTTAACACTTTAAATCATTACGCCGCCAGTAATGTGGATCAAATTAAGGAATTATCGGACATTACAACATTACTTTTAAGAATGTATATGTTATAAAATCTATTTTATAAATTCACTTGTCAATCTGCCTCAGTTCGATTAGGATAGAAGTTGTAGATAGGTTAAGCAAGTTAGTAATTCGGAATATAATATTATGTATATCAATAAATTTATATTTTCGGGAAAAAAGTACCCTATGCTTTAAACCACTCGATAAAGTATCCGTATATCAAATTTCATTCATATCACAAACAGCAACTTTACGATTTAATTATATGTATTGATAGATATATTAATCAGAAAGTAAGCAAAATGGTTTATTATATCAATAACAATACGCAAAAAGAAATAAAATAAATCATGACATTGATCATAATCATTTATCCAGTAAACAATAAACAGGGAAGCCAAGAGGAAAATGTTCAGAGCAAGCTCTCGCAAATAATGACAACTTCCACATTTTTCCTATTTCGTTTTCTTTTTGTAGAAGTCTTGTAACAGGGCTTTTCGTTGCGATATCACATTTTCACAGTCGATGCACAAAAGTAATGAACTCGGATATAAAATCTGTTACTGAATCAATTTTATCAAAATATTTTATGACTAATGAGATGAGAAAACGTTAGAAAGATTTATTAAATATTTCGGGAAAATATATATGTCGGGGATTTTAAATTATGTGAAAGGAAATGGAAGGAGGGAGATGGGGAATATTGAGGAACACTAAAAGGGGGTGATGGTATTGAATGGAATATTGGGTAAACGCAACGTAGATACTCCTATTGAACCGATAAATGATCAAATATTATCTCTAACAATTACGACAAAAACCTAAGCAGTGCCCTGGACTTGTGACCAAGGTGTAGGCTTAAGGAATTCCTTTAAGTGATCACCACACTCGCCTCCACTGCTCAGGCTCTCTGTTTAAACCTAAGGTTAATCACACATACCACATAAACCTAACCTAACACAAGACGAGGTAATTACACTGTATGGTACTCACGTGACCTTGATCGGACAGCACTCCTAACACTAACACAACACTGCACAACACTATCACTATTAAGACACTACTTAACTTCTTGAGAGACCTCGCACGACTAAAACTTCAGTCAGACTGTCGATGGCATATAAAGGGTCGAGGGTCGAGACTGTCAAAACAACGGAAGTGACTATATTCTATATAGTATTATTCGATATTCTTTTACTATTTTCCGACATATATGTCAGAGAATAGTATTATAGACTGATCGAATCGTCATCGCTATCTATGGCGTTGGAGTAAGGTAGTAGTCACTACTGTCGGTTTGACAGTCTCGACCCTTTACATGTCATTGACAGTCTGACTGAAGTTTTAGTCGTGCGCGGTCTCTCAAGGAGTGAAATAGTCCCTGGATAGTGTTAGTGTTGGAAGTACTGTCCAATTAATGTCATGTGAGTATTAAGTTAGGTTGCCACATCTTGTGTTGAGTTTAACCTTCGATTTAATCAAAAGCTTGAGCAGTGGAGGCGAGTGTCCCAATTGCTTATAGGACGTCCTTAAGCCTACACCGTGGTCACAAGTCCAAGGCACTGCTTAGGTTTCTTTCGTAATTGTTAGAGATCATATTTGACTATTTATCGGTTCTGTAGGAGTATCTACGTTGCGTTTACCCAATATTCCATTCAATATTGTCCCCCTTTATTCAATATTTCCCACTCCTCCTTTTTATCATTAAAATCCCCGACATATATATTATTCTTTAAACAAATACAATATTTTACACACCACGTTATTTATACCATAGGTAATCTATCAAAATCCGGTGATATGTGTGTCTACCAATACATGATAAGAAATACAAACTAACGTGATCGACTACCGGAGACAGAATGTATCAGTCCTTTATGACATCTGTCAAGTAGAATTTTGCGTCCTTATTAAAGTAAATATTAAATTATTGCCAGCGGGGTAGGAGAATTGACAACTGAACGACTTCAGCAAAGCGAAATGGAGCAAAAGTAAATTAGGTAGGTATTATACTCAACAAAAAATAACAATATTTTGTTGCGTAGATATCTCTCCGTGTATTATGTTTTGAACGCACATTTTGTACACAGTTACGAATAGATTCATGACAGTTTTATATTGGCTTTAGACTAAATATTGGAGCAAAAAATTATAGAAGAAAAGATTCTAAAAAGTGCTTATTTTAAGAATAACATTGTGTTAATTGTTAATTGGAAGCTAGCCCACATGCGGCTCGACCGGAACGCGTTAGAGACACTTGGCGGTCGGATTCGCAAGCCAGTCGGGGAACAGATCCCCTACCACCAAGGGGGTGCTGGGTTACTCGGCTCTTACGAGATGCTCTCCCAGCGGCAGAGGGAAATTGTATTCTAACCCGTCCCCTCACAGGTAATGTATCTATGAATGTTTGATCGGGTGGAATTATGCAATTCAATTTATAATCAGATATCTTCAATCGATTGAGCCGATATTGTATACAGTTTGGATGAAAATGCATGGTTACCTGTGTGACGTCATTTTTAATCCAACAAGGCCGAAGGTTCAAAATGGCGGACTAGTAATTTTTAAAGCACTTCTACAATATGGGTTTCAAATGAAAGAGCTTACAAAGAATTCCTCAAAAATAAAAATGACGTCAATCTAAATTTTCAAACTTTGATATGCATTTGATACATTTATATTAAGATGTAGAGTAAAATGAAGATAGTTTCAAAATATTATTTACTTTAAAACATAATTTATATAAATGGGGAAAATTATTAATGTATAGCAAAATATATTACAATACTAATATGTGGATACCTACTCTGAAATATTAAGCAATGTAAATAAAGACAAATAATCCACCTTAAAATATTTTATTTATCTACAACCAGTTCGGAATGATATTAATTTGAAGAGAAGAACTGGCAAGAAACTCCTCTAATGTTACTTTCAAAATATAGATTTACCAACATTATATAACATCGATACTATTTAGCAAAGTTTCACTATTTATACAAGATATTAGTAACTTATCTTTATATGGTTGTACAGTAACCAAGATTATCCAACAGCATCACCACCAGCACCTCGTTACAGAGCAACAGCGTAACGACTATACAGAATTGTAACTAAAGTATCAGCACCTCGTTATAGAGCAACAGCGTAACGACTACACAGAGTTGAAACTAGAGTCCCCGATCCAACCCGTATCTGCCCTTTTATAGAAATACTGTCACAAACTAAGCTAGGCAAATTGTGGCGCTATTAATACTAACTTAAATACTAAATTACATTATTTATAATATTAGACAATATTTATATCATTTGACCAGCTTAATATTAGTCTACATTATTTATTTAATTTATTAATTACAATATTAGAGTAATATATTAGTATTTCAAATATTGGAAATTAAACAATTTATAAATAAGAAATTAATGGTTAACTTTCATTGAAGATCAAACAACTAACATACTAAATTACATTATTTACAATATTAGATAATATTAATATTTGACCAGTTTAATATTTGTCTATAATATTTATTTAATTTATTAATTACAATATTAGAATAATATATTCGCATTTCAAATATTGGAAATTAAACAATTTATAAATAAGAAATTACCTTAACTTTTATTGAAGATGATACAACTAACATACCAAATTACATTATTTACAATATTAGATAATATTAATATCATTAGACCAGTTTAATATTTGTCTATATCATTTATTTAATTTATTAATTACAATCTAAGAATAATATATTAGCATTTCAAATATTGGAAATTAAACAATTTATAAATAAGAAATTAACCTTAACTTTCATTGAAGATCAAACAATTAAAATACTAAATTACATTATTCACAATATTAGATAATATTAATATCATTTAACCGGTTTAATATTTGCCTAAATTATTTATTTCATTTATTAATTACAATCTTAGAATAATATATCAGTATTCCAAATATTGGAAATTAATCAATTTATAAATTAGAAATTAATGTTAACTTTCATTGAAGGTCAAACAATTAAGATGTTGCCAGTCTAAGAAAACAATTTACCATGCTCATTTAATTATTTACCCTAATAATGTTATTATTTTATAACACATTCATTTAAATATTATTTCTGAAATTCTGAGATCAGTTATAAATTATTATCTGTTTTAAGTTAAAACTAAGTCAATAAATAACTTAGACTATAATCGGTACGAAAGTGTCTAAAATCAACTAATAAATCAACCCAAATAATCTAATGACCAGATGAATGAATGAGGTGTCAAGCGGACTTTATCAGCCAAACAATAAATTGCAGACTGAAACCCGGTCAGGAAAATCGGAGGCTATTGTGTTTAACGTTCATTCGATTGCTACATTCATTCTTCCATTCGAATGTGATTTGCATGTGCAGACTACGAGTTTCGGACAGTAAAGTTCATGGCGTAAATGGGGATTGAATTGACGGAGGACCATTTGTTTTGGTTAACATTAACAAATAAAAACCATGTAAATATTTTGGCTGTATACCACTGTAGTTTACATTATAAAAGTCTAGCTTAGAATTGTGTCCTGTTTCTAACACTTCACTGGTTTGACCACTTATAGCTTGTCTCAATAGATTAGAGACAGCTTGACAAATAATTTTATAGCGTGAACGTTTTTGAATCAAGGATTACACTATTAGTTAGTTTAGTAAGTTGTAAAAGAGTTGTAAATTGGCCCTAAAACCTTCTGTTGGGTCACAAGTCTCAGTGTAAAGACACTCAGCTTCTTGTCTATAGTCTACGTTAATATTACTATAACATATTAATGATTCTAGATCTAGATATTTTGATAAAAATGTATATAAATTTATATTATATTTTTATATTGTTGTTAAAATTATTAAGTACACAGTTAAATTTAAATTGAAAGTTACACTTTTAAGAACAAATTAAAAATGTTTATTTCGTACACTGACGTATGTGATACCATTTGTACTTGTGAAAGCTCAGCTCTATCCCTCTTAAAATGTAGCTCTAAAGGGGATATAGCTTTGTTACACTAAATAGAAGGTGGTAACAAGAATTATGGTCTTTCAAGCTATTTAATCTACTTTTACACTGCTGCAAAGTTTTCTATGAATAAAACTGTATGTTTTATTTATTCAATTATTCGAAGATAATTTCAGAATTGTCCTGTAATGAAATTTAATCGATTTTCAACCGACTTAAAAAAAAGGAGGTTATCAATTCGGTTGTATTTTTTTTATATTTGTTACCTCAGAACTCCGTCATTTATGAACCGAATTAGAAATTTCTTTTTGTATTTCATAGGGTGTGCTTACAGATTCAAAATCCAGTTTTGATGATGGAATCCTTGAGGAATTGACAGAACTCTTCATAAGTTATAGGTACATATATAGTGATTTTAATATTATAAAGGGTTTCAAGCATTTGCATTCAGAACTTATCATTTGTTGCAGTGGAACTGATGAGGAAGACCACAGACAGCCATAATATGGTTAAGAATGTTAAGCAACTATTATTATGAGAATATTTAAATAAATAATTGTTAAAAACATGCAGTGTTACATAAAATTTTAGCAAGTTTCTTAAGTTTTAAGACAGCCGGTTAGCTAATGACAGCCCAAAAAAAATATATCATTAAAAATTCACGTGTGGAGGAATTAGAGGCAACGTCCTAGAGAAACGAGAGTTGGAAGATAACATATGTTTAATTTTCATTCATGAGCTCTCAATCACCTGTAGAGTATCGTGCTTAACCTAGATAGCCTCCCTGGCTATGAACAATAGAACAATAAGCTAAGCATAGTATTATTGGCCACGTAATCCTGGCTACGAAACCTGTGATATTATTCACGAGCGACCCACCATAGCTTCCCTAGCTATCCTATAGATTGTTTTGTAATGTAATATATATGAGAAAATGAAACGCTGCTTGCCTTTTCAATGAAAGCTACCGGGCAGCATGACTTTTTCGTCGTCATATTTCAACCAAGTATACACACAACCTTAACAAATTATACACTTAAATTTCCTCATAGATCACTCTGTCTATTTGTGAAAACAGCTTGTAAATCCGTTATTTATTTTATTTATTACGACAGACAGATAGAGCGTGTGTCATATAATGAGAGAGGAATGATATCCATTACTGTACAGCAATACGTAAACACTTGCAGTTTAGACTGAGGCGAGAAGTGCCTGGTTTGAGACCCATGAGTAGGTTTAAAGTGCTCTTTCATAATATATTAACACTCACCTTCACCACTCGACCTCGCCAACTGCAATAGATATTAAAGTAAACTTATGTGGACCTCAAGAAGGGTGACTTTAACCACGATACTATAACACTAAATTCCATGTACACTGCGCGAAAACACTAAAGGTTATATATTGCGTCGGTATACTTAACATAATATAAAATAATCTACCCGCTAATACTACTTTATAAACGGTGTTGGTATTATAATATGTAGTGATAGAAATTGGGCGCTCTCATTCAATATATGGATATATAATTAAAAGGGGTGAATTTATGATATTGTTAAATGTAATCAAAAGATACATTCGTTTATACTTTCAGAGAATTTAATATAAATTTAGTCGTGTTCGTTTTCCTCGTTTTAATTGCATATCAGTTTTATCATATACGTTATAACGAGGTACATTTTTCTACTTGTAGGTGTTCATTAAAAATACAAATACAGGATTAAGCTGAATATAAATGTATACTGTGGCTAATATCGTAAAAAATATATTTAAAGTACCTAATCTAATAACTGAATGTGTTATTCAAAGAAACCACGCTTCAATAAAAAAATATTATGATGAAAGAAAGTCGTGAACTTTTATTAGCAGAGGTCGAGATTCTAGATCTATTCAACTTTTCAAAACTTGAACAATTCACTTAAAAAGAACGATTTCTCTCAGATTGTAACTGGATTTGAGAAAGAAAATATCTTATTATAATATAATAATAGTTCTGTTCATGTGATAACAATCTTAACTTAAAAGTTCTTTTAAAAAGCCACTTATTTTAAGTGTTTAAATTGAAGCTTTCTCACACATGATGATATGTATACACTACTTTAAACCGATTAGGAAGTTTTCGATATATTCTCAATTTCCAATGTTACTCTACGGAAATAAGGTGTTTTCTTCTCTTTGTCTAAAGAGGCCATGATATTATTATATCTGGTCAGAAAAATTTCTCCCATGGTGGTAAACTTCACTACTTGAAATTTGAGTTCCTTACGGAACGAGTGTTATAATAAAAAGTCAGGCGCTTCCATCTTCATAAATATTTTCTATTACTATCCTGCAGAAAACGACAAACCAACAAATAGACTTCGAATTTATTAAATCACTATTGATAAATAAATTAAACGAAAATTTAAAAAAATTGTTAGGAAAAACATGTCTTCCTTATAGCTTGACATAAATATTATACTTCGAGTTGGACGTTAGACAGCGAGGTCGTCCAGCAGCAGAGGTACTTCTAGGTCTCAGGCCCTCGTCGCTGTTAGTTATATGTATCATGTATTTGCAAAGACCAGGGAGGGTTGCTGTTATATTATGTGTATTCTAACAATGTCGGAGAGTAAAGGTAACGTCATCTCGAGCGGTCAAGCACAATGAGGGTCGCTATCTAATCGAACCGAGTTATCGCCTAGATGAGCGGTTGCGTACATTCCTTTGTGATAGACAAAGCTCGCATTGGTGAATGAAATGGATTTGATGCTCAAATACTGAATGACTGATGGATGATGGTGCAAAAAAACAATACCCAATCATAGAATATTGACTTAATCAGTAAGCTTGATGATTCAATATTTTGGTTATATTCCGCACTTGCACGAACTTATTCTTTAAAGTAGAATTATGTTATTTTAATAATAAATCTAAAGACATCTTATAATATAAAAGGTTAATAATAATTATGATGTTATAGAACTATTACTTTATTTTTTATGTAGTTTACTGGCCTTTTGTAAAAAAATTCTTCCAAGTAGGAGTATTACGTACAATACGGGGTATGGGACCAACTCAACTTTGCCATCGTTAACCATCTAAATCTCCCTTTACTTGAGCTATAAGACTTTGCTTTGTCAACAGGACTATCCTATATTTAACCTATTAAAAAAAAATCGTTATTTTCACATTGTTAAGGGACTACATACCTGAGTATTTGATACTGAGTTTGAATCGATAGTTACATGAGTTCTTGAGGAAAAGGTTCTTTACAGATAGATGGATATATGAACAACTAAATAAGTCTTAAAAATAGTTATTGGAAATTTCGTAAGAGATTGTTTGTATGATATGAATCAATTTTAACTCTTGAATTAAATACTGTCGGAGTTATTAAATTTTTCACGTATGTTATTTCCAAAATATATTCCACTCATTCAATACAGGAATAAAATATTGTAATCAATACAGGAACGGTTATATTCATTCGTGGTGATATAGAGCGGCCGACAGTAATTTGTCTTTGGTAGGAACGTGGCCTGTTATTCAGGCGAGTGACATGCCGTGCCCGAAAATTGCTGATACATTCTCTGGTTGAATTGTAAATTTTGTTCACTCCTGTGAAAGGTTTTAATTTACATGTTAACGTTTTTATTTTAAAACTAAAAGGTATTCAAAATCATTTTTACGGCTCCGTACTTTAGAAAGAAAAAAGGAACCCTTATTGGATCACTTTGTTGTCCGTCTGTCAGTCTTTCAAGGCCCTTTTTCTCTGGAACTCGTGGAGGTATAAAGTTGAAATTATTACCAAATACACAAATCTGCGGTCCCTTGCGGCTGTCAAATAATCAAACCTCTATCTATGACCACGCAATGAAATGATATGATTACTTGCAGAGTTGCTTACTTGCCGATGACCTAGAATCATGAAATTTAGCACGAAGCTAAGTCTTATAGCACAAGTAAAAGAAAAAATTAAAAAACTATAGTTTTCTTACTATATGATTAGAAAGTTAACTTTTTTACTATAACGCGAGACCCCTTTTCTCAGAAAAACGTAAACATATCAAGGAACATCTTTTTTGGCAAGAAGCAAGGTATAATAGCACTAGTATGTGGAAAAATCCGAAACCTAAAATTTCTTTGTCATATAAAGAAAAAATTGATATTTTATATATTGAGATTTTCACGCATTATTTGAGGAATACGAGAAGTTATCTAGTTAACATAATGTAGTGTATTAATATAGTTATAATGTAGTGACCAAAAGTAGTTTTTCAATAGGGCATTCCATATATGCGTACAAAAAAAAGTCTATGATTCCGATTTTAGTAATATTCGAATATGTTATACAATATACTTACTCTCAATACAAATAAAAAATAGTTTTACCCTTTTAACTCTCATTAACTAGTTTAAGTTGATGGAATAGAAATTTAAAAATTTTAAACAAATTTATTCCAAGAAAAAAAAAATTTGTATGTAACAAAAATGTATATAACATTTCTGCATTACAAATTATTTCTTTCTTTAAAAGATCATTTAGTAAAATATACATTCCATTAATTAATTTATTTTTAAAGTTTTCATTAGGGTCAATAATGTTTTAAATTTTGGCACCTTTTCAAAGTCCTCCCAGCTTACCGATACTCAGGGCTTAAATCTGTACCGAAGACATGTTCGAGTATATGTATAACATATTCGAATGTTAGTTAATATTTATTAAAATCGCAAATATCGACGTATTAGCGTCGTATCGTGTGAATTGAATCTATAGCTATAAGAGCCACGTATCTTAGCAACGGCTGTTGACGACATGACATGTTGTTAAATGACAACTTGTAAAATCTTTTAGTCGACTCCAAAAACACAAAGGGAGGTTCTATATTTGGCTGTATATATATTTTAATAATATAATTATGTTCACTGACTAAAAAATTATTTAAATGTAATAATTACTTTTTATTGCATATTTCAGAGTATAAGGTCAGTAATTTTTTTTGTTAAAAATATTTTATTATGTTTTCTTTTATTCTTTTTGTAAGTAATTATAAGTATATCAATTAAAACATGTAATAATTTAATATCGGGAGTAAGTGTTTCCCAATAATACTTTTGATGATATTTTGACCCATGACCCGAAAATCAAAATATTTTTGTTTGTCTTTTTATTGAAATTGTACGGAATCCTCAGGGCGGGAGTCTATACTAGAACTTGGCCGAATTATTATTTATACAATACCAACTTTGTCGTAGTAATAGATTCTTGGAGCTTTAACATTTTGCAATTAATATCAAATATCTAAAGAAATGACATAAAAAGTACTAAGAAGGAAAAACTATAACGAAATACAAAATGTTATACAATATTTTGCATTGCTCAAGGCAATGTTTAGATTTCGTACCGGGTCTAGAAAGTTTGTTTTCGAAACTCTAAAAGTCCGTGAAAATAATGGAACTTTTCATTCAAGGTAAATATGCCAGTAATCGAAAGCAAATGAATTACACCAGGTTTTGGATAGTAGGTACCTTTTGATGTCTTTGAATTCGAAATCGTTTTAATTAAATTGCCTTAAAAGGATAAGGGAAAGGAATAATGTTTTATTGAAAATGGTCTTACAAGACTTGAAATACAGTCACTATATTTTATGCTATTCTAATTCTTTACCATTCAATTTACTACTAATGAAATTAGAAATTCGTAATTACTACCTTTAAAATAAAACTAGAGTATTATATAATGAACGAGCCGCCTGGTCTCGCTTCGCTTCGAGTCATCAATTATACTATTTGAAGCAATATTATAAATGATGTCCTTAAATTGTCACTCTGTAAAGCTAAAAAAGCTTCAGTGTTTCATTATTTGAAAAAATAAAGATAGAAAGAGAGAGAGAGAAAAGGTGATAAAAAGAAAAAATATACTAAGAAAAAAAAACAAAACAGACAGATAATACAAAGGACAGAACAAACATAAAAATCAAAAAACATTTAATTTTTAATACATTGTTGCTAAATAAAAATATCAAGGGGCTTACGACAGTAAACAAATTTAACTATTATCCCGTCGAAAATATGATTTTTTTCGGGATAAAAAGTAGTCTATGTGTCAATACAGGTAATATAGTATCTGTATGCCAAATCTCATTGAAATCCGTTCAGCCGCTTTTGAGTGATTGCGTAACAAATATCTAAACATCCAAACTTTTACATTATAATATTAGTATTAAATAAGATGTCGTAATAATATCTTTTTTTATACTACTGAATTAAATTTATCTTTTTTATTTTGTTAAAAAAAATTGAAGATTGGGTGAAGGCTGAAACTCCCTAATCACGGTTGACCGATTTTAAGGCACAAAAATAGCTTTGTTTAGTTTTACAAAGGTAATGTAGGTCGTCAGCGGGATCACGCCAGATTGATGAATTAGCTTCGAAAAATAAAGCAAAATCTTATATATCTACTAATATGTTTTGTATATAACTTAAATTGTTATTAAGATAACAAAACAAACCGCAATCACTTTGCTTGTTTTCTATAATGAATCTAAATACATATAATAAATGTAAAATATCAATGTCTTATTTTTACAATCTGGGTTGACATATAAGCTACTTTTCATTCACGAAAAATTCATGGTCCCTGCGGGAATTATTAAGAAAACGACTGAACTTTTTTACATTGAAGTAATATATACATGTCGGAAACTAAAATAAAAAGGATATAGATGGATGGCCTATTTCAAAAGCTATACGGGCGCAACACGGTCAGGATATAACTAAACATTACTATCACGTACTATTCTGACAAGAACTATTATGACAGGAACCCAGGCAGTGCCTTGGACTTGAGACCAAGGTGTAGGCTTAAGGATATCCTTTAAATGATCATAACACTCACCTCCACTGCTTAGTTTCACCGGCTAAACTTAAGATTAGACTAACATAAACCTAACGTAACACAAGGCTAACCTAACCTAAACCTAACACACACCTCCGACATACATATATTGAAAATGAATTGTTTTTTTTTTCAAATCTAAATACATGAAATAAATTGCATCCGTGCGAAGCCGGGGCGGGTTGAAAAGTAGAAGATATTAAAAACATTTAATGTTAGGTTCCTTTATAACACCTATGGAACCCAAAACTAAAAATATGGCCTTTGTTTTATTTGAATAAAAAGTAAAATAAAAAAATCATTTAGATAATATGTTTTAAATCAGCGAAGTTAGGGCGGATCGATTATTATTATAAAATTTTAAAATTCAGATACATTAAATTTAATATCTAGTATTTAGTTGCTTTACTTGGAAAATGACACCATTAAATATATTTCACAATTTATCACCCATTTCCTATAAAACAATGGATAAGCGTATTTTATTTTGAAGTTCACTAAAATGGACGCCATAAAGAGGGTTATAAGGAGGACACTCGTTCATCGTTATTGTCCACGTGCCATTTTATATTTTATGACTATCGACGGTTTAATAATACCTTCATATAGTTTGTTACACGAGAGAAATTTTACAATGAAAATAATCAGAGAAAAAATGTAAGTTGCCCTCGCTTAGAATAGATTTGGAAAAAATATATAATCTCATATGTTTTAAATATAATTACGAACTTGTGCACAGTTCGTAATATAAACACTTGTACGACATGAGAATCCATATGAACTTTCCTTCACAGCGGGTCAAGTGACCCGGACCTTTGTAAGACTAGTACGAAGACATCAAGACACGTAAAGGTCCTTTAGTTACTTTAATTTAACAAGGGATGTAATACTAGCCGGCAATTATAATTATAACTACAAAATATTGATGAAATTCAATCAAAGTATTTCTTTATCACGGGTCAATAGTGGGTTTGACTATGAGAGGCTAAGGGCAGAGCCAAAGCCAAAACTTAGGTGCCCTTAAGATAGTATATCCAAGATGTGACGTAACCCAAAACACCTATTATCCCTATATGCACTGTAGAAAGCCAATCAGAACAATTCCTGCTTGTTGTATGACTATGGTAACGAATTCGACTTGTAACAGAAAATTAAAATGGACGCGCTGAAAATATTGACGAACTTCAATCAATTAATTTGAATAAAATCAATACGTACCGGTGTCCAGAAAATATATTCCAAATAGGTAAGTCGTTGAACTCCAATTATAATACGACGATACAAATTTTGTTGACCCGGATTCAATCCGAGCCCCGGATCGATAGACACCAAACTAATGAATGCCCAACTTACTGGTCGAATGCAAATAAAAATCGAGATATATCGTTTCCGACTACATGTTTATTGCCTTTGGCTCAGCTAGTATTATAAACAGAGGCGTAGTAGGTAATTAAATATTTCTATTTGGTAATAAAATGACACTAAATTTACTATAGTTACTGGTGGAACTCATTCTGGACCCAAACTTTGTGGAAAGAATTTTAATTTTAGTGACATGTCAATGGAGCTTATGTTATGAAATCAATGAGACTGAAACTGACAACAATATTTATTAAAAACAAAAAATACTTAATTCAATTTCTTTTTGGTACACATAGTTGAGAGAGAGTCGAATCGTTGTTTATATATTTTAAAATATTTATAAATTAGATAGTAAATCAATCTTGAACCAAGAAATAGACGAATTCATTCTTAAGCTGTACGATTAATTGAAAAACCTAAAAATAATTGAAAAAAAAAAACAGTTTTTGCCTCCATCCTACTGACAATATTTTAAATAAATCAATTGAATCTACTCACCTATTAAGAGTATAGGAGCTGTATAGCGTAGTTACATTCAAATGACAATATTATCATATAATCTACACGGAAGCCAAGCAGGGCCTGGGGCTTGTGACCCAAAAGCAGGTTAAAAGGCGTTTTTTACTATGCACAAACTCTCACCTCCACCGGACGATCTCGATACCAAATAAAAAATAAAATTAAAATAATAAAGTACATTACTCTGTATGTACTGTGCGATACAACTTGACAAACTGGCTTAATCCTATCGGAACGAAAAGTTATATATTGTCTATTGGACATAAGAAAAGATATTAATAGTGTTGTTAGCATAGTACCGTTCAATGTATAATATGATGACAATTAACCCTGAAAATGACGCTCATAAATACATAAATGCTAAAAATTACACAAATAAAAGGAAAATCAAAATTTTCAATATTATTTTAACCTAGTTAATAGATTCTAACTTATTTAATAAATCATAAACTTTAAAGTTAAAGTACGTCGGTGACATCTATAAAGCTACCGACAGAAAACTTATTCAGTAAATCGAGGAATAGTCTAATCCGGATTTATTGGTCTCAAACGTCCTTGACAAAGGCAATCGGAAGAATTAAAGGATTTAGAAAAGTTCTAACGATTGATGTTCCACTACTTGGTTTGGTTTGATGAAAGCGATCAAATGGTTTCTATCGCTTTATCTTTCAATTCTCTTTCAGTATCTCGTAATATATGTTTCTTCTTATATAACGGTGTAATTTGAAAGCTTGTTTTACGTTATGTTTTGTAACTAACATGCTTGACAGAAAAAAATGTGTAATATAACCTTAATTTTCCTTGCTCCTTCTATCTTGCTCTTTAAATATAATTAAAATTATTATTATTATTGAAAAACTTGAGACCATCAAAAATACCAAAATATGTATTATTATGGTAAGATCAAGATTAAAAATTATATAAAGATTTTGAGATAGTTGGAGGAGAATAAGAGAAGGAGAAGAAGATTTTTTTATTTGTTTATGGATAAGGTTTGCTTTTAAATTTCCTTTCTTTAGTTTGATAACTTTGTATTATTTCAGATGCTGGATATCTACTAGAACAAGAGTACTTGCCAAGGTTAATATATACGAAGGGTGGTGTCGTTTACACAGAACAGATCAGATTCATAATAATATTATATTGTCATGTTATTTACAAATAGGTACGCATGAAAAATTTCATTGTTTTATTACCGACAGATACTGATAAAATATCTATATCTAAAACATATTCTTATATTACCTGTCTTGTATGCTATTCTTTCACAAACACTCGACATTGTCTAAGTACTTGAGTGCTCTGAAGTAAGAGTAAATATTGTGAAGCAGTCTGTGCCTCAAGAAAATGTGAGCTTTGTATACCGTCCACAGTAGAATTGCGGATTAGGAACAGTGATATTCTTTCATAGAAGACTGCAAGCAACAGAACAATAACGGTTGCAGTTTATTAATACATTTTTTAGTATTTTAAAGTATTTTTAAAGTATATATTATTTGTATTTCTGTTAATGTTAGATACTTTAAATGATGGAGCTATCGTAAATCCTATCATTTTCTAGCAGAAGTTCTTATTACAAATTAAATGATAAAAATTCCATTTCTTTGTTGCGGTTAAAGGTTTTGATATTTGTCTTATCTGAATATTATCTTAATCTGAAATTACCGATCAGAAACTTATGAATCCTTAATCCTCTTTATATGTTAAACCCAAGTAACAAGCAAACGACAATAACAGCATGGACTTTAGACAGGAAGCTAAGCACTGTTTAGGGCTAGAGACCCAGGAGAACAGGCTAACGCCTCCTAATACTTACACGTTGCTAATAAAACGTTATCAACAGTACTAGCAAGCAAATAATAAGTCTTATATTTTATTTTAAATTGCCTTTACGGCTAATAATAGGGTAGTTCAATAAAGCAATAGCCGATGGATTAGATATATTGTACGTTAGGTTAGATGCTTATACGTTATGTCATCTCATCAATAAATTATTAATTAATATGTATATATTATGCGAATAATCAATGATTTCGGTCTCGAACTGATTGAATACATGATTGATTTCGACAAATGAGATGGATGGCATATCAATTCCTATTGTTGACCTTAAACCATATATCAGTCAACATGGCGGCAGATAGTTGCTAATGTGTACAAATATCAAATTAATCAAAATATCAAGTGCATAGGTTTATATTTTTTAAAAACTTTAGTTATTGCTGAAACTCTATCCATGACGTATCTCATTTACTCTGTTTGAAGTAGAGTAAAAGATTTTTCTTAATGATGGATAAAGGACAAACGACCGGACGGTCCACCGTTGTCCATGGACATCAAAACAAGAGAGTATCTCCTGCTTTGCCGCCTCGAAGATAGAGTGAGGAGGGGGAGCGAAGAGAAGAAAACTGCGGATCCTGAGCAAGAACCCGGTGATCACTTGAACCGCAGCATTACAGCAGATTGGTACATCTGGCTCACAACCTGCTCGACCGGAATGCGTCAGAGATATTTTGCGATCGGATTCACATGCTGGTAGCCGCAAGCCAGTCGGGGAACAGATCCCCTACATCCAATGTTGGTGCTAGGTTACTCGCCTCTTACGAGATGCTCTTCCCCCCTGGAATTCTAACCCCGTCCCCTCACGTGTAATTTTTTTTATTTAAATATATATTTTACTACTGTATGTATTCGTATAGGAATATATAATTAAATGTTTATTTAATAACGAAAACGAAACGAAATTTAAGTTAAACAGGTAGAAAAGATTTTTAAATGATTGGTATAAAATTTGCGTTAAATTAAAGTTTTTATGACTTTAACAGTTAAAAAAAAGACTTTTTCAACTTATTGAAGATGTAAAAAATATTCTGAAATGTTTCCCTTCTTTAGATAAGCTATATAAGATTAATTATTGCACATCTTATAATGTCGACCATTTATTTCTCCTTATCGGTTAATCGAGTAATTACTTACTAGGCCTTCATTTTCTTTGAGTGGCGTAAAAAATTAGGTAGATTTATTAAGGGCTTATCATCAAGGGCGTCTTACAAAGGGTTGAATCTAAGAACGGGTAATGCTTTTAAGATTAATGACGTTCTGTCCGTTTTACATGGATTAGATACATCCGGGATATTAAGTGCTTTAATGTACATTTTGTTATTTTATACTGTATTCAAGCTTTATAATAATTAAAATCCTACTATCTGCACTATTTCTTTATTAGTTTCTAGTTTCTTCATCTTCGATAAAGGAGGCATACATAGAATGTCTTGTAACTAAAGGGATTCAACTTAAGCTATCTTAGGTTACAAACAAGAATACATAAATGTTTTCTGGGTGATATTCATTATAAAAAATTTCTTTAAAAATAACAATGCACAAGAAAATAAGAATTATATCATTGAACTGAATGAAAATGTAGTAAAAAGACTCGATAACTAAGTGCATACAAAACAAAATATCGAAGTACTCGAAACGATTGAATGTTTCTAACAAATAAAATATGAGAAAGTTGCGATTGCTTTGTACGTTCTGAACATTATGAAATTCTATTCCTGTGTAAAATTTGTCAAATTTAAAAAATCAGCTCTTTGAGATATACTTGTTAAACTACGAGATACAAATGGACTCAGGATTTTACTTTATATAGAGTCAATATTTACACGAATATATTCTTTTATAAAAATTAAGTAAAGCCAACACCCCTGTTAGTTATACACGACACCAAATAAAATTAACTATATCAGTTAAAATATCTATTGAACATACTTCACTTGAACATTGTGAAACAGACCCTGAAATTGCAGAACTGACAGATAGTGGCATAATTATCTACATGTAGGTTATTCTTTAGATATTTCAAAAACAGACAGATGAACAGATTAGAGGTACAGATATTGTGTTTTACTTTTTTAAAATATAAATATCTGTATCTGGTTATTATTATGTTGTTTACATGAAACTGAACCGCACAGTAATAATATAAATAGGAATTTCCAACGGTATTGCTAACCGTCATATTTGCTACATATAATATGTTTTCACAGTATGTTATCATGAACAAAATACTGGTTAGAAAAAGTTTTATATTCCAAGGAACCTAGCGCGTAACTTTAAGTGCCTTCTAATCTTCCCTATACGTTAGTATTCCTTATTCCTTCTTCTTCCATTTATTTTCATAGATCAAATACGTCCTAAGTAATACTTTATATAGTTACATTTTACTACTGTCTTAAATTTTATGGGTTTCTTTGTGGTCCTACAACCATCATTAAAGTTTTATGGCGAATATCTTCTTATGTATTGGTTTCTGAATCCTTATTGCGGCTTTACTAGATTTATATTTGCCATTGTCAACAGGTTATATTCTTTTAAATCATAAAATTCTTATCTTTTGTTTGTTTTTCTCTACGAATTGTCAGTTTTTCTTTATATCGTAGCGGTTACTAACATTATACGATACGATAATTTAAGCTAGACTAGCGACCGGACCGGTCCTTGCACGGTTTTTCTACTATATTATATGTATAAAACATCTTCTTGAGTCACTCTGCCTATTGGTAAAAACCACATTAAAATCAAATCCGTTGTTTAAAATCTCTAAGCGTAAAGACAGAGGGAAGCAAAGCAACAATCTTTTATACTTGTATTATAATACTTGTCGACCGGCGTGATGCTCCGCTTCTATTGGTCTTAGCGTGATAATATATAGTATATAGCCTTCCTCGATAAATGGGCTACCTAACACTGAAATAATTTTTCAAATCGGACCAGAAGTTCCTGAGATTAGCGCATATAGTATATAAAAATTTAGGTTCTAATTATAATTACAAAGATGAATTAATTATAATATGACGTCTATCGCGCCTGACCGCTAAAAAAAGTGGCACATTGCCTCCAAATGAAGCGATGTCACCAATAGGTATATTATTATATTACTATTGCTTCGCAAACATTTCTAGATTTGACTGAGGATTGTGAGTTGTGTGATAAGCTGTCTGTTCCTTTGAAAATTATGCTAATTCGTAGTTCTGAAGTCTAGAGACCACTGTGGACTAAACTTGAAGTCCTTGTTTGTTGAGTCACTGTCCCTTCTGATAGCTGTCACAAAATTACATTTTGAATATAGAATAACTAAATTACAATTAAAATATGTTGGAGCAAAATAAGGGAATCACTGTGTAAGCCTAAGGTTGGGCTAACCTTACACAAGGCTAACCTAACCTTAAGTTAAGACAGCACTGACACAAAACTACACTTCACTGAATAACACTAACTAGCACTATCTAGAAACTGCTTCACTGCTTGAGAGACCACACAAGACTCAGACTACAGTCAGACTGTCGAGAGTATATCAAGAGTCGAGACTGTCAAAATGACGGAAGTAACAACTACCCTACTCCAGCGCCATAGACGGCCATGACAATCTGATGAATGCGCAGAAGTCACTATTAGGGCCTTTTTAGCTAGTAGCGGGGGCGATTAGATCTTATACGTCGTTTCAGTTCCCGCGCGTCTATTATTTGTCAAATTAGTAAACGTCACGGATGGAACTGCAAATACATGCACGTAGCACGCTCATGGAGCGTACCTTTCCGCCACTATTTTTTTTGCTAAAACCTAAAGTTAGCTGCCGGCTACTATATCATTAATTCCAGATTATATTATTATTTAATTTTACAAAAACTTACGTTAATTTTAAATGTAAGTAGTATTAACGAAATTGCGTGAACATAGGGACTGACAAACAAAAAGCAAAAAGAAAAAAAAGATAATTGTCTTTGGTTTTTGCAGTCTCACTATAAGATTTGGCACCGATACAATCTGTTTTGTTCATCACATTACCATACAAAAGTGGCAGTTAGCTCGTAAAAATGGTCGTAACCTAAATAAAATAATGTCACCACCTAACCTTGTTTTACAAATTTTAACGTCATTCCTAAAAGGTAGACAATAAATAGGTTTCCTTAGAATTCCGACAATAAACATCATTACTCCCAAATGTGCGAATATACAAATTGTACTTACATACCAATATACTACTAAGTCAAACGCATTTTTCTAATTATTATAAAATATCAGCACTTCATAGCTCAAAGCATAATCACCCTGTCTCGCCTACTCTTATATAAAAAAAATCTATACGTCTCTGTCACTAATAGGGTAAGCAAAGTTTAAACAATCACAATTAAAACAAAATATTTTTGGTATAGTAAATAAGTTATAGTAATGTATGAAATGAAACTTTTTAACTAGATCGAATCTAGTAGTCAAAATCTATGACAGGAAGGCATTTTATCTACAAAGTATGACACAGGATAGTGTGAGCAGATAACTCACTTGTAGACAATTTTACATAACTAATAAAAATAACACTTTCAGCCAGATGGTATTTTATTTTTTAATGTAAAATAAAATTTCTTTAAAATATTACTTTTTAATGCTAAGTAGAAAAACACATCTTATTTTTCTCACGATTTTAAGTCTTTTCATAATCATAAGGATGGAAATTCTTAAAGCGTGTTTATCTTGTACCCTAATTATCTTATTATAGTGAATTTTTAAAATATCATCCTATAAATAATCGTATCTCGCCTGCTCGGGCGTCAAGCGGAATGATTGATAATGTTTAATGCGATGCTCTACAGCTTCCATGTTTTGCACCATATGAATATAACCGGTGTTATTATAATCTTAAAATATTAAAGCAAAAAACTAATAAAACTTTTAATAAAATGTTGATTTTTATCTCTATTATAGATATCACGAATAATATCTTTATAAATATAGAAAATTTAGTAAATATAATTTTCCTATTTTTAATGTGAAAATAAAATCATCGTTTTAAAAGGTAATAAAGTCATGTATATAAATTTATTTACGTAAACATACATTGGGTATACATAGATTTGCAAATATGATTTTAAACATAATACTGTATGTATATGCAGCTTTTGATTTAAACTCTTGATTGTTTTTTTTTGATCATTGTATAAAAAAAATATGGATTGCATCACACTTTTAATATTGATTTATTATAAATAAAAAAATTTAAAAACAAAAAAATGTGACTATTTATACTGTAGACCTTCGCCCTTTATTCGCGTCATAGCATTCGCGTGCACTCGTGGAAACAAGCATGTAAATCCGCAAACAGTGAACAACAAGCATGACTTATAGTGAGAAAAACGTTGAAAAATTACCACTTTGTGCTTGTGACCGACCGCCATTTGTTTTAATTAAATGCATTTGCCTCGCTCTTGAAGAAATGAGTTCTGTTATTCCGCGACCTGTATGCTTTGTTACGCTACTTGTATATGCTGCCTCTATTTTTAACTCATTAATTAAATTCTAATTATAGGCATATGAGGTTTTATATAGCTTTAGTATTCGTTCTTGTAGCAGAATAAATTAAGCTCAGTGGTTCAGGCGTTGGACTCACGATCGATACGTGGGTTCAAATCCCAGTCATTGGACTACTGATAAGGCCCCCTCTTAAAAAGAATTTGGCTTAGTTGGAAGGGTTAAGGAATACTACATGTGAAAAAAAGAATACAATTATAAAAATGAATATATACTTGAAGGAAGTATACTTCTACAATGAGGTCACTTTTTACTCATGGCGGACTCTCGATACCATTCTATTTTGTAGTAATCTCTTTTGGGAATATATTACCCCATATTCATGAGGATAAAACAGGGATGAACAAATTTAATTCAGATAATTTCGGTATATAGGTATAAAGGTTGGCAATATGGCCCAATTCGATATAGGATAGTATTTATCTTGATTAATGACATCATTATTTTTTAAATGCAAATGAAATGGGACAAAGGGTTGTAATTATCTGTAAAGCTGTATATGCAAGTTTATTGACATAACATTTTATTATACTATGTTTTATTCAATAAATAGCTAAATAAATAATAATATTAATATTATTCAATAAATAACGTAAATTCTAAATGTTCGTATGATTATTTTTGTTTTCTGTTACCTCTAATTATATTAATATGATTGTAACTTCGAAATAGTCTTGTAATAAATGGAAAAGCAAAATATCAGAATTAGCTAGCAGGTTTCATAAATAACGAGAAAGTTTTCATGAAAAGAGTCAATATGAAATTAAGTTAAAATGAACGAAAAGATATTAAATGTAGACATTTCATTCGACCCCTTTTTTGAGTAATTGATTTTTTTCCTTGAAAACATTTTAATATAAATATGTTTTGATCAAACTGTAAAAGCCCATTTTCCGTGGGTTTATAAGAGCCATTTCTAAACGTGCTCAGAAAAGGTAGGGGAGGGTCCGTTTAAGTATGACATAGGACGCGAGAATCGAATAAATTATAACGTTCAGAGTAATTTACGAAAATTGATTTATATAGCGTCGTGTTTCTTACAATTCATACGTATTAAATATTTATTAACAACAACCTAAATATTTCGAACAAATCTCATTTGTATTGGAGGATTTGGACGACGTAATTTATGTTAAAATGTAAACCATTCTTAAATATCAGTTACCACATTATCTGAAAAAATAGTTTTACCACAAATTTCTAAAATCAACGTCTTACAAATTAAAGTTTGACGAGATAACTAAATTTAATCATAAACTGCTTTATTTAAACACACGATTGAGAATTAATTCTAAACCAGCGAAATTGCTTTGACTAATCCTGTACAATTATAATAGATTAGTCTAGACTCTAGACTGAGGACATGATAATTTTCTCTCTAAAGTAATAAACCTCGGTGGTCTATTACCGTGATCGTGTTGATCGGGACCATAGCTTAAGCTTTTGATTCCTATGTAGACACGTATCGATTAATGTTGTTTTTCTGTTTAAAGTAAGATTTATATATGTCGGGGTATAGTTATGGTACGATAATAATAAAGAAAGTTATCACTTCATTTAATTTGTTAGTGCTAGGAATGCTCTCCGACTAAGGTCACGTAAGCCATTTCAATGTAATTCCAACGTGCTTATGTAAACACAACGTTAGGTTATGTTAGCCTTGTGTTAGGTTAGCCTTGTGTTAGGTTAGCCTTAGGTTGAGTTAGCCTTGTATTAGGTTAGGTTTATGTGAGCTTACCTTAGGTTTAAACAGTGAAACTGAGCATTTGAGACGAGTGTTTGAATTCTGTTAAAAACGTCTTTAAGCCTACGCCAAAATTTATGTCAGAATAGTTTCTACCAGAATATTAAGAGATCGTAACATCTAATTACCTTCTGTCCGTATCGTGCCCGTCGCCTTCAAGATAGGCCATTCGTTGTGTATCTAGAATGCGTATAACCGATTGTAAATAGCTAACTCATCTCTCTCTCTCACCAAGCATTCGGTTTCTTCTTTGACTTATACATTCGGTATATTTTCAAAAACTTAAGTCAATCACTGATACCCAATGTGGACCCTCTATGAATCAACCTTTACATGGTATAAAATAAAGTAGTTTCCGCTTTCTGTTCGCTTAGATCTTTTAAACTACTCAACGGATCGTAATGCGGTTTTCACCAATAGATATAGTGATTCAAGAGGAAGGTTTATATGTATAATACAATCATATTATAGTAGAGAAACCTTCCTAAGCCGGAGCTGTTCGCTAATAAAATAGTATTAGGGAGGTCCAGAAGATGTTAAAGGGTTTTTTTTGAGGTCTACGCCTAACCACAGGTAAGAATCGTATCAGAAAAAAAAATCGTAACATTAGCTATAATGAAGTATTAGATACCCAAGGGTATTATCCTAAATCGAAGATGTCCATGAGACTATACAAGTTTTTGGACCTTCTATCTTAGACCACATTTGCTTCAATGGTTGAAATGTAAGGATTACAATTATATATTATTACTAGCGACACGCTTCGGCTTCGCACGGTTACTTTCTCTACTATAATATTTTTTTTTTTTTATGTAACTAGGTCGGCAAACAAGCGTACGGCTCACCTGATGGTAAGCGATTACCGTAGCTTATAGACGTCTGCAACACCACAAGCATCGCAAGCGCGTTGCCGACCCTATCCCCAATTCCCCCCAGGAGCTCTGGTCACCTTACTCACCAACAGGAACACAACACTGCTTTAGAGTAGTGTTATTTAGCTGTTATCTTCTGTAAGGTCGAGGTACTACCCCAGTCGGGCTGCTCCATATTTGAGCAGGAAGTTTCCTACTGTGCCCTGCCTCAGTTCATATTCATGTATTATACATATAAACTTTCCCCTTGAATCACTCTATCTATTAAAAAAACGCAACAAAATCCGTTGCTAAGTTTTAAAGATATAAGCATACTTAGGGACAAATAGACGGGAAGCGACTTTGTTTTATACTGTGTAGTAATGATATGAGGAGAAACCTAAGAAGGAGGAAGAGGATAATGAAATTCCTAATTTTAATCTAGAGTATTAAATTAGTGTAGGTACGATATAGATGGGGCATAATGAAGATTAACGAATGCCGAAACTCCGAATGAGTGGAATAACGTCTGGTTGGCTGCTCTCGGCTAAATAGGCCACTAAACGGTGCTTCATAAAAATACCTTTTAGAATAAAAGGCAATTTATCAGAGTGCACGCAACACTAAATTAAAATTTATATTCGAATACGTACTTTAATTTTTTTCGCTTAGCTATGCTTTTAGAGTCAAAGCGAAAGCAATGTGGTATTGACTTTGTATGAAATACTATGAGGTAACACAGCTGACGTAAATACGATTTTTGTAGTGCAGAATAAGGCTATATGCGCAATTTATGGCCTTGGTTCTAAAATATCTTATTTTGACTGTTGTTTTACAATACATTCTTTAAAATTTTATGTATGTGGGTAAAAATATTAATCATTTAATAGGAATAGTGATGGAAAGGAAACATAAACTTGCTAATCTTACTGTTCGATTGAGAAGAATTAGTAATTCTTTTGTTAGGCGATGTCTGGGCTTTTACAACAGGATCCCAAAAATATTTTATAACTAAATTAAAAAAAAATAGCAAAAGAACGTTTGTGTAAGAAAGGCTAATGACTTTATGGAAGATGTCACGCCTTGGGAATAATGCGATTATTCCAGAACTTCTTGCGCCCGTTCTTCTCAGGTCTGTGGGTCTGTGTGAGATCTTTTCCGAATAGGTAGTTAATTATGACGTTCAATAAGATAATGTAAAATTTATATTTTGTATTCTTTAAAAATGAAAAGGTGGCCAATACTTGATAGAAATTTTATTATTAAGTAAATCATTTTTTTTGTTTCTTATTAAAATAATAATGATCATTGAGTTTAAGTTTAATTATAGGTTTTTATAACAAATATTGAAAACCAAACCAAACACATAATTCAGACTATTCCTATCATGAAACTAGGCGCGTCGTTTCATCAGCAAATTTAGTCGATGACGTCAGATGGGAATATACAAGCCATATAATTACTGTATTCCTGAATGTTTAACGATGATGAATGATATTGTGTAGAAATGCTTATTTTGTGAATGAAATTTGGCAATGAAATAATGATTATTTGCGGTAATAATGTGGCTTAGATTATTTTAGAACTGGTTTAATCACGATATTTAATGCGAGATCATAAAATGTTTTGCACTTTCATCGGCTTATATATGATACTCTAATATCGAGTAGGATATTAGAGTATCATATATAAGCCTAGTCTCGTATCAAGCTTATAACAGTCTCGTCGTGCAGGCGAGAGTTGCACAGTTCGGAAGTTTTAATGATTCCTCTCGAAACCGATCTTGAATTCCCAACTCAGCTCTTATTAAACTTTGCCAAATATTGATGCCACTTAATAATAGGAAGATTACAAAACTCTGTCTTTTGTTACGTTGAACGAGCTTTAAACAATTTTTGTGTAATATTGAATTTAGTAAGTTGACGACGCTGTGTGAAATCTCTTTAAATTAAATATTGAAAACTATACTTCTTTACTAATAATATCGTTGGTTTGTCCTATTTCAGAATTTAAAAGAGCGTCGCTTCCCGCTGTCCCCCTGTCCCTATGCATCCATAGATCTTAAAATTACGCAACGGATTTTGATACGGTTTTTTTTAATAGATAGAATAATTCAAGAGGAAGGTTTATACGTATGATACATGCATATTGTAGTAGAGAAAGAAACCGTGCGAAGCCGGAAGCAGGTCGCTAGTCGATTTATAATGCCTGAAAGTAAAAAAGCTCTTTATTCCAAAAATATATTATTAGAAAATTAAAAATAATTGTAATATAACAAAAATACTTAGAAGTACTTTGGGATAGTGACCTAGAAGAGAGTTTAAGAACGTTCCCAACATGATCACGACACTCACTTTCCACTGCTCAACTTAGCTGCTATCTCACATTTAAATTAAAATCACCTAACATAAACAAAATTAAGTAGGTATTAATAAAAATTAGACAATGTTTACTGTGCTAAAAAACTTGACAGGCTGTCAAAGCTATATTGGGACAGAAATTATATATTATGGAAACAATGGGTATCTAATTAACTCTACTATTACTACTACTACCAGTTAATAATACAACAAGTAACGAACTTATTAACAGTGTTGCTTTATCTGAAACACAAAAAAGGGAATCAAGTTTCAGATTTAATTAAGGGATTCCATTTGTAAACAGGAAGTAAATGAGGGAAATAGACCGATAATTATATTTCCTTTCATCTTATCCCTGAAGCTATGGCTGATGCTACGAGTGTGTTAAGATTTGATAATATATTCGTATAAAGATTGTTTTTATATATTTCCATGATAATGGAATTTGAGAAAATTTAATAGTATTTTGGTGAGTTGACTCAGTAGAATGTAAATCTGTGTAGCACTTTAATTATCAAAATATTGAATTTTAGAGGCGAGTGTTAATTCAATATGAAAAGGTCTTGTAATCTTACTACTGTGTCACAAGTTCCAGGCATAGCTTAGCTCATTTTCCTACATTCCATGTTATTAATAGCTTAGTTACTTACCTACTTGTAAGTTATAGCTTACACATAGATGATACTATTATCTTTTAAATTAGCAACAACGTTTATAAATTAGTATTTGCGGGTAGTTCATTTCTTTCAAGTGAACAATATATAATTTTTCGTTCAGGTCAGGTGGTGTCGTTCAGTACATATTAAAGTATTGAGACTAATAGTGTAGTGTTGTTTGGAGGCGTGGTAAAGGTGAAAATTTACGGTTATATAAGACGTATTTAAACCTGAACCTGGGTCTCAAGCCCCAGACACAGCTCGGCTCAGAGTTCCATCTAGATTACATATTAATATTGTTTTTCTCTTATAACGGAATTTCCTAATAAATATACGAGATATTATATATCTTGCAATATAAAATCAAAACATGAAACTGCATAATATATTCTTTATAAGCACATCTTTGTTCTCGAGGAAAATTTAAAATTTAATACGATCATAAATTTTTATCAGCTGTATAACTGGAGATAAAAGTTATATAGGAAATTTGAGTTTAGTATACGAATCTAGAGGAAAAGGTATATTTAAAGTACATATTACCTATACCCATGGTACCAAGTGCAAGTTTCAATCGACGTAGGATTTTTTGTCTTATTTTTAAGCGTATAGTGCGTAAGCGTGTATGTTTATAAAAATCCAATCAAAGTAGATGGTTTCTATAATTAAAATCTATTTATTAAATATTCACAGAGTACCAAGTTAATATTAATGACGAATATTAATCAGAGAGCTGTACCAGTATAATTTAAATTCAAGACATCTAATGAAAATCAATATGCATTTCATCAGCACGGCTTTTACAGTACCTGATTTGCATTAGAATCTCTTTGAAGCCATTTATTAACAAAGCATTGTGTGAACTGTGATCGTTCTTTAATGAAATTTGGACGAAATAAATAAATATTTATTTATTTGTTAGATTTTTCCTGTTTTCTTCCTTTTTTTTTCAAACACAGTTATAATATTTGTAATCTATATGTTGGAAGTGTAGGTTAGGTTAGCCTTGTGTTGGGGTGTTAGCTACGGAAACCTAGAGACCCCACTATTGTGATATATTGTGATCCGGTGCAACGTGGGAAACTACGGGTAGTAATTTCTCACTATTACTATCCGGAGTCCAATATCCGCAGATGAAGGGCGCGTAGGCGCAATGGAAGGTGGCTGCGTTGCAGCGGAGAGTTGCATCAGTGTGGCCGGCTGCGCCTCCGTTCATGGGGTAGCCACTCAATGGCGCAACTATGCTCCATGATTGGGGGGTATATCTGATACCAAGGGCCACAAAGCCGCCATGGTTTATGTGCCGAGGCGTCCGCAGAAGTATGCTAACGCATTCCTACGACGGTGGTGGGTTTTAGTGCGGTAGTCCAGCGCCTCGCTGGGAGTCCCACATAACCCCCATTATATTAAATAAAGTGTATGCGTAAATGCATTTCTCACATTAAAAAAAAGGTTAGCCTTGTGTCAGGTTAGGTTTATGTGAGTTTAACCTTAAATTTAAACAGAGAGCCTAGGCAGTGGAGGCGGGTGTTGAAATTACTTAAAGAATCTCCATAAGCCTACACTTAGGTCACAAGTCCAAGGCACTGCTTGAGTTCCTGTCAGAATTGTACGAAATCGTAACGTTTAGTTATAAACTGACCCTATTTCGCCCATAGCTTCTATGATAGGTCATCCATTGTGCACATACGATGCTTATTGAAAGATTGTGTATTCTGACTATATATTCTCTCTTCGAATTCTGTTTTGCGACATATATATTAATACTGAATGAGATAAGGAGCGAACAAGTAAGTATTAACGATTAACGAGTGAGTGACAGAATGAATGGTGACTGAAAGATTTAATAAACGGGTAATTGAAAAAGTGCGTTAATAAGTGAGCGAAAAATTGAGTATTTTAGCACGAGCGTAGATCAGTATATGAGTGAAGGAATGAGTTACTGAATAGATTTGTGAAAGAGTAAGTTAGTGTATAAATAAATAAGTAGATGTGTTAGTTAATAGCTCTGAACTCTGAATTAATGAACATGTTAGTGAGAGAGTGAGTGAGTTAGTATGTGACAGTACTAATTTCTAAGCGGTCAAATAATGGCAGGTGGTAATATATTGGCTATAATGCTAAAAAATACAAGATGTTTTGAATTGAAACTTAAATCAATAACTGACGAATTTCACTCAGGAGTATCAAGTAAATAAATTAAAAAAAACTGTAAAATAACGACTAGACATGGTCAGCTTACAAGAATAATTACACCTTTGCATGCAAAAATAAAACCAGGAGCGTCGATCCATCAGTAAATTGACGATGTTTGTATATACCTAAAACATACATATATAGGGATATAATAGAATCCCTCGCGTTGTTTGATGATGATGAATGGTGTAGGACACAAAGGCTTCGATTTCTCGCGAAAAAACTTTAGTGATAAGTTACGCTGTGGAATTGAATTGGGAATAGTTTTATATCCATCCTGTGGTATCCAATATCTTGTGTTTACTTTCACTTTAGGTATTTGTATATATGTAGCAAGGGACTACTTTATAATAAAATGATTTTTTTGCCTTATTTCAATAACTTTATAGTAACGTATTAAACTTACAACGCAAATATTCAAAATACTTACACTTGATTTTGATATCCTTTGAATGATTAGGCTAGTTAGTTCATATTAATTTATTGACCTAATAAAAGATAGAAAAGAAGATAAAAGGCAATTTGACAAGTATTTTAATGTAATGGATATTGTCAATCATAGTAGAAGTATAATATATTGTAATTAAAGCGTCTTGAGCCTTACTAAGAATAACGTAAGTCTGTGCTATTTTAAAATTTGGTTAGATATTGAATAGGTCAAACAGTAAAGGCCTGTCGGATAGGATCTTAGTAAACCTGCACTTAGTCATCAGTCCCAGATACTGCTCAACATATAAACCGCAACTAAATCCTTGTTGAATATAGGCTATTATTACACATAAAAATACACTAGCCGCTAGCCTACGTGCCCGTGATCATCCGTTCCTTTTGGTCTCAGCCCTCCTCGATAAATGGGCCATCTAAAACTGAAAGAATTTTTCAAATAGGTAGTAGTAGAGTAGTAGTTCATGAGATTAGCGCGTTCAAGAAAACAAACAAACAAACTCTTCAGTTCTATACATTAGTATAGATTTGTAATCTAAGTTGAAAATGATAATACGGAAGAAGAAAGTTAATACAGCAATAACCACTTCTTTTATATTATTTATCCTTGAGCTTTATTTCATCTCACAATGCTATTAATATAGATATGTAGGGATATGACAACATCTTTTCATATTATGCTCGCTTTCCTCAGTGCCGCATTAATTTCTTTCATTTCCCTTAGAATCCAATTTATACTTATATTTCGATTTCCTATTAAGTATTTATGAGATACTAGCTTTTACCCGCGGCTTCGCTCGCATTGAAGCCATTAAATAAGTATCAGAGATCATTACAATAGAAATGAATTGTTTATCTTTCGTAAAAAAATTTTTTTTTTCATAAAGAGTATCCTATGTTACTTCTAATACCTTCAAAAATATGTGTACAAAGTTTCATGTACGAGCTTTGTCCAAGGTTTGAGAACCGCCGATACTGTTCGGCGTCGTTAACCAATATTCAACTTGCCTAAGCTAAAATTTCACCAACATAATAAATACTTATATAAAAGGCTCGCGTGAGTATTATAAGGGTGACACTTCACTACTTATATTTCACTTTTTATGGCCGTTAGGGGGTTAACGACAGACAGCCCACCTGATGGTAAGCGGCCAACGTCGCCCATGGACAATGGCATTATAAGAGAGTGACTTTTATTTTGCCGATGCGTTGCCTCCTCGAAGATAGAGTAAAGGGGAATGAAGAGAAGAAAACTACGGATTCGGATATAATAAAATTTGCACCTGTAAACGAGCAGACTGTCCACCTTTTTTATGACAGTTAAGGGGCAAAAGAGCAGACGGCCCACCTGATGGTAAGTGGACACTGTCGCCCATGGACATTGGCAAAACAAGAGATACCCCCTTGTTTTGTCCTGTGCATCCTTGAGAGTTGAGAGGGGAAGTGAAGAAAAAAATGCTGCGGTTTCAGCGATCCCTGTGCAAGAGCCCAGAGTCCACTAGATCCGCAGCATTAATGGGATGGGAGAGGGAGGGGGTAACTCTGGCCCACATGTGACTCTATCGCAAGCCAGCCCAGGAACAGATCATCTACAACTAAAGGATGCTGGGTTACTCGGCTCTTACGAGATACTCTCCCAGCGGCAGAGGGGAATAGTATTCTAACCCGTTCCCTCATGCGTCCCCTTATGGGTATTTTTGAAGTAAATCAATAGAAAGTGTTGCTAGCATTTAATGGTTTAACTTATAAATAATATTTAAGTTGTTAACTTTGACCTTTGAATGAAACGCCTCGAGGACACAATATTTTCAGTTATTAATTTTCCCAGAGTGTTTAATGTTTGAGTTTCTGTTTTATTACTGTTATTGTATTTTTCAAGCGTATTCTTAAATTTTTGTAAATGTGTATAAATGTCAAAGGTTTATGGGTATTATAAATATTTCTGTAGTTGGCTGCGTTTCCAACAGGAGATAAGCGAGGAATGTGTTTGTTAAGACCCAATAGAATAATTTGCTTTGAATAGTCTGGCTCAGAGTGTGTCAAACACATCCTTCGCTACACATCCTCGCATATCTCTGGTGGAAACGCAGCCTCAATGAATAAGATATGCCTATATGAATGTCTCGTCATATATAAGAATATAATACTAATTATTAGTTTTTGTTGAGCAAATTTGATAATACATGACAATAATATGAATAATTATATACTTGAAAATATGACGTAGTTGTATATTATATATACTATAAGATGATTTTCATATACTAAGACTTCTCGAATTAAGCTTACAGAAATAAAAATAACATAAATCTTTCTGATTGTCCCAAACTACGAAGGAATTCAAATTCCATGTAAATTAGTTGTGATAACGGCGAATTTGAATAAAAAAGTCTTGAAACCATAAGATTATCTAAAAATACTTTATTCGTTGAAGATAACCTTTGACAAGTGTAAGCTGAAGCCTTCTTTAAAGGAAAGATAAAGGAAAGATTCCGCACTCGAGAAATGAAGTATCTAGGTGGTGTTCGTTTACACTATCAACTATATTTTATATTACTCCTGGGTGCACTTTTGAGAAATTTAAAGACCATATTGAACGATAAATTTTATTATCGCTTTAAAGTTAGAGAAGAATCCTTGAAGATCTTGGAAATAAACGTATGTTATAAGATGTGGTAGCGCAGGAAAAATAACTTGGGAATTGAATGTTTCAGGATAATAAATTGAGTGAGTGTGACAGATAATTTTATTCAGTTTTAACGTTTAAAACTGCATTAAGTAATACTTCTCTTCTCTTTTATCTCGCTCTTTATAACCTTCATCCTTCAACGCTTAATCAAAACTGTGTATTGTCCCAACACTAATTGCTCAATCACACCACTACCACTGAGTGGGAATATAATCGGCCAACTGCTTTAGTGCATTTATGAAGACAATTTTCTATCCGTTAATCGAGATTTTGATCCATAAAACTGTGATGCATTTTAATTTGTACCAAAAAAACTCGTATGTTTTAAATTTATAATAACTAAATATTAGGTACTAATTAAATATAAGTTATATTTTTAGATTAATTTATAACATCATATAAATATAAAACACTACGAGTCTACCCAAAAATTGTTGGTAAAAATAGGGATACCTTCAACATAATTTGATAGCACTAGATATTCAATAATTAAGTCTTATGTCAAAGTATTATTTATTTGAAGTAGTTTAGTGTTTAATTTAATTTAAGTAAAATGAAAAGAATTTATTTATGAATATGTTGGAAAATATATTAACTTAACTATCCATAAAAGCGTGTGGATAAGATCTTACAAGTGTGGTTTAAAGAATATAATGTTACGGGTAATATCCACGAGCATCCCATTAAAGACAATAACTAGTGCAGCAATAGCTGTATGTTGTTATGTAATGTAAAAATCTTATTTATATAAAAATCCCGTGTCACGATGTTTATCCGCGATGAATTCGAAACTACTGACACCGATCACATGAAGTTTCATGTATAATTTGATCCAGTTTGGGAGGATAGTATTGATCTTGGGTAATAACTCGGTAAATGACCCTTGACTACAAAACAAAGTTCTATAAATTTCTTACAGTAGACATAAGTTAGTCCACTGACATAACTTGACTTGACTTGACATAACTGACTGATTCAAATATAAGCATCAAATAGATGGCGCTTTGTTAAGATTTCAAACGCTCATAATTTTCTTTCTAAGATTTCTGTTACCTCTAAGTAACATATCCGAATTTGGACGAGTCGCTATTTTAACCGACTTCAAAAAAGAAGACGTTCTCAATTCGATTGGTATATTTTTTTATGTATGTATATCACCGATTACGCTGAGATTTTTGAGCCGATTTACGTGATTCTTCTTTAATTTGATCGCTAATAGTTGCAATTTGGTCCCATAAAAATTTAATATAATTCGGCCCAGCAGTTTTTATTTTATGAACATTTTTTCCGTCCCCGTGTTTTGGGATTTGTATTGTTTATTTATGTATGTACAGCGATTAAGCTGAGATTTATGATCCGATTTACGTGATTCTTCTTTAGTTTGACGTGGAATAGGTGCCATTTAGTCCCATAAAAGTGTAACATAGATTGGCCCAGTCGTTTTAATTTTATGAACATTCTTTCCGTTTCAGATTCTTGGTATCTATATAGTTTAAGGCGCGCGACACTTTTCGTAGGCCTACCCATAGCTACTTAAAATAAAATTACTATTTAATATATGACAATAAAAATCAACAAAATGTTATAGTCTACCTGACGTATTCTAGAAAAATCCTACTGTAGACACAGAACAACCTATTACAGACACTAAACAGTAAGAAATAAAAAAAAAACTACGTTTAAAAAAACTGACTTCAAACTAAAAAATGCACTAAAAAGAAAGAAATAATTCCGTTATTTATCAATCTCCATTTATTAGGACAATAATACATAATAATTGTTATTTTTGTAGTTGGTGATGTTGTCGCTGGTTTAGTTCTTTTAAACTTTACAACGAATTTTAATGCACTTTTAAACAAAAGACAAAATAATTCAAGGAGCTGGTTTATATATGTATAATTAATGTATATTTAGGCAGAGAAAATTGGGCGGGTCACTAATTATATACTAAGCACCAAAATATTTACAGGTCGGTTTTTAGGCAGGTAAACAAGGGGCGGCTAGGAAAAGATAGTAAAACTGTTTTCAGTTTCTAAAAATATCAAAAACAAGTAGAAAAAAAACTGCAACAATCAGGAGAACAAATCATTTATATATTCTGCCATAATCGGATATGCAGTGGTGAAGCATCTTGTGACCTGGTTTCAGTGACGCGTCAACGATTTAATCGTAATGCATCTACAGTATTACGACAGATACACAGATAACTAACATATTCTGTTCTGTGTCTACCTAAAAAGCAAACAAATATCCTCCAACATCTAATAATTATTAGAATCAGACCTCGACTTATAAACTTAGTATCGTTAAATAACAGTATGATTGCTTGTCCAGAATATTACTCCTAAGGTTATATTTTAGATACAGAGCTTTAGACTTACGGCTAGAATAATTGAGGTGTAATAACCATGGCTTCTGTTATGGCGGTGTATTTATTTTGTTAATTTTTATCTTTACGTTGGCACTACTAAATGATAGTTTGTGCCAACTTCTAAAATTAAATGTTACTCAGATTAATGTTGCTGACTCAAATCAGTATTGTCAACGTCATTTTGAATACTATAAAGTTGTCCAGAGTCCAAATAGTGCCTGGCGCTTTCTGCCCAGGGGTAGATTAAAGGTTTGCCGTTACACTATTCAATATGCCTAGTATTAGTAACCCAATTAAGTAATAAAACTAAATCACTGAAAGTCTACGCAACTAAAACATAGAATTTATTTCGAAAAATTGTTCTATAAATGTATGTAATTGTTAATCATACTAGGTGTTTTAATTCTGGACGTATACGCTAAATAATTTAAGGTTTTAAAGTCTTACTGATAAGTATCATAATATTTAAAGCAAGCTAGTTTAAATTAAAATAAACCCTTTGTATGCAAGTTTATCTTAAACTTTGCAAGTAATAATTGGCAGCATCTTTCTTTGTTAGTTGTTTCTTGTTAGAAAGGAAAAGCTTTTATAGCATGACTTAAGTAAATAAAAAACTTTCGTTGTTGAATATTGATGCAATTAACTGCTAAAAAACATATTTTATGTAATTTAATTTAAGAAATACACCGGAGATTCAATAGCGAAAAGCTTTTTCTCATATTTTACTATTTTAATATTCTAGTTTAGTACTTTTTTGGATAGAACTTAACAGTCAACTTTAAGATATTTCATTCTTATAAAATATAGGTATACTTGCATTAATACGTAAAAGTTGATAAGATTACTAGATATAATTATTAGATAATATTTGGACTGGATACCTGATTATCACGATAAGAATTTTCCAGTGCAGATCCTAGCCCCATCTAAAGGTGCAGCACCTCTATGAAATTACTTGTCAATCTACCTCTGATCTGTTGTGATAAATTTAATTATAACTATTATATATTGTTGTTTGAATTAAGTTGTCATTATCTTCATTCAAATCCAGCTTAACAACAATGTTATAAATTAAACGCATTGCAGTTTGGATTACAAACAATTTGGTGAGTGAAGTTGGTTGCAGACAGATTAATGAATATACAACTGTAATAAATATTATATTATGCTTTATTATCTTACTATACTAACATAAATATTAAAGTTTGTATATTTAGATGTTTATTACGGATAAAAAAAACTACTTTTTATCTCTAAAGAAGGCACACAAAAAGAGTTCAACAGTTTTGAATTAAATATGACATACAAATACCATATAAGGTTTATAAAGGGTAAAAATTACATATTGTTTTTGTCATATATTGGAAATAGTTTCAACCGCATTAGGCGGTTTTCTTCAGAGATTGGACTTGCTCGCGTTCTTGGCTCGGCCAACATTGCTCGCTCGGCGGAAACTATAGTCAAAATATGACATAAATATTACGTGAGATTATGCCGTTTATAATCTTTAAAAAATGACTGCTTTCCACGTTATTCATATATGTCTTTTAAGGTTTGGTGTTATACTCGCACATATTAATATTTGGCAAGTCGTCGTCACCTATAATTGTAGCAACATTTAGCTTGTAACTTAGTTTTAAGATTCCATTATAAATTATAATTGTGTGCTATGTTGGTGATCCTAATAAATAAATGAATAAATAAATGATAGTATATAAGCTTGACACCACATGTGATACTTTATATACGAGGGAGAAGCTTGTGTTATCGGGATCAGATACTAGATATTATATAAATGTTGGACTTGAATAGCAATTACCTAATATAATGTTTGTGCAGCATCTTGCGGCTCAGTGGTTTGCTCGTGCTAACTTGAATATTAATGCGTTACAGCTGCAACTAATCAGGAAGGACGTGCTGGTTGCTTCAATTAAGGGTAAACTAAGATATTATTACAACTAGTTTGTAAGTAACATCATACAATTATTAATAAAGAACTTTACTCACCTCGCTTTCCTAGGAGTATCGAAATTCAAAATATTGGTAATCTGAAGATATAAAAATGAAGAAACTTATGTATGTACATGTGTATTGGTATAGATTCATAATAAAATACCAACAAAACGACTCTTATCTTTTTGTCTTTCGGGCTGATTTTTATTTGTTTAAAAGGTAAACGAGCGACCCGCCCGGGTGCAAGTATTATACATATAAACCTTCGTCTTGAATCACTCTATCTATTAAAAAACCGCATCAAAATCCGTTACGAAGTTTTAAAGATAAGCATACATTGGGACAGACAGCGCAAGCGAGTTTGTTTAATACTATGTAGTGATATTTGTTATTTTGAATACATTTGGTTTTTAGGGAAATATGACAATATTTCATTTAAATTGCATTTCTTGAATTAACCAAAATATCCTCAATTTATCTTCTCTCTGAAAGAAAATTTTATACGCTGAAAGAACTTCACGACATTATACAATGTTTTGTATGCATTTAAAATGAATTCCTAAATGATCCTTAAAGGGTTAGGCCACTCTAGAATTTTCGAAAAATCGATTCTATTTTATTTGCTTAAACTATCTCTTGAGACCTCAAAAATGATGTGTTTTTAAATTTATATTAGGAAGGGGTCCCTGGTCTGCCTTTCATGTCACTTTTTCACCTGTGTATTTATAAATTTATTTTTACAGTGAAATATAATAGTTACAGAGTGAAATATTGGTGGACAGTGGGAAGAAAGGAGGAAAAACGGCGCCTGGTAACAGCAATATTTATAAATAATAATTTGTTGATTGGTTCGGCTGAAAATTCAGAGTATTTTAGTAAGCAAACTATATGTTAGATAGTAAGTGTCTATTTTATAACAATAAAATACAAAATATAGCAAAATAAATGTTTCCGCCCGGGATCGAACCGGGGGCCTTCTGCGTGTTAGGCAGATGTGATAACCGCTACACCACGGAAACGTTGACGAAATTATTAAAAAAAAACTTTTAATTGTCATAATTATGTGTACAATTTATAAGAGCCAATAAAACCGATTAAATTATCAGGAATTACCGGTTTATTATGTCTTTAATATTTATGACTTGATAATATAATCACACTTATGACATTCAGATTATATAATCGATTTATTTTAGTAACATTCAATAAGATTGTCTAATAGATAAATTTCGTTAGGATATATTTATTTCTAGCTTTATTGTTCACCACAAACAACCAAGATCATTTTATAAAATTATTTGTGTAGCACTAACTCCGGATTTCCTATAATTATACTAAAGTAACACTAGACTATTTATCATTTTCACGATTAGCATACTATAGCAATAATTTTGATAAATTTTAGCATATAATTAGAAAGCATCCTGGATTTTTTTGACGCTAAAATAAGACTTTAAGGGTAGATATAGAACATGTAACGAAAGTTTTTATGAAGAAAATTTGGAGAATATAAGTGTATATAAGATAAAAAGTGTAAAACTATTCATATTTTTAGCGTGGAATAATTATTCTGCTATTAATATCTTGGTAAATATTTACTGTAAAATAATAATTTAACTTAAACGTAACCCTTGTCTGTATTTGACGTCTAACTTACAAGAACTCTATGTGTATACTTATTGTTGTAATTGTACCGTAATTTCAATACGAAGTATTTTTCTTCGTCTAGACAAATTATAACAATATATTCACTTAAATCCTACCTCCATTATTGAATTTATTCTTACTTAACCTTCATAGAGACGTGCAGACGTCTGCCATTAGAGATAACGTTAATAAGGATTTGCTGAATTGTATTTACGTCAGATTGGGGGTTGAATATCATTTTTAATGAATTTTATTCCCCGTCTGGATAGTAAGATAATATTGAACACGTTATTGTAGAGAGTTGACGGTGAAGTTTATAATTATTTAATCATGTTTCACAAATTTTAACTTTAATTATATTCAAAGACAAAATAATGTTTCATAGACGTCTAAAAGGGAGAGTAACAGACTTAATCCGTCTGTTGGTTGCTTTACTAAAGCTGAGTGCAAGTTATTAGAAATTATTGATGAGTATATTATATATGAGCATACATTTATAAGTTATTTTACTCACATTAATTATTTGCATTTGTAACAATACTACATAATTTTAGATTTGTATTTTTTATTTTGTGAGTCTCCAAACAAAGATAAACAACGACAAGCAATATCAAAATAAAAATTGACAAGAGTGAAATTGTTGGAATGTGTATAATATATTTTTTAAATAATACATGAAAGATCTAGATCATAGTGACAATTGGAATGAAGGTGGTGTTGGATTTCAAAGCCGTGACGCTGTTGAAGGAGAAGGAACGTAATAAGTTAATTATTCTCTCTCTCAACTTCTCCTTATTTCAGGAGTTTAAAATAATTTAGTGTTCGACCCTTCTGTGTGGTTTACCCGGGGTAAGAAATATAGCGTCGAAGCGTCACAGTAGTATGCGAAAGCGATCTCATAATGACAAAAGGAGGCAGCGCTGGATTTTAGTGAGTATCCAGTAACTCCCACATACTCATCTAAGTTTACCCAGATGAAATGCGTAAAGCTTTTCTGAGCGATAAAAAAGCAGCAAGTTTGAACCACGTTGCATGGTTCAAACTTGCTGGTATTCTGGCAATGGACGATTTATAATGTCATCCCTTTATTTTTCACCTAATATGATGATACTTTTTTCAATAGATACACTATGACAGAATCTTCTTAATAGCCAATTGTAATATATTTCATAAATTATACTTACTTGGTATTTTTTCAGATTATATACTTTAACGTATGTCTGATTACATTTATCTTTATTTATCATGTATAAAGCAATTTAAAACAAATCACCTCACGTTATATTGTAGTACCGATCAATATCGACACATACTCGTAGTTCGTATTTGTAATTTGCATTTCAGTTATAAGTTCAAAGGGTGTGTACAGGTTTAGAGTACCTACGTTATGCAAATTACAAAGGCTTGGCTCTAGCAATGTGTATGGTTACTCACGTGTGAAACATTTTAGTTGAACATTGGATTATTTTGACACTTCTTCCACTAAAACCTCAATAAATTTCTTTCTAGACTGGCTTCGTTGTGATTTTGTAATATAGAAAAACTAATCATCCAATTCTCTTAAAGGTAAAAAAAAATCTAAGGATTTAACCTATTTTTCTGCAAAAGAACATTCAAATTCATTTGTGAAAAATATTATCCTCTATACACTGCACTATTAGTATTTAATATTTGGAAAATGCTGAAAAATTATTGTTACATTTCAAAAATAATATTGTCATGCTGAAGATAATTTGTATTCTTTACTATCTCTGCTGTTCCCTTTTACCTTCTCAGTAAGTAGTTAAATAAAGAAACTTATTTTAAACTTGCTTTTTGGTTCAGTACTTTTAGCTGTACGTCAATGAGTCTAAGATAAAAATAAATTAGTTTCTAATATTATAGTATAATAATATAGATAACAGTTAACAACAGTAACTTATTTAAGTTTTCAATACTTAAATCTTATTGAAATATTTCATTTTCAATTCTTTTATTTAAATAAAGTAATAAAAACTGCCATTTAACAAAGAGCTGTGGTTTTGACTACAGTAGAGCTGTGGTTAAATTGATTGCTTTCTCGCTGAAGTGCTTTAAACAATAATTTATTTAAAGTGAAAAACACTAGAATTCATGTGGTATTTTTGTTGAACTACTCGTAACTTTATTGTATTTCAAATATAAGTACTGTTAATATTACTATCAAGATTTCAAAAAATCAAATAAAAGGAAGACTTAAGATTGTTTTAATTTAACCTCATTCTGCTTTAAGGATTTAACTTTATTATGACTTTTAATTTTTTTTTTTTTGATTATCTAACGTATAGATGAATTATATATTATTTGTATTTCTACCTGAATTTGGAATTTACCAAACTAGATTGCGTTGCAAAAGTCCGCACTCGTACGTACAAGTTGCTCTTGTAGTTTCCCAAACTCCGGCGTTTACAAACAATTCACTTGTTATTACCTTTGTAGAGTTTAACAAGTTCTTTTAAGTGCATAAAATATTGTAAGTGCTTTACATCATAAAGTACATGAGATGAAAAAATTCGATGTCTTTTTCTTTATTAAATAGGTAGCAAATATTAAACGGTTATCATTCCATTGGATCGTTCAAGAATTTCGTATACAGATTTTTAGCAGTTATCAATCCCTCCGCTCCCCTATCAGCAAAAGTAAGAAAAGCCCTAATCCCACTCCTCGTGCTTATGTCAACATGTTACCAAATATAAGCAAAGCTCTCTGGTGTTTTCGCGCAGTGTAATTGAAAGTAATATTATATTGTCATGGTCAAGGTCACCCTTTTTGAGGTCTTCGTAAGCTTACTTTAATATGTATTGTGGTTAGCGAGGTCAAGTGGTGGAAGTGAGAGTTAATATTCATTATTATAAACGCGAAAATTTGTAAGAATGTATGGATGTCTGGGTGTCTGGATGTATGGATGTATGTTTGTTACTCTTTCACGCAAAAACTACTGAATGGATTTTGATGAAACTTTGCAATAATATAGCTTACACATCAAAATAACGCATAGGATATGATTTATAATGATATAGTGTAAATTATCCAAAATATAGCGGGTGAAACCTATATAGTATATTATGAAAGTGCTCTTTAAACCTGCTTCTGGGTCTTAAACTCCAGGCACTGCTCGGCTCCGTCTAAATTGCATTTCATTATCATATCTCTTAAACATATTATTTGTGCATTTATTCTTTGTTTCAGTCGTAACTTTCCTATACAGAGAGTATTATAAATAAAATAACTTTAAAAAACTTCGAATTTTATTAGAAATAACGAAAATAAATGATTTAATGCGTTTCTATGTGAAATAACTGGCAAAATGGATTACAAAAGGTCAGATGGTCTGCTTCCTACGCAGCTATAGCCACAGAGCAAGGCTATAAAGTGTTCAGCTACGAAATGTCAAACGACATCAAACGAATTACATTTAGTAAATTTCTTTATCTAATCATTCTTCTCATTTATATCTACACTAGCAAACACGCTATTAAAAAGGAAAATGTACTTAATAATTCACTACTCTTCTATGTGTCTATTTATATAAGAATTAGTCACAATATTTTTGGATAGAAATTACTATTACAAAAAGAACACATAATACAATCCAGCGGCTCGTAGAATATCTAATAACTTCAATTAACAGTATATAATATAGTATTATTTATATTTCAGTACGTAAGCCTGTCTATTCTACATTTGATAGTGAGCAATAAAGTGTATTTCATTCATTCATTTCATTCTATACTCTTTTATAATCCTTAAAAATATCTGTCGTTAGCGTAAGTTAGGCTTGGTTTAAATTAGTGATACGTTAGCCTTGTGTTAGGTTAGAATAATGTCAGGTTAGCCTTATTTAAACCTAACCTTAAGCTAAGAAAGACAGCCTAGACAGTGGAGGTGAGTGCTCACATATGTGGCGGGCAGCCCGCATTACACGCTTAGTTCAGTCCAGGCCATTGCTTGGGTTCCTGTCAGAATAAGAGATCGTAATGTTTAGTTATGTCCTGACCATATTGTATATTAAATATAATATATAAGATTGTATATTTTCTACAACTATCCCCCTTCATTCTAATTTCCGATATATAGATTGAAATTCAGTGCAAAAATTATTAAAAAAATATAAACACTACCAAGATGAATAGTGCTTATTACGTTAAAGTATTATATTAAATTTTTGTTCTGAGTCATGTTAGTCGCCCGTTTCTATTTACCTTTTGTCTTGCTCAGATTAAATAAAATAAATTCTTCATTTCTAAAAGTAATAAATAAATTTTTAAATAAACAATACAGTTATTATAGTTTTTAGTTTCATTTTATTCCGTATGAAATATCTGTAAAATCCTTTCAAAAAGAATAGTTGTGTCTTTTCTAAAGAAGAATAATTTTTATTGATTTTAGAGATCACCAAAGAAATGGTTTTTGTTAGAAGAAAATAGTAACGAGTTTTGACATTAATATTTGCACTCATGCTAAGCTTACATATTTCTATGATATAAATTACATAATCAAGGTTTTGTAAGCGCTTCATTAATCACCTAGAAAGCACTAAAAGAGAAATGGTTATGTCAGAAACAGTCAGACGTCTAGTAATACTAACATTTTCACCTTGACACAAAGGGAATGGAAAACTAAATTGCTTGCCACTGTTAACACAGAATAGTTGTAAATTGTAAAAGCACGTACGTTATATTAAGTGTGTACTTTTATTTTATCGTACTAGAGTAGATTTTTCCTATTGAAACTAATGATTCCTACTTTAATTAAATACAAGTGTCTAAGTAGTTACGGTATTGGATTCATGATCTTAGAGTCATGAGTTCAAATTCCTGTCATTGAACTCACGTTAACCTGCTACATTTTGTTTATTGTGATTTGATTTTGCATCTCGTCAAATCGTTTGATTCTAAATCAACGGAATCCGGATTTGACTCCCTTGCGAATATCTAAATAGCAATGGATGGCTGTTAATTCAGAAGTTCAATGTTTTATGGATCTTGACAGATAGCCGAAAAAAAAATGCTCCTATAAGATTCCTTTTTTTATTATGTGGTACGGAACTTTATGAAAGGCACGAGAGCCTATTCGGATACTAACGCGAAAATAGTATTTATTACAGTATCAGGCTTACCTTTACCTTGAGTTTGATTATCAAAAAGCAAAATTATTCTATGCGACAATTAAATTAAATATTCAATACGACAATGGTCATATTTACAAATGCTGCACGTATGCACGTAGTGTGCACATCGTGTTGTTCTAACTTGAATTTCCTTGCAACAAAATGATTACCTACCACCAGTAAACCTCAGTACAAACATGTGGGAACGCGTCCGCGACAAAGCCGAAAATCGGATATTGTGTTTGCCAAGCCCGGCCTCTACCGCCTCGACAAGACGATATTGGCCCGCTGCCATCATACCACGCGGTTCAGTTTCGCACATATTTGTCCTCAATTACCTACCTATTCAGTTGATGCTACTTTACTTTTCTGCCAAACTGTTTCGGATAATGTAGCGCCAAAATTTTCCTTTCAACGAAGTTAGTTGGTTGTTTTTACAAGCTTTAACTTGCAATGTTCGTACTTAACTTGTACTTCAAAGTTTCTTATTCTATCGTGATAAAGTTTTGCATACTTATGTAAGATAATGCAATTTGATAAATAATCAACCCGTGAGGGGAAGGGTTTACCCGTGAGGGGACGGGTTAGAATACTATTCCCCTCTGCCGCTGGAGAGCATCTCGTAAGAGGCGAGTAACCCAGCACCCCCTTGGTGGTAGGGGATCTGTCCTCCGACTTACCCCCTCCCTCTCCCATCCCATTAATGCTACGGATCTAGTGGAGCCTGGGCTCTTGCGCAGGGTCCACCGAAACCGCAGCATTTTTTTTTTCTTCACTCCCCTTTCCCACTCGAGGATGTTACGCATCGTCAAGTCAAGAGAGTCTCTCATATATTATCAATTTTCATGGGCGATGGTGGCCGCTTACCATCTGGTAGACCATCTGCTCGTTTACACCTTATCCTTAATAAAAAATATCCTTCAGCTTATCTGGTGATATAGTCGGAATTAAGGGAAAGAAACTATTTGTTGCAAATGTTATGTTTAAAAATTTCCATTATAATTTCATATATAACCTATTAAATAAATCATATTAACAATATAAAGAAAGGGATGCATATAAAGAAGAGATGAAGACAAGGAAAGTATGCTTCTTATGCTACATAATTAGAACTTAGTTGATTTAAGATGACTTTACAATTTGCGTACTAACAGTACGATTTTGGCAACACTAATTCGAGTAGCAATTATTTATGTTGTTGGTAGCATTAATTTTAGTAGCATTTTAGAGCAGGGTTTGTAACATAAATACTCAGTCACGACAGAAATAATTATTATCACATCACGAGTTTTCTATCAGTAATGCTCTTATTATACTTTAGACTCTAAAATATAACCCCCCGGAGGATATACTAGTCAAGCCGTCATACTGTTTGTCTGCGTAAATACTATAACCCATTCAATTAACAGTACAATATTAACGTTACACCACACCAACGCGATCCAATGTATGACTAACGCGTTCTAGTATTAAGTTGGAAAATACTTAATATGACTTCAGTACTTTTCATCTTCCTTCTCGTAGCCTCTTTTAATATTATGTGCTGGCCATATTGGATTTAGAATGATGTTTTGCTAATCATTCATTGTTATCCAAATCAAACGTCTACGCAAAAATCTTTATCAGCTGGTGTGAAATTCAGTTACAATATATTGTGAATATACTAGAGGTTACATTTTCTTTTGCGTTTTTTTGAGCTGAAATATACAAAGTAAGTATTAAGTCTAACAAAATATAATTTATTTCAAAGAAATGTTAGCATAATTTATTAAATTATTAAAGGTCAGATAGGGTGCCTCCTACACGTTTTCAGCTGTAAAGCATTGAACTATGAAAATTATTATTCTGAAAGTAATATCTGTAACATTTGACGGAGGTTAATTTTCAGTTTTTCTCAGCTACGTAAGGTAATAAATATTAATTAATTTATACTAATCTCTTAAACCATAAAAAATTGCTATGCATATAAGTACATTGTACAATGTTGTGAGTTACCTCTATTCTCTATTCCACTTCTTTCTTAAAGTTTACGAATATTTTTGCAAAAGTTTTATCGATAATATACCGCAATATATTCCAAAGGCGTTCGTCTAGGCCAGCACTTGTATGTCCTTGAATTTAGTATCAATACTCCCCAGTGATACCCGAACCCGCAAGGCTACGTACATCTAAAAAGGCCTACACAACGAATATACTACAACTCCTAACACTTCATATATTTGTATTTTAATTCAAGTTATAGATATCCTGAAATTATTGAAATTATTATCTATACGAAAGCTATATTGCAAATAAGACTTAAAAAACAATAATAATATGCACTTTTGGCGGAAACCGAGAAAAATAGAGCGTTAACTTGTGGGCTTGTGGGGGAGTTCTTTATCCCACTTCTGATGCTAAATATATGGGAGCTATACTGCGCAGTAACACTCAAACGACAATATCAACATGTAATCTAGACGGAAGTGTACATGGCAGTTAGTATTTTAGTCTCGTGGTTAAAGTTGCCCTTCTTGAGATCCACGTAAGTTTACTTTATTATCTATTGTAGTTGGCGAGGTCGAATTAAACCTGCCCTTAGCCTCACGCCCAAGGCACTGCTCGGCTATCACTTAGCAGTAGATAATAGTATTTATATAAAAAAAAGAAAAAAAATTCAGTACACGAAAAATAGGACTTTTTAAGCTTACATTTCCCAGTTGTCTAATATGAAATAACGTTTTAACATTATGCAATATGCGAAAACAACCCTCAATCCCCTGAACAATTCAAGGAGATTGTGCATACTAAATTTGGATAGAGTCGGTTAAAAAGTAAAGAAAAATTTCGAAATTTGAATATATAATACCGGGCTACACCGCGTGAATTTTGATTATCATCCAAAGGAAAAAAAATGTTATCAAATAAAAATGTTTATTGTACTTTTTTATTATCAACTATCCGACCCGCGCCACTTCGTTTACGTGTTGCTCCGCTCCTATGGGTCGTAGCGACATGTTAAATAGCCTAAGTTACTCCTTGTTACATTAGCTATCTGCCAGTGAAAGTCCCGTCTAAATCAGTCTCCAATTTTATTTATTTGTATAGATTCAGAGTTTTGGAAATGTATTTTTAAACTAGTTTGTTTGTTGAGATTAGGCTCAAAAACGATTGAACTGATTTTGATACTTTCACTAATATAAAATAAAAAATAGTCCTTTTCGAGTAACATAGGCTATAAGATGTTGTAATAAATGTCATTTAAGTGCCATAAAACAGACATTTTTAAATGGAAGGAATTACTAATTCGATTTCGAAGAATGGGTGATTTAAATATTTTAATAATTTAAACTATTAAGAAATAATTACATTAAACTATTCTGTAATGAAATAACTTCTGTCTTTACCTACTATTCTGAAGTAAACTAAGGAATTTGTAATTAAATTTAATATTTACTATAACAGAAGTTAACGACTAGAAACCCTAATTAAAATTGTAAAGTAACTACAGTCTCTGAAGGCAAGGCACTTCTAATTTCCCCTACTCTACACAAACATGCTATTTGTGTAATGAAATGTGTTACACAATGTAAGCAAACTGTTATGGTTATAATAATATTGTGTTATATACCCTACATAGAAATGATAATAATTTAACACAATGTTTAGGGAATGACAAGATGGTTATCTAAACCAAAAGACCTAAGACGATCGATGAAATAATAAACCAAAAATGGCGAGTCGTCTAGAAAAGAAAAGAATATATCTTAGAATCTCATACATATGTATAATGAGTATTTTTTATTATTCAAAGACTAATTTAGTTTCTTTATTACCAAACTTTATCTTCGTTTATCCAGTGAAGAACTGGATTTGAGTACTTTCATTGTGTATTTTTTTCTCACAGTTAGTCCTTATTGCTCAAATTCATGTTTTATTTTTCTATATATATGAGAATGAACATAGACAAGACAATAATAATATGCACTTAAAAACAGCATAATGGTCAGCAGATGAACGCCGTTTGACAACTGGGAAAAAAATAAATAGTACTACCTGCGAATATAAAGTTATCAGCGGTGTTGCTAACTAAATTAAGAAAATACGATGACGATGATAATTATTTTATAAAAATGTATAATTTATTTATGAGACTATAAATAGTCTAACTAATATATTAAAAGTAGAAATAAATTTAACAATATTAATATATATAAAATCTACAAAGTTGTTTCGATATGATGTGTGAAAAAAAAGCCAGAACTCGGACCTCCTGAGTAAGACTTGAACCACTGGGCCATCACTGATTTTTTTAGTCATCTGTACATATACTTAAAAAATACTTATATAATGTCTGTGCAAAGAATATGCTAACACTTCTATAGACCAAATCAATAGTTTTCAAATCTTTATCCGTCTGTATAGTTTAACATATATCACGCTAGAACTACTGCACAAAATTGGATACAGTTTTCACTGTTGTATTAGCGTAACAAAAAATAGACTATATAATATAAATAAGTCAAGTTATAATTAAGTGCTTAAAAATAATTTCGCCCAGCAAAGTTAGGGCTTGTTTATTGGCAATTTAGTTTCGTTTATGTAAATTTATAGTTTCACCATGGAATTTCTGTTACCGTAAATAGTATACCATAAACAAAGCAATAAAGGGCAGGGTCGCATTACTTGAAAACGTCCCTATTATTGATAACTGCTATAAACTATGAGAACAATCTGTTCCATTTTGTAATCCCAAATCGATTTCCAATATACTTGAACTGATTGGTTTGGGATGCGGTAATCTAATTACTGAAGCTGTTTTGTAGAGAGTTTAATTAAAGCAAACAAGTCGCATTAGACGCTTCGTAGGTATTCGTATGTAGAGCTTCTGATGTACGAGTTCTACGAGTATGTATTAGTGAAAGCGTCTGGAATTTACTAGAACCTTAGTAGCAACACCATTGATAACTTTATATTTGCAGGTAGTATAGTGCCTTTTATTTTATTCCAAGACTGTATAAAACCACTGTTCTAACAGACTTAAGACAGTTGTCAAACGGAGTTCGCCCGATGACCATTATGCATATGCTGTGGTGTGGTATCGTGATGCTAGGTTTCCATTACTAAGGTTTAGAGTAAGTTTGTAATATTGGTTTCCGTTTTAAGTATATTTTATTATTCTCTTGTGCGTATTACTGTGCGGTTTCGGTTCCATGTAGATAATACTTTATTGAATACGAGGAGGTTCTTAATTAATAAAAACACTTTTTTTAAAGATAAAAAACACTCACAAACATACATTGGACTACAAAGACACATTAAGGAACACGTCAAGATCAAGTAGGAAATGTAATTGTTTGAGATGGAGGTATAAAGACAATTTAATTACATTTTTTTTTTGGTTAAAATTTGACTAGCTATAATCCGCACACCTGTGGCATTGGTCTTTTTGAATTATTCACTTGTACGTTGATATATTTTTTAAATAACACATGATGATATTTAAACTTTTGTAAGTTCCCATTCTTTCTTTTAAGATTAATCTAGACATGGATATCTACACAAAGGAGTTCATTCCTTTCTAATATAAGTATACGTACCATTGATTCTACTTGTATCTAAGGTCTATTGAACTAAGTATAGTTTAAATATGAAATTGTCTCATAAGTATTTGCGAAACTTCTCACATTCTGGTCAAATACTTTATTATAAGCTTCTTAACACTGACTAAAGAAGGGTGATATCAACAGTTTCTGTTTATCTGTATACATATGTTCGCTATTGAAAATACTGCTGAAAACGCAGCCCCTTAATCTCTTATGCTTTTATTATTATATATAGGTATTAATAGGTTGGATTTGCTCTTAATAGCATCATATAAGTTATGTTTATAAAATTATCCTTATTTATACCCCTCAACATATCAATATATAAAAATTACTATTTTCTTTCACATTAAAATCTTTATTTATTATTAGTCAAATATTAGTCTCTGTAAAGAAAGGACTTAAAATTAATAAAAGCTACATCCAAAAATGCATAGTTCCATAGTTGTATGCATAGTTATCCCACAGATCACAATAAAGTACATATTATGTATTTATATGAAACGCCCTTTCTTATAAACAGTAATTAATTTAATCAATGTCCCTTTGATATCTATTCCTTTCTATGTCAAATTAATTTAAATTTGAAAGATAAGGACAAACACTGTTTAACTATCAAGTCTATTAATAAACTTAGCATTTATGCTTCGACTAGACTTATAAAGACATCTATACCTAATATTTTAATTACAAATAAAACATAAAGTTGTCCTTGACGTACTTGTCCTTTTCCTAATAGTACATTGTATCTATGCAAAGATGGGGCGGGTTTCTAGCGTAAAATATATCTTTGTATAAATTGCAATGTAACTACCAGCTTTGTACTTCAAGAAACAGAAATTATTGAACGTACAAATCCCAAGTGCGGTCGACTGTAAGCTTCTAGATATCTACAGCTAAACGACTACTGCCTTAATTAAAAGCGTTTGTATAAATTTATGTTGAGGATAATCTGCGATTATGAGACTCTTATTAAATGACCATTATAAAATGTTATGAAGTTTCTTTCTCCTCGAGATCTTTCAGGAGATATTGTTCGAGATTCTTTTATTCTTTGTCCCGGCTTAACGTTTTTCTTGTTACCTTGACTGTATTGTATCTTCTATCGATATTATTATCTAGCTTATCGTAAATTGCGTTTATCTTAGTAATATTATAAATATGAAATTTTGTATGTTGGGATATTTGTTAAAAAAAACATAAACTCAACAGGATTAACTAAAATATTGCACCCAGATACTTTATAGTATGTATTATAATAACGATTGCGGGAGCGAATCACTTATAATTCACTTTGGAATTCAATTTCAAGTTTCCGCAAACGAGGTCGCAAACATATACATATAGTATACTAGCTGCGCCTCGCGGTTTCACCCGCTATATTTTGGATAATTCACACTATATCATTATACATAAATTATAATGTTATTCTGATGTGTAAGCTATGTTATTGTAAAGTGTCATCTAAATCCATTTAGTAGTTTTTGCGTGAAAGAGTAACAAACATACATAAACGTGAAAGACATCCATCATATTCTTACAAACTTTCGCGGTTATAATATTAAGTAGGATCATAACGAATAATATGAGTCTGATCACTTGATATGATAAATACCTTAAAAAACGTACAAAAACTTAATATATGAAATCGTGGAAAGCTAGTATACCTAATCAAATATGACTATTCAGAAATGTAAATGTATTTTTTTAATGTTTTTACTTAATTTGTTAAATTAAAATACTAAAGTAAAATGTCTATACCGGAGGGAATGTCGCGCCTGCTGGTAATGTTTTTAATTAGTAAATTCTTCAAATTAATTCTTGTCAGGATTCGTGGCCTTGTAAACGACAGTTTTCAGTTTAGAAGATAAATTCAACTGAGAAACTGAAATAAACAGGTGTAGATGAAAAAAAGATCGAGAAATAGACATTCTGAGTGAAGTTAATTTAAGCACCGTGTCTTGTGGATCATCAATTTCAATATTCATACTGTATATAATAGGAATATAACATAATTATGTTACTCGAAACCTCGAAAGAACGCTGAAGAAATAGCTATGTTCTTAAAACAATTCTATAAAATGTACTTCCTCATCTCTGTCTGTTTGTTCCGGCTAATCTCTGAAATGGCTGGACCGATTTTGACGGGACGTTCACTGGCAGATAGCTGATGTAACAAGGAGTAACTTAGGCTATTTAACATCTCGCTACGACCCATAGGAGCGGAGCAACACGCGAACGAAGTCGCGCGGGTCCGCTAGTATAACATATTTAAATACTATAGAAACTAGAGTAAAATCAATAGAATATCCATAATACATTTAAACATACCATTCTGTACTTCTATTCACAGTCGGCGTTGAAACGGAGAATGTCTTCGTGAACTTTGTTTCGGAGTTTCGTATCACAAAGCTACTTATCATTTAGTGTCGTACATTCAACTTAGCCTTTACAAGAACTTAACTATTCATAGTAAAGTGGAGTTATGCTGTGCAGTTTGCCATTATATTGTACTTATACTATAAAACGGTAAATAGCCCGATGAAAGTGACTGAAAGTCAAGAAAACTGTTTACGAGGAGAAAACCGGGCAGTGACTTGGACTTGCTACCCAGGTGGAGGGTTACGGGCTCTTTCACGTTAACGAAGCTAACCTTCGCTGCCCGACGACTAACTATAGAAGATAATATAGTAAACTTACGTGAACGTCAGGAAGAGTGACCTTAAACCCGTAGTAACATCCATCTCACTAAATTTTGTTTGTAACATTTTGTTTACGACCTACAAATACCTTTTGCCCACGATCCCCCTAGTAAGGTCTCTAGGGTTAAGGTCTCAGTTAGAAGAACGCCAGCGTAAAGAAGTTCAATTAGTGTAGTTTAGGGAGGCGGCGCTAAGTCTATACCGGAGGGAATGTCGCGACTGCTGGTAATGTTTTTAATTAGTAAATTCTTCAAATTAATTCTTGTCAGGATTCGTGGCCTTGTAAACGACAGTTTTCAGTTTAGAAGATAAATTCAACTGAGAAACTGAAATAAACAGATGTAGATGAATAAAAGATCGAGAAATAGACATTCTGAGTGAAGTTAATTTAAGCACCGTGGCTTGTGGATCATCAATTTCAATATTCATACTGTATATAATAGGAATATAGCATAATTATGTTACTCGAAAGCTCGAAAGAACACTGAAGAAATAGCTATGTTCTTAAAACAATTCTATAAAATGTACTTCTTCATCTCTGTCTGTTTGTTCTAGCTAATCTCTGAAATGGCTGGACCGATTTTGACGGGACGTTCACTGGCAGATAGCTGATGTAACAAGGAGTAACTTAGGCTATTTAACATCTCGCTACGACCCATAGGAGCGGAGCAGCACGCGAACGAAATCGCGCGGGTGCGCTAGTATAACATATTTAAATACTATAGAAACTAGAGTGAAATCAATAGAATATCCATAATAGATTGAAACAGACCATTCTGTACTTCTATTCACAGTCGGCGTTGAAACGGAGAATGTCTTCGTGAACTTTGTTTCGGAGTTTCGTATCATAAAGCTACTTATCATTTAGTGTCGTACATTCAACTTAGCCTTTACAAGAACTTAACTATTCATAGTAAAGTGGAGTTATGCTGTGCAGTTTGCCATTATATTGTACTTATACTATAAAACGGTAAATAGCCCGATGAAAGTGATTGAAAGTCAAGAAAACTGTTTACGAAGAGAAAACCGGGCAGTGACTTGGACTTGCTACCCAGGTGGAGGGCTCTTTCACGTTAACGTAGCTAACCTTCGCTGCCCTAACGACTAACTATAGAAGATAATATAGTAAACTTACGTGAACGTCAGGAAGAGTGACCTTAACCCCGTAGCATCCATCTCACTAAATTTTGTTTGTTTACGACCTACAAATACCTTTTGCCCACGATCCCCCTAGTAAGATCTCTAGGGTTAAGGTCTCAGTTAAAAGAACGCCAGCGTAAAGAAGTTCAATTAGTGTAGTTTAGTGAGGCGGCGCTAAAGAAGGCCTACTACTACTACTCAGCTTCATATTAAAAACGCTTATTCATATTGTAGTTCTGTACAGTAGTTATCATTCCCTGCAAAAGTAAATAATTTTATTTATTTCGAATTTATATAAATCCCAGCAGAATGGAGCAGTAATTAATAAATCAAGAGTTTTTAATTGACACATATCATGACCTCGTAAAAGGCGAAAATCCTCCATTAGTCAGGCTCATGTTTCACGACGATAAATCAAAAATATTTGCGTAAATACATCACCACAGCGAATGGAATTAAACAATTATTCAAATAGAGGAATGGGGATGATATGCGATTTCAGGATTTTCCATTCTCACAATTTATTTCTGTACTTATTTTGTAAAAAAAGCAGTGATGGCCCAGTGGTTGAGAATTCAAGTCTTACTCGGGAGGTCCGAGTTCGATCCTGGGCACACACCTCTGACTCTGAGTTATGTGTGTTTTAAGCAATTAAATAGCACTTGCTTTAACGGTGAAGGAAAACATCGTGAGGAAACCTGCACTCCTGAGAGTTCCCTAAAAGTTCTCAAAGGTGTGTGAAGTCTGCCAACCCGCACTGGGCCAGCGTGGTGGACTATGGCCTAATACCCTCCTCATTCTGAGGAGGAGACCCGGCTCAGCAGTGGGCCATTGACGGGTCGTGATGACTTATTTTGTAGTTTAACGATATGACTACTAAAATAGCATACTTAACTACTATCTTTATCTATTAAGAGATTTAAGATTAGTTTACGTTTTTAGATATTTCGCAGAGTAATAAACGATTATCAAATACTCGAATTACCGACACTATCTATGGCGCTGGAGTAGGGTAGCAGCCACTTCTATCATTTTGACAGTCTCAACCCATTATATGCCCTCAACAGTCTGACAGTAGTCTTAGTCTTGCGCCATCTCTCAAGGAGTGAAGTAGTCTCTAGATAGTGTAAGTGAAATGTTAAGTGCAGTGCAGTGTTGTTAGTGCTGGGAGTGCTGTTCGATTAAAGTCAATGTACCTTACAATGTAATTGCCACGTGGTAACTAATTGCCACAACATTAGGTTAGCCTTGTGTAAGGTAAGGTTTATGTTAGCCGAACCTTAGTGAACGAAGTGATTCCCTTATTTTGCTCCGATATGAAATCTATTGATGAATCTCCAATGGTTTCTAAATGATTGATAAGCTTGTAAGCCGCTTTGCTTTAATATTATTGGATTTAACTGTGAAGAGCTCTTTTGATGATACAAATCGATTTTAAGCCAAGAGAGAAATAGATATATAACATTCATAAGCTGTGCATAAACTATTATTATTCATATGGTTATTCTAATTAATTGAAATACTAAAACATCTTTAAGTTAACTAAGATACATTAGTCTTTATTTGTCTTACAGTATTTTACTAAATTGGCTTGATGGTAAACTTCAACATCCTTTTGAAAATTCGTGTTGGTTTCATATTATTCTTTTCTTGACTTCGCTGTTAAATATTCACGTTCAAACTTTACGCGTATTTATGTCTTTTTAGACATTTACAGCTTTTGGCAGTTCATCTTCTTTCACATTAATGTAAATGAAAGGGATCTGTCTCCGGATTTATGGTTAACCTCTTGCATGATTCTAATCTCATATTTTGAGCTGTAAATAAACAATATAATTTTTGGTATTTATAATACAATAGAGTATATAAAATATTGTTTTTTCTCACCATAATCTTTAAAAGTTTTGATTTGCTATTTATTTTTTATTTATATTTTTCTTGATTTGTTATTGCGTTTTTATAAAATCGATTAAGGAATGGGATTGAAAAGAAGGATTCTGTGGATCCAAAACCAAGAATTAGACACTGCATAAAAAAGAGCATTAACAAAATAGAATCCTTACTACCCAAGTGAAACTAGGTTACTCGTCTTCAACGATGCTTTTCCAGCAATAGAAGGGGATTGTAATCTATCCCCCCCTTCCCCTCCCAATATATTAAAATATTAACTGATGAAATAATATTTTGTTATATGGCATAAAATTGTTCCTTTCATCGACATACCATTATGGTAATACAAATAGCTCATTATAGAAGAATTATTTTTTTAAATTCTCCAATAGACATCTTTCCCTGATGAATCAATCTATGCATTGTTGAAGACCGCATGAAAATATGTTCAGCAGTTTTTGAGTTCCTTGAAAACCGACAGACAGTTTTTGTTTTATAAAATTTTGAGGATATTGAACGTAAATAAAGCTTACTTGCGAAAATATCGACTTATAAGCAAAATTTAGCGTAATATACAAGTCACGGGACGTATTTCAGTTTGACGTTATCTACAGCTATGAAATACAGCGATGAGGTGCCGCCGCGCTTGCGAATATTCCTGGTAGTTAGCACGTAGGCTAACTGACGAAGCACGCAATTTGAGAAGATATTTATTATTTAATTAAAATCTTAAATATACTATATGCAAGCAATTATAAAATTTTAATATGTAATAGTGTAATAACCTGCTCTAGATTTGGTGAGCTAAAATATTTTTAAACTTAAATTAAGCCTTCATTTTACGATCGGGAGTAATACAACTGTAACGATAGGGTTTGTATCCAATTTTGTGTGATACGCGTACAAACAAACAAACTAATAATAGAGAGGCGAAATAATTACAAATTATTGTTTCTATCAAAAAGATTTCTCCTATTTTATATGAAATTTCATACAGTGATACAATGATTGTTAATTTTGCTGTGCTTAGAAAATATTAAAACTAATAGGGAAAAATAATCAGTCAGTAGTAAAATAACTTAATCATCATTCATTTCATATTGATCATCAATCATTCATATCATTACACTTTTACCATAAAGCCATACTTTAAAAGATTTTTTCAGGATTCGTGTCACATCATAACGTTGCCGATTATTATAATAAATCTATAAATTTTAATTTAATAGAGACTAGCAACTAGTAAGATTTGTAACAATGAGATATATTTGTAATACAATTAGTTTGAAGCCATATAAGAATGTCATTATGTGGAAAAGAGGTAGAGGTTTATTAGTCACGTGTGTATTACGATAGTTTACTAATTGACTAAATTTATGCTGTTACAAAAAAAAACAATTCCAAATATATCTCCTTATATACCTCCTGGTTTTAACACCGCATTAGTTTCTAGATATCAAATTATAATATTTGAAGATTTTATAACAATACTAGCTGACCCAGCAAACGTTGTTTTGCCACCGTAGGCCACCCTTATCACTAAGGGGTATAAAAAATAGATGTTGACCGATTCTGAGACCTACCCGATATGCACACAAAACTTCATAAAAATCGATCTAGCCGTTTCGGAGGAGTATGATAACTAACATTGTGACACGAGAATTTTAAATATAAGTGTTGGTTAGTTATAAAGAACCTTATAAAGGTGTAAAAAATAGAATGAAAACTGACATAGAAAATAGAATTACGAATATGAGTATGATCATCTTTAGATTGGCTTTCATTAAGTTTTAAACACATTATAATTTTTTTGCTGCTAAAACTGGTGGAGTGACTATTATAGAAACAAAAAGCCTTTGGTCAAAAACAATTATTTTTTATAAATAGATGCCGTTATATAATTGCAAAAGAAAGTAATATAGCAGCTACAAACTCATCAGCACACGTCTGTCTTGCTCGTATGAATAAGGAGACTTAACTAATACGATAAAAACATAATATTTTTGCTATCTTCCTAATATATTAGATAAATTAAGTATTGAAGGTGTTTTCCTTACAGTAATAGTTTAGAATAACTGTCATAATATAAAGCCGATCACAGGTCGAGATAATAAGAATCAAAAGAAGGGTTATTAGCTTACTTTTTCGTTGCTATTTTTGTGTATATACTTTTATAAGTAGAATATATTATGAAACTTGCAGAAAATTATGAGAAAGATAAGTAGTGTTTTTCAATGTATCCTACTATGTTGAATTGACTATTGGGTTAATGCAACGTAGATACTGCTACTAAACAGATAAATAACTAAACATTATGATCTTTGGGCTTGTGACCAAGGTGTAGACTTAAGTATATCCTATATTCAATTGAAACACTCACATCCACTGCTCAGGTATGAATTTAAAGTTAAGGTTAGATTAACCTAAACCTAACTTACGCGCCGATTATACATAATAAATCCTTACTGCAATATCAAAAGCCTTTATGTTAAAATATATATAACTAAGGTTAATTTATATATAACATAGTATACAAAGTGTTGGAATTGTACAAAATCTCCACTCCATGCTTTTAGTGGGTAATAAGAATAAACGAATGTAGGCGCGGCGTAAATTGCTTAACGCCTACCTCAATTGTCATGACTTTGACACGTTTTAGGAAAATGTATTATCCAGAACGAACTGTACATTTTTAATGGGATGGAATATATTGAAAAACTCGAATCTTATATAAATTTCATCCTAATATACTGTTATTCTAGTTAATAATTAATAAATATATAATATAATAATGATAAACTCAGTATTAAATATTTAAATATATAAGAACTTCTTAATAATATTTTTAAGTTATTTAAAGGATTGATTAAAATATATTGTTAATTATGATGTTGGCAATACTAACTGGTTCAAACTGAATAAAGGCGATATGATGAAAATGTATATTATTACGTCACGAATATTTTAGCAGTAACGCTGAAGCTCTAAGTCTAAAGTATAACCCCCAGGATATTCTAGTTAAGTCGTCATACTGTTAGTCTTCGTACAGACTACAACTTATTTTTTAATTAACAGTATAAAATGTGAACCAAACCATAAAATAAAGTAAATAACTCATACGCGCCATTTCATTTTGCTAGATTATAAAATAACATTAATTCATTTTTTATTGCAGTTAGAAGACGTGCACAATTGTGATTAAGCAATAAAATGAAACCCTAAAATAGAACCCAAAAAAATTAAAACCATAAATTTATATAAAAAAATAATCGTATCTAGACAATTTTTGGAATTTTTCATCACACATTTTATGTGTTTGTAAATCTTTTATATATTTATGTGTAAAATTTTTGTTGAAATTATCATATTGTATTAAAGCCCAAAATGGTAATAAACTCTTGCGGTTAAAAGTCTATTAAAAGGCTTTACATATTACAAAAATGTATGTGTATGTTTCGTCTTTTCTTCGACTAGTCTTATAATGACTCGTCATATTAAAATTTTTTTTATTTGTTTGTACGCGCTTCAACGAACTTAATTAAAATAAAGGCTTTGTTTTATTCAAGTTGCTAAAAACCCCACATTTAAGTACGCGAGAGGTGTTTAAAGGCAAGCCTATATTTACATAGTAAGCTGGCTCTCCTAATCCTCACATTTGAACACAAAACTTAAAGAATAAATGGCCTTAGACCGAAGTTCGTACAATGGAAAACTTTGTAATTGCAACGCGAAAGTTTTGAGCCGTAATGAGATCCCTTATTGCCTGTCGATGTGTTTCAAAGAGAAGTGATTTTATAAATTGCCTATGAAATGGACTTTGCCATATTTCTTACTTTGTTTGTTTTACTATCGAAATAGCTTGTATTATTGTATTTATAAGTCGAAGAAAAACAGAAGAGAAGGAGAAGAGAACACTACAAGGGAGGGTAATGTTGACTCGACTATTGGATAAACTCAACGTAGATACTGGTACTGAACCGATAAATAACTAAACATTATAATCTGACAAAGGTGTAGGTTTAAAGAGCTCTTTTAAACAATTGCAATTGCACTCGCTTTCACTGCCCAGGTTCTCTGTTTAAACCCAAGGTTAGATTACCTTAAGTCTAACTTACGCGCCGACATATAGTTTTGGTAATATAAGTGCATTTTTCTATCCTCCTAGGGGTTATATCTCTATATAGAAGTTATCAAGATCAATTAAAATATTATTAGTTTCATTGTAGACTATAATAATATGTATTATAATTTGGTCGGCTACATAAAATATAAAAAAATCTATGAAGATAGTTACTAATGAATTATTAAATATTTTGGTAAAAGAATAATCATATTTGTATAACACATAATATTATAGTTATATTTATGGACAGCAAATTCAGGTTATACATTATAAAACATTGAAATTCGGTTGTAGAAAGTATTACATCAGTTACATATAAAAGACTGTATCCTGAATAAATAATGAGTTTCAATATAAGGAAAGAAATGAAGAAAGTTGTCTTCATTTCTACTGTATATTCAAAAAACACAGATATTTATCGTACCTTAAGCTAACTGTGTAGCTGCCTCTAAAAGTTAAATATCTTCTCTTCTAAATTATGTGTTAGTAACACTGTTAGTATACCGACTTCTTCAGGTCCACGTAAGTTTACTCTATTGTCATGTAATTATCGAATTCGAGTGGTGAAGGTGAGAGCTATTACATTATGAAAGAGCTCTTTAAACCTGATTCTGGGTCTTAGGTCCCAGGGACTGCACGGCTCCTTCTAAATTGCATATTACCTTGAGTGTTACTGTTCAGTATAGCTCCCATACACTTATAAGATGTAGGTATATTTTTATAGGTAAAATAGTATCATCAAAATTCTACCATTGTTTGTTATCTAGCGTGAATTGTTTATTTCAATAAATGGGCAAGCGATTATTGTGAAACTGATCAACATGGATGCCAACTGAGATCAATTGGAAATTCATCCACAATACATATAAATTATTCATAACTACGGACAATGCTAGACTGATTTGGTGGAGTGAGTTATTATGAAACATATAAATTATTTACATAAAACATAGTGGTTTGCTTAATTATTCTTGCAAATGATTGCAATACTGTTTTAAAGTATTATTTGTGGCTACAGGTGTTTTTATTTATTTTAAAATAATGGTGCCTCAACTTTTACTAACCAAAGAAAATAACTAAAATGTTGAGATGGAGATGCAGAGACACAATATTGGAATACATTTGATATAATGGAATATATCTCCCAACCCCTTAATGCTACAAAAACACAATACTTCCTTAAGTCCAATTAACTCAACCGAAATAAATATCTTAAATCTAAAAAAATACATAATTAAGAATAGAATATATTAAAAATGTAATATCTACGCAACAGAAGGACATTGATTAATATCTACAACTCACCAGATTTCCATTAGTTCATGATGCTGAAACGAACCATGTTATATCCATTCACCCATGGCATAAAGTGATCAAGTACACTGTAACTAGTATAAATAAGATGAACATACTGCACGGGAAACAAGTTCAAAGGTCTCAGAATTTAAGGGCGAGACGTGCGTCACGAGCGGCAGTCAGCACCACACTGACGGGGATGCTGGTCGTTGCTATGATACACCCTTAGATTGGGCCGCCGCCCTAGACCAGCGCAACCTAGTTCTGTAGCTATACGAGTTCCTTATAATTACTATTGATGGATTTTTGTTACGCTATTTGAATTTTATGACAACGGAAGACTGTTTTGTTTGTAATACCTGAAACTCAATCGACTTTGATAACATTTTTAGATTAGTTAAAATAGGTTTATTTTTTTGTAAATGTTTATATATATATATATATGTCGCACCCACTCACTCACCCACCCATACAGTCGCACCCACTGTATACCTACTATGATTATTTATATAATTAGAGAAACATCTCCACATCATATATGAGTGCGACCACGGTTCTACCTTGACAAATTTTATATTTATGCATTTCTGTGTTTCTATCTGAATTATTTTCTTGTTTCGTCCTTTTTAGACCACTTATTACGTAGTCGGGTTATAGTTTTTTAAACTTTATTTTTTTATTTAATAGTTTTCCGATCGATATAACCTTTATAATCTCATATTGTAATGTAATGTTGGTTGCTTAAACGAGTGAATAACTGCAACGACAGGACCGCGCGCACTATACGACCGCATTTTAAACATATATCTAGACATAAACAATAACATATATATACATATTTGTAATGTCCTCACTATGACCATTCTTTTGATACCAAACACGTGATAATTAGCTCAGTTTAATTTTTTTTCGAGGTTTGAATCTGAGGTATAATTCCCGTTATAAAAAAAATCATAAAATTTTTATAGTTTATGTCACCCGCGCCATTATTACGAATCTATTGACACCTCGTTCATGAAAATTGGGTCAGTAGTTTAGGCGCTAGAGTGGAACATACAAACTTACATACATGCATAGATACCAAATGCCAAAATCATAACACTTCCTTTTGGCTTCCCCGTAGTCGGCTAATCTGATAAAATGAACTACCCGCGAATGCTTATTTATAAACGATGTTGATAACTCTATTGGTAGGGTTTTTCCTAAGTGAAGGCAGTTAGCTATAAAAAAACATTTGTTTTATATAGTATGCCTAGCGACCCGCTTCGCACGGTTTCTTTCTCTACTATATTATGAATATATTACACATATAAATCTTCCTCTTGAATCACTCTATTAAAAAAAAACGTATCAAAATCCGTTGCAGTTTTAAAGATCTAAGCATACATAGGGACGGACAGACGGGAAGCGACTTTGTTTTATACTATGTAGTGATGATTAAAATGAAGTTGTATGAAAGTAATAATAAAATCTAAGATATAATTTATTCGATATTTTCATTCCAGTTATTTCTCAGGGTAAAGGACACTCTGTGGAATACGAAACAATAGTTGTCAGTCACCATTGTTTCGTTCATCTAGTCGTGTCTGTTCTGTTCACTCATTGTTGTAATATCGTTTGAAGTACCTAATTTAGTAACCTTTATATAATTAATTAAATACTTATTCTATATAACATCATTACATGCTATAGAATAAGAAAGGAATAATACCCATTACTGTACAGCAATACGTATACACATACATTTTAAACGGAGTCGAGCAGTGCCTGCGGCTGGAGTCTCAGGAGCAGGTTTAAAGAGCTCTTTAATAATTGTTAATTAATAAAAGAAAATAGAGAAGTTGTAGTCATTACGTAGACTAACATTATGACGACTTGACTTGAATATCCTACTGGGGTTATACTTTAGATCCAGAGCTTCATAGTTACGGCTAGAATCTCTAATTATTCTGTCGTGACAGCGTATTTATTTTGCAATCCCCACTTACTTGATTTGTGTTTATCAGTTTGCCAACATTAAAGTAAGTAAAAATGCAACTCATATCAGCCCTAGCAACCTCCAATAACCGTATGCTATTCAAGTTATAAGTGTTACCAACATCATAATTAACATAAGATATGAACTCTCTTCCACCACTCGACCTCGCCAAATACAATAGATAATTAAAATAAACTTACGTGGACCTCAAGAAGAGCGACCTTAAGCAAGACACTATAATAGTAACTTCCATGTATACAGCGCGAAAACACCAGAGAGAATGAATCGAATCTATCGCACTAAATTGTATAATTTTTTACATGTCGGTATATTTGAAATATTATAAAAATACCTACCCTCTAATACTATTTTATAAACGGTGTTGCTATCATAAAATAATATTTATATATGCCGGGGATTTTAAATGGTGTGAAGGAAGGAGGTGGAAATATTGGAGAACACTAACAGGGGGGATGGTATTGAATGAAATATTGGGTAAACGCAACGTAGATACTTCTACTGAACCGATAAATAATCAAATATGATCTCTAACAATTACGTTCTCTCGTAATTGTTAGAGATACCTAAGAAGTGCAACATCCTTTAAGTGATCACGATACTCGCCTCCACTGCCCAAGCTCTCTGTTTAAATCCAAGGTTACTCACATAAACCTAACCTAACACAAGACGTGGCAACTAGATTGTAAGGTACTCACGTGACCTTGATTGGACAGCACCCCTAGCACTAACACTGCACTGCACAACACTATTCAGAGACTACTTCACTTCTTGAGAGACCGCGCACCACTAAGACTTCAGTCAGACTGTCGATAGCATATAAAGGGTCGAGACTGTCAAAACAACTGAAGTGACTACTACCCTACTTATCGTCTATATGGAATCTATACTACACAGTAACACGTAAAAGACAATAATAATATGCACTTTAGAGGGAAACGAAAAATTAGAACTCAAACGCTCACAAAATCCTTAAAAATGGAGTCTAGCATAACGACACCACACAAGTTCCACAGCCACAACTGACACAAATCTATCAGAATAAAGGATACGTTGGTATAATTAAAATAAAATAAAAGGAACTCGCGAATAACAGTGTTGCTAACTTATTACTGTCTGAATAGTATATGCATCAATAACTATATAATACTTTGTTTGCGATATTGAGGTAGTTATATTAGCCTAGATCGTCTGTAGACATAATTAATAATTTTAGAAGGTAGTCATACTAACTTTGCACCCCCCTTTCACCCCCTTAAGGGATGATTTTCGAAAAACTATTTTACACGTGTTTCGTGACTTTCAATGAAGAACCATTATACTGAATTTCATTTCAAACATCAAAAACGGCAATGTTTCATACTAACTTTGCACTCCCGTTTTACCCCCTTAGGAGGCGTATTTTCAAAAATCTCGTCTGTAGACATATTTAATAATTTTATAAGGTAGTCATACTAACTTTGCACCCCCCTTTCACCCCCTTAAAGGATGATTTTCGAAAAACTATTTTACACGTGTTTCGTGACTTTCAATGAAGAACCATTATACTGAATTTCATTTCAAACATCAAAACGGCAATGTTTCATACTAACTTTGCACTCCCGTTTTACCCCCTTAGAGGGTGAATTTTCAAAAATCCTTTATTAGTGCTTCCCCACGTTATAAAAGGAACCCTGGTGCAAAATTTAAAGTTTCTAACCCTTATAGTTTAGGTCATGTGTTGTATATTATTTTATTCTACTTTCTGCAGTATCTATATTGCACGTAAATTAATTTCTTTGATTGATTTGAATTGAAAATGTTCTATCTCTTTAACTTTCAATTTTGTTAAAGATTGGACTTGTTAAAAGATATTTTTCTGGGTATAGATTAACGAGGAAAACCATTTAATTTCATCGCTAAATACATAAGACATGGTGTCCGTACACTGTGAGCCTATCAAATGAGATTTTGATTGATCACCGGGAAGCCGTGTTTTGACGTCGGACCGATATTTGCGTAGGACTTGACTACCCACCTCATATTCGTAGGATTTACTTTGCCAAACCACTAGATTACGAGTGGATTTACAATAACAACCTATTTTGTTTTACTACGCTTTTGTTACATAAGTTATAATCATGTGGAATCAGGCTGTAAATTATAAATCACTTCAATCAAAATGTATTTCATTACTGAGATAGAGGAAAGAGAAGACAACGACAGTTTTGTGTCAATGTTTTGTTTTTATATTTGTGGATCGAAGGTGAAAGAAAATTGGACTATTTGGACGTTTTGTTGACTTACAATAAATTTGCAAGGTCAAAACAAGGTAAGGAGTTTTCTTAGAAGAAGTTTTCCTTGAAACAAATGTAACTGTATCGTTTTCGCATTTGTAAAAAAACTTTCTACGTCTTTTAAGAAAAAAATATTTAATACCTAATCTTAGTCAAAATAATAATGAATCAATTTTAATACTAATTTGTCTCCACTCAAACTCAAACTATGGATTCTAAAAGTTTCATCTGTATTAAAGAACAAAATAAAATCCTGAAGCATTTAAATATGCATCAACGCCCATCCTGTTTCATTGGAATATGTATGACGTAGTATAAAATGCATATTTAACAAACCTAAATTGTTTTTTTAAATTATACATAACGAGCTTTTGCATGGCTTACCACCAGCAAAATTAAAATAGTTTTTGAGAAATTCTGCAACCATTTTCTTCATTATATTGTTTTTTTAACTAGTAACTATGATAGATGGAATTTATTAATGCAGTGAATGCCGGAATAACTGCGAGATGGCTTGGAATATAATACAATCTTATATTATAGTTGAATAGTTATAAATTAAATAATAACTTTAACAGAATAAGAATGAAAATTTATTCAGATTTACAAAAGCATATTCTTAGAAAATTTAATACATTTTCTTAATTTTTAATATATTTCTACGTAAAATAGAACAGGCAATTCTGGGTCAATAAATTGTTATGTCAATGTTTAATATTAACTCTAAGGATATCTATGAGTCTTCCTAAAAAAAAACAATAATTTTCACGCTAGTCGCAGATAAATATTCAAAAAATTATGTTGATCCATCCTTCTGTTAAAGAGAGAAAAAAATCAATTATAGTGTGTAAGTATAGTATACTCAATATAGAAAATTGTCCTTTGTATTACATAGAAACAATATACAAAGGTTATTTTCTGAACTATACCTTAATTAGTATCAAGAGTTCGACCAAACTTCCTCAAGTGTCGCCAAGCGTTGTTATCAGTTCACACAGTTTATGTATTCCAATTTCACACCTATCCTCCTGTTTCCAATCTTAGTATATCAGAGAGTAATTAAAAGAACTTGAAGCCCTTGTTAAAATCTTTTATTAAACTAGTCCACCCACCCATAACATTTTATATGACAGTACAAACCTCTTATAAGTTAAACCTACAGCAATATAATTATGAAAAATATCACCATTTTCAGTAGATTTTGCGCGAAGAATGTACAAATATATAGACATCTAGATCTGGTTTCTGTTGTGTTATAGAGACTTTTTTTACGCAATTACAAAATACCGGCATTTATGTCACTTTTACTCGCACTTGTTCGTATTTTTTTAATAATTGTTGACCCTCCGTGTTGTGTTTGTTTACGCAGCGTACAAAGTTTTATTTCTATTATATATAATTATTCTTTCACGAATAAATCCTTTCTATCCCAAAGTAACTACGACATTCGGATAAATTACTGTATTTGTTGATTCTACCTACAAATTAATTAATTTAGTTGCTCATGCACTACTGACGACAATCCTAACAAACAAACGGTCAAAGTCTTCATAAACTATTTTTATATATGTTTTATTAGTTATTTCACGCGTCCTCTACTACTTTTTTTTTCAAAAATCTCCAATGTATGCACACACGTCTATGATTTCATTATTAGTTCTTTACCTATTTTTTCACTAAATTTTTTATTTTTATTAATCAAATTCAATATCCATGCAATCAATGCCTCTTTGCCAACGTAGTGGTAGCTTATTGATACCCTTCGTGAAAGCCTACTGGATAAAGGCTTGTGCTTCTGCCGCTTTGCTGCCACGACGGTACTGTGACATGTCCCAGTGTCGGGATCGATTTTATAAATATAAAGGGCGTGACTTCTTTTATATCTTTCTTTATTTAGTTTAATTATATTATAATTTACATTTTAATTCTATATATAATCCATACTCTGAAATACGTCCTGCCCGGCCCAAGGCTGGGGCAGTTCCCTCTTGTTTTATATCAAATTCGATATAATTGAAATATTTGAAATCATATTATTTTATTATCGATTGCCAGCCTTGTGTTATTGTGTATAGAGTTTGTTCACCAACAAACCTACATACTACAGTATTCATACTCAATAATAACTCGAATTTTTACTGTATCCTTGATGACACAAAACGTATAAAAGCGATGAAAACAGAACACTAACCATTAAACAAATTACTAAGTTTCAAAAAAGAATTCCATATGTCAAAAATAAAAATAATTTGATCTTAGAATTCTTAGCGAAAAATGAAAAAAATTACGGTCAGTACGACAGAACGGCAATTTCATAGGTAGTGTAAGAAAAATAAGCGATGTTGTTTGCGCAACCGAGTTTACTTATCCCAAACATAGTAAAACGTGGGAAATAAAATGATACTTAATTTGCATAATACATTAATAATTTAGTTGAATAAGGCTCACCTCGGTTAGCGTCAGGATATAAGGTAATTTAGTAAATAACTAAACGAATAGAGTTAAAAGTAAAATTTAGGAAAGCCCTACTTTAAATAAGAATATAAAGCGGATTATTAAGGCTCTAATTTTGTCTATCATGTCCTTCTTGTTATCTTACCACTAGCAATCTTCTATATGTATAAAAGAAGAACCTGAGTGACTAAAACTTTTTTTAAATAATTAAATTCACAGCCAAAGCTATAGGGTCATTTTTAAATATAGAGTTATGAAAATTGTTTTTAGTAGATCATTAATACCTAAGGGTATAAAAGAAGGGGTAAAAGCTATACACATTTAATCAAAACAAGTAATAAAATTTATTTGCCACATGTTATACTAAAGATCTAGTGTATTACTTAACCAAAACAAATGTGATAATAATTGTAGTAATTGATATGTGAGAGGGTGGTGAGTATGTCATGAGGTTAATCATTGAACGATAACAGGATGCGTCAGCGAAGCGAAGGCGGCTAGTATATAAAACACATAATAATATATTAATTTTAAGAAGCACCTATAAAATAATATGTTAAGCTTGATGAATCCGGAGATTATTATTTGCTATAAAAAGCATCATAAGCATGTTTCTACGCAGCAAAATAATTAGTTCTTATACCAAAGGAGTAAGAATAAGTTACGTTTGAAATTCGTTGTCATAGCAACAGGTGTCCCCTCTGCCTCCATCTGCCTACGTAACTTGAGTTATTGCTTAGTTCGTTCATATGAGATGTTACCCAATTGCTTCGTATTAAATTCTATATTTGACATAGCTCAATTAATTTTATGATAGTTAAATTAATGTTTAACATTCACGTGGCTTTTTATTAATTTTTAGTCGATATTTCCTCTCTTTATTGAGGCTTTGAAAGAAGAAAAGAAAACTTTATAAAACTGCTTCTAATTTCGAGCAGTAGTTTTTACCTTACGCGCTTTCAAGCATATGAGCAATCAAACAAAGACAAATGCTATAATTTATATTTTAAAGCTTTACTTTTGTTGGGTTCATAAATATCTTCTATAAACAGACAAAGTCGTTTACAATTTTATATGTTTCAATTTTGTAGAGTGCCTACAGACCTGCTTGAAATGTGACCATTAATTGAAGTCGAAAGTCAAAATTTATTTTTGTTAGCAACACCTTTTATAAATTAATTTACGCGGATAGTTCATTTTATCTTATTTCGACTTGGTGTAGCGCAGTACATAATTATTAAAGTATTAAGTGTAAAAGTGTAGTGTTGTTTGGTGGCGTGGTGTAAGTCCTCCATTATCGAGGAGCACATCTCATAATGTACTTTATTATTTTAATATTCGGCAGTGAAGTCGAGGGGTGGAGGCGAGAGTTTATGCATAGCAAAAGACGTCTTTAAACCTGCTCCAAGATTTAAATCCCCAGGCACTGCTAAGCTTCCACCTAGATTTCATGTTAATATCGTTTGAGTTCTACTACGCAGGAAATTCAAAGGAAATGCAAGGCTTGCCTTGTCACTTGGCAGTCGAAAACAAATGTTATTGAATTTTATTACAGCTCGATTACTTCTGGATTGCTAAAAGGTTTGGAAAAATATAGAATAATACAAAAGCATAACTTTGGGTCAAGATAACATAATCTTATTTTACATATGAAACAAGGTAACCCATTTATTGAAGTAAGACCAATGGACAATTCTTGGGACCTTTTATAGCGGTCCCTTGCCATTTTGGGCGGAATTTGCTACAAAATTCTTTATTCACACGGTCACTTGCTTTCAAAAATATGGGGTACATACTCTGTGTTGAGATTCCAGAGACGTGAGCGGATTTTCAATATATTGATGTTTGTAGCTTAAGCCAAGCTTATGTCCACGGTACGAAATGTGTTCAAATTAATTTCACATTTACATGCTTAGAACATGAAACTAAATAACATGTTGGTACTATAGATTTACTATCTGACCCGGCAAACGTTGTTTTGCCATATAAATTTGGGGTGGGCCACCTTTATCACTTATGGGAATGAAAAATAGATAGTAGCCGATTCTCAAACCTACTGAATATACATATAAAATTTAATAAAAATCGGTCGAGCCGTTTCGGAGGAGTATGATAACTAACATTGTGACACGAGAATTTTATATAAAATAAAAATAAAATCTTCTTAGATTAAATTAAACAATCAGCTAAAACATATTTCCTTTAAAAATAGAACCCTTAAATGATAGTCCAAGGTTTCGCTACGATCAGACCTTCGTTATTTTATAAAACCTTAAAGTTTCACTGTGTATGTCCTATAATAGAGATATAAACTATCCTCGACTATGAAGTTTAGATAACGATTGCTTTGAAAGGTAGCAAAGATCTATAAAATTTCATCTCAAATTTCTTAAAATATAAAGCCCAGTTTTTGTATAATATATAAATTAATTAATTTCAAATTTGGTTGTTTGGTTGGTTCAATACTTCCTTGTCCCCGTCTGTCTTAATTCTACTTTTATTTCAAAATCAATGCAATTAAAAGATTGGACGGTCTATGTTGTTACTCGGGAGAGATTCAAATTCAAACTACCTATAGGTGACTTCCCGTACAATTTTGTAACAAGCAAGATTTTATAGCAGTAGTAAGAAGAAGGAAATCCTAAAATTGACCGTGTATCGGATAATACGTTTCGACGACAAAGTTAAATGTGTCCTTTTTTTTAATTGAATGGAACCCACGGAACCGACTCGCACGTGGCCGTTTCTCTGTAATTTGTTTATTATAAAATCGAAGGTGCTACCAATCAGATTGGCATTATATGGTTGGGCTTGTAAACATGCATCATAGAGTTTTAATTAACCACAGGAAGGGAAAATCTCGCGTTGAATGAAATCACTGTCCGACATTTTGTATTAAAACCATTTATTATAAATGTTTAACTTTAAAATGTAACATTTAGAAATATGGTGCACTTAGAAAATTACCAAATCCTGCATAGGTATGCAGAATATTACTTTAATCTCATAAACGAGTGTTGTGGTGACAAACAAACCTATAAATTTGTATACCTCGAAGAAAAACAAATAAATAGTGTTCTGTTCTTTGATTAAATTGTAGTTTCCATATCTTGTTTAATGTATTAAAACTGTTGTAAAAAAACTGATAAAGATTTATTTTCAGTAAATAATTCTAATTCTGACATTTTATAATGATTAATTAAAACTCTTCTTACTTAATACACGTTTTGCCGTATTTTACCAGTCTTGACAAGTCCACAGATACATTAAAATTGGGTTGCCAGTTACAAAGAGAAAAAAGAAAACAAAAGTAAATATTTTTAAAATTAAATTTAAAACAAAATGGAAAATAAATTAATATCCCACATATATGATAATTACGAACACTCTAGAAAAGTCAGAAGATGAAAAAAAAAATTATTTAAGTGTGCGGTTTTAGGACATATTTTCTTAATGTTTGTATGAAAATCTAGCGTCCATATTTTTATAGATATATATATTAGAAACAGAAATTTTGTAAGTATTTAATTTAAATAATATTAAACGTTTTATACTAAAATGATATTTTATCATAACAACATTATTATTTATTTTTTTATATCAACATTTCAAATATTTGCAGGAAATAAATTGTTATCAAAACCTGTGGTTATGCCCATGAAGAAGGACTTCAATGAAAAATACTATTGGTAAAAATCTTGATCTTTCATTGAGAAAGTTATTATGTAAGTTTAGTTTTAATTCTTATAAGTAAGAATTTTAAGAGCTCATAAAGAAAAATAAGAAGTTTAAAAAGAAAAGCTTAAAGATATGCTGCCTTTCTACACCGGAACTTTTATTGTAATACAAAGTAAGATTTTAGGAAGAATAAAGTTCTTTTATTAATGTTTTCAAACAGTCAATATCAAACCGGTAATAAAATGGTTTTACAAGTTTTGCAGATTTTTTCTGTCTCGAAACTTACTGTAAAATTTTCGCCAAGCATAATATTCCTGATTCATCAATGATACAACAAAACTTCAAATTGTTATTCGATGGTAATAGCAAAGATTTATGATTGTAAAAACACCACAAAGAAAAGCCATAATGAGCTTTTCCTTAAAATTAATAGCTATTATTTCTCCAAATCCATTTATTAATATTTCGTTACCTTTCAAAGTAGATTGGTATCAGAAAATCTAAGTGATATTTCTCTGATAACTGTTGATTTGTCCTGACACAGCGAATATTTGTATAGAATCTTTCTTAAGACGATCGATACGAATCTCTTAAACCACGTTCTGTTTACGATCTGTTTATTGCTAAGGCGAAAGTAGAACTTGAAGCTTGGAATAGGTATAGTAAAAGGTCAGAACTGTGTAAACATTCTTTAATTAAAATTGTGCTGCTACAGAAATAAAGTAACACGAAAAAAATCAGTTTTCTTATGAATTGTATTTTTTTACTGGTTGAAAAGTTATTTCTACATAGGATTCACAAATCTACAGTGCTACACCAGATTCACATTTTTTTTTTAAATGATTACTAGCAGTATGGATCACATACTACTAGTATTCCCTTTACCCCTCCTACTAAGCTAATAAATAGCTTGTGTCAGGAGTGGGCCACGCCAGTAGTCCAATGTCCGGAATTTGAAGCCGTGATTGACTTGTTGATCGTGAATCCAACGCACGAACCACTGAGCTACTGACGCTTCAAATTCAAAATTCTCAATCAGTGCAAAATTTTGTATTGGTGGTGAAATTTGCACCAAGTTTTTATCTGTCTAAACCATTGACGATAATTTATCAAGACAGAGACAACATAAAGGTGATTCTTAATATTAACGAAATTCACTACCTACTATCTTCCGTCCTCAGGTTGATCCTCAATACAATATATAATACGATGTAAATGATCAAGTTGTATTTGAGATATATTTTATTCTTCATATTCATCGTCAGCCATAGTGGTTGTAGTATTAAAAATTACACTTGCAATTTTCTTAATCATTCTCGAGCCTTGCCTTAAGAGAGTCAATTTGAATTGCATCAGAACTATCAGGTATGTCGACATGTACGATATATTCTGAAACGATACCAAAAGTCATATAAACAGTGATTACTACATTTAAATAATTAGATATAAACTTACAGCAGTAAATAGTTCTCTGTTAATATTAGTAAAACCGTCCAAGTTCATAATGGGTGGATTCTTAGCAATGGCCACAAGAAACATTTCCACTTCGCGCTGAGTACTGCGATCTATTGCTCCCAGGTTCACGTTTAATAGACGCATTTGAAACTCAAGACCAACCTGTAAAGAGGTGAGATTCTAACGGAAAAAGTAATTTCTCATAAAACAATTAAGTTAAGCTAAAGTGAAAGATACTGACATTTTTTTAAAGGTAGATAAGGGACGAACGAGCAGAAGGTCCACCTGATAGAAAATGGCCACCGTCGTCCATGGATATCTGCTACACTAGAGAGTATTGTCGATGCGTTGTCGCCACGAAAGTTGATTTAAGTAGGGAAGCGAAGAAAAGAATGTCGTGGTTTCAGTGGAACTAGGTAAGAAACCAGAGTTCACTGGAATCGCAGCATTAAAGAGATGGCAGCAGGAGGAGCTAGGTCTGGCCCACATGCGCCGCATGGTAGACCGGTACGCGTCAAAGACATTTGGCGGTCGAATTCGCATGCCAGGTCTAGTTCGTAAGCCAGGCGGGGAACAGATACCTTACCATCAAGGAGTGCCAGGTTACTCGGCTCTTACGAGATGCTCTCCCAGCGGCAGAGGGGAATAGTATTCTAACCCGTCTTCTCACAGGTGAAATAGACTGTGACAAATATTTAATGTAAAGACTCATAGGTGGATTGCATGGTTTTTTTTGTATGGTTCCAACTCATAACTAGACTAAAGCGTCTGATATATATTTACAAAAATATCAGATTTTAAACTGTTTAATAATTTTTACCACTCTTTTCTTAGCTGCAAATCATCCCCACTGAAATTTGTTACTAATATAAAATTAAAAAGTGGGTCTGGCTCACTAAGGCTCTTAGAATTTTATGCGTCTAATTATTTTTTTAACTCTCAACTCTATTACAAAACTTTGATGAAAACTTTTGAATTTATTTTAAAATTTCACACTTCACGAAACTTTATTTAAGATTTTATATGACCTAACGTTATAAGATAGAGAAACCATTACTCTGCCCCAGGAAAGCGTTAATCAAAGCAAATGACACATAAATCGATAACTATTATATTAAACCTCACCTTCCTCGTGGCGTGATAAGCTTCATTACAAATGATGAAAAGTAGGGTCATACAGTACCCTACGATAACGAATAGTCCCATTTCTTTGTAACTAATACCGTGCTCTAATATCTCAGAGAGGGACCCGTATAAGGAGATTGTGGTTGTGAAGAATATGACCATGCAGTAAATTCCGTACATATTGGAGTACGCTCGACCTGTAAATAAAATATTTTTGATATACCTCTACTACTACAAACGCTTTATACTCTAATAACGGGTCAGGTGTGTAAACCAAAAATTCTTTTGAGTATGTTATTTATATTAACAAACTATACAAAACAATTAAATTAAATTAAATGTCCATGTAAAGATTGTACAGTCCATGTTTCAAGTCAGATAATTAGCCTGAAGCCTGATAATTTATGTAAGTATTTACAGAATATCTTAAAACTTAAACAAATTGTTGAAACGATTCTCGAAAGTTTTCCTTAAATTCCTCTTTTTAACTACCATATAGCTGCTTCTACGAAAAGCAACAACTATATTCATATTTAGAGAAGAACCGGAATTCCGAAACGTTTATTAAAAAAACCAAAACTATTGACATAAATTTTTACGGTAATGGAGGTTGATATACCTAAAAATAAAATGTGTGAAAATATGCTATAGAGATAAATCTGTTTACGCTACCCGGGTTACTTAATAATTATATCATCCAAGCAACTTTTGTTTTATTTTTTTCTTTACCATTACTTTTGGGAAAACAATTTCATTTTTTTTGTTGGAAGTAGACGTAATCTAGAAAACTAAGTAATTACTTAGAAACTTTTATGAAATGTACAGAAAATATGAAGTAAAGTAACAAACAGTTAATGCTTTAACGCTTGGCTAAGAGCTGTTTTTTACTGAAACAATGAATTTATGAGTATTGTAATTTGTTACACGTCATGAGAAGCAGCAATTTGGATATAAATTTTGCTATAATGATAAGTATTTGTATATAAATAATTTAAATGTATTTTACCTAGCTGTTGCATCATGTGTGACAAATCGACCCAAAGATGGCGATACTGCGCCAACTTCAAAGCAGGGTGTTCTGCCTCTAAAGCCTTATGAAGATTTGTTGCTAAGCCTTTTGAAGCAGTTCCAAAGGCATTGCAATTGATATACCTGCAATGGACATTAGTGAAATATATTAGACTCATTTAACTAAGCTTAAAATGTATTTAGTTAAGGTACATGATAGTTAGTTAAAGATATTTAAGCTTGTCTGCTTGAAAATGGATACGGTTTTTCGCAGTTGTATTTCTGCAGGTTAAACTAAAAATAAAGATTAAGTTTCATTTACATCATACGTCATTTAAAAATGTTTCAACCCATGAAAGCTGGGTCGTGTTGACTAGTATTATGTAAATTTACAATGTGTACTTACCATAAAGAGCAGAAACCATCCAACATAGCAATAATATGGTAGTATGCAAATGAGTGCCACAACTCAAAGTCATCTTGGAGATAATTTTGAGAAAGAATAACTGCGAAACTTAGACCCCAAGAGAATATGCATAGACCCCATGTCAGAGAATAAAGATTTGGAAATATTATAGGAGTTCCAGTAATTTTCAAATACTTTAGCTAAAAATGTACATAAGTTAAAACAGACACATTAGAATATTATTACTAGAATTTTAGAAATATTACCTGATAATGCGTCCACATATTTTTAAATATGGCAACTTCAGGACCATGTCGCCATGAAGCAATTGGCAGTAAAAAATGAGGTATAAGAATACTAAGAAATATTATGTTATAAATTACTTCATCAAATCGCTTGTTGGAATTTTGATGGAAATTGTTAAAGCGTTCTCTGCCCACTAAAATGAAATAAAATTCTTAGACTATATAATAAATTATATACCTCCAAATATATAATATATAATACCTTTTATAACAATAATGCTTTCTAAACTCCATATCAAGTACGCCCACAGCGTTGCTTTTGATATCCAGTTATAAGTTGTTCGTTTAGTAGTTTGGGCTCCTGAAATATATTTATTATCACAATTTCCGAACTTTTAGATATTGAAATAACAAACCATATCTGTGTTTATTATAGTATTTGCTTGCCCGACTGCTTGTTTATAAGAAAAATCTATGCTATTGTTAGTTATGATATTGGCAACACTAATTTGAGTGCATACTAATGCTACCAACATCATAACATTTATTATACATTATTACTTTTGCATGCATTTTTACTTTCTTGAAAGTTGGTTCTGATTCTGATAATCATTATAACATCGCGAGTATTCTAACAGTAATTCTGCTGGTCTGAGAGTATCCACCCCAGTGGATATTCTGTTCAACCCGTCATACTGTTGGGCTGTGTATAGACTATAACTTCTTTTTATTAACACTATATAATAAAATACAATTTTGGAAAGAAGAATAAGATTTTTGATTGTTGTAAGTTTTTTTTACTCTTTACCATTTCAAAAATGATCATAAATGTAATGCCATAAAACACATAACCTTATCACTATGTATTAGAGTAATGAAAGTTTGTTATTAGGGTAGCTAATAGATTGCGTTCCGGACACATTCCATTAAATAGATTTGCATATCTTATGAAAAAGTCGCCATCTCCAAACTGTCCATCATGTGGGGTAGTGCAAGATGTACAACATTTGTTGATGGAATTTGTTCGTAACGAAAAAGACAGAAGATTATTAATTGATACATTAAATTTAAATCGTTTAGACATAGGAGTGTTTCACACCATTTTGTCTTCTCCAGATTCTGGGGAAGCCAAGATGGTGTATCAATTTGTAATGAATAGTTTAGAATAGGTAATCAAAGCCCTTAAAAATGTAGAAAAAAAAAGTTTGTTTACAATACAACTATTGTATTAAACCCGACCACCACTTTGAACTTTTTGTCAATGCGTTACTTCGATATTTGGACGTCTTGTTCCCCTCCACACGTTTTCAATATAAGTAAGTGACCGCCATTTTGGACTTCTTTGTTTCACGCTTAAAATTCTAAGCACTTGAGTCTTATTCAGCATATATGAAATAATAAATACTTACTAGAAATTAAATGTTCTGCATTAAAATTTATATTTAACTTTATGATGAAATACGAGTTTGAAATGAAGAAAATTGAAGCATAGTATTAAACTTAAGATTAAACCTAGCACAGCTATTTAAGTTTTTGTTTCTGTTTAGTTATTACGCGTATGTTGTATGTGTTGCACAAGTTTTAAGTGGGTAGATGATTTGTAGATGAAAACTAATTACTTTATATTTATGATTCCTTACAGGATTAATTCGTTGTCTGTCTGTCTGTCCGTCTGTCAAGACCTTTTTTCTCAGGATCGCGTGGAAGTATCAAATTTAAATTAATATCAAATACTCAAACCTGCGGTCCCTTGCGGCTGTCAAAAATCAAAAATCTAAGTCTACGTCACTCACAAAAGTATAGGATACTTCCCGATGACCTAGAATCGTGAAATTTAGCACAAAGCAAGATCTCATAGCACAAGTATAAAATTTTAAAAAATGTAAATTTCATTCTACATCACTAGAAAATTAACTTTTGTTGACAATCATGCAAAACCATTTTTCTCAGAAAAACGTGAAGATATTAAGTTAAAATTTGTATCAAATATTCAAGTCTCTAGTCTCTCAGATATGTAAAAGAAATGAAACTTAGGCAGTATTAGGATTCTGTCTCTTAGCTTAGCCTAAGTTATAGGTATATAAAATGAATTTATTTGTACTAACGTCTTGGCACTCTCATGATAGGCATGACACCCATAATTTGGAACAACACCAACAGACTCTTGGTGTTGATGTAGAAGCTATCATGTTTGTCCAGCAGTTCACCATCTTTGTCTGTTATTTGCGGTCCATATATTTCTTTCGGGTCATAACCTGAAAAAAATTTTTTAATAGTTCCATATTAAACAATGATCCTAAATCATCGGTCAGTTCGTTCGCCCTAACACCAATATCCACTATTCCAAGTAAACCACATTATGTGGAGTAATAACAAAAATGTAACAGCTATTAACTAACAACATCCATTAGTTAATAGGGCAAAGCATAATATATTATTTTATAATTACTTTTTACCGTAAATTTCTGGTAAAAAACTTTTAACATTTATTAAAAATTTTAACTTTCAATGATCGTTAATATATTGTATTATTTTTAAAATATTTGATAGATCAGATTTGTTTAGATACCATCGTCTATTGACAACAAATAAATTTACCTACAACACACCTTTAAAATCTTTCTCTTTAACGTTTTCAAACAAAATATTCCTCTTCTTTATCTCTGGCTGTTGAATAGAATTATATGGTCTTGTTTTATACGTTCCTGCCTCCATATTATTTATAATAATAAGCTTACGACATTATCTCCGAGAGTAAACGATGTTATGAAAGCTGTAGCAAATACCATACAATCAATCATAAGCTCCCCCCTCTCAGCTTACTTGGTTATGCGCGTTTGTCAATGGGAATACGTGGAGTAGACAGAATTATTTACATTTGCTTTCTACATCTCATAATATATATGTTATTTTATTTTTATATACATAAAATTTCAGTATATACTTCAACATTTCACTGAATTTCTAAACTTATCTGATTTTGATTATTATTTGTATGTTCTATTGGTCCTTTGCAACCCTCTGCGAAGCGAAAGTGAACTAAATACATTAAAAACTAAATACGTATATTAAAAAAAAAATTAAACGATTTTCTATTAAGATATATTACATGAATAACTGGGTTATCGAAAAATACTACCGAAATCGTATATTTATAAATGATAAAATAGAATTAATATATTTACCTAAATATCTGTTTATACTGAATAAATATCCTTATATATCTATTCTCATTTCTTTTATTAGAGATTTTTAATGCTAACCTGCTGCTAAAAATATGCATGAATAACAACCAAGTTTAAAAATAATATTGATATTAAAGCTTAATTAAGAAGTCTCCAGTGTTGTTTTCAGTATTCGAGTGAAGCTTCGGTGTCGCTCAGTAGACAATTTATATTTCATGCTAATGACGTGTTTCAAAAACACAATTGACAAAATTACTTCTTACTTGCATACTTTTAGAAAAATGAATTTATTTTAGATTTACGGTATTTTTTGGTTACAAAAACTTAGCTTATTTGTTCTTTAACATGTTAAAAAACGCAAATGCAAATAAATATCAGAACCTGCGTACTTTTATGCTGCATTCATGTTTTCAGAACCAGAATAAATGTACATGGGAAAATGTTCTACATCCGAGACCGTGATGTTACTCAACATAAGGTAAGTTACAGGTAAGCGTTGCGCTAAATATTCCACTCATTTTATAGTATAACAATAACGTGACTACATTTTAGACCTCTTTTTGTAAAAGCGTATTTTACAAAAAGAGGTCTAAATATAATTAAAAAGACCTCTCCAATTCCTACGAGCAATCCCTGTTCAAGTGACGCCTAACAGTCGGTCGGCAGTCGTTAATTCATATTTCATACTAATGGCGACTTCAAAAACACTTAACGCCCGCTAAGTGAGATGTTTGGTGACCCACTGCACTTAAATATAGAGAGGTTGAGTATTTGAATAGGTATTTAAAACGTTTAGAAATTATATATGTATATATATGTTTATCGGCATTAAGGATTAGGCACGCCTACGTCGCTCCATACTTACGCCAAAAACATATTGTTATCTATCCATATAATAAATCTTTTATAATATTAGCATTTATTATGTGAGGAAATTGGAGTAATAAAGCTAAACTATTGTATTACATATACATACTTTACTTTACTGTAATATTGCATAACAATGAATGTAAGTGTATTTAATTATTTAACCTATAACTCTATTTCCTTTTAAAACGAAACTAGCATGTATATATTATAGTTAACCTATTATATATACAGTCAAGTCATTATATACTCGTACTTTTGTATAAGCATATGAACGTAATGAGCCAAATTTCTGATATTGCGTGGGGGAGGGGGCTAGAAAATAGGCGGCTAACTTCCAATTTTCGACCGAAATTTCCTTGTGGATTTTACGCCAACTTGAAAAAAAGTTTAAATTCAGTTTTTTCATAATAACTCGGTTCTCCATTGAAATTAAAATAAATTAAGCAATACAAAAAGTATTGAATAAAATTTTTGTTGTTGTTTTTCTCACGATCAATTAACCAACATGTTAATATCAAAAATTTGGCTCATTAAGTTCATAATATGCTTATCTACTCCGATTTTTTCTACGTAATGATTGGACTAATATGACAAAAACGAACCACGTGACTTCGTCCGCGTAATGCTCCGCTCCTATTAGTCGGAACGTAATGTTATATAGCCTAAAGTCTTCCTAGATAATTGAGCCCGTCTAACACTAAAAATCTCAATTTGGGCAGGCAGTTCTAGAGATGAGTGATTCAACTGAACAAGCTAACACTAAAACAATGACGCAATATTAAAATATAATCCACACTAAAAGTAAGATAGGACTAGAATAAGAGATGAATTCAAGAAAATGTAAAAAGCACAACATTAAAGTTAACACAGATTACTTTTTTGTAAACAGTGTCATGAAAATATTTTTCATAAACAAATGAAAAATTCTTAACGCGAGAGCATATTTTAATCCTGAAACTTGAGAGTTAAGAGGCTTAGTTTTATGAAGTAAAGTAAAACAAAGTACTCTTGAGACTCAGTATAATTTTTGTTTAAAATTGGAGAGAAACTTTATGGATGCTAAGGGGTGTAAAAAATTATGACAAAACAAGGAACTGATTTACATTTCCTCATGCAGTAGATACTACAGAACACGACTATTCTTATTTGAGGGAACAGTTTACAATACAACTCCTATCTGCCACCGGGAGAGCATCTCGTAAGAGGTGAGCAACCCAACACTTTTTGGTGGTAGGTCATGACAGTGGGCCAGACTTACCCTTTCTCTTTCAGGGTCCACTGAAACCATAGCATTCTTCTCTTCATACTCATTGCTCCCTCAATCTTCTAAGTGGCAACGATCAGGCAAAATAAAAGTAACTCTCTTGCATTGCTGATGTCCATGGGTGACGGTGGCCACTTACCATCAGATGGACCGTCTGCTCATTTTACCAATACACATTCAACTTTATTAATGCATGCTAACTATGTATGGATAGGACCCATAGAATTAAATGGTCTGTTTATATGGTTTCTCTGTTCCGTTCGTAGGTCAATTTGAACATTGTCCTTTGCAAATAACTTTTTAGCCACATTAGCAATTAATTTATAATATTAGTTTGAATTATATGAAAATATATATATTTTCATATAATATATATATAATACTGATAGGACTTCGACTAAATTTCGGCTAATATTATTTTTATTAAACTTACTTATACTTTTACTAAGTAAGTTCATTTAAACAAATTTTATATAATTCGAAATTCATCTCGTTAGACGATTTCCCTACAGATCCTAAGGGCTTCCCGAAGATAAGGATTACAAGAGATTAGTGCGGCGACCGTTAAATCATTGATATAGGTCACGCAATTCCTTCATTAATCAACTTGGCTTACGACATATTCGCTTTATACGTATATTATTTAGCTGTAATATTTATAATAATAAAACATAATATGGGGTTTAACTACGAATTCTACGAAAAATTATATTTAAAGGTAAAAAAACTATTTAATGTTTAACGGATTAACGGTTAATTTAACGGTTCAACCACAATAAAATTTTAAATGGGAATAACGATATTTTATATTATTAATATTTTAATAAAACCTAACACCAAACAGCCCAACTGGAATAAAATCTCAAATTTCCTACATTATTATATACTAGAAACATTTAATAGTTTTGCAGTGTAGTTATTGATTCGTTTGACTTATATATATGTTTCCGGTCACAAATATGTTTCACGCTTGGCTGGCGTTGTTATTTATTGAAGTAGCAGCCTTTATTGAGAAGCTCGGCTTATCCGATTTGATTTAAACTCGCTTGGAAAAATTGAAAATATACCCATATATTGGATTTTATTAAAATACCTTTGAAACGAAATAAAAATTCTTATGCAAAAATACATGTTTCGTTTCAGTAATTCCACTACAAATTTCTATTAAAATAAACTTCCAATATAGCCACAGGAGCAATCGGATAAAAATCTGAAGGACTAACAATTGGTACTGCTAGCAACACTGTTGCGTTTGATTGGTTAGTAGTTTCTATTGGTTTATTTAAAAAATAGTGGTCTTGTAGAGTAAATATTGAGCTATAACAGTATATTACAGTAAGCTAATTATATTTGTTATTTTCTAGTTTAGTTTAGTTAAATGATGGTAAAAGTGGTGAAGTAGTCTCCTAGATCCCAAGCGCAGGCCCTGTTCAGCTGCTATATGAAGTGCAAGTTACTTTTACCTGCGTCATAGACAATAATAATACTATACTACATATTTTGTGATACGAATATTTATCAAAACTTAGACTAACCATTTATTTTGTTCAAACATTTAATTTTTAGTCCAGAATTAATTTCGCATCTGAATATTCTCGAAAAATATTCTTGGAAACATTTTCCACAGGTGCTGTCTGCCATATGTCGACTTCTGATCCGCTTACACAAACGCTTCGTGCTTTTAAAACAAAATATATTTTTACCTCAAGCAAATAATCGTGTATTTGCTTTGTTTTCCTTTAAACATTGAAAATTTTTTTTTCAGGATGGTTAATGCTCTAACTCAATTCGTTTCTCTAGTAAATATTTTTGGGTTCCGTACCTCAAAATAGAAAAAAGTGTCTTCATAACTTAATTCTTTGTCTATTTGCCTGCTTTTTTCTCAGGATTGCCTGAAGATATCGTGTTAAAATTAATATCAAATACATAGGTCTGCAATCTTTTACAGCAGTCAAAAATAAAATTTCTGTATCGCTCCTTGCAAACTTACAGATGCAAAACCTTGTAGCACTAATAAAGGAACCATCAGCGTTAAATTAGTCGTTCAATTAACTCACAAGTTCCAAAACATAATTTAAATTAAACGATGCCATCTGAATCAGGCGAATGAAGTAATTGCATCAGACGTCATCCGCCAACTTATTACCGTTCCCTCGACACAAACAATTTTGCAGCGGATTCCGTAAGACAGGCGCTAGGCGTTCCCAACTAGGTTACTCGTCAGTCTGACGGTTATAAAGCTTGCTATACACAATACATGACAACTAATAAAACGGTATCGAGAATGTTTAGCTTTAATAAAGTTAGTTGAATGAAGATTTGAACCTACTAAAGTGATATTAAGAATTTAATTTTTAATATGTGCAAAAACGGTAAATTATTTAATATTTTAGTAATATTTATTTATTCGTATGATTTTTATCATAGGGTTTTTTCCTGTCTGACATTGTAAAATTTAGTTCTTTACAATGCACTTTGATATGGCTTTTGCGACTAACGAGGAATGTTTGTGTATATAATTAGTAGATATTTTCTTCGAAATGGCTGAACTACGTTTAAGGTGCTTTGGTTCGGCGATGGATGGACAAAGGACCTCGGTTGGCCTAGCGACTGTTGAGGCGGTTCGTCCGAATCTTGCAAGCTGGGCAGACGGCACGGCACCCTCACTTTCCGGCTAACGCGGATGTTCAACGGACGCGGTTGTCTCGGCGGATATCTAGTATCTACATTTGGAGAGTGCCGACAATCAGTGTCACTACACCCATCTTCCCTTTTTCCACACGACACCAGGGCACCAAGGGTCACTCGGGACACCAATAGGCAAACAGGCTCGTTATAATGCGGGCAGATCGTTGAGACGTTTGTAAGCGATTCCGTAGCGTCTCACAATGACGGAGTGGGTAACTGCAGTGGTTTATTATGGTATGGTTGGTGAATGTAACCTGTAACGGTTAAATCAGTATAGGTAAACGCAGACATCCGCGTGAACAAAAAAATAACGTATATGATAGTCACTATAGATGTGCCAAATAAAATAAGCATAAACGCATACCGAATAATTATCAAGATTTTAAAAATTGCAAACACGATCTCACAGTCAATGACATAGAGAATGCATTGATAATTAATTTACTAGATGATTCTGACTGATCCAGCTTCACTGAAGGTGTTGTTGGTTACGTAAATCGTAACTTGAGAAATGATATATTTTAAATTATCGAATCTTTTCTTTCTATTAATTAAGTATCTTTTCTTAAATTTTTTTTAAATTTTTTAATTAAGTAACCTTAAATAACTGTAATAACAATATTATATCGCGATTTATTTAGGGTTATTTTAAAAACGATTTATTAACGTCGGTGTGCGTCGAAGACCATCCCTTGCCCTCCCTCTTACCGCGTAGCTGCTTCATTAGTGGTTTGGTACAGTCTATAGTAATGATTATTTGACTAGTAAAAAGTATATGAGTAAAAAATGAAGATTTTGTATTCCAAAAAAAAATACGTTATCCTTAATAATGATAGCACCATTAAGTGACATGAATTTAAAAATCCTAGTACATTTTTTTTGGAATTAAGCTAAAATATGTGAGTCATTAATTGAGAGCTTTCCTTCACAAGAGGGTTTGTAATTATAAATTATCTCGGTGAAACTCCGGCTGTGTCGCTGTCGCTGTCATGATTATGTCATTTAGCTCTAGATTATTCTAGTCTGGATTAAGAGGGCTAGGAACGTCGTAATTTGTACTAAGACAGAACGGTTTAACTTGACAACAGTATGATAAAACAATTTCCTAATTTGAAAGAATATTAAATTGGAAGTTACAAACAGAATTACATTAAAAACTGTCCTCGGCATGATTTTTGAACGCGTACATTTGGCTGGTATATTTTATTGATGCTATATGTGTATCTAGTTCTGACTTCTATTATTGTTAGTGATCGAGTACATAACAGATTTTTAGTCCTTGCAATTAGTACCTACGTACTATAAGAAACTCTCTTTTCTTTTTTTCATCCTCCACCCAGCTCTTTCATAATATATTAACTCTTACTTCCACTACTCGACCTCGCTAACGACAATAGATAATTAAAGTAAACTTACGTGGACTTCAAGAAGGGTGACCGTAACCGCGATACTATAACACTAACTTCCATGAACACCGCGCGGAAACATCAAAGAGACTGAGACTAGTCTATCGCACTAAAGGTTATATATTGTCTTCCACGTCGGTATACTTGACATAATATAAAATGACCTACCCGCTTCTACTACTTGATAAACAGTGTTGCTAATATAGGATTGTCTTTCATTTCAAGAATTAGCAACACCGTTTATATACCTATGTATTCGCGGGTAGTTCCATTTTTAATTTAATTTATATATTTTATTTTATTTCAGTTATACCCACGTAACAATTTATAACAAGACAATATATAACCTCTGTTCCGATAAATTTGTGCCAGTTGTCAAACGGACGCCTGGTGATCATAATGTTGTACAACTGATGTGATTTCGTTATGCTGGGACTCCATTTCTCGGTTTCCGTCTAAAGTCTGTGAAATATAGCTTCCATATAGATCATATAGTCACAATGTTAGTTACCATACTCCTCCGAAACGGCTAGACCGATTTTTATGAAATTTTATATACATATTCAGTAGGTCTAAGAATAGGTCAACATCTATTTTTTATACTCCTAAGTGAAAAGGGTGGCTCATCCCAATTTTTTTAAACTTATATGGCAAAACAACGTTTGTTGGATCAGCAAGTTTTAATATATAATAATAGGTTTTACCTATGAAATTGCCGTTCTGTCTATTTCAAGTCCATTTTTTTCTTTTTTCGCTAAGAATTCCAAGTTCAAATATTTTTGAATAATTGAATTCTTTTTTGAAAATAACTCATTTGTTTAATGGTTAGCGTTCTGTTTTCATCGCATTTGTACGTTTTTCGTATGTTCGCAACAGGCACACAAACGAAGGCATATTAAATAGCATTATTAATTGCGAAGTAAAAAGGATTCTGTTCCACAATTGCAAGCAAATTGTTGAGATTCTGGTTCAGCACCTAAACAATGCCCCAAACGAAAACTGGCCTCTAAAAAAAGTGATGGTCACTGTTCGGTGGTCTAGCGCCGGTGACATGCACCCAGCTTCTTACCCAAGAGGATGAGCATTACTGCAGATGTGTACTGAGGAGAACTGAACACAATGCTGGAGAACCTCGCACATCTCCAACCAGCTTTGGTCAATTTTTCAAAAAGGGCATCAATAAGCTACGTTGGCAAAATACATTGATTGCATAGGTAATTACTTTGATTAATAAAAATTAAAAAATATAGAAAAAAAAGGGCGTTAACTTATTTCATGAAAAACGCCAATTTCATAGGTAAAGACCTAATATTATATAATAAGCCACAATACTTTTCGTTATAATTAACTAACATTATAAAAATTCTATTTCAGAGGAGAGAGGACGGGTTAAAATACCATTCCCTTCTGCCGCTGGGAGAGCATCTCTTAAGAGACTAGTAACTCAGCACCCCTTGGTTGTAGAGGATCTGTTCCCCGACTGGCTTGCGACCACCAGCATCCGAATCCGACCGCCAAGTGTCTATGTCGTGTTTCGGTCAGGCCGCATGTGGGCTAGACGATCCGATTAATGTGGACTCTGCGTTCTTGTTCTGGGTCCACTTATACCGTAGCATATTTCTTTTCACTCCCCCTCGCCACTTTATCTTCGAGGTTGCAATGCATCGGCAAAGAAACAGGGTATCTCTTCCGTTTGCCGATGTCCATGGCAACGGTAACCACTTACCATCAGATGGACACTCTGCTCGTTTGCGCCTTATTAACCATAAAAATGCGCGACATTATATCAATATTTTAACTCTTTAATACTCTTATATTAGTAAGGATTAGTTAATTATGGGTAGGTTAAGATAATAATAATTATGTTCTATAAGTTTAAAATTTGTTCCCAAGACTCTACCTAAGTTTAACGTTCATTAACGTGCATGAAGCTAAAGTTACGTTTACTTCAGTTTATTATAGAGCTATTTGTTATATGAAAATACGCAATTATTTTTACTTTAAAAGAAAGTACTTCACTTATCTTCGTTCTTTTCGCGGTACTCAAATCAAATATAAATATTAATAAAATTAACAATGAGTCCGTACTTTAAACTTTTCATTTTTCTTTCTTTCATAATATAAACACAAACAAATATTGAAAAAAAATGTTATATAAATGTAATCCGTAATAAATGCAAAAATAATTAATTACTCGAAATTTCATAACTGTAAAAATTTAGGTCCAATAAAATATATTCAAGATGTGATAAACACGGTGAAATTTACACAATGAGATTTGGAACACAAATTCAATAATACTATTTGAGATAAACATAAAAAAGGTCGTATAGACTTTTTGAATTATTCATAAAATCCTTTATGTAGCCAAAATATGAAGACAACGTAAACGAACCGCGAATCTGCAAAATTGTAATGTTGGGATTTTCAAATGATCAAGTAAACAATGAGCTTCAGGAGAAGGTGGGAACTAGGAACTATTTTACTTTCTTCCTTAAGGGGAAATTAAATTATGCATATTTGATTAACTAGCAATAGATTTGTTTGAAAGCCTATAAAAATTAAAAAAAAAATATTTGCTTTTGTATAACAGCAAAATAAAGAGTCAGTATCATAGATCCTTTTCATTTATTGTTAGAATAACCAATATCTCGCTAATATACAGCTTCTGTCTGGTAGATTTGAGGCAGTCTGACTGGTAATTTCACATCGCAAAGATTATCTAAAGTAATGCAAGTGGTGCAGTTTAATGTCGTGGTGGTAGTTCTCTCTTATCAATGGTCGCGTGATTTATACATAATTTAATTTAATGTTGGGTAGCGAGGTCAGGCAGTGGATGATGTGTTGATCGCGTCAAAAATGTCAATAACTAGCTCCTTCTAAGCCTGGTCAGAATCCCCAGTCTCCGCTTCTTGTATAAATTCCAGTTTTTACGTATTGCGGTACAACAATAGGTATGATTCTCTTTCATTCTCTGAAATTATATTGAAAAAATCATTTTAATAAATCCACAGAAATGAATACATACATTTTGTCTTTATTCATATTATTCATGGAACGGACAGTAATTAATTTGCGCGTGTAATTGAAAAGATCGTTCAGTCATGAAGCCTGCTGAAAAACGAAATGATAAAATTCTTTGTCAGAATTTATTAAGATTTTTCGGCTTAAACAAAATCAAGAGAAACATTCATTTATTTTTTTAGGTGATGGAAAATACAACTCTACCTCTTGAATATTTGTAGCATGAGTTGGGAAATAAAAACCCCATCGTATTCGTTACAGTATTATACGCATGGAGAGTAATCCCGTGACGCCTCATTACGAACCCGCTGGGTTTTTGTGGGTTAGCTGCCACATTCCTAAACTTTAGTTCAGGCATAACCTTTATTTCTCTTAAAAAAAACACTTTTGCCAGTGCCCTTGGACGACGATGACCATCTACTTCTCTACAAATGTAACTTTTTGTATGCCTTCAAATAAATGCTGTATTTTTTAGCACTAATAAGAAACGAATACACCAATTAGTATGTTTCGTACCGAGTATAACGAAAAATAGTTTCTGAGAAAAAGGTGCTTCCCTTTGATATGTAACCAGTGTGATAATCAAAGCAATTTTTTTAATCAGGTCACCTAATTATTATTACTAACATAATTTCACAATATATTAATTATTAAAATACTCGTAATTTCGAGTACGATGATACAATCCCACGGGTGTTGAACGCCAACAGGCGAAACACGAAGCTGATGCTGCAACTAAAAACTAAATTTACTACCGCAAATATCTATGCAGTACTATATAAACATTTGTTTGCTTTCACGCAAAGTCGTAAAATCCACCTAGTTTCAGCTATCCAACTAAAACTCTCGTTAGTTTTAAAATGTAACCCGTATTTTGTTGCGTTCGTTGTAAAATTTGTAGTCTGAAATTTAGCTACAGAGAGAAGGTTCGTAACAAAGTAATTTTTATTGTGTACGTGATTGAGCATTGTTATATTATATTTTTATGAAATTCTTTCTGCAATTACTGTAACTAAGTTATAAGTTTATAATGTAACAAACGCTGAAGTAAATATATAAAAAAAAAATAGTATTTAAGCAAAAAATTCGTTCAATTGAACACACACAAATTATGAATTTATGCTATTTAGTTAATAATAAATATGCATAATATAAGAAATAATATTTTTCAACTGACTTCCTTCAAAAAAGAAGGAGGTTCTTTCTATATTCGTCTGAATTTTTTTAATATATGTTCACCATTTTCTTCGTCAATTGTGGACAAATTTCAAAATTCTTTTTTATTCGAAAGAGTGCACTTCCGAGGTGATCCCATTGGAACCAAGTCAGGATCTGATGGTAGAATTGAGGGGAAACCCTCAAATTGCAACTTACATTGTTTTTCATATATTTTGATCTATAAAATAATCCGATATTGTGTATAATGTTATTGCTGAGATGATGTGATGGAAGACACAAATCCTCAACAGTTAGGAGTTAGAGGATACTTTATAGACAAATATTTTGAAAATTACCTCTTTGATATTTATTGGTGTTATAATGAACTCTCACATATTTTTTTTTTCTTAAAAAACTTCCATGTACCTTTTTATCATAAGTATGTGTATTGCTTATTTATATAAGGAAAACTTACGTAACTTGTAAGATATATAGTACAGCCAGTGTACTTAGGATCCATTTACAATATACCTGCGTCCTCGAGCATGCCTAATCCGGATGCAGAGGGATAATCTAGACTAGGCACTCTGTACTAACAAGGGGCATGTCCGAGCAGTTCCCTCACATAATCATCTGTAACTACTAAACTATGGTAAAGCTTTCATTAATACTAAACAGTTTATTTATTAGAACTTAAAAGGGCTTTTTCGTTTTTGGTTAGACTGACCTTTCTACATAGATAATTATATTCGTCTGCATAAATGATCTACAACTCGTTGGAAACCTGAAGATAAACATGATTTTCGGAATTAGTCGACTAAACAGTGAGTTTTCTCAAATACATTTGCTAATAATTCCCGGAGAGATGCAGATCATAACAATGATAGCCATATGCCTGTTTGTTCAGTAGCTTTCAAGATAAGTGTGTTCATACAGAACGACTGATGCTCTCCTGAGACTTTGTAATGTGTAGATAAATACTACAAATACTAAATTATTAAGAAGCGTAGGTAATACAAGCAAACAAATTAAACTAAACGAAAGTGCGATTTAATATACTACTTACGCCATCTATTAACTAAGAGATGGTGTGTCAGTCTGTTATACAATCAGGTTTAAAGGACTGAACTGATTTTGATGAAATATGATACAGAGATAAAGTAGAGCTTGAGGAAGTATATTGTAGTCTATATTGTACCGCAAAAAAATTGTTAAGAATATAAAGTAAACAAATAATTGTGCGATTACGCCATCTATCGACGTGGGGACGAAGTCCATGTCAAGCTGTGTGGCGATTATGACTGAGGGAATTAGTCATATATAGATTAAAATGTAAAATATAGTGATATCGCGATTAAAATGAAAAATTAAACCTAAATTTTAAGATATTGTAACAACATCAGATGAGTGTGCGACTTCATGAGTTTGATTCCCTTAAGAATAAACCCGTCCCGGGTTAGAATACTATTCCCCTCTGTTGCTGGGAGGGCATCTCGTATGAGCCGAGTAACCCAGAACCCGCTTAGTGGTAGGGGATCTGTTCCCCGACTTGCTTGCGACCACCAGTATGCGAATCCGGCGACCAAGTGTCATAGACGCGTTCCGGTCAAGCCGCATGTGGGCCAGACTTACCCCCTCTCCCTCTTAATCCCTTCGGGTTCCTTGCGGGTTTTTTAGAGTTCCGCAGAACTTTTTATTCATCATGACAAAACAAGAGGGTACCTCTTGTTTTCCCTTTGATGTCTATGGGCGGTGGTGGCCACTTACCATCAGGTGTCCTATAATCCTGACTTCATTCCTATGTAGTCGTATGAGTAAAGATGTCAAAACTATTTTATATTGGTAATTTACAAGTAAAATTTGAATAGCATCAAATACAAGTACAAAATACACTGTTGGTTTTCCTTCAAACTACTGCAGAATATATTGTTACCGATAACTTGCTGAAGATAATGAAATTACCTGAGTTTAAATGAGATGCCTTGGGGTTTGAATTTAAATTACTATCCATTGTTAATTACTACCTGTTCGTTATTAGAGCATAATATATTCACATTGTTTTAACAAAAATTAGTGTAGCCAACATCATAATTGATTACATACTATGACGCGAATAGATTGTATGTGATATTTTATTACACTTTAACAGATTGAGTTCACTTAATGAAACCAACACATAATAAAGTGCTTCTGATGCAAGGTGTACACAATGTAACAGCACTAAATAAATTTAACAGACAATCGTGAAGAAAACAGTATTTCAACTAGTAAACGTAGAAGTTCTCAAAGAGAAGTACATCATAATGGAGTTTATATATTTCTTTAATTATTTACATAGTCATTATGATTAATATTTTAGTCCTTGACCAGATAAATTCCTGTTTAACATTGAGTGTGAATATACAAATGCGTATTAATATAATTGTTTCAGCCGCACAGTAACAATGCTAATCGTTTGCGGTTCACATAAATAACTTCAAAGCGCTGCTTATAATACTTAGTAATTAAAATAAACTACTCGTGGTATTTATGTTTATTATAAACTGCGACCAGCCCTCACTTCTCTCTGGTGTTAATGAGATTATTTGTAATGGGTCAATAGACTGAGACTGAGGAGCAGGTTTAAAGAGGTCTTCTAACACTACACTATTAGTCTAAATGCTTTAATATGCACTGCGCGATACCACCTTACAAACTGGCTCAATCGTATCGTACAGAAAGTTAAATATTGTCTCCTCAAAATAAAATAAAATGAACTACCTGCGAACGCAAATTTATAAACCAGAGACTCCCAGACTAAACTATTTCGTGATTATTCACTTGTAAATAGATCCTCAGCTGTCTCTTAACCTATTAATGTCAGCTTAACCTATCATATACTCAGTTTAGAAGACTAAAAATTATAGATATCCTACCTAGGAATTGCTACAACTCCTATAGCATGAAACAATTATAGAAAGTCAAAATTAAAATAAAGAATGAGAAACATTAAATAAATTCAAGCAAATCTATAAATGCGAGGAATGACTATAGATTTTTAGAGCAATTCTAACAGTCTATGGTTAAATTTTTCAAAAGTTTTTATATAAAGGAAACTAATAAGTAAATTTAATAAAAAAATAATTTCTGAATTATCATTACAACCTGTTAAAGTCCCACTCCTGAGCCGGGTCTCCTCCTCAGAATGAGGAGGGGGGTTAAGCCATAGTCTACTATGGACGTTTCCTCACTATGTTATCCTTTACCGTTGAAGTTAGCGATATTTAATTGATTAAAATACACATAACTCGGAAAAGTCGTTAAAATTACAATACATGGGGTATTGTAATTTTGATTTTTAGTATGGGGAAAAATCATGAAATTCGTGTGACGTAATTTATGGATATAAGCAATCCCCATATAAGCAATCAATAAATATAGCCATTTATAATGATAACAAGTAGTTTTTCTATAGGGCATTCCACATGATATGCAGACATGAAAAAGTCGATGTTTGCGATTTTAGTAATATTCGAATATGTAATCGTATAACGTATGGACGTTTTGGTCGTCGTATCGTGTGAAATGAGTCTATAGCTACATCAACGCAAAATCTAAGCAACGGCTGTTGACGATATGACATTTTGTTAAATGACAACTTGAAAAATATTTTATTTGACTCCAAAAAATTAAGGAAGTTCTATATTTGACAGTTATATTTTATTGATATATGTTCACCGAATTTAAAATTATTTTAGTGAACTTATTTTTTATAGCATTTTTTTGTTAAAAATGTTATAAAAAATAAATCATATTTTCTTATATTCTTTTTGTAAGTAATTGTAAATATGTCAATTGAGTCTCCCAATACTTTTTTTGATATTATTTTAACCCACACACGAAAATCAAAATTTGATAGTGTTTGTCAATTTATTGAAATTGTACGGAACCCTCAGAGCGCGTAAATATAGGATAGTAGCAAATAGGATAGTAATTTTAACGATACGATGTAGTCGGTAGAGGCAACACTCAACCCACAATTATTCCACTCACATGAACCTCTGAAGTTGAACTTTGAGAAACAGTAGTTAAAAATTTATTAATTAGATTTATTCAAAGTTTTAATAAATAAACATATATGTCAAAACAGAGAGAGCTAATTTGGATAAATTAAGTAATAAAGAGAGAGAACCGATTTTAATAAATTAAGTGATCGATGTACGATGATCGAATTACGAGACACCTCCACTGCCCGGTTAGTCTTTCTTAGGTTAACATAAGGCTAACCTAACCTAAACCTAACCTAAGGTTGTGTTAACACATCTAAATGCAATGTAAGGACTTACAATAAATAAGGCGTAAGAACTCACATGATCCTTAGTCCAAGAGGTCCCATATCCGTGATATAGCGACACACTATTTGTTACACTTCAACTCCAGGTGATGTTCACTCAAAGAGACTTGTCGAGAGACTAAAGTGTACTGCGTCAGTCGGGGAATATAAAGGGAATAGACAATGGTAGCAATGCCCCTCCACTAGTGGGGAGAAGTAAATCAACAAAACGGAAATAGGGCGCTGGCATCCCGATTAATCGATAATCTTTTACTCGTTTGAGACTGTTAAAAATCGTTGAATATTAAAATGACGCGACGGAAGTGATGATTAATTTTCTTTATCATTATCCAACTCTAACCATAGCTCGACAAGGCCTTCACTATTATCCTTTCCCAATTATATCCCAACATATATATTACCAATAAATATTTGCTGACATAATTCAATTTATGAGGTCGTTGAAATAAATTCGAAGCGTGTCGAGAAATATGACAAAGCTTGGAAAAGCACTCGACAGTTGATGCAGGCTGTTAGTGACATTTGTTGTTGAAAGGAAAAGCTCCTACTACGATGTTGGAAACTTAAAGAGCATTGAAATTTGTCCCGTGAAAGTCCTGAAATTTTAACCTTCCCTAACTTTTAAACTAATCGTTTTAGAAAAAAAATATAAGAAATAATTTTGTAGAGCGTTCAATTTTCTATAACAAATATTTCAATACATTGTTATTCTTGTGGAAAATCGAAAAGTGCGATGAGAAGCATCTTAATATTTAAGGGCACATTTCCTCTAGTTTCATTTTTCTACTTAACTGAAACTTTTAAGCCTGTTTTTAAAACAATTCTTTTTTTTATATCATAAGCGAGCTAGTCCAACATGTATTATAAATTTGTAGAAAAATGATAAAATAAACATTTTTCTGTATCCAAGAGTACTAGATATATAAAGTTTTACCAAAGGGTTTGTTAGAGGTAAATGTAGCGAACGTGTTTGAGACGTTTTGGATACAGTGTACGTTATTTGTTGCTCTTTACGAATGTCGTTTGAAAGCGACTGCTTTTGAAACATGTTTAAATTGAACAAAATTTACATTACACTCATTTTGCTTCACAAAATAACTAGAAACATAATTATAGTAAATTATGACAAAATATCTTACTACCTATCGCTGCTTATTATGTTAAGAGGCATTTCATTTCGAGATGAATTAGGAAACTGTCCCTCTTTCATAAAGATTACGGAATAAATTTGCTTTATCTATCAAATTACATTAGCATTTTTAAATTGAACAACGTAGGCAGGAAAATGAAATACTGTAATGTCTAGACTATATAAAATACAAAGAAAATTTATAATGTTGTTAGTGTATATGAACTGTTTAGATGTAAGGTCTAAGTGTAGGTCTGAAAAAATATAGTAGGGTGTATTGGCAGTTCCATCCGTGACGTTTACTATTCTGACAAATAGCAGACGCGCGGGAACTGAAACGTAGCGTAAGAAGCAAACGTAATTTCTGTACATTCAAGGTCAAACCTATACTTACGTGCCGGTATAATGCATACTGGTTTTCAATTTATCACTAATGCTTCATTTGCTAATATTATAACAGGAAGCCGAGTAGTTTCTAGAGATTGTGACCCGGTTGCAGGTTTTTAGAATTCTTTTATATGAACATAACACCTGCTGGCCTTCTCCTAACTTTTAAATAAACTAAGTCATATAATTATCGACTTATATGATCCTCTTTAAGAGACACTAAGTACCAGTTACTTTCTCTATGAAATTACTTGTCAAACTATCTATAATCTACCAAACAGGGATAGAAGATAGAAATATGAACTATTAGCCAATCGAAACTTATCTTACCAGTAGTAATATTATAAATGTGAAAGCATGTTTGAAAAAAAAACAGTTAAACGGATTTCAATGAAGTTGGCACACAAATACTTTATAACCTATTTAACACATAAGCGACATTTTATCCCAGAAAAAGTCGTAGTCGGGTCGACTAGTAAGCATTTAATTCTTTAGTTAATAAGCAGGTATTTTTCAGTACAACAGAAGTAGGTAACATAAGAAAGCGGTCGAGCTTGAATTTAATATCGCTGAATAACACGAACTGCGGCCACGCTTTAATGCATTTTCTCATATTCTCAAGCACCCACTTATGCCACATAACCGATTTCCCACTATTTTTAAAACCTGCAAAATTTGGAATATTAAAAATATTATTATAGAAGAAATATCTTTAGCCTAAATAAGGGAGAAAATCCTAAAACCGGGAATATGTAATTACATCACAATACACGTTGTAATTAAAAACTTATTTTCTGTTGGCAAATATACACCTGCTATGTCGATGATATATAGATAATCATTTAATCTTATTTGTATGGAACCTCAGGATTCCTTTTGTTATTGTAATTACAAGTTGGAAAATCTTAAACAATAAAAACTGAAAATTGGTTATTTCTTGTTATTTTATGAACAGCTTTATCAAGCAAACTGTACTTGAGGCAATAAACTGATCGTAAACAAAATGCAGTTTAAGACTTTCCCATATTGATGCTCTTAGCTCTTAAGGGGAGGATGTAGTTAAAATATTTGACTATGATTTCAAAAAAATATAAGGTGTGTCTGTCTCTCCTTTCTTAATTCTGATAAATTCTTTTGATAGAAAGGAACAGAAAGAGTATATTATTTTTTTCAATCAATCGAAGTGATTATTGTATTAAATATTTAAGAGCTGTGCTGTAAAAGATAATGATAGGAAGCCGAAAGAAAACTTGCTTACAATTTAGGCACAAAAGCAAGTTAAAAAAGTTCTTTGATTATAGACTACTGCTCTGTGCGACGTAAGCGATCTTCCAATAAATTACTCGTCAAACTAAGGTGAATAATAGAAAAGACTAACAAAAATATTAATTGCTTTAATTGCAATGAATTTATTTCTTAAACCTACTAATAGGTATATATAAAACAGGCAGCATCCAAACTAATATTATAATTCCGAAATTCCTTTAAGAAACGTAGGTAATACTTAAAAATATAAACTAAACAAACGAAAGTGCTATTTAATATACTACTTACGCCATCTATTGACGGATAGATGGCGTCTGTCTGTCTGACACACAATCACGCTTAGATCACAGAACCGATTTTAATGAAATAAGGTACAGAGATAGATTAGAGCTTGGAGAAGGACATAGGCTATCTTTTATCGCGAAAAAAATACTTAAGAATACAAGCTAAACAAATGAGTGGCAATTTCGCCATCTAGAGGCGGGTCTCTGGGAATTAGTCATATATAAGTTACGTTGGTGTTGAAAATTAAAAATTAAAATAAAAAATATAGCGACCTAGAGATGTGGCGTGATATATCGTTATGTGCAATAAATATAATTAATAATATTAAATACATCCTATTACTAAGAAATTAGAGATATCTGACTAGATGCTACTCCCCTAAACTTAAGTATTGTGCAAGTAAACGTCAAATACTGTCGGTATTGAGGATTTCCATTTTATCTCTTCAGTGATAGAGTAGAGGTTTTATGACTATGTTTTAGTATTTACCTATTTGAATAAGATTGAAGAGAAAGTAGGTTAATCAAATTTTGTTTAAAAAGAATTTCGATTCGAACTTATTACATGCTCGTAATTCGCTTTAAGATATTTGTCATATTAATAATAGTTCTGATCTGATCACTGTAAGCAATGTCAGCGTATTACCATAGATACAAGATTGTTATAATTGTCAATATATTAACATAAATATATAGAAATGAGCTGATAGTCTTCAAACGGCTGACCAGATCTCCATAGATTATAGCTAAGAACTATCTCGATTAAATTACCTTTCAAACTAATAAAACTTCATAAGTATCGGTCCTACTGACACACAGGCGCACGTTAAACTTATAACACCTTGTCCTAACATCGTCAGGGTTTAAATTATGACACATGATATAGATAGTAAATAATACTTTTTTTTTATTTTTTACAATCTGAATTAGGAGGTAAGTAATGAATATAATAAGTACTTCAACTTTTTATTAAATAGGTTTTTTTTCATGCGTTTGTCATATAATATCTTTTCTTAGTTTTTTATTGACTAATATTGTTATACATATCTATGTTATACATATACAAAATAAATAAATGAATCTTAGAAAATCCTATCAACCAGGAGTTGAGCGATTTTATTCAGGAAATTCTTTACTTCTGAAAACTTCTGGTGTTATAGATATATTTCATAAAATAAAAGCCAAATTCAATGCAAACATTATTTATCTTGTTTTGAGAATATAAAATTATTATTTTAAAGAATATGTACATCTACATCAAGATACAAGATACTCTAATTAGATCCACCTAGCAGCAATTTATCCACTGGCCAGACTCATCTCGACGAGGCCAAGATTCAATTATACCAGGTAACTCAACTGCACGTCTTTGCCTATACGTCTAAAACACATCATATCATTCTACAGTTCATTTTGAACTTTATAGCAAAGGGATAAGGTTTAAAATACAATGACGTATAATATCAAACAGTTAAGTGATGCCTGGGTAATATTTATACAAGGACGTGGAAACTCAGTCGACATTGATGGAAAATCCTTATTAAGTTACTGAGTACTAATAATACTGTTTGTATGTTAGTTTGTCTTCTTGTTATATATAAAAATTCTATAAATTGCAGACCAGGGCCATTAAGAATGTAAGTACCTCAAAATGGCGTCTTGTCTGTTTGTCTATCAAGATCTTATTTTTCAGGAACTAATGAAGGAATCAAGTTGTACGACAAACTTCGTATACTTTACCGATGTATGGGGACAACATTTTTCTAACTGCAAAGTTAAGTTGGTCCCTCAATCCGTATTGTATGTAATCCTTTAAACAATATTGCAATCAGTCTTCAAATTCCAATAGAATAAGCTAAACGAAAAGCGACGTAAGCTATAAACAAAAGTCGCAACTTCTGTTATTGTTCACAGTTTTGCACTTAAAACTTCACAGAGTAATGTGGAGAAGTTTTAAGTGTTTTCAAAACAATATGTTTCATACAGACTTACAAACTTAACGTGTTCCAAATAAGATTGTGTTGTTTAATTGTGTGAAATAAATAGCGCCTATGAATTAAAAAATTAACCTTATTTCTTTTTCTCTCTTTCGATTGAGGCAAAGAGTTGTTGTGAAGTGTTGTTGCCTGTAAACAAAATTATAACATTAATAATCTTTGAAATTTGTTTCAAGTGCAATTTACTACAATAAATTCCCGACCGTATATTATTTTAAAGCAAGGAACTCATAGAACATAATTTATGACTATTATTTCAATTTCAAATATTAAATAATATAAACACTTAAATCTTTTTGAAGAAGCGCCATCTATATTTTATTTATAAAACACTATTTACCTAATTTTTGTCTAAGCTTTATGAATAACTTTCGATAAGTTACAAGAGATGGCGATTCACTCGATCTAATTTGTTAAATTGGTTTTCTGTTTAAATATTTATTTCTATACTCTATTTATTATAAACAATATAATTTTTAAATAAAATATATAGTACAATTATTAAATTTCTTAGTTATTTTTCATTGACAAGACGTTTTAGTAAGTAGTAATACTACTCACCGCTAGATGGCGATATCAATATTATCTTTATTTATAATGCAGTTGCAACTTTTACATATTACTTTTGGATACAACATGAAATTTAAAAAATATTTAAAACGACTTTGTTTTGACTTGACTTGAATTTAGTTTTATTTCATGAGAGATTATGATTATGCGTAGAAGACAATTAAATCATCATCAGACATTTTCTTGGAATGTTATATTAACAATATAATAAAAATGCTATAATGCTGATTCTTGCATTTTTCTAGTATAATTATTATTGCGTCGTTTTTCTAACGATAGCGACGTCAAAGACGTTACCTACACCAACATGGGATATACGAACACGTCTAGCAACATACCTGTCTTTGCGTGACACAATCAATTATTACAAAGTTATAATAACTGTAATTTGTGAAATGACATTCCGACTGTCGATACTTGTAATTCGTGTCATTTGAGAACGAAATTACAAAACAATTTGCCCCAGGGAGCAAGATATAGAGACTAATGAGCTTAGCGTCTGCATATAAATGGTTGCTTACTGGTTTATTTTCATGCTAAGTAACTGCTTTTATAATATATATTTACATTATTTTTAAGAAGGCATTGACTGTTTCGTGAATTTTTAAAACCCAGCTTTTTGTGTTATTTAATTTTTCGTTACAAATATCGCTTCAATTGAAATTATTGGACTTTATTCCGAAATTAAATTTGCTTCGAGAATTTCCTGCCATTTCCATGGGTTTGATGGAGAAATCGGTTAAAAATACAAGTCTAGAAGTATAGAAAGAATACTAGTATTACCTGCATAGAATTCTTACCCTGTATGAAATTCGCTCAACTAGAGGAGTATTTAGAGAAAGACGAGAATTACTTTTCAACCGAACGAATAAAATCGTCCTTTTTTAGTCTAGGGCCTAGTCGGTCACCAATGAGAGCGTTCTTTTTAGTTCGCAATCTATAGGCGAACTAATTCGCTCTTTTAGTTCGTTAGTTATTTTTTTTAATAATTTAGTAAAAATAATAAATAAAAGAAAAAACATCGATATTCACAAGAGAAACATCGATCTTAGAAATATCGATGTTTATGAACAATTTTTTGATATTCCTATCACCATTTAAATATATAAGTATATATCGATTTTTTATTAGAAATAATCTACTATTTTTACTTATTACATTGAAAGTTCTTGATTTAATTTAAAAAATATAAGAACTAACAAGAACTAAGAGCAAGATAATTAACGAACTAGTTCGTATAGTTCACCTAAAGGAGCGCTCTTTTGAACTAGGTCGTTCACAAACTACCCAAGACTAGTTTGACAGACAGACTTTTTGACAGACGCTTATTCGCTAAAGGTGTTAACTACGGCTGCGTTAGTTATTTCGTGGTATTGATGAGTTTAAGTTTATATTTCATACAATACAATGTATATAAAGATGTTGTAGTATACTCTATTTACAAATAAAGGCATATATACCACTTATGTAGCCGTGGCCATAATTTGCAGAGTGCCGAGGGGTAATTTTGCATGTGATTACTTGCGCACGCGCATTGGCGCAGGCGATGGGGCGTTGCAGCTATGGCGGGATAGACATGCAACAGAACGGTCTAATGACCTTCATCGTTTGTAGATTATGCCTAAAGCAACCATTTTTTTAAATTCAAAACGGAACTTCAGAACAGAATAATTTAGTCCCGAACCTGAAGCTATTTTTTGGGACAACGGGACTGATACCCGAATAACGTGACGATTAATCAAATTAATTTAGCGGTATACTAATAACAGAGAATAAAGTTTTATTCACTGTTATTATCACAACTGTCGTCACTTTGTAATAATTAGTATCACTCAAAGTATGACAAGGATAAAAAATTTGCATAAATATTTAACAATTAATCTCTGAGTGCTAATAGGAATCTCAAAGATATAGATGTCAAAGACATTTCTATGTTAGTTTGTTTGCAAACAGGCTCAAAAACTATTTAACTGATTTTAATAATGCTTTCACTGACTGAAACTGTCGATGGCAAATTGCAACATTCCGTTGAACCTCTAGAATATCTTCTAATCTAGCCATTTTGTAAACATTAATTGGAAAAGTAGTAGGCCAACAGGTGAGTGCAATGTTTATGATATTGTTGCCATAAAAGCCACTATTAAATACAATAAACGACAAATACATATACAATTTAATTCACTTTATAGTATAAAATATTTGTTTTTAACTAATTAAATCATAAAATCTTATAGAGAGCGTAAACAAAAATATGTATACTTTTTGGCGAGCCCATGATGCGAAATATCGCACCACACCAAGCTAGACCACTAGACATACGCAGGTTCCCCAGGGACCTGCTAACAGTCATTGGAACTGCCCTCGCGAGAAAATTACACAACGATAAGCGCTCACTGTATACACTACTACCGGGAGATGATAAATAAAGGTTAGTGAATTCAGCTAGATTAAGATATTATTTTGTGTTTGCTTACTACCACTTATAAGGATCTGCTGTCCTATCAACAAACAAAAGCGCCCACGACGCATTGTCATTACACGTACTAGAGACACGGCGAATATTTGTTATTAATCTAAATTACTATTCGTGGCATCTGTAATTTAAATACCATAAAATGGGTATTTCATATATGGCAATAAACATTATTTTGTTCCTTAGAAAGTTTAAAAAGATTACTTATAAATATAAACATAAGTTTGCCTACCTACAACTCCTACATACCTTCTCAGCTGATTGTCTTAGTAAATTGTTTTGTAAGGACAAAGACAACTTTAAATAATTACAAGGTCAAAATTTGTAAGAATAAATTTATTTCAATATTCATATCTATCTACCTATAATAACAGTTGGCGGACCACTTATGTGTAATTTTTGTATAGGACTGAGAATCAAGTTTTTATTAGCGATCTGAGCTTTTTATAGATGTTATAGTAAAATAAAAATTAAAAAGTTTTAAAGTAAAGATATCAGTATCGTTTTGGTACTTTCAGGTTCATTTATATAAGTTAATTTAAACAAGAAGTTCCAAGAGTTAGTAAGGGAGATATTTTTTTGGCAAAGTCCTCCGTCGCCCATGAACATCGCACAACCAAGAGTGTCGCTTGTATTGCCGAAGCGTTCCCACCTCGAAGATATAGCGAGAAGGAATGAAGAGAAGAATGCTAGAACCGCAGCATTAATGGAATAGAATACTAGGAGTCACAAGCCAGAAACCAGAATATAAAAATAAAATACTTAAGTAATAAATCAGTAAATTTAGTCTGTGTATCATGTACGAATGCAAATCGTGGTATTGTTTTTTATTCATCAATCACTTTAAAGAAACCGCTGACGGAAATCGTATAATTTTCTCAATGAAAAAATGAATCCGCTTCTCTTTTTTACTTACAATCTTTTTACGATATATTACGTCATTTGGTGTAGAAGCTTATTGTATAATAATCTGTTTCTGAAAGTCAACTAAATATTGTAAGCAAGTAGTAATTAACATTTACATACAGACGCTTTGTTTCAAAATATTATTATTTTCAGTTGACAGTTTTATTTACTTAATAAATTCCATCTATTTTATATTTTTTTACAAACTTACTCCAAACCTTAGTAATGGAGCTAGAGCACCGGGCGAGCTCTGTTTGACAACTGACTCAAGTAAATCAGAACAGAGGTTATTTACAGTCTTACGATAAAATAAAACCTACTACCCACGAATATAAAGTTGTGAAAGGTGTTGCTGATTGACTTCTGTTGACTGAACCTATTATTAGGTTTCATTAAATATCTTCCATGTACCGACATCCGATAGATTATATTGATATAACATAATATTTTTCAGACCCTGAAGGTAATTAAAAGGTATATCATTCTAATGTAAATATTTATATACTTGTAGGAAAGGGCTCAAAACACCAATACTACCTTTCGGAGGTCATTGACCGAGCAATATAAATTAATTTAGTATAACAAATGAGTATTCAATAAAAATCATTAATCAAAATGGACGTGACCCCTAAAGATTCACTTTCACTAATAGAATGACGATGCAACGACTGACAGACAGGGCGACGCCAACAAACATTACCAAGAACTGAGATGATTGTATTTTATTTTTAAGTTTCAATCAGCTTTTTAGGCAAATAATCGAATAATAATTAGGGTCGTCTACGAGGTATTTAATTAGTTAAGGATGTGTACTTTTCGGAACGTAAAAAGAAAAACAAACACTGAACAAACTAAAAAAATTGTTCATTTCATTAGTCGACCATTTTTTATGGAAATGAGGTACTTATTCAATGTAATAACACTCGGATCCACTACTTAACCTTAGTTACATTGCAAAATCTTTTTTTTATGATAGATAAGGGATAAACGAGCAGACGATCCACCTGAAGGAAAGTGGCCACCGTCGCCTATGAACATCGACAAAACTAGAGGATATCTCTTGTTTTGTCGATGTGTTGCCGCTTCGAAGATTGAGTAAGGAGGGGGAGCGAAGAGAAGAATGCTGCGGTTTCAATGGATCCCGAGCAAGAACCCGGCGTTCATTGGAACTGCAGCAGTAATGGGGGTGGAGAGGTAGGGGGTAGATCTGACCCACATGTTAGAAGTCAGAACGCGTCAAAGACACTTGGCGGTCGGATTCGCAGGCAGGTGGTCGCAAGCCAGTCGGGGAACAGGTGAGTAATGTACATTATTATTTCAATATTCGGTAGCGAGGTCGAGCGGTGAGGGTGAGAGTTTGTGCATAGAAGACGTCCTTGCTGCCGGGTCTGGAGTTAAATGTTGATATTGTCGTTTGAGTGTACTCCTAATGCAAATTACAATATTATTAAAAAAAATAATGAACTTAAGAACATAAGATTTTTTATTATTATCTTCATCGAATTTAAAACGTAATGTAATTTATTTAAATTTCCATTTGATTAAAGATTGAATTTCAAACCAACTATGATATTTAACCTCTAATAATATTCAATAGTTAATTTTTTAAACAACCATTTTAATATTAGCGACAATAGCGATCATATAAAATATTTTATAATGACAAAATCTTACCGAACGTCTACCAACGGTCAAAATCAAGGCCTTCGTGTACTGAACTATCTATAATTATGTAATTGGTTAATAATAATATACAGCGATCTAAAGAGATATTCGAATGACGTCGTAGCAAAATTTGATTATAACCTTCTAGACTTAAAAGATGCTCTGAATTAGGCGTCTGGTAAAATATCTAGTGTCTTAGCTTTAGTACTATAAGTATTGTTAATTATATGGAGCTAACTAGAGTACCCTTCTGGGGGTTATACTTTAGACTCAGAGCTTCCACGTTACTGCTAGAATACTCGCTTTGTAATATTAATTATTCAGTCGTGACGGCTGATTTATTCAATCTTAATTCTGCGTTTGATGTTTGTCAGTTGTCCAACATTCAAGAAAGCAAAAATGCTACCCAAACCTATGCTACCAACTAACAAGATGCTACTCAAGTTAGTGTTGCCAACATCATAATTAACAGTATTTTGATAATAACTGAAATAGAAATAAATCAATAAAAGTATAAAAATAGCATATAAATTTCCTCTGCACTTTTTATGAAGCCATTATATAATTAAGTACACCATAATGAAGGGTTTGTTTGAAAGCGGTCTATTCGCAGTAGTGATTACAATCTGACCTATATGCATAGTGCATATGCACTACACAAAGTACATACTAGTGACTTAATTGTATTAGCTACTGTCGCGTGTGTACTTTCCTAACAACCTGAGCAATGACAACGTTTTATTTACTTGCAATGATATCATACAATGTATCATCGACTTCATTAAATATCAATTATGTATGTACGCATATCAGTCTATGTAAGAAGCTATTTGTAGACTATCTGTTTAACTGTTTGTAAATTAAATATCGATTAAATATACTCTCTAATATTATTCTACTGGTAATCTATTCAAAATTATTCAATCTTTTAGAGCAATTCTAAATAATAGGTATTATTGGTCAGAGTAATATTGAGTAAAATCAGAGTAAATTTTTATTAAATAATACAAGCACACTTTTTAAGAGTTGGATTAAAAACAAATTTAATATATCAAACTACAGTTCTTTAAAATAAATTACTATCTATAATAAATGTCTTTAATGTCAGACCGACTCATGTTTTACAATAAGAAACAAGATATATCAAAGTAGGATAGAAATGAGGAAAATCTAGGTAATTCACTAAAGAAGAGTTTAGCAACACTGCTGGTCCCTTTGGTGAGTACCTTTTTTTTCTAGAATATTCACTGTCTCCGATATATTATAACCTCTGTCTCGAAAAATCTAAATTAGGGCAACTCGGTCTCGAACTGCATCGTCACTGTACAAACACTGTCATTATCCAGTATCACTGAAGAAGTCACATCAAAAAAGGTTTTACAAATTATTTACTTATACCATAAACACATAATAAAACACACCTCAGATAACTTCCGCTAATATCTGCGGTACCGATACATGTGAATTCTATGTACAAACATAAAGACATATTGTTTGAGCAATGTGTATTTTTAAGCCGCAGTATAATTTCAGCCTTGCGTGTAGCCTTGTATGGACTCGGCTTCGTCTTTATCAGTGATTAAGCGACCGTTGCTACTTGATACTTTATCACTCTCCACTTTTTTTTATTTACCAACTATCCTTAAGAGCTAATAAAAGTGTTGTTAATATATTTTTAATTTGAACTCTTTGTATTTTTGATTATAATGCGCTTGAAACACAAGATTTAAACTATGTGATGTAAAAAGAGGAATGATTTATGAGTCGACGTTAATTTAAAAAAGTGAGTACTAAGATGACCATTAACAAACAAACACATAAGACATTATTGTATATTAAAAAATTTGACATATAACAAAACTATAACACATGTTTTAATATTCACATATCAAAGAAGATGAAAATTAAGCATTGATTTATTTGACTATGACCTTGATTAATTTTTTTTATCACTATGAAGGTTTAAATTTTAGCTCTACTATAATAATACAAAATTATTAAAGAAGCAAACTTAGTCTCTGGCTAATTTTTTTTTATCTTAATGTTGACTAATTTAATATAAATACTTACTACACATGCTTGGAGTACATGAAAATAAAATAAATACAGTAAAAAGAGTAAAGGTTTCTTGCAGCTTTTTTGCGTGTTTATCACTCACAAATTATTAACTACTACAAATAACATGATTTCGTTTATGTATTCAAATAAACTCGGTGAACGTATTTTGTACGTAACGTTAAAGATGCGAAGATACTCAACTCTTTACATAATATATGCAAATATAATAAAATTGGTTTAAATTATAATACGAATATAAACCTTTGATCGATGAAAAAGTAACAAGAAAATTTCTCGAAGGAGATAAGAATAGATTTTCTAGGCCAAACTTCGCGTTATGATTTGATATCCTCTTAATTATAAAACGTCTGGAGCAATATTGGCAGAGACACATGTACTGTGAAGCTTAGGTTTTAATATTTATTTAAACACAAATAATGAATGTACACGGAAATTTGAAACTACTTGTAATTAATTTAAAAAGGTAACTGATTCAAAATTCAATGTATAATACGACGGGTTTAAAATTAATGTGAAGCAAACATGCAAGCAATTTGTTTTATTTTGATGGGAATGCACTCTTTAGTCCCGTTAGAGAAGGAAGATAATTAATAAAACAAAATACTTACATTGATTATATTTTAAATTGCGGTGCCATTGTAACTGACACAATATTTAGGTACACGTTACTTTTGAAATTTTATTCATTTATCTATCATTATCATCATCTTTTAATGGCTCACTCTGAGCCGGGTCTCCTCTTCAGAATGAGAAAGGAATAGGCTATAGTCCACCACGCTGGCCCAATGCGGGTTGGCAGACTTACATTTGAGAACATGGAGAACTCTCTAGAGTGCAGGTTTCCTCACGACGTTTTTCTTCACCGTTAAAACAAGTGATATTTAATTGCTTAAAAGACTCATAACTTCAAAAAGTTAGAGGTATGTGCCCAGAATCGAACTTAGACCTTTCGCATCATTGTCTTAACCTCTATCACATTATTATTTATTTATATAATTGCAGATTTTTTAAACATTTTGATTTTCATGTCGTTTCGTCATCTCTCCATAATCAGATCATCTTGACAGTATCATAATATTGTGTTGTTGTGGAACTTATTTAGGCATACTTTTTTTATCTCGATCGTATAGCAACAACTGATTTAAATTGGTTTGCAAAGAATATTGGATTGAGATTTTATCCATCAAATCTTTTAGTTTTAAAATGCAGGGATTGATTGTTAAATTATTTGCTATTTTGTAACTAACGTCCTCATTTATGTAAAATAGTATAAGAATAGTCAATGTAACAAAATAAAGTTTTTTTTTATAAAAACATTATTGTTATCTAGGAATTAGACGATTATGCAAATTTTGAAGTTCAATAAAAGCTAGTATAGATAAAGTCTCAAGACTATCGAGAAGCAGTATAACTCATGTATTAGCGTACGACGACTAACATCTATGGTGTAGTATTAGTAACTACGAGTTACTAGAAACAATATAGGCAAGTCGACCAAAATAAATCGAACAACTCAACGAATGTGGGCGCCTGCTGGTAGTGTCTGAGGCGAAAGTCTACCAACGCTTCGGGTTACGCAACGCTAAATAAATATAAAACATCCACCCATATCAAGACGGACAATTCGACCGGTTTCGGCGGCTATTTTTCGCGGTTACTATTATGTGTCGAGCCATTAAGATAGACGTGCGAGTATAAAATAATTCCAACGCCGGTGTTAGTATAACTGCGATAACGACCGGCACACGACGTACTGTGTTGGAATTTTGACGTTTCAAACGTGGTTTCACGTGTTTTGGAAACAAGTGAAGTTAATGAACTGTAATAAAAAATTGAATGAAGTTAAAAAAAATAAGTTGAAACTTTAAGCAAAATTTAGTCAATATCTGATACGGTACACTGATAACGGAGTTCGAGCGAAGATAACAGTGAAAGCAGGACGGTGTTGTTGGTATGTAATAACTTGTTAAGTAAACTAATAAGAACACACAGTTTTGATTGTATTTTACTGTAAACTATTTCATGCGATGAACACTTAATGTAAAGATAATGGTTTTCATAGTTAACAGTGCCTAATGGATATTATTTGCATCGATGAAAAATACTCTATTAATTGTAAGAAATTTTTATTTAATTAAAGTTAAGGATGAAGATATCGGCAATCACATTACAGTAGGAAAAAGATAACCTTTACATAGTAGATAACAATTTCTACGTGATAACGTTGACGTTAAAAAATAATTCAGTCAGTGTTCCATTATATTGCGAACCTTAATGTTAATAGTTAAGGTTTTTTTATTTGAATTTGAACGTTTATATCGCAATAATCTGTTTGTTGAATTAAATTAATTTTTATATGATAAACAAGATTTTCGATTGACATATTAATTTTTTCATCCATTATATATGGCATTTACTCGTTGTAACAGGTTTTATATATAATACCAATTAGCATAAACAGCCAAAGCAAGCAATATTTTAATAATATCTTATCTCTATCGATTAAAAGCAACATTCCTCGTGCTGCCTACACTTTTCCGCCTAGCAACAAGTTTATATTGGGCATTTCGAAGAAGCGATATTTCGCTATTACAGCTTCTTAGATCTCGTAAATGAATAAACACTATATAGCAGTTCTGAGAAATGAAGCACCGAAATAGACAGTGTCAAAGTTCAACAATTTACCTTTAATCTTAATGCTGAATCCCAAATAACATTATAAATGCGAAAGTAACTCGGTCTGTCTGTGACAAGAAGGCTTGAAGATTTTGAAATTCGGGATGTACCCAAACCAACTAAGTAGTTATATTATAAATACTCATGAAAATAACAATGTTTTCTAATTTAATCTAAAAGCCAGAAACCATTGAATGAATTTATATAAGTTTTTCCCTGTTATCCACATCTATTTAGAAATAATTGTGATTAATTAAAATCTACCATTTGCATTTAAAATTTTATAATTTCGGTCAATTTCACATATAAATAATATGTTTTGCTTTATCGTTTATTTTTCTTTATATTTTTACTTTTTTTCAACTATTGTGAAGCTTTACCGACCTTCTACGGTCTATCAGATTTGTTTGATTACTAGCGACATTTAAAGTGCTAATGAAAGAACAACACTGCTCCAATTGAGTCAATTTAAATAATATTAATGTTACTAGGCTGTTCAATTCAATGTTCAAGTCATAAATTTCAGTAGACTCTACAATATCTACTTGTACCAGACAGGAATCTAGTTTATGTCTACCTTTATAGATATCTACTTTTTCTTTTACTTCTTTCTAACTTATCCTAGTGCTGATTAGATCTTGGATTTGATCACACGCTTTACAATATTAATATGTGTTACTTTTAGCAAAAAAGTTCCCTCACTTTTTCCTTAGAAATAAGAAGCTTTTTAATAGGCGTCGAAAAATATTTAATTTTTAACAACAAACAATAGTTCAGTGGTTCAGGCGTTGGATTCACAATCGATAAGTCGTGGGTTCAAATCCCGGACATTAGCCTACTGGCGTGGCCCACTCCTGACACAAGCATGCAAGCTTCCTGGGAGGGTAAAGGGAATACTAGTAGTATGTGATCCATACTGTTAGTAATCATTTTTTTTTAAATTACTGTTTCTACTACTTCGAATAATGCACGCACCATGTAATCTACACTACTATTATAAAGCCGAGGAATTTGTTTGTTTGGTTAAACGGGCTAATCTCAGGAACTGATCAGGAACTTTAAGGTGAAAAATAATTTTAGTGTTGAATAGCCTTAATAGCATTTATCGAGGAAGGTTATAGAGCAGAGCATCAAGCGGACGAAGCAGCGCAGGTCGATTAGTTTTTAGATAAGAAAGGTTGTCGGAGTTGGGGGATTTTCACTCAACTTTTAGGGTAAATGTATTGTTATTTCTATTTATTATTATTTCTTACATTCTGCCATCACGCTGCCTGTTGTCTCAAGCTAAAGATAAATTTAAAAAGTAATGGAATCGTGATTACTTGTACTAGTGAAATAGGTTCTGGTAAGCTCTTTTAACTGTACTTGTTCTAGTGACCAAAGGACAGAAGCCTTGATAATAATACATTCTCCAGAAATTCAGAAAGAATTAATGCGGAAATTGACAAAATATTGTTTGATATATTATAGTATATGCTACCTTATTTTAATGTGGGAGGTACTAACAGAGTTGATCAATTGTTTTAATGAGGTTTTTATACTAATATACCATTCAAATCTAAACTTACATAAAATTTTATATCTTGCCTTATTCCGATAAACACAACAACCAAAAATAAAAAGAATTTACAGGCTTGGACTTATATTAAGCAATACACTTTTTTTACAGAAATGAATAAAGAAAAAGTTTCGACACTCTCGGGATGTGTATAGTTACTATCAATATTTGCACTTTCTCCTAAATTTTTGTCACCATCAATAATAACTGTTACCATGGCAACAATTCTTTGAAACCGGTTGGAGTTTCTCCGAGATTTTGGTGAGTTTGTCTCCATATCTGCGATACTTATGAATTTAATCAGTTTTTTGACCCATAGGTCACTAAGAATGTTATTCGCTTGTAGATATACCGAGATTCTCAAAGCTTAAAAAACTAAGTATCTACCGATTGTTATACAGTGAACACAATATAGAATTCTTAAATTATATCCTAATTGTATAACAAAATTAGGTACACTACCTTTTACCCCTTTTTACATATCATCCACCAATAAAAAATTTATTCTTCAACGTGAACCTCCTATAAAACGTCATTGTCCCCTGGTGGTGTTTCTTATTCTCATTATTTCTCTAGATTAGGTTAATCTTCTAGCAATTATACTTCTTCTCTTGTATACCCTGGTTTATCACGTATACTTTCAGAAATATTTCGTATTTGTTATTTGAATTTCCAACTGAGCTATCACAATAAAACCGATACAATAAAAAGACCTTGTAAAAGTTTCACAGGTGTGTCTTCAAATCAAGTAAATAATATTATTTGGTTCATGAAGGATTTTTTGATAATTGAGGAAGCTACTTATTTAGATATCTTCATTATTAACACTATATCCATTTCATATCTAGATATAATTGACCAGAAATTGATTGATCTGATATTTACAAAGGCATTGAATTGTAATTAAAATATTATGTAAGGATTGCATGTTCTGGATTTCTTTAGAAGTTATCAGTCGAACAACTATACCACACCCACTATTATCATTATTAATTACGTAGATTGTATTGTTTTCCAATTGTATAAATAATATTAGTAATAATTGTATTGTGAAAAGCGTATTATTTGTGTCAATTTAATTGAGGTAGGGCACAGTAGGAAACTTCCTGCTCAAATATGGAGCAGCCCGAATATGGGGTAGTACCTCGACCTTACAGAAGATCACAGCTAAATAACACTACTCTAAAGCAGTGTTGTGTTCCTGTTGGTGAGTAAGGTGACCAGAGAGCTCCTGGGGGGAATTGGGGATAGGGTCGGCAACGCGCTTGCGATGCTTCTGGTGTTGCAGACGTCTATAAGCTATGGTAATCGCTTACCATCAGGTGAGCCGTACGCTTGTTTGCCGACCTAGTTACATAAAAAAAAAAAAAAAAAAAAAAAAAAAGCAAAATAATTGTGTAATTACTTTTTCGTAGTCACCTGATCTCGTATATAAAATATAATTTTAAAAAATGGATTTCGACATGAGGACCACTTATCAAATGCAAATAATTTTAATAATAGCCTAAACTCGTTTCAGGTAATTGAATTTTTTTTATAAGAGAAAAATTCCAAAAAATATGATGTAAAACTTCTATTAGAACCTAAAAACCTTGATTAGGAGTAGATTTTTTTGTATGTAAAAAATTAAAAAATCGAAAAATAAGGAAAGTCCCTTTAGTACTAGCCACCACAACTCGTTTGGGGAGACAGAGATATTCCTGTATATGAAAAAAATATAAAACGGCGTGGAAATAAAAAATATGGCATTCGACACTAGCGCTATCAGTCAAATAAATTATAGCAGACATAACATTACATCTAAATCGTTCAAGTCATTCATTAAAAGAAGATTCCCAAAAATACACCGTTCATTTATAAAGATATATATCATGTATTAGAATCATGTTATTTAAATAGATCATGATGAGCTATATTGTAATTCAAGCAATTCCGATCTACCTTGAACGGGCTATGAATGATCAGCTATTTTAGGCTCTTCACAGGTATATAAGATACACGTAGCATTTATTTTAACTGTAGTATACTCGTTTTAGGAAAGATTTTGGTGCTGATATGTTGGAATGGAAAATGCGATTCCTCGGTAGGTCTCTTCTATTGCACCTCATACCTTACGTTCTTTAGCTTTCCGCATCTAGCCTCTCCCCGCTATTTCCACCTGGTCATAGCTCCATTGCCTCCCCATGTTTCTGTGACCAATTCTGGGTCTCCACTCTAGCACCTCTTTGCCCCATCTTGTGTAATTTCTGCAACATTTCCACTTTCTTCGAGCTATCATTTTGGCGACGTCTGTGAGCGATTCTCATGGTGGTCTTAAATCCGAAGAATTATTCATCTGCTTAACAGTTAGTTACGTATTTTATTCTATACAATTTACACTTATCTTCATGTCGTTCATTTGTTCATGAACGATTTTTCGAAAGCAACATGGATAATGGATACTATCGTATTTGTCATAACAAATAAAATTATCTTTATTTTTATGTATTTTTAATGTAATAACAGATAACTGAAATTACATTTCTAATTAGCATATTTCTTCTGCTTCGTGTTTTTAATTTCTATTAAATTTGAGCATGGATTTTAATCAAACAATTTATTTAATTTAATACTATTGATTTTTTTAAATCGCATATTATAAAAAAACAAAGTTCGCAATAACATCAAAGACTATTGAACGGATTTCCATGCGGTTTTTGCCAATATACAGAGTGATTTATGACGAGAGTTTAAATGTATAATTGGTTAAGGTTTTGTGAAAATTGATTCATATATGACGGTAATTGGTGAAAATGTATGTAATTTTGTTCTTTAAATAAAATGAGCAGTTTTGATTTCAAACTACTAGTTTTCTTTACCCCTCCAAGTAAGCTAAAATGCTTTTGTTAGGTGGGGGCCCACATTTGAACCCACGACATAACGATCGTGAATCCAACGCTTGACACTGAGCTTCCGATGCCTAATTATTTATGATGCATCATAAAATAATTATAACGATTACTTTTTGATTGGTTGAATCATATCATGAAATCACGAGAATCTGTCAATCACGATGATCTAATGCTAAGTGATCAATAATTTTGGTAATTGATCAAAAAACTAAAAGCTATTAGATCATATAAACATTAATTTAGATGGATGTTATTCTTCCACTTTTTGTAACAATTATATTATTATTAAAATTAATTTCATGGATCAACAACATATTTTTTGTGTATTGTACATTAGAAGAAGCTCTGAAATGGGATAAGTAAGCATTAGGCTGAACAGTGCCTGGGGCTTGAGACCCAGAAACAGGTTTAAAGACGTCTTCTACTATGCACAAACTTACCTCTACCGCTCGACGTCGCTACCGAATATTAAAATAATAAAGTACATTACTCATGCCATCAAACAACACTACACTATTAGTCTCAATACTTTAACACGTCCTGCGCGATACCACTCGACAAACTGGCTCAATCCTATCGGAACTAAAGTTATATATTGTCTACTCGAAATAAGATAAAATGAACTACCCGCGAATATTAATATAGATGTAGGAGAACAGTAAAAGATTATCGAGTAATCGAATCATCTTCGCCATCTATGGCACTGCAGTAGGGTCACTTCCGTCGTTTGACAGTCTCGATCCTCTATATGCCATAGACAGTATGACTGAAGTCTTAGTCGTGCGCGGTCTCTCAAGGAGTGAAGTAGTCTCTCGATAATGCTAGTGAAGTGTTAGCACTTGGGAGTGCTATCCAATTAAGATCACATGAGTAACTTACAATGAATTGCGTCTTGTGTTAGGTTTATGTGAGTTTAACCTTAGGTTTCTCTCGTAATTGTTAGAGATCATATTTGATTATTTATCGATTCAGTAGAAGTATCTACGTTGCGTTTATCCAATAATCCATTAAATATCATCAACCTATCTAGTGTTCTCCAATATTTCCGTCTGCTACTTCCTTCTCATCATTAAAATCCCCGACATATAAGTAAACGGTGTTGCTAACATCAGTAAAATATTCGGGGATAAAACTGGTCTTGATTTAAAGTCTTGATGATACCGTGCAATATTGCGTAAGGTATGTTACATAATGCGCACTATTGATTTGCGTGATTATAATTTTAAGTAGTGATATCAATAATAATTGTAACTATAACACATTTAATATAGTGCAGTGTAGTGTATTTAGTGAACGTATCGAATAAAAATGTACACCGAAATCACAAAGTTTACAGGAAAAATAAAAACCAAAGTTTCTTTATATCTTGCGTATTATAAAGAAATATATGTTGTGTTATATAAGAAATGAAAGCTTATTTAATTACCTAGCCCATTGTATATTTTTTATTAACTTAATTTATTTGAGAAACAATTTAATAAATAAAATATGTGTAATCTCGCTTAGAACATTACATATTTGTCATTTTATTCGTGGTAACTTTTATCTAACATTACTGTTCTTGCTCTCGATTGATGTTGAATCGTCGAAGAAAATCTATTTCTTTAATAACTAATACATGAACAATAAAAAAATGATAGTAAAGTGACTTTACACTAATTCGATGGGATTGGGATATACCTGAATGTGAATTTAAATGTCACAAAAGTCGATAGCAGAAAATTCTGCAAACCATATTATAGTATTGAGAAGATTTAAACAGGAATCAAAATGTTTTAAATTCTATCTTATCAGTGTTGATTGCATACTACTAGTATGTATTCTTTACCCCTCCAACTAAGTTAAATGCTTGTATTGGGGAGGGAAAACAATCAAGTAATAATACAGATAGCCTTATCGTGTTGTGAAAATCCCACTTGTCTTTATTACCTTTGCAGATGCAGATAATACTTGACATTATCTTATTTGTTATGGTTATGAAAACCTCACTGATTTATATATTATTTAAATTTAATATTTATTGTTATCTACATGGGACAAATACCGCACAGTAACACGCACAAGACAATAATAACATGCACTTAAAACGGAACACCGAGTAACCAATATTAAACACTTACTCCAAACCTTAGTAATGAAGACCCTGCATTACGACACCACACTAGCATAATGGTCACCAGGCGAGCTCCGTTTGAAATTTCTGAAGAACATGAAGTATTTATATTTCAAGATAATTTAATATCATCAAAGGCGTTTAAGCAGTTCTAATATATATAGAAGAAAATGGATATTACCTATGCAAGTTATACTAAATGTTTTGTTGACAAACAAACTGACGAAATAACGATTATTACATAATAAGTAGCTATTATATTTTTATTACTCAAATAAAAAATACAATACGAACAGAAATAATACATTTTCGTGACGATGCCAGTAATTATAGAGAACATAATTGTGAACATAGTCAATATATGAAAATCGTGAGAAGGTAAACATTCACAATACTCGGATTTATATTTGTGTGTATATAATATTATTGTTATTTTAACTTATATACAATGTAATAGCTATATATTGATTTTAGTTATAAACTATTATAGTAAAAATATAGCTAAATAGAATAGGTTTGAGTTGTTTGATCAACTTTGATTAAATTTTGTGACTAATAAATAATTAATGCTGACCCATTGTATAATAGTTGACCCTAACATCCCGTCTAAAATGTTTAATTTACTATCCAGTTGTCAAAATTGTTTTATGAAGAATAATAACTATAGAGGAAAATGAAAGACATTTTCTGACAAAATTCGGTGTGACACATTTCAAAAAAGTATTAAAAAAAGATTGAAATTTAATTTCGTCTGCCAAATCGCCTTTTTTTAAAGAATCATATCTAAAATATTTTTTCACTTCTTTTACTTCTAAGAATTGGGGAAAAATTACCATTACAAATTTTGAATTTTACTAAGAGAAAACAAAAATCAATTCTAACAAAAAGTTTTTTTTTTAAATAGGAAACTGATAAAAATGGCAGAAAATTTGTTAGAATTATTTTTATTCATAACTTAAATGGAACCCTAATTACGAATAGAAAAGGGTCCAAGGGTAGATATCCCATAGAATCCCTTTAGCCAGAATGTTTAATTCTAGGGAAGTATAATTTTATGATATAACTTTTTGATTTTTCATTGAGTTTATTATTTAACTGGTTTTAGATGTTAATGATCTTATTTTATAATTATCTCCATCAAGATTCAAGGCGGTCGAAAATATTAAAAATATCTGTAATATTCCATTCCTTATAGCTTTAGCTAGCTAATATTTTTTCTTATGTAACAAAACAAGTTTCCACCTAATTCGCCACGTGTATATTATTTTTACTTATTATTCTATATTATAATATATCTTTCAAGGTTAGTATTGTTATTCAAGAGATATGTTTTGGCTACTCCTCAATAGATGTCGCTATTTTACTATTATATAATTCTTTTTATTTCACATACTAAATATTTATGTCAATTAAAATATAATTGTATTATTAGTAACGGTAGAAAATAGTGAAATTTATAATATTTCATATATCTTTGTCAAATACATAAACGTAGTTTGTGCTACTCGTTCATAGATGTAGCTCTCAAACCTATGACTGATTTGTTTTCGAAATATGAAAACAGATGGCGCTTTAAGCTATACGTAGGTTATCCTTTCTATATAATCGTGATTAAATGAAAATGTAATTATATTATACTTTTATTCATTATAAAAAATATTGATTAGCTTTTTAAAGTATATTATAGTCAAATTATAATAATTAGATAAACGAATATTTTTATCAGTAATTTAAGATATATATGAAATTAATAAAGGGAATGAAGGGAAGGAAGGGGGACTAAGTGCATATGGATGTATACACGGTACATATAACAAAACAACATTTTTTACAATTTTTGTCTGCCTGTCTGTGTCGGTCTGTCTGTCTGTTTGTTCCGGCTAATCTCTGAAATGGCTATTTAATTTAACATCTCGTTACGACCCATAGAAGTGGAGCAACAAGCAAACGAAGTCGTGCAGATCTGCTATTTTTATATAAAATGGAGAATATTTTTATACTTATATTTAATTATTATTGACACCTGTTTCCCGATCATTGGAATACAATTGGAAAATTACTTTAGAGGAAGTGGAAAATTGTAGAGCTCATTCATTCATGGTTCATACCAAAAACCCTCATTTGAAACTTCAACATTTTCGTTGTAAAGGCGTGCCGTTTCTTTGAAAAATGACGTTAGTGGCGCTACGTCACTATGACGCCTCATGACGTGCGCGACACACCGCGCCAAGGTCATGGCGGAGGAACGGACCGATTATATAATACTCTTATTAGCTTTATGTAATATATTATGATTGAATTTAGAATAATAATTAACATACTAATTAAAGATATAATTTTCGATAAGTTAAAATATTTGTTTGACTCAAACACGGATCTGAATAAGCGTGGGTCGCGCTCTACGTAATTAGTGACTTCACCAATGACGTTAAACAATTGTTCTGAGATATAAGACTGGGATTTTACCAAATCTTATCTGTGGTTTCTTTAATCACGATTGCACTATTAAATTGTCTTCTATTGAAAATATATTGTACTTAAATCCGTGAGACTATCTATTATTTATAATATGTATGTAAAATTATATTTATAGAGCAAAATTTTAAAAACTTTAAAATCACATTTAACAAGAACTACTGAACGGATTTTCATGCGGTTTCATTTGATCAAACAACAATATATAGAGCGATTCATGAATTAATGAATTAGTTATGGTTTTATGTAAATTGGTTGAAATATGAAGATAATTGTTGAATAACTCGGAAAAAGAGACCTGAACTGACCTGACCTCCTCAATTTTGAGATTTAACAAAACAAACTAATAAATACTAAAGTATAACAATTGTTTTGTATAGAAATAATAATTTCTATTAATAGATATTAATTACATAATGACGGAAAAGCGGTCAACGCCCTATTGCGCTGAGGATAATACCTTAGCGTATAAATAAACATGTTTCCTTTGCTATTTCTAAGCTTCCTCTAACAATGTTTATGTTTATTTTTACGTGATATAATTGTTGTTTTGTATTTTTTCCGTGACTAATACTTAATCGATTTTTTTTACATAATGAAACCAATCATAAATATAATTAGTAAAATATATAATAATAAGAAAAGTGTTTTGCAAAATTTCGAACAATTCGGTCATCTTAGTTTAAAGTTTCGTATAAAGTTTAACAATTTAATGGATGATAATAAATTTAGTATTTAATAATGTATAATTTAAATAATAAACTAAATAAGTAATTTGAAATACGTATTACAATATTTTCCCTGCATAGAAATATCAATAATTGTAAAGCAATGGAGAGAGATGTGTTGTTTCAATGAAAAGAGAGGTCATACTGTATAAACCCATTGAAGGAGAAGAGTGATCAATCTATAAATAGGTAATGAGCTATGAAATAAAAGGAAAAAGGTGTAATGAGTACATAAGCGTAACTGTACCCTCATTGACTCACGCCAGATCCTGTTGGTTTCAGAAAAATTCCGCGCTGGAAAAAGTATAGAACCTTAAGAGGCGGATATTACGTCCGCTCGCTCAGATGGCCTCCAATTTTTTTTAATAATTTTCCACCTTCACATACATACAATGTATTAATACCGGATTTTCCATTCAGATTGAAAACTAATAATATACGGATGCATTTACAGCTATAGTAATAGAAAAAGACTGTTCTGTCTGTGATTATCAAATAGTCATTACTATAAAGCGCGTGTTTAAAAAAAAACTCCAAAACAAAGTAGGCATTACTTTACCCCTAAAAGTTGGCAACACTTTTTTCGGAGGTAAATTTACGTTTGACAGATGTCATAATGCACTGTCAAGTGCATTTAGTGAAGGGTCAAAGTTACCAACTCCCCCAACTTTTTCGAATACAGTTAAATTATCCCACTTCTGATTTTCGCATCAACCTCCCGATTTCTTTATTTTATGTTTAAGGAAAGAAAACTGCGTGAATGCTAAAATATTTATGATTTATTATTGTTGCTCAAGATTATTAGACTGAATTAAAAAATAAGGATCGATCATTAGTTAATACCATAAAAGTAATAGATTCATAAATACTTATACTGTATGAACTTGAATCTCCAGATTTTTTTAATGGAGTTGGCAACGCTGGTCAACTATCGTTTTGGCTTGGGTTTGATCCTGGGCACACCCCTTTGACTTTTCTGAGCTATGAGTTTTAAGCAGTTAAATGTCACTTGTTTTAACGGTGAAGGAAAACATCGTGAGGAGACCTGCACTCGTGAGAATTCCTTAAAAGTTCTCAAAGGTATGTGAAGAAAATCCGCACTGGGCCAGCGTGGTGGACTGTGGCCTAACCCCATCCTCTTTCTGAGGAGGAGACCCGGCTCAGCAGTGGGCCATTAATGGGATGTGATAATGATATACTACTTGATTTTTTATTACATAAAAATAGTATATAGTATAAATAGTAAGTTTAATTAATTCAAAAACTAAACAATTATTTTTCCATTTTCCTTATTTGAACACTATATTTTTATTCATGCGCAATATAAGATTAATGAGATAGCTTTTACAATCATGGTATTCATGAGGATAATGTTTATTACATATTATGTGTATCATTTAGTGGATTTTTTTACAACTTTTCCATTACTTTTAATATGCATGCATAGAAGTATGAATGTTGCAATGAATCAGTGTAATAAAAACTATCGTAAAATTATTAATATGAATAATAGGAAACCATTTAATTAATTAATAGAATAATTTCTTTATTAAATATTACAACTAATGCCATAAAATATTCCATACTAAATGCAAAATTCTGAAGAACTATGACTTAACTTTGAACCATAGTTAATCTATATTGTACCTGTATACTGTACATATAGAAATGTACAAATGTGTTTGTTGGTTCACCCTAGTTTGATACTCTATTGGCCCTCATATACATTAGAACTATTCAGAAAAAATTAATGTTTACAAATTACATAGGAAAAAATTGTTTTATTTTCTTCTATATCTAACTAGGTGTATCCCGCGGATTCACCCGCTATATTTTGGATAATTCACACTATATCATTATAAATTATAGCCTATATGTAATTATGATGTGTAAGCTATATTATTGTACAGTTTCATCAAAATCCATTCAGTAACTTTTGCGTAAAAGAGTAACAAACATCCATACATTGTTACAAACTTTCGCGTTTATAATATTAGTAGGATTAACAATACGTTGTACTGTTAAGGTCTTGAAATATTTTTGTAGAGAAGGCTTTACAAAAAAGATATGAGGTCATTTTTTGATAGGTCAAAAGATATATGAGATAAGTATATATAAAAAATCTATCACCACGTTTAGAAGTAAAAGAAAACTTGTCCTTATTAACCTGACTTTTCTAAAGAAATATAGAGACGTGAATGAAAGTGATTTTTATTTGTTATATGTTAGAATCCTCAACAGGAAATTATAATTAACAGGAAGTTGAATCAGTTGTCTCAGAAATTGTTTATTTTTTCTTTTTTATTTCTAACTAATAACAATCTTGATAATATTGAAAGACGTCACATGATTACTTTATAATTTTAGCTATTTATATATGAATATGAATTCATAATTTCACAAGAATGGATGAAGTCCATTATCAATTTATTTTAAGTCAGTTAATAACATCCAAAACTTACGTATTTGAGAACTCTGAGTGAGAGATAGTCTGTATATATTTATGTACTAATTTAAAGAACTATATTTTATAATGAAAAAAATATGAAAAATATGGGGTTTGATTTCAAATGAGATTTGCACCAGATTTGACAGTAATTATTAATCTCTGCTAAGGTATTTTGTATTATTTTGTACGTTTTATTGTACAAAATATAAATTTATCGCGCATATAAACTCTGGTAAAACTTATATACGAAAAAAAATTCAATGAAAAATATCCTTTCTTTGACAATGATATTTGTACATTTTTTAATACTCTAGACGCATTATTAATTTTATTTACGATACATAGGAACTCTAATAAATGGGGTGCACTAGGAGATAGAGCTAGTATAGAAATATTTAAAGACAGTTACTTGGTATTAGTACTAAACCACAAAAGGTAGTGAAAGGAAGGTTTCATGTATGACGTTGGTACTGTTCACCACCTTCATCACTTTTTCACATTAACTACAGTCGTGATTTCAGCTGCTGGTTTTCCCTTGATTTAGTTATAACGGATATCTATATTTCCGACTCACTGACTTATTGATTCATGATGACTCGTTCATGTCTTAGTGCACTCCGTGAAATTTCAAATTTCACGCCTACCAATAAAATGGTATCCAGCAGTGTTGGATGTCCGTCGTAATTGAAATTAAATTTAAAAACACTTCGCAAAGACTCTTTTTTTATTTAAAGTTACTAAGTAGTTTTTAAAAATATTATAAACTTTAGATATATGGTATAGTTGTGTTTTAACGAGGATATTTAATCTGATTATGTAATAAAAAAGTCGCAAAAATGTGGAAAAACATTGATTTTAAATACATATATTGGTTAAAGAATTTCTTACCTTATTGCCTTGAAAAATATAAAGATAAAAAATGTGTCTAGTTTGATATATTTAGAAGTTAAGTAATATATTTGGTCTATACTTTACTTTTTATCCCAGAATCATTCAAAGTTCTTGTGAGATAAAAATAAAATATGTTTATTGAACGCCTGAATATTTCACGTGGTAAACTGTACTCGTGCGAAGCCAGGAGGGATTAACTAGTGTGACATAAACTTTTAATCTGAGGCCTATCTCCTTATCTCAAGTAAAATAGTACACGAGTCAAGATAAAACATTACGTCATGCTCAAGGTGACAAATTTTATGTAATTATTGAGTAGTATAAGACATACGAGGTTTACTTCATGTATTCATATTAGTTCCAATATTTTATAACGTTGTGACATCTTCATAGATTCAAAAATATACGGTGAGTCAAATTTTGAGTCCTTACTCGTCACATATTCCACTTAACAATATAAATAAAATTTAGAATAGAATAGAAAGTCTTTATTGCACACACATCAAAGAAATAAAACATAACAACATAGATACAGTTTAAAAATGGAAAAGGTATACAAAGGCGGTCTTATTGCTATAAGCAATCTCTTACAGACAACCCTTGGCAGTAAAGAGTTTTTATAAATAAAAACGGGACAGTGCAGACTTACTATTTGTAAATATAATACATATACGTACATATAATAAAATACATATTTATAAACAAATAAAATTTATTTCATAACTTCCGCTTATATTTTTTCTCTTAAAGTTTAAAAATATAATTTATTAAGATTTCGATTTAGTTTAGAGATGTTAGTAAAATCAACACCAACTTTTATTGAAAAGTTGAGTTGAACGCGATGAACTTGAAGAAGTATTTAATAAAAATAAAATCGTGAAATTATATATCTAAATCTCTCTTCTTTAAAGAAACCGTTCTGCTTAAATATCGTTTTATTTCATTGACTTTTTATTAGACTATCTATTTATTTCTTCTATAGACTAAATATATTTTGAACATTTAATGTCGTGGATAAGACAGTGAAGATGGACATGACGGACTGTTAATTTATCACCAATACTGTAAACTATTTTAAACTATGTTTATTTATTGTATAAAAGTCGTAAAACCTAAGTACCTAATATAAGGACAAGTGCTATAATTATCATCATTACTAAAAATAATAATGATGATAAATAAATGCAGTAACTATATTACAATTTTATTACAAGGATACGTAAGACGTAATTTTAAGGATCTTGTATTTACGTCAGTTAGTGAGTTTATATTGCAGATGATGTTTAATTGCTAAGATTAGGTGAAGGTCCTGTCCAAGATCCTCTCCGGTATTGTCATATGCCTTACTCAGTGGAAATACCAAAACTACATAGTTAAAATAGATGAGCTATCATTATTAGCATAGTCATATTAGTTCTTAGTAATATTTTGTATTACAATAAAACATTATTCTGCTTTAGATTTTTTTTTTATTTTATTTTATAACTTATGAGATAGTTTTTAAGAAATCACATGAAGTTGCAGCGAAAATTCAATTTTCTTTTTCGGCAAAATATGACTGAACGATTTGCACAAGCCAATATTAATGTCATTTAAAAAATCTAACCGTGGCGATGAGTAAAAGATACAATGAACAACAAGTACCTAATACAAATAACCAAACTAGTTTTTAAAATAGATTGATTGAGCGAAACTACTACAATAAAATATAACCTAAATATCAATCTAAATCCTGTTACTTCATACGTTTTATTATTAGTATAAATTATTTAAATGTTATTTTATCTTAATTTCATAAAATTTCATAACTTGAAGAAATTTAGCAATCGTAATATGACAAATATTTAAAAAAAACCTCATCAATTATCGATTGGTCAACTTTCGTAAGAGTACCGTTGCTTTAACTAGCGCCGAGATCGAATGAATCATTCGTGAAAGCGACCTTCACACAAGCCGGCAAAACAAACAATATTATAAAATTTGTGACTCAGAGATGCCGATCTCATTCGGATGCTGGGGACATGTTTGATGTTTCATAATTTTTTTGCCAACCTACTTCCGTAAGGTCATTTTGGCTTTAGTATTGACGACGCAAAAATTGTAAGATATACATAATTCTAATCATAATATTTTTTTTTAAAGATTACTAGAAGTGTGGATCATATACTACTAGTATTCCCTTCACCCCTCCTAGTAAGCTAATAAATAGCTTATGTCAGGAGTGGGCCACGCCAGTAGTCCAATGTCCGGGATTCTAACCCACTACTTATCGACCGTAAATCCAACGCCCGAACCACTGAGCTACTGACGCTTCTAATAATTAGTAGTGACATTGAAAAAAAAATATCTATTTAGTTTTTATGACCTGTATTTTTTCAAAAGTCTGAAAAGTCATTATATAATAACTGTAAAGGTTTAAATTACATATTACAATTCTGTTTAACCCAAGATGGATTCCCAAAATCAACATAACATATAAGTTAACTATGATCTAACTTTTAAATATTCAGAACTTTGGGGGCATACTATACGTTTTCATTTACTAAGGTACACTAGTACTATACTTTACTGAGGTAGTAGGTAGAGGTACGGTTATACTACTGTTGTTGCAAGCCTTCGCAGCAAGCTTCTATTGCGCCTACGCGAATCATCTGTGGATATTTACCTCCGGATAGTAACCCCTCCGTTAGGCCCAGAAAATGATGGGCTATCGTGGAGGTTTCCTCCTTCCTTAAAAAGTTTATATCTCCCGTAGGTGTCTATTGATGCTTAAGTAGGAGTTAGATAAAACTAATACTGGTTACGATAACAAGAAACTTATTTTTCTCATCAGATCTACAAATATGAAGCAGGACGTTTCTATCAATTTATATTTTCTTTTAAATATTATTAAATAGGAAGAAAATTTTAACTTTGATAGATTACAAAATAGAAATACTTTTCATTTTAGTCATATTTTAACAATGTAACCTATGACTAAAAATTTCAACCTTTCATTTTGACATTGGGATTTTTGTCGATCTCTATCAAAGTTACATGGAACGGAAGTAAGTTGGATAGTTTGAAATTCGGCCGTGACTTCGTGAGTTGTCTCATTTTAATGTAAGTCATTTTTTAAAACTGCCAATAAGAGAAATACTAAGAAAGTTTAGTCAGTTTTGAAAGTTTAAGATGCCGATAGCTGAGCCATGGCACGTTTTAGGGTAGAGTCATTCTGCATAACTTTGATTATGAAATGGAAAAAATCATGCAGACTATGAAATCACTCAACCTTAGTAACTAAACTAATTTGATAGGATGAAGGAAAATAAAACTAAGAAAAAGAACTAGAAATATAACGACAAAAAAATTTTATGTCCAATCCTATTAAATAATTACGAATTTCCGGCACCTTTTACGGTGTTTTTTGCTGATAGGTAATTGTTAAAACAATTTACTATTTCTCACGGATTTTTTTTAACTTTTAATAGCAATAATTTCTCCGATTTACTGAATATTATCAATAATTTTATTTTTATTTGTTTCAAAGGAGTAATTGAAAAAAAAATCAAATCAAATTATTTATAGTAAATAGTATTTTGATTTTACAAATATCGTCTAACTAACGAGCAATTTGATTAAGGTAAATATGTTTATAATTAACAGTAACGTAACAGCCTGGCAATAACATGTAAATACCTTGACTTGTCTCATAAACTAGATAAGGAAACTTATCCAAGTAACTCGTTCGGCAACGAAAGTACGGCAAGCGGATTTGCATGCCGGAACTGAGCGGAATCTGGCTATGATTTGCGTCATTTCCGATCCTAATGATGGAGGCTAGGTTTCAATAAGTGCGTCAAGCTTTTTTGTTACCTATTTATATGTCAAGAACAATAAATTTTAATCATCAGATCGTGATCTCAGACGCTTTGCCAAAGCTAGCTTTTAGCTTACGCATATTGAAAAACCTCAATTTCAAGTCGCTCAAACGACGTCATATTATATCGTTTCCATTAAATTTCCAGATTGTAAATACGTTAAAATAAATGATTTCGTGAAATCGAAGATGAACTTTAGAAATAAAGGGAAATCTCTGGCTATTACTATCAAATATGATATACAATTATTTATAATATCAATTCATTAAACCTAAACATAATATTTCAATGAAGGCAAAAACAATAAAACCTACAAACTGCTTCAGGTTTATTATCGTGATCTGATCAGACCTCATTTGTAGGTTTAAAATGAAGATATTTCATAATACTGTACTTATTCAAGTAAATTATTCATGCAATCGAATTCTTTTGAAAATATAGTGGCAATATGTTATGAGCAAATCTTTGGCCTCTAAATATTTTCTAGGTTACGCACTAAGATGGATATAACTCGTGCCATTGCGCTCTTTAATAAAATATAGTTTATGCATGAGTCACACGTTGACTTTATCATAAGCGATTGATTTACTCAGTTTCGTTATATTTTGTTATTAGAAACACATTAATATCCTCATTGAATCTAAGTTCATTGCTCTACCGTCAACCTAGAATCGAGAAACAACCTCACCCAAGGTCTTTTCATTCAGTAATACGTCATATTCATTGATGGTTTTACGAGTGTGCTCGTGACTGTGTACACGCTACCTTACAGCAACGTGTAGTGTATACACTTGTACAGTTTGATTGTGTGTTGATAGCACACTATAGCGCCTAGCTACTACTAGCTACACAGCTACACAAACTTGGACTCGGAATAACAAGTCGTTTTCTTTCTTATTGATTTACTTTTATACGGTTGTAGGTGATTATAACCGTGTTAATAGATTTCTAACACACTTTAGTATCAATTAATTTTTTATTAGTTTATTTTAACAATAAAAGTGTGTCCTAATGAGGAATAAATAAGCTTCATTTTACTAAAATATTGTAATTTTTTTTTAAATATATGTATAAATATTTTAGCTATTTTTAATAGTTCCTAGTTTTTGTCCATGGATTAATACGGATCCATATAACAAAATGTATGTGTTATTATGTTGAATACTCTAGCAATATCGAAAATATAAGGAGCCATAGGTGCTCAAGTCCAGTTAGAACTTAGCAGTATTGTATTAGTTGATACTAGAGTTGCCACGAATAGTGTGTTTTACTAATAGACCAAGGATAATTTTTGGTTTCAAAAATTATCGACCCTGGAAAAGGAAGAAAATATAACAAAAATAAAAGGAAAAATAATTTATGGGCGATCTGAGGTAGGGAAGTGGAAAAGAGGGAACCCCGCCTTAAGGGTAAAAACGGTATATCTCGATTTCCGGCAAAACTGCAAGTCCTATGGAAAAAAATTAAATGGCAAAGTTGTAGGTAATAAAAAGATCTACAACTTTTGTATTTACACTTTATTCACATAACCTCAAAATTTATGTGAAAAAATCAAGCTTTTGGTTTTTTTATTTTTATCTTCTACAAAATATTTTTTTTCCACGTAAATTTTGGTGAAACGTTTGCTATCAACAAATTCTAAATAAATTGATTTCATTCATCATAACTTACTACTGGTAGATTTTAAGTATTATTTAAATTAATAAGTTAAAATAATAATATTTGTGAGTAATAGCACTCTTTTTTATTCAGCCGAATAGTCCCCAATATTCGGCCAAATACCAAATAGTGAAAAAAATGGCCGAATAAGCCGAATACCGAATAGTTGCCGAATATTCGTGGCATCTCTAGTTGATATCATCTGAGCAGACATGTTCTATACGGCGAAAATATTACCAATAACAATTACCTATGACGTTTAAGTGCGTCACAGAAGTATTCACGCGAAGTCGCGAGTAAAAGCTAGTAATTTGTATGCGTGTGCGTACCCGCATGCATATTTGTGACAGGACGCTCAACAATAGCCGGAATAGGAAGCGACAAGCAAAATGGCCGTGCAGACTGACTCTCCAGACAAGTTCCGTAACCAAGTTATTAGTACGACTTCATTTTAGGGCCAAGTGTCATAATTAGACTACATGTCAGAATCACATAATAAGCAAGCTTAAAAAAAATATACATTTTCTATTATTATAAAAAAAAGATAATGAAGCCAGACGTAGCAAAGAGATAACTTTTGAATTTTTATATTTAAAATTAAGACAGTATAGTACATTATATATTATCTTTTTTAAATCCTGAATTTCAACGGATTTTCTAAAATAAATTATTTTGTAAATAAAATGGTGAATGCTGCATTAACATAGAGCTTAAAATTTATAAGTTTCTATACAAGAGGTAATCTAGAACTACTTACTGAAGGAATTTTGATAATTTCTTTACTGATATTAAGCTGGCATTCATTATTATCAATGAAAAATATACCATTCTTATGTCAATTCATAAGATATTGTAATTTTAGTCCATGGGTATTAAGATTAGATAGAGTAAGTAGGGATGATGGGTTGCTAGTGCGTAATAAAGTTATTAAAAATATGATTAATTTTCTTCAAAACTTGATTAACCAGACAATGAGCGGAATCAATCGTGAAAAGCTAAGATTTACGCTTCGTCAAGTTTTTTGAAAATTCGTCGGCTGTAAACAATGGTCGGCATCACGCATAAGCTGTTTACCGCCCTTGTTACTGCTCAGATGAGAGAACGGAAATCCTGGTTCATATCTTTATTTAAAAAGTTCAACTTATTTCTAGTGTGGGTGTCTAATCGATACCTCTTTGCTTCGAGATTTTTCTTTTGTTCGAGACACTGAAATAAAAATAGTCCGTATAATATTGAGAAGATTACTTAGAAGTGTGGATAATAGGGTATTTCCTTTGTCCGCCTTAGATTTTAATAAGATTACTTTAAGGGATATCTACCGATTAAATTAGAAAACAAAACATTGTTAAAAAAATGTTAGAAAAACTTAAAGAAGTTCCAGTTTTCCAGTTCTAGATCTGAATAACTTATGAAGCCAGTGTTTTAATGTTATAGCAACAATTAATTTAATTTGTATCATTATCAAAGTCATAAATTAATGTTAGCTCCAAGTCCAGATTGTACGAATATGAATAATATGTCCTCATATGCCATTATAAAACACGTTTGTCTATATGATGCTTAAGAATAACTAAAGCATCGCTAGTAAGACTTCTTAGTGATGATTTTACCATTTGAAAATAATATGTGAAATATGATTTTAGTACTTAACGTTGGCTGAAAACTCGTAAGTAATTTATACATATAATATTATCTAATATTACCAAGCCAGTATGTTAGGTCATGGCCAAGCCTTGTCCGGTGCCAGTTCGGACATAATAACAAGTTTTGAGTTGTTATAGACTACTGACCTCTATTCTTGAAATACGAGGCTTTTGTCCGAGAACCAAAATCTACATTTTATTGTTTAAATTTCGCGATTGTGAGAGTATTTACGTCTTGTGTTCGAAAGTCATTTCAGCAAGTATACTATTTTTAATATTCTACGTAAATAATGACGTCAAATATACAATATTGTGAAAAAATAATGATATCTGCGAGATATATGAGAATCAAAACATTTAATCATCATCACAGAAAGACGTCATGTTTGCAGATGTTCTAAAGGAGATAAGAATTGTATGTTTTTGTTGATTATTATATTATTTGTTATCTATTTACAAAACAAAATATTACTGAAAACTTTTTAATGCAAGGATGGTGAAACTATGGTGTAGTGCATATAGTTATTTTTAATAAGAGTCATAGATGCTAACGCGCTATATGAAAACCTTTTTTGTTTAAAAAAATTATAAGCTTTTATAAGTTATTAGGTTAAAATCTTTTTTATTTGTAACAAAAGCCCATTAACTTATATTTAATTTATAGAAAGCATTTAAATAATATTATAATCTCATATCGAAATATAAGGTCAAATGTGAGCACGGTAGTAGTTACACGCGTTGAGACGCGCGGTTACCTTTGAAACGTTTGTTCTTTCGCCGACTATAAGATACATATTGATTTACTCGTAAATGCATTAAAATAAAACAATTTTTTAAAGTGAATTTTGATGACTTGTTGTATTTAATATATATGTATTACGTGTGAGTTTCACGATACCTTACGAATGTTTGACTTTGATTTAGTTGAACGACCTAAAGATTGATCCTCACTTTGCGGCTCCGCTCTATAGTAGAATTGAAATAAAAAAAATATAATAAAATTTGGTTGTTAGATGCCTAGTTTATAGTGACTAAAATTCCTCTACTAGTTGTCCTATCAAAGTTTATGTTGTATTTATCTTAAATTAAAATTAAAAAAAACTTAATCTCTTAAACCCAAAACTGATTTTTTCTGACAACTTATATATACTGTTATATAAGTATACAATTTCCGTATTTATTTTAAAAGAAGAGAAACTACATATTACATGATTCGCTTAAATACTTTATATATTAAATATATATACATGACATTTTTACAAACGATATTCTTTATAACAAAAGAAATTAGCTGAGAAGATTATTTTGAAACTTTTACATTGTTGCTGTATAAGTACCAACAGCTTTCTGCATCATTAAATATTTTGGTTTAGGAATAATACCAATGGCAGTTATTGTATTGACCTTCTCATGATCTCGTCAGTGATATGACAGGTTGTAATTTGCAATACTGACCGTTTTTAGGACCTAACCCACCATAACTGCGCATGCAATTCACATCCTTAAAATATACTGTTACATACACATTTTCCTGAAAATCGTTTGATGCGAGTAATTTTTGAAAGATCTCGTTATGATGGTATTACCTTTAAAAATATCTAGGGCACGAACTGCTACCAGCCCCAGGCGGTAAACATCAAATTAAATACTAAATTATTAAATGCAGACTAATAATCGGTTAGGATGCAAAACTCAATAATATTATTACCTAAATTGTTTAGCGCTGCTTTACTCACCCATTATTTTGTAGAAATAATGTATTATTTATTTACAGTATCTCTATTTCTTTTCAGATCTAGTTGCTGTTGCAAGCGTCAGCGATTTTAAGGTAAGATTAATAAAATTATTAATTTATCACTTTGTATAAACAGTGGAATTTTATACTCGAAAATAGTTAAAAAATTAACATGACGAATTTTCCTGAAAAATATTGTGATGTAAAATTTCGGTAGAAAGTAGAAAAGTTTAATTCATAACGAGTACAAAACTTGCACGAAAATTTTCAACACAGCGTTCTGTCGAAAAGTGTAATTTTTGCTCAACACGCAATTAAATTAAAAAAATATAATTATATAACAACTATTTAGGATTTAAATTAAAATGTAATTTAATCTGTGGAAATTTGATCAATCAAAATTTTTGACAGTTATGTTGATAGCTTTAACAGCACATTGTGTAAATGTGAAGTTTCGATTTGGTTTTTGGAATATTTTTCGTGTATCTATTTTTGAGGGAATTATTTTATTTTCATGGGAAATGGTAAAATATCATGAGTTATAAATTAGCCTTTATAGTGCATATCTTTTTCCCGAGGAGCAGAAGACACGTACTGTTAGGGTTGTCAAAATGTTAGACGAATGGTTGCAAAGAAGAAATCGAGTTTTCAGAAGATTTCAGGTAGATTTCAAATACATATATTAGTATTAGCTCGAATCGTTTGCTTATTTCGATATAAATATATAGAGTATATTTAAATGTTTTGGACTATCTACTGTACAAATATTATAATTTAAAGTTAGTAAGCTGTAAGCCGAAACATAAAGGTACATATTTAGTTGGTTTTTTGTTGTTGATATCTTACATAAAATGTATATCTTACATAGAGTCTATTTATCTCTCTGAATGAGATAAATTCAAAACTTCTGAACAGATTTCCATGTGGTTTTTACCAATGGACGGATTGATGTATGAAATAGGTTTTAGTGTATAATTAATTAAGCCGGGCGGGTCGCTAAAGTAAATATTTAGTAATGTTACAATTAATACATTACAACATTAAGATTTTTAGAAATAGATATCACTGACTTCTGAAAAGTAGATCGAAATGTTTTAATTAAAACAATTATTTACAACTGTACAGTCAGATAAACAGACTGTCATAAAACAACTTCTCTTGATATTACGATCGTTTAATAAATTTCTTAAATAATTTAAGGTGCGTTACGAGATGATGTTTTCCTGTTTGGTCCCCCGTTACAATAATTGTTGCGCTGTACACACTACACATGTTAAGCACCTTTCGAACAGAATTTTCACACAGTTATTTACTTCTGAACAGATTACAATTAGTGCAGATACGCTACCGTTTTAGTTTTAGTAAATGTTAATAATTATAAAATTGCTACTGAATGAAAGTTAATACTTTTTAGGGTTCCGTACCTCACAAGAAAATTAACTATTTTATTATTTCGACATACGGAATGTTTATTTGCTTGTCTGTTTATCTGTCAGTCCCTTTCTTAGGTAAAGGTAGATGAAAATTTTATTTCAAGGTGAAAAATCGTGCATTTAAAATAAACCTTCAAGTCCCGTTGACCTATCATTAATGTAAAAAGGGAAGTTTAGTTAAGCTGACGTAAAGGAAGAAATCCTGAAACTGGAGCTGTTCTAGACTCCAATAATTTGGCAACTGCAAAGTTTAGATCGCTCATTTGTACAAAACCCTTAACGCGCGAATGTAACTCAAACTTGAGTGATTTTTGAGACTTCTTTGAGGCGGCGAACTATAGAATTTTCGTTGTACAAATGGTCATCTAACAAAAAAGCGTTTGAAACATATTTGAACTAATTTATTACTTTGCCTAGTAATTTATTATTTGACCATGCTGGACTATCTGTGTATTCGTTTGTTCTTTGTATTTGAACAAATCTGGATCCCAGACAAAAAGACGATCGGTCTGCTCTCAAGTTTTTACAACGAAAATGACCTTCGATTTTAATTATTGTCCAGCTAATTACGACATAATTTCACAAAGCAGTAATGTTTTAATTGTACCCTTCTCCTTATATTTTCTTGCCAATTAGTTGTGGTGATTTAATTATTATATTATCTGTGGATGAATGAGACTGGTTAAAACCGAACCCCCAATTTAAACCTTTAAGACCTTCTACTTCAAATCGCGTGATCACGGACCGACGCTGGTTTGGTTGGTCCCGTTTGCGTGTCTTTTAGTTTGTTTCAAACGTGCAAAGATTTTGCACAGTTCAAAATTTTAAATTCAAAAATGGGAAACAAGAAAAAAACCGAGAGGGCCAACCGCCGCGGTCTGCCCACCCAGTCCGTTGGCTATATGGCTCGCAATGCCGCACCGCTGTGGTCGTTGGCGAATACCGCCAATTCCTCCGCCATATCTTTCCCTAACCTGTACAGCATATAATCCTCACCGCGAGCGACGCGATTGTAACTCTATTTTCATATTGTTTAAATTTATTATCCGTTGCGAACAAGTGCAGCTAATTTTCTGACGGAGATAATGATTAAATTGTTTCGGCATGTCAAATCAAACGAAATTATGCTGTTATATCTTGTTTAATAGCTGTGCGTTTACGTCTGTTTCGTACATACCAGGATGATACCCTCTTAGTGAGGTATCTCTTTAATAAAGTCTATAAAATATTTTAGCAGTTATAAGGGAGCTCAATTCAGATATATGTAACTTGAAATTGATTACTAAAACTCGTATAGAATAAATAAATCAACATAGCATATAGTATTGCGTTTTTCAACTCATTGACAAAACTTTCATGTTACTTTGTATGATTAGATCTTTATCTTAATCAAATACCTAAAATTTAGTATTATTTTACATGGATTATTATTAATATATCATTTGTTTTAAAAAGATGATTTAACTGTCTAAAACTTATAATTTTTTAGTATACCTAAGTTTTACTCCATATATAGTCTAAGGAAATAGCTATTTATGGAGCTAACAAGACTAATTAGTATCTTAATAGCAACATAGTTGCTGAACGATCGCGAACGTGTATCTATGAGAGAGTCACGTTGATGACTACTTGTTATCTTCGGCTGGACGCGATGTATGGACGGTTAAACAAAGTTTTTATGAGGGCAATTGTATGGAACATAGGGAAACATTTTATGTCAAGCTTTTTAGATCACATTTTTGTAGAAAACTTTAAAGGAAATAAATAAATCTTCAAATTGTTATCGTTTGTTATTCATTTTGATTCTATTTTCTTCTTTCACCATCTAATATTCTTTCATGCATCGTTCATTAGGCACTATCTAAATCTGAAATAAATAATAAATTAATAGGATTTTCACACTAAATTTTATCTCGATTTAACCACTTTAATTAAATTTCTAAAAATCCTTACGGTGATAGTTTTCTCAGCTATTCTATGGATATATCGTTATGAGAAATTTGGTAATAATTCTAATGAATACTTTTGGAGATTTAAGTATTAATGTAATGTAATTTAAGGAGTTAAACTAATGTATAATTTTGAAAGATAGGTTAATCATATTGTTGACTATTCGATCAAATACTTACACCGGCTTTTATGCGGATATAGCATCGTATGTTTTCATTAAGAACCCTATTCATTCTAGACGACGTTCCCTTATAATTCCTCAAGTAATTATACTTATGTAACTACAGCTTCAGCTAATATTGTTTTCTTTTTTATAACCATCATTAATGTAATAACACTCTTTAATCTTGCTATCTGTAACAATCTCTTCCGTTTCTATTTTTTAATGTTCTATTAGTACACAATATAAGTACACAGATTTTCGAATGTATTATTATCATTTAAAATATTTTATACCAGGTATTAAGATAGGGCGGGTAGTAGTAAGTAGTAAAATTGAATGTTGTTGAATAGTATTAGTGTAAATTAGTTGTTAACTTATTAATATACAGGAAGAGCGTAGTAAACGAGTCGACTATGACTGTACAAATACTTTTATGTCGTCTTAAATGCGCTTCAATTTTCCTTTTACGACTTTTACTATGCTTACTGTGTTATGTTTATATATGCGATTTGTTAAATGTTAAATTTTAAGCTAATAAAATAGCAATTTTATCCTTATAATATTTTTATAGGAAAATTCGTGGCCGGACTAAGTCGGCTACTTTATCCACGTAAACTTCAGAGTTGTGTCCATCCTAACCAAAACTTACTTACTCTCTGAGACATGTACGTTGATTTGGTTAAATTTTAAGAATATAGAATAGCACAAGAATTGTCATTTATTTCAGGGTATAAAATATTCTACACCAAGCTACATATTCTAAGGCAACTTTTTTTACATGAAAATGAGCCTGTGTTAATAAATAGGATTGAGTAAAAGACACATAAATATAACAATAATAATATTGTTAGGATAATTTTATTCTTGATTTACTTAAAAAATTCTAACCTCTATTTTATGCTTAATCTAGGATAAACTCATTAGTGGTTCCTAAGAACAGTGATGACAACTTCCAAAATTTAAAAATCCAAAATGTGATGTCCCGTTTCATTACGTGATAATTTTCCACGAATTCAAATGACTGTAAACTATACATTACCAGCTTGTCGCTCAAATGTAATATCTTATGGGTCAGACTGTTTAATAAGCAATTAGTGTATGACGAATGTAATCGTACGGAATTATTATACGTGAGACGTTGTACTCTTCCACTGAGAGTCTGACCGGCTGCTGACTCATGTTTTTCTATATTATGTCTTTAGTAACTCGTTTATAGTAACATCACTACTCTAGGTCTTAATGGTGCCATATATTATTGTTGATTAAGTTATTAATTACTAGTTGTCGTATAGTAGCTGAAATTCGACTGTAATTAATTTAAATTTTAAGGTCGAATATTATGTTTGAAATTAATTATAATTTGCTGGCATATAATAGGCTGCAGTTTAATACGAACAAAAAAGTAGATACATATTATTACATAGGTTTAATAAGGGCGCCAGTTGATTGCAGTTGGGACATGAGGTAAAGAACGGGAGCGCCTCCCCCCACTGTCCGCCCGCCTCGCCTTACTCGCCTTTACACTAGTGTTGTCCTTAATACTTATATTGCAACTCCATTATATTAATAAAAAGGGATTTAATGTACGTTATTTCATGATAAATGCACCTCACATGTTATCGATATGTCAAAACACATTCATATAAAAAAATGAACCATTAGAAATTGTCTTTTATGGATGGCAATATTGGATAATAATTTGTTACTTTTTTAAACAGTGTGAACTTGATTTAAGTTCATTTATATGTGTTTCAATTTATTTAATAACAATTTTATTAATAACTTTTGTCTTTCTCAAATAGTCAGAGGACTCTTAATACCTTAAACATATGATTTTTTTTTCCATATACTCTTTATAGTTATCGATAATTCAAATTATGTCAATCACTGTCACTTGACTGATACATTTCTTTACGCTGCATTCAACTTGCGCGCTATCTATGTATATGAGTATCATATAGCGGTAGTGTGCAGTTTTTTATCATCATCATCATCATCAAAACTCATTTATGGGCCATAAATGGCTGCTGAGCCGGGTCTCCCCCTCAGAATGAGGAGGGGGTTAGGCCATAGTCCACCACGCTGGCCCAGTGCGGGTTGGCAGACTTCACACACCTTTGAGAACATGGAGAACTCTCAGGAGTGCAGGTTTCCTCACGATGTATTCCTTCACCATTATAGCAAATGATATTTAATTGAATAAAACCCGGACCTCCTGAGTAAGACACTGATGTCTTAACCACTGAGCTATCACTGCTTTCATTTCATTTTTTTATTGCGTTAATGTATTTCTACTAATATATCAAGGACTTATCTCTATGAATATAAACTTAATAAAAGTATAATATTTGTAAACATTTACTTAAACAAATCGGTATCAATTTGCAATGACTACGCATAACAATTCACAAAAATTAAATAACCGGTCTTAACACATTATTGGCAATTTTTGACAAGTCAATTGTGCCAATTGTATCGGAATATGCTTTAACGCGCACTGCACCGGAAAGGGGCGTATTGTTGACGAACAATTTATCAAACACAAAAATCCAATGATATGTCTATTGACGACATTTCTAAATGAAATTTCACGGTGTCCACTTGTTAAAGCGTAATTGTGTTGCATGCAAAGACCCGAAATGGTGTCCGTTTATAGAGCCGACGGAGCACCAACAATGACAATGCAACAGTGGAAACTCGAACGCAGTCGCACGCTTGTTTTTGTGGCCCAGCTTTATGGACCTCCTCGGAGCGGTTCAGACTCTACTACCGTTAAAGTAAAAACAAAACTCTTAAATGTACTCTACAAAACAGTCCTGAAGCTAAACAATACTCGATTTATTGCGTCATATATTACATAGTGAAAGTTAACTAGAGTATTGTCTTTAATGTTCATCTGTTAACGGTAAACAAAACAAGGACCTCGCGGCAAAGAAGCCGACCTCTTACAGGAGTTGACTGTTTTAGTAGCCATAAACTTCGCAAATTTAAAAGTTCTTTTATAGATGTCAAAAAGAAATAGAGGACAAGTTTGTGATTTGTTAATTTATTTTGGACATGCCAACTTTTTGCTGTTAGTGGTTAATGATGTAATAAAAATAAAGCTCTACATTAATAGATTAATCAAAATTCAAATCTAAAACTAAAGGAATATTGTGTAGATTACTAATACATTTACTTCCTATGATTATGTCGTCATTAATGTGTAATGTTTTAATGAATTGATGAGCTTTCATTAAGTGCTTTCATTTATTGACGTGTTGGCTTAACGTCTTTATTCTTGACTGATCGCTTTTTTAAGAAAATATTTTAAAAATCAATTTTTTTCTGATCTAGGTATTATCCTAAACAATATTTAGTATTAAAACTCGATTTCATCTATTCGTGTGAAAATTATTTATTTTTTTATTTTATTTATTTTATTAGAGAAACAAACAGCAATGTCCAATGACGTGCAGTTATTTTTTTTTTGATGTGCATACATAGAAATAGACAAATGAACAAGATTGTTTTTTGTGTTGGTCATATAAAAGAGCTATCACATCAAGTTTTATTAAATAACCTTACTATATAAAGAGATTTGATAAGTTACATTTTTATTATGTGTGAATAAATTGTAATATTTGAACGTAGTAGGTGCGCGTCCTAACTTCGACTCGATCCGTCTTTTTTTCCACTCGGTTGACCACTGATAGAAGCATCATTGGACGAGATATTTTAATTGCAGTCACTTTGATCCGGGTAAAAACCCACTTGTCCAAAAAACTAACATATGGAACAATGGTCCAATTTTTTACCAATAAACATATTAACGTGTGAGATAGTATCAGGAACAACGTTATCGTACATACGGCTACCGTAATGGGGATATAGTTTTTTTATTTAATTTTGTTCTGCCGATCATATTGTATAGTTGCTTTATTAACCATTTGTTTTTTACTATCAATATATTAATTATTATAACTACTAGGGTTATATTTAGAAAACTTATTAGCATGCTAGTTGACCCACTATAGCTTCGCTGGACTAAAATATGTTTAAACTTATCTCTGACATCCGATTTAAATGAAACAAGTAATACAATTCCATGATGTAATTTTTACGTGATTCGCGGCACACATAGACAAACAAAATTTAAAAAAATGTTTTGGTTTCACTTAATATACATGTATTATAGATAGGTATAAACCTTCCTCTTGAATCACTATCTATTGGTGAAAACATTAAAATTTGTTAAGTAGTTTAAAAGATACCTACAAATAGCGGGAGGCGACCCAGTTTTATTTTACTTTTTTAAGTTTGTGTCTTTGGAGGTATGTTACTCAATCACGTAAAAACAGTTAAACGGATTTCATTGAAATTTGGCACACAAATACATTATAACCTGGAACATAGGCTACTTTTCATCCCGGAAAAAATCAGAGTTACTGCGGGATAATAATAAGATATGTTTACTGTTGTAAGTTGTCAATTTATTTAAAATTGAATGTTTTTTGATAAATCTAAGTACCTAAGCCGAATAGAACCTACTATGTAAAGACTCTATGTAGGTACAACCATTCGATATGTTTCATTTGTATTAGCTGTATAAATTCCAGAATATGGTAGAATTTTCACTCTTTAAGGACTATTAAGTTTTATTGATTTAGCGTTTATGAATGCATAAAACAGCTCCCTTAGATCTATCTTTTAAAGGCCCAGTGGGAAGCATCCTTTGAACAACAAAGACCTTCTTAATAGTTTTATGGTATACGTCAGCTACATTTTATTGTGTGTCAGCACAAGTAATTTACGAAATTGTTAAACTAAGATTGAGTCATGTATTAAAGGGTCTACTAATGTGTGAAGTTGTTAGAAACTAGACAAAATAATTAGATTATATGTATGATCTCATCGTTTTATTGTTAGGTATCATTTTAAAGCTGTCTGTTCGTTTGTTTCTGATCCTCTTATAAAAATTAATTTTAAACATACCGTATCGGACTAAATGCTAGTTACTCATACGGATTGGCTAATTATGTAGATATTATTAACTTAGCTACTTTTTATAAGTATAAACCATAAAAACATTCATTATTTAATGTAATAACAATCCATTAGATTTCATTCATTTTTGTGGTAGCCGCTTTAATGTCTGTAGTGGTCGCAAGTTTCCTGGTATTAACTAATTAATATTCAATTTTAAGGCAAATAATGGTTCTCAAGTTAACGGTTTGCATAATCCTCTAAAATTCAATACAATTATGAAAAAAGTTTGGATAATTTCTTATCTAATGTTTTTATTACTTGTTTTGTAGTTATAATCCTTATAATTTCACGTGGGAAATATTTTCCTTCTGAATATTAGTCACTTATTTAAAAAAAATTGATAAATTATTAGATCGACAAGTGACTGTGATAAGATTGGCTGAAGGAAGAAAATCAGTAATATTTCAAAGGCATGATGCAAATGTTGTAATCAATTTTAATCAATGGGATACTCACACATACACATTCTCGTTGTTAGTCTGAATAATATTATGACTAAGTAAAAATATCTTTATCATCCTTACATTGCAAAATCACAATACAATCATCCGTAACGGTAGCTGAATTTTAATAACTTCGCTAATCAAGCATATGTTACATTTTATTATTTCTAATTGAGAAAAATAGATATAAAGCTTATTCAAACCTACAGTTTTTTTAAAGAGAAGTCTAGACCTAAAAGGATTTTTATTAATAGCTTAAGCCGGTTTGAATAATTAAACAGTCCAAAATAATCCAAAAAATTTATAGATACTTAATTTTAAATAATAATTTTGTTTTATTTTTTATTATTTTTATAGTTAAAATCTATCTTTATCTTTTAGATTTTCTTGGAGAAATAGTGCAAAAAAATTTTTGTTTTTAATGCATTTATTTTACTCTGTATGTACATGTACCTACAGTTTAAAATAAGTAGCTGTAATAATATATATACAAAGCCTAGTACTACTTTTTAACACACACGCATGCATTTTAATTTTATGGAGTTCTATAATATATTTAAATAAATTAGCAAATTTTTACGTAGAATTTTTTTTTTGAAAATCTACTAGAAAAGTCGGTATAGGCATTATTTTGGATGGTATTTTTGAATGGAAATTTAAAAAAATAGTTATTTTTGCTTGCGTTAGATAAGTCACAAAATTTAAACGACTGAAATAGTAAATAACCAAACATATTGTAAAAATGTAACAATGAATGTTTGTATACCGGAAATATTTAAAAAAACTTTGTGTGTGGAGTTTTTATATTGTGTTTCTTTTTAATTGGATGTCAAGAGTCAACTAAACTATACATGACAATGTATTTAATATTTTTTGTATATTTAATTTTCTTCCAGAAACCAGGGCGGGTTGATAGTTTAATTTAAATTGTAAAACGTAGGAAATTTTATTTTATTTATATAAGCGCTATTTGTACAAATAACAGGTGGCTCTTACTTCACATTAGTAATCAATGCACTTATGATAAAGAATTGTGCAATGAATTCATCATCTTTAAAATCATCATGACACCGCTGGTTTTGGGGGATACCACCGAACCCAACCCATGATTTAATATGACGTTAGATATACTCGTAATACCGTTATCATTTTCTTAGTAATTTCATATAACGTTTTCCGTAGTACTACGTGCATATGTATGACCATTCATGTTATCCAGGTGATCAATCTAGAATTATGTTCATTGACTTATTTTTAAATTCTATGGATATAACGATTATACGGATAATAATTTTACAAATATAAACCTATAAAATACTTTAATCACCTCATAATCAAACTGTACATCTTATTCTTCATGTATGTTATGTTATGTATTGATAAGTAAATAAAAAAGTTTTTTTTGTGTTTCATGTGTTGTTACTCCAATGTAATAAATATTCTACTAAATGTTTAGTTAATAAATATATAAAAATAATTTAATAAGTATATGAGTATCTCATGAAAAATCCATTTTGTATTAAAAACACTTTACAAAGTCTAAAGATTTTCTAGACATGAAATAAAAATGAAGTTCAAGAATAATCGAGATTACTTTACGTTAATATAGAATTGAATGAAAGAATTCATTGAGGTGGAATCCGGTCAATAGATAAAATACGAGGAATTATAAAGCAACTAGGAGCACTGTATATTAATTACAAACGCTTTTTCTTACTTTCTGTATTTTCTTATGTATACGAGGAATGTTTTGATATATGTATTATTACCTAAAAGAGCTTTTGAAAGAATTTTCTTCCTTTGGCATTGTGCTTGTCAAGAAAATGTGCTTTTTTTTGAAATTGAAGTGTAGATCTAGATTTAATCTTTTTAAATAACTAAAGTAGAGTCGCTTTTACAGTCACGATATACTAGAAAAGAATTAGTTCTTTGACATTAGTTCTTTTATATACAATTCCATATTAAACTAAATTTAGAAATGAATATAGAACATAACTAAGATAATCTATTGCCTATATAAAGTAATGTAAACTTCTAAATTCTAGTAAAGTGGATTAACCGCAATGGTTAACGTGCAAGATATACGTCATAGTTTATGCATTACTTATCCAATTCCTATAAGTATACAGTTTCGCCGTTCAGTGAGGACATTTTTCTCGTAATAGCACTAAAAATAGATTGTTCGTAATTTTAGATAACGGTAGTGTGTCAGAGTAATCACGTACCTATTGGGATTACCTTTTAAGTTAGCGTTAATATTTACTAAGGAAGTTTGAAAAGTTCAAGCTAAAGACGTTGATGACGAGTGTTGTGACGTTCGTTTGCTATCAGTATTTAATCTTTCAGTTTAAGGGCTAGTTTAAATAATAGTATAAAAAATGACAAAGTAAAACCGAATAAAAATAGGAAGTTTCATTTTAATACTTATTTTATTTGAAGTAGTCCACTGCAACGTTTTAGCATGCAGAAACGCGCTATCATAAAATAAACTTTTACGATTATTTTAGATAGGATTATATACCAGATGAGCCACAGCTTTTTACACATTATGGTCAGGAGGGTAATGAATTAAAATTTTAAGATCATGAGAATTAAAAGCTTCAACTGTAGCTATAAATAATCTTCGTATTACGTTTCATGTTTAAAATATTCTGCGCACTTAGCAAATAGTTCTTAACGTGTGACAAAGAATTTGATGATTTGATTTTTAGCGTCGCCCAGCAGTCTGAAGTTTCTTACTTAGGACTCTTAGAGCACAGTTTTATCGCGTTATCAACAGGAAACTCCCTGCTGATATGACACAGGTGTTCTATGACAGATTCACAGAACTACAATATGACGTAATGGACCATCCGGCTACATTACCAATAACTAAGTACTCGCAAAATAAGCGATATCATGCAGGACACTAATATAACATAGAGATTTTATGTTATCATTTAAATTATTCATTTTGATCCACCAATATATAATTTGGTTTCAACTTTCAACCCTTGATAATCATTTAATATCGAATTTCACTCTTTACCTGTCCAGGAAGATAGTTTTTCCTCAAGATTAACACTACTTGTAGTTCATTTAATGAGAATAACTGATGCAAAATATTTATTGCTGTTGATAAAATACCTTCCTAATGACAACTATGTGATAAAACTATTGATATAGAAAATGTTTTCAATTGTATTTCAATTTCTGTAATTGATACTTAAAAAACCATTATTATTATATCTAAATATTTATATTATTATTTTAGAAAATTAAAACTGTTATAATAAAAAAAATTTTTGACAAAACGATTATTTAATACCACGTATAGAATAGTTCGAAGGATTTCTTCATTAATATTCTCTTTCTGATCTGGGTTATTTTGAAAGATGCGAAGGTCGCGACTGATCCTGAATCCTGTTTACTCCATAGTTAATATTACAATAGTTATCCCAAGGAATTTACGTTAAGAACGGTCCTGTAAATACCCAGTTTCTTATAAACCTTAAAATAATCAATCTGATCCGGAACTCTATGTAGAATAAAAGATAATGTAAACAAAGCTAATTGGTCCAGCCCGTTCATTCATAATGTATACGATACGCATAAATTAATAGTAATTATACACTTTTCTCATTGATACAAAGATATATAGTAGAGTATAAATAATTATATAATATATAGATTCAGACTAAAGGATTTCCTGTTTAATAGAAAATTTTGATCAATCATTGGAAAGGTATTTTATGTAAATGAAAATTGCATACGTCATGGAGGTTGTACTAAATAAATAAACGATTATGGTTAACATACTAAATATATAAATGATGATTAGTGGGTATTTTTAACGGAAGTTTATAGTAATGGAAATGTTTACTAACCGCTCTACATATTCCACCATTGTTAGATGTGAATAAAACTTTTTACTTATGAACGTTTAGATCTCTAACTTACATTTATTATATTTCTTACTATCGTTAATATTTATATAAAGCTTTAAAATCAAAGAAAATATGTAGATGATATATTATAATCAACTGAAATTATTGTGACTAACGTTATGAGCATATTCAATGAGTCAGGAATGAATAGCGAAATAAAATAAACTGAAGAATTTCTGGTATGAAAGTCGGCATCCAAAACAACAAATCATGATTAGTATATCTACCCACTTTATAAAATTCAAATTAAAGCAATATTGTTAAAAAGAGCAGAAGTTAATACACGAAAATAATTTTTATATTTTATACTTCTATTCAAGTTACACACATAGAAGGCTTTCGCGCTAACTTTACTCAAACTTAAGATGAAATATATTAGTAAGCGCGAGCGGATATTTCCTACGCATGTCGCAACAAGATCCGCGTAAGAAAATTGTTTTACAAAAATCCCAACCCTCATGTACGCGGATGGAAAGTTGGGTCCCAGTTTGCAGGTGCTGGGTGGGATCGGGCCCGCCCTCCGCCGCCGCCCACCAATGGTGCTGCGGCTATTCATTCCCTCGCGCCCCACTGCCGCAGCCACGTGCTCGGTGTACACTAGGCTTTATCTTACGCGCCGTCACACCAATTCATTTAGTAGCTCACCCGACACGACGCGTGCGACATCAGTTTTGGGGATGTCAATTGCGATCGACGGTTATGGATTACACTAAGATCCCTTATTTCGCGAAGCTCAGACAGATCGGTACTGTGATAGTTAGGGTCAGGATGGAGCTCCCTGAATTCTGTAAGCCCGTGGCATGTCCGAGGGCGAAGCACCCCTGGGCCCTGCACAGGCCCTTAGACTGTGAACAATGCTATAGGACTAGATCAAATAGCCAATACAGTGACTGTGATAGTGATATAGTGGACAGATGTCGACCTTATAGAGCGAGTTCAGCAAGAAGTAGTAAGCTTATTTGTTTATTTAATCAACATTTTCATTCATAAAATTAGATGTATCAATCTTTATTTTAAATTTTTAATTACAATAGTACATACCATTAAAAAATTATCAAGTCGATTTAAAAAATGATATTATTTTTTCGTCTTTGGAGATGTAAGTCCTTAAATATTAGTTGACAGTAACGAGTGCGCAAAATTTATTCAAGTATTTTAAACATGTTATAGTAGTTATTATTCCATAGAATAAAGGATTAATTATTTGTCATTTATTATTTGGTTATAAGAAACACTAGTAATATCTCTATCATACTTCTCTTATTTCGTAAAAATTCCTTAAAGGCATCCCATTTATTACTTTAATTATGAAACGAACAAGGTGCACCTACTTTAAGGCTTATTTCTCTCAAAAAAAACTTAATTACACGAGGATCATAATATTAATTACATTATATAAATATTGACAAGTTTTATATAGCTATAAGTGAATGTATATGATATATAGTTAAATAATTTTATAGAGCTATTTTTTTTATTTTAAGGGTCGCGTTTAAAACTTGAATACCAAAGCTCGATTATAATAGAACTTTGATAACGTGATAGACAGTCGCAAAACAAAAATCTAATGAGTAGTTACATACAATGAAAACGATGGTTACTACAAAACAAAAAGAATATATTTATAAATAGTCACTAGTAGCTTAAATGCAACAGTAATTTATTTAATTTTATATTTTGAACATATTAAAAATAACATATTGCTTCATTTATGATTATGATATTAACTCATGGTTATTTTACATTCAGTAACGCCATAGACAACGAATTTAAATTATTTATTTTTATATTTTTTGTCAATCATACAGTTTGTTATGTATTTACTAATTACTTCTCAGTATAACCACAGACAGCAGTTTGACATAAACAAATAATAATATATATGTGATATATTACATAGGTAAATGTGTGTTAGCGTCATATAGCGGTAATATGTGTTATGAATGTTTTAATTAATTTAATGAATAATGATTGCTTATTATATTAAAATATAAGTTTTCTGCGCTCTTTCTAAATTTCGATTTTCACTTCCTTCATTCGTGTAACTTTTTTTTTAATACGTTCATAGCAGATCTCTAGAAATTACAACATTTAGATTGCAATTAAGCAGGTGTACTGTTACCGGATTGACATATCTAACTAAATGTTTCTATCCTTTAAGAGTCGTACAGTTATGTCTACGCCTCGGAGGGGACAGTTTTGTAATCAATGCTATCGCTCTCGTCGCACTATATAGGGACATGAAATGATTTGTGTTGATCTAGCTAGAAAAATAAATTATGCACGTATGCAAATTCATATCTTTTCTTACTGTAAAATTAAATAGTAATTAAATACTCTTACATAAATTAAAAAGCATTATCAAGACTGAGCGGTTATATTTCCTCAATTAAATATATTTTGTAAATTCTCTCTCACTTCTTTATTAATTAATAGTTTCAAATCTCATATTATTATGTATATAGAACTAATAAATTAATTGACTTTTAAATAATAACTTAACGTAAGTCGTACTGAGTGTAAACTGTAGGTAAAGAATAAGTGCAATATGAGGTTAAGGACAATTTGTATATATTGTAATGTAATTATTTTGACCACAATCTTATCTATACTATTAAATAACAATTAAATTCTGCGCAATACTCCAATACGTAAATGTAGGAAAAAACGTAATATCAACATTGTTAATTTTCCCGGAAGTACCCACGCTTGATGCAATTCATAACGAAACTTGATACAAAATTTAGTAGTTTTGCAATTTACTTCTTGGTTAAATAAGGCGGCGTGATAGTTTGTTTAAAAAACCCATTCTGCATCCGCAATTAAAGAAAAAATCTTAAATCCTACTTAGGTTTTGTCCCGTAGTTACGGAATGCCTTAAGTTTTTTATATTAAATCATGCATATACGCAACTACAATTTATGCATGCAGCAAAAAGTAGAATAGTTTATCCACAAGTTTAACACATTTAAAAATATTTATGTTTTTATTGAAGGAATTTTTATTATCAGTGTATCAGCAATAAAGGTAGATCAAAGAATCAATCGAAAGATTTATGTATAATAATTGTTGTAGTACCTACCATTATATGTCTTTTTAATAATGAATAATTACAGATAGAATTATTTGAGATTTTATTCTTAATATGCAGATAGAATTATTTGAGATTTTATTCTTAATTTGGCATGTGTCAGATTATTGACTCTATTTTGTATTGTACTAAATTTTTCTCCTAACACTATATTATGGTTACAATTCTTATCCGTAATTTCTAATATACTCGTACTATTATGTTATTAAGAGGTAGCTTAAGTGATGAATTATGTACTATATAAATTACTATAATTTTTATAAGAAAATATTTAAAAGTTCAAAATCATCAAAAAATAATATGCAATTTAAAGAAGCATCCAATTTTTATTTTCTTACAAAATATTAAAAACACATCCCTCGGAGCAATACGCAATTCATGTATCTTCCGTTTAAAAAGTTATCAGTAAAATTATGTAATATCAGTGGTTATGTCATTAAATTTAATTCGAAGAAAATTTGCGCTTGTTTCGTTAATTTCACGAGGTCGATCGTCGATGTTCTGCACATTACCATTTAGAGTGATTTTCAGTTAATGAAGTATATGTATGTACTACAGAGTACCGTAACGTAAGCGCCTCACCACTCTTTCCTTCGATAATCGTTCTAATTATGTGTACTCGAATTTTACGACCTCATCAATTGACGGTTACGCAAAGCGACCAACCGAGTTCATAAAAATACTTTTAAATTTTAATGTTTTCTATTTTTAATTATTAAACACAATATGCTATGTAGCCTGTATGAAATTTTCGGCGCAAAGCTTTGAATGAGATCGTGAACGATAATGAGCTCGGCTGCGCAAAAGATACAAAACCATCAATAATTTGAAGTGCATCATTTCGTAACAAGCCGCGAAGACGAAGACGGTGAGCGCTGCGAAATTTTGACGCGTTTATGTTCACAATTTACATAATGATTGCGATGGCGCCGACCGCGTCCGAACTGAACGGTGTAAACTTTTCTCGGTTTTCGAGCCGAAATTCTAGTTAGCGGACGCGCGATTTCTTTTTAAAAAGGTTAACAAGGTGCTCTCGTTTGGGTCGTTTTTCGTGCCGCGCAGCCTCCTTTTGTGTACGAGCAAGCTGTTAAAAAATAAACGAATTCTTTGTTTCTCGGGTAGTCGGTCCGACCTCCGACGCGGTCCCTACTTTTTTATGCCCCCTTATAACCTGTGTATTACCTACGTGTAGGTATCTACGGTTTTTATGGCCGCTCGGTCAGCTCTTCAATGGGCTAAGGAATTCGATCGAGTCTCCTCTTTGTCCATTTATATTTTTTTATAGTTCGTAATTACGTATCCCTAAATGAACAACTATAGAATGTTTGTAATTTATTGAAAACACGAAATCTTTTTTGATTCTAATTACTACGCCCTAACGTTTTAAATTTTCATTAGTCGAGAAGTGTTACATAGTTACTAGATTAATTCTGCCATAAACTAAAGCTATATAAATTGCAGCATAAACAGATTATATTTTAATAAAAAATGTAGATTAATGGGTATGTATTTGTATCGCGCGGTGACTCTACATCTTTTTACGAGCTGACCTGTTATTTTTTTTCTGGTTGAACTTTTGACGGCGGCGGCGGTCTCGCGGTTGCTTGCTTTTGACCGGCGCACTAATAAAATGTTATGATCGTGTGTTTAACGCGTGTTGTGTGTCGGACCTTCCTTTTGACATGATCGTTATTACCCGACTCCGCCTTTGCGGTCGCCTTTTGTGTTTCGACTGTAACAACGTTGTTATCGTGTCAATTAGATGCCAATTCGGCGGCTGTAACTAAATCAGAGCTAGTTAGAAGTGACGTGTATATAGCTGCAATCGAAATTCTCTTATGCGAATACCTTAGATATGGGAACGTGATACTTATACGTGCTGTCTCCCTCCGTTCTGTAGGAAAGGCGTGATAATCGGACTCCGTTCACAGGGCTTAGTTAAATAATAAGCGGCACAACACACTATAACTATAATTTTCTTTTATTTGACCGCCTCGCTGGCCGTAGGCTAAATAACAAATCGCCACAAAACTGGCTAACGAGATGCAAGAATACAAAAAAAACACGCACACAATTTTACACGGACAACAGCCGAGTTTTGCATGGTTCAAAATTATGGTAAGTATGTACTGCACTGGACATAATATGATTAACAGTTATTGTAAGAGGTTTGAAGAAACAAAATTGAACTTATTACTCAATATCGTAAGAAGTATTGGTCTTGGTACTTTTAAGTCGTGAAGATCGTAACATTATTTAAACGATAGTACGAAATAGTGTAAAGATTTGTAACGTTAGTCATTCAAGACATAACATTCATGATTCACACATTGAGTCAAAACAGTAAGAGTAAATAAGAAATTTTCAATGAGTAACAATGAAATGCGATCCGATCTATGTAATTATTATTATTTATATCGTCTATAAGCCAAAATGAAAATATTTGGTATTTTTCTCTTGTTAGAAAGCTTATTATATTTTTTTTGGCATGTGATGTCGGTGACTTGAAAGATGTGCAAAATTTTATGAATATCGGAAGAATTTCCGGTCAGTTGGCAGCCACCGTTAAATTGTACCGCATTAGTGATTCATACAAGTTCACCGGACAATTAGCAAAGGCTGTCCACCTCTGGGCCGCGATGTATTTATTCATCGGATGTTCATCGATTACCATAATCGACAGCATCGTGTGTGCCGCATACGGAACAACGGACTCTAGCTTTTTCATTGATGAGATGCATCAAAAAGTAATTTTTATTTATTAATCTTATCTTCATCTAAATAAAGTGTAGGTAAATGTATCTAATTTTAGACTCCCTGAATGATCAGGCTTATGTATGCAGGCAAGCAAGTTATGTGTAGTATCGAAATTTGAGCGTTTACCCGTAGTACGATGTGTTTTATATTGTTTAAATTATTGAACGTTCTAGGTAACTGGTAAAATCTATGCAATAAATCTCTATTTATAACTCATGATCGCGTCGCTAAACAATTGTGTTTAGTTCAATGAATTTCTTATCGTTTGCGTTTACGGAAATGTCTGTACAATTTTCTAAAATAGTTTAATTCTATTTTGCTTTTTGCGATTGTAATTAAACCGTTTTAGTATGACAAGTTTCAAGGTTAGATTTGGTCTTTATTCGTGTGTTAGGTCCTTCATCTGCATCGTTAGAAATAATACTTATTTGAATTCCAATTACTTAAAATACTATTTTTTATGAGATTCCTGTAATCATTATAAATTCAATTTGTTTAATTATTTTGTGTCAATTGAAATTTATTTTTTAAATATATTTTACTAACCAACAGGATACGTCAACGTCTGTGCTGCAGTTTGTTTGGTACTCCTCGTGGGCGGTCTTTCACCTCAGTCTACTGCAGCACCACATAAACGAACCATGGACAGACAACGCCGCGCGGTCCAGGAGAACAGCCTCTGGGGAAACCCATGTGATTATGATTCAAATGTAAGTGGTGTTAATAATACTATCGTTCACGTCTTGTTTGTTCAAAAACCTATATTGACAAAAAAAGCCTAATTTTAAATTCTCGAATTAGGTTGATAAATAATATAATAATATTTATGGTGTAAAAAAATATTTTGTTTATAATTTAATATTTTTTCCAGACAAAAGCTGCACAATATTCAGCAAAACTTGCAAAGGACGTTGCTTCACAAGCTAGAAACGCCTTCGAGTCAACGGCGAAGTACAAAAATAGTTTCGTAAGTTTCATTTTATATATGAAATGTTTGCTGTTCGCTTTCATTGATGAATCCAATGTATGGACGAGACAATCGCAACGTAGTATTCGCGTTCGCATCGTTATGCCCGCCGCGTCGCTCTAAATGAACGGACGCGCGTTGCGACCAACCAATACCAATAAAACTTTAAACTAAGGACATCGGTGCATACCTTTAGGGCTTACTACGAATTTATCATTTTATCACTAATAGTTTCTATGTTATCTTAAGACAACCCTCTCGCTATCTACATCACCGCTAAGCACATATGAACTTCAATTATAGGTACTCCAAAAATATTCTGTCGAAATTTCACCCATTAACGATTCCTCACGTGCACGTTTTTAACGCCATTTTCTCACCGCGTCGGATGGCTTGGGAGAGATTGCATCGGCACGGGCGCCGTCGGTTTCGCCTCTGTACGTCCGGCCGTGGTCGCTTCCTCCCTTTTAATTATAATTTCGCACTGCTTTCATTATGATACTTCACGATAAAATAATGTCGAAAACGTTAATTCACATATATAAAATTTAACTACGTGGTATTGGAGTTGAGTTTAAACGGATGTCTTAAAACCACCCAACGTTGCACAAATACATATCTACTTTGCATTCAAAGATAAAACAAACCAGATTTACTAGAAACATTTATACGTCAATCTATCATTCCACACTTTAGAATAATATATTTCCGAATCGGAAGTAAGGTGGCCCGATCAACGAGCAATAATATGATGTCGCCGTCGCGCCTCGAATCATTTATGGATGACCTTCTACTATCGTAATTAATCTTGACATCGAACGAAAAGGTGAGTGAATACATTTCGACTTCAATCGACAACGATATGAGTGGATCTAGTGTGAAGCGGTCAATGGAAGTGGAACAAAGGATCATTTTCGAACGAATTCATCCGGTGGTAGCGCTTGGCGTTGGTGTATGAGGTATGGTGGCATTTGTAATAGGCTCGCCGGTCGTAACGACGGCGACGTCCTGTCCGCTCGCTGCTGCCTCCCCGTCGTAAAATGACATTATCGACGCACAGTAGCCGGAACGAAGTACAGGACGGTGTGCGTACGTATCGAATACTGATTGCACATTAATATTGCGCGACACACCTGCCCGATGATTTTTTTCTGTCTCTCCCCTTAATGTCGGTCATTCGTTACTAATGTATCATATTTGTTGCGATTTAAACAAAGCTCAAGAATCTTCAAATGCCATTATAAATGCACCATGGGCACCACATCACCATCTCTCATTTATGACTTCAAACATAATTTTATCATTATTCATGTCGATTTCATGTTTCAAATATTACTCATATCGGTGAAACAAAGGAGTCTGAATATGAAACTACCAGAGAAAGAATACATGTGACATATAAAATGCTACAACCAAATTACTCGGGCTATCATATCTGTCGTCAACCCATTCCTTATAAATAACTGGTCGCGCTGTACCGAGAACGCAATAACAAATTCAACGAACCCTACCGGTACTGTGTGACTCCGCACTGGCCACCGTGTGAATGTGCTACAACACTCGTGCTTTTGGACCGTGCCGGTCAAATTATCGCATCATATTTTGACTCTGAAGTTATTTAGGTAGATATCCATCAAGGTATAATAACATTCTTCGTCGTTTTTATAAAATGCAATATGTAACTCGATAGCTCGACCACGCGGTCTCAGGCATGTCCATCTGCAAGGCTTATCATGTCGTAACGTTGTCGATATTATATAAACATTGAATTATACATGACATTACATACAATATGTACATACTTAGTGTGATAGCGTTGTTCACACGGGCGACAGGCTGTCTGCGGCGGTGGATGCGTGTGAGCACGTGTGCTGTAAATATATCATGTGCCGCATATGTGTGGGTGCATGTTTATTTGATAAGCTTCCGATGTTTCGATCTAGGTATCCGGATGCTATGTCATCAAGTATCTGAGCGACTGCCCACCCACGGGATGCTCGAATGCAACGTAGTTAATCTTTAGTTTTTTATTTATCGCTCTACATTTAGCTTGAAGTGCTTTTATATTCTTTAGTTTATTTAGTAATTATTCGTAAAATAATTGTTTCAATTGACGTTATAAATATATTTTTTTAATTTTTGCAATTAGTTTAATCTCAAATTACTTCTTTTTTATTCTACAATAAGTTTTAAATAATTAGTAATAATGAGATTGTATTATTGTGTATTTGTAAACGACACAGTTTCGGTTATGGCGCGATGGACCGGACGAACACCTGCGTTTTGTTATTACGAACTGGTAGTAGAAGGTACTTGCATTCTTGGGAATTACATTCCAATTTAATATTACATTGTATTTAATAAAGTTGGATAAATAAACAAAAAAAACTGTTCATTTAGCCTTGTCTGTGATATAATATTGTTCCCGATAAAATCTATATGTAATTGACAATTTTCACATTTGATCATATCAGTTGTGTACGTGAATAACGCTTGTTAACTTCTCATCAAACTTTAGAAATTTCCAATCGAATTTATTGCATGAAAACAGATAAGCAATTTGTACAATACAATGTTTTTAGGAAGTTTGTCATGATTTGTTAACGTTTAATTAGTAGCATTGTTAAGCAAATACAATATAACAATTTCAAGCAAATCTGCGCGTATCGGTAGCGCCCGTTATTTACATCAGCATCTGCCTTGGGAGTACTGAGCGTTATCAATTTTGCAACTCTATTTCGTAAATATTAAAGTTTAATTTCTATTAGTTATCGTTAGTCACGTATGTTCTGGACGTAGTGTCAAATTTTAATGTCGAAACGGTTTTGTTACGTGACATGTCGGTAGTAGCGGCGGTCGGACCTCGAGTTTCGATCTCATCTTTCACACGACCTTGGCTGACCCATAAAATTTCTAACTGATCATTTGTTTTAGACAGTGATCAGCTTCCTTGTTCAAATTAAAAATAATGTAATCTTATAAAAAACATACCTTAGAAATATAGTAGTTGCAAGAAGAGAAGCTGTATTGTCGTCTGGTATCAAGATGCCCACTGTCAGAATCTGCACTTCGACCTTATTTATACCAGCGTCGGTAGAGGAAATGGTCTCACATCACATCTTCCGTTCAATCGTCTTTTTCCATGAAAGTCAATCAACGCTACTTACTAACTAGTAGTTCTATTTTTATCGTTCGAAGAAATCAACGGAACCCGTAGCGTGACAGAGCTGATTCACTCTTGCTGCAGACACTATGGTTTTGAGAATCTGTGGATAAAAATATCCATTATTTTACTAATTTCATAAAATTTAAATCTGTTCGGTATCGGTACTTTTATTAAGCGTTTGATTTCTTTGTTACAGGCATTAAAACTTCACAGTTACCCAAGCTTCGACGAGCTATTAAAAGTATGGAGCAGTAACGACTGGCTTCGAAACTTTACTTGGTTCCCTGAGGAGGGCCTGCCTAAAGAAAAGGTCCTGTATCAGGCAATGCCCGATGACTATATGGATAAATTGATGGTAAGTTTTATTCAATATAATTACATTGTTTGTTTACATATGGTTACGTGTCACATAATTTTAAAAACAGACTTGATTTTACGCTTGTGTATTCCAAACTAAGTCACAATAAAATACTTTTTTTCGAGTGCCAACCATTTTAAAAGGTTTATAAGGAAAGCAATGTTGTTATCCGAAATGCTTGTCTCGTTAAGATAATGACGGTTACTTAACAAAGTCGATCTGATTGTTTTATAATCGAAGGGCGGCGAATTCGCTGATGCCAAAAACGTGCATCCGTATGAGTTTTTCAATCGATTTCAAAGAATTGACATCGTCGGTGGCACTCATTGTTGTCAGCCGACTGTCGTTTACGTGAGAACACAATGGTTTTGCAATTTGGACGGTTTAATCTCACATGTAATCATCATATGGACTGATACAGAAATTCGTGTGATAAAACAACCTACAAGTATTTTTAATAACTTGTACTTTAAACTTCTTTAACTCGAAAAAATTTTAATAAAATCAGAACGATTTCTACAGAAATATGTTCACAATATTCACTAATTTAACACTTCTATGTAACGTATTAATCTTTTAAGTATCTATATTACTATGTGCGAACTACGCAGACCCTGAGATTCAATAAAGCTAGCTCTAATGTCATTTAGAGTTTTAACAGCTTGAGTTAGGTATATATATTATTTTTATTTGTTAAAAATCCATTCGCGTATTTTAAGATCTTTACTGTGATTCCAATTAAAATTTACTGTAAGGTTATTTAGAAATCTAGAGTTTCGGGTTATGTATCAGTCAAGTAAAAAATTAGTATTTTTAATTTAAAACAAAATTATTATAGGTACTAAGCTGTAGTAGCTTAGAAATAAGAATAAATAGCGCTAAAGGTTTCTGTCAATGTATATTTTTAAATATTAAATTTTATTTTCTATTTTTAACAGAAAAAAATTGATGAGTTATTACCGTCAATGTACAAGGGACTGAAGATGGTGGTTGCGGGGCTGGACTCAATATCAAAGGAGGGGTTAAACGATGACATATTGTCCGACGCGAGTATGAAGCAAAACATTACGCAGAGCATGCATAATGTTCGCGCCGTCCTCTGCTTATTTGATGTAAGTAAAAAAAATATCTATTTATTTAAATACTTAAATAAATTGTTAATAGGATAAAAATTAAAAAATCTTAACTTTTCATTATGTTGTCGTACCTACTGGTCCCGACATCAGTCATTTAAAGTTAAATACTTTTTAAGAATTTGCTGACTAATCTTCTTTTTGTGTTTTAAAATAAAGTATCATTCATTAGCGATATTAGACATAAATATGCATTTGCTAATAGTACATTAATGCAGTAGCTTTTGTATACTTTAAGAATTATTATACAAAAAGATAATTAATTGTTTTAAATATGCAATAAACACATACAAAAGTCAATAATTTCCTAACTAAATAATGTTTTTTTAAATGAAGATTATGCTACTAGTCTATTACTATCAATATTTCTAAATTATTATTCTTTCACAGGGACTCATGAGATCGCGCAACTTGGAAATCATGCCGCTATTGGATTCCGAAATCCCCGACATCAAGACCGTCGATAAACTCTCATACGCCCTCTTCGTCTACAGAGACACACTTAATTATTTGGAATATCTCGCCCAAATCTTCCAAAAAATGTACGATATGGACCCAAATAATTGAATCAACGATACGGTTTTGTTAACTAACTTAATTTTACCGCGGTCAGCGGATAACTCATTTTTTTGGGTTGTCTACTTAATTATTATTGGTGCTTTTATTTATGACTTAGAATTACGTTTGTTACATGACGGCCTCACAAGACCGAATGTTTCAACGAATTAACATGTATTTAGCGAAGTCAGTATTTAATTTTGTGTGTTAAATGGTATTTGTTGTCGTTTGTGTAAGTCTGTGTATCTACGGTCTTGTCGAGTGAGCGCCCGCCTTTATTTTCGGCCCATACGAATCTCGTAGGTCAATTGAACTTTTGGCTGTTTGTAATAAAAAATGTATTTGCCATTACATTGCCATTTTGGTCTAGAGTGAATTAGTTCCTTTTATATATATTTTTTGTAAATAGCAACGAATTTAATATTTATTAAACAGGCAGCTATCATTCGAAATTTTCCGATATTCCTAGTCAAGGTGTTGAAACTTATTTATTTTTCGATTAGTTATCATTTAGTATCAATTCTCTATGGTATTATTAGATGATTAGTATTAATATTAATTCATTCCACCAAGCTCGGTTGATGATAATATATTAAGATAAAACTGTTCTATGTTAGTAAATTATCGATGTGGGATCCAATGAATGGGAGGGATTTCAAACATCTCATTTTAAAATTTTTAGTAAACGATTATGAATTTCTTTTCTTATCTGTTCTTTTTATATTATGTAAATTTTTACCCATTTTGAAACTAAGATAAAGTCCTTATATAGTCTTAATAGGGGAACAGTAACCCCTCCTTCCGGATGTTGATCCCTCCCCATGTTAATATTGGATCCGCCCCTGTAAATTATTTAGTTAATGTGTCAATGGCTGGTTCATTTTCGACATCTTTGATTTTGCAGTCGAGGCTGCGGTAATTAGAATGTATATTGTTCGGCTACTTTAGAATAGAAGCGATTTTAGATACAATAAGTTTTTAAACATATTGATAGATTTATCTCATAAAATACGTCAGAAAAAAAATTCAAATCTTTATTATTACCAAGCCTTTAAAAGTAACTCTTCTAAAGTAGCCTTTCCTAGTTTCATTACTTTCTTTGTTAACTATTTATATTCCTGTTACAGAGATCCAATGAAATGTGACTAGCTTTAATAGAGCTGTTAATTATATTATTGTAAAGTACAGAGCCAGTGTATTTATAACTTAATCATTATTTGTATAGTTCAAATAGTATTTATAATTGCGCAAACATAATAGCTATGTTTGTGATATTAAATTATTATTACATATTTTATTTGATTTTTTCATTTTCATTCTAAACATCAATCTTTTTGAACATAAATCCTCTTCATATTATAGTCCAATTTATCAGAAAAATGAAATACTTAATAAATATTAATATTTGGAGATAAGTAAGTCTCTAATAAAATATTTAATGACAGTAGGAAATTTACACTCTTACAGAAAAAAAAAACTTAATAACCTTGCTCTTTCTCTCTCAATTACTTAGGTTTTTACTAATGGTTATGATGACTCATAGTGAGAAGTTTGCCATAGACACTATTACTTGATGTCTATTTATCGGTTGTTATATCCTCGCTTACTCATCACAGGATGAAGCACGAGCAAGTAAGATTGGCAGTTTAAGACACTGAAGTCCTCATACTAACAACCCAATTATATTACCGTTTATATAAAAACCTATGATATATTTCCTAGTAAACAGTTGTACGTATATTCATAAATAAGATTACAAAGGACAACTTCCCATATTATGTTCCCATGAGTCGGGACTGGAAACAATTTCACATCTTTACACAACCCATTCACGAGCTTCGTATTTGCATTGGTGACTGTCGTCTGACAAATTAGAACTCACGCTGAAAAAAAAAATTAAAACCCAACCGTGATACGTCTCCTAAGTAGTAGAGTTCCGTAGATAGATCATATTTTTAACTTTGCGAATGTCACTGGAACTTAGTTTTTAACGTTATTATAGATGATCGACAGCTTACTAAGTTATCTATTAATACCAAAAATAAGGTTAATAAAAAGTTATTCCATAAAATGTTCAAACTAAATCGATGCTGATATACTCAAGCACATTATTAATTTATTAATAAATGTGAATCTATACAGTATATCTTTATTAGATTAAATCTAATAAATACAACATTAATATAATAAAGAGATCAGAGTGATATGTAGATTATTAGTGTTGTTGTTAATGGTATATTTTTAAAAAAGGATTAATTACTCAAGTTTCTAATTGTTCGATAAGTAACTTAACGTATTCACCAAAGTATAACAAAACTGGAAAAAAAAGACAGAGATTTTGGGACAATTATACAAAATATTACACTCAGAGAAGCGAAGCCTACCTGGCTGCGCTGCTGATGAATGTACTCATTCATTCTAGCCTAACTGTACCTACCTAATATTATTTATTCGCTCCGATATTAAAATAAATAGTCAAATATTAGTGTTTGTTCTTTTGCTACGGATCACTAAAACCCCAAGTACTCAAGGGTCATAAAAAATACCCCTAATACAATGAATTAAGGGCAAAAATTGTGTATCTCAAAGTGTAGCTTCTGAAAGAACCGATCAAAAGTGAGCCGACGTATTTATTTAATAAGTTAGGAGAAGCAGCCTGTCGCCGGGAGTCCTCAAGGTGTTAAGTTTACTTACAGATTAGATATTATACAGATTTTTTTTTGTATTGACCTCCTACCTCGCCATTTTATTTCAACAGTAACTTTTTAATTTTAAATCTTGATTCAAGTCTATTAATATTACTTAATATTCAATTACTGGTATTATTGTTGACAATAGCGCAATTGGCACTATTATGTGGTGCACTAAAATGTATCAGCTTTCAAATTTGCAGAGCAAAATCGTTTGGATTCATCTTATAATAAACTATTTATTTTATCGTCATCATCATCATCATCACAACCTTTTAATGAACCACTGCTGTGCCGGGTCTCCTCCTCAGAGTAAGGAGGGGGATAGGCCATAGTCCACCACGCTGGCCCAGTGCGGATTAGCAGACTTCACAAACCTTTGTGAACTTTAGGGAACTTTCAGAACTCAGACCTCCCGAGTAAGATATCAATGTCTTAACCACTGGGCTATTACTGCTGTCACATATAAAAATATATATTTTCAATATTAATAAAATATTATTACTAGCTCAACTTAAGGCCAACTTACATAAACTAACGTCATCAATAGCTAGTATTATTAAATGTGAAATGTAGACTTACTTTGTAGGAATGTAAAAATAAATTAAAAGAACTCGCTAGTTCAAAATAATTTTATTATTAACAATTAAATATCAGAAAAGTCAATCCGGCTGTGAACTTTCATCAAAAACGCTGCCTACTTTTTTGACTCGTTCGAGGCCAGGGCAGATCGCAAGTTCTTAGAATAATAATATTACGGAATTATAATTGATTTTTATCTAATTCACAATCTTTGTAGTTCATGAACTGGTTTTTGTGTTTGTTTTAGTTATTAGAACAAGTTAAATTTTATTACCCCCTCTCTGGGCTCTAAAGGCACAAAATATTTTCACATTCGTTTAACGATCCGACGCGCGACGGCGGGTCACTGTAACGTTAAACTCTCATTCACACGATGATCTGTTTTAGTAAGGCATGGAAAAGCAACAGTTAAATATTTTACTGTTCCTGATGATCACGTGAAAACATGTGCTTTTTTAGGTTAAATTACAAACCTACACGACTTATATTATATTATACATGTAATAAAAATTTAACTGTTTTATTTATTATTATATTAATATACTTTATTGTTAGACACCACCAAAAGACAAACTGTTTCATGAGGACGGTTTAAGTGTACATTTATTAAGATTTTGTATAAATTTGTTTGAAACATGACCATAATTGTTAAAAACATTTTGTCACCTGAAACCTTTCATCGATATCCCTATCGAATACCCTTGTAAGTTGATCTGACCCTACGATAGATAAAACATGTAGGCACAGTATTATGCACTAGGTTCTATATGTGCGCACTCAGGGAGTGTCGCTAGTAATATTATAATTATCATTTATTTTGAATATGCAACATGACGAGAAAAGGTTTATTCGATATGGTAAGCAATAATTATTTATGATATTTAAGTAATTTTTCAATAATGGCTTGAAACCAACACTTTATGTGGACTAACATTAAGGGCGCACAGAACGCGCATGCTTTTATCTTGCTCACGTTCCCTTGTTTTATTTATTAGAAAGATTTATTATTTACCACAGGGCACACACACGATGTGTCACGAATTTGGGAGGAAAAAACAAGCTATGGTAATGCGCAACTCGCACGTGACAATCTTTTTTTAATCGCTTATTCGATTCCTTTACGTTAAACTGACTTCCTATATTTTGGCAGTCGACACGTTCAAGTGTTGCCACATTGCGTGCAACTTGTGTTATCTTAATATTATCATAATTATACTATCTTTTATTAATTACCCGTCGACCCTTTACATAATTTCTTAATTTTTAATATATTGCTTTATAATAATATTCAGGTGTTCTATAAACATATTAAATTATTATGCCGCAGCAACTATGAACATTTCCAGGATAAAAAATAGCCTATGTATTAATCCAACGTCTAAAATGCCAGTGTGCCAAATTTCAATGAAATCCGTTTAGTGGCTTCTTCTGAATGATTAAGAAAATGACAGATTAAACCACTAAAAGCTGAAAAATATTGTTGTTAATTAAGCCTTTAAAATACGCGCTCCGTTTATATACCATTCGTTACGTTTATAAAATAAATATAAATAAAAAATTAATACAATATTATTTGTAGAAAAACAAGGCTTTATGGTAGTGCTATATTGTTAAATTCTTACTGTGTAATATATTAGTAATAAGAAAAACTTTATCGTCATAAAATCGAATAATAACCGAACGGTAAGAATTAAAAAATCCTTAGATAGTTAGGTACGTTATACTTAACCAATTAATTTTGGTATCAATAAAATACGTGATAACATAATATGTCACAAAATTGAATTAAAATGAATTGTGATAATTGAAATGTGTAAGATTTGATACTAACAAAAAAATCCCACGACACTTACGCACTGTTTAAAAAGGGCAAATATAGTCGTGATTGAAATCATACTTGACCTGCGCAAAACCACACGTCTGCCGTGACCGAGCAGACAAACACACACACAAAAAGACTAACGACAGCGATGTTTGACATTATCTGTGTACTTTACGCCAGAGTAAATACAAGCCGACACACAATAGCGAAGCGAATGTAAGAAGTTATATTGTAAAATACTTTAATTTTGTATTCAAATTATAGAACACTTCACCCACCCATGCCTAGCTTTGATGGGCTAAAATATTTTTAATAAATAATACATTTAATTAAATTGAAGTTGGACCAACAGTAATAATAATTTCTGTGAAAATTGTAATTTAATGCAATAGTTTATCCGCGAGACACGTACAAACATATGGACAAACAGACAGATTCTCAAATATGTTATATGCACAAACATTTGATAAGATACATTTGACATCATATTATGTAGTGTGTAATCTTTTACTTCACTGATTTACCAATATCGTGTTACTACGTTCATAAACAAATTAATTTATTTACTTGTATATTAAGAAGAAAACTCGCAAATAAATTTTTAATCACTATAATTTAATTTTACTAGTTTTTTTTTGTATAAATTATTTGAGGGTTAATTAATCCCTATTTAATATATGTCGGCGCGTAAGTTAGGCTTAAGTTAACCTAACATTAGGGGTAAACAGAGAACCTGGGCTTCGGATGCGAGTGTTTCAATTAGATGAAAGAATTCTTCAAACCTACACCTTGGCACTGCCTAGGATACTGTAGTAAAATTTATTAAAAATAAGTGAAAAAAGTAATCTAATATTTTATTTATGCAAGTTAACGTTTACTCATGCGCACTCTCACACTTATACACGCAAACACACACACATACACAAACACTCACTCACACACATTTTAACATAACCAGAACATAATTTCACACAAATATAGTTAGTTAGTTAGTCTAAAATCACTGTTATGGATCCCCTTTAAGTCAAGCATTTGAAGGTTTGGAGCTGTACGCTGTAATACAGGTTATCCTAGTACGGCAACAGAGACTACCTAATTAACAGGATAAAACATCTTCATGTATTTGGAACTAACTTAAGTTTTAAAATATATCTACAGTTGTACTTAAAGTCATCTTTGTAACTTATATTTGGTCAATAAACTTATTATTATTAATTTAAAAAAAATGTTAGAGATCATAATGTTTAGTTATTTATCGGTTAAGTAGCAGTATCTACGTTGCGTTTACCCAATAGTCCATTGAATAACCCCTTTTAATGTTTCTAATAGCCCACTCTTCTTTCCATTTCTCCGACTTATAAACTTTGTAACATGACAAAGATGTTAATTTTACCAGACGAATATCTCGAATACCCCTTTCGTGATATTAAGAAATAACTGTTTGCGATATTTAAGTAATTTTTCAATGTAAGTAAAAATAAATTATGTTAACGTTGTTTACTTTAACAATACACAGAGTATAGGTACTTTGTGTGATAAAAACATTGCTAACCGTTGAATAAATATTTTAACAAAATATTTAAAAATTGTAACGTAAAATGTATTTATTTATTACTTGTGATTGCAAAATAATTATGCAGACGCTAGCAGGGTGGCCGATTAATTTTCCCATGTCAGGATATAGCTACGAGTCATATTGGCCCTAAAATAGCAATTTAGGGCTATTCATTTTCATATTATTTTTGGGAATAACCTATTTTTAACCACCAAGCTATATGTAGTAGTCGTAGTCCCAACCACCATATTTATCTCATCTTTTATTTTTATTATTTTATTTATTTTATTTCGGCAACATACAGTCATTAGTCAATTTACACATACAGTATTACAATACATAAGACAAACAGTGCCGAAAATTAAAAACATTTTTTAGAGCTTATTATTCTATCTACCTAATTATAATTAAAAGTGTCCTAAAGTGTAATCGAAATACTTAATTTACTGCAAATGACAATTTTTTTATTTTAATTAATAATTTCGTTTTAAAAACTTCATACGAAGATGAAAAGAGATCTATATCAGAAAACTGTTTATTGTAAGAATTTAAACATCTTGGTACAAAGCCATTTAAAGTGTACTTTTTAGTATAACGGGGTGGAACAAAAATATTTATTTTACGACAGGAGCGTTCTGGGAGTCTAGCGCGAGCGGTGAATGGTATTTTTGAAAGGAAGTACGGACAATCAGTTTTATTGCTTTGAATTTTATAAATATTAATTATATCTTTAAACTTTCTAGGATTTTCTAAGCTCAGAATATTATATTTATTAAGAGAATCTGTGTAAGTTAGGTTAATATTATTAGAACGATGATTTAAAATTTTTATACATTTTTTCTGGAGTATTTCTATGCGGTTGATATGTTTCTTATAATTTGGATTAAAAACGCAACAGCTAAACTCAAGCAAAGATCAGACAAATGAATAATAAAGTATCATGAGTGTTTCAGTTTTCTTAAAAGGTTTGCATATTCTATTAATGAAACCTAGATTCCGGTAAGCTCTCTGTGGATTGGTATCCATATGATGATTAAAAGTAAGTTTATGATCCATCATAATTCCTATGTCTCTAACAAAGAAAACTCGTTTCAAATTGCAATTATGAAGATTATAGTCGTGATCAATTTTTCTTTTATTACGAGTATAAGAGATGATGGAACATTTATCATTATTGACAAAGAGTTGATTTTTTTCACAATAATCAAACAATGCATCGAGATCTGACTGTAGGTTTTTACAATCATCTATTGAACTAATGACTCTAAATATTTTGGTATCATCAGCGTAGTGTAGAAACATCGAGCTTTTAAAAATATATAATGTAAATAGCAAAGGACCCATGTGGGATCCTTGTGGAATTCCTGAAGGAATTTTTAAGAATCCTGAGCAACAACCTTTAATACAGACAGCCTGACTGCGATTGCGATTGTTCTATCCAATGTAAGAGATTGCCGTGAACACCCGTCTCTGAAAGCTTAGTAATAAGAAGGCTATGATTTATTTTGTCGAACGCTTTCCCAAAATCGGTGTAAACGACGTCAACCTGGAGACCCTTTTCCATACTTTGCAGCAAGTAATCAGAGAAAGTTAACATATTTGTGAGACATTATACTTGACTGATTCGTATATCTTTTGGCATACTATTTTTCAAAGATTTTGCCTAGTACGCATAGTTTAGAAATGGGTCTATATTCAGTGAGCTTGCTTATATATGAATTTTTAGGGATTGGTGTAATCAAAGCATTCGAATAAATAAGTAACGGGCTTGGTTAACTCTATAGCACATGAGGATATTAAGTAGGGGTGGATGCCATCACTCCCAGCCTCCTTATGTTTGTTTACGTTCTTTAATTCATTGAAAATAATACTTTCACTGGGATCTATAAAATGTATCTCAATAGGAGAGTCTGTTATACTAGTAACATTGTGGCTTGTAGTCAAATTAGATGTAATGCTGGAAGAGATAAAAACACTATGAAAAAATAGTGTTTTTATCTCTTCCAGCATTGCATACAGATCTGCTTGCCGCCTGATATCACTCTGCCCTGATATGATAATGTAGGTTATCAGGAATGCTACCCTTTGACACTTTTGATTGGACATAGGTCCAGAAATATTTTGGGAAATTATTTATTTTGTTTTCTGCAAAGTCCAAATACGAATTATAGCAATTTTTTTCCATTAGTTTTCACCCGTGAGGGGACGGGTTAGAATACTATTCCCCTCTGCCGCTGGGAGAGCATCTCGTAAGACCCGAGTAACCCAGCACCCCCTTGGTGGTAGGGGATCTGTTCCCCGACTGGCTTGCGACCACCAGCATGCGAATCCGATCGCCAAGTGTCATAGACGCTTTCCGGTTGAGCCGCATGTGGGCCAGACTTACCCCCTCCCTCTCCCATCCCATTAATGATGTGGGTCTAGTGGACTCTGGGCTCTTGCCTAAGGTCCGCTGAATCCGCATCATTTTTCTTCTTCATTCCCCCTTCCCACTCTATCTTCGGGGATGCAACGCATTGACAAAACGAGAGTGTGTTTCTTGTTTTTCCGACGTCCATGGGCGATGGTGGCTACTTACCACCAGGTGTACCATCTGCTCGTTTGCACCTTATCTATTATATAAAAAAAAAAGCCGAGTCCTAGCATTACTTAGGACTCGGCTTTTTTTTCCAATTTACATTGTGATTAATACAAATTATTCTTGCTCATGTTTGCTCCAAAAATAATAAAATTAACCACAATTTTGGTTAATAACGGTAAAATTTCTAGTCTTAAGTATAATGCTATAAGGCTATGAAATTAGAAGTAGACTCATTTTGTAACGGTGAAAATAACTTCCTTGCTTTCAATCTTGTAAGTTGTGTTAGAGAAATATTTTAATTACCGTAACTTAAGCAGCGTGTTTGTTTCTCATTTCTTTTTCTGTCTTATATCTTATATATTTACTAAACAATTAATAAACAGTCTGTAAGTTCTGTTAAAAATTATTAAAAATATTAGTTTTATCGTTATATACGGTCACATGTGATAGGTAGAAATATAATTTCAGCCTCTGCATATGATAATTCAAAATGTATCTTTCTAATTACTGTTTTAGCTTGCGTTGTAGCCACTATAAATCAATAAAACGTACAATCTGTACGTGGGTACATGCACACAATATTAGACGTCTAATGAATACGCTTTACAAAGAGACCGAGGTATTTTTAACAGTTTTATCATTTTATTCATGTATCTATTAGCATTAAATATTTATTTCATATATTTATGTTTTCAGTGCTTCCGTTAGATTCAGCGTGATGCAAAACTATAAAACCCAAACAAACGTACTAAGAGTATGGATGGCTACACTGCTCAGTAACATTGATCATATGATAATTACATGCAATTTAGTCAGAGCCAACAGGTGCCTGGGGCATGAGATCCAGGAGTAGGTCTAAAGAGCTCTTTCAAAATGTATTAACTCTCACCTCCAGCACTCGACTTCGCTAACTACAATCAGAAAGTGGCCACCCTCGCCCATGGACATCGACCAAACTAGAGGATATCTCTTGTTTTGTCGATACGATCCGCCTCGGAGATAGAGTGTAGAGGGGAGCGAAGAGAAGAAAGCTGCAGTTTCAATGGACCCTGAGTAAGAGCCCGGTGTTCATTGGAACCGCAGCAGTAATGGGATGGTAGAGCGAGGGGTAGATCTGGCCCACATGCGGCTCGGCCGGTACGCGTCAGCCGTTAAGCCAGTCGGCGAACAGATCCCCTCTCTCCCAGCGGCAGACGGTACTTGTATTCCTACCCGTCCCCTCACGGGTAAAACTTACGTGAACCTCAAGAAGGGTGACCGTAGCCACGACCCTATAATATGACTTTCATGTACATTGTGCCGCAATATCATAGAGACTGCGTCTAATCTATCCACTAAAGATTATATTTTGTCTACACGTCGGTATACTTGAAATAAAATAGAAGTAATTACGAATAATATTTTGTAAATGGTGTTACTAACAAACTTTTATTATTTTATTGATATTTTTTTTCATCTTCTATCCGTAAAATAGATTTTTCTAAAATTTTCTTTTATACAACCGTAAAAAATAATTAGACAAATGGATTTAACTCCGACGTGATGTAATATATTGATTTTTTATTTATTTATTTTATTTCGGTTTTGTAGTCAATCGCTATCGCCATTTATTTTTGCGATTGATTGACAAGACAACAATAAAATAGTTTTATACAAAAAACCGTAGTAGGTACTCGTGCAAAATAAGAAACTAAACATAGCATAGAAAACCTACAAGATTCTCTTTTAGTATAGATTACATTTGGTATGTAGGTACATGTTGTACAGCGGTAACATCACTCAGAGTTGTCGCATTACAAGCGTTTATCATTCCTAGCTCTATCTCACAAACTAAATGAAGTGAGACTCGTTTAGTTTTACTTTGTAATAATTGCTCTTTTTTCTTGTTTCACAATTAAACAAATACCACTAGTGTCAGCGCCTTCACTTTTTTCGCTAGCTCCATGAAACTCTGTGAGATATCTCATATGAGATTTATTATTTTTAGAAATCTTGTCATGTAATGTTTTATACTCTAAATGCATATCAATCATAAATCAATTGGAAATACTTTTATTTTTAATCCCCGACGCTATAAAGATGAAGTGTTATAAGTTTAACGTGTCTATCTGTGTGTATGTGTATCTGTATGTCTGTTTGTGGCATCGTAGCGCCTTGGATAATAGTCTGATTCTGACGAAGTTTTATGTGTTTGAAAGGTTATTTAATTGAGATGGTTATAAGATATAATTTGGGAAAAAATGGTCACCCGTTTGAAGACTATCAGCTGTATTCTAATTTACAGCTGCGTGACAATATTAATATATTGACAATTATAACAATCTTGTTAATATCATTGAAGTGTTTTCATTTAATAGTTATGAATATAGAACTTATCTAATAAAAACCTTTAAAAGTTTATTTAATGAGTTCCTTCACAACGAGACATATTAATATAATCAAAGCATACTAGTAATTATTATAAGAAACAGCACTAAATTTTACTCTTAACATATCTAAAGTAATTTTGATTTAAATTTTGACACGAAGAGGAAACATTAATAGTAATTAAAATTTTAGATTACCCTCAAAATCGAATTACAATTTTTATTACCGTTATCAAAGCGAAACAAAAAGCACAGCAAATTTTTACATAATTAAGTAAATTTTAGCGTTAGAAAGTTTATTGGCCTTGAAGTAGCGAGTGCTTTGGTACATTAAAATGACCTAAATTAAGTGCTAGACACAACGAACGATTAAATATCAATTATCTTAAAAATGATGTCTTGGGATGGCCTTCTGTTTGTAAAGGACTTATGTACTAAAGTTTTCTCAGTGACATAAGTCGTTTCGCAAAATGGCCGCGCTCTCAAATCTACGGCCGGAAGAGAGGCGCATGCCTTTAACCAGAGGTTGTCAAGTGCACGAATGTATATAATTATTTTATACCACTATAAACACTTGAGATGATTTAAAATATTTTTTTTAATGTATTTGTACTTAATGATTTCATGGCCTTAGTCCTAGTTCGATCCTGGGCACACTCTGATTTTTCTGAGGTATGTGTGTTTTAGGCAATTAAATATCACTTGCTTTAACGGTGAAGGAAAACGTCATGAGGAAAGCTGCGCTCCTGAGCGTCCCTAAAGTTCTCAAAGGTGTGTGAAGTTTGCCAACCCGCACTAGGCCCGCGTGGTGGACTATGGCATATCCCCCTCCTCTTTACAGACACTTTAGAAAATTCTTGTATAGCTTGTGTTCTTATTGGCTTTTATGGCGAATAGTTTTAATAGAAAAATATCTGCCTGAGAACAACGAGCGGAACGTTACAGCTTTTAAATGAATACGATAAAATTCCATTGGAAATTTATCGGTATCCATTACAAATGTAACGAAACAATTGAGTATTAATATCGTGGAAATAAACAATAGTTTCAGTGTTTCCCCAATGGTAACTCCTGATTGTGACGTAGGCGTTCCGGTTCATTAATATTAGCAATTACTGTAATGTAGAGCACATTCAGTGAGTATAATAAAAATATAAGTTATCAAATGTCTGCGCTTAGAAAATGTTTAAGAAAACTTAATATGATGAACCCTTTTCCCTCTGTCTACTTGTATATTTGTAGGCGCATCACGCAAAAACTTAAAACTCAAAATAGGTTAGCTGAACCTTAGGTTTAAACAGCGAAACTAAGCAGTGAAGGTTCGAATTCTGTTAAAAGGCCTTGCAAACCTACACCTTGGTTACAAGTCCAATGCGCTACTTAGGTTCCTGTCACTGTAAGAGATCATAATGTTTAGTTATTTATCGGCTCAGTAGCAGTATCTAAGTTGCGATGACCCAATAGTCCATTCAATATCACCCCCCTTGTAGTGTTTTTAATATACCCTTGCTTTTGCTCCAAGTTATATTTAAGTATTTTAATTAAATCGGGTCTCAGAAAAAAATGACATTTTAATATGTATTAGCCCAAGGAATAAGGGTGGGTCGACTAATATAGTATAACAATATGAATTAATTTAATTTATTAGTGCTATAATAATAATATTTAACTGTGATTATGTCCAAAACTTATTTCAAACAAGAATTTGCTTAAGATAAATGTAAATCTATTATGCTTTCGGTCCCCAGTTTGAAATTATGTTTAGTGTGAAATTAGAAATTAAAGTATGAGTATGCAGAGTTGAAATAAACTGAAGAAAATAATACAAATCTTATTAATTTTTTTTTAAGAAAGGTTAAACGATAATTTTGTTCCCACTCTTTCTTTTGTAATATAACATATACATCTTCATTGTCACTTGGTGGTATATAGCTTTCTAATACTTCTAGAGATTATCTATTTCTATAACAGTCGAACTAGTAAATTATTAGTATTCACTATTTTTTTTTAATATTAGTATTATATGAGTAATGAACATTTAATAAAATAATCTATACTAATATATTAGGTTGGGGAAAAAGTCTTTTCGCATTTTTTAAGAAAATTCAAAACATTTTTTAATATAGTTTATTTACATTTAACTTAAGTATGTAGGTACCATTTTGTTCGATAACTATTTGCCATGTTGTAGGTACGGATATGATCCCATTGCTATAGAAATTTTGGGGCTTCTGATCAAAAAACCGCGACAAGTAGTTTTGGCAGTCCTCTCGTGATGTTAACCTGACGCTGCCTAAAGAATTCTGAAGAGACCGAAACAGGTGGAAACCTGAAGGTGCAAGGTCAGGACTATACGGCGGATGCATTAACACCTCCCAGCCAGACATCAAAATTTCCGAATTGAAAACGCTTAAACCAAATTTGTGCTACTCTCATAGACACTAGGTCCATAAACATCGCAAATTTTTTTCGCGGCTTGCGTTGCATTTTTACCTTTTTTGTAGTAAAATTTTAAAATGTATCGAATTTCTTCATGAGAATCACTCATCTTCACAGTACGAAAAACAAATAAAAATCACACATTTTCCTGATTTGAATTTGGAAATTATCTTCTTTAAAACTTTGAATGATACCAAAACCAGCCAGATGTAAAACCTATTATAACGCTGAAAAGTTTATTTATTTGTTTCTTGAAGGCTGTAATCGCAGGAACTACTAGTCCGATTTAAAAAATTCTTTCACTGAATTAGATAGCCCATTTATCGAGGAAGGCTATAAGGCTATATATCGCACGCTTATTCAAACAAAGAAATAACTCAAAAATGACCACTTTGGGGATTTTAGTATAAATCAAATTAACGCAGCTTAGAGAATAATTTCGCTCCAACAGCCGCTCGATTTGAATGTCTATGAGCGAGATAATAGATCGACGCGCTCTTTTCCACGTATTCGTATGACAAGTTTGACACAAGTAAAGAGATGTATTCATTAATCCATCACCTGTAATTCAAGTAAAGCAATTCAAAGTCAGAAATAAAACTTAAAAATTCTCTATATTATTCGAAGGTAAAATACAAATCATCTTTTGGTTTTTTAGTAAAGAGATATTATTTCGACATATATCACTGTATGATTAAAATTAATTCAAGCAGTAGTAAAACGTTTAGACTTAATGCAGTTTATTTTTTATTTATTTAAAAATCATTTGCATTTACTTAAATTATTTCAGTTTAGTATTATTAGATTTTGTTAAAACCCACCCTGTTTGTGGCACATTTAATGTTCATGCCGTTTATTAATAGATAATACTTTAACTATAAATATTATATATGATTATTTCTCTTTAACATTTAAAAAACACTAGACTTAAATGGAATTCTTGATAATATTTCTCTATTTTAGAAAAAAAAGAAATCTCGTTTAATTTGAATAATTATTTTAACAGACTTTTATAAGTATTTTAATAGATTTTCTTTTTTTTTACTAGTATGACATCTCATTCCCGAGCACGAAGAAGTTACAGACTGTGATGTGATGTAGCTTGGCACGGCTTGAATATTGATCTCCGTTTTTTTACGACACGTAAAACTAACAATAAACAAGACATTAGTCTTGGACCCGACTATGACAGTGACAAGTCCCTCATGACAATAATAATATTACAGAGTTCTTTCATTGAATACAGAGACTAGTCAAGTATCCCTTACATCATATTTAAGGTCACCCAGTAGCTCATGTTCAAGCATATTATCTTCTGTCTCATCATCAAGTTCGTCTAGTAGTTCTTCATCGTCTGATAACTGCTCGTCTTTAAAACAAGTCAATGAACACCAATTAAAAGGGATAAGACCTGTAGTAGATTTAGAATACATTTTCCGATGTATCTTAAACCTCCACACAGATGAAGGAACTAAACTATGATAGTAAATTAAGATTCCAAAGATGTGCTAATCTTTATAAGTCTATTAATATAACACCAAATGTCTCAGATGAAAGTGATATAGATTTGAGAGATGATGATCCTACTTTTCCAAACCTATACCTACACACAATTCTAAGAATACAATTTTTTTATTTAACACCTTTAAGTCAATTCTTTGTACTACTGATGAGTTATAATACTTCTTCTAATTCTGATGAATCTGGGAAAGTAACGACAAGGTAAGGTCGCAATCGTAAAAAAAATTCTACGAAATGGAAACAAAATAAAATTAAAAAACTCAGGAATACAGGTAAATCATACGAACCAATAGCTAATAAAACTATTCCTACCCGTTGCCTTAAAGTTCCATGCACAGACAAGTTCAAACTAAAATGCACAGAGAAGATAGTAAGATACTAATTGTAAGATATGAGATATTTAAAGACTTTTGGACTTTAGGGGATTTAAAGAAACGACGACTTTTATAGGATATTTATAGGATATTACACAAACTATTATAATATGTGTCAGAAATTAAAAGAAAGTAATGGAATGGATGGCCTATCATGAAAGCTATACGGGCGCATTACGGTCAGAATGTAATTTAACACTACGATCTCGTACTGTTCTGAGAGGAACCCAAGCAGTGTCTTTGACTTGTGACCAAAGTGTAGGCTTAAGGAGCTCCTTTAAATGATCACTACACTCACCTCCACAGCCCAGTTTCTTTGTTTAAACCTAAGATTAAACTCACATAAACCTAACCTAACACTAGGCTAACCTAATCTAAGGCTAACTTACACTTTCGACATATATTTACTAAAAAAATTAACTTGAGCTTCTACAGACTCAAAAAAGACCAATGTGACTTATATTTATCATTAAAAAATTCTACTGAAGACCGAAAAAAAAGAACTGGAAGAATAAACTATACTAATATATAAAGCTTAAGTTTGTTTGTTTGCTTGAACACGCTAATCTCAGGGATTACTGGACCGATTTGAAAAATTCTTTCAGTGTTAGATAGCCCATTTATCGAGAAAGGCTATAGGCTGTATATCATCACGATAAGACTAATAGAAGCGAAGCATCACGCGGACGAAGTCGCAAGGGTCGGCTAGAGCAATATACGTTTAGAAGAAAAGACATTGAGTAGAATAGAGAAACAAATTGATTGTACCATTTACTCAAAAGTAATGACTTAGCTGTGCTTAGATGTCATTTGATTTTTTGGAGATATAAAACTGTTACAGGGAAAATACAATTATAATTTAGATACAGATGGAAAGACAGTTAATTGGAACGACATTAAAATATTACGGATGAGAAAGGAGCTGCCATTCAGTATATTGTGTAATAATTCTTATAAAGAGAATGATTTCAGAGAAATAGATGTATAAAATAAGAGAAAAAAATGAGACTCATTACATATCCCTTAACCTTAAACAAGCACATACAAGAAAGCAAGATTTAGATACAAATTAGAAGAACGTTTTAAAAAAGCTTATTTTAAAGGTTTAATTCCTCCCTTTATATGCAAACTTTTATAATTCTATCATCAACTAACAATTATGAAAGAGATTATATTTTGTGATTATTATAATATTTTTTAATTGCAAGTTCTTAGTTTTTGTTATTATTTTTGTTTTGTTTAGAAAGGTTTAATTTAAGAGTCTTTACATATTGTTAATATAAGTTTTCATTCGTTTCCTATATAACATAATAATTGTCATGGAACTAAAATAATTTATGTATCCTAAAAGCAACAGTATTTTATTATAAACTAGCCGTTTTGCAACTTTGAGTCTGATATTGAGATTAAACGACTGAAAAATGTACAACTAATTTAGTATTTTAATTTTAATTTATTATGTTCCTCATTGTATTTTGTTAGCTGTGACATAATTTTCAAACTAAATATTTTGAATTTTGTTAAAGTTTCTATATTTTATTGTCAATGCTATGTTCCTCTTAGATTTTTGATAATCGTTGTTCACATAATTTAACTAAAAATAAAAAAAATGTTGTCAATACGTGTTTTATTACTGAAAAATATTATAAAATAACGAAACAGTTAAGAAAGTGATAAAAAAAAATATGTTTGAATAAAAATAAACCGAAATAAAGCTTATTAAAGTCACACGACTAAATTAGTCTTTTAATAATTTATTGTAGTATCTCGTGTTAAGCCGGATGATATTCAAAAAAACCATCTACATTTTAAACGTAAACTGAAATAAGTATGAACTTTTTTTTCAAATTCATATTTTACTAATTCATTAATATTTAATTTCGTTTCTTTTAATTTTCACTCAATCCTCACACTTTAAATTAACATTTATAATATTAATATATTTAAAATACTTAATCATTTATTATTTATAATTAAATAAAGATGACGTGACAAAAGTGCAAAACTTTAAACGCTCATTCCCAAAAAACGTTATTTTTGTATTACTTCTTTGTTTGAATAAGCGTGCGATATCATCACTCTAAGACCAATACGAGTGGAGCATCACACGGACGAAGTCGCGCGGGAGTAGTTTAAAATAAAAGTCTTAAATTTTTTACAGATCTCTTCTTACGCTTATACGTTTTAGTACTGTAAATTTATAATTTATTATTTTATGTCAATGTGCTTTTAAAATATTTGTTTTATTTATTTTATCAATTAAAGCAGAGGTACTTATAGATGCATAAATTATTTAGGTCAAGCGCCGGATACATATGCATTCTCAAGAGACCGATGGAACCTTTCTCACGGCACACGCGACCTGCAGTGTCCTATGATTCACAACTAAATAATAAAAAAAGTAATTTTACTTGTAACTATAGACACTCCTTAGCTCTTAGTTTCATAATCTACTCAAGCAATCAGGAACATAACAACTGAATCGTCGAACTTAGTGTAACCTAGAACATATCTTGGTTCTGCTTATCAGTGTTAATAAGCCTAATATTCTAAATTATGAAGAAATTCGTTTTTGATTTTGTACCAAAAACCTACAAAATATTTTATAGTCCTTTTGTAAAGAAATCAGATAATATTATCAAACATATAAACTGTGATTTATTCACGTGTAAGATAAAGATTATTAATTAGATATTGGTATTACACAGGTATATCGTAGATATTTTAATATCCACATAATATATGAAAGTGAATGTAATGGACTTGGACACCACAGAAATTGCTGCATATATATTTTTAATTGGAAGTTTTTATTCTAATCACTTTGTTGAGACTAGCTAAAATTTAGTTTCAACGAGGGTGGGTCGAAAGTTTTATGTGCTGACATTGAGAGCCATTTCTCCAAAACTGAGTTAGTCGAAATTCGACAAGGTATGCTAAACTTTCTAATATAAATTACAAATAATTTACATTTGTATTGCCTGCATCACATTTATTGCACATGTTATAAACACATGTATGTAGCTTGCTAATTCGTTCCGCTCAGAGCACTCATTTTAGCACTGACTCACTCAATATAAGAACATACAATTTTGAAAGGATCAAATTAGACAAAGGGATAACATAAATTGAGGTTTAACGGTTTCATTCAAAACAATAAGACCCAAGTCGTTCGTGTTAATTATACTTGTTTGTTTTGATTTAACAACATATTAATATTCATATATGCGAAGTGTAAATGTGTAACATAACTGCTTATGCTTTTGATTTTAAATAATTTAATGTTTTTTTTATAAACGGACGCTTTTAAATTATATTAAACACTTTTCATATTCTAAAAAACGAGTCGTCAAAATTTGCGATTTATTACGACGTCTATTTTATTTTCTTACTCATATATTAATATCCGAATGCTTCATAAATTACGAGAATTTTAATTATGAGAAGCATTTGAATTATTCGAAACATAAACTCGATCGTTATTCGTATTTTCTATTTTCGCCCCTCCATTTTGTTTAGTTTGAAAATAAAGTATACTTAATTCCTAACCTAAACCCTATATATATTCTAATCCATAAATCCCAAAATTTAGTCCATAAATAACAACAATCGGAAGTGACAGCCACAGATAGAGGTAATTAAACGTTTATAGGTATAGCTAGTTACATCATTTGGAATCTCTCACGTCAATGCTTACTTAAGATGCGAGTCGCATTCTGGCGCTTGCCCGTGTCTTCCGATTGAGAACTTTCTTCCATTGATTTTATTATATTGAAAGACATTATTGTTAGAGTGTTGATAAATACGAGCGTCGATTTAAAAATTAACTTCATATATTATGGAAAGAGTGCCTTACACTTGATACAATTGAACCCTAGAGATTATTTTGCAAAATAAAATTATTTTCAGACGTTGAAACGGTAAGTAAAACAAATTTTGTTTTAAACATTTTTTATTTAATTTTAAATAAACGAAATACTTTTTACTATTATGATCTACATCGTTATAGGAATTTTTGTAATTATATAAAATTTAAAGGAATTATAGTACAAATTAATATTTTTATAGTTAAATGTTTTCCCCTTTCATAAACCATTTATAAATACCCGAATGATTAATAACAAATTCTTCCTTATTATATTAGTGAACAATGTACAACATCCTGAAGCTGAAACGTCACCATGAATTAGTAACCACTAATAATTAGAACTACATATTTTCTAACCGCTAATATCCTGGTTTAATAATTCAACAAAAAAATTAATACTTAATAAGCTCCGGTAAAACACAAGTTATGTTGCTGTATTTATCACTAACTCAGGGATTTTGTGTCTAATTACTGCGGTGTGGTCATAGTTGTTATTTGGTTCTTTGGTACTGCGTTCCTAGGTACAATCCCAGTCTTCCTCTCACTTTGTAAAGTTATGTGAGTTTGTAAAACTGATTTAATGGTGAGGATACCTTCATGTCTGACACATTTACCAACTCCCAATTTTAATTTTATTGTTAGTACAAAATTTAATTTAATTAAAAAAATTATTCCTCTGTCCAAATATGAAACGTAAACAAACTCTAGAGATAAATTTAGAGTGGAATATAAGTATTTTTTTTAAATAACAAGAACGCTAGGAAGGTCAACTTTTTTGATGAAAGCCTTAACTAAGTACTTAGCTAATTTTTATAACATTTATTTACAATTAACAATATTTTTTTCTTCGTTTAACCATTAACATTTTAACACCCTACCATAAAAATGAGAAAAGGTATATAAATAAGGAAAATAATTGTATAAAATAAGTGACCTCAATCATTACAGACTTTCAATACTCAATTAAGAGCAAAAAACACTTTATATCTAATAATTCAAAGTAAAATAATAATTATTTAGTCATAGTATTTGTTCATGCCTTTGAACTTTAAAACTTAATTCACGGTAGGTACATTATGAGTTCTTGCTTAGTGCACTATATAATAAAATATCTAACAGGAAAATGAACAAGTAAAATATTACCTTCTAGGTCTGAAATTATGATTTTTAAACTTAAAAATTACAGTACCCCGTCTATAAAATAAAAAATTAAAAAGTTAAGAAATAATGTCAGTAGAAAAAGATTAATGAGCAAATCAGTTCAATTTTTATCCGGCAAGAACTATGATTTTTTCCATCATTTTTATTGCACTAACTCCGTTCCAAAAGATCTTATTAGTAAAATATTATGAACTTTCAAAAATAATACCATCGTTTTTTAGGGTTCCGTACCCAAAGAGTAAAAACAGGACACTAAGATCGCTGTCCGTCCGGTCGTTATCAATCACCAGGTTGTATCTCATGAACTGTGATAGCTACACAGTTGAAATTTTCACAAATGATGTATTTCTGTTACCCCTATAAACAAATACTAAAAACAGAATAGAATAATTATTTAAGGAGGGCTCCATACAACAAACGTTTATTTTTTGCTGAATATTGGTACTGAACCTTTCGTGCGCGATTCCGACTCGCACTTGTTTTTTTTTTCAATTTAATTACCAAGACAGAAGGATTTATCTATCCATCTGTAAATAAATATGTAAAGCCTAAATATTTACAAATAAAGTCAGTAACAACGTTGATAACTTTATATTCGCGGATATTACCTTTTATTTTATCCCAAGACTATATAAAACCTCTGTTCCAATAGACTTGAGCCAGGATCGGATCTTGTCTGGTAGCCATTATTGCTGTACTGTATCATCATCATCTGAGTGTCCATTACTAATTGGAGTGTTTATTAATGGTTACTCGCTTTTTTTTATTTTTTTTATGGTAGATAAGGTGCAAACAAGCAGATGGTCCATCTGATGGTAAGTGGCCACCATCGCCCTTGGACATGTTTTATCGATGCGTTGCATCCTCGAAGATTGAGTGGGGAGGGGGAGTGAAGAAGGAAAAATGCTGCGGTCTCAACGGTCCCTGAGCTAGATCCCAGAGTTCACTAGATCCGCAGCATTAATGGGATGGGAGTGGGAGCGGGTAAGTCTCGCCCACGTGCGGCTCGACCGGAACGCGTCTATGACACTTGGCGGTCGGATTCGCATGCTGGTGGTCGCAAGCCAGTCGGGGAACAGATCTCCTACCACCAAGGGGGTGCTGGGTTATTCGGCTTTTACGAGATGCTCTCCCAACGGTGAGGGGCGTATACTATTCCCCTCTGCCGCTCACGGGCTATCCGTTTTAAATGCATATTATTATTGTCTTGTGTGTGTTACTGTGCGGTATCGGTTCCATGTAAATAGTAATATGCTAAATATCTAAATATCTATAGAATGTGTCATCATCACGACAGTTCAATGGCCCACTGCTGAGCCGGGTCTCCTCCTCAGAATGAGGAGGGTATTAGGCCATAGTCCACTACGCTGGAACGGCAGTGCGGGTTGGCAGACTTCACACACCACTTTACTTAGAACTTTTTGGGAACTCTCAGGAGTGCAGGTTTCCTCACGATGTTTTCCTTCACCGTTAAAGCAAGTGATATTTAATTGCTTAAAACTCACATAACTCAGAGTCAGAGGTGTGTGCCCAGGATCGAACCTCGGACCTTACTCGGGGTAAGACTTGAAGTCTCAACCACTGGGCCATCACTGCTGCCATAGAATGTGTACCATATTTTGAATACTACATGTATGTGGATCTATGAGCACAATACAATCCCAATATCACTAAATAATATTATTTCGCGTGTAAGAAGGATGAGTATTTTAAAATTGCTAATAATTGTCTAGAAACCAAAACTAAATAGAGTCCAATATAATGACAGGCATAACCAAACATCTTCTTCTATATATATATATACTAGAGGCCTGCCCTCGCTTCGCTCCGGGTATTTAGAACAATATTATAATTGATGTCCTTAATTTGTTATTCTGTAATTGTGTAGTTTTTCATTATTTCAAAAATGAGAGAGAGTAAGAAAAAGTTATAAAAAGAAAAATAATAGAAACAAAAATAATAGAAACAAAAATAAAAGAAAAGCGACAGATGCTAAAAGATGGAGGACAGACCAAAAATAAAATTGAATAGGTAAAGGAGAGAGAGAAAGAGAGAGAGAAAGAAATAATTGAAAGAAAGAAAGTAAAAAGAGGCTGATCATACTGAACAAATAAAAATAAGAATTAAAGAGAGAGAAAAGAGAGAGGATGAGAGACAATGATAGTATTATAAGAGGAAGAGAGACGGAAATACTATAGAATTTTCTCAATGAAAGAATTTTTAAAATCGGATCAGTAGCAACAAAATGGCCATATTCTATTAATTAAAAAGTGTACATGGCAACACTAAATCACCTTTGTCACTCACGAATAGTGTAGTTTTCTTCAGTGAAAGAATTTTAAAAATCGGATTAGTAACAACAAAATGACCATATTCTATTTATTAAAAAATGTATATGGCAACACTAAACCACCTTTGTCCCTCACGAATAGTGTAGTTTCCTATCAGTGAAAGAATTTTAAAAATCTGATTAATAACAACAAAATGACCATATTATATTAATTAAAAAAATGTACATGGCAACACTAAATCACTTTTGTCACTCACGAATAGTGTAGTTTTCTTCAGTGAAAGAATTTTAAAAATCGGATTAGTAACAACAAAATGACCATATTCTATTAATTAAAAAATGTATATGGCAACACTAAACCACCTTTGTCCCTCACGAATAGTGTAGTTTCCTATCAGTGAAAGAATTTTAAAAATCTGATTAATAACAACAAAATGACCATATTATATTAATTAAAAAAATGTACATGGCAACACTAAATCACTTTTGTCACTCACGAATAGTGTAGTTTTCTTCAGTGAAATAATTTTAAAAATCGGATTAGTAACAACAAAATGACCATATTCTATTAATTAAAAATGTATATGGCAACACTAAACATATATAATAGAAGGTTCTTATGTAACAAAAAATTAAGAAAGGAGCTGGGAAAATTAGAAAATTTAAAAAAACTTAACGACCATACTAACTTTTCTAATGTAAGCTTTTGACAGATAAATCGTATCCAATATTCATAGTTAAGACAGGGCAACGTCTGTATGGTCAGCTAGTTATAATATAATAATTGATGTTATTATTTTTCCTGTTATATCCAGTCAATGAACTTCAAAACAAAACATAAGGTTTAAAAATTTTCTATTTTCCTGTAACTTATGTTTTAAGCAATAAGAAAAACTCAGTAAAAGTTTAAACTAACTTTTATTAATAAAAAAAGTTCGACCCGACATTATATGATAATAGGTTTTGTACCTTAGTAATATATTCATAATCTTATGAACTAAGTCATCAAATGAAGTTTTTTTTAAAACAAATGACGCTATTCCTAACTTATTAATAATTTTTTTTTTTTTTTTTTTTTTTTTTTTTTTTCATTAGAAAGATTACTAGCAGTATGGATCACATACTACTAGTATTCCCTTTACCCCTCCTAGTAAGCTAATAAATAGCTTGTGTCAGGAGTGGGCCACGCCAGTAGTCCAATGTCCAGGATTCGAACCCACGACTTATCGATCGTGAATCCAACGCCCCGCACCACTGAGCTACTGACGCTTCACAATTAAATAATATTACCTAAATAATATTACCTAAATATTACCTAATAATATTACCTAAATACTAATAATAAAAATAATATTACCTAAATACTGGAATTTAATATAAACATAGATTAATATATTTGCATTTTTGAAATGTTGATTTAGAAATAAATCCTTACTAAAGTTATAAATTCAAAGGTAACTCTGTCTGTCTGTCTGCCAAAATAAAATTTGGTACATGGATAGTCTAAACCTGAGTAAGGATATAGGTTACTTTTTTAATGCAAAAAAAGGGTTGTAAGGGGTTGAAAGAGAGGAATAAAAAGTTGTAAGAAAGTATCGTCATTTTAGAGCTAGAAGATTGAAACTTATTTTTTAGGCTGTTGATTTGACATAAATAAATAAAACATTTAAATTTTGTAAACGTTTTACCACTGATAAGGGTCTAAAACAACAATAGGGAATAGGGGAAAGTTTGTATGGAAATATATAAGGTTTATATGAATGTTTTATACTCGTAAGTTTACGACAAGAGATATCTGAGTCTTATTTGTGTAATAATTAGCCTAAATAATTAAAAATGTTACCCAAAGGTTCACAGCCAGTTAAACTATAAATTAGAAATATAAATGAAACCAATTACAAAGTGAAAATCGAATCAAGCGTTTGACATATAGCATTAAAACAATATTAAAATACAAATAGCACAAAATAAAAAAAGGTAAAACTGCAAAAAAAATTATACTTATTCCAAATTAGATTTAAAATTGAATATGATTAAAAAAGTTTTGATAGTTATTTACATTTCATATGATAAAGATATTGCTTATTTCACCTCTCTGAAACATTAAAAATTAATGCAAATAAATGTTCTATAATTTGCAAAAAAAGTAGCCCGCCGTCGAGTTAATGAGAGCAAAACAGTATGAGATGTAATAATCATGATGTGTCATGGGGAGATACGCGACTGACTCATCATATAAATATTCACCTGTTCTTTAGGTTTTCATTTTCACCATGTTCACAGGTACATGGTGTGTGATTCACTGCAAACACGATGTTTGACTTTGGATTATGACTAGTGAAATATAATACGATTTCATAATAATCATAACGAACCAACTCATGCAACTTCGTCCGCGTAATGCTCCGCTCCTATGGGTCGTAGCGTAATGTTATGTAGCTTATAGTCTTCCTCGATAAATGGGCTATCTAAAACTCAAACATGTTTTTTATTCAGAACAGCAGTTCCTGAGATCAGCGTGTTCAAACAAACAAACTCTTTAGCTTCATAATATTGGTATAGAGTAGTATGAGAGTTAAAACCTAAGAGAACTACGAGTATGTTTAAGTATAAAAAATGAAAAATTCTGTGTAGGACACTTTCATGGGTAGTAACAATTGATATTTTTTTTTCAGGGAAACCTATTTAATATCTTTATCGAAGCTAAAAAAAATAAATATTTTATTTTTGGTTTGATCGATATAATGTGATTTGATTATTTCATTTGATTATTACATTTTTTACTTTTATTATATAAAAAAATATTATTATATACTTTATAATCAAAGAGTCACCTTATCAAACGGTATTTTATTATAAAATTATTTTTCCTCTATATCAAGGAATAATATGAAGGAAATTGGTCAAATCATTTAAGGAATGTTTACATTCTATTTCCCAGTTAACAAAAAAAGACAGCAATATTGCAAATCATTGTAAGCGTTGTTTATCCTTAGCCTCATTATGTTATTGCTAATAAAATATAGTGTGTAATTGTGTAATAAATATTATATAGATTCCCTTTGGGAAGAAGTTAATTTTTTTCATGATTTTTTATTGTCAAAAGAATATAATTATTTCATAATACAAGGTTAATGCTGTAACAGTTTATGATTCATTGCGAATATTGTTTGATTAATGAGTAGGACATGCTAGTAACTATATTTATTTAGTGATATCTCTTTCAATAAACTGACAATATGTAATTTATTCATTGAATAATGTTTTATAGTTGCCCAGTGGTAAAAATAAATTATTTAAATCCAAAAATGAAGACCGAGACTTTTTTATTTAAAATTAAAACCAGGCGATTAATTGAAAACACTCACCTCCATATCCCAGGTTCTCTATTTAAACCTAAGGTTGGGTTACCCTAACCTCAATTTACGCACCAACATATATCATCAATTTAATGTATTTCTAATGTATTATTATATTAAAAAAAAACATTTATATAATTTAACTGTGCCAAATTTCTTACTCCTTCGTCTGAAAAAGGTTTTGCTTCTCGAATTGATATATAGATTTTTAGAAAAACTATTTTGCTCCTTGTAAACATTTAAAACAAAAACCTTGTCTCTTAAATAATATAAGTGCCACCCTAATTGGGCTTCCATTTAAACATGATACCTTTTTTATCTATACAACTTCTTAAGTTTGTAAAAGATCTGTTTTGGCCAAAATCACTAAAGATAAGATACGAAAAGGTGTGATTACTTGTTCAACAGAAGCGGAAATTAGTTTTTTAAGAGGTGATTAGTGGCTATTTTTTAAACAAATAAGGTAAAATTGTTCTTAGGCTTAAATAGATAACATTGTAGTGTCACGGACTGTCTAGAGGACTAAGGGTTTTTCACACTCAGCTCTTGGATAAAGTTAATTAACAATACAGAGTAGGTGTATCATGTTTTAACCAACTTCGTAAATTGTTTTTTAACCGATCGATTTTTGTTAATTTTTACAGAGGAGATACCTCAAGTAAGATAAAATTTTAATGTCATTGAACTTTCACGATACATCAAATCAAATAGGAAATGTTTGGTATTAAAAGTATGGGAGCAGCAACACTCAAATTATAATAATAAAATATAATCTAGATAGAAGCTGAAAATTGCCTGGGGCTTGAGACTCAGGAGCAGGTTGAAAGACGTCTTTTATAACCGTAAACGCTCGCCTTCACCTCTCAACCTAAAATTTGGTAAATATTAAAATAATAAAGCACATTACTCACGTGCTCCATGACAACGCACCACGCAACCAAACAACACTACACACTACACTATTAGTCGCACTACTTTAATTTAGACTGCGCGGTATCACTCACAGACTAGCTCCTCCTCAATAAAAAATGAACTACCCGCGAATACTAATTTATAAACGGTGTCGCTAACACTGACACTTGAGACACTGGTAGATTAATGGTGTTCAGAATATGCGGCTGTTTAATTTATATGCATCATTATATTCCTGTTGAGTATAAGAAACTAAAAAACATTTTAATATTTTGACAAAATAATAAGTGTTATAATACATATATATCTATAGATAGTATCACCCTGAAGGTTTATTAATTTTTTACATGAGCATTTCACGTTTTTGCTATTGAAACGTCCATATACGATTACGATACAAAATAGGGGTAGGTACATGTTTTTTGTTACAAATTAACTTGTTACCTTACTTGTAGATAAATTTTTCCATAAAGAGTCAATCTTGAGTAAGACTTTTCTCTGTATCAAATCAATGACATTCAAACTCAAAACTAGTTTATTTCAATTAGACTTCTTACAATATACTTTTGACACGTCAAAATTGTTCAGTCAATCAGTTTGACAAAAGATGACAAGAAACTCAACAGTCTTCTTTTTCTTCTTCTTATTTTGTGCACTTGAACTCAACAGTCGCTCTTTTTAAAACGCCATTGTTTACAGTTTGCTTTACAAAGGTAATACATTCAGTTGAGTATCAACGTCATTCTGATTCCAAGCTTTGTCATAGTTCAAGTTCAATAAAATTAAAAAAAATAAAATTCGGTTATAAAAAAATGTAAACTATCCTAATCACCTCATTTTACATACGATCATGTAACAGTGGCCTAAAACAAATAAATACCAAAGGATTTGTTCCCATAGTCCGAGTCCGAGTTTGTTTAGACGGCGTTAATTGTTCCGTAATCTGCTATCGTGTGAATGTGTTTTATGACACCATGACACGATGACACCGCTCTCTTGCTCTCTTATAGCTATAGTTTGCGGGATAAATTACATATAGGTTGTTTTGTTAGGCTGCCGTGTCCTTTCTACTTGTTTTGTTTGCGTCGCTTGACACGGTGGTCCAATTATCATGATATTTTAGGTCATTTGTGATGTTTATGAATAAATTCCAACTTTGAATTTTTTTTTATTAATATTAAGTGTTTTTAGTCTAACTTGATTAACGGAGAAGTACTGTCTGTAGATAGAAAATAATTAATAAAAGAAATTTTTATTTTTGTCTGTTAGTCATACGATACGGTTTTCACAGTTATTGTATATTTAAATTGTCTATTCATAGAGAACACCTATCTATACTATTGATTTATAATCAAAGACATAAAAGTATTCATTACATTAGATTTGTATTAAAGTAATGGGAGACTACAGAAACCTGGGTAACATATTGGCTGCTTTTTTTTGTTTTTTTTTTAAAGTTTCTGCGGTATTAATGACATAATATTTTCACTGTTGTAAGCGCTTAAATATTTTTATTTAGCAACGATATATTAATTAAATGTTTTTTTATCAATGTGTGTATTATACGTAGTAAATTATAAAAAATGTATAATAAAATTACAATATTTGGTTTGGGAATAGTTAGTCGAAATTAAAACTCAAAATAAAATGAATAACTACAAAAAGCTAATGGTTGACTAATTTAGAAGTATTATAATTCAAACAGTTCCGAAAGTGAACGCCGCCCGCGCCGGAAGGTAAACTGATATTATAACTATGTGTTTTCTTTGTGAGGGGTAATTGTTGTAGACAATTTAATGATTCTAACATTAATATCGAATTACACTATTTTTGTTATTGAAAAAATCTGCTAGTGATTTTTAAAAATCACATAAATAAATTAGTTAAAAAAACCTTAAATTTGCAATTGCAATGGAAAAACATAGAATATTTACGAGTTAATTTTGACTCAGCTTAACACATTTTTTTACCTTTTCCAATGTAGGAAGTGTTATGAGTGAAATAACTTGTTGAGTTCACAGCGTTGTTCAATAGTTTGATTATTTTTATATATTCATGCTTTCAAAAAGTCTTAACAGTAATAATCTGAAACTGATATCGGGTAATTATGGTCTTAAGTAATTGCAAACACGCGCTTTAAATTAAAATAAGAATAAAAGCGGTAAGTTTTTGAGTTTTATTTATATTATTAATAAATTTAGATACTTTATACTTTACGTTATGAAAAAAGAAATTGGACTTATTATTATGAATTTCAAAGATTACCAACGATTTTATTGTGTTAATGATTATTGCGCTACTCTACTCGTATATATATTATATACTTCTACGTTATTTCATTTTATACCATCGGTTTTAGTATTAACTCCTAAATATTGTCAAACGCTCAAAACACAAAATTCCCAAAGATAGGTGTAGGTCAAATAAAAGAATTCAGTTTAACAATAACATAATCGGATGCGACCGCGCCGGCGCCGCCCAGGCGACTGCTTCACACACAACAGCGAGAAATATTATATAATAAATCGATCAAGGGTGAATTTTTCTTTGACTGTAATGTTCCGTATATATTTTATAATATACTAGCGGCCTGCCTCGGCTCGCGCGGTTAGTAGAACATAATATAATACAACTTTTTTCTGTAGAAGGATAACTTCAACTTAAAAAAAAAATTTTGATAGGAAGTCCAAGCCGCTTGACTTTTCCCGACATTTTCAACAATTATCGAATATTTCAACCAAAATTTACACAAAACCTTAATATGTATGTACTTTTTGATAGGAAGTCCAAGCCGCTTGACTTTTCCCGACATTTTCAACAATTATCGAATATTTCAACCAAAATTTACACAAAACCTTAATATGTATGTAATTTATGATAGTATAGAAGAACGATACAATAACAAATATTTATATCTTATTTTATGAGTATAAATTTTATTTATTTTATTATATATTCTTTGATATAATCATCATCTTTAATTCATTGAACTTGCAATTAAAGTCTGTTAATTAATATATTTTTGGGGGAATCATTCGCTCTTTGTTTCAATAAAATAAAAAGTGATAATATAATTTTTAAGTATAGCATGGTTTTTCAAAACAAACCCTAGATCCCTATTTTAAACATTTAAACGGACTTAAAGTGTGAAATCGGAGTTGACATCGCTTGAAAAAATAGATAAATCATATTTATTGAACAGTTTTATTAAGTATTGTCATTTTGGTCGCATGATGGTTATCTTGAGAGTTAATCTATGAAAGGAAATAAAGGTTTGGTATATTAAAACTGGAATAATTTACTTTAAAATCTAGCAAAAATGTTTATCAGTAACATTATTAATAAAAAGAATAAAACGTCCGTGTATAAACAAGGTATAATAATACGGATCTTCTTTATAAAAACTTACTTTATAATTAATACGTTATCACTTAATTAATTCCTAACAAATAGGCCATCAAAATGAAAATCGCAAGCGTCAGACGAACCGTTTCAGAATTAATTGGGCATAATTAATATAGCTCCCAAACCTGACTCCACCCAACTCCCGAACGATCTTGTGTGTTTATTCCTTTTATTTGTTATACCCTAACTTCACAAATACAACAATATATCAATAAAGTTTGTTTTAACCTTAAGTCTTTTACATTAGGGTCTTAAATAGTAAAAATCTTGTTTAGTAGACGCAGTATAAGTTTTATCGTGGTGTGTATCTAAGGCTTTTTTGTTACAACATTCCGAACAAAGCGCGAGTTGTAAAGAGCACCCGACGATACCACCCATTCATAAGGACAGTGGTGACCTATTGAGAATGATCATTAATAAAATAGTGTTAAGGATATACCTTTATTTTCAATATATATATATTGAAACTTACTTTAGCTTCGTTGCACTAAAACATTTACAGATATTTTAACTTATAACTGCAGCAATACAACTGTGAAAACTGTAATCAATTCAGTGCATTAGTTTTTACGTGATGCGCGTACAAACGTAATGACAGATTGATATTTTTTTTAAAGATTCTGTCTTTAATGCTTGATATAAAAACCCCAGTTATTAAGTCTACTTAAATATCTTCTATATAGACATTCGATAAGTTACATTTTTATTATACTACTAGCCGACCCGCGCGAATTCGTTCGCGTGTTGCCCCGCTCCTATGGGTCGTAGCGAGATGTTAAATAGCCAAAGTTACTCCTTGTTACATCAGCCAGTGAAAGTCCCGTCAAAATCAGTCCAGCCATTTCAGAGATTAGCCGGAACAAACAGACTGACAGACGGACAGACAAAAATTGTAAAAAATGTTGTTTTAGTATATTACATCCATATGCACTTAGTAAAAAGCGGTTATTTTAATATTACAAACAGACACTCAAATTTTATTTATTTGTATGGATGTATAGTAAACTTTTATAGGAATACTTAATAATATAGCTGATGTTATTACAAATATTTTCCGGATTTAATTTAATCGACAAAACAATAATACCTTAACAAGACCCGGCAAAATATTCTTTACAAAGTTAAAGACCTACTTAAATTAGTAAATTATATTTTAAGAGTCGTAAACTCGGACGTCACAATTAATTTTATAGGTTTACAGACATAAAACAGCTACAAAATTAGCAATTTAATTTATTTGTCACGACGTTAAATCATTTTAATTTATGCTAATCCATGTTATGATATCGTATAGGCCACACGCGGTTGGAGCTCTTGTAGCATCTTTGGGTTTGAATGCTGCTCCTTTTGTTGAAGTTGGCCTTGAAGGCTGAATTTATGAGCACCTTCGTCTCATAATGAGCGTCAGCACTACTATTAACACCTTGAACTCAATGAAGATGTTCACTGAACCTTTGAATGGAAAAAATGTGCCAAAAACAAAGCTTGCAAAGATCTTATACAAAAGAAACAATATTTTTAAAACAAAGTACCTATTACATAATTAACTAAATAAAAAACAGATATTATGATATTCATAATACATAGTTTCTTTAATAAGAACATAAAATAGTCTTCTTAATTTTTTTTTCTAAGTTTAGTTATGTCATTACTTTACCTATATGTAACATTCGACGTGATGTGATAAACATTAAAAAAGCTTTTATTTCGAGTAACTAGGATGGGGATAAGCGATCCGATAAATACACTAATTATCCAGCCTGTCAGTGAGATACGATTATTTTATTGGACCGTAAGTTCGGTGATTAAAGTATGACCTCACGTAACACTAATTATTTCCAAAAATTTAAAATTATAAGTTCTAATATTAATTCACTTATCAACCTCAATCAGCTTCTTTTTCTCTGCAATAAAAAAATAAAAATCCCGAGTGAAGCGTATAATTAGCAAATAGCCAGTTTGGTCACCGAACGCGACCCAACGCCTCCCTTGACACCTTTTCAATAAATCCACTGTCAAAAAGTCGTTTATGATTTTTAAAAGATTTCAAAATCCGACCGTAGGGAAAAAAAATAACAATTTATGAGCACTTCACCCCCGCTGTAACCATTCAAAGCCCAATAATTGTAGATTCTTTTACAGTAGTGTGCCGTTTATTTTGTATGGCCGATGAAGGCACCAAGGGGAAAAAACGCATTCAACCAAAATCACAGGCGCCTTTAATCACCGCTATTGAGATCTATCGCGGGATCAAAGCGCGTGCGGCGCCAGCTCGAACTGGCCCCTCACAATATTGTGATAGAGTCCACTTTGCCATTCGCCACGGTCACGCTCGCTCACCTTTTTTGCGGGCAGCGGATGCTCGTGTCAAACGCTTTAGTATTTTGAGTTTGTTTTGAAAATTCTTTTATTTGATGCATTATTTGCTGTTTCCTTTGTTACGGTTGTTCATCTGCCTATATCGGTGGGCGATTTGTTGGTGCTAGGGGGTTGGGGATGCGTTTCTCGTGCAATAATTTAGATGTCAAATAGGAAGTTTTTATGGGTGACTGGAAGCGGATCATTTCAAGGTTATTTATGACTTTGACAGTCTTTGGCCGTGTTGTGTGAAGGAATCTGCGGCAGCTTTGAAGACACTCATCGAAACTCGCTGGTGGCATTTCCGTTGATGATAAATTTTTTTGCAAGCGTCATGTAATCGGGCAATGACATGGCATATTTTCAGGTAAGGATATATATACTTTTTGACTGTGCTGCACTTGTCGCTTCGTCGTGAAAAAAATATATAACTAGTTCTCGGGTTCGTTCGACTAACAACCAAAGTTGTGGATAAGTACTTCATTATGGACCTATTTTACTCAAATTTAACTAGTAAATAACAAATTATTTTTCGAGATATGTTCTGTTATGCTAAATTAATATTTTATTTAAACTTTGGTTATAAAAAACAGTACCTTTGGGTGGTCATCTCAATTGATGCACTCATTTTATTTAATTATAAATACATTTTACCAATAAAATTAAATTACAAAATCTTTGTAAAACGTTTGGATAAGATGACGTAGCACAGTGATAGTTTCGTAGCACGAGCTTCTATGAGTAGCGTCTACAAGCAACGAAGCAAAAGACTTCAACGACGCATTAAGTGTACCTACTTATTTTTTAAAAATTAATTTATTAAAATTAATACGTATTTTTTTTTAATTAAGTTAATTTTTTAAAGGATTAGGGTAATTTTAAAAGTTCAATATGTTGAAAAGTATAATTTTTATACTTGTTCTAAATAATATGATAAATTGACTAAAAACCTTTAACTTAAAATAAAAAAAGCTTATATTTGAAGTATTGTAAGTAATATATTAGTGGAAACCACATGATTATTTTATTATTGTATTTATTGTATTTTACGCATCAATTAATTTTTGATGATACGCATAAGAACATACTGATAAACAGATAAATAATAAAAAAATAGTTTTTTATCATTGAGTTTTCTTAAATATGTTCTAAGTACTGTTAAGTATTATTTTTTGGCACAGTAATGATTTAGTAGTAGGTATAAATATTTTTTTTAAATCCCAAAAATCTTTTAAAAGGAATAAAAATGTTACCTTGCTATAACACACCACACTTGGTGTGTCTTAGTTCAGGTTCGCGCGTCTCACTTTTGTGTGGACAGGGTGCTCTTCTAGGTTGTACCATACGAGTTTGGTAGTTCAGATTGCCGCGGTTTATAGCAAGGTAACATTTTTATTCCTTTTAAACCATGAATTTCCGCAAAGTAACGCCTGATTCAATTCAATACCCAAAAATCTTGTTAAACCTGCACGAATAATAAATATTCTTATTTTATGTATTTTTAATATTAATTCGCTTATTTTAAAGAGCGGATATTAAAAAAATAAATGACATCTCATTATTTTTTGATCACGTGCTACTTTTATCTCAGTAAAACAGTCGTAATGATAAAAATAATGATAACAATTACCAAAATTATACGTTTAATGAACGTAAATAAGAAAGTAAGTGGTCAACCGCGCCAGAATCTGAAAGATGTTTCATTGATTCGTTTCTTCTGCTGGTTTAAGGTTGTACTACACTGGAGATTATGTCAAAATTTATCGGTAAATAAAACTTATAATTTTATTTTATACAATAATTTGAATTGTATATGAGGTAATAATACGAGAGTTCCTTTACTATGCATAAACTCTCGCCTACATTGCTCAACTTAATTAAAATAAGCTAATAACAATATCAAAGACTTGCGTGAACTACAAGGATAACACTTCACTATAATAAATGGTCATCTCTAAAATATTTGTAAAATGTCCGCTAAACTATCAGGGTAGAGCTTATAAGTTGTCGAGTCATTGTTATCAACAGTGTTGCCAGTATAATTTAGTTTTCCAACCCTTATATCAATATTTACTTATCTTGAATGATGTATAATATATCTATGTAAAATGTCGCGCTAAAATGTTACACACATCTTAAATCTTATCTTTGGAGGTGTTGTATCCCTAAACCTATCTGCCATTGTGAACACACCTGTCTGCGCGTGCGCAACCAGCTGCCGCCATTTGCAATTACAGGCGGCGAATTGTAACGAGATTAAATTGATGTCCCGTCGACATGTGCTGAATATCGATTTGATGGGGTCTGGGGGCATAATGAAACCAATTGATCAAAAGATGTTTTCTTTCTAAAATATCCTTAGTTTGAACCAAAAATTATAGAAATGTCTAAATACAACGCGATAAATGAACTGAAATTAGCCTGTTTTATTTATTGAAAATAATATAATTACATTGTAACTATAAATGTTAAGGTTTTAATGACTATATTCATATAAAAAAGCATTTAACAGTCATTTCGCATAGACAAGCAATAATAAAAGTACAAAACAGAGCCGCTTCTCGACGAAAATATCAAATTACTCCGCCGATAAAACCCTTGTCCAAATATTTAGTATCATAAAATCAATTTAAACTTAATATATAGCAGAATCAGAACACTCAATTTGTATTCACACGGAATAAAGGTTATAAAAAGATTATGTTCGTCATTTTAACTTCTTTTGTTAGAAATTAAAGCGCGCCCGCTTAAGGCGACCGTCACGTAGTCAAGCGCTATAATTTGTGGCTCCAATAAATTACGAATTAATCTTAACGTTCATCACTATATAATGACTCGAAACAGAACTCGTTAACAACTTCACGTTCCGTATTCCACAATTTTTCGCAAATCTATAAAATTATTAAAGTCATAATCTCAGTATTAGCATATGAAAGTAAATCGGTAATAAAAATCTAAAATCGATTCCGATCGAACGTAAAAAAGCCATCAAAATCAATTTACGATCGGACCGAATAACACTAGTCATAACATTCGAAGTTCGAACGCATCATAATCCTAACGCCACTTGTCAAAGAGTCTTTATAATATTATGACAATAAAAAAGTATTCATTGAGACAATAGTGGAGTTAGGAGCAGAATAAATTCTGACACGGTCCATTTATCACGCGCGATAATCATCGGGGGCGCTCCGCCGCGGCTCGGGCTCGCACACGGGGCGAAATTCTTTTGAGGTTTGTTCAACCAGTTATGTCAAATTTAGAACGATTTTAATGAACTCCGCCTAAACGATTTGGATTTCGATTTAAATTGGTTTTACAAATTCGATACGATTATTTGTTACAATGTTAAATTTCGTGTTTTTAACAGGATTAAGTTACCTCTAACTGTTTTTAAATATATTTGTATAAATGAGAAAATCAGTGTTTTTAAAATCAAACATCGTTATCTTTGGTAATACTTACTGAAAACGGTTCCTTTAGAATATTCTAATATATATTTTTGTCTATCTTTTTAAAAATAAATTTAAATTATGAAGTAAAGTATTCTCGGCTACCCAGTATCTGTAAATTTGTAGGGTGTGGAAATAGTTAATTATAAAATTTAGGTAATAAAATAGATGTTGCATAATAGCACCTAATTAATCATATTTCAATATCAAACCCCGCCGTGTGCAACAAGTAAAGACTAACAAATCAAATACAATGTACCGAACCAATCGGTGTTGCGGCTCCTTTTTCCCCTCGTACTAAACCACTGCCCATTAGATACAGTTAAATGTAGGGCGCAGAAATGGTAGAATTACTGTTCATATAACTTTAATATTAATTTTGTTCAATTATTTTAACCAGCTACCTAGTTACAATAAAGTGTGCCATAGTTTTTTTATCAAATTATAAAATGTAAAAAGAAGATGCATAGTTTATACAGCATACTAATTAACGTCATCTTTTATAAATTATTTAATTTTTTCGACATTATTAAACCAGTTATGGAAGGTTGTATATATTTTGAAAGACACATTATTACCTAATGAGTATTTACTTTACTTTTCATATAGATATTTTTTGTTACTTAATTTCGATACTTTTTTTATATAGCAATTACAAAACATTTCGAACTAGAAACCGATTTAATAAGTTTGCAGCAGAAATTATCCATACCAATAAACTATGGATCATGAAAGAAAATATACTAGAATACATATTTATAATTAATATCCCTTTTATAAAGTATTGAAAAAACATTTATACCTTTTTATTCGAGACATTGAAGCCATTTCCGAAATACTATTAGCAGCAAGTAGTTATTTTAAACGTTTCGTACCATTTCTAATGAAGTCTCTATTCTGAGTTAACTCTCAATTATTCGATCTATTATCCCATATAAACATCCTTATTTACGACTCATACACCCTCTCAGTTTTATTGCCACTAAAGTATGAAATTGCACATTAGTATACCTTTCACATCTCAGCTTCTCATATCACTGAGGGACATAACTCGAGATTTAGTTTTAGCCTGTTTTGTCCCGAGATGCGTCCATGCGATATTTTTATTGTACCTCTCAACTTTATTGCTTTCGTCATTTTTTGGAACACTGAAAATCATGATAAATGCACTGTAAGTTTGACGTTTATATAAAGTAGTTAAATTATCCGTGGTTGGTGAGTAGCCTTTTGAATACTTTTAAAACGAAAACTTCGTGGCTTGTATCGTTGACCATATGCTTGAATTTTATTATTAATTTTATAGCTGCTAACTACAGAAAACTTGCAATTAGCAGTTTTTATATAATGCCTAGTAAGGTGTTATGAGTAAAAAGTATGTTAACTTATTATATTCAAATACCTCGTCTAAGTTTATTTCACTTTTTATATGTATATCGACCATTTATTTTTGTACAACTTGACTTTTTGCTTTTTAAAGATGCAAATTTTTATTTAAATGCGTTATAAAAGTCAGTATAATTAAAATTAAAAAAAGCTTGTAAGTTGAAATAATATTGTAGAATAGTTTACTCACATTTAAAAAACTCTGCTCTGAACAAATTAACATTACATTTTGGCAAGACGAATTTCACAAATGAACGAGTAATTAACATAAAAAACTTTTGTCTGTATACAGCTGCACCTTCTTTCGTCTCATTCTAAGTACGTAGTAAATATTTTTGTGTTTTTTTTACACTTGTAGCTATAAATTAGATGTGACATAGTAGCAATAAGTGCAATACTCTGTAACTACAAATGATATTGCAAAAGTTTTTTTTTCCAGATATTTATTTGGATAGAAATTACACTTAAATGAAACAAGTGGTATTGGTTTGAATTTTTTAGTTTCTCAATTATTACATATAAATTAAATCTTAAACACCATGTTAAAATAATGTGACGGTTAACATAAATCCAAGCATGAAAGTATCCGCCGCTAATATCTTAATTTCGGGAAACGACTTCCACTGGTGACTAGGCCAAACACACCGCCTTCTTAAGGAGTCCCACTGAGTGCACCCAGGTGCTAGAGTTATCACTTGCCTACAGTTGCAGTAATAAATTAGGTAATTACGTGACAACAAAACCGTGAGAGATCGCGCTGTGGGCGAGACGAACACTCAGATCTCGTATAGCCCCCAAGCCCCCTGCTGGTTCGGACCTCACCGAGCGCCCTGAGCCATATCGAACACTTCTGTCACAGCAGACCGCCTTTGTTCCCCCAAATTTGCTATCCCTTTTCGCCGGCTGAAAATGCATTTAAAAAAAGAGAAGACCAATCGTCGGCACGGCCTTTGGGCTGCGCTCATCATTTTTCACGTCTTATTCAATAACTCGCTGCGTAGTCGTTGAGATAGTGATCGAGTTTTGAAATATTTCGATGGGAGAGCGCTACATTCCCAAGGATATGGTGTTACTTCGCGTGCGGAATGTTGGACGTGCATCGTTATTGTTATACCTATACTGAACGGTGAACCGCTTTTAAGTGTCGGTTGCTCACTGTTGTTATGTGAACCTTAACAACTCAAGAAGTCCTTATACTTTTTAATTTATACAGAAGCAAAATCAGAATATTAGCTCGATATCTATGAGTTTTACTAAGAATAATTAAAACTAGGAGATACTGAGAACCAACCTCGATGAATTGATTTATAATTTTTATGAAATTATTAGCTGACCTGGTTCTACCAAAAATACTAAAATCGCTATTAAAAATTAGTGCGGTGGGGGTCGGGGGTTGAAAAATACTTTACGAATCATACCTAACAAATAATACGTGACACGATATTTTTATATATTAGATAGATGTAAGTGCAGTTGTGTTGAAACACCCAATGTGTTAATAAACCCAAATTATTTGATGTAATATCAAAGTAAGGCAATAAGTATCTCAAAAGTGCTAACCGGATGTGGCAACCCAAAAATGCAGAAAAGAAAGAAATACATGAATGAATCATCTAACACTTCATTTGCATCACTGCGCACATTATGCGTCCGACACAGAAGCGTCAAGGCGTTACAAGTCCTGTAATGTCAATTTGCTGTACAGAAAACCCTTTGTGTAACACATAATAGCAGGCAGTACTTTGTTTGCACTGACAATTGTAATGAAATTTGCAAAAAACGAGTTGGCGTAGCATTTTGAAGGTTCCGCACATTGATTGAGTCTTCACTTTATTAACATATGTTGACACTATTAATTTTTTTTTAAATAAAAAAATATGTTGGTGGAGGTTAAAAGGTTGCATAAATAGGACAAGTACTTAATTTATTGTCTATACTCAGTTTTGGGTTTTCTAATTAAATTCAGTGGAACATAATCTACTTAAAAGAAGTCTTATAAAAGACCTTATAATATTTAAAAAAAATATTTTAATAATTCAATCAGTTTCAGAAAAATAGTATAAAGTGATCGAAACAAATATAATTTTTTTGATACTTATTTGATTTTATGGTTGTAATCCCTAATTTTATTAAAACAGTGTTTGCTCTTAGCGCTCTGTATAAATGACCAGGGTCAGTCATCCCTTGGGCATAGAACCCTAAAAATGATATTCGTCGGCTACTTTAGCAGATTAACGCTTTGTGCATACATTCGGAAACTGTTTATTGAATATAGGTACAGTTACCATTGAGTTTCACGCAGATGGTAATCTATAAAACAAAGTGGTTAGTTTTGTAAACTGGCTGTTTTTGCAATACCTTATCTGTGATCTGGGGATTATTCTTTGATGGTCCGCGCGTTTGTTAACATGCTTCATTTGTTGTGAGATTTAGTGGTGAGAGATTAACTGTTACCTTAATCTGGTAAAGATATTGTTGCTGGTCTATATTCGATTATGTATTCACTGGTTGGTTACCCATCCTTAGAATGGATGGAAATATTTAGTGTTGGATCATCGCGTGTCTGCTTAAAAAGGCGATTAGCATTTTCACTTTGAATATAGTGTTAGCAACTAATAATCGTAAAAAACCCAATTTTGCAATAAAAACTGACCTGTAATTAATGCTAGCGTTATTGATGTAATAGAAATATATATTGTAACAGATACTAGTTTGAACAGGAAGTACCTACCCATTTAAGCAAAATACAAAACGAAAATATTACTTTATTGTTGAAATAATTGTATTTTGTAGAGAGAGTACGTGACTTCAATTTTGTTTATTGAAATACATTTCCAAACAACTATTAATATTACAATACAATTAGATTCTTTAATATCAATTAAATTTATAATAAAAATCAATCTAGAATCTATGTATATTTTATAAGGAAATCAAAAACATCAGTTACAAAATTATAAATGTATATTCAACGGTTAATTCATAAAACTTTATCAATGAACGAGCGCTTCGTAGAATCGGCAACCGCTGAAAAAGAAAAACGGGAAAAAAGTAACACTGAATATAAAGCATAAAGAAACCGACTCTCTTGCCAATTTGTTTAAAAGCCGCCTACATCCGGTGGCGCCTAGCGGCTAGCGTTATTGGTATACTTGTAATAACTAATAACTCAGCCTAACGAATGTTATAATTCGATAGAGATAAAAGACGCCGCGGTCATTTCAACCACGATGAGGTAAGCCATCAATTTTAACCGCGTTAGCTGTTTAAAAACATCAATTTAGGTTTTTCTTTTTTAGTTTAGTTTATTCACTATAGAAGAAGTCATTTTTCACTTTTGGTTCATTAACTTTGATTAATTAATAAATTCGTTGCTCATAAATCTAAATTGTATGTAAATTTTAATATTTTAGATTATTTAAATTATAGCTCTAATGAAATTAAATTTGCATTACCAATCAAATGTAAATTTCCACTCATAAAAACGTGCACTTTTTAATAATTACCAATAATTTCCGTGATATAAAACTATGTCATGTGGTGCCATCTAGCGGTGAGTAGTGAAACTATAATACTAAAATCAATTAAAATTTGCGAATTTTTAAAATTAAAGCTGCATAAAAAATGAATGTTTCATTAGTATTTAATTAATATTTTATCGACTACACTTAAATGCTTTTGTTAAGTTCACAAATGAATTGTTATATTTTAATCACAGATGGCACTACATACATCTTAATATTATAGTCTCAATGTTATGCGCAAATGTTTATATACAATTCACGAATCTTGTATTAATTAAATATCATGGATTTTTCAAACCAAAACTTTTACACTTTCTATTGCAATTAATACAATTATCAAGTTTTAAAATATTATCATCAATATAGGATCAATATTCTAATAGCTATAAAATAAAATTCAGCCTACGCAGATTATAGTATGATTAAAGTTGTGGGTGTAATATTATTATCGCTATTAACCTAATAAATTTCAACAAACCTCATCCTTAATTAATAGTGATGGATAACGTCGTGTTAACAAATCTAACAAACCGAAAATCTCGTCCGAGATAGCAATCGTTTAAAAATCAAAGACCGCGCGATATCCTGTCATTTCTACCATTTTAACTTTAAAAAAAGGAATCAAAATGTGTGTTTATCTTCAATCGGCACCCTGTTACTCGATTCATGTGAAGGTTAACACCGATTCATTAAAAAACGACGCATGTAGACCCCCAAAAGACTGAAAAAAAGGAGAAGTGGAGGTCCAAAAAGATTACATTTTGGTAACCGAGCGGCGCCTAGCGGGTGCTGCGGCGGCGTCTGTGAATGCGAGGCTTTTTATACTTTACGATATTTTAGTTATTTTATAATCATTGAAACACTAAAATAAATATTTTAAACATATAATAAAACGTAGAATTAAGATGGAAAATGTATGGATACGAAAAAGGCAAAATACTCGTAAAATAAGAATCAAATAAGTTATTTCTTCTTCTATTGCGCGCGTTTCTAAAATTACAGATCGGATATTAATTTTATTTTCAAGGCATAGAGGTTTTATTAATTTGAATCTGATTAGGAAATGTTATTCGTATTTAAAGATCTTCTTACCTCAGTACGAGGACAGGACTACTAACATAACACAAATAGGATAATGCAAAATACTAATATTATAAACCTGAAAGTTTGTATGTTGTTATGTTTAGATGTTTGTGACTCAAACGGCTAAACGGATTTCAATGAAATTTGGCACACATATACTTAATAACCTGAATTAACATTTAGGTTACTTTTTATCCCGGAAAAAATCGGAGTTCCTGCCGGATTACACTAAAATTTATTTACTGTGATAAACGTCTGAATATTTTTATTTAGCAACAACATCTTCAAAAATAATGTTTTTTTGATAAATTTAAATATTGCACGTGATAAATTGCACCCACGGGAAGCCGGGGCGGATCGACTAGTGCAAAATATTTACACCTCATGAAATTTTTTTAACAAATGCATTGACGTACTCTAGACCTTTTCATCAGAATTAAAATATATAGCTTGAAATTGTTCAATATTAGGCTATACATAGTGCGAAATGAATACTAATCGTCTGTATCATAACGTAGGGTGTAAATGGTTAGATTTGTATGGCGATATTCGTCAATGTAGTTTTGTTGATCGTGGGTGCTCGCGCTCACCTAATTTATACGCGTTGACTCCGACACGGCTCGCTATTGCTTGCAGACGTCTACGAAGACATCGCTGATTCTCATTCATGATTTATTTAAATTTATAAAGATTTGTAAACGTAGAATTAAGGTTTTTGTCCATTTAAACCTATACCTTAAAATGTTGTCTCCACTCAGTTGAACAAACAAACAGTCGAGTCGTCCTAATTTCGCTGAGGTAATTTTTCTAAATAACACTAACTTTTAACCTGATATCTTATTTAATTAAATAATATTATCGCGAAAACAACAAAATTAAAATAAATATATTTTTTGCCCTCTATCTTATTAATAATTTTATTAATTTATCTATCTATACATAATTATTTTTCATATCACCTTTTTAAATATGAATTTTGAGTGATTCATTCAACTTAAACAAAATTTAATATAAAAACAAGAATTTAATTGGTCCATTAAAATGAACGTGACCGATTGTAGCATATTATAAGCCGCGCCTACTTTAATGCTATAATGGACGAAATATTACATTTAACATCGGTGAATTTAACCAATAATTCTCTTATGAATACTTACTTACTGCCTTGACCGCGAAATCATCAGAATTTGTGATAAAAAGTATAATTACAACTTATAAAGCGTCGGTATGCAATGTTTTATTTAAATCCGTTGATTGTTTTTGTGTAAGCAACTCCCTTCTTCAAAATCTCATTTTTCGGGATAAAAATTACCCTATGTTTCAATTTAGGTTATAAAGTATCTGTGTTCCAAATTTCATTGGAATCCATTCAGCCATTTTTGTGTGGTTGAGTAACAAACATTCAAACATACCCAAATTAAAAAATATTAAGTAGTAAGATCAAAAGTTCTAGCTATGTTTAGCTTAACATATTTATATTATAAAAATACTACCAAAGAAACCTACATTTTTTCACGTCCTCGCTACATTTCAAAAGTTATATCAGACAAAATATTATTGTGAAGACCGATTATGATGAGGCTGCGCCAAGACGGAATGCGTAAGGGTGCGATAACAATCTGTGGTCGGCTTATGAATGAAACTGATTCAAGATAACTACACTAATAAGCAAATAACAACTCGTTCATACGTATTGTCTTATAAATTCCTATTTCACTTCCAAAAATTTAAGCTGAGGAGAAATATTATAAGAATTTCTAGCTTATATCATAGCAGTTCTAAAAATGCTCAAGAAGTTGAATGAAATTACTAAAAGTAGGATAAAAAAAAGCTCCAGCTTTGTTTTCATATATTAAACGATCGTTGTGAACACTGACAGACGGACAGACGTTGTTCGATTTTTTTTAGAAATCACTTAAATATTTGAGGCTAATATAAAACATATTTAAGAAGACATAAAGTAATTCTTTTAACTGAAAAAAAAAGAAACTTATTGATAAATATTTCCTGTCTTATAACCAACAAATACATACTATAAAACAGAATCGTCTTTCTTTTTGTCCATCAATTCCACCTAAACAGATTTTGATTATTTATGGATATTTTGTATAAAGCTGAAAAGCTTTAACTCTAAAGCTTTAATACATTTACTGTTATTGGAGTATAATATTGGATATAATTGTTTATAATGTTTTACATGATACCTAAACAAAACTAGAGCAAATAAAATAGAAATTAAACAATTAAAAAATAATTAATCAATAGTACATTTCAATATGGTTATTAAATACAGATTTTCTTCATTGCGTAGGCTTAAAGCGTTTAAATGAATCCCTGTAATAGACTTCCTAAACCTGCAAGTAAATGTACATAATTAAAGTATTCAAGATACATTAGTTTTTTGCGACTTGTCTTCAATCCTCATATAAATATAGGAAAACACGAGTTCTTATTTTTTGTGGCATCATTACACATCAGCACGCATGCGCATATTGAATGCAGTTTAAAATGACTTTGCGCATCTTGTTTATCATTAGAATCAATTATTTCTCCATTTACGTCTCTGAATGTGTCGCCGACTCCTCAATGCGGTGTTTTTACGAACATGATCGCTTTTTATGTTGAACGATCACAGTTTAAAATCTTTACAGTTGTCCGTGGAATGCGTTTTCTGAAATAGTTCTGGACGTGTGGTCCGATGCTTCATTATGTTGGGTTAACAAACGCTCAGTAATTTTAGATATTTATGTATACTACTATTTGAAAAGAATTATAATTACTTTTATCATAATATATGTTTAATAGCTAAAACCTGTCAATTCTGCTGCTATTTTATAAATTTTTCATTATTTTTCTCTTATTCAGTAATGGAAAAAACTGAATTTCTATAATTTATCTATAGTTTCAGGAGCCCTCTTAGCTCCTACTAAGCTACTGTTTGTTAATAAAAGCAAGAGCTTTTAAATATAAAATAATTATGTAAATATTTTATTTTTTCGCCAAATATTGTGCAATCTATCATTACAATTATTATTTACATCAGTACGTTTTAAATTGGTTTGTTAACTTACTGTTAATGATTTTAAAGTAGGTAGGTACTAGAACTTTGATCGTCTTACCATCTTTTAAGAACAAAAACTCCCCTCAGATTTTGCTGTCAAAGAAAGCTTTTAGGGGACATTGGATTATATTACATTTTTGACGAATTTATTAGCTATTTAAAGTTCGTTAAACAACTTTTTCGCCAACATCAAAAGCATTGGTCTACTGCATTTCAACTGTCGTACGACGTTCACTTAAAAATTCATATTTTATTGCTTACCACAATACAATAAAGATTAAAGTAAAAAATGGATGTTTTTCCTTACGTATTTCGATGTAGGTCCGATGTAATATTATGCATGCCACAATAATGAACACAAAATACCGAACTCATAACTATTTAGTAGACTCTTGAAGAATTCGCATTGAGTATCGAATATTTACATTGGATTTATGAAGCTTGGCTAATACCTTTATTTGATTGTCGTCGCGATTAGTTCAGCGAGCTTTTGTGTCGACGATTAATAAATACCAACTAATGTCAAATAAAATTACTTTATGTGATTGCATCTTGTCGTTCTGTTGATGCTGTTCCTTAATATTCATTATTTATGTGTTTTATATGTGCTGATTAGAATTCGATATAAATTTCATAATTGTCTAATTATTATTGATCATTTTTTTTAGTATCTATTAAGAGCTATGAGAGCTTTTAGAACTAAGTCTGTAAGTTTTCCAGTTATAAAAATATAGCAAGCAAGAGTAAATTAATAAGTTTTGTAGCTTCAATAGTCTAAGAGTATTGAAGAAAATGAAAGGACTCTGTCTAGGTGTAACGACTTACCCGTGAGGAGACGGGTTAAAATACTACCCCCCTCTGTCGCTAGGAGAGCATCTCGTAAGAGCCGAGTAACCCAGCACCCCCTTGGTCCGACTGGCTTGCGACCACCAGCATGCGATTCCGACTACCAAGTGTCATAGACGCGTTTCGGTTGAGCCGTATGTGGGCCAGATTTACCCCTCCCTCTCCCATCCCATTAATGCTGCGGATCTAGTGGACTCTGCGTTCGCTCAGGATCAAAGACAAAACAAGAGAGAGTATCTCTGTTGTTTGCCGATGTCCATGGGCGATGGTGGCTACTTACCATCAGGTAGACCATCTGCTCCTTTGCACTTTAGCTACCATAAAATAAACGATACTTGCCTTTTTCACACGCCGTCTCGCACTTGACCCTTTATTTAAAATCGAAATTAATAGATGATAATATTTTATACAGAAACGCGGAAAGTTTTTAAATGAATCGCATATTATGATCAGTTTGTAACGCTTTAAGACTTTTAAATATAAAAGAGATTCATAATATGAGTAAACAATATTTTCACTAATAGAATCTATACATTATTTCGTACTACAAAAGAAGTGCCAATGAGATGGAAATAGTGAACCTCCCACACGAGCGGGACTGTGTGCGAGGTGTGGGTAATATTAGAGAGAATGCATCAATTAGGGCGATTACAGGCGATATCTGCACATCCTGTCTGCATCGCGTAGGAGGCTGCGTGCTTGCAATGCTTTGTTATGAAAATAATTGTGATGCTATATTGATAATATTAGAGAAATAACTATTGTTATTATTAAATTATAATGTTTAAATAACAGCTTTTGTTTTTAATCCTACTAATTGTAATAATATTCTAGTTATTGTCATAGAATGATAGAGGAATGATAACCATTATTGCACTCCAATACGTATGCACATGCAATTTAGACAGAAAGCTGGGCAACCCCGAGGACTTATGGCCAAGGTCTAACTTAAAGGTTTTTTATATAATTATTACGCTCCCCTTTGCTGCCTAAAAACTAACTACAGTAGATAATAAATTAAACTTGCAGTACAAAGTAAGCAGTGATGGCCCAGTGGTTGAGACTTCAAGTCTTACTCGGGAGGTCCGAGTTCGATCCCCACACCGGCACATACCTCTGACTTTTCTGAGTTATGTGTGTTTTAAGCAATATATTTAAATATCACTTGCTATAATGGTGAAGGAAAACATCGTGAGGAAACCTGCACTCCAGGGAATTCCCTATAGTTCTCAAAGGTGTGTGAAGTCTGCCGCACTGGGCCAGCGCGGTGGACTAGGGCCTAATACCCTCCTCATTCTGAGCAGGAGACCCAGCTCAGCAGTGGGCCATTGACGGGTCGTGGTGAATGACGTGGACTTTAAGAAGGGTGACCACGGCACTATAATACTAACTTCCATGTACACTACACGAAAACCAGAGAGACTGACACTAAACTATTACACTAAACGTTATATATTGTCTACGTGTGGGTATAATTGAAATAATATAAAAGGTAGTTCCTTTTATATTAATTTGTGTTGCTAACTTTGTATAATCAATTTTATTAATGTGAGAGTTTGGATGTTTGTTACTCAATCAGATAAAAACTAAACGGATTTCCATGAAACTCGACACAAAGTTTAAAACCTAGATTAACATATATGCTACTTTTATACCGGAAATTTCATAGCTCTTGAGGAATAATAACAAAATATATTAATTGAACTGAATACCTTTATAAGGCAACATATTGAAAATTAAAATATTTTTTTTAACCTCGCTAGTAAAAAATGTTTTTTTGCCAATAATTAGATTTAGTTTACACAATCTCAGGAATTTTAACCAACTCCATTCGAAAAATTATGTCATTATGTAGCTTTATTATAACCTACGATGTTTATAAAAGTGTAATTGCGTTATTTTTGTACAACATTGTGAACACAATGCCTACGTGTGTTTAAAAATTATGTACTAACGGTGTACCTAACTGTGAAATTAGAGAAAACTTCCATACGTAAATACGAATATTTTTTGTTTTATGGTTTTATTCAACTTTGATTAACTTACGAGCGAGTAAGACATGTAGTTGTTACGTATCGTAAGTGAGGGAGTGTGCATGACTACGAAGAGGTATATTTATCCTATTCTGCTAATTATACTGTATATTATATTCAAAAAGATTTTTTAAAATTTTCCTTAGAAAACTCTAATTATTTCATTGGCTAATAAAAAGAAAAACCAACAAACACTATTCCACATTCATAATATTATTGTGAATGTTTCTAGAATATACGTGTATACTACACGTTGATGTGATGTCAGAAATGTTTATTTCTTTGTTACTATACACACTCTAAAACCACTACACCCATTTTAACATTATGCTTTATACAGTTTAGTTTACACAACTGTTGAGTGAAAGCTAATCGGTTAAACTTCAGATTAACGTTGTTTTTTATCGAAGTAGGTATCCGAACCAGTGACCAAATTTTCGCAACTAATATAAGCAATGTGAAAGTAACATTTAATTACTAACAAAGTTCGCAATGAGCAATAACAAAAATAATAAACATGTCATTAGGTCATGCGTGGGCTGCCTTTTTCTTGATATCATTCTCACTCGATAATTGTTACGCTTGTTTTGACTAAGCTAAAGGTGTTTTGATTTTGATGAGATCAGCTGAGAGAGTAAGAAGTTGGTAGGAACTATATCCACTTGTTTACAGCAAAATCGGTTAATACAATTAATTTCCATCAACTTGTTCTAATTTAAAAGGCTGTATTTGTACAAAATAAATTATCTTAAGCTAATTGAATTTTTTTAGGCACATACTTTATTGAACATATTTTAAATTTAATATTTACAAAAAATATAACACTATTAAAGCCGCAGAAACAGAAGTCGTTTGTAAACGAGAAGCTTCAAGTGTATCCTCACATATAGCATCCCACACAAGAGATCTTCCTAGCTTCCACGGAACGAGCGTCATTCCATCAGGTCTCTTGCCATCGCTACGCTCCAAGGCGTTTTGTTCTAAAATAGCTGGTACTTAAGCTGAGACAAGAGACCTGCGAATTATGTCATTCAAGGAAGTATGACGAGAGAAACGGCCTGCATTCTATGTGCAAGACAAACCATCATGTCCGTATTCGTCCACAGCCTCTCCGCAGAGACATCAATGTGGTTGATTTAACTTGGCGTCAAGTCGTAAGCCTACTGGATGAGATAATCTAATAATGTGCTGATGTGAGGTGAAGGTAACGCTTGTAGCCAGTATACAGATTCTTTGGTAAAGACAGCTAGGAGGCGTGCGCGTTAATTAATGGACACAGAAGAACTTATAAGATTATCTCTTACGGTACCGCACAGTATCCCATGCCATTGTTAATAGTCTGTACTTACTTTTAGATATATAATAGGGACGTGACTTAGATAATATAAAAAAAATCTATAAATATATTTAAATCTAGTCTCAAGAATTATATTATAAAAAGTCTTTCAATCTTCTAATCTAAAAGTTGGGAAAACAGAAGCTTTTATTTCATTTATCATTTACAAATAACATTATATCATAATTCGTACATACTAACTGTGTGTATAATTTTAAGTCCCTTTTTGTGAATATGGCTTATCTTTAAAATCAATAAAAATTAGATCATCTGTAAGTGATACAAATCGATGGATGACATAAGACTCGTTCGACCTCACGTGAACTTAAATTATGTTGTAGCCTTGGACACTGTAGCGACATCCGACAAAAGATTCATTTATTAATAAATGCCGCCAAACCTTTGATATCAATAAGTAATATTTTAATGCTTTAATACTATTGTTAATATCTTGATACAATGATTATTTTTGGATTAGTTAAACGTGGAGTACGTTTAAAAGAGTATAAAATCAAATGTATTTACTTACCAGCGACTCGCCTTGGTTGCGACCGAATAGTAATGAGAATAAAATTGCAAAAAAAATATTATTTGCAACATACTTCCGACTTGTCCTCGTTTCACTATATCACTACAAAAAAAGAATTTTATCAAAATCATTTGATAAAAAGTTTTATCGCAATCGGATAATCGAACAAAAATCCAATCAAATTCCTGTAATTATGCCTTAAAAAATTGTGAGATTATGTGCTTACATACATCCGGCAATTTATATTTATATAGATTAAGACAGAAGAAATCCTGTCGGTGAAAAGTTTGAACCTACACATCATCAGGTTAAGGAACTACAAGTCCAAACCGCTAAACCTCGGCTCCCTTTTGATGTGCGCGCGCTCGCAAATCACAAATCCAACCAAGATTAACATCCATTATTTTGCATATTATTGACATTTACTACCACACCGCTTTATTTATTTATGCCCAGAGTTATTTGGGAAGTATTTTTTGAAGTTGTCCACATAAAAATGTTGGTAGAAAACAAAACGAGTGTGATATTTATGGCTGGGCCGATGTGTGTCAATGCAAAATTTATATTGTTGAGAGCTGATTTAACTTCGTATATTTTTTTGAAATACGGTCTTTGTGATGGTCCCAGTGGTTTCATATAAGGATAATGAGATATACTGTTAGATTATAGAGATAAGCCGCGTTAATACAAAATGCCGTTATTATAATTAAGACTTTTTGTTATATATTTTAACAGCGTATATATGTCAGCGCGTAAGTTAGGATTAAGTTTACCTAACCTTAGGTTTAAATAGTGAAACTAAGCATTGGAAAAGAATGTTAGAATTCTGTTAAAAGGCCTTGCAACCTACACCTTGGTCACTAGTCCAAGGCACTGCTATCGGTTCAGTAGGAGTATCTTTTTTTTGTTTACCCGGAGGAATCTGTTTACAGATACCTACACAAGCGGGGACTTTGGAAGGCTATGCGACGTTGGAGCTACTGACCCTGTAGGAGACAGTCCAAAATACTACCTCTGAAGAAAGTAGCCCGCTCGCTAAACCATTCGGGGTGTTCCTCTACTCTGCAATAGTAACGAGGCCACGGGATATGAAAAGCGCTCCGCGACCCCGCCATCAGCCATTCAGTATCAGACCCTCTTCTGGGGGACCGAGCTGACGAGTGCCCCCCCCATCTCTCCGCATAGTGTCGCCCCGGCCACTAAGTGAGGTCAGCAGAATCCCCGTCTGCCACCCATAGGTCCATTCGTCGACATAGTCCTTATGGCGGTAGCGAGGCTACATAGGCTCGACGCCGTCGACCGCCTCTTCCTCGATGCACGGGGTGAGAGTTTATATCACACTCCCTCACCCTCTCTGCCACCTCTTTAGCCGTCATCACGGTCTCAGCGAATACCGCGACGGCATTCCATTCCTGCTCGCCGCCGACCATGGCCTGGACTAACGCTGGCAACGAAAGGTCAGGCCCGATGACCGAAGCTAAGACGACGCGAGATTCCTCCCAGGCGGAACAGACTTGGTGTCCTCTGCGCCATCCTCAAAGTGGTGAAATATGGTTGTCGGTTCTCTGCGCACCACCCGACACAGATACCGTCCGAAGCATCCGTGCCCAGTCAGTAACTGTGTCAGACGATACGTGAGGGGGCCGAACTTACGGCCGACCCATTCTTTGAGTATGAGTATGAGCTCCTGGGTTACCACATCTATCCATCAACACCTGCAGCAATTCCGCGCTTGCAATCGGTCGCCACATCGCGATTACTTGCTGTGGCGGATCTCCTCCATCTTCGCTCCGCGCAAGAGAGCGTCGCCGGTACACCGCCGCGAGAGCCTCGGCTTCAAGGTCCAAAGAAGAAGGAAAAAAAGAAGGAAACCAAGCAAATAATTATACTATCAAACACTTACAAAATCCTTCACAATGGAGTCCCAGCATCAAGACACCACACCACCTGTACAGATATAACGGCCGCCAGACAATTGACAACTGGCTAAAGTCTATCGGAACAGAGGATATATATTGTTTTTGAAATAAAATGCTAATTATTCTATTCAATCAGACTAAATAAAATCACTTTTTTGGTATTCGTTTAAGTTGTAAAACTTGCACAATTGTAACACTTTCGTAAGAAATGCGTTATGACTTCCGTTGACCTCACTGACATTTGTCAAAATAGCGTTTAGTAAAACTTACAGTAATTAGTAGTGGAGTAGGAAGTAGTCTGATAAATACACTGAGGGTGTGTAGTATTCTAGTGAACACAGTGACTAACGTAAAACCTATTAGTCTTATTTATCACAATATAATATTGAGTTTTCTTAAAAAAGGAATGAGGAGGCTTAAAATTAACTGTGTATCTAAATTAATTGACAGTTTTGAAATATTTATTCACACTCTAAGTTTCTCACATCATGAGACAATAAAACAGATATGGCAAGGCTTTAATTGATTTTCTATAACCTATATTCTTAAATGGACATCACGCCTTAATTCTTAAATAAGATAGTATTAATATATAAATTAATTAAGAGATATATTTGTTTTTTCGTATGAATATTATAAAGGTAAATTTTTTGAATCCGATATAGGGAATATTTTAATAAAAATAAACCATTTCATAGTCAACAGTATGGTTTTACTAGGGGTAGGTAAACAACAGACGCTGGAGTTGCACTTTTTAAGCATATTTATGACGCATGGGAGGAATCATAAAATGCGATTGGTGTATTTTGTTATTTGTTCAAGGCCTTTGATTGTGTTCAACATGAAACTTTTTTATTATGGTATAGCTGACGTTTCACTCTCTCATACCTAAATCAAAGAGTCCAGAGGATTACTATTAATGGTGTAAAATCTTCTGAATCTTTGCTACAAATGGGCGTTCCACAGGGATCCATTTTAGGCCCGTTCTTATTTTTGATTTGTATTAATGATCTGCCATACTATGTGAAGAATTTGTGTGATATTGGACTTTTTGCTGATGATACATCTCTTATATTTCAAGTGAACAGAAATAAACATGATTACGACGATGTAAATAGTGCTTTATCGTAGGTACTTCAGTGGTTTGCGTTAAATAACTTAGCATTAAGCTAAAAAGACTAAATGCGTAGAGTTTGCTTTACCTAATGTTAAAAAACAAAAATTTAACCTACTGTTAAATAATGAAATTTTAGATGTGGCAGACTCGATGGTATTTCTGAGTATAACTTTCAAACATTCAAAACTCCAGTGGAACCCTCATTTATCACCTCTAGCGGGCAGACTCAGCTCAGATGCCTACGCTGTGAGGAAAGTCAGACAAATGACCAATATCAATATTGCTAGGCTAGTTTAGTTCATTTACTTTCACAGTATTATGTCTTATGACATTTTGCTGAGGGGTAGGGCCGCGGACATTGAATCCATTTTTGTACTGCAAGAGAGAGCTGTTAGGGCCATTTATAATCTTAGAGCACGAGATTCACTTAAAGATGTTTATAAACAAATAGACGTCCTTACAGTCTCATAAAAATACATATATTGTAATATTTTGTTCATTTAGCAGAATATCGATTCGTATTCAAAACACAGTGTCAAACATAATGTTAATACTAGAATTAGAAATAAACTTGTAACGCCTTACTTTCGCCAACAAAGTGAGTAATAGTTTCATGGGGCTTGGTGTTCACATCTATAATAAGATTCCACAGTCTATATTAGATTTGCCACTTAAACAATTTAAAACTCGTATCAAGAAATCTTTAATAAATAAAGCATACTATAATGTACAGGATTACTTAAATGATGAGAATGCTTGGAATCTAAGTGACGTTGACTCTCAAGCTAAATGATTTCTATAACAATTTATGTATACATGGCTTTTTGAAAAGAGCGACTGTTGAGTTTCTGGCCGACTTTTCTCAACAGAAAACTGCTTTCTGAGCTGGTGGTAGCTCCAAACAAACTGACTGACCGACCAATTTTTGACGTATCAAAAGTAGTTTTATACAAAAGTCTAATTGAAATAAAATATTTTGGGATTGAGTTTTAATACTTCATATACCTACATACGTCTAAAAATATAATAATATATATATAGAAAACAAACATATATAAAATACAATACAACAGACACAAATCTGAAAAAACTGCTTAAAACTGGAGATTCTCAAAGTAGCCTATATCGAACCCCAAAGGTCGATGATAAGTTATAGGGTGTTTAGGTTAAATAAAAATGAATTGGACCTTCAAGTTTATGATGTGTCTTTAATATTTAACCATTGTAAGACCGTCTCTAAATACATTCTTTTTTGGCCCCGAAATAATTTGGATAGGAAAACAGCGATATATAGGTACAAACAACATAAAAACACACAACTGAAAATAAATTTTAATAAACAAGTCAAAATATTTTGGATGAGGAAAGTCATCAGTAAAACCTAGTAGTTTATAAAAGTATCAATTAATTATTCATTAGTGACATTAAAATTTAATGTTTGTTTAAGAGGCGTCCAAATCAGAAGCATGACATCATCTCGAGAGGAGTCAAGTGGTGAAAGTTAATTAGTATAATGACGCAAAGGATCCACACCTATAAGGCTATATGTACTAATGTCATACTTTGATCCGGACATTAGATATATATGGATTTTGTAAAAAAAAATTAAATAATTTTAACTGAAATAGGGCACAGCAGGAAATTTCCTACTCAAATATGGAGCAACCCGACTGGGGTAGTACCTCGACCTTACAGAAGCAGTGTTGTATTCCTGTTGGTGAGTAAGGTGACCAGAGCTCCTGGGGGGAATTGTGGATAGAGTCGGCAACGCGCTTGCGATGCTTCTGTTGTTGCAGACGTCTATAAGCTACGGTAATCGCTTACCATCAGGTGAGCCGTACGCTTGTTTGCCGACCTAGTTACATAAAAAAAAAATTATAAAGTGTGATTATATTGATAATTAAAAAATATTTTTTAAAATCTTTAATAAATATGTCTATTTGAGACAATGCCATTTTATAAATAGATGCGTTATACACTAACATAATAGTAGCTAAATAGTCGGCAATGTAATAATAATATAACAAGTAAATAATCATCTACATATTAGGCTTCTACGTACTTAGGCTCTACGAAAAGAAAAAGAAAGAAAACTAACATCAACCAAAGTTATTACAAACGCAAGCTTTGATGATGCAGTTCCACAATTATTCACTCTCGCTCGTTCATATACACAACAAACAAGTATATATAAACAAGTCTTTCTCGCTTGCAAGAATAAGATTTGAATAAAATACAATAAAAACAAATTATTTTTGTTGTCTTACTAATATTATAAATGTTAAAGTTTGTATTTTTGGATGTTTGTTACTTAATAGTACAAAAACGGCTAAATGGATTTCAATGAAATCTATACCCTGGATTAACACACAATTTTATCCTGGAAAATTTCAGTTCCTGTGGGATAATAATAAAATATATTTACTGTTGTAAGCGCCCTAATATTTTTATTTAGAATCAATATATTGAAAATAAAACGTTTTTTGATAAATCTAAGTATTATACTTAGTAAATTGCAATAAATAAATTATAGTCCTTATGAATGAAACGAAACTTTATTGAAATGGAGAAGTATTTTATTCATTCGTTGCCATTTATAAACATCTTACATTAATGCTTTTTATGTTGGTTAAATTGTGAATAATATGTAAATCTTATAACCTCAACTAGGCGATAACTTAGTGATCTATTAAACCTACTAGGAACTTATGCTTTGTTATATAAAAGCTGTATTAGCTAAACAACATCATTCTACAACTGATGATTTAGTACTAGTTGGCACAAATGACAACATTATAGTATTTTTAACAAGCACTTACATCTGCAGAGGCTATTTACCACAATTGGTACGTTAGACTCCGCCCACATACGACTAAGTCGTTCACCGTATTGGCTACTGATTCCTACTCCTAGGTTCCGCAATTGATTCCGTTACACATTTGTATTGAGTTTGCGTATCTATTACATATTCTTGGCATACTGAAAATAGTTATACTAAAAGTGGAGCAATAATTTAATTTTTATTATCTATTCTGGCTTTTAGATCTTGTTTATTGTACTGTTGTAAGACATTCCTACATTAAAAGAAAGCTTAATGATTACTGATAGTATAAACTATGTAGTAATCATAAACAATAAATTTAAAATAATATAGCCGTTTAAATGTACGGTTAACTCTTATTAATATCGACATCAAGCTTCTCTTTTAGTCAAAGTTTATGTAGAGATGGAGTTCCTAAAGAGAAAGGTTAGATTTATAATTATCATTATTCTATTTTCTATTAAGTATATCAATTACAATAGTGTAATGATGTTTGTGAGGTAGTTTATTACTCAAGGATTCATATAAACTTCTGTATTTCAGTACCTTAACTTCACAGATCTGGATTTAAGAAGAAAAGAAAAGCAAAGATCTTGTTGAAAGAAGGATGTTTTTACACAATAACATATTGCACACGGATACTTTATAAGCGAAACTAACATATAGAATACTTTAAAAAGTAGGTGTACTTTTAAAATTATCTGTGGTTAGAGTTATCTGAGACAAAGTACGTAAGTACGTACCTTTCACCTTAATCAGGACCCAATTCAGCAATTTCTACAGACATAGTCACAGGCACATACAAGTAAAAAATTAAATTACAAGCACAGTAAAAAAACTTAACGACCTCCAAATCTGTTTTCATTTCCAAAGTGTGTCATTCTAATAAATTGTTTTTAATTCATATTATACAGATACGAAAACCGTTTCATTAATCACCAAACACCTTATTAAGATTGAACGTACCAGATCTGACCGAATTTGCATCCTTTATCGTGCCTTTTGCCCTCCGACCCGTTACCTTTACCGTTAATTATCGATATTTGAATGCAATAACGGTTACACGACAGTTAAAAAGTGACGCACCACTCGTCATTCGATGCATCGATACATAATCTTGCGTTGGTTACTGTATCGTTTTATTTGTAGCGATTCCATTAATGTGACATTAATACTTAGTATTTTAACAATATTATGATCATATATAATAAAATTGCGTTTTTCCATTCTTTTAAAGTACTTACGCAACCTCTTTACAAATTAAAAGTCCTTGTGTTCCTCTAGGTCTATAAACAAATAGTAAGTGATTTGGAAGACTACGTGGAAGATCAAAAAAAAACGACACGATTGCCTGGGCCGTTTTTTAAGATCACATCGACCCGTAATTCTTTTTTCTTTTATGTAGAACCATTGCAACTCGTCATCATTTAAAAACACTTGTATTTTTTTGTCCGTGAATTCCCGAGTAAACAGCCCCTAAGGAGTCACGGGCCCATCCTGAAAAACATTGTGCCAGCTAATCGGATATAAAACACAAATCTAAATAGTGTTTCGACCAAATCGCTCTATCAGATATTAAGTTTTTTTATTATATAGCAAATATAAAAAGCTGCTTAAAAATATAAATATTAAGTATATAGCTTGATTATTTCACTTATTTGATTCGAAATCAAAAATGCCTTTAAGGATTGACGTAACAACAGGTTTTAAAATAAAAAAAAATATATTATAATTTGAATAGTAGCGACTATCAAAATGATTCGCTTTAGTACTTATAAGTGTATATATGTAGTTATTTAGTTATTTAGTTATATTATCGACTTGGCACCGCTAACATCCATAATGGCTCCGTTATTACGATTTTACAGCCGGACTACCAAATTAAAACAAGTTTAAAGTTGTAAAAATTATTAATATCCATGTAGAGAGATAAAAACACGAGGATGCTCGCTATATTATAGTTACCGTTACGACGTCAACGGTTACATCATTCTCACTAATCGAAAATTCACAACATGCGCTATCTTAAATTTCAAGCCTTTCAAAATGAATCACATGCAAAAATAAGGCACCCATGATCGAACTTCAATTTTGCGCTTCTGTATAAAGAAAACACTTTTACTTTTTTATTGTACAATTTTCTCACGGTAGGCCACTGACTAATCTCGCAGTGGTGTCGGGCCCCTCAATTATGACGTCATAATGGCGGGTCCACTTATGTTTCTTTTTTAAACATCAGTTTTTAATTTAGTGGCGCACAGGTAGTGTATCTTGTTAGCTCGGTTTGGCAAACATTAGGTCCATTTAGATTGGCTTGATAACGATTAACACTAAAACATTTTGTTGAGTTGTTAAGATTCAGAGTTAGCTCTGTAATTTATTGATGCAGATATAATGAGAACATTCTCGTACTATTATTTTATCTTTTTATATCTGAGCCGTTGTTATAGTCTAAAGGCCAAAGCGTACCTAAATGCTTATATTAAAACATAAATATCAAAACGTTTATATTATGCGTCTTTTCTTCTTATTTTCCTATTTTAATTGTAATTAGTTTCCTCATTTCTTTATCATATTAATATAAAGCTTTGTTTTACATTATTTTAAATTAAATAAAACAAATAATGATTTAGTGTCGAGATAGTTTTAAAAACATTGATTTATAGTATAGTAACTTATTTTGTTAATTACATACAAATGATATTAACATAGAAATACAAAAATGTTTCATTTAATAAATTAAAAGGGAAACTGCTAAACTTATCTGCAGACATCTGTAAAATTAGACTCACCACGCCATTCCCACATCTAACGATAAGGTTAAAATATAAAGTCCTCGTAGAACTTTATGCGCGACGGAACCACGAGATATTTCTTGCTTTATGCTTACATACAATGGAGTTAACCCTGCATCGTCTATTACGAGCCAAGTGTCGAGAGTACAATCGCGAGAAGATATAAATAAGTATAACTGTCCGATATAACCAAGGAACTCCATTCCGCTGAGCAACCAACGCATAAAGTTTTGTACGACTCAATAAACATATTTTCAATTTTAGTGGCAACTGTCTCTCTCTGTTCTCTTTACGCCTAATAAGAAACACAAATGGTTCAATTAATAAATTATATTTTATTTATTATTATTTCTGTTTTTATTTATGCTTATAAACTTTTTATTGCATCTTTGACTAAGAGGTTGAACCTTTTTTTATTTATTAAAAATAGTAAGGTATAGACGTATCAGTTAGACCGGATCACTAAGTCTTAAAGAGGTCGATATCGGCCCCCAGTTTTCAGCGTGGCCAAGTAGAAGAAAATAAGGATTAGAGGACGACAACATTTAGAAATTTGTTAATATTAGAGAGTAGTAATATGAGAAAAAGAGGTCTATCTTCAAGCGAAAACATTTTAAATGGTATACCATTGAAATAGGTTTGAAAACCTCTAAACTAGATAAAAGATTATTCTATTATTCTTTATTGATCGATGATGGTTTGTAATCAAAGAATTATGATGATGAATTAATCATTCATAACTTCGTAATCTTATAAAACCCGGCTAAGTCCGGCTTGCCCTCTTATTATTAACGTATAATTATTGCTATACAAAATAACTAAATAAGCCTAATACAATCATCGCCATAAATCACATCAATACAACATCCACAATATTAATTCCTTCAAAAGCAATTTGCCTAATAAATAGTCGATGTATTAAATGATACGCATCACTATAAGCAAATACGAATATATTGCTAAAGGCAGTTTACTTCACAAACAAGCAACATAAAATTTGTTACCACGATGATGGATCGACATCAGAGATATTATGAATATAAACTATCGTATCTGGATATGGATACATTTTTTAATAAGCTGTTAATTTCGTATAGTTCCAGTTCTGCATAAAATAGTGACCGGCTATGATTAAGCAATAGAAATAAAAGTGTTTATTATAATAAAGTGTGCATAATTTTATATTTACGAATATTCGATAGTTTTGGTTAAGATTCACCCGTGAGGGCACAGGTTAGAATACAATTTCCCTCTGTCGCTGGGAGAGCATCTCGTAAGAGCCGAGTAACCCAGCAAACCCATTGGTGGTAGGGGATCTGTGCCCCGACTGGCTTACTACCACCAGCATGCGAATCCGACCGCCAAGTGTCTCTGACGCGTTCCGGCCGAGCCGCATGTAGGCCAGACCTAGCCCCTTCCTCGCCCATCCCATTACTGCTGCGGTTCCAATGAACAGCAAGTTCTTGTTCGGGGTCCATTAAAACCGCAGCATGCTTCTCTTCGCTCCCCCTTTTCATTCTATCTTCAAGGCGGCAACGCATAGACAAAACAAGAAATACTCTCTAGTTTTGTCGATGTCCATGGGCAACGGTGGCCACTTTCCATCATGATTTAAGATTGTCCTTTTCTAAATATTAATAGTAGCAGTTTTCCCGATTATTCCTATAATACAGTTTTAACTAATAGAAAGGTCGATAAACAAGGATGATGTACATACTATGATATATAGTTCAAAATGGCTGATTTGCATTCGAAACTGGGGCATGTAGGATATATAGTTCAATGGTTGCTATATTAAAATTTTATCGCATTTATTCAAGTTACTATAATATTATCAAGTATCAATAAACTTTGATTTAATATAAACTTTATTGCTAAGGCTTGTGTATTTAAAGGCAGTTGTTGTAAAATTTAACTTATTCTGAGTACAAATACATCTACGCTTTAGTTACCATGAAGACATTTAAAACATAATGAATTTAAAGTAATTGATTTTAATAGAAGTGTTCATCCCTTTTTTCTTACCTTTAGGTGTTAAGTTGCCAAATATTATTTATTAATGCTACATAATATTTTCTCTGAGAATTGATACATTATACACCAGTCAGTTATACTTTTGTATATAATATATAAATAATGATACAAGAAATCCTTATGAGTTACACCGTACACGGTGTGAACAAGCACTACTTCACCAAGCACAAGTAAGCACACACAAGATTTCGCAATCGCTTTAAGTTATGGCGGTAAATCTCGTTGACACGTCAGCTGACTTATGGCCTACGCAAATCTATCTTTTACTAAGCACTATAATATTCTACCCACAGATAAAATAATAAAAAAAATATTTAATTTTGATTGAAAATTTGGTGCAATAATAGATAGGATAAAAATAAAAGAGATTTTCAAAGCTTGCGTAAATTATAACTTTTTCTATTGTGTTAATAAGTACTTGAGAAGATAAATATTGCAAACCCATACATGTATTTAAGGATTATTTTTTTTTAAATAACCTTAATATCATATTATAATCAATCTTATTCCCAAAAACATTATATGGTAAAGCCCTTAGGCTAATAATGAACATTAAAACTTCTACTATAAATTCTCATATACTACTATGATCTAGATATTGTTATTGTTACGACGGCCTTCATCTTAAATCAAGTACCCCAAGTGCAAATAAGTATACATAAAGTACTGCAATCGCACATAAATTGTGGCAGTAAACTTCGTTGATACGGAAACTCGTTGAGACTATCTAAGAGCATGTTCACACTAATGGTAATATTATAAAAATATATAATAATCGCACAAGTGGAGCGAAGGTACAAAAACAAACTATATAGGGCAAGTCCATTTGCTTTGCACTTGTGTTCGTGCAGTGTTAGTGTTTGGACGTGTGTGACAGATAGTAGACAAGTCTACCCAAATTGTTTCTAATTTCGTAGTATCCAATTAGTTGAGTACTTACGAGGAAAGTACATAAGTGTTCAAACACCACATACTATATGTCGGGGATTTTAATGATGAGAAGAAAGGAGGAGAGGGAAATATTGGAAAACACTACAAGAGGTGATGAGATTGAATGGAATATTGGGTGAACGCAACGTAGATACTTCTACTGAACTGATAAATAATCAAATATTATGATCTCTAAGAATTACGAGAGAAACCTAAGCAGTGCCTTGGACTTGTGCCCAAGGCACAGACTTAAGACTTATCCTTTAAGTGATCACAACACTCGCCTTCACTGCTCAGGCTGTCTTTTTAAACCAAAGGTTAAACCTGCATAAACCCAACCTAACACAAGACGTGGCAACTACATTTTAAGGTACTCACGTGACCTTAATCGGTCTGCACTAACACAACACTGTACTTGACACTTCACTAGCACTATCCTGAGACTACTTCACTCAACTACATTAACTAAGACTACAGTGAGATTGTCGATGGCATATAAAGAGTCGAGACTGTCAAAATGACGGAAGTGACTACTACCCTACTCCAGCGCCATAGACGATGATAACAATTCGATTATTCGATAATCGTTTACTATTCTCCGACATATAGTACATGATTATATTAATTACATATATTAATATTATTCACTGTTTGTGGCACATGGTATCTAAACCCTTTGAAATATGAGGAGCCAGCTAAGCAATTAAATAAGTAGAAATGATGATTTTGAGGTAAACCTATTAACATAGGTCATTCAAGACGATTCTCTTAGTATGGTGCCAGATGTTATGCAGAAACGTTAAAAAAGAACAGTTTAAACAAAAATTGCAATGTATTATTAAGTCGCCAGTGTACAAATAATTCTTATATAATACAACTGGTTTCATTCAGTGGCCCTTTCCATTCACTGCACAGCTTCCCCATCGAGCTAAGTATCGCATGATCTTCTCACCTCCTATAACGTTATCTGGAATATAATGTTTAACTTATAAATCATAAATCAATCTTTACGGACTTCGCCCACATTATCTATTATTACATTAGAAGCATAAATACCACATAATTTTTATGAATTACAATTACAATATACATTTAAAAGAATTTAGCTAGCAAAATTGTATAGAACCAATCTCGCAACAACTTATGGTTTTAATGATTTTTAAATTTAATTTAAAATATAAAGTACGCATGTAGGCACTTAAAATACATGAATTCGTTAACCTTTATTATAAAATTTACTTAAAAAATATATTTATATCACTATAAAAAGCACAATCAAGAAGTCGAAGGATGTTCTATTTAAATGAAGAGATAGATGGTTAGTTTTTTAAGGTTTTTTATAGTTGTTTATAGTGCCCATTATGTAATCAGTAAATTTTGTAAATTAATAATAATCATCATAACACATTCTGTTCATGAAGAGCCTAAACAATTTAAAACTTAAATATACGTAAATTGTATATTTTTAACATTACAACAAACTGAAATTGATCAAACTGTATTGCATTCCATACAATGTCAGAATATACGTATAGATTGCAAGTAACACATAAATTTTCTTCCAAATAATATTACATTAGCGCGTACATTGAGCTATGTCGCGACATATTTTGTTACTGGTTGTTAAACTTTATTTCTTTATAAAGTTTTATTATTTTATAAGTGAAGTGAGCCTTTGTGTTCTTTGTTGCAAATGCTAGGTGGTCCTTGCCCGCGACCGTTTTAATGCATCGCGTAATAAAACGCATTATACCAGAGTGAGTAATCGAACATTGTTTATGGGCTCGACCACAATAACGTTGTCATTTCAGTTTTTTCTGTTAACCAGATAAATTACTTAGTCGTGTTCTTCCTGTAATAAAAACGTCTTGTCCTTAATGAATAGTTATTTCGATCGTATCGTGTGATATTTGAAGTCATATGGAATAATGCTGTGTGCGGTGCAGACTGGTGATAGAGATTCATCGTGCGACGTCGAGCGATACACGTGCGGAGATAGCGTGACGAGTTTTGAGATGGATGCACAGATTCAGACCCTTTGACATGGATCACTATGAGAAAACTCCATATTAACGTATTATTATTAATTCTCTATTATGCTTAGCGCATACCATATCGTAGTAAAATTTGGAGGCACGGTCACGGCTAAGTCGAGCAAAACAAATAAGCAAGGCACAGACGGCAACATCCTTTTCTCGAAGCAACTCATTGTCCTTGTAATTGAAATAAATATGTCAAAGTTGTATATTAGGTACTTAGATAATATAATACCTAAAATAACTATCTTGGCGTAAAATTAAATCTCACAACTTTGACAGACAAAATACTTCATTATGAGAGTTGGCTTCTTTTACAGGTTATGTTTTATTAGGATAATGTTGAACAAACTCTACGTAATTATTCATTGACAGTTACAATTTATACAGATGAAGCAATTACATCTTCATACTTATAAAATATTTATTTTGATCCTTAACATGTTTTTAAATGGATATATGGCATTCCGACACGAAACAGTCGTAAGATAGTAAAAACCTACTTAAAATTAATTATATCTTTAAAAGGTAACGTATGACCAAATGCATTAGTTTTCTTATTTATTATTAGAAAGTTGCCTTTCTATTGGAATGAGAAAACAGTTAAAGACTTTCGAGTGCTAACAAGGTTTTAATTGTAAATTAATATAAGTTTGATGTCTTTATTCACTACGTCAACTTGCTTATACATACTTGAATTGTAATAATTTTATTAATTATTTCTACCTAATAATAAATAATTAATAGTAAGACTTGAGTTATAAAAAATGAAGGTAAACCAATTACTTTACCTAATTTGCTTGAATCTTTGTAGCAAAGATAAATAAGAAAAAGGATTTCAACTTTCTTATAAATCTCTAGTTAACTGTATCACAGTCAATTGAGATTTATTGAGTTGACTGATCTATTGACATCACATTAAATATACTTTTTTATGTTTCCTCAATTTATATTAATATTGTAATTAATTATGGGTCCGTAAAGATTTAAGATAACATGGACCAGTTGTTTCCATAAAAATATTATAGGTAAAGGTCTCCTTGATTAGTAAACAGGTTGAGAATATTAAATAAATATTACAAAATAAGTAATTAATTAACTGACTGAAACTTTAATTTATTACAGTCACCAAGTATCGATACTTACACGATATCAATTTAGAAGAATCGATATTAACTTTTATAAGTCGAAAAAACACTGAGTAAGACTGAGTTTAAAAAAAACTTGATACTCGATTCTATTCTATACCGAAAAATTTCGGAAGAAATTGATCGAAAAATACCGTTTCATCTCAACTCAGTGTAAGTCAAAATATAAATATTATCACGCAGGTCCCAAGTCAGAAATATTTACAGTTACTATTGTTTTACTTTTATACTCTTTTAAAATAATGTCATTTCTAGTCCTCGTGTAACGAAGGGACGGAAAGATGTGGGCGATATCCGCTGCCTACTTATTCTAACATTATTATAGTTTAGAAATATAGGAATATACCGTATTGTGCTGTTATTATATACAGCAGCCTTTTACTAATGTATGCCTATAAATTATGATAAAATCTCATTAGACTATTCAGTTTATGATTCATTCAATCATCAAATTATTTTAACAGTATAGTAAATTTATCCCACCATACGCTGTTTTTTTTATATATTAAGAATTGGACAGAGTTTACAATGAATGCTCCAAGGCGGTTTGAATTTTTCAACGAATTTATACATAACTTTATCAAACTATACATTAAAACTTTCCTTATGAATTAATCTATATCTATTGGCGAAAACCGCATGAAAATCAATTTAGTAGTTAACGCGAAAATAGGGGCAAGTTCGGCGTAGGACTTTATTAAGCTCCGACGCTACAACGACGGGGTGTCTGTCCGTCTGATCTGATTTAATAAAATTAGTTCTTTCCTATCTATATTGAAGGCTATCAGCTAATAACGAAATGTAATGATCTTAATATCATCTTTTCATCCAGTTCGCTTGATTTAAAATCTAGTGTAATGTTACTTTGGTGATACTTCTAGCACATAATTATCAACCCTGTAACCAACATCAAGTTGTTGCTGGATACCCAACTCCCACTTATAGAAGACATTTCATGTTTAGGCTAATGATAATATTTTCTTCAGTGGTGGCTAGACATTTAAAAGTTTTTATTTTATTTACTAAATAGTGGATATTCATTGGTTGTAAGTAATTTGGATTTTTATTTAAATTAGTTATTAAATAAAAAAAAATATTTTGTAGTTTATTATTTAACACAATGTGAGCAAAGTCTAAATATCATATTAAAAATTTAATTAGTAGAAACAAAATCAAATTACTTAAACAAAGTCAGGTATATTATACTAATATTTCAAAAAAATTAATACACTAAACACGTATTTTCTTACGCCTATTCAGGTTAAATTAGTGTTGGAAACACCCATAGAGTTTAGTCATTAAAGCACTTGTATTAAATTGCACGCCCTCAGCTCTCATAAACCGCAGACCGTTCGCGGTTCAAAGATTTTAACGCGCACTACAGATTATTTTGAACAAAATCACCACAATAGCCCATCTCACATACAAGTTAGCCTGATGAATAAGAATATTTTAGTATCAATATTCTCCATTTATTTCATAACCAGCGATTTATTTTTACTTCCTTTCAATATCCATAGTTTTAGAAGCCATTACCAACTATATATTAATGATCATATTAAGTATTAAATTTGGAGTCACTCTACATAGCCTAAATTATTCGGAAATAAAGTAGCTTTCTATTACTTAATTAAATATCTTAAAAGGAAATATCTTATTTCCAAAATTACAAACCAATAAGGCTTACAAAAACACACCTCTTTATGATATTTGTAGAGTTAAACTTAACTTGCATAATAAAGTTAGGATAATAAGAATAAAGCGAGCAAGCAGCAAGAAAGAGGTATTTTCGAGGCAAAAACTAGGTTATACTCTACTTTATACACTACTAGCTGTGCCCGTGACTTCGTCCGCGTGGAATAGTGTCTTTCTGAATTGTTATTTAACACCCTTGGGGGTAAAACTTTTACAAACTTTGAATGTCGTATTTATATATATCGAATCAACAGCCTAAAAAATAAGTTTCAAGCTTTTAGCTCTAAAAATGACGATACTTCCATACAACTTTTAATCCCCTCCTTCCAATTTCTTACAACCCTTTTTTCATTAAAAAGTAGCCCATGTCCTTTCTCAGGCTCTAGACTGTATACCAAATTTCATTTAAATCGGTTCAGTAGTTTTGGCGTGAAAGAGCGATAGACAGACAGAGTTACTTTCGCATTTATAATATGTATTAAGTAAGGATGTAAGACTTTGGTCTTCTACTCTATGATATGATAGATGCCCATTGACCAGCCAATAATGTGTTCTTTAAAAACAATTCTGTATTACCGATAACGTAACCGTAAGAGTTATTTGCGGCGTCTATTTCATATGTTATTAATCTAGTACTTCCTGTAGGTTAACAGAAAAATAGGTAAAAGAAAATATAAGTTATTGTTCGGACACATTTCCTGACCGGTCGATGTAGGATAGCGACCCACGCGCTTTCGCTCATAGAAAATCCATAGCTTTGTTTTGTAATGAAATTGTTAGTTTATTTCTTCAAATAAACGACGTCTATTTGTGAATGCAGTAGCCCGACCTGATAAAGCTAGAATAAATGGGTGGTCTTTATAGTGTGTTTATTGAGCATAATCTGAATATGGTGTTATAAATGATGTAGCTCTGTATTTCTTTATTTCTATAGTCTATTGTGACTGCAGCTTCATTCGCGTTAAATTGATGTATACATAGCAATCACAAAGATTTCTATTTCTACAGATCTTTATATGTTGGATGGAATTTAGTACTCTTCATGCTCACTTACTCTCTCTCTTTCTCTCTTCTTTTGCATTGACTTCCTTAGTCAGCGTTTTCGATGAACGCCCTTAGATGATTTGACTTTTAGGAATATTTTTAAAAAATGATCATCATATTTTTACCAATTTACACAAATACTTAAAAAATTATACACTTAAATTTTTCTCATGAGTTATTCTAGAGAAAAAAATATAGAGCTACTTTTCTATAGTCTGTTAGATTAAAGTACTAATAATAAGCGATAAGTAAATGCATTCTCTAACAAGGTTATACGAAATATTTATGACTTGAAAACGATATATTGACAAAAATATTGAGTAATATGACTAATGCGCCTAGCTAAAATATGCTAAAACAATCTCTGTCAATAGTCTTATTTATTTATCTGAAATATTATGTGTCTTGTAGAACACACCTTACATAAATTCTACGAGTGATTTTTGATTATAGCACCTAATATTTATCTAATATTTTCAACAATTATATTCTGGTCAAATATCCATATTTCGATTTACTGCCAGGAAATGAACGTTATTTTTCTATGCAGATTTCTATTGATATTTTTTACAGTCCAATCTAACAACATATATTTCTGCGAGTTAGTTAGGTTTAGGTTCTTAGGAACTTAAACTTAGGTTTAAACAGTGAAACTAAGCAGTGGAGGCGAGTGTTTGAATTATGTTAAAAGGCCTTGTAAACCTACATTTCATTGTAAGAGACTATATTTGATTATTTATCGGTTCAGTAGAGGTATCTACGAAGCGTTTACCCAATAGTCCACTCAATATCATCACCTCTTGTAGTGTTTTTTAATATTTCCCTCTCCTCTTTCCTTCTCATCGTTAAAATCTCCGAGATATATTTAAATATATAAAATAAGAAGTAGCAACTACATTGCAAAGCACTCACGTGAGCTTAATCAGACAGCACTCCCAGCACTAACACAATACTGCACTTAACATTCACTAGCACTATCTAGAGACTATTTCACTCTTTGAGAGACCGAATGGTCGATGCAGTAGAAGTATCTACGTTGGATTTACCCAATAGTCCACTCAATATCATCCCCCCTTTTAGTGTTTTTTCAATATACCCCTCACCTCCTTCCTTTTCATCATTAAAATCCCCGACATATATATACTATATGAGAAGTCTGGATAGAACTGTTTATGCAGCTAAGCAATACAAGTTTCTGAATACATTGTATGTAACGTCTTTTTCTTCATTATTATTTACGTATTGCCTGTGTTTCATTTATTTGAAAGTGGTGACTGGATTTTTTCTTGTAATTTAATTAACAATATTTAGTATGATTTAAGTGCAGAGAAAGCACGAGTATTAAGGAGATCTTGTTCAAACAATTGCGCATAGCACTCGATCCGTTCCGTTAAGATAAACCTACACGAATTAGAAGCTTTCTTGCCTACAATCTGTTTACATGCCTTAAAACAAAAGGCTTATTTTGAGAGCCATTGAAATAATGCAGTGGCAACAAGAAGACTCCGGTTTTTGACTTAAATTATGCAAGTAATACTTAAGTGTACTTGGTTTTGTTTAATCAAGCTCTTAAAGTTACGGAAACGAAAAGATATTATAAACTTGATTGGAATAACTCTTATTTAAATATATTTTTATTATATTTTAATATTTAATTATACTTGTAAATTAAAGTTTTACCAAAATTACTTTGGTTTGTAAAAAAATATACCAAGGAGTTGTTATTCATCCGGTACAATGTAATGAAATAATCTATCTGTAATGATAAATATTCATAGGTTTCGTACTTGCAGATACGATAATTTAAATTACCTTTATCTGGTCATAGTAAGCCAAAGTTATAATTACATCGGCGGAAATTATTATGCTAACAGTGTCAATTTCGATAATTAAATTGGTATACACTATGTACAATATATCTACGGTAAATAGATATGACTTATTAGTTATTACGTAGGTATATAATAAAATTTTTAATATAGTGATAGACACTAATTTAAATGTATCAGATCTATAATAAATTCGTATAGATATAAAAATAGATGCGTGTATGTATATTCTCATTAATATATATATAGCTTGTACTGATTCACTGACTGATTGATCGCCTGTAAAATTTTGTATGATTTTTTTTTTCACTCATGGTTGCGTATAGAGGACAATAATTCCTTCAGAGTAAAAATATGGAGAGAGCTGTATATTGAGGGTTTCAAAGACAGGGGAAGAGCACAGCCAGGGTATTCAAGATAGGTGGAAGGGTGCTCGAACAAAAATAATTTGAAACCTCATCCAATTGGCAGGGAATTGAAAAAAAAACAAACATCTAAACGGAGCCCTATTCCTGCTCTTCTAGCGCGTACTAGTTAGTCTCTAAAACAGGTGAATTGATTGTGATATAATTTTCAGACAATCTTCTGGTTATCCCAGCTATTCTGTGAAGTTTGGTAGATCGAATCTTTTTTAGTCTAATTTCTCTGAATGAAGCGTGGACGGACCGACAAGTACTTCATGAATCATATTTATAGTGGTAACATGTTTTCCAGTGAGAACCAAGATTGACAAGCCTAGTTAGCTTCTATACAGAATTTGAACCTATTGATGACTTTTTTATTATAATTATAATTTTATAGATAATTAGAATTACACATAAAATTTTGCTTGAAGATTTAGAGATAATATAGTAAATTAGTAGCGTTCGTGTTTTTCCCACGGGAACCTAATAGGTATTTTATTAAAGGTATAACTTTACTTCAATTTCATAGTCAAATAAAATCATATAATTTTGGAAATAACAAGAAACTGTGTAAGACCGGTATATATTCGTTACTAGCGGCCCATCCCGGCTTCGCGCGGGTGAAATATTATTTTTAAAAATATATTGGCCCTCCCGCATTTCGGTGCCCACTCTCTTGCCGCTTACTCGCTGCGCTGCGTCGCTATACTGGCCCGTCGCGTCGTCGTGTATTTTTTGTTTATATTGATATTTTTAATTTCGTAATATCTTTTGAATGGAAAGTCCGATTTTAATAATTCAAAAAGTAATTAACAGGTATTGAAATAGTCTTGAATACGAAATAATTTATTTGGATAAGGATTAATACAAAGTTATAGAAAACATGGTCTGATTTTGATAGGCATTTTTATCAACTTTTAAAATGTAAAAAAGTAGTTATAGTGACGTAACTATAATAGTTGGATATATGGTCTCGCGGACTTTTTTGTAGATATTGATACGTTCTATAATATTGTAGAACATTTTTTTGTTCTATCATCAATACTTTTTGCAGCGCATGCGATGAAAGATATTTTATGGCAAATTTTTTGGCACCTTGGGTTGGTTTCCGTGAGATTTCCTAAGGATCTCTAATTTTTTCTTGTAATAAATAAAGCCTATGTTACTCAGGGATAATGTAGCTTTCTAATGGTGAAAGAATTTTTGAAATCGGTCCAGTAGTTTTTATGTTTATTCGTTACATACAAAAATACAAAAATACAAATCTTACTTCTTTATAATATTAGTATAGATGTATGGTTGTAAATGAACTGTAATTACTAAACTTTTTAAAAGGTGTAGATTATTTTATAATAAAATATTACAATTACTTTTTTCCATGAAAATAAAATTATACACGTCACATTGATTCTTAATTCATAGACAGATGAAATAAATTTTATTATTTTAAATATAATAAAGGTTAACCTTAGATATTAATATCACCCTTAAGATATGCTCCTATATTTGATTCCAACAGCTACGTGTTAGCCATAAATCATTTCGACACAATTAATGGTACATTGTCGCGTACACGCCCGCTTTTAATTACTAACTGGGAGTGAGATAAGCCTAAATAGGTAAGTAAATCCTATTTGCAACATTCATTGCATCACCAATTACAACAATAACAAATATTAATATTTTAGCAACACTTATTGGGATATACCAACCAATCAAAAGAATGAGAATACCCCCATTCGTTTGATCTATATATATCCACTGTACCGATGTCTTGGGCCTAATTGGTGACCAAAAAAAAGCGTTCTTTTTAGTTCGCAATCCAAAGTCGAACTAGTTCGTTCTTTTTAAAAATAAATTAGTAAAAATAATAAATAATGGAAAAAAACATCGATATTCTCAAAAGTGAAATATCGATCTTAGAAATATCGATGTTTTTGAACAATATTTTGATATTTCTATCACTATTTGATATTAAGTATATATCGATTTTATATTAGAATCCACTGTTTTTATTAATTACACATTTATTTTTATACAAAACAAGTAGTCATGTATGGATGAAATATAAGCATCCCTAAAAATAATTAATTCCATTTTAAATAATATAAGAACTACAAAGAACTAAGAGCGATATCATCGACGAACTAGTTCGTATAGTTCAACTAAAGGAGCGCTCTTTTGAACTAGGTCGTTCGCGAACTAACCAAGACTACAAGGCAGTCATTCAAGTGATTTCATATTATATAATTTCGGCACACTTTTATCACACAAACCGTCATTGTAAACAAAACAAATAAGCAACTCGAGCGTATGCAATGACAGCGGGAGTGATACTGAACACGGAGAACGCATTTAGTGTCCAACAGTTGGACGCTATTTTTTTTAAATAAACAAAGATAAATATCTAGACATATAAATAATCTAAGAACAAATATAGCTTAGTTTATATTGGAACCTGACTAACTCCTGATTAAATTGTAAATAAGTAGTAACAGTAGTTTCTATCATAGTGTGTAATATCATAGGTATGAGCATAACCTGTTTAGACTTTTAACGATCTTTCAAATCACTAAACTCATACTTGCTATAATAAATCATCAATGAAATAAGCAGCGTATGACATAAAGTGACATCACTAGTCTTGTTAATGACAGTGACAATTACAACAACTTCTATTTATATTATTTATGTAACTTTAAACCTATAAAGTAGTAATAATTCATTTTTACTTGTAATATGAATGAGAAAACAGATATGGTTTTGTTTTCTCAACGCTAAATATTTTTTTATTAGAATTATAAATTAAAAAGTATGGCTGTCAGTATGTTCGTTTTAAAGTGTCAATGGAGCAATACTCTTGCCTGATATTTTTGAAAAATCTTTTATAATGCCATGCCATAAGACAACAATCAATATTAGTTAGTTTAAATTATGAATATGATTAGATGACTTAATTTATCAGTTCATGTATCAGCCTTTTTATTTATTCAGTAATCCCATAGGGTAAAAAAATAAATAAATTTTAGTTACCTCATCAGATAAACTGAAAAATTTAGAAGTTCATACATAAAAGCTCACTTTTCTTTATTATTTACGCCCTTACTTATAAACAGTGATTAATATAATCAATGTCTAATTGACATCTATTTCTTTCTATGTCAACTTTATTAGTATTTGAAAGAAAGAGACAAAACACTGCTTAACTAATCAATTGATTATATACTTTTATAAGTAAACCCATTAATGTTAAATATTGTCGTATCGTATAAAGAAATAAAAAATAAATTACAGTAAGCAAAAAAAGCTTATTATTTTCCTACTTAAATGCTTTTCTAAACTAATTCAGTCAGTCAGAATTAGTTAAACTATGTTTAAAATACATAGTTGTGACCACAGCCTGGTAATTAATGAACAAATATCAATTCTCTATTTTACAACGATTAATCGTATAGTTTAAGATAATTTAGACGTGATTTATGAAAGCTGTAAATAATCTTGTAAGGAAGTCCAGGTGAGTTTCGGACACTGTTAGTTCATCTATGATTCATTCATCTTGTTCAACTGCATATTGAAAATAGAAGTGATTTAATGTAATTTAATTCACTCTATTTGTTTGGTTATATTTTGATCTATGAGCTTATGTAATGTTTAACTACCTTTCGCTTTCGATTCTGCTACGTGATCCATGTAGGTAAACGAGAGGAGAGTTTTCATTTGCATTGATTGTGCAAACTTTTGAATCACAAACTTTAGTTTTTATAATATTTTACCAGCATGTGTTTACTGAAGATTTATCCATTTAAAATGTTTGGTAATCTTAAACCGCTACCGAAACGCTTCAGGTAGCCATGAAATTCGAATGAAAGTGGATACTAACTCCAAGAACTTTGATTTTTTGATACATATCCCATTAATATGCTTACAGATAAATAAAATTGGAGTGTATGTTTGTAATATTTAAATAAATGCTTTTTACTAAGTGCATATGGATGTACACAGTTCAGGTACAAAAACTGATCTGAAAGTCTATCTTTCTTTCTGTCTGTCTGTCAGTCTGTTTGTCCCGGCTAGTCTCTGAAATGGGTGGATCGATTTTGACGGGACTTTCACTGGCAGATAGCTGATGTAACAAAGAGTAACTTAGGCTATTTAACATCTCGCTACGACTCATAGGAGTGGAGCAACACCCGAACGAAGTCGCGCAGGTCGGCTAGTTATAGGTATAACTCTATATAGCATTTAACAAGGTAACTGTCCACTGTTTATCATATATAACGTATATTAACGCGATTTTTATTAATGAAAAGAGCAATAAACGAACGCGGGCTGTTAGTAATAGTATTATATGTAGCAACACTATGGATTAGTGAGTAGTAGTAGTTTTTTTCAAACTATCAATAATTGTAGTAGTAGTAGTAGTAAAAGTAGTCTCGTGCTAGGTATTTCTTATAGAGGATCCCGAGAGTTATTTACTTTCTTTATTTTAATGTTGGGTAGCGAGGTCGATCACTGGATGGTGTCTTGAATCTTGATCATCAAAGACTATTAAATATGTTCTCATAATGTAAAAAATAATATGAATGAACGTAAAAAGCATAAAATTGACGATTTTATATGACAGTATGAACAGTTTGTCCTCATTTATTATGCTCAGTTACCTCGCTTTGAAGGGCACATTTGAATTTCTATTCGCAATCGCACAGTAGATTCAAATATCGAAGCGTGCTTAGCCAGTGACGTCAGCAATGATGCAATCTAATTCACATCAATCGTGTCCCGTCAGATCACGCTTGAAAATTAAACCAAGTGCGAGAAGCAATGTACAGCTGCTGTGGTCCTATACATTTATTCAAATTTTATTAATGATATTTTGATATAAATCTTTCATCTTCTATGATTTTGAACAAAGCTTACTTCATCTACCTGAAATAATAAATTTGAAATTATTGAGACTTAACAAATTTTCACTTTAGCCTTTTTGTTGTTTGAGTTATAAATAAATGTATTCTTCTTTACTAATCTAAAACACACGGTTTTATTGCCCTTTATTCTGATGACCTACATAGATGTATTTTTTTACTAATATATTGAGGTTATGAAGATCTCAAAGTATTTCGATGTTATCGAAATATCTAAATGGAAAGTAATTTGTAAACAAATTCTGTCAAATTACAGGTAATATCGGTGGAAAAAGACATTATTTTATAATCGTGAGACAGTATAAGAATGTTTTATCAATTTTACGATGTTTTAGGTGAGTTGCATTTAAATAAGTAATTCTTGTCAGTTTCTGTAGATGCAGTTTAAATTTTATTTATTTATTATGCGCTTAAGATATGTATAAATCAGTTGTATGATATTTAGTGCAGGATTACTTATCTCTACAATGAAATCTATTAAATCGCAAAGTTAGACTTCTATGTGCATTATAAAGAGGTCCTTGAACACTACACTTCGACCGCAAGCCCCAGACACTATTTGGGCTCCTACTTGACTAAGTTTAAATCGATATCAAAAGACAATAACTGTTTCGAATGAGTTTATCATAGCAATAAAACAAACTAATAAATCAGTTCAAAGTCACGTCAAATGATTCCTAATATATTCAAATTAATTTACATAATTCACCACAAATCAATATATATAATCTATTGTATAGAGTTTAGTCAAACTTACGTCAGATTGGGTGCCGATCGAGTCATCTTATCAGTAAATCTTCGACGTGCAGCTGAACGGTGTTGGAATAAAAACCTGGTAATGAGTTAAAGGAAACTTGCTGTATGTCCTGCACGGCAAAGTAATAGAATTTCTATAACTACATAAATGTATACTTTACAATCTTAACAGTATTAATCTCATGACGACACTAGAGCAAGAGCTTTAAAAAGCTTCAATCAAAAAAAAGTATATCTTTTAATGTATTTTAATAAGTATAATTAGAATTGTGAAAGTGTGCTTTGGTGTAAGTATACCTCTTTTACATTGTAACGGAGCCTCGTATTAACGTAAATTTACTTGACTATGTTTAACTAGCTTTATATTAAAAACCATGCAAAGCTGGGGCGTGTCTATAGTTTATTTACTTATAAATAAGACTGTAGGTTCTAATCATTCGCAAGATAAACATGTTATTTATTTGACATACGACCTATTGCTTTAAACTTTGAATTGACATTTTGTAGCCTAGTGTTGAATTTCTACTTCTGCTTCGTGTATATCACTCGGTCTCCACCGTAGGCTGTGTCTGAATAAACTACTGACTACTAGACCTATAGTTAAGACAAGTAGTCTTGAAACAATCTGATTATTTAATAAATGTTATATACAAAAGTTCACTGGTATGTCTGCTTTTCTGTTTGGAATGGATTTTGTTCCGGTTCTCAGTTAAGTGGATGAATCACTTGAAACCTTACGTGTAATCAAAAAATATCTATCCTATATACTAATTTGATATAGATATTATCTGTTTCCAACGAACCAGCTTCAAACTTTTTTGTTCTATCGTTGTCTAAGCTATTGTTTGATTTTCCTCCTCAGTTTTCGTGAATTGCTATAGAACTTATTTGATTTTTTTTTTATTTAAAGAATACAAGACTAATATACATTTGACAGACAATAATTTTTTCGATTAATTGGAATAAAAATGGATGGGGAGGATTCAGTATAAATCACATATTTGTCATAATAAAGCTAGCACCAAGACCGGCCGGTGTCCGCTTACAAAGCAACTTGGATATTATTGGCGTCTCTATATAGTGATATTTATTTTTATATCATTGATTATAACATAATGTTGTTGTTTGCAGCAGTATTTCATCAAATTTGATTTGACAAGATTTTCCAAATATAACCAAAGTTTAGAAGAATCATGCGAAAGAGAATCGTCTTCAAATATATAGATCATTCATTTATTGGCTATACAAAAGCAAAATAATTTACTATTGCCTATAGGCTTATAAAGCTAACTACAATAATTGCAATCAGCATTCAATCAAATAGCTAAGGAATGTGAACGTAGATACAAAATTAAATTTATTTGCGACTATTGACAATACCATTGGTTTACCTTTACTAATTACTAGTAAGTTAAAATAGCTAACAAAATTTATTAATAGTTCAAATGTTCATCACCTGCATCTTCTCTGATACTTGATTAGCTTGATGGAACTAAGGTAATATACCTATAATTCGAATTATCGTGATATCTGAGGGGGTTTGGCACTGCATCTGATACACAGATTTACCTATTTTAGCCGCATATGCTTCCTTTATTAACGTAATGAAAATTATGAAACATGTTCGGGTTTGTTGATAAAAAATTATATTAAAACTAAATGAGTTATCATACACTCTCGATCACGTCGAACGACAAGCATGTGACCTCTCCACGTGAAGAACGTGGGTATCTGACTATTAATGCGTAATATAATGTTAATCAAACCAAATTGAATTCAACAAAAACTTATTACATGCTCATTGATTAGCGCTAATGATTGCGATCTATAATACAGTGACGTCACCGACTTGCTAGACTCACAGGTGCCATTTCAGCCTTACTTAATATTCTAAAACTCGACTTAATCGTGAGTCGATCTCGATAAATTTGATATTAGCATTAATTGAACGTAAACTTGTTTTAGGTAATAACAGGTAGTTTTGTATGTATTAGTAGCCTAGGACACGTTAAAATCATATCAAATTATAGATATCTCCTTAATTATTCTAGTAATTAAAAGTAATCATAAATTAACTATTAGAAACTCTGATTTGATCAAAAAGGCTTGGCACATGACTTTGTCCGGAGTTTCAAGACACGTTTAAAACCTCCTTTCAACGTACCCTAAGGCTACTAAAGAACTAAACACACCCTCACACTTATTTTATATAGTGTGTTTTTAAAACTATGTCGGATCAGTAACAATTTTTTGTATAATAGGTAGGCGTTTGACCATGAAACGATGCAAAGCAAGCACACGGTCTAGGATGCTGCACGCCTACCTGGAGTACTCTGGATTTGAAGACATCATATATTATTGTACCAATCAGGAAATGTCGAATCCTTCCACATCTTCGCTATGCGAAATTCGCTGATGTATTTGGCAAGTGTATGTGGAGAATATCCAGCTTGATCCTAAGCGGGCGGAATTAAATTCCAGAACACACTCGCTGAAAAGTATACGACAAAATAATGAAACTCAGGCAACCTCATGGACAAGCCTTAATAGCCTTAACAGTACTTTATACTACTAAGCAATTGTTCTGGATTAGGCATATTACAATACTTACTTGCAACATAATTCGAAAATATACTGTATAAGTCACTAAAGACTTGTTGAATATGGCGTTCCTAATGAAGCCATTATTGAATTAATGAGGAGTCAATTAGTCAGCCCAATATCATAAAAGGGTCCTTACATATATAGAGAATTTGCTTGATTGGTGTAAATTTAGCGTTGAATGTAGGATTTCATAAAATATGCTATCATCAGGACATGTAATTCATACAATAGCGAACAACATTGTTTAATGAAAACCTTTGAAATTTTTATTTTTTTTAACTGTCATAATAATTCAATTTCATCAAGTAATATTCTTTTAAATAAATGAAGGATATTTATTTACAAGCGGCACGTTTTGTTAAGTATGCAGTGAGATCGAAGAGACATTTACAAACGCTCGTACGATATATCACATTGACCCTTTGCTTTAATTGAAACACTCCATTATGACATTTACCTGACAGCAATAACAGCGGTTTTCGATTGGTGAAAGATGTTTTGTATATATGTGAGATTTGTATATTTATACATAAGTACTATACAATTTTACCCGAAGGCCACATTTTCCTTCGTACCCACTACTAATTGACAACTCGTGTCCGAGAAATAAGGGTCGAATGTAAGAATTGTATTGAGTTGTTCTGCAACATACAAAAAGTATTTATCTTTTTTAGTGTAAAAACTGTGCAGGAAGGAGTTGCGAAGGAAACATTTATCGAAATGATTAATCAATCTTGATCCAAAATTGAATCAAAAATCAAACTTTAATTTTTGAAATTATATAGAAAAAAAAATTAATTTGATATAATTAGTATTAATAGTAATTAAAATTAATTACTGTATGTAAATTTAAATTTTTTTTTCTATTTTCACTCTGTAACAACCACAGCTTGATAGTTGAATGGATTTTAAAAGAAAAAAATTTCTGATGGTGATTAAGAATACCGCCTAGTTTATAGGACCAATATTTTGACCACGTGCCCAATCTTAAAATATCAAGTTTGAGAATTCGCAGAATATTTTGTAATGGAAGGTCACGCTCTAAGATAAACAATCAAAACTTACTCTATTATGACGATAGCTACGACGATAGTACCCAAAAAATATTAACAATAACACCTTTACTTTTTAATCATCACTAGATTTTGAAAATTATTATTTAAGTGTGTATTATCAACTCTCATAATTCAGTTTGTACCCAATCCACAATAACCGCGAGAGTACAAGAAATGCAAGTCGTAACCGACATGAGCGAGTGGAACCGCGTACTGACGTATAATTTGTCAGGCAATTTAAATAATATCCATAATCACATATCTATTAACGCCACAACGTGTTGATATTGAGCTAATTGTGCGCAGCTCTACTTGTTTACCGACGTTCCGTATCCTTAAATATATATTCTCACAAAAGGACTAATAATTACGTGGAAATCAAGTATACGTAATTAGCTTAATATACGAGTATGTCGATAACAGGTTAGCACAAAAATATTATTGATTGCTTTTCAAAGCTAGCAAGCATAGAATGTTAAGCATAAAAAATATTACTATTTTAATAGTTTTTATGGGCAAAAAAGCGGGTCTAATTACATCCACCCGTTAATCTTTCTATCTAGTCTTTTCAAATGGCCGTTGTTTCCTTTAAACATTATGGCCATAGCCAAACTGCGATTTTTAGTGAGGCCAGGTTTTTTCGTTTGCTTCCTAAACTACTCAACACAAACAAATACAGTAGAAAAAACCGCAAATGCGGTCGCTTGTATCAAAATGAAGCGGTTAAAAACCGTGCGCTGTTAATAGGTTAATAGTTATGAGCTATAAATTATCACAGTTTAGATATTTTCCAGATTTGAACGTTCAGAATCCTTAGTTCACGAGCCCACTCACGCTTAGCCGATTTCTTAAATTGGAAATCGTTCTAAATATTACGTTTCATATACATAACGAGTATTAACCCAGAAAATAAATTGTAATTGATAAGTAATTTGCGAAAAAACGAGCAAAAAGTGTGACATTTTCTACAAGCAACAAGTAAATTCCGGCAAAGCGGCGTGTTTATGTCCTGTCGGTTCATAATTGACTTGTCGTGTGGAATTACCATTTATTAGCAGTTACGATAGACCATGCCATATTATCGACAGCTCTATACTTATTCCTGTACAGCCAGCTGTCGCTACTCAGTTACGAGATGGATTTAATCGTTAGTACACATTTCACTACTTAATATGTTTTACTCTACTTTTAAATATAACTCGGAGAAAATGATAAGAAGAGAAGGAGAGGGAGTTATGTTGAAAACATTAAGAAGGGGGTGATATTGAACGTTACGTTATCTACGTTACTTTCAATATCACCTGCTGCTATAGAACCGATAAAGAACTAAACATTATGTTCTCTTACAATTACGACTGGATCCTAAGCAGTGCTCTGGACTTGTGACCAAGGTGTAGGCATAAAGACGTTCTTTATTCAATTGAAGCACTCGCCCCCTCTGTCCAGGCTCTCTGTTTAAACCTAAGGTTAGGTTAACCTAAGCCTAACTTACGCGCCGACATATATAAAACGTGTTTGATATGTAAAATGTAATTTTAATTTAGATTTTCTGTGTCGGCAGTATGTCAAGTATGGGATTCGATACCGAATATTTTACTTATTAATAGCGAGGCAAAACCAAAGTATCAAAAAAGTACATTATAATTATAATAATCTATTTAAACCAGGTAATATACATTTATATATAACAGAACATTTTCTCCTAAAATGTTAAAAGGCCATTTTATTTTCTCGGGCTCCGATACTTGTAATTAATCCAAAAGTTTGTTAGAATGGCACGATATTTGTTATTTTCATAAAGTAATTATACTGCAACGTAGTAAGGAAAAGTTGGCTAGTATAAAATAAAGTTTGTTGCAAATACAATATGTCGATGTAATTTGCTCATCATGTTGCGTGACCACGAAGTAAAATTATTATATTCGAAAGTGAAGGGTCATACGAGACTGTGCAATTAAAGGTATACATGAATTGTAACTTAATTCTTACTTTACAAAATAATACGCTGTATATTTTGACTCAGTAAAGTAAAAAAAAATTATAAGAACCACTAAAAGTTAGGTATTAATATATTATTATTCTTTTATCTAAAGAATACACACTATACATAACCTATTAGGTTTATTTAAATATTCTGCAATAGAATAATGACTCTATTATAATAACTAAGGTTGATTCAAACCTCTTATTATATATTCGTACTAGCCGACCTGCGCGACTTTTTGTACTCTACACGCTCATCCTTTGGAACATTTTTAATTGTAGCTCCGCTCCTATGGATCGTAGCGTGATGTTTTATTACCGATAGCCTTTCTCAATAATTTGGCCATCTAACACTAAAATAATTTATCAATTCGAAACCAGTAGTTTCTGAAACCTGTGCTTTCAAGCAAGCACAAAAATTTTAGTAAGTATAGATATTGAAGATTTTAAGCACGTACCTATTCGATTCGTAATATAAGAGTAAGGAACCTTATTACAGCTATAGATACCTTATAATATTTTAAATTTAATATTACATTGTCATACAGTGATTGTGTTTTATGTTTGAAGTCTATTAATGTTGAAGCACGAATTCTGTGCTTTGTTCATCTGACAACATCACCTCACCTTTAAGCAACAGTTACCTAATTGCCAATCAATTAAGCGTGTAAATGAAACATAAATACATAAGACAGATTGGCTTCTGACTAATAGATCCGGTAGAACCGCGCCAGGTCGACAACCCACAAACGAATATCGAAAGCCATGCAAACCCTATATAATAAGTGAAAATATAACATTTGAAACGTTATCGAGCAAATTTTACTTATATTTTAATATTAGTTAAGAAGTGACTGATATAAATGTTCTCTTAATTTTCGTAATTTTTTGTTTAATAAGATTGTATTGTGAGGTAATACGTATACGAATACGAATAGAAGTGGAAGTGTGTGGTATCTAGAAGCTTAATTACTCTACTATTACTCAAAACCTTACTAAAACTACAATATCTATAGCACTAATAGGCATTAGCACCACAGTGTGCCCACCATGCTGCTACCATATAAGGTTTTCTTTATTTTAAGCAGTGTAGTATGCGAGTGGAGTGGTCTAAGTAAAATGAAGTATTTAAATAATTGGACAACAAATCTCGTCGTCTTTTCAATTTTATACCTTCATTCCCGGAAAGATAAAAAAAATTATTAACTGGCAATTGTTGTGGTCCTGAAAATATTCATTACATTATTAGTTTTAATAATAAACAGTAAAAACGATATTTAATATTAATATTACATGATATTGTTAATTACTAAATATTAAATAACGTAAGTACGAATATAGATTATGATTATATGAAACGATATCATTTATATTTGTATTTAAATTTTATTACTCCCAATAAAGTAAGCTGTCATTCGGGAAAGAACCGTTAAGAATAGAAGGGCGTAATAGTTTGTTGTTATATCAGATTAGATAAGGTAAAGACATCAATAGTCTAACAAAAACATGACGAAAATAAACTGAAGTCGTTCGTGGTTTTCCCCACAATTAATGCATTTGAGACGGACCTAAATAATGGTAGTAGGTAGTTCTTTCAATTTTACGCTTTTTGTGCTTTATAGGATATCCGGAATCTTTGATGTTGTCCGATATGTTGCGCTACAGTGGCGTCTTAGAAACTATAAATATCTATAAATAGGTACAGTCACACACTTCTAAGTAAAATAATATTAGCACAAATTCCACTAATCTAAATAGATAAAGTAACTAAAGACGTCACAAAATTTATTTTCTCACACAACATGTATAAGTATTAGTTATCGACTATTTTTAGCTCGTAAAAAAGAACTGTATATTTTGTCATTGAACACTTTTAGACTTAAATATTGACAATCGGCATTTTAACCACAATACCATAAATGTCATATTATGACGAATAGATAATTTACGTCATAAATAGATCCGTCACCTTTTATTGAATAGACCGAAATATATTTTTTAAGTGACGTAAGCAAAAATTAAAAACCTTTCCTGTAAATCTTACTTACGTTAAATTTTGCTGCTAAAATAAAGAAGGAAAACAAATAAAGTCTGGTTGATATTCCAAAAATGTTTTATTTTCGTATTTACAAAGAAATAAAAACCTGCCAAGTGCGAGTCGGACTCGCGCACGAAGGGTTCTTTACCAAGGCAGAAAAATCATGTTTGTTTTATGAGAACCCCCCTTAAATATATATTTTATTCTGTTTTCAGTATTTGTTGTAATAGGGGCAACAGATATACATTATTTGTGAAAAATTCAACTGTCTAGCTAGCACGGTCTATAAGATACAGTCTGGTGACAGACAGACGGACGGACATCGGAGTCTTGGTAGTAAGGTCCCGTTTTCCAAAAGGAACTTATTCATTTGGTTTGTGGCCTTTTTACATAACGATATTTTTTTCGATATTTTTTTTACAAATATCGACATTTTTAAATTTCTATACATAATTGTTAAAAACGAATTTCAATAATATAACTTACGCCTATTACTGTATATTTTATAGCAAACAGAAAAAATATCCATCTATGTAAGTACGAGTAAATAAACGCTAATAGTTTACAAGTAAAATAACTAATATATTTTTTTATCTTCATTCATACAAATAACCAGGGCAGCAAAACAAATACTGTTACAATATTAATAGTATGAAAATGAAGCTATTGTATTCAAATCAGTTTTTACAGTAGCTTAATTTTAAAAACAGTTTAGTATTACATTTTAATTGATTAAAATAATATTTATCTACTTATGATTGAAATCATCGTAATCGTCAATTATGCCACTTCCCATACAAACTTTTTTTTCTCTAATGATAAATAATTTAAAAACATCATTTCTTATAATAAGTATTTATTTATTTAAATGTTTCTGTTCAATTTTTTTACGCCTACTTGAACTATTAACTGTATCACGCACAAATATCAACTCATTGTAGTTACGTCATCCTTCATCTTGTGGTTTTGTTTTTAACTCCTTTTTATACATATTATTTTGAGTCATTAGATCCTAGAAATGTAATAGTCAGTACAAGCAGATATAGAAGGATTCATTAAATAAATTCATATTAAAATGGAGATCAAATAGCTAACACTACACATATTTTTTCAATACAATCAGTAGCGACATCTGTCACAACTCATACAAACTACATGACTGGAACATTAAAGAGTTAGTTGATCTTCGCGTACAATGACAACGAGTCAATAGCCGTCGCAATCTATCACAATTATGACTTCAATAAAAATTGGTTTATTTAATTGATAAACAAGAAATAAGGTGATCCAATGACGATACTTTTTTAATCTTAGATTACTGTAGACACTTTTTACGCCTGTTAGGTGGGTTCATATGCCAGTAATAGAAGTCAATAGATTAAACGCAACTACGTAATCCAATATCTCAATACTAAATTATTGTTAAACATTACGATATATTAAGCCATTAATTAATTATTATTAATAAGACAGTCTCCACCTTAATAGTTAACATCTGCGTGCGAACAAAATAAAAGCGCATTACGTGTACTTGCAAGTATAATGAATTGCCGCTTTGAAGCTTGCAACACTGAGTTAACAGATTTTACAAATTACTGAACAGAATTCTATAGCCATTCTTAAACAAACTTGCTAATAGAAATGTCTATATATTTTATATTACATACAATTTTATTCGTATTAGCTATCTGTCGTCGTCACCAGTTGTCACTTTATCTATATACTAGTCGACCCGCGCGACTTCGTCCGCGTGATGCTCCGCTCCTGTTGGTCGTAGCATGATGATATATAACCTATAGCCTTCCTCGATAAATGGGCTATATAACACGAAAGAATTTTACAAATTGGACCAGTAGTTCCTGAGATTACCGCGTTCAAGCAAACAAACAATATGTTAGTATAAGATATCGTTTCGTACTTCATCATCAATACATAAAATAAAACAAAGTCCCAAGTCTGTCTGTTTGCGATAAACTCAAAACCTACTGAAAAGATTTTATTCAGTTTTTACTAATAGACAGAGTGATTCTTTAAGAAGTTTCAGACGTATAAATTAATTAAAGGTTTGTATTAATTTGTTGTTATAAAACTTTAACTGTTTAAAAATATTATAAATAGTCAATTAGGCGAGAGCTTTCATCGAAAACGCGGACGCTATTGAAGAATAATGATGAATCTAAAGCTGGTGTTAATGAGTGATTAGTAAACAATTTAAACCAACCGAACCAGTTGTAATTGACCATTTACTAAAAGCTTTTGTATCATCTTTCAACATTATATGCTATACAGTCAATGTTATGCATCATCATAGGAACGTGGTCTATAGGTCCGGTGTCGCATTCCCTTTGAGTAAAAGTCAAACACTGAAGTGACGTGTCTTAGCAACACCGAAAAATAATAAAAATACTTCTGAGTTTACTTTTGTTTTTACACTACAAAAAAATCTAAACAGAATATTAAAAATAAGACTAACATATAATAATAGAATCAAGCATAGTTATAAACGGAAGCTCTTTAAAATATTACTCTAAAAATATTACTTTGTTCTTGTTTTAGCCTAAAGCCAAGCCTAAGTAAAACCAGCAACCTATTTTCACCACAAAAGGACACTAGTCCTTTAAAGGCGAGAGATAAGTTAAAACTAAAATATATTAAACCTACAATTACTACTTATCATTATCACCTATTGTAAGGATTCTATTAATAGTAATGAGTTGTTGCCATTTCGTATCTCGCTGAATAGTATAATTTAGTACGCCGATAAAACATTTGGCTATACACTTTGTATTGTTAGATTATATAAATTCAAATTACTATCTGCAAGGCTGAAAATCAGAAGTAATTTAATCAATATTATCTTATTTACATTTACTTCATATTTATTTGAAATAATTTTCAAATAATTTAGTAACAACTAATACTAGCCTATCGGCCTCGCTTTGCTGTGATGTATGTATTGAATTATCGTCATATTTCAACCAATTTACACAAAACCTTTACAAATTGCACACTTATACCTTTCTTATGAATTACTTTATTAATTTGTGAAAACTGCATGAAAATCGGTTCAGTAGTTATTAAATTTATCGTGAACAAACAAACGGACTGATATAGAGTGGGACTTTGATCTCTATCTATTTATTTCGTGTCAATCACTACTTATCTATATACTATATTATTATTTTTCCGTTACAATATACAATAATATTTATTTTATAATACTTTAGTATTATTAGGCATATCGCTTAATTCACGGAAGAGTTCTTAATATTTGTTCCGAGTAAATACATTATGGTACATATGGCTTGGTCACTGTATTTCTTAAATAATAAGCGTATGTTAATTACGAACTATATCTAATATCACAATTATCTCTGAACGGCGCCTTTTGATTAAACCAAAGCTTTTCTTAATTATAATATTCCGTATTTATGTTAAGATGTTTTATTATGATATTATTTAAATTTTTTGTCAAGCGTATAATTTAGTCCAATTTAAGAAAATGTAATATGTGCAATTTGTACATTTGAAAATAATTAGTAATGCTAGATTTCAAAGATATACAAGATACTCGTGTCTAAACTAAAAACAAAACCTTTTTTTAAATAATAAAATTGAACTTGTATCAACTGAAATAATTAGTTTTTCCTAGAAATTGTAAGCATGCTTTTAATAGAATTGAATCGAAGTCGTTTCTTTTTCTATTTGATATTTGATTAAGCTACTATAAAGAAAATATTGAGCCTTATTATATAACACCACTTTCAAATAAAATGAGCATTAAGTTAAGTTTCTCACATTAATGATTTGCACAAATCATCAACTTTAATACCCATGCAAATAACTTTTTTGTACACATTCCTTTCAACTTGTTTTTATTAGGATATCCTAATTGGGTTATTAAACAATTATTACTGGTTAATTAAAACACAATAATTTTTATTATTTAGCGAAGAAAAAATACTTTTAATACATTACATTTTCAATTATAACCCAAAACGTAAAAGGGTAAGAATTGAATTATTTATAAAAAAAATAATAAAAAGGGTAAAAGAAATTGATAATCCATATCGACGCCATTTTGTGTTTTTTTTTTTTTTTGCTAAGGTCAGTGCGAAAGCGACATCTTTACAGATTGAGAATTTTTCAAACTTTTTGTTTCAGATTACTACAATGGCTGGAATCTTGTCAACAGGGTGCACCGGTTTTTTGTAGCCTCCACTTCATTGACTTGTAATTTGTCGAATTTTCAGATTGTTTTTTTACATTTTTTTAAAATTCTTGAAATATCAATAAACATGATATGAAAAAATAAATGGTAAAAAGTTTTTATTTTTTTATGTTAGTTTGAAAAATATTAAATTTCTAGACCAGAATAATTACCCTTAGGTTAGAAAAATTAAATAAGAATTGAATGAAACTTTGGTAAACGAGACATAATATTATAACATAAACAAACATATTAGGAAAGCTCATAAAAAGTTTCCTACTGTTTTTTATCATGTCATTTTCCTAAATGGATGTGTGATTTTTGAATGCCATTTTATATAACTGCGATCCTTTAAACACCGCTAACATAGATTTAAAAGATCATAGGTAATGTAAGAATAATAAAATAAATCAAAGTGAAAATGCGCATTTTAAATATAACTTATTGACTTTTAATACTAAATATTTCTTAAGATATAGTAACATCTAAGACTATTTGTCACTCAAAGTTTTATTTCTATCTTACCGGTAACTACCTTACAGCTAATGATCTTAATAATTGTGACTATTATATTGTGTATATTTCTTTATTTTTAGTATTGACGTCAAGATTAAGTTGCCATAATACGAAAACATGTGCTATGTGGTAAATGATTACAAAATATAAAGTTATTAAAGTACTAGCGACCCGCCCCGGCTATGGACGGTTTCTCTTCTATAATATGTACGTATTATACATATAAACTATCCTCTTGAATCATTATAACTATTGGTGAAAACCGCATTGAATCCATTGCGTGGTTTAAAGATCTAAACGGCTCTAATCTAATCTAAATTTATATAATCGCTAATTGTTGCTGAAATTATAATAATAACCTAAAATAATATCAATCCCATATTTTGTTAATAGTAGAATTACAATTCTCATATTTATTTGGTATTACATCCAGTACTTAGATTAAGTATTATTTTGAAAGCTTTCCTAGTATTTTAAACTTTAAGTTATTTTTAAATCACAATAAAACTGTAAAATTAAATAAATAATATAATTTTACACATTTTTATGTTATTGTTTACTACTATTTGTTGTGATAGTCGTCAAACGCTTAAATATGACGAGAAAATTTTTATTTTTATCTATATGATCTATACTAATATTATAAAGAGGAAAGATTCGTTTTTGTATGAACGAATAAACTTAAAACTACTGGACCGATTTCAAAAATTCTTTTGCGTTATAAAGCTACATTATCCCTGAGTAAAATAGGCTATATTTATTACTAGAAAAAAAATAGAGACCCTCAGAAATTCTTACTAAAAACAATATTATAGAACCTATCAATTCTACAATTCTACAAAACACTTCGCAAAACCATATAGACCAACTATTGTAGTTATGTCACTACAACTACTTTTTTACATCTGAAAAGTTGATAGAAATGCCTATCAAAATCAAACCATGTTAATTATACCTTTGTATTAATAAATTGTTACGTATTCAAGACTGTTTCAATACCTGTAGATCACTTTTTGAATTATTTTTATCGGACATTCTATTCAAAAGATATGACGAAATTGAAAATGGCAATATAAACAAAAAATACACGCCGAAGTGCCTGTGTAGTTCCTGTGTAGAGAGTGGTCACCGAAATGCGGGAGAGCCAAAATGTTTAAAAAAAAATTTGTTCACCAGTGTGAAGCCGGGACGAGCCGCTAGTATTTTATAATGTTATTGAGCGTCGTGAAGTAATAATATCAATGATAATTTCCTATTTCTAATTGATAAGAACATTACACATTCACACATGACTGAGGATAATGTTATTTGAATAGACACGTCATTACGATTAGCCTTTATTTGCAAACCAAGCGATTACGTATACTTTATTTATTTATTTTGCCGGTTTAGTTATCCGTCACATAAGTTGATAGAAATTATTATATTTTCGTCAACAACAACCGTTTTGTATGTATGATCAATGATTTATCTAATGTAAAATAATATTACTTTTTTACGTTTCCTTACAATGTTATCTAGTATATACGAGTAACTAAAATAAATGTCCTAAAATTCACTATTAAATTTTTGGAGGAAGAGATGACAAAAAATATTAAATAAATATTTCCCCTTTTAAAACTATGAATAACGTACCATAAATTTTGTAAAACATGATACTATTTATTATCATATAAACAAACATCAAATATACAAGTCATATTATCAATGTCCCGATCGCTACAGATAACTGACGACAATATAAACAATGAGACAGAACATAAACATTAGGATCCGTTAAGCCTTGACATACCTCTAAACAAGTCGTAGTTAACGAAGTAATATTACTTACTAACTTATGGTAATTGTCTCATTAGTTATTGGTAACAAAAACTTCGGAACATATTTTTGCTAATACTGATTAACGACTTACACCAGAACAATCTTGTGTGTTTTATAAAATTTTGTATCATGATTAAATTCGTGTTGGTAGCGGTTGAAACAATTTTTTTTTAAATACATTTACTCTCAGCGAAACGATCCTGGCTATTATTTTTACGTAGTAAATATATATAAAATTAATTGTTATGTTTTTGTAAACTCTAAATCAACGTAAAATGAAAATAGTACTAGTGAGAATATTAAATGTACAAAAAATATATCAAGAAGTTCACTCGATACTCATAAGATACAACTGTTAATTGATCATAGCAAGATTTTATTTTACTTTTACAATAACTTGAGTAAAACGGCTATATTTGCGTTGAAATCTTATGCAGACATTTTTAACAAAATTTAATTTAATTACGAAAAAAAATTGCAGCAATCAACACACAAGCTTAGTTAAGGCCACCACTGGTTATTACGTTCATAATAAAAATTCTTATCTCAGTAAACAAATACTGCTGACGCCTGAAGAACCGGTTTAAAGGGGTTATCATGCATCAATACAAATATTTTCTAATAACGAAACTGTGATCGTTCATTAGTTTCTTAGAAAATCGCAAAATGTATTGGGTGGACGCGGCAGATTGAGTTCGCACCTCACGCATGCGTCAAAGTGGAATCTATGACGCAATGAAGCAATGGCCAAGTGTCCGCATTTACGCCAAACTGTGCCATTGATATTATGGGGGCTGGGTACCTAGAAACAACATGTGAAGGCCTGATAGGGAACAACCGATTACTATTTAAAACTAGTTGAACCCCCTACCTTGCCGGGATAAAATATTATTAAATAACAATAACTTTTTCCTGACATTCAATTTAAATGAAACAAAACTTCTCTTACCTGCAGCAATACACCTGGAAATTACTTACATATCAACAGACAAACAAAAATTAAAAAAAAATGTATCAAAGCAAAAGCAACAAAAAAGGTAAAATAAAAAAGGTCACTTGAAATTAGATTAAGAGAAAAGGACGTATAAAATATTAAACTATCTATATTAACAGATATTTTTTTTTAAAAGTAAAACTTTATATTCTTGTGTTGTTGTGTATTTTGCTTCGATTTCATGTAGAAATCTGTACAATCCTACATCATTACAAAATGTTAACTGAAAGGCGTGGTCGTGCGCCGTTTCCGAGAAAGGTTCCCACGTCACCAAAAGGTAGCACATGGGCGGGTAGCTATTATTGAGTTTAAGAGTTTAAATTTCTATACTTAGATTAGATTGCCTATTGAATATATTCTCTATATGACACTAAAGTTCTAGAAATTAAAATGCATGGATTTAGTAACAGTGCAATTTTTTGCCGACATATCCTTAGTTTCATTCTTACACATTTAATAAAAAGTTAACGACAGAAGATGTATTTAAGTAAACTTAATGTGATAAGTCTTTGTAACACAAAAGTATCTGAAGCAATCATTTATGTTTGTCTGTCTGCCGGTAAGCACATCACACAAACAATAGTGCACGAAATTGTTTGGTTTCTTCACAGTTGTATTGCTGCAAGTTTTTGGTGGTAAGGGATCTATTCCCCGACTAGCTTGCGACCACCAGCATGCGAATCCGACCGCCAAGTATCTCTGACGCGTTCCGGCAGAGCCGCATGTGAGCCAGATCTACCCTTCCCTCTCCCATCCCATTTCTGCTCCGATTCCAATGAACACCGGGTTCTTGCTCGGGGTCCATTCAAACCGCAGCAGTCTTCTCTTCGCTCCCCCTCCTCATCCTACCTTTGAGGCGGCAACGCATCGACAAAACAAGAGATACCCTCTAGCAGGTGGACCGTCTGCTCGTTTGTCCCTTGTCTATCATAAAATCAAAAGAAAAAAAAAGTTTTAATTAAAGTCTAGGTTTTTTTAAATTGTCATTTAAAAATGTAATACATATTATACGCACAATGTACAGCCTAACGAAGCTAGGATGTTACGACTAATTTATAATTTTTATAATTATGAAACTATAACACAATTTTGCACCGCTATTACATATTATACCACCAGAAAAAATACTGAATGATTAGGTAAACTGTACACTAAACTTATATTAAATTTGCAGGTTATGCAATGCAGCGGCGGCATCGAGATTATTTCAAAAATATGTGGGCTGTATACAACCTATTATAGAAGACTATAATAGACTACATGAAATAAACAAATCTTTTCGTACATCATTTTGATTGGTATGGATTTTCGTAATCGTCAACGTGAAGCTCAAAATTGTGAAAAATTGAATGTGCATTGTAGATGAGCACCAGAGAACGAATTTCAGTAATTTAAAGGGGGATATGAGTTTGTAAAAATTTTAAAAGTTATTTTTGAATTCATAACGGTTTAAATTTCGTCACGCTAACCGTTGCCACTGTAACCAAGTGAGCTTAGATAGGCAACTTATACTTTTAAAGCTTGAACGAAGTACTTGTACCTAATTACTTATAATTTATTTTTGTTTACCTTATTATGCTACCGCCTTAAGTCGTAGGCGTCGTATCTCGCACTCAGAACTTTCTCACACTGCAGCTACGATTTGTTGCCGTCAGCGGACAGAATATTCCTTCTAAAAATAGAAACAGAACCATTATGTTATGTTTTGTAATTATATATGTTATTCATGCACGAAAAAAACTTGATCAACTACAGGCCAAGTAAGCTTTATAATGAATATACTAGGACATCGCTTGTTTTAGTTATGAACTAAGCGAGCAACTAGTTCGCATTGAAAGCTCACGATCTGAATAAGTTTCTGTATAAGCAAAGTTATTTATTGAAAACCAATATACCAATATCTATTTACTCGTAAGGTTACAATAGTAGCAATGTTGTTACCACAATAAGTCTTAAATGAGACGATGTAGCAATGTGTATCTAGTAGGTTCATTTGAACACACTAGTCTACTACCAGTGATTTTTTTAAATCAATAATTGAGAAACGTTAAAGATTTATTAGTATAATAACAAAATTTAATACAGTGTTGTATTTCAATTATTATTTATGTTATCTTTTCGTGTACGAATATATTATTTTAATAATATCGGAATCTATACATAGAAGGTTCAACTAGACGTTTAACACATCCAATATTTCCGTATTAAAAAGCTATAACTGTATGTATTCTTATTGCCTCGAGTTATTGTCCATTCATCACACAAATCGAAAGCTTCACAGTTTCCCTCGTTCATGCAGGAATATTCTATTTGAACAATCGGGCATATAATTCAGAGGCAATGAAAATAAATAGGATTTTTGGTTTCTCTGCTCTCCACTGTATTTATATTTTAAAACCACAAAACATTATAAAAATTTATTTTAAAAAATTTGTGTTTTAGGCCAAAATTATATAGCTTAAGAACTGTTCCAAATAGATATGTTATATCTTTGGTATTTGTTTTCGGTCTAGACATTGTTTATCTAAAACACTAAATTTAGAGTTCTATTTTGGTCCCTTCTAAATTTGGCTAACGTAAAAAATAGTTTTTATCTAAAGATTATGGGTTTGACTATTTTTAGTAACTACTCATATGTCCATTAGTTTATGTAAATTATTTTAATTTAGTGTAGGTGGATTAGTATTTGATTATCAATAGTATTATTGCGGACATCTTAATAAAAAAAACGGGTTGCACTCCTGGGGAGTTTAACATTTTTTACCCATTCCAAAAGTGCACAACGCCGTTAAGCAAAGTTTTCACTTCAAAAATTAAAGCTCTAGTCCCAAAGTAAATCTCCTATGGCAAGAACATTTTACTAAGAGAAAGAATTTGATTGCCTTACCATACCCAAAAATTTGTATTAAAAATGTATTTATTTTGTAGAGTAATTAAAATAATTGTATAAGTCAATATTCTTAGTGCAGGTCATGTCGCCATCATAACATTAATCTGGTCGACATGTCGACGGTCTTGCACACTGTGGTCACGAACTAACTATCAAACTGATCAAAGCTAAGGTCAGTTTATGTCATCATATCTGTACATAAAATAGAATAGTCATTATCAATGAAAATTTATTTATTCAAATAATATTAACAATCAAAACATAAGTATATGATCAAGTATCACTATCATTATATCATTATTTCACTACTAAATAAGAACTAGATACAAAATTCTATACAGAATTACACTCAAAACTGTCCTAAGTCTAAAATCTATAACTATAAGTAATATAGTTAGATATTTAACACTCCGTAATCTATACTGATATTATAAAGAGGAATGATTTGTATTTTTGTATGTAGCAAATAAACTTAAAACTACCGAATAAACTTTCGATACCTGTTGATTACTTTTTAAATTATTGAAATCGGACATTCCTTTCAAAAGACATAAAGAAATTAAAAATGACAATATAAACAAAAAATACACGCCGACGGGCCGGTGTGTCGCGCCACGCAGCGCATCGAGCAACGCGGCGAGAGTGGGGCACAGAAATGCGGGAGAGACAAAATGATTAAAAAAATTTATCCATCCGTGCGACGCCCGGACGGGCAGCTAGTGAATAATTAAAAATACAGTTTATAGTTTCCTATTGCAGTGCCCCTAAATTAAACTTCAACCCAATTATTAAATGTTTGTTGTGTTGACGTAATATAGTCCCGAAGAGTTTTTTGATATTAATTGTGTCTATCTAATCTAGTTCTTATTAATGATTATATTAACAGGAGAGCAATTTAGGTTCCAACATCAAAACAAGTGAAAGTTACTGACTTATTTACACGCTAAACAATTTTATTACAAGTCATATCTATCGTGTACTCTACTTTATTGCAATAATATGTATACTTGGTTATGTAAATATGTAATCTACATAATAACATGTCAATTTAAGTTTATATTCCAATAAGAGTGTAATATAAACGTGCAACGTGCATAATTAGTTGCCGGGACATCCTTTTTACACTGGCCATAAACAGTCCCATACAGCTTAGCATTAAATAATTATCTCTATTAGATATAAACGTCAGTACAATTTACGCAAAATAACCCGTTGTAGACATAAGCGTAAAATGGATCGCACGAAGTACTTTTATAAGATTTATAGCTCGAGGAAGTGATGGCGTCAGGCTTGTCATAACATTGCTGATGAACAAATTGATTTACCTCAACATCTACATTTTTAATGGTGATTTATCTAAGTTATCTTCTTCTATTTTTTATATATTACTTTAATCATAAATGAAAAATAAGAAATTTTGCAGTGCATTTAAAATATCTAGCAAATTGTTATTTTCCGAAAAAATCTGTAATTATTAGTAGCAAAGAGAATTGAAAGTTTTGTTATCCTCGTTTAACACATTGAACTCTTACTAAAAATAGATATTCTTCCTACGTAAGATTTATTACTTTCGTGAAGTATATATACTTAGTAATACTTCCGTTATCCGCATGTAATGTATCGTAATAATCCCATTTTTGGCGCTTGAACTTACTCATAGGAATCGGTGGGCGGGCGGTGTTTCAACACGTTATAAAAGCGTCATCGGTCGACAAGGTCATATAGCAAATACTTTGCTGATGATTTACTTTAAGATTAAGAAAGTGACTTTGTATGGTATTTATTAAATATGTAGGTTTTCTATTCGATTGCTTAAGCGATAATGCACAATTATATATCGATTGAATGTACATATATTAGAGCTTACAGCGTAGTATAGTAATTTCAAATAATCAAGACGGTTTTAATATCTATCTAAAATTTTTTTGGGGTTAATAAATAATCGAATTACCTGAATTGAACTTGATACAATTAGAGTGGGTAGAAGCTCAGTTAAGGATCCTTGAGCAAAATTAAAAAGCTCTTAAATAATTGAGTATAGGGGTTGAGTGTGAGGGGGGTAGTGAGGCAATGACGGATTGTGTAGATGATACTTTTACAATACTAGTACCGATTTCTTACATAAATATCATTGCATAAATTGTGAACGATTCCTAGAGAACATAAATTATACGCATTACTTTTTATTTGCATATCGAGTCATCTCTTCGACGACGATTACATCCTTCCAACCTCCATGATCAGCGCCGGCGCCATTTAAGTCTCGTCATCCAAAATTTCATAGCCAAATGATTCATGAAACAAATATTAGATACTAGCAGCCTCAACCTCAGACCTTGTGAAGTTAGTAAGACTTATGTAATTTTTCCTCAACGTGACTAATGTTACCGTCTCGATTATGCTAATTAGTAAAAGTCATTTTACATCAATCATGTAACTTTCAGGTTTACCAATTGAATCATCGGATGAAATCAGTAACAACATTGTAATTGGCTTCACAATACAATATAATTATTTCCTCCACCAAACTTGGTCTTTCCTGAGTCACAAAATTCCATAAAATCGTCTCATAATCTAAATATCACAATAAAAACTTAAACACTTTACCAGACTTTATTTGACCATTTTAATTGATTCTTCAACACAAATGTTCAATTAATTCTGTAAAAATAAAACTTTTTCGTGCTTAATTCAATTGCAACTAATCGACCCGCTATATACGGAGTTTCTTATTATTGTCTTATTTATTAGGATTTAATGATATGTCGTACTGATAATATAAATTGAAGGTATTATCTTTTACAGTATAATTTAATTAGTAAGAATAAAAATCATTTTTTTAATTGCGCGGGTAATTTGTTGGGATTCTTATTTTTGTAATAATAACATTTCAAACTAAATTTACGGTATTGAACTTAAGCTTAAAATACTCTGAAGTATGTTAAATTAAATAGAAAATGTTAGTAGGTAAGTAGACAATTATTTTGCAAAGAAATAAAATAAGTTTACGAAACATTCGCGTGGGTTGCTGGTAACGAGAAAGTATGTCTGATTGATCGGTAGTGTGAACTACGCTTCAATGACTGTAGACAACTTCTAGCTATTATAGCACCTTTGTTTATAAACGTATTGCAAATTTTGAATGTATTATTTTGACTTAAAGTAATTTAGCGGTTGTACAAGACGTCTCTGGTATAGGGATATTAAATACTTTATTTATATATTTTTTTTAATTAATCTATTATTATAGTCTTCGTGCAATTATTTGACACAAGCTATTTATTAGCTTACTAGGAGGGGTAAAGGGAATACTAGTAGTATGTGATCCATACTGCTAGTAATCTTTTTAAAAAGAAAAAAAAATTGTAGGATAATAATAATTTTTGTAGTTGTTCACATTAATATTATTTGTTTATATTTTTAAACCAATACTAGCTCGACAACTTAAAAGCTTAGTCTAGCACAGCGGACCATATATTGTACATTACCATAGTGATGCCATGTAGTGATGTCTAACTCATCACATTAAATGCGTTTTATTAAACATTAGTGAAAGGCGGGTGGTGGTCCAATACAAAAGAGCACTCTGAGCCTGCACTTGGGTCACGAAGCCTAGTCCATGCGCGAGTTTTTTGTCTTCATCCGAAACATTCATGTTACACTGGTTTTGTATAGAATAATATTATTTCGATTACTAATATTTTAATATAACCCATAACCCACGTAAGATTGTTTCAAATAATAATATACTATACGTCATTAATGCTTCTTGATTCAATTAAATAATCCATTAAGCTTCAAAAGGTCGAAATCAAAAGATTACATCCTTAACGCATGACAAATAGGTGAGCCGACGTAGTGAATGAACTAACGTAAGTGTGAATGGATGTTTAAGGTTGACTGTTTTCAATATTTATGTAATTGTTATGAAATTTTGTTTAAACCGTTTAGGTTTATTCAAATTTTTCTTACTCAATTCTGGTGTAAGGAATATTTCTCATATTCACGACCAACCGACCCATCCTAGTTTTGTTATTTAACTGGGTTACAATTTTTTTTGTTATATTTTTTTAAAGTTTAACAAAGCCTACATTTTAAATTACTGTATAAAACAATATAACTGTATAAAACCGTGATTCAAATTCGTGCAGCAGTTTTAAGTGATGCACGTACGAACAGACTGAAAGACGGAAAGAAAAACAATAACTTTAAGATTGGTTGTTTTGGCTTTTATAGGTGTTATTATTAAGATCTTTATAAATGTTATTATAAAGACTTTTGTGTGTACAAACTTTATACAAGTTAAATTTAAACATGTAAATATTTAATCTTCATGTTAAATAAGGCTTATTTAACTCGAACTAAACCAAATTGCTAAACCCTAAGATAGATAATATTTTGATAAATATTTATTTTACTTAATATAAGGTTAAATGCAAATATTGATCTCAGTGAAGCGAGATTTGTTAAGCAAGTAGATAATAACTTACTAAGACAGTCACCCAAATAGTTGAATATAATTCGCACAAATTACTGAGGCGGACTTAATATCGTTTGTAAGCACCTATTAGAAACGAGAAACGCAATCAGACACTATTAGTGATAATTGCTTTTGCTACATGGCTGCAGAAAGGCAATAAAGACATTTTTTATTTTAGAGATAAAATTTAATTTTGTCTGTTTATTTACGAGCACGAGAAACTATTGTAATTGATTTCTATTTTTTATTTTTATAACCAATAATTTATTATTTATCATTTCTAAATACGAGCTTTAAATTTATTAATGCAGAGAAAAAACAGACAGGATATTTTTAATATTGAATTGCAATATCCCTTAATAATTTTTTTCCCAAAAATTCCTTGTAAATTTTTTATCAGAAGAATTAAGAAGTAGCTCGTCTTATTTGTATAAGACGAGCTGTTCTGCACGTACGCAAGTTGAATGAAACATCTAGTTATTCTACAGAGAGTGAATTATGATTGCACACAGTGAGCAAACCCCGACTTATCTGCGGTAACCGACTCTAGTAAAAATAAACCAGAGTTATTATATAAATAATATTTGAGCTTGTTTTTACTAATGAATTTAATTGCTTACAGAGAATTGATCCTTATTATAGGGCACTGGAGACCTAAATATGCCTCATTATTGTTTTAGCCCATATATTTTATAAATAATTTTATGTAATTACGAGAAAAATAACAATCAGGAGCTGTATGTAATCATGAAGTTGCTCGTTATTCAAGGTCGGTCCAATTTCCTTTTACAGGAATGTTAATTAAAAAGCTCGACAGATATAAAATAAAAAGATTGAAATGAAACTAGAATATAAATTGCTACCTACCCGTTTCTATAAGAATTTGTTGGCGGAAAACGCTTTTCTTCCCTAATCGCAATAAACCAATTGCTTTATAATTATTTTAAAACAGTTTCAAATAGACACACACAATTTTATTTTAGAATAAACGGAAATAAGAACTATTTTCTGAGTGGGCTATTCAAGTAACTAGAATGGACACTCCTTTTTAATTCAATTGATGTGTTTTATCATTTCAGAAATAACAGAACAGTTCACATGTTCTACATACCTAAAATATTATCCTTATCCTAAAACCTACGTGCCAATAAATTAACTAAGTAGCTTTCACCACGCCGACATCGACATAGGAAACCGCTCAAATAGATGACACTTATCTCTTACAATATGTAATTTATCATATGTAAAGTTGATTTTAGGCGTTACACTTACCTAGTAAAGGAGAGAGCAGACTATGGCCTTGATATCATTTCGCACATGAATCCGTCTATTTGTGTCATTTTTTTGTCCGGCTGATATGCAAATATACGTACCGCAAAGAGTACATCGACCTTGTCAGCCGCTCGCGTCTACTCGCCCACAGGCTATATGAATCAAAGCACAATCTAGCGTAAGAGAATATCAGTGGAGTAGATCCTAGTGACCTAGTGATTTCCATAACACACGTGGGCGGGCCCGACGCCGCGCGCCTCACTCACTCTATGAAGCAGGGTCTATCTACATTATACAGGTGACAAGGGTCGACGAATTGTCGGAACTGTTCATTGATGCGCCAATTTGACTCTATAATCATTCAAATCTATACCGCAACTAATCGATTGTTACTATGAAATAATTTTATTATTGCAAACACAAACGGTACATCATACATGCATATATGTATATGAGCATTTCCATTATTCGTTCGCGATAATCTTTACATCTATTCAGAGATATTAGTGAGAATAAAAGTTTGTGTCAACTCTTAGGGGCTGCTGATCAGAACGGATATAATCCTATTAACATAAATAAGAAGCCAGGGCAGATCGCTTGTTTAAAATATGTAACTTTCGCAACCATTTATAGTCTTGTCAATAAATACTAATCAGCTCATCAGCGTGACTTTTTTGCGTAAACTTTTAGCGAACAAATACAGTTTTTTTGCAATGAAGTGAAAATCATGGTAAGATCTTAGTGTTTAATATACACCTGCAAATGTTTACTGAAACATTTATTGATAAATGTCTAAATATTTTTTGATTTCTAGCTAAAAGTGACATCATGGTTTTGGTAGTGAAATATTTCTTATAGTTCAAATTTTGCTTACACGTTACTCAGGTAGTTTTGTGGCCGGAATTTAAGATGATGATTACAGATTAAAAATGGATTAAGCATCAGTAGTTCAGTGTTTTATTTTCATTACACTGCTGACTGCCCCATTCCTAACACAATCATTTTAGCTTACTAATCTAATCATTTAAAGAAAAATTACATACACCAAAATTGAATTTGTAATCTATTTTTTATCAATAAACCAACAATTTTGGATGGAGATTGATTATTAATTTCGGCCGTAACACAGTTAACATTACTTTTATCTGACATAGCTGTTCCATGAATGTGTATTTAGATTTTAGGTACCGAAATTATCTAATGCCACTATGACGTAATGCATCCGTATGGCTGTCATGGCCGCATCAACCGTACGCTTATATCAGTCCTATTTCTTAATTGAATAAAGTAATTTGAAGTTAAAGGAGCAGTAAATTTAATTGCTCGGTAAAGTTCATTTTGTTGTTATTTCGTTATATAAAAAAAATATGATCAGGAAATAAATCAACACAGTAATGGCGCTCATTCCATTTTTCTACATGCTAAGAATTGTTAATTCAAAATTTGATATATATTCTATACAAAGAGAAAATATTTCAATTCTAGAAAATAGAGAAAGAGAAAAAGTGCACAAATATTCGAAGCTTCCATTTCTCTCAAACTTTAGTAAGTTAGCTATTTTAGGTTATTTAGATTTTATAATAAATCATTAACTCCACGGATCCAGGGGTTAATAAAAAAACTTAAATTCATAAGTTTTGGTTTTATTTAACTCTGGCTTTTGCTTTAAAATAAGAGTGAAAATTATACTTACATTTAGTATAGTTTTTACCTTTTTTATTATTTCAAAATGTAAAATAATCTCAATCAAAACATATTATCCTTTGTACATTTGCTATATAGAATTAAGACTCATATGAGATACGCATTGAATAATTATTAAAATATCACGTATTGTTTAATAAAAAGTTCAATAACCTGTCGATTTTTAAACAGTGATCTAATTCAAATGAATCATTAGAACAATTTAATACGAATATCAATGTGATAATATGTACTAGATACTTTGGATGGTTTCAGACAAAGATATTTTTTTATAACGTAATAGGTACTGCAATAGATTAATATTTATTATTGCAATAAAGCCAAACATTATAATATGAATATGGAAATGGCTTTGTCTCAAGATGAGTTATGTATGTGGCGCGTAACTAATTCGTATGATGGCTACACCGCCCTCCGCCCACAGCGAGCTGGACGAGGGACAATGCCGTCTGGAGTTAAATACTTTATGGGACCTATTCGCAGTTTACCTAATGAGCTCATGGTTTACGATATACTTATGAATAAAGTTTTCTCTTCTATGGATTTAACCGTAGAACCATAGAAATCACAAAAATCAGACGAGACGCGATGTAAATGTATGAAAGTTAGCGACAGTATTTACAAAAGGTATTGGCGAGTAGTTCACCTACTGTCGCGTTTTGAAGACATTCAAGTGATTTCACACAGTAATCATTATAAAAAGCGATAGCCAGAATGTCTTACTCGGGAGGTCTGAATTTGATCCTGGGCCCACGCCTCTGACCTCTCTGAGGTGGACTATGTCCTCATTCTGAGAAGGGGGCCCGACTCAGCAGTGGGCCATTAACGAGTTGACATGATGATGATGATGAAGCCTTATCTAAAGTAGTTCAAGTTGATTTTTTTTAGTTTCGTGAAGCTAGGTCTCTCTTATCTTCTATTATATCACATAAAATATGTACATTGTTTATTTTAATGTTCATTAATCATTATCATGTCAAAGATGTTCGTAAAACTGCTCCTAGATGTCAAGTCCCAGGCAATGCTCGGTCTTTTTTCTAAAGTACAGTATTACTCTACCGTAATAGATGTCATTCTCTGACAGAAAATTTTATACAAAAAATTATGTTGTATTAGTTACAAAATTACAAAGTAAGATATAAATCTTATCTTTGATTTATTTATGGTATTCTATTACCTACACTGGCAGGACGGTAACGGAAACTATTGTTCAAACAATACTAATGAGACCATATTAATACAATGTATTAGGGAATACTTTTTAAAATTACGTCATTGTTGATTTTAGTTTTTTTTAATACGTATACCGAATGGTCATCTTATACATTTAAGTAGGACTTGTAGATTAAAATATAAAAAAATCTTTTAATTGTTTTTTTAAGGCAAAAATGGAAAATCGCCCATTGATATTACGAGACAATTAAACCTCTTGTTTTAGTGATTTACGTTCCCAGCAGACGTTAAGACAGAAACTAGTACCCACCAGATCTACAGCATTTGTTCTTACAAATCTATTCCACATGCAGCGCTACTGTAGTTGATCAAAGACACTTGGATTTGGTTGCTAGTGGTCGCAAGCCAGATAGGAAAAACTTCTCGTTACTTACACACTTAAGCGGACTTGATTTTGTATTCACAAAATGCATTCCCTGTGAAGCCTTGTCTTTCACTGGTGAAGCATTTTTAACTCAATTTGTAAAACTGTTTTTTATTATTACAAAGAACTAACACAACAGATTTTAATGAGGTAATTTAGACATTTTAAATTAAAATTTGATAGTTTGAATCATCACCTAAAGTTTGTTGTATATTTTTTCCTTGCCTTGAAATTTAGAACTGATGTCTGCAAAACATTACAAGCACCATATTATTACGAATTTATTTCTTCGTTCCTCACAGCCATCTGATGGCTGATAAACAAAACCGCCGACTAGCGTTGATGAACGCTTAATAATGAGCTTCGTCAAATATTATAGCGACTTTTATCACCATCTACTGCCCCCTTTTACATAAAAACAGCATGAGATCATTTCAGTGAGATATAGGACATTTAGGTAACAATAAAAAAATTACTTCTACTTATTTTATACTTACTTACCGTAATATTAACCAAACATTTCTTGACGTCCTGTCAACGAATATTACCTATAGAGAATAATCTGTATTTCCGGACTTGACTTTATGTAGTGTCAAACTCAAAACATCGATAAAATATAACATCGTTCGTCAATGGTTGGAAACGACACAATTCGTTGTTTCTGCAATGTAGTAGATGTTTTGTTAATTTAAACCGTAACTATTATGAGAATATAAAATAATTTAGTCGAGAGTCTTCATCTACTGTCGCTAAGGAACGCAAAACTTCTCAAGATAGTACTAAAAAAATCCTTTGACAAATTTAGTTTATCAACTTCCAGAAAACTTAACTTAGCGCTAATCAGTCCATTTGTTCTCGAAATTTCCTCCTAGCAACCAACAGCGTAACTTTTTTATTTAAATATATTATATACTGTTTGTCTTCATCGAAATCACATATAAGTGAGATTAAAGTGTCTGTAAGCTCACATGCTATTACCATAACAAAATATTCTTTTTATCTTTGAAACCGCCCGATTATAAAACAAATACTTTAAAAAAAATGAATAAAATTAACAGAGGTTAGAATAATGGAAAAAATTTTTGAAAACGAAAATGGCAGTTTGTGAGATATTTGTAAGTATTTTAAATTTAAATATTGAATCATAGAAAAATAGTTTCATGAGTTAAAACTTTACTTAATATACAGTTATTCCCCTGTCCTATTTACTTTTCCATTCAAACTGGAATACCAACAGGTGAGTTATATTTATCAAACAAACAATTCTTATAGTTAAATGATTCATGGTAAAAACTAAAAACATATTCAAATATACATAAGAATAAGTTATTTGCTAATTTCATTACAACATACTCAACTTGTTAACGCATCTATTAGTTCATGGTTGGTGTAACAGATTTATTATAAACTCGTAACTTTATTTAACATTCTATCACTCGATGACATCGTAAAATAAAAGATAACCCAGAATCTAGAGCCCCCATACTCGTATAGGTATAAGTTTATATTATTTCTATAACATTACAACACACACACCTCTGACTTTTCCGAGTTGTGTGTTTTAAGCAATTAAATAACACTTGCTATGTTAGCACGGTGAAGGAAAATATTGTGAGGAATGCTGCACCCCTGAGAGTTCTCCAAAGTCCTCAAAGGTGTGTGAAGTCTGCTAATCCGCACTGAGCCAGCGTGGACTATGTCCCAACACTCCTCATTCTGAGGAGGAGACCTGGCTCAACAACGGCCCATTAATTAACTGTGACGACGATGATGATGATTACAATTACTGAGGAAGTGATTTTATTATAAAGTACTAACGCCTCATCCCAACTTCGCGCGATATATCTACTATAATAAGCATGTGTTATACTTATTTTAAACCTTCCTCTTGAAAAACTCTGTCTAGTGACGAAAACCGCTTTAAAATCCGTTGCGTAGTTTAAAATACGACGCGACGAGAAGCGTGCTTCGTTTTATAACATGTAAAGACTTATTTAATGAACAGACAGAGTTGCAGGCCTAAATAAGTCTTTACATGTAAATAATAATTAGTAATTTAAGTTCCATATCACATGGTTTATGTTGTTAAATAAATTATAAAATCTATATATTATTACACGAAGCACAAACTTTGTACGTTTTTACTTTTCACGAAAATCACACGGACGGAGGAGAATTAAATTGGCACCAGCACTTACAACACTGCATTGCACTTAACACTTTCACTAACACTATCTAGAGACTACTTCACTCCTTAAGAGACCACGCAAGACTAAGACTACAGTCAGACTGTCGAGGGCATATAAAGAGTCGAGACTGTTAAAATGACGGAAGTGACTACCTTACCCTAGCGCCATAGATGGTGATGACGTTTTTTATTTAAAGAACACTACACATGCTTCCATGCGTTTGACATAATGGTGAGTAATAACAAAATTTTGTTAAGTCAATGGACAACTTTTTTTATTAATCAGCTGGTTTTATGTTTAAATAAAGTAATACATATATGAAGGTACTATATTTTCCTTCAATCTTTATTTTTTGGATTAATTAAATATATAAATGAGTTATGGACGAAATTTTGACGACTAGTCGACTATATCATTAGTTCTCTAGTAACCCGTAATAAAATTAGACTATGAATAGAGTAAATTTGACGATTATGGCTTGTTTTTTTTACAATTAAATGTATAAAGTGTTGGCAGCATTTTATTCAGTGAAAGAATAGTGTTTAACAGATGTCATAAAGAGAGATTCACTTCGCCTTGGTTGCGTTTGCATAAACTACTAACCAGAACGGGAAGAGATGTTTATAATAATTAATAACCCTTAGAATTCTTTCAGCGTGTTGTTTTATTAAGCATCTAAACGCAGATTCGCATAGCTTGATCTATTAAAAAAAAACAGTAATTGTTTTATCATTACATCAACCAAATATAAACAAAAAGAAGATCTTCTCTTATTACAATGATATCGTGATGCGATGGAATTCAAAGCGCAATTTTCTTAACATGTAGGAAACGGGAAATACAGGCCAGGTGAGCAGTCATTAGCTTCTTGTCGTGTGAAATTAGACTTTTTTGCTGTATTCATGGAGAGATTTATATAATCATTGGGTCTTTTATGAAAATATTCAGAGACTTTCATTTACATTAATTTTTTGCACTATATCAAGGATTGCCCAGATTGTCAAGAGAAATATCGAGCGTTTATAATCTAATAGCTCTTAGTTTATTTTTAAACTCTAAGCTTATGTAATACTAGCGGCCCATCCCGGCTTCGCACGGGTGGAATATTTAGTTTAAAACATTTTGGCTCTCCCGCATTTCGGTGCCCCTCTACCTCGGCGTTACTCGCTACCACTCGCTGCACTTCGAGTATCACCGAGATAGAACTACACTGGCCCGTCGCGTCGGCGGGTATTTTTTGTTTATATTGATATTTTTAATTTCGTAATATCTTTTAAATGGAAGGTCCGATTTTAATAATTCAAAAAGTAATTTACAGGTATTGAAACAGTCTTGAATATGAAATAATTTATTTGGATAAGGATTAATACAAAGGTATGGAAAACATGGTCTGATTTTGATAGGCATTTTTATCAACTTTTAAAATATAAAAAAGTAGTTATAGTGACATAACTATAATAGTTGGACATATGGTCTCGCGGAGTTTTTTGTAGATATTAATACGTTCTATAATATTCTAGAACATTTTTTTGTTCTATCATCAATACTTTTCGCAGCGCATGCGATGAAAGATATTTTATGGCTATTTTTTTTGCACCTTGGGTTGGTTTTAGTGAGATTTTCTGGGGATCTCTAATTTTTTCTTGTAATAAATATAGCCTATGTTACTCAGGGATAATGTAGCTTTCTAATGGTGAAAGAATTTTTTGAAATCGGTCCAGTAGTTTTTATGTTTATTCGTTACATACAAAAATACAAATCTTACTTCTTTATAATATTAAGTATAGAAGTATAGATAAGCATGATATGAATGTTTATTTTTTAAAAAGCGTAACTGATAAAACGGAACAGACAACGTAATTAAGTTTAAGTAATGTTCATTTCCGTCAGTACGAGCCAAACGCTCGAATCTTGAATAACTAACTTACTAATTTGTTTGTTGACTAAGCCTCTATAGGTGAAAACTATAATTTATAAGAACAATTTTTTTGTATTGATTTCTGTATTTAAAACTTTAACTTTAAGAAATTAAAAAAACTATATTAAATAACAAACCCGTGGAAAGGTTCAAAATACATTGTATACCTACTATGATTATTTATATATTTAGAGGAACATCTCCACATCATACATGGGTACGACCACGGTTCTACCTTGACCATTTTTATACCTAGTCATTTCTGTGTTTCTATCTGAATTATTTTCTTGTTTCGTCCTTTTTAGACTACTTCTTTACGTAGTCAGGTTATAGTTTTTAAACTTTAATAATAGTTTTCCGTTTCTCGATCGAGATAACCTTTATAATCTAATATTGTAACGTAATGTTGGTTTTTATTTGCTTAAACGAGTAAATAACTGCAACGACAGGACCGCGCGAACTATACGACCGCCTTTTATACTTATATGTTGACATAAACAATAACATATATTTATACATATTTGTAATGTCCTCGCCAGGACCTTTCTTTTGATAAAAAACACGTGATAATTAGCTCAGTTTAATTTTTTTCGAGGTCAGAATGTGAGGTATAATTTCCGTTATGAAAAAATCATAAAATTTTTATAGCCTATATCACCCGCGCATTATTACGAATCTATTGACACCTCATTCATGAAAATTGGTTCAGTAGTTTAGGCGCAAGAGTAGAACATACAAACATACATACATACATACATAGTTTGCCAAAATCATAACCCTTCCTTTTGGCTTCACCGTAGTCGGGTAAAAATAGCGCAGTAAAACAAACACCTATAGGTCTTGCTAGTATGAGTAAAATTTTAAGGGTTTTTCAATATACGTCAAACATTGTATCATTGTGCATTAAGGATGAAAAATATGGCATTCTTAAATTAATTCATTCACAATAATATTTATGAGGAAAAAGTAATATGAACTATATTACTCAATGACATAATATGTTAATAAATTGTATCAAATTTTTATTATGTAAAATACATGACTACATAATAAAAATGTTCATAAAATTTAAGTAATGAAATTTTTATTTAATTAAAAAATAATCTGACTTCAAAGTGAAGTTAGTTTACTTCAAAGTGTTCTTGAATCGATAAAATTATTTTCAAGCAAGTTTTAATTATAAAAAACCAACTTTACGTGAAAACAGTGACAATGTACAACAAATTGTCTACCCAGATAGAAAGAATATATTTTATCCACATTTTTAATCGATAGTTAAAATTAAATCTTATAAATAAAGTGTTTTCATCATCATCATCTGTACCCGTTAATGACCCACTGCTGGGCCGGATCTCCTCATCAGAATAAGGATTTTGATGTTAATAATATCTGACTTAATTTTTTATTCATGTAGTTTTAGAATAATTTAATTTAGACAAAAGTCTTTTTTTTTTGTTAACGCAGGGGAAATCTTCCATACCAGGTTATGTAGGATTTATACCAACTAAAAATCCACGAGTCGAGGTAACGCCCTAATTCTTATGTCTCGAACGTAGACGATCTCGGACGACTGACAGTGCCAATTCGACGTCGACATCTTCGACCAGCAGGTTCCCCTCTTTCCCGATCCGCCGACTCCTTCATAATTTATTATGTCCAGAAGGGGTCATTCATTTCATTCATTCTCCTCGATTTATGACCGAGAAGGAGACTACTATCCTCCAGAACGAAATTCTTACTAACATCGTTATGGTTGCTGGTTGAATAATCTCGGAAAAAACCGTGACCTGTGAGTATCAGTGTAAGTAGGTGACTCGGCGTTTTCTTCTCACCCAGACTTCATAGGCTGGTAAGACTGCTTCTTCACCTCGTTTGTGGGCATATCATTCCCCGCGGAGCCTCCTCCAGCAAACTTAAAGGATTAAGTACAAATATTGATAACTTGTATAAACTAATTGTATATACATGTCATCAATATTTGTACTCCATTTGGTAGAATAAAGCTACTGGCCCATAAATATAATATTATCTATATGATATAGTATCTATATGAATACTAATTTAGTAGTCATAAATAAAATATTTGGTTCAGTAGATTATAAACAGTATCATTTATGTATAGACTTCTTTAATCAGTAATGATGATTAAGATGCGCCTAAGCAAGGTCGGCGAGGAAGCGTGGGAGCGTTGCACCGTATTCAAATCACATCGCAAAGAAACAAACACATTTACTCAACACTTTCCAGTTTTACCTGTCATATAATAGCTCAACGTGCGATTTATTCCGAACAAAACTTGAAAATAATGCACTTTTATATTCAAATTACTCTTTGTCTTCACTTGTATGTTTCATCTCTATTTCATCATATTATATTAAATATTAATTGGATGGTTGAACTGGTTTCGTTAGTTGAAACGCAAATAGAATGAATAGCAAAGCGATAATTATTATGTTAAATCCAATTTCCCTGTTCATCTAAAGACTGTTTATTAATATTATTGTTATTTTCCTGGATTCCATGAAAATCCATTTGATAGCATTATTCCTTTCAGTAATGACCGTGACCTAATATTACACGTCATCAATCAAACTTGTGGTATCTATATGATATACTAAATGTTGACCGCGATCTCGTCTGCATATAATTAGAACTTCTAGTTCGATAGGATTTTTTTCAACTATTAAGTAGATACCTACATGCTTTGTTTCCTATATAATTTAACATCCCATTTCTTTACGTTAAAAACGTTACCGACAAAGTAACTTTGGTACTTATATAATATTAGTAGGCCGCAATAAGGTTTTTAATCCATAGTTAATATATAAATAATAAGTTACTTCTGTTGTTTTAAGATATAATTTTACAGTTACTCAAGTAGAGAGAGAAAAGTTACATTTAAGTTCATATTATGGGGAAATGTCTAAAGTTTGTCAAACACTGATTTTGGGTATTCGTTGAGATCAAGACAGTTGAGGCATTTCCTTTACCGTACCTGAGTTTGAAAGTTCGGCGAACATACAGATTAGGATCATGCGGTTAGTCATCGGAGTCTGGTTAAATCATATGTTAACAATTTAGAACCTCAAATCGTAAATCAAATTTAGATACAAATTCCTCAGCTCCAGACGGAGAATTTGGCAATATTTGAATTGGAGTTTTAATAAATTATCGTTTTAACATTTCGCAGACTTGAACGATCTTCATTCATTAAACATTTCGCTTCGCTTTGATTTTTTAGGCTCAATTCTTAGCCCTGGGCCTTGATGAATCAGTCAAGACGTGGAATTTCATATAAAACTAGCAACCTGGCCCGCTTCGTTTCGCTATTTTCGATGAAAATCTTAGGCTTAATTTTTGCGTCGTTTCCTACAATTATTTATACAAAATCTTAACAAATTATACACTTAAACCTTCTTCATAAGTAGGTATGGTAGGATTTTGTTTTAATAGTACAAATGTAGTGATAGTATAGAATTAAAGAAAAAAAAATGGTTTATCCCCCAACATACAACTAGAAAAAACTGCAACAAAATATTTTCTAGGAATCTAGAATAAGACCATAAGATTATATTAGACATATTTGCACATGCATAATATAATTTCGATTCAAGCTAAGAATTACGAAAATCTGATCAACGTACAAGTGCTACGCAGCGTAGCAATTCAAAAACTTGAGTCTTTCTGGTCGTTGCTGTATAATCCTCTCTATCGACAGTATGAGCTGAACAGACAATCGGATATGACAGCATTTATGCAGTAATGCGGATTTGCATAGACAATGAGCTGGCACATCCCGGGTTTTCACCTATTCACTTAAGTTCGCTGAAATCTAATAGGTCTAAATTGACTAGATCACGTAAACCAGTCTTATTTGAAATTCCCTCTGATTAATTCATGGTAATTGCATAATTAATATTCGTTTTTATTGCTTTACTATTGTTGTTAAATAGTAACGTAAGTAATAATGCCTATTTATTCTTTTTATTGATTTATATTAACATAGATTTTGAATTTATTTCTCTACAAAAACCTCTATATTTACCTTTTTTTATTGGTTTTATATATTATCATATAAATTTATCTTTTTTAACAATTAATTTTTTTAGTTGGACTGTACATACATTATGATTTGGCTTTATTGTGATTTTCGTAGAGGATAAGAACGAGTATCAAAAAATAGTTAGTCAATAATTAATTAGTAACCAAAATCACAGTTGTGAACTATTTTAAAAATGCATTTTTACTTCGCTCCATACTTGTAGCTTAAGCTAGCCGCATGTAATAGGCGAAGGGCTTAAATTGAGCGACCAATCATGCGAGACTATTTCGGGATCAAATTGAGAGGCGGACTCTGGAGGCGGGAAGATGTGGTAAGCAACACCCCCGCTGAAATTGCAAATTGGTTGGCAAACTGCTGAATTCTAATTTAGGGCGTAACTTTATTATCACAATGAAGTAATATTGCCATACGACGAAAGGAAGGAAATAAAATGTTTTTATTAAACTATTTAAGCGCTAGTAGCCATTGCTCTGCAAAATGTCTCGTATTTTAAACATCGTTTGAAGTTCTAAATCAAATCATTTTATCTAAAACACCTGTGAATTTGTATACTTTATATTGATCCTTAACGTACAGCGGTATAGTTTATTTTATCTTAAACTGTGTTGTCCTACTAATAATGGCTGACCGGACTAATATTCCTTATTGAAAATTAAAAACCATGACCTTCGTTTATATGTGTTATGTAAATATCGCGATAGCCATATTACCAACTATAGTATTTATATTATATATGTACCTATATAGATGTTTACATTCATCCATAGTCGACAATAACAATATGATAAGATTACCCTTTTAAGGCAATTTTAAAATATAACTGGATGAATTAAAAAAATATATCTTTGTTAACAATATCACTCTTGTCGCAAAATTTTCCTAAAATATTATAAATAATTACTTTAAAGAAATTTGTCACAATGAAGTTATAACATTATGTTAACCTAAATTTATCAAAAATTAATTAATATTTTTTTAAAACTGCCACGGTAAAAGGTCTTTCATTCAATCGGTAGTTCACCGCATCGAGAGATAATTGACAAGATCAATTTTCACACCGCTCCAGGATCCGGCTTTGGAACACATGCTATTTATTTGAACAAGGTATTACGTAAGAACATGTGCTCGTTTACGTCCTGAACGCGCGCGACGTCGAATTTGTGACGTAATGCCGGGCCCTCCTGCAAACAATCGGTTTTTTGCACCCTTTATCACAGGAGCGCCGGCCAACTACATAAAAGCCGTGGAAATCCGTTCAGGACACACATTACACGTAACGCGGCCAACTGAACGTAACCGCCAGCCTGATCGCGAATCGAACGCGGTAGCCGCTAATACGTTACTTTTTAAATTAGACCATAGATCATTTATTTATTTTTCTATAACTATTACGTGCTAGTGATATAAATTCACCTGTGAAAAGTGAAATTGACACCTGTCAATCATACCAAAGATTAAATATATCTGTGATATAAATAATAAGTAAAAATGTGCCAAAGTTGCACCTGCTGCAGTGGATGCGCCGTAAGAAGAGAATCCTACACAAATAGTAAGTAGATAATTATTTTATGATTGCGCTAATTACGAAAATAAATTAAACTCCCTCATTATTATTAATGTATATGAATCAATATTCATCATTGTTATTTATAATTATTAAACCACTTTTATGTCAGAATAATGATCTAATACACTATCACCTCTATAAGCAAAGTGATAACGCTTTTACTCATGAATAATCTTGATGACCTAATTTCTAAAACACTTCGTATTATTAATACCTTTGCACTTGGTTGCACTTATATAAATAAATAATCTACATTTAAAACTTTCTAAAACTAGCAAGACATTTAGTATGCACAAATCTCCATTGTTACAATACAAATAACGTAGGCCGGCTTAACCCCGCGCCATCAAATGTAACCTTAATTTCTTACGTACCACAAACTTTGTAAACGGACATAGCCTATTATTCTTCCTAAACTATTGAAACACTGCAGTGTTTAAGGAGATATTTGTTGACAGTTGTATAGTCTGTGGCATTGAGGGTAAAGCGTAAGTTGGCTCAGCTATGATTTATATTGTGGCGAGAACAATAATAAAGACTGTAGGAACCTCTAGGTGCGGAAGCCGCGCTTAGTTTACGGTAAACCTAAATTAGCTGCTGCTATGTTGGTTACTCTTTGAATTTTGCTTCAGTGCCAAGTTACATATAACTTACAGGTCTATATTTAATACTATGATTTGTAAAATTAATAGAAATGGTAAACAAAATTTAATTAATTAAAAACAAAACTAAAGCTATTCCCAAAGGCATGAGTAATAGATAATTCATTCTGAGACTCGACACCGCTTTTGTAGGCTTTCAGACACTTTTTCGTGACGTGTCTTCGCGAAAATTTGGGAAATCCGTGACTCACCGCCAAGACAATCACCGGAACAGTTTTTATATCGTGACCAATGGCAACTATACCGTGATGAACCACAGTATACGTAACTACAATAAACCCTAATATTAACATTTAGACATCTAAAAGCGGCAAATGTTATAGAAACAAAGTCACAATTAAAATTTTAATAAGGCTTTCAATATTCAGCACACGGTAACCTTTTTTAATAAAAGTATTCGTGTCCAATTAACCATTATTACTTTCACAGACTCCTCAATTCTATATTAAAGGCTCAACACAAAAAGCAAATTAGCTGAGCAATCTCCTGAACACAATTGCCGACCGGAAAAGCGGTTATTTGTGCAATATAATTAGCTAACTTTTGGTCTGTGCTACAAAATCGAAGATATAAAATTACAAAAATATTTAGTAATCGTTTTAAATATGCATGGGAAAAAAAATATTTAAATCTTTGATACAAACATATTTTTGTGACACATTAAACTACATTTCCAACATCATGGCAACAAAAGTAAATCTTGGGAAGTGTAATTAATCATGAACATAATAATCCTCTATTGACACTATCAATAAGCGGTCGAGTACAATGGCGTCGCCTTGTTAACCACGAGACAAAAAAAACGTGTCAATGTAAATACTTGAGGTGCTCGCTCAAACGCTTACACCACAAACCACAGTCATAATATGGAGTATATTGGCTTCAGAAGGACCAGTAAGCCACATGATTTGTTTAGATTTATATTTGATATGGCGTAGTCACGTAACAACTGTACCATAAGAATACTCTGCGTTAATCTTGGCTACGTAGGTGAATCTGTACAACTATCTGTGTCAGACTCGAATGTCTTTCCCATACAATATTATTTCTTTTTAAGCTTAGTTTACCTTCACGTTCAGTCCCTGGGTTCTTTTTCGCGTCGTGTTTGCTGTTCGTTCACGAAGACAGGCATCGTTAAAAAGAAAACGAAAGTTACTTTTATTGTGTACCTTTGCTAATATTTGTTTTAATATTTAGACGTGCCTGTTCATTACTAAATGAAATAAAAGTATCTTCTTTTTTACTGCAGACGATATTATAAAACATTTCAATTTTAAGGGAAAAATTGCATAAAATGCGATATTTTAGTGTCAAGAATATTACAAAATTTAAAATGAAAGTTTAAGTGCAGAATTTATTTGTACAGCTCTGGAATTAGTGAATCGCAATTATATTTATAACTGATTATATCCGTAATTACTCAACGTGTGCTCGCTAGTCGCTGCTATGTATCGACAAGAACTCGAATCGCGACGAATGCCCGATAAAAGTCACTTTAGGATAGACTCATCGATGAATCACCGCGAAGTCTAACCGAATAATTGTTCACTTGCACAAGATGTAGAAAGCGAATGGCATGGAGACGTAATATTATGTGATTTTTTTAATAATGAATTGGAGAGAAACTTCGGTCTGAATAGATACAATCTTAGTGACCTATGACAGATATAACACTAAATTTATATATAATTGTTTTAAACTATGATAAATGGTATACCAATATTAAAATTTGATTAAATATTTTATTACTATTCCGGTAACATTATTATTTGTCGTAATTCTAGATCAGTTTCATTTTAATCAGGTGAAATAATTTCATAATAAATTACAGCATTGCTTGTTATATGTGATGCAATATTTGATCTAATTATAATAATACATATTTTAAATATATTATGATAAAAATTAATAACGGTTAAAAATATAAAAATGATCGTTAGTAGTGACGAAGGATGTCTCCGGGAAGGTCGAAGTTCGCTTTCCGGCGGGCGTGTAAGGGTTTTCGCATAGTTGACCGGCTATTTCATATACCGTGCCGCATTTCGGTGCTCATTCAACGTGCGTCGACTGCTCGCGCGCCGGTCTCGCACTCGCTCCTCGCGGTGACACTATCGTACTCGTAACCCGGTGCAAAAAACTTTTATAAAAGCTCGTAAATATTACTAACTCTAGATTGTGACAGTGCGGTTTATTTTACACAGTGTTACATTCAGTTCGGGATTTTAGAGAATTTCAAACATTTTGGTAATAGAGAATCATATTGCCAAATGAATATGGACTTGCCCAAAGGAGCTACATCAATGCGTTGTTCATGGATGTCTTTTTAACTGGTGTGTGTGTTTTCAAATTAAACTTCTTGTGTGTGATATATGTCATTTAATTAATAAACAACAGTTAAAGCTTCACCGGTAACGGTGCGATGTCACGTTAATCGTTTGACATATGAAGGTGGATGAAAATAACTATTACAATGTTATTATCCATCATGAACATATCAACAATTATTATAACATTATTGTTTCATATTTCGAGATCATCTTAAATAATCATTAATTTCGTCGTTATACTAAATCAAATAAAATCTCTTAAATAAACGCACGCGTTTTAATAAAAATATACAAAAACTAAACACGAATTAACAGTCGTATACAGTGTACGCGCATACGGCATACCATAAAAGCTGTCAAAACATTAACCATAATTAAATGTTATTCTTAAAATCGGCGCGCTAATTCGTTTCATGAACGTTTTTGGAATCGAACAATACAAATCGAGAAGGAGTTCGATATAGCCTAGCCAGCGGATCGTGTGGGAATGTTCAACATGCCAGTGTCGGCTCTCCATCAAAGAGATTCGCTGAAACCCATCCGATGACATCCGATACTGCCTGAGTACCTTTTCAAACTCGATTGATTACCTCACATACTTTTTTGGAGGCTGCTAATTATTTTATACATATTCGATTTGTCTCGGCTCTATATTTGTGATATTTATAGTTGTGCATTAATTATCTTCATATGTAACAGATATTAGCTTTGATGTTGTATATAAGTGACATGAAATCAGTATTCCGTGTAACGATAACATTTGGGAAATCCCCATGGCGAATAACGTATATGACATAGGCTGCAGCACCCGGCTTTCGTATTAAAACACGTAAGCATTGTTTGATCTCGACAATGCATCGGATAGATATATAGAATTCAGTGATCACAAACAATGGACACAGAGTAAATAAAGCCTAGCGTTAAAACCTCTTCACTTAGCAGTTAACCAACATTTCGCGCGTCTCCTATTTTTATCTATGCGCTTAAGGCCGTATTTACTTAACATACATTCAATTGTCAACGACACGGATTGACCTAATGATTCACTGACCATAAACCTCGTCTTATCCTCGTTTGACGTAACATAGGTAATTCAAGTTCCTGTAATAAATGCTGTTTGTTTTCGATTAGCATTATATATGTAATTGGTATTCTTCGAACTAGTTAATTTTTCACTTAATTCACGTCATTTTTATCAACTCTAATATATGATTTCTGTTAAATAATAAATGGTGTTTGTCATATAGTTAAAATAGATAGACAAAAGACACTACACTTACGCAGAGTAACAGGGTTACTTTCTACGTTTTAGCACTTTAAGCGGACAAAGCTTTGCGTTGCAAAGTTGGTGGTGTTTCTCTTTTAAAAGTTGTACTCCGCCGCTATACAGAATTGCCACTCTCTGTTGGGACATAAAATATGTTTTATGACTCAGACGCAAACATCAAAACCTTTAATACCAGTGAAACGATAAATTGAAGTAGAAAAACATATTTTATTCCTGCACAATAACCACATTTATTTTTATTTTCATAATTTAAAAATTGATATTTTTATCTATATAAAAAGTTATTCTATCCTGGCAGAAATAAAGACTGTGTGAGCTTTATTTAAATAATATAAGTACTTCTCATAAAAGTACGTTTACGATTATAAAGAAGCTTATTATATTTTATGTGACTCCCGCCCGCGCAATAGAAATGCAATGTCACTTGCATGAACTGAGAATATTTTATTATCTACTTATATTTCTTATTCATTGTAATGCAAACATTTTAATAAAAATTGCTTATTTTCCATTATTAAATATTATTTTTTCTTGTTTCAGGTTTTTCCAGAAGGCTATTGGTAGCTGTATCTGTAGTTATAATAATCGCCATGTGCCTGACGCCAGCAGAGGCTCGATCAGTGGAGCATAAGAGACGGCACCAAAGAAGACCAGACATGGCCCAAATCACCAAAGACTCGTCGTTAAAACGACCTAGAAATCCAAGCACTGACAGCTACAAAAATGCTACAAGATTGATAAAACATAAATTACGTAATACTAAGAGGTATTTTGATCAAGACAGAAAAGTGCTGAACGAGACTCGGGAGTATAGGGACGGGATGCCGACCTGGCTGCCGGCAGTCAACTTCGTCGATATCCACTTCCACGATTTCAAAACGGCGCGAAAGGGCAGATCAATCACAGAACGAAAGGTAATTCACTCATTTTTAATTTTACTTCTGAAGATGAAAAACAAACCGAAATCCGATAGGAAGTAGGATTTGTTGCCTATTTGTAAAAGGAAATTTAATAACTATTGTAACACCTACTATGCGTTGAGAGAATAAATATTAAATAGGTAGAACTGTATCTAGTATTTGGTTCACTTCTGTAATAGTTTAATCGTAGTCCAATTCTGTAGGTATCGTGTCATTATTTATGTCGTTTTGATTGATGTGCTATCAGTTATGATTTGAAGGCGCCTTTAATATTTGAAATTTGCTTTAAACAGTCTGACAGTGTAATTACTGAAACCGATCATTTCGCGTCTCGAGGGTGTGGTGGACCAACCCATCACTCTTTTTGTTACCCGTTCAGTGTTTTTACGTTATTTTAATTTATTTTTGCCTTTATTTGAGACAAAGAATCCCCGTGTACATTAGCCGTGCTCGAGGCTTCATTCTTGCAACTTAAATGAGGTTTCATCGAACCAAATTACATGTGGCCGGCCTTTGTACCCCGTTTATTTACTTCACATTGTACTTAAGGGTAATAACTAAAAGTGAAACCCTTAATTTTCTACGCCGCTTTTTGTTTGCAATTTGGTTTTAAACATTTTGTGTACCGTTATTAGTTTCCCGTTTGATCTATATCGCTTCATTGACTCAGTTAAAATATAATTTACTGAATGAACGCCACATCGAGTGACTAACCGATCGCTTAAACTATTTTTACGTAATGTGACTAATCAAAACGATACTCTGAAAACAGAATGTGTAGTATTATGCTTAAATAAAATCTCAAATAAATGTCCAGCCGCACTGTGTTAATAAGACAAAAAACTCAAGTAAAAAGATGAGGCGAAGCTGGCTTTTGTTTAGTCACAGTGGGAGCGAAGCAAACCAAGGATCCAGTTAAATGTTTCGTGGAAATTTGCATAGATGGACACCGACAGATTCCGTTGTGCGCACGCGATCTTAAATGAACGGTTAAGTCGCATTCAGCCCGACCAAATACTGTTTCAAAAATTATTCTCAGCAAAATAGAGCTTTCTGGTATAATAATAATTTCAAAAATGAAATTATAATAGATAAAAATGAGTTCGACGAATCACAATAAAATAAATATGACTCTTGATTCTTTGGCAGTGTTTACAATAATGGTTGTTAGTCTAATAGCGTTAATTCGTTCGTTTTAAACATGAGAATTATACAAACCACCTCCGCTCTTAAAACACAAAATCCATAAGTGCTTCGTAACGGATCTCTCAAAGCTTTTATTATTTGCCGAACACACATCTGGACCGCGAGACTTTCTATTACGTATTCATATTGAACACCCACTAATTGGTACACAAAGGTGAACGCGGGCGAGACAATAAGCAAGTATATCGGGCTCGGGCTTGGGTGTCCGATGTCCTTCCGTCGCGTCCAGCGAAGGGCTAGGGCTGCGGCCGCCAGAGGGCGCTCGCGTCGCATCACGCATGCCGCCGTCCAAATTATTTTTTAACACGCGAGTGTAGAGTCGCTCAGTATCCATGTCAATGAATATTAAATATTTCTTGTGTATGTTTCGACAGTTCGTCAATGCATGACCACTTAAGAAATTCAAATATTTACCATTGGGCAAAGGAAAGCGTTAGAATTCAAGTGATCTCGGCTCCGCTTGGCCTTAGTTGACTTACGAACAATTTAAAAATTAAATACCGCTTAAATGAGACGTTAAAACAGAGGGCCCTACTAAAGCATATAGTGGACATTCTTTACGCATACATAAACAGTCATAGAAAATTCATTCATAATATTTTAATTACAAATTGATAAACACTTTAATTGAAACTTTAAGGGCTTTTAGTACATTCTACAGAGCGTACTTCACACCGGGTTTTATTTTTATTACTAATGTTAAATGTTAAAATAGTTAAAAGATAAAATAAATAAGTATTTTACATACAAATGATAATGATTCGAATTTTTTTTATTCTTAACAAAATCCTGCCGTTTATCATGTCAAATTGCTGAGAAGGTTAGAAAAATTTTGAAGGAAAAGTTTCATTTTCAAGATGTAAAACTTTTGCTTGTATATAGAATTTAAAGTCTCGGGAAAAATGTACGGAAAATCCATTCCACAGGTGTTACCTCGGGACACTTTCACGCTGACAAACGCTTAAGCGATCGCCATACCTTTAGTGTTTACTCAGTATTTACGATTTAACAAAACAACACGAAATGTTAAAAACACATTATTTGTCCAAGTGAGACGAATGTGAAGTTACGATTCCGGCGCGTTGCGTTTGTCTCCAACACGTTCCTCGGTTAGAGCTGGCTCTTTAAGCTCTTTAAGGCTAATGTACGGCGCATTGTCGGGTTTTCAGCTTTAATACCCCGCCATATTTGCACACAGAGCCCGGCGGTTTTATTATCGTTCCTACCTCACTGGATTGGATGTATTGCTCTAAACGAACTGATTTTATGATGCCTTCAAGTACTCAAGATTGATTTTAGGACCCATTGTTGGGGTTAGTGAATTTTATCTCCATATATACCTAATAAGTGACTGCCCACCAGCTTGCTTTTTCCGTAAACTATAAATACAGTTGTATATAAATAAGAGAATAACTGACTCACTTATCAAACACACACAGCCCAATTTTTTGGATCTAGTGACATGGATTTGGATCATGGTAACTAACGCATTGTAATGCATTAGTGTGGTTATAAAAGATTTAATAATAAATATCGAAATATGCATAACATTTATCCTTATCAATTAATCAGTTATGGAATAGACTACTCAAAGGAACAAAACCCTTGAGTAACGGAAGTAGTCATTGTAATATAAGTAATAAATAATAAATGAAGATGATATTCGTCATAGACGTTACTACAACGTGAATCATTCATTCAGAAGTATTTCAGACGAATTAGATATCATGAATTACGGTAATATTACTCGAGTGACGGGTGGCGCTTCCCATTCTAGGAATATCAATGAGTTTATTCATTAGTTCCCCCTCCTGACTATATTGTAATGTTTTCCTGAAACATTACTCAAGTTCAGTGGTTGACATAATACTCTTACGTTTATTGTTATGTCGTAATCACTTATGATTCAGTATAGAGTTCTAATAAGAATGATACGGAGGGTATCCTTCTTTCGATAAATATAAATTACATAAAGATATATATATCTGATACAGCTGCAATAAATATATATCAGTCAAGTATAAAACAATAAAATAACAATATTAGCGAAGTGTAGTTGTGTCGCGTAAGGCAATCCAGCCGGTTTCCTCACTAGACGCGCCTGTCTAGTATTCGCTAGGAAATTATTGTATCTACCGGACACCAACATTGTCGTAGGTTAAACAATTATTTTATAATTACAACATTACTTTATTGGGTATTAAATACAGTGAAAATTAATTCGCTATGACTTGCTCATTTTAAATGTACATAAATAACGCTACACATTGCATACATCCGTCTCTTTCGGAAAAACCGCCGGAAAGTTTTTCATAAGATTTCCGTTAATCATTTTTTATGTTTTTCCCCGTCACTTAATTACTTTTATACTTCGAAACACGTTGCATAGTACGTTCATACTATTCATTTAATTTTTATTATTATAAAATATTTGTATTACAAATTCACTTCCTAATCTATAAATTATATTATAAGAAATAGTCGAGATTGCATCATTTAACTAGATGTGACATATTTACCCGCACGCAAGGTGTTCTATCAACTTATACATTAATTATGGAATTACTGTGAAATGCGAACTATTTTCCGTTTTAGTTTAACCAATTTTCCGCTTCAGAATGTCTCAGAAATATGTTTATTACGAAGTAGTAAAATTTAATTATATCATTAAAGCAATAAAAATATTTGTTCGTAGTAAGTGGTTACTATCGAATTTGTCTAAAGTGCTCCACGAACTAAAATTTTCATCGCATTACCAAGTAATAAGCAAAGTATTAAACTATTTACGTCAAATACTAAGAAGAATCAGCTGCAACCTGGCCTTACATTTTTCATCGAACAGCAATTCCCATTACACATAAATCATAATCGACATACAGAGAAAAAATATTTTTCCATTACAATTAAATTACCGACGGATCTATCCGAATTCCGACTATCTTGATAGATACCTGTGTTTGAAAATGGCGACGCAATATACATGGTTCCTCAATAATGTCACGAGAATAGTTATACAATCACAAATACTTATAGATTATACAGCCTCGACACAAATTAGTCGCGTCGCAAACTGTTCGCAATATGTATAAATACTATATTAATTTAAACTTATATCTTCACACCATCCTTCGATATGAATGTTTGCTTCAGTTGAACACCGAGACTAACAGTCGATTTCTTTTGTTACAGTTCACGTATATAATGCCTAAACTCTACAAAACACTGAAGGAATACGAGGTCATCTTCAAGCTCCTGTTGAATGTACAACTGGACTTATCGGACGATCCGTTCACGAATTACATCATCGTTCGCCGCAAGTTGCTCACGGCCACGCTGGACAAGCTGTACAGCACGATCGCCGAAATTCAAGAAAACATGATAGCTGTCAACATGCCGGTCCCAGCCTTCGATAAGAACAGAATGAAGCTGGAGCCCTTGATGAAGAAGGTAGACGCCACTCAGTGTCTCAAAAACGATTACATAGCATTCAGAGGATACGGAAACTTGTTAAACAATTGGTACTATGAGTTCAAGTGTCCGCTGAACAAGAAGGGCGACAGATGCCAGGCTTTCCATGCCAAAATGAGGGAAAAGCTCGGCAACAAGAAAAACAAGAACAATAAAAATAATGTGTCTCTAATGAGTTGAGTATTTTGTAAGTTAAATATTTATTTCATGTCCGTACGTCGCTTTTGTACTTATTTATTTTTAGTTATTTGCTCTCTAACTCGTGAGACGTATTAATCGCTTGACGAAACGTTACGTTGATTAATTAATGGGTACTTTCTCTGTGATATTTAGTATTCTGTAGATGTTAATTATTAATTTATTGAGAGTATTTGATAAGTTCCTCCGCGTTCTTGTACTTAAGTTATATTTTATCTTTCATTCTTGTGTACATACTTTGATCCTACTTTTAATTTAATTTATTTAATTCCTTCAATGTTTATTCTGATGGCTTTGTGATCTGTTTAAAATGAAATTTTAATTTTTCTTAATCTCAATAAGTATTACTAGCGGGCACTTATTGCCTTTTTAGAAAAGAAAGACTTTTAGCTTATTTAAGGTGCTTATTTATATAATCTAGACGTAAGTGAAAATGTGCCGTTAGTTTGTAGTTATCGAACTGATACCATGTGAATGTCTCCGACGGGTGACATAGTGTATATAGCTTTACAGTATTTGTAATAATTTGTTAATACAAATGAAAATGAATTCAGACTTAAGCAATAAATCATTTTATAAAAAACCTAAGTGTGTTTATGTTTTATTTTTTCCCAAGGCAATATATTACAAAGAGTTTTGATTACCTTCATAGCACTTACGGTTCAAATAAATATTTGAAATAACTGAATCATAGGTAATAGGTTATAGTTTACAAGAACTGATTTTTCGGACAGCTATGATAAACACATGATATATTGTATAAATGTTTTGATTTATTAATTTCACCCAAATAAACAAAATTGATTTTGAATTGATTTAATTTAACTCAGACTTATAACTATGATAAATATTTACATACCTTCTTTTCAACAAATAATTTTCTTATCTATATAAAGTGTTAGAGAATTAAGTCTAGTTTTAAATTTCTGTAATATTATTGAACAGAAAAAAATATAAGTAGGTCACATTTTTATTTCCCAAATTCAATGATTCTAAAATAAATAGAAAATTTATTATCGTTACGGTACTTCATAAAGTTTAAACGTAAATAATTTAGAAAAAAATTGTATAAATCTGGGGCACAGTACCTTTTAAATTAAATTGCCTGTTATTTACTGTAAATTTAAATGTTTAAGAATGCGTAGTTATAACTCATATTACTATGAACATTATAATATCTTTCAATATTTATTGCGGATGTTATTTGGATACATTGAAGTTAATTTAAGTATTTAAATATATTTGCACAACAAATAAAATGTTAGACAGACGTAGAATATAATGCTACTTATATATCTTTTTTAATTTAATAGGAAATTTTATACAGATTTGCATTAAAAATATTTTTAACTTTTTATATTATATTGTTATAAAATGTTCTTTATGTACTATCTTAGTTGGCCATCTAGCGTCTAGAAATGAAACAAAAATCCAAGTTTTTTTACAAACAATGCCATCTATTATTTAATTTGAATACTAATATTAATTTGCATTACGTAATAGTTTAACTATATTTACCTAGATGTCGCTATTTCTACACTATAATTTCATTTAAAAATAGTATTTAGATGTATATTACCTAATAAGTAAATTCTAATATTAAGTTGATTTTATTACTTATAATATAATTTTTTGTCCATAATTTAAACAAAATATTTAAATTTACTGTACTGCCCTCTAGTGAGCAAGAGACAAAAACAAATTATCATATGTTAATAGTCACTTCTATAGTTTCTCTATTCGATAATAGATGGCGCTGTCCTTTTTGATAATAAAATTAATTTATACAATTATAAAGCAACAATACGAATTGAAACAATCTCGTATAATTCTTAATTAATTATACAATTTTTATTTTCTCTATTTGATAATAGATGGCGCTATCCTATTTTAATAAAAATATTTTATAAAAAATATAAAGCAACAATACGAATGGAAACAATCTCGTATAATTCTTAATTAGTTATACAATTGTTAATTTTTACTTAAAAATCACATTTTCTGAAAACTTACCAATTTAAGTAGAAAATTGAATTATTACATAATATTGCTTGTATTGGTAACTTAATTATTTTATTAATATTAAGAATACCTTCAGCACAAATTTAATACATATCTATAAATACACAATAGAAATAAGCTAAACATATAAAAATAGAAAAATATTCCTATTCCGTTGGGAAAAAGAAACAATGAGAACCGGATCGTCTGGCCTTCATACTTCACAGTTCACGTGCTGTTTCGTCAAACGGCTTCCGTCGACAATGACTCCATGATGCAAGCAGCCAGCACCTTACTGCGCCTGCGCACCAATTGCAATTTAATTAATATTTTCTAATATTATTCCCAAATTAGGAGCAACAATAGAAGCATCGTCAAAAATGGTTGATATTTCTAACCTAACCCAAACTAAAAACTTTTATCCTAAATATACAGACTGATATTTAAGTTGTACTTAGAAATAGATATAAAAAATGATAATTATATTCACTTCCAATTTTCGACAATTATAACATACCCACATATTGTACACTCGAATTACTTCACAAAATTACTATTCATCGACCAGTTATCCATGAAAATCGGGTTAATGACGTTTTTTCTAAGTTTCTTGTGCACGCTCTGTTAACATAGCCTTAAACGTCGCCGATAAATTCAATTTTTAATACTCGCCCAAGTAAACATAAAGCATATTATTAAATTTCAATCAAATAAAATATCATGTAATATTCAAAATAATTTATGTTATATTCTAACTTTATTGACTTTCTATTTATTGATTTTATAAAGCTGATGAGTTTGTTTATTTGAACGCGCTAATCTCAGGAACTACTGGCCCGATTTGAAAAATTCTTTTAGCGTTAGATAGCCTATTTATCGAGGAAGATGACCCATAGGAGCGGCGCAACACGCCGAACGAAATCTTAATCTAAAATCTTTGGATTATGAATTGGAAATGGTTTATACTTCTCAGTAAAATTTTCTAATTATACAATTCAAATTTTTTTATACATTTTTTATCTCAAATCTGAAGGTTTTGGATGTAATCCAATTTTGATATAACATAGATTCCAAATTTTAACTTTATGTCTGAATCATTTGAAGTCATAATAATTAAACTTTAAAGCGTCAGTAGCTCAGTGGTTCAAGCGTTGGATTTACAATCGATAAGTCATGGGTTCAAATCCCAGTCATTGGACTACTGACGACTGACTGACTGACCCCTCCTAATACAAGCATTTACCCAGAGTATTTTGTATTTCAAATAATAGTATTTGAAATACAAAATACCTATTTCCAATTTATGTTTAAATACTTTTGTTTTAAAAACATTTTGTATTTGCAAAATGCAAAATACATTTTGACAACAATAAATTTTGTCATCATCAATAATGAATGTGATAAACTATTCTCACTATGGCAACACTGAATTGAATGGTAATAAATGTCCGTTAATATAATATTCTACAGTCCGTCTCAAATAACTTGATACGGATGTCAGCTAATAGAAAATCCGATGATATCTTTTAACCAGCTTCTATGTTTTGACAAGACAAGTAATCTTTGTTTTTCGTAAATACAAATATAGTAGTGGAACTAGTGATGGACACGGACCAAACAAATTGTAGAATGAGGTCTAATATCAGTGTTTAATTTCATAACTACTTCGACATAATTAAGTTATCGGGCCCCCTCATCACGACCCTTCAATGGCCCACTGCTGAGTCGGGTCTCCTCTTCAGAATGAGAAGGGTATTAGGCCATAGTGCACCACGCTGGCCCAGTGCGGGTTGGTAGACTTCACACACCTTTGAGAACATAGGGAACTCTCAGGAGTGCATATTTCCTGACGATGTTTTCCTTCACCGTTAAAGCAAGTGATATTTAATTGCTTAAAACACACATAACTCAGAGTCAGAGGTGTGTGGCCAGGATCGAACTCGAGACCTCCCGAGTTAGACTTGACGTCTCAACCACTGGGCCATCACTGCTTTTTTACTTATGAACGTGATTGTATCAAAAAACTATTTTATTTTAATATATAAGAATACTAGTAGTATGTGATCCATAAAATTAAGCTAAATCATCAGTAAGGAAAATCGTACTTATCGACTCTAAGCGTCTGTTGTACCGATAGCGCGATATTCTAACAGTAACGATAGCAAACGTCCTTGGTATCTGAAATTTATTTTCTAATCGGATTGGTAACGCGATCAGTTAGAGCGACGTAGTGAACTTAAACAATGCAATCTCGTTCGCATATTATGTGTAATAAAACTGCTAAAGTTAACTTAATTGATACATTTTCACAGTTCTTTAACCTTTTGATTTTTTTAACTAGTGTCGTAATTTTACTCTGTATTTAATTTATTTTCTTCTGGCAAAATTGCCGTAAAAATAAAATTCTTAATCTCTTCACTGTTTATTAAACTCTGGTACTCATTTCGGTAAACTATTTTAAATGATTTTTGAACAAAAAATTTATAAACTAGAAAATAAGGAAAATATATATCAATCTGAATAAACTATGAAATTATTCAGATTCATGGCTTGGAATTAAATTTTATAATATCGTCACTGTGGCTGACCCGCCGGCCGACTTCGCCCCATATTCATTAATATACAAAAAAATTCTTAATCACTACTGTTTATGATTTTGCACAAAAAATTAAAAAAGTCAAAAACATACAATATAAACTTACTAATAATACAATATATTTTCGTTTTATGAAGAATTCTAATTTTAAATTTCGAGATGTTTTTAAAATAAAATAAAATAGCGGATTGGAGACTAGATTTGATTTATAAAACTAGTTGGCTAGCCCTCACTGCGCTGAGAGTAATATCTATTTAGACTATTATTTCAGTAGGCTTCGCATGATACAATATTAAAAATTAGTTAATTTCAATCTAAACTTTTATTATTATAAAGGAAATATGGTTATACTATTGCATGTTAGTATATCATATATTTATTTAACACTATAAAACAGGAACTTGCAATCAGATTATTAACAACTGATGCATAATAATTAACAAATTAATAGCGCGTTAAAAGGAAAAGTGAAACATAGTTCCTTGAGCGATACATAGAAATTTTGATAATTCATTTTGATGTTTGTAGACTTGGTTAGTTAGCTTATAACTTTAAATTTTAAAATTTACACTTATCGATCCTGGGCACAAACCTCAGACTTTTCCGAGTTGTGTGTTTTAAGAGCAATTAAGAGGACTTCGTACGAACGACACTTTTGAAAAATAGATTTTTACCAAAAATATTGGTGTCACGCTGAGCCCAGATCCCCCTTACCGTGTGATAGAGAGAACTACATCTCGAACTGATTTTATCTACATAAAATTAAGAAAATCGTCCTTTCGTAATCCCCTGTTTCCTCTTCAAAATCTGGATCGATTTTAATATTTATTTCGTTAAAATGCAGTACAGGGTCTAAGCTATGCCCGTACGTTTTGCTTTTTTGGTTTATGTTAGCAATAACTAGTTTGCTGGATGTATGTAAATGTAAATAAAAAGGTCTTTTTTTTTCATTTTAAAAGTTTTTTTTCTATTACATTAATCAAATAATAAAAAAAAACAAAACGTACAGTCATGGCAGATGTACGTATATATCGCATGGTATTTTTTTTTCTTCTGTTTTTTCATTATTCTTGGAGGAAACAGTGGACTACTTTTGTATAAAAAAAGTGTCGACTGATTTCCTCTTAAATATCACTTGGTATGACGGTGAAGGAAAACATCGTAAGGTAACCTGAACTCCTGAGATTTCTCTAAAGCTCTCTGTCGGTTTTTCAACTATGGCCTAACAACCCCCTCAGGAGACAACCAGAGGGAGACCCGGCTTAGCAGTTGGCCATCTAAAGGTTATGATGTAAAATTTGATTTATTTCCTGTTTATTTCACAAACTTCAATCATTATCTGATATAAAATTTACACAATACCCGACATCTACTTTAGAAAATATTAGTATGCTAAAAATTAAGAGTTGCTAATGTAGATTTCCAATAATTTCCATTTAATTTCTATAAACACTATGCAAACTCTGATCTTTGACATCAGGTTTCAAAAACTTCAATATTGCTAAATATAACGTAATTTCGATAGAATTATCTGATATAGATTTACATGAAACATATTTACATAATAACAAACGGTCTGAAGTGACACAATAATATCGTTATAATGTTGAAATTGAGATTAATTGATGATAATGATTGCTCATTGGTTCAATACGTCACAAAAATGTTGAGTTTTTATGTGCAATCCTTAATTTAACTTTTTAACGATGTTCAATGCATTTTTTGGTTATATAAGTATTAATCATAAAACTACGGAATAGAAAGACTTTAAACTGATGATCCAAAATGAGTTTAACATGATCACAATGATTTCTTCAATTATTCAAACAGATATATTACTAACTTCATTTTCGATAAGAGATTAAGATTATATTACCAATTTAAAAAATGTTTTACCTCTCCAAAGCAAAGTTAGTTCTAAATAAAAATAAAATAAAAGTATTATTTAAATTAATTTAAATAATAATCAATTATGATGGAAAGTTAATATGAGAAAAATAATTTTAGTCGAAAATATTTAATACTTGAACTCTTAACTCTAAAATCAAACACATTAAAGAGACAAAGCGCAACCTACGCGATATATGGGCGATGTTGCGCCCAGGGTTGCCAACTGTTTTTATAGAAAAATGACGCATTAATATAATTAAATAATTTAAAAGCATAACTTCATTTTTATTTTTAAAAAAACAACATATTTTTGGGTATGTTTAGCACAGGATATTCTGTAAAATCTTTGCTGAAAGTTTCAAAGCTGGTAGACATTCAGAATTAAATAAATAACTCATTGTTTAAAAATAAATCGCTATTCGTTTGTCTTGCTAAAACTCGTGAATGACTGGACTTATTTTACTAATTTTGATCTTGAAATATTTGTGACTAAAAACAACAATTTAATTTTCCAATACAAACTCTTCCTATTGTCACTTGGTTATCAAATATTTGGTGCGTTCAGAAACTTGTCTATTTTATAGCAGTAGTATGAGGTTTTATCTCTTTAGGGGCCATTCATTAATTACGTAAGCCGATTTATGGGCGGGAGCGGTGTCGACCATGTCTTATTTTTACTTACAAGAAGGTGGGAGGGAGTCTCGATAGTTCTTACGTAAGATAACAAAAATGCGCAAAGTTAAAATTATAATGATTAAAACCAAAGTTTACTACAACAAAAAAGAAAAATTGTTAGTACTTTTGTAAATACAAATAATCATTACTTAAAAATGGTTACTTTGAAAAATAAACTTAATTTTTTTGTTTAGATTCTTACGTAATAAATATTGAAAGGGGCAAGGCGTCGGACTATTCTTATTTTTTCTTACAATAGTGGGGGAGGGAAAATTATTAGTGGGGCTCCAGGGAAGGTTTAAACGTTAAAAAATGCTAAAAAGATTTTGATAAATTTTTTTACCTGTAGTTTAATACACCTCAGCGAAGCGAGGATGGATCAGCGAGTTGTTTAATAAATGTTTCCTCTGATCAGATTCATGACCGAAAATTATCTTTAAACAATTGGTAAGCAAATAAATATCGATAAACAATCTATTAAAATTTAAAATAAAGTGTACACATCACATCTTGTGAGTATTTTCATATACTATTAAGTATGTTTATTGAATATAAAGGCATGGTTAGTAACCCTGGTTGCGCCCGCGCACAGCTGATAGAAAGTGCATGGTTCCATTGACTTCAGTTGTTGACAGCACGCGGTAGAGTTTGCTCGCCCCGACGCAAATGTAACCGGTGGAACGCGGGAAATAGTTGCGTCTTATATACATAAATAATAATATTCAAAATGGGTGTCAGTGCTAGGATTGCTGCCCTGTTTCTATTGGTTTCTGCGACGTATGCTGTTCCTGCAGGAGATTTGATTCGGACTCCAAAGATCGATGGTAAGTCAAACTACTATATTTATATTTGTATATAATCTTAGTAGCTCGAACAAATTGAAATTACTTAAAATCTGGATGGACATAAATTAGAGGTGCGGCAAAAAAAAATCACCAATTAGTATAGGATTTTTAAAATTATATTTAGGATTGTAAGTCCTTCTAATATATTATCAAATACAAACAAACAAAATTTTAATGAAATTAATATCTATATTATTAAAAGCATGGCACACAAAACGTTTTTAATAAAAAAGCTTCAAAATATGGGAACATCTTTCGCCTAAACTGTCAACTCTTTTCTAACTGCAGTTTATCGCCTCCTTAGTTTAACAAGCAGTCTAAAATTAGCAATAATTACTAAAATGCCTGAAAATAAATGGGCCGTGTATGAACTTGAACTGGTATTCCTTAAAAAAGAAAGGAAAATTTACATTGCAAAAAACTTTTGCAATGGTTGCGGTAAACTTTTACGGGTATTTAAATATAGTCTGCTCCGATTGACAATGACCCACTGCAACGCTACGCTTCATCGCCTACCCAGTAATACTATAAAATGAACTGTTTCCTAATAGTTCAACTGTCTCATGAGAAATGTATACAATAGAGTTCTGAGCTTGTCAGTGTGTCGTAAAGTGCCTTTATTAAAGTAAAGTAATAATAGCAATGTTTACACTACAATACAATAACGTTTGACGATATTTTAGATTACGTTTTTATTACTAACTAACCGAACCGCCCTCGCTTCGCTGAGGAGCATTCAAATCGTTCACTCATGGACCATGGACCCATATAATGCTTACTATTTACTGTCTCACTCACTTTTTCTTTTATACAAACCTTGTCGTGCCAATAACTATAGAAACAGAATCATCAAATTTGGTGCAGTCGTTGTGAAATTATGCGCGTACATACATATACTCGTATAGACTAGCAACTCCCACAGGTTTCACACATATGCATGTATTACTATAGCTGAAAACTGCATTAAGATCCATTGCGTAGATTAAAAGATACAGACGGCAGGAAGCGACTTTTTTATATTATATAAAGATGATATTTGTTTTTTTTTAAATTCTTATGTGATTTATTAATGTATATTTAAAACATTATTTGGAAATAGTTGTTAATAATCGTCTATTCATTATCATTCCCTTAAGCTAAACTTCTTCTCTTGCAACGTTTTAATATGTCATGATTGTGTTTAAGCAGGTAATAGAAACATTTACAATTATTTATTTGATTATCTAATGTTATCTAAGGCATATTTTTCCTTTGTGTGTATTCAAGGTAAATCCTAAATTGTCTAATTGCTACTTAGTCCTCAACAACGAAGCCAAGGCTCTGCGCAGACGTCGCTCGTTGACGAGTTTTTACCAGCATTGTTGTAATTGTGTTATTTAGATGGTAACATTTACTTCCGAAGGTTTTAATTTTATAAAAACATGTAATTTAATAAAAGACACGAGTATTTTTATTTTAACTATTCTCATAATACCAATAATATTAATTTTCAGTTTTAATGAAATGTATATACAAAAGTAAATAATTTTGTTTTCAATAAAATATACCTAAAAAATTTTATCAGCGTTACATATTTGTTATTTCTTTTATTAAAATTAGCGTTATTATTCAAAATAATGCATTTTTTTAGTAAGCATTAAATTTGAAAATATGTCTGCCATATTTTGCTGAACTTTTGAATTTAATTAAATAGGTTTTAAGGTTATACTAAAATGCAGGCTTTGTATGTTGGATTTTAGTGAAGGATGAAAAAGAAAACTGTTGATCTACCAAATTAAAAAAATATTACCTGACTTTAGTCAGAAAAAGGTGATAATAATATGATTGATTTGTATATTAAGACACTTTTTATATTCTTCTGAATGACGATTTATTTGATGAAATTAAAACTTTTATTTGATTCTTACTTGTAAGGTGAACATTTCACCTAAAGCTTTACATTTTTTTAGTATGGTAAACGTTTTAAGCGATGCCTTTATCTTCTCCCTAACCTGGCTTTACATAGTTTTGTTATATGAATATATCTTAAAATGGATTAGGCAGCGTATTAGAAGAAAGCAACCTGACGGCTACACTTTATTCGAGAACAAATATCGTCATATTTCGACGTATTTAGACAAAACCTTAACAAATTATAAACTTAAGCCTTCATCATAAATAACTCTATGTATTGGTGTAAACCATATAAAAATCAGTTCGTTCGTTTATGAGTGTTTTATAATATGCAGTCATAGTGATTTGAATATCAAACATAATAAAAATTACAACGAGATGATACAGTCATTAATCATAATGATTTTGTAATGTATAAATGCTTGCTTTTCTCAACTATTTTAATACTTATAATTTACAACTCTAAACCGCAATGATTTTAATGGTCATACAAAATATACGAAGTCATTCTGCCTCAGTTCAATACCCTGAAGAGTCTGCCACAAATATTGACAGTTGACTTTTATGATTTTAAAGTCGAAAGAATTTTTATAACTCCTTAAAGGGTGTATTTGCTCAGTTTTATTGCTTGGAACTGCACAAAACTTATAGCCATACTAAAGGAGTATAATTACAAGAATTCCTGTCAAAATTCAAGTCGTATTTTACAATCATTTTTATGTGAAATAAGTGGTAAAAGTAGGAAAAAATTTAAACGGAATTCATACTAGCCGTTGAAGTTGTGAAATATTAAAAAAACAATATAGGATTGAAGTATGTAAAACTTAGTTTCAAAATATAAATAATGCAATAAATGCACAGATTGAATGATGTCATCAAAAATATCTAAATAGTCTCTTTTTCTAATTTTCAATTATTTTTAGTTTTATAGTTTCTTTTTAGTTCGCCTTATATTTAAATCTAAATAATCTAAAAAATAAGTAAGCTATTGAAGAACAATAATTATATAATAGTTATGAACTTAATATCATTTGAAATTAAAAGTACATCTGCGACAAAACAATACCTGAACTGCATCGTTTTTCGTACAAATATTTTCCAAGAATCCAAAATAAATAAATCTTATCTTACTAATATTATGAATGTAAATGTTTGTATGCTTTGATTTGAATTACACAAAAACGGTTGAACGAATGTTAATAAAGTTTGGTACAGAGATACCAGGAACACACAACACATAGGCTACTTATATCCCGGAAAAATTCATAGTTCCCGCATTAAACCTAAGTACACGTGGTAAATTGCAACCGTACGAAGCCAGGGCTGGTAGACTAGTATTAAATAATTAATTACTCATATAACAGGTTTTTTGTTTACATTGAGACACCGATAACATCAATACTGAAATGATAAGACACGTTGTAATCGACGATCAATAATTTCTCACAACTTTTTATTGTAACACTGATGTAACAATTGCTAATATGTTCATTGTTTTGTTAATTAGTTCGTGCAATATTGATTTCAAATTATACTTATAATAAAAATGTAATTTATCGAATGTCTGTATAGAATAGAAAATTTTGAAGAAAATCTTTATACTGCCAAACAAAGATCCATAAAAATAATTTTGTGTACTGGCATCACACAAAAAACTGCTGAACGAAATTGGATACAATTTTCACAGTTATAATGGTGTGAGATTAAGTTAAAGTATAGCCTTTATTTCATTTAAATCAGTAGTCAGGAAAAAAAGTTATTGTCATTAAAATCATTTAACCTAGCGAATCTGTGTCAGGTCGACAGTTGTTAATCGTTATAATATAATATATTATGACACGTAACATTTTAATTTGCAAATAAATCTAATAAATAACATAAAAATGAATAAAACTAGTCACATTTAAATAGTTATACAACATAAGTTTTCTACGCTGGCAAGTTTATACGAGTAAGGTAGCGTTATAAATGCTAAATTACATCCGGACACATGTTTTACATGTCATGTTTAATTATTTAAAAAAATCTTAATTATTCTATGCATTTATTAATTAGAGGTAAAGTTGCAATCCATTTGTATTTTTTTGTAAAAGATATTGTAATTATGAAACTAATATAAATTAACACATTTTAGATTATAAGATAGTTATAAAAAATTTAATACTTCCAGAATGATCTTTTTACAATACAATATATTTTATCGAAATATATATAAATATAAGTATATTGTTTATATGTGTTAAAACAATTAAATTTGTCACGCAAATCAAAATTCAAAAAATTAATTCGTTATTTCATTAAAACTAGTCCAAATTAAAATGGCAATATTTTTAGTTTCGTACCCAAAGGGTAAAAACGAACAGTTGAAATTTTCACAAATGATTTATTTCTTTTGCCCATATAACAACAAAGCAGAATGAAAGAAACATTTAAGAGGGGCTCCCATATAACAAACGTATTTTTTGCCAAATATCGGTACCGAACCCTCCGTGCGCGAGTCCGACTCGCACTTGGCCGATTTTTTTTAATTACTCAACAGTCAAACGTTCTTAAAACGAAAGCTTAAACGAGTACTAAAACCTTCCGGAAATAAAAGAAGTGTTCAAGTCAAGAAATTTTAACTGTCATTTTGACAGTGACGTTTTAAGACGTAATCTATATCTATACTAATATTATAAAGAGGAAAGATTTGTATTTTTGTATGTAACGACTAAACATAAAAACTACTGGGCCGATTTCAAAAATTCTTTCACCATTAGAAAGCTACATTATCCCTGAGTAACATAGGCTATATTTATTACAAGAAAAATTTAGAGATCCCCAGAAATTCTCACTAAAACCAACACAAGGTGCAAAAAAATTAGCCATTAAATATCTTTCATCGCATGCGCTGCAGAAAGTATTGATGATAGAACAAAAAAATGTTATACAATATTATAGAACGTATTAATATCTACAAAAAACTACGCGAGACCATATGTCCAACTATTGTAGTTAAGTCACTATAACTACTTTTTTACATTTTAAAAGTTGATAAAAATGCCTATCAAAATCAGATCATGTTTTCCATAACTTTGTATTAATTCTTATCCAAATAAATTATTTCGTAATGAAGACTGTTTCAATACCTGTTAATTACTTTTTGAATTATTGAAATCGGACATTCCAGTCAAAAGATATTACGAAATAAAAATATCAAGATAAATAAAAAATAATCCCAGATGGGCCGCCGGCGCGGTGTGCAGTGCCTCGCAGCGCAGCGATAGAGGGAGCGACAGAATGCGGGAGCCAAAATGTTAAAAAAAAATTATCCACCCGTGCGAAGCCGGGACGGGCCCCTAGTACCAACATAAAGAAAGAAAACTAAACTGTATTACACGGATTATATGAGCATGATGTTTAAAATAGTGATAAATCTCGATTTAATTATAATATAATTATTTTTCAGTTATCTGCTCTCTATGCCTCATAATCTGTTATATAATTTCCGTAACGACTAACATTACATTGCATAAATGTAATAAACATTTTTTTATTAAATCTAATCAAAGTTATTACGTTTGTAACCAGGAACTGTTTCTTTTACGATTACGATTATTTTTATTCGCTCAAAGACTAGGACATCTACATAAAAAACCACAAAATTTCTTTAAAATATTACTATTGGAAATATTTTACTGAAAAAATCAAATAAACACATCTGTAAAGGAAATTATAATCTTATATATAAAATTCTCGTATCACAATGTTAGTTACCAGTCTCCTCCGAAACGGCTCGACCGATTTTTATGAAATTTTATATGCATATTCAGTAGGTCTGAGAATCGGCTACTAACTTTTTCATCCCCCTAAGTGATAAGGTTGGCCTACCCCAAATTTATATAGCATTACATCGTTTGCCGGGTCAGCTAGTTATTATATAATACTCAATATAAATTATAGGCAATTAAAATTATACTTTTTCTTACTATTTACTATGTATATCAAGGCGAATTGAATTAACTTTACTCGTATAATTTATTTTCTTTATTTCTATATGAAGTTGTTTTAATACTTGCATTAAGTCAATGAACTCAAATGTAAATGTGTTAACGTCTTACCTTATATATTTCCCTACCAGTTTAGATTATTTTACTGTCAGTTTCTGAGAAAACACTTAGGCATGTATGCACGCCTAAAAATTCAATAAAAACCTAATAAAATTATATTGACCAACAAAATTTTAATGTTTTTTTTTCTTACTTACAAGTTACATCAATAAAATTAGCGAGCTAAGAAACAAATGTTTGTAATTTGTATGTTTGGATGTATTTTATTAAATCACACAAAAACGACTAAATGGATTTCTATGAAATAAGGCATACAGATACTTTAAGACCTGGATTAATAGATAGGTTACTATTTATCCCGGAAAGATTCATAGTTACTACGGGATGATGATAAAATATGATTATTGAACATCTTAATATTTAAAAACTTTAAATGATTTTTATTGAGCCCGCGAATCGACAATAACTTTTTAAATATAACTTTTTCTGACATTGACAGTACCGTGCTTTATTCTCACTTGTGAAATTTGAAGTATTGTATGCAAAATGTACGCAACATATGTTGCATTCTATTAGAAACAATAACATGAAATCCGTACGCCATGAACAATGTTATCGATAGTTCTCTAAAAGGTAGAGTTCAATGCCGAGAATTGAGAAACTCAAGGTGGGTGAAAGCGGTAAATTGAAATTGCTTTTCGAGCCTGTCAAATTTTACGTTTTTTACTAGTTACTTAAATTAAATTAAAAATTTAATTGTAGCTTTGTTAAGCTATTGATTGCTGGTAAAAATACTGCCTAGCGAAAGTGATACTTCGTTTAGATAATTATCAGAATGTTTTTCTCTGTTTTTAATAAAAATGCTTTACATAACAATTATTTATTTTTAGTAGTAATATTTTATTGAGTTTTGAATGAATCTGTCAGTAGGTAAATTTGAATTTTTATTGTTTATATTTAAGCTAAAGTGTTACAATAAAAAGTGATAGCTAAAGACAATCCCGATTTCCTTACTGAGGAAGTTTCCAAGTTTTCTTATACCTATAATATTTATGGAACCTTAATTACTCTGTAAAGCCTTAGTCATTAATAAAGAGTGCAGATTTTTATCAGCGAAGGAATCATCAAAATCTGACAAATATACAAAGTTACAAATCTATGTAATATAATAATAGTTTAAGTCGTATTAATAAATATAAAAAATAAATTTAAATTAAGTTTGGCAGATACATCTAGGCAGTATTAAGTATATAAAAGTTTTAATTCAGATTCAGTGCTTTATTTTACCAGTCACAACGACGTAAACTAAAGTATAAACCGATTACAAAGATATTTCACCTGCTCGACTAGACGGCGAAGAATTGCAATAGAATTGCAATATTTATTGTCAATCACAGCAAACGACGGCAATCATCTCAAATGTCATCAAAGGGATCGGTGCTGGCGAATAGGATAACAATAGTTGCAACACAATGCATGTTGCATTTCACAACATCGTTTAACACACATCGGCAAGGTTGTTGCCAACAACCGATTACGATTACCAATACGTTTTGACAATTATTGTGGGAGAAATTGCTCTATTTATTGTTATTGCTGTACATTTCGTTAGCACATAATGAAATGGCCATAATTCATTTGCTTGAGTTGATAGTTTGCTCAACATTTTCTAAATTATTTAGAATAGCTTAATTCAAACGATGTAAATATTTTATTCTAATCATTCCTTATCATAAGTTTATTAAGGCGTGCAACATTAGACAACATTTTAATATTAACTTAGCATTTCTTAAAAAGAGTTCTTGATATCAATATATTAATCTTCTACGATTTTATTACTCTATCTCTCTCTGTAGTCTCTAATAAATGAGTATCAGAAACCTTTTTTTGTATAGCGTGAGTTTAATACAAGTGGAGCAGATCTAAAACGGCTTATAATAAACCCTAATATTTATATTTAAGAACAACCTGAGCTGTCTTTACGTTGATATTTAAATAACATGCCAATATTGATATGATTTCAAATAGAGAAACAAGAAAAAAACTAAAAAGGGAAATGAAATCATTTTATCTGCATTATATAAGTGTTGAGGTAATATATTGCATCAGTTATATTCTAGTATGTCACTTGCATTGCTGAAACATCGAGCTCTATTTTAATACTTCTATGTAAATGCAATATGTCATAAAAAAACTTTAATAAAAATTAGAATTTATGAGTTCAAGCTATCCTAAACCTTATCTACGAGTAAGAACAATGAATGCAAGCATATAACCAATAATTATGAGACAAACTTCTGTAATAACAGCAATCAAAGTATTGCACGAGTAGATAAATAATGAAAGATAATATCACCGTGTTATTCATCCTGATGCAATACATTTCCAAATAAGCCATAGGGGAAAGTGAGAAAATAATCCCAAAAATATATGGGCACGACATTTTGTTCCTTTTTTGTCAGCAACCGGAATTTAATCTCACATTACCAATTCTGTCAACACAATAGCTTATTCACAACATAACCAATATCATATTTAGAGATCCGTACTTCAATATCACGAAACCCTTTAATGATGACTTCGTTGTGTCTATCTGTCAAGACTCTTTTACTCAGGAAGGAACGCGTTTAGATTACGAGTCGACAATTCAGGTATGCAATCAAAAGATGCGCCTGTTATGTATTTTGATACAAAGGGACTAAACTCAATGTAAAGGAAATTTATTCGAAAATGATGATTTATATTTTTTTTTTAAATTGCTGTTAGTATAGGAATAGCAGTTTTCATCAATGGCAAAGTTAGGTTTGTGTCCTCATTCAATTTGTACAGAACCCTCGCTGTGTAAATCCAGCTCCCACTTATTTTATGAATTATTTATTACACATATTTGAGCCTTCTCCAAATGAATTAATTAAATTGTCATGAAATTATTACTTCATAAAATACGGACAATATTTCATCTGCACGAATCATCAAGTAATTTAATTTTTTCTTTTTATGGTAGTGCGAGATTAAATTTGCCGACTTCGTTTAATCTCCACAACTTCCTGTATTTATGTATTTTTATATATTTTTAAATTTGTATTATTTAAGGGCAATGGTATTTATAATTGAACCCTAACTTTATTTCCTTAACTTAGAAGTTATTAACATGTAAAACGTATAAAAAAGTATATAAGACTTTTACGACCATAATATATCTTCCCGATAGCAACTCTTTAATATGCATTATTGGGCTATTAGTTCATTTATTTATGACATAACCTCTCAATAGAATTACATAGCGAGAAATTTCATAGAGTGAAAATTATGTTCCGCAGTAAAAGTGCAATAAAGTGTATAGTTTGTATGCTAGATTTGAACTTCATCAGTTTCGTTAAATATCTAGCAGTAGAGGTAGAGACGAGTGCTAATATACACAAATATAGAGTGTAACAGGCTCATAAGCTCATTGAATTACTGTGCAATACTCCTCTATGTAATAAATTATATTTCCCATTATAATAAATATCCTATGAAAGTTGAACCGGATGCCCATTTCAGATAGAAAGTCAGTATAATGAACAAAACAAAAGTAACAAAATAAATGCCGTATCATAATCAAAAATTATTATTACTGTATAATTGTCAAATTTAACAGTTAAATTTCATCATAAGCACTGTCACTAAAAACAATTTACACTAAAGAAAAATCGTGACTAAAGTTTCACGATATCATTATGATTTGCTAATCTCATTATAGTTTTGGGAGTATCATCAAAATATATTTAGTATTATCGAATATTATACTTTCAATCATTTCAAAAAGTAATTGACAAGACGAGAGTAACGTGAGGCCTTCAACTTTCAATCGTGATTTATTCTTCTTTTTCTATACAATTATAATGTTATTATATAATATTATAGTGCTATAGATATATCAACTTGATTTCTTACAGACGTACCTATGTCCGATTGTGTGACAAATCTTTTATTTATAGGTAGGTAGTTTTATATATTATCAGAAGCTGTGATCAATTAAAAAGGTCTAAACTTATGGGTAAGCTTACAACAAATATTCTATAGGCTATTAATTTTTTTTATAATGTTGGTACTTCTTTTATAAATCTATACTAATGTATCAAGCTGAAGAGTTTGTTTGTTTGCTTGAACGCGCTAATCTCAGGTCCGATTTGAAAAATTCTTTCAATGTTAGATAGCCCATTTATCGAGGAAGACTATAGGGTATATATCATCACGCTAAAACCAATAGGAGCGGAGCATAACGCGCATGAAATCGCGCGGGTCGACTAGTAAATAATAACAGTAACTTTTGTATTAATAAAAATAAATAAATTATTTAAAATAAATAATAGTATTCCTTAGTTTCACGTAGACATTCCCAGCTTCAGAGAAAAGAGAGGACAACCATTTGAAAAACACATTATTGTAAGTTTTTCGACAATGTATTGGTTTTAAGTCTACAGCAAGTCACTATATTGGTTTCATTATTCAATACAAGTTCGTCAATATCGTCAAATTGTTTTATTTATTTAATTTTTAATAAATAATGCAAAACGTTATTATTACTCCGCTATTGTGTCGGTAACGCCCATCAACCTTTGCAACAGTTCGCGCAACAATTGCGCACGCGCATTACTGTAATTATAAGTATTAACCGCTCAACCATATTTACTAAGTGAATGTTTCTATGGAAATATTGACAAATTTATTATTTAGGTTTTGGGGTATGTGAAGCAATTTTTATGGAACTTTGCCCATATTTCAAGTTACATTTAATAAATTATATTGATTATTATGTAATTTTTTTTTATTGCCTTATTGTTTATAATATTGGTCATTAGTAATTCGAGTTTGAGTTATGTAATGCTTAAAATACTTGAACTTCGCGTTACTCAATGTTAAAAAATGTGGTGTACATAAATAATAAGGTTTGTCAATACTGAATACATTAAGAGTTCATATAAGTCAAAAGCGGATTAAAGCTCAAGCTTTAAGTATTGAGATAAAATTGTTTTATTTTTGAGTTACTTAGTGTAAAGGTTCATACAGAATTTGCAAAATTTCCTTACAAAATAAAAAAAAACTCAACCATTAAGATCCTTAATAGTTATTAGAACAGCTGAGAGAAAAAGTGCAAAAAATTCAAGTTTGTCTTTTATTTAAACCGACGCTGGATTTATGAATTTAAGTCTTTAGAAATCTTAAGTTATAACAAAAAATAATAATTTAGAGATGAATATATTCTCTTTCAGATTATTATCTATCTCAAATCTAATCTAATAAATTTCGGTGCATTCCTAATTGTTCAATATATTTAAGCAACCTTCTAATATGCAAGTTCGAGTACAAAGAGCAAGGCCATGAACCTTAATCCAATGATGTTAGACCCATGTCAATTACTAATACACCCGACAAATCTAACATGAATTTTATAATGTAGTGCAATTATAACTCTTACGAAATAAAACAATACAACCTATTTTTATTACACACAGGTTAAGCAACTAAAATTTTATTTTATAGATTCTGTTAATCTTAATTATTTTGTGAACTAGCATTTAATACAATTAAAGTAGGTCAAGATTAAATAAGTCTCATCCACGACCTTTTAATTTCATTGCTGTCAATGCGTGTAATTTTAGAATCGCTTAAGTTATTTTATTATAATATATTTACCACTAACACTGTGGAACGTAGGGTAACTCGATTCTTTAACAATTTTTAGGAAGTAGGTACAGCAAACAAATAAGGTCATAAAATATTTCTCTGCAAACGAAAAACTTTTTGTCAATCTATGTAATATTGTAGTAAACTATTCGTATATTGATGAATCATGTATGATAAAATAACAAACAACGAAGAATGCAAGCTCGTCAATTTACGATTATGTTGTAAGAATACTTGTATAGACGAGAAGTCAAGAAAATATATCAACGGAAACTGGTTATGATGAGTATGCATAAACAAACAGTATTAACACATTAATATGCTGATATGCATTTACTATAATTAATTATTCAAAAACTAGTCATTCAGCGGTACTTTATTCAGGTTGAGTAATATTATAAAATGATAAGATGATTGGTGAAAGAGACCTTTCTTCGAATCTACAGATGATCCCACAATATTTTGAGTCGTAGACCACTTACAATATTAATACAAAATCATTACGGAATTATAAAATGACTGAATTACAAACATTAAATACACTACCCTTTAGACTTCCTGCAATTAGCAATCATCGACCCTTAGATCATCAATATATGTATACCTATACTTTGGGAAGCTATATACGTATATACATTGTATTACTAGAACTAACCTAATAAAAATATCAGTAATTGTAAATTATAATAGTTCAATACAATTTTTTTCTCAAATCTAATTGGTAATGGTTGTATTAGTTTTAAAAAATATCCTCTAAAGAATTTAAAAGTGCAAAAAAATTTATCACTGACTTTTTGACAAAATTAATTTTATAATTTTCTGGCTCCATTGTCGATAAATATTAATTGCATAAACGAAAAAACCTAAAGGGTTATAACGATTTAATAAACAATTACGTGCAGCAACAGATTGAATAAAAAATGGTAATTGTTTTTAAATACAAGCGGCAAAGAAACCGTAGCTTATGCGAAAGTGAAACTTGGAATGTGTAATAGGGGCTGGACACGAAACGATGTCGCGAGTTACATAATCGATGTATCGATCCGACACATCCGAGATGCTCTCTATACGGGTTTGCTATTTCGGGAAATTTGTGTCTTACACATCCGAGCCCAACTGTATTACTACTGACCAGATTTTATAGATTTTTGTGCTACATCGACATTAACCTAAGATTTGCAAAAATCTACGTGAAACGAGACAAAAAAGACAGTCATCAGGCATAATTTAATAAGTTCCTAAAACACAGTGTAAAATGCACTCTAACTCAATTTGATAGTGTTTTCGTTTCAGTTTTCTATAACGTAAGAAATGCAAATTAAAAAGCTAAAAAGTGTACTGGACTATAATCTTCAATTAGTAATAGACTTAATGATGACGAGGATTATTGATCGAAGACTATAATTGTTGTCGTAAATTATCCTACTAATTAAAAAGTCATAAATAATCAATCATAGCATAGAGTAACGAATCATAATTTAATTATCCGATTGAGTCTCCCAATTTATTGAATTTTAGCTTCGTACATACAAACTGTAGACATATATATACATACAAAATTAGAGTAATGGATCATAGGAATTTAAGTCTTCCAATGTTTTGAATTTTAGTTTCGTACATACAAACTAAAGTTACTCTCTCAAACATAAAATTCCTTACCTTACCTTTAAAGGGGAATATCCTTTTCTGGCTCTTTTTGTGCAGAACGCTCAGTTAAAAACAATTATACCTAAAATTATGTTTGAATAAATAACGCCTCTAGTCGATTTTTCGTAGTATCAATTTACAGGAATAAAATATTTAAATAATGAGTATGTTAATTAATTTTTTGGCTTGTAACTGACATTTTGGGAATGATTTCTTACCAACATTAGGTTAAAAAGATAAACTATTCGATCATCCTAAAATCGATTTCGTATATTCTTAATTAGTTTAATAAAAAACATTCGTAAATAAAAAAATAATTAATTAATAAATGGAAAAAATATATGCCAATAATTAATATTATTTCAAGTAAATATTAATTAAATAAACAAGCAATATTAACAACCATTAAGTTCAATATTGTAAAAAAGCAGTCGATTTATTTGAAATGGATTCTTAAGTCGATACATTATCTTATTTAATCTATGGAGCTGTGACGACTATTTGTTTTTTCAAGTGTCAAAATCGCATTTCTTTTCGCACACATTGTGATTAACTTCGTAGTTTTTTTATGTAAATTATTAACCAACTATTTATTTTTTAAGAATTATCTATTTATTTTTTAATGTTTATATTACTGTGTATATTTTATTTTAATTAAATAAAGAAGATGGAGGATGTATGGGACGGATCACGGACTGAGTTAACACTTAACGGACAGTAATTAATAGTTTATTATATTTTGTCATTGGTATCTACTTTCTGAGTTGGTATAATTAATTTATGCTACTACCTTATATTCATAACGTATAAAATTATGTAATAGATTAATAAAAAATAGTTAATTATTAGATTTTTGTAGTTCAAAAGTAAGGTTCTATATATTTTTTTTGAAACTGCTGGTTACTAAAAGTATATTATTTTTTCAATAACTAGCAAGTAGCCCTAACAATTTTACATATTTATTTTATCCATACCGCTTGCACGCTCAGGGCCAAAATGCCCAACAATGTGGTCAATCCCCTTTGCAAATTTCTCCACCCAAAATTATGCATATGTAAACCACATATGGCATTAAAAAACTTTTAAAGTTCATGTTCTGCCCTCTGATCTCAATTTTTATAGTAATATATTATGTAGAATTGTTTCGCACCCATTTACAGACATTCGGCTCGATTGCTACATGTATGTAATAATGATATTGCTCATATAACTTTAATAGTCAGTTGTTACACAAATTGTCATATACTCCGTGATTTATATTGAAAGCTCTTTGAATTAACTTTCAAAAGTGCTAAATTTATTACAGCAATACGGATATACAGTTATTATTAACGGGAACAAATTAGCTCTCAAATATATCCAATATTGCATCCATTCATGGAGTTTTTTTTTTTATTTTTGATATAATTATCCATTAGCTTTATAAGGATACGTATTACTAACTACTTGAAAGCGTAATATATTATTATGCTCATAAGATAAATGTTGTGTAGGCCCAAATAAATAAATATTCCATACTCTACCATCCTACGCTGATGGTACATAATTTATTGTAAATTAATGCAATGTTTATATAATTTAATTAATGACATTGACATAACCATGACCAACTCTATAACTGAATAAGGCGTTAGAGGATTAACATGTGCTTGATGAACTATTTAGTAATCGAGGCTCGAGGAAGGCTATAGGCTGCTAAGCGGAGCATCAATCAGAAATGTTGCAAAGAGTTTTGACTCTTTGCTCTTTGATTTTTTTTTTGTAAATTGAATGTAACTGTAACTTTTTATGCATGTGAAGTTCACATCTAGAAATTTATTCATTTGTAATCTTTTTTTTTATTGTAAGTTACTATTTCAAGGTTCATTTATTTATTGATGCAAAAATTCTGTAAAACCAAAACCTCTTGACTATACCAAAAGTCAAAAAATAAATTAACTCTTACAAATATCTTAAGAATAGGCGGAAATTACGTGTTATTTAATCCGTTTTGATAAACCCATCTTTTGTTAATTAAACAAATAGATAAAACTAGTTCACCTTTTGTGCAGCGAGTACCTGAAGAATTAATCTTGATCGCACTTCAAGGCTCGCAACTATCTCCTTTATTGGCTTACATAATTTGTAATTACTTTTCGCACAAACGCGTAACAAATTCTTCCTACTTCTCGTACGTTTCCGCTTTTCTCTAGTATGGTATTCATAAAATTTTACTCTGATCTAGCTCATGAGTCACGGTGGTTTGCACGGACATGTTATGTAATTTTAGACTTAATTACTCTCTTAACTTTACTTAAGTCCTCAGTTTTAATAAAAAATATGTTAATGGTCTCTTCAAAAATAATTATATGTCGGAAACAAATTAAAAGGAATAGCCTATATCAAAAGCTACGGGAGAAATATGGTCAGGATATAACTAAACATCACAATCTCTTAATATTCTGACTAGAACTATTCTGACAGGAACTATTATGACAAGAACCCAAGCAGTGCTTTGGACTTGTGACCAAGGTGTACCAAGGCTTAAGGAATTCCTTTTTTCGATCGAGACACTCACCTCCACTTCTTAATTTCACTGTTTAATACTAAGATTAGACTAACATTAACCTAACCAACAAGGATAACCTAACCTTAGGCAAACTTAAACCTAATTCACACCTCCTACATATCTGTCATTGAGAAAGTGGGTATACTTGGAAAAAACTAAAGGAACTATTGGCCAAAACATAGTTATTGCTTCGTGTTGCTACTATAAATTTCAAGGGAACTATAATTACTTGAAGTCTGTGAAACATATGTTACCATATGTATGTTCATTAATGTAAAAATACCTACATAATTTTATACCTGCATAATTAAATAACAAACTTTGTAGTGTCTTGTTTTAGCAGTACCTACTTGTAATATACTCATAGGTAACTAATTGAATGAATATTTAAATTTATTAATATGAAGTTTTGACAAAATTGATACTACTATTCGATAAACGAATGACAAGATAAAACAAAATGTAATATTTTGTTAAAAATATTCTTTTTTGTTTGCACAGTATAAAATAAAGAAACTAATTTTAAAGACAGATTAAAAGATTATAGTTATATCTAACTAATATTATAAATGTGAAAGTTTGGATGTAAATTATAGTAAAATGCACATTATACAAATTTTTAGTAAAAATTTTTAGTTACATGTTGATCGTTACATATTTTATGTCTATATGAAACAATCCAAAGTCTTCGTTAGGAATCTATTTATCGTGTTGATTTTTATATTAAGGTCAAAACATAAGTTCTCAGTTACTATTTGTAATGAGGCAACATTTATTTTAATATCAGTGTAAATTAATATTTAATTTTTTTACGCAGAGATGAAAGCATGAAGTTAAATTTAATATTCAAGGTTCCATTGGCATCGCAAGCTCTTATAGTGCAATTAAGAGTTTACTACATTATCTTTTAATAAAACCGATATTATTTTCTTAGCTTTGAAATCACGAATATAATATTTATTTGAATAATAACGGCCGTTTCATCCTTCATTGAAAATTCGTGCTTCCATCTTTAGACTGTCAGTCACGTTTCAAATACATTTGGTAAATAAATTTAAGTGAAGGCGTAATTTAAACAAATATTTACTGTTCATAAATCTTAATTAAAGAGGTTTATAACGCAATAATAATATATCCTTTCTCCTAAATTGAGTATTCAAAAAGCAAACCGTATACGAACGTAATTATTAAACATGTTAACTATGATTTTTTTAATTTTTCGGCTTGCTTAATTCGTCTTTTTTTTTCGGAAAAAATATGTACCGGATTTCCTTTTGCTAAAGAACTTCATAAACCCAGATATCTCTATGTTACCTAGCGTACTTTGGCCTTAATATTCTTGAGAAGTATGCGGTTTCGCGGGAAGAGTGCATCGTGACAATAGAATTACGAAACCAGACTGCTAATTATATATTTACGCAATTTCTTTTACGAACTTAAGTTATTTAAATATAATAAAATTTGACCCCGTATTTATATTTTTTAAGTATTTATGTAATAAATTATTCGTACAAAATCCTGATTACCATTTTTTGCTGCTAGGACTTCCGACAGAGAACAATCATTAATTCCTTGCGTAAGATATTTGAATATATTGCCGAATTAGTTTATGTGCATTACAATTACCTACGAAAAGAGGTATTTAATTTATACAAGATAGGTAACACAGGTGCAATCAAAATTAAAACGAGTGAAAGCACGAAACAAAGATTGTTATCTAAAAAAGAACAAGATACTAAATAAGCTTTAGTTCTTTTGTCTGATCTACATTTATTTATTTTATCGATTTCGTTGATCTCTTTGAAAGGAACAGAAAACGGATAAAATCTTACATGATCTATTTCATTTATAATTTGCTTGAAAAGCTATTTTTTACCAATATGATGAAATAATGAACTAGACTATATTTATATAATAGGAACACGCGATTACACGGTTATAACACAATAATATATTGTTATTTTATTTAAATGAGATTCACAATCTCGCTCTAGATGTAAAAAATATTGAGCAGATCTAATTCGTATTTATTTTCTTTTTTATTGTAATCTTATTAACATTTTTGATTACAAATGCGTTACGGTTTAATGGCAATATATTATATTTTATTATGCCCAGATTTAAATTTAAAACCCGTAAGATTTCGCAGCTATCCTTGCCATAATTTAATGTTAAAACCACAACATACTCAAAAAAATTACCTGTGAATTATAAATATTATTCAAGATATACACCCCTTTATATATTACATATAAAACCGGGAAAATCTATATTATTAGCATTAGGAATAATATATTTCCTTGTATTTCATTCCACTCAAGACATCTTAAAAACATCATTTATATGTATGAGCTTTTTGCTGTCATGTCCTTCTTTATAAGCTTCTTAAAAAGAGCTTAGATTTATATCTGAATTGATTACAAACAGATTGTTTCATATAGATAAATACATGCTAAATTTAAAGTGTACTCACTAATGTAAAATATTTTTGAAACGTCTTTTATTCAAAACCACAAAAGAACCCTAAAATTTTACATAATTGGAAATACATTTCCGACTTAGATAATCTTAATTTAAGAATACCCATTATTTCAATCTCCATTCATACCGAGCATACACTTACCGTGTGAATTGACATAGTTATACCAATAAAGAAAAGTCGTTATACTGCGGAAGTTTGAACAAATAACATTTGAGCGAATTAATATAACATACTAATTCAATAAGTAAACACGTCTCTTTTACTGACATTTTCAACAATTATCGTCATATCTTAGCTAGTTAATTAAAAAAAACCACAAATTATACATCTATATCTTTCTTATGAATCATACTCCATATGTGAAAATCGCATGAAAATACATTCAGTACTTTTTGAGTTTATCGCCAAAAGACTGTCTGTCTAAACTGTCTGTTAAAAAAGCTCTATTTTGGGTTATTTATATCTTTGTATACAAAGAGAGTGTGACCACTTGTTAATCATTACAAGAACTGTCTATATTACTAACTTATTAACACTAATATAATAATTGATACTACACAAATACATTAACCCCATTTACATCGCATGAGAAGACCACGCTAATTGTTTTCATAAATATACCTTCTTTGACCAGACTTTTTTCACACATGCATTTTTAATATAACGGAACCTAATCAATCATGTTAAAATAATATTTGTAATTTATTAAATGTGGGTCAATGTGCTAAAAGAGTCAGTTAACTAAGGAGTGCAATAAACTCTACAGTGCCAATGATCGCTAATAAAGCAATCATACTAAAAATCTGACTCATTTTTTGTTAAGGAAATATTGCATAAAATATTAACAGAATAAACGTCTAACTGTATATAAATTATAAATCCTCAAACAACAGTCGTTAAGTTTATACTTTTATTATTTTTAATGGAAAACTATTTATTTACAATTATAATTTACTTCTTTCAATGATATTATCCGATATAATATAAAGCCTACATTTTATGTTAGCAATACAACTGCTGTGAAAACAATGTCCAATTTTATGCAGTAGTTTGTGTATTGTGAACAAACAAACAAACGCAAGTATAAACATGATTGTTTTAGCTTCTATTCGTGTAAAAAAGAGCACTCAGACATTCAAGCTTGAAGCGTCAGTAGCTTAGTGGTTCAGGCGTTGGATTCACGGTCGATAAGTCGTGGGTTCAAATCCCGGACTATTTGATATTGGACTATTGGCGTGACCCACTCCTGACACAAGCAGCTTACTAGGAGGGATAAAGGGAGTTATAGAGTAAGATCCCAGGGCCACCAGATGCCAAGTATTTTCTGACGAAGGAAATGTGGACATTGAGTACTGTTAGTATGCACTAAGAACGCATGCCTACCTGATAACTAAACGGCCAATTTTAAGGTAGCAGGTAATTAAGGTACATAAAAACATTACTTAGCTCACGTAAATTCTCCAAGCCGATTTTTAAGTATATTTTAGGCAATATCCTTAAAAATAAGGCGCCAATACTCCCAGACACTTTCCATCTCCCAAACTAATTACTTAACATCACGTAAATTCTAGTGCTCCAATTTTATATATGTCCACCAGACAACTATTTCAAAACCTTTTACAAGACAGACTCTGTGGGTAGGAGCGCGAGGGGATATTCGAATTGATAACATTTCCTAAAGATTTTAATTATAGTTACTGAAATTAATACGCTTTTGGATTTTATGCTTAATTACTTATTTAACTCAACCTAGGAGAGGTCATATTTTTTAATTTGTGTAGGTACATAATAATAATAACGTAATGAGCGTGGACGCGGGCCGCAGTTTGACTACCACTGCAAGATTAATCAATAAGCGTGTCAATACCATAAGTTACGGTACAGTCTTCAATGATAATATTTACAGTAACTATTAATGTTCAAAAAATCTCGTGCGTGTATTCGAAGATGAATGATGATATGCAACTTTTTAGCTTTTGTAACGGTATATTTAGTATATATTTCTATAATATAAAATCTTAGGTATACATTAAGTTCATCAATATTTTAAAAATACTTCTTGAAATTTAAGGTACATATTTTTATGAACTGTATATGCGACAGAAATAAAAAAAAGGTCACTTAAAAAAGATAGTTAATGCTGCATAATGTTATTTATATTGTGGATTCTAAGCAATTTCTTAACATCACAATCACATAAATATAGATTCGTTTATTAGCATGTCCTTTGAAGTGTTCCCATTCCCACTACCGTGCATCTGCGCCGCCATTGTTCTCTGTGGTCAAGGCCACGCGTGCTTTTACTAAATGTTATCTGTGATATTTGTTATCTGTTAATCATAGAGCGCGCCAATACCATTACCACACTTTCTAATTAATTATTTACTACTGTCTATATATATTATTTTCTAATTTAATATCTATTTATATAGGAAATTACAGCTTTGATTTTTTTTATTTACTAACAAGGAATATGCCCGTGATTTCATACCATGTACCGGCACAAAGAATTGTCGTGTGCAAGGGCGCCCCTTGCCGATGTATTAGCGCCCGTGTGCAATCATTAGCGTAGCGGCCTTGGTAACCAAAAAAAAAGCTGTCACCTCATAAATCGCTTTGACTCAAATGTATTACAATGAGCGTTTTTTTGTGCGTTTCATTGTTTACTCGAACACAGTAAGTTGAGAAATCGATCTTTTCCGAATCGACATCCCTTGCAAGCCCCCCTAATACCGCGTTGCCCGTGTGCATTGCACACCCTGCACTGTGGGTAAAGTCGCTCCTGGTTGGATGGGTTAAAGAGTGAATTGAAAAACACTAACTTAATGAACCTTCCACTCAAAGACTTACTCTCTCACATACTCTATGAAAGAAACATTTCTGCATCACAGAAACTAAATAATAAAAAATATCATATAAAGTATTCCAGCATTTAAAGTATCTGCATGCAATATTTTGTTTTCGAAAATTTTGTATTTCACTACGTGCTGCAGTAGGTAAACTTAAAAACATCTACGCTTTCTAATTAGGTGAATGTATTAAAGCAACGGTAATTAATGTCCGTGACTAATTAGACTTATCTTTTTTACTTACGCTTAAAAACTTCTTTATAGCCATTGTATTTTCCGAAACTAAAGCATTTAGATTTCCTTATTGTATACTATTAACAAAACACATATTCATACAATATGTGTTATATAGTCCAGTTGAAGAATCTATAGCCTCATACGCCACTAGTGGAGGTGAAGATGTAAAAAATAGTTTGTCTCTTCCAAGATAGTGTTAATTACACAAAGATTTATGTTGGAGATATAACTAATTAACACTAATTAACTAGCTAATATATAAATACAAAATTTAAATACACACGGCTTTGTCTTCTCTTGCTCAAGGTTTTATATTCATATTGTTTACATCCATTTTTAACATCGTAAATGATGTTTACTAAATTTTAAAGTTATGTACACTCTCAATTTAAATATATCCACTACTAAAAATATAAAACAGGTCCAAATACTGACTCCAATCAACCTCGGAACATGTCCGTTAAATTTTCAATTATTCCTTTCAATCAAAACTTATAAAAACTTCTTTTAATAGTTTTCCAACACAATCTACGTACGAAGTCCTTCCGCATAGTATAATTAAATACTTTAATTACGTTTCACTAAGTAGTAGTGAAGTACATACTTAAAACGATATAAATTAGTTCAAGGTTACATGCTAAAAGTTGACATAAAAACAAGTAAAACATTTCGTATCAAACTTGCACAACAAACTACTCTTTAAAAAGCTCTCGTTTTTTTACATGCAATGAAATTACGATATATTTTTAAGCAATTTTAAAAATGAAGGTTACTTAAGGAACTGAGGCAGTATCTTGTTCCCAAGTCCTCCAACATTATAACCTTAAAGTTGTTTTTTTTTAAATTAAATATTAACACCTTTTATACACCATTAAATGTAATATCTGTTACTATTTAGTAAAACGTTAAATATAATGCCCTTAAGAGTACCTTGAAAAGTGTAGATAAGTAATACCTTATTAATTTACCTACTTAATACTTAACTGCATTACTTTAGACAATGTTCACATTATGAAACATTCTGAAAGGCTATTAAGTGTTGCTAACATAAGCATTAAATAAAAGATAAAAATCCTTACATTTGCATGACTAATTCATGATTGTGTTCAAACAAATAATGCGTTTGCTTCAATTGAATTATGATTAGATAAATCGATAAGATGTTTAGCACGTCCTGAAATAATAAAGACCAGATTATGAGTCATGGTTTTGTTATGTATTTGATTGATATACAAACGAATGTACAATGTGTTAACAAGCTCTTATAAACTTGGTAGGTAATTTAAAAAGAAATAAAAACATTGCACTGAATGATTCTACATTCTTTGCACTTTAAGAATAATATTGCGAAAGGAGGAGAGTAAAATTTAGTAAATTTATATGAAAAAGAGATGCAAAAAGCTAATAATTATATATAATACACATAAGAAATATTTTAAACGAATTAATGTAAACATTACATACTATCGAAATCACACAAATCTTTTTGCTACATATTTAGATTGTGTCAATCTGCTGCCTGTAGTCAAACTTTAAATGTATGAATCAGAAAACACAAAATTGAATAATATATTTGTTAAATTTAGAAAAAACGTTACATTAAATAAATAAGGTACAATATTATTTTTATATGGTATTAATGTGCGTAAATTCAAATTTAAAATAATTTATATGAAAGGTCATAAATCGTTCTAGTTACGTGTAGTTTGTTTAAAACAAAATGTCAAGTAAATTTGTAAATCTTTTGAACATAAAAGACTGCCCGAAAATGAAACCTAATTTGTGGTTTTCGTCACGAATACTTTCAAGAGTGAGTAACACGAGTACATACCCATAGGTGTCAAAAACAATTTGCATGCGCCTGTAGCACGATCTTCTGTGTGGATCCCATATAAAGCATTTGGTTCGCAAATAATGATAATGAAAGCACGAATAAACACTATATATTACAAAATTGTATCAACTAAAGAATTATTGTACCTTAACAATGTTATAGTGAAGGTCAGAATAAAACTATAAAATATTTTGAGAATTCTGTATCAGCTAAAAATTATTATTCAGCTTTATGATTGATATCGAGGAAAAAAGTCAAATGAATCAAGAATAAATTTCAAAGCTGTCCAAAAAAATTGTATAGCACATTGACCTACTCGTATGTGAACCTCAAGGATGAGTCGCATGAAACAACGACTTCAAACTAAAAATGCACTAAAAAGTAAGAAATAATTCCGTTAATTATCTCTTTATTTAGTCAATAATTTATAACAATTGTTCATAAAATGAAAACTACTGGGCCAAACTTTGTTAAATTTTTATGGGACCAAATGGCAACTATTCCGCATCAAACAAAAGAAGAATCACGTAAGTCGGATCATAAATCTCAGCGTAATCGGTATACATACATAAAAAAAATAATATACCAATCGAATTGTGAATCTCCTCCTTTTTGAAGTCGATTAAAAAGTAACATATGAAAAGTAAAAATATTTAATTATAGTAACTGTATTTTTTGAAAATATTAAAAATTAAATTAACTGAATTATTTATAACGTAACTATGCCAACAAATATAAAATTAAGAAGCTTTTTACTTCCGACGTTTAAAATCGCTATATCTCTTTCTGAGGTTTAATATCATCCTAGTTGTCTGATTTTGATTCAGTTGAAAGCTGATTAAATCGAGATGGTTAAGAACCAACACGGTCCCCTGGATACTTAGAAAGAAATCAAATCTCAAGTATTGAAATTTTTTATTTTATTTTAGGGAAACGTGATTAATAATTTCGAAAAAAAAGGGAATTACGAGTATTTCCATGATGTGCCTTTAGAATTAGCTTTAAATTTTCTTCTTAATCAATAAAATACAACTTTTATCATTCATAACACAACATTCTGTTTAATAATATGCGTGAACAAGAGATAAGCTAATATTTAACAATTACCTGCGTAACATTCAAAATTGCAGTTCATGGTTGTGCAGGGACAATAAGATTCGTAATTAGATATGAATGCAAATACTACATTATGTGCTTTGTGTCAATTAGGTCCGTTTGTTGTGACTCTATACGGCTATCTTTCGTCACAACTACGCTAACAAAGTATTATATAAATTGTACACCAAGTTCATCTACAGTATTATGTTGTAGATGAGACAATGGCCTCCTTCTATTATTTTATTTATTAATTTTTATCTTGTAAATTTTAAAATTAATAAGCTTATCAATTACAGGTGTACGCGTTTATATTATGTAAATTTTTAATGTTACATTTTTTATTTTTACAAAATAAAGCTTGTCGAAAGCTTTCATTCCGGGGATATGAAAGGCTATTTCGTACTTGGTAAAAGTAATATTTTTCTCCTATTATCTAAAATTTGAATTTACTTCAGAATGGCGTTCAGATTAGATATAATTTTCATACAATATTTCGCAACGACTATTCGCACGATATAAAAAATATTTAAAAGATTTTATTATTTATAATATCTTTGAAAATATCATTTTTCCTTATTTTTTAAATTGTATTTTTATTTCTCAAATAGCCGGATATTTAATATGTGTATAGAGTATTACACTTATGAGTAAGAAATATTTTAATATAATAATTATCAAGAACACCTTGAGAATATTTTAGTATTGTTGTAATATTCTTGAGATAAAGCTTATTGTTAGTTTGAAAACTCTCCAAAACAATAAAGTAACCTTGATCGGATGAAGAAACGATTTCTAAGCATCCATGTAATAATTAACCTTCTTTAATGTTTACGTAGTTATGAAAATTCGAGGTGAAACCAATTGTAATTATTTACATCCTTCAGGCAGTGTGTAGACGTAGCCAACCGAAGCCAAGACTACTATTAACTTAACATGTAGTAGATATTTAAGTATGTTTAACTTTATATAAAACCAAGGATATTAAATTTACTGAAATCGTTTAAAGGATGATAATCCTACAGTACACATGAGTATGGAAAAATGAAAGATCAATATTAATAAAATTCAATTACCTTAATATTAAAGGACATATATATTATTGACATGACTTCAAAACTACTGTCATCCAACTATCTTAGTGTGACAATTATTTCGAAAAAAAAATTCTTACGATAAAGTGAAAAATTTTGGTTATTAAATCTCCATGTATTATAAAAGATGGACTAATACCAAGGAAATCTTCGAAAGTATTGACAGATCGACGTTCATTCAGTTTTTTAAATTGGTATAGCTTACTTCGTTTTTTGATTGCTTTGTGACAGACAAGCGGACAGCTATTAATTAATGTAAAATATTCTTATTAAAAGATTAATATATTTTCTCGAAAAAATCTAGTCTTTGTTGACATCAAATTCATCAAATTTGGTTAAGCGATTTTGGCTTGAAAACATAACACAATAAATAACTGCTACAAACGGAAGATAGATCCATTTCGCGAATTCGTTCGCGTGTTGCTCCGCTCCTATGGGTCGTAGCGAGACGTTAAATATCCTAAGTTACTCCTTGTTACATCAGCTATCTGCCAGTAAAAGTCACATCAAAAATCCAGGAAAAGGTCCAGGAATTTCTGAGATTAGCCGGAACAAACAGACAGATAAAAAAAATGTTGTTTTGGTATAGGTACCGTGTGTACATCTATATGCACTTAGTAAAAAGCGGTTATTTTAATATTACAAACAGACACTCCAATTTTATTTATTTGTGTGGACGATATACTGATTTCGGAAATATAAATATTTTGACGCATTTAGTTACAGTTATTAAAATAATTTATTATATAAAATAAATTTAGAGGTCACATAAAATACCGACCTTTCGCCTCATCGTACGATTAAGAATTTGTAGACAAACAAAAGGCGTAAGGCGTGATCTTCTCGACATTCAGTTCACTATGACCTATGTACCTTATCTTCATGTGCCTCACTGATAGTCGTGACTCCATTGATTCTGTTTAGGTGTTAGTAATGAGGTACGATATTTCAGAAATAACTAAAACATGCGGGTTTCAATGGGACTTTATTAGTGCACGTTTTCAACCTTCACACTCAGTAGAGCACTGTTTACTTATAATTAAAAATCTGTCACTGCTGAGGTCACAGATTCATATAATGGAGGGCACGTAAAATCAGTCTCCAATATGCAGTTTTAAATATATATATCTACTAGAGGGCTGCCCTCGCTTCGCTCCGGGTATTTAAAGCAATATTATAATTGATGTCCTTAAACTGACACTGTAATTGTGTAGCTTTTTATTATTTAAAAAAATAGAGAGAGTAAGAAAAAGTTATAAAAAGAAAAATGATAGAAACAAAATTAAAGAAAAGCGACAGGTGATAAAAGGGGGAGGACAGAGCAGAACTAAAATTGAATGAGTAAAGAAGAGAGAGAAAGAGAGAAATTATCGAAAGAAAGAAAGTGAAAAGAGGCTAATCATTCGGATCAGATAAAAATAAAAATTAAATTGAGAAAAAAATAATATTATAAGAGAAAGAGAGATACTATAGACTTCTCTCAGTGAAAGAATTTTAAAATCAGATTAGAAACCACAAAGGGGCCATATTCTATTAATAAAAAAATGTATATGGCAACACTATATCACTTTTGTCACTCACGAATAGTGTAGTTTTCTAACAGTGAAATAATTTTTAAAATCAGATTAGAAACAACAAAGAGGCCATATTCTATTAATTAAAAATGTATATGGCAACACTAAATCACCATTGTCACTCACGAATAGTGTAGTTTTCTAACAGTGAAAGAATTTTTAAAATCAGATTAGAAACAACAAAGGGCCCATATTCTATTAATTAAAAAATGTATATGGCAACACTAAATCACCTTTGGCACGCACGAATAGTGTAGTTTTCTAACAGTAAAAGAATTTTTAAAATCGGATTTGTAGTTCCTGAGACACTCTTCAATTTACAAAATGGCCACCTTATGGCACTTAAATGGCCATATCTTTTTAATTAGAGTATTTATGGCAACACCACAAGGATGTAGCTTCCTATTGGTGAAAGAATTTTCAAAATCAGTTCAGTACTTTTCGAGCCTATTCGCAACAAACAAACAAACAAACATACAAACAATCAAATGTTTCCTCTTTATATAATAGTATAGATTACAAGACAGTTTTCATTTCGATTTGCCATTTTGTCTCAGTACCACCAAGCTGAATTCGGTATAGTTTTACATATTAACTAAATCTTATTTTTTTTTGTCACAATATCTCCAGTAGCTTAACCGTTGCTTTTTATTTTCATTATTGTGTTTGCCCAAATAAAGAAATATTTTTTCTTAGTTCTACAGTTCCAGGCACAGCCTACTCAGTAGTAGTACCATTCAAAATATTATAATGAAACTCTTTACTAACAAAACTTACATTGTAATAATATCAGATACCATAAAACCATTCTCACGCGAATCAGGGAATTATGAATAATTAACTTATACATTATTATACAAGGTATTCACAGAGCATTATGAAATTTATACCATGATAAGATAATTATGGAATGGAAAAATATTAAAGTTACTTAATAAAAACCTTCTAATTCTTTGTTTAGGTGACCCACTATGTTGAGGTAAATGTAATTTTTGCAAGATATTATAACAAAGAGGATAGTATAATAGCGCTAATCTATAGGTACAATCATATTAATAACGTGCTTTCTACAAACTTCAGTTTCAGTCAGACACATTTTTCAATACCTAAATTTTTTTTGAAATTATAAAGATAATACTTAAGGACATAAGTACTACCAAAAAGGTAAAACTGTTTGTGTAAGACAGTCTATATTTAACATGAAAATTTAGTTTAACTATTACTCATTAGATATGCAGATACTAATCAAATTATTTGCAAATGGGTTACTAAGTAGAAATTAGCAAATACTTTTACATATCAAACCGCATTTGGAGCACTGTCACCGGTTTCTCATTGGCCTACTGATATATTAAACTTGTACATTTGGTAACTCAATTTCGCTATGCACGTATTATTTTTATTTGCAATTACTTGTTTGTTACTAAAACAGTAGACAATATTGACAAATAGTAAGGTAACAAAAAGGTCAAAAGGTAATTCTTTTGGACGAAAATTTAATTTATCTAAATTTACAGTTGTTCCTGAAAAATACTGACTAACAGCTTGTTGAAACGCGATCACTATTTAAATATCATTTGGTCCATCAAAGCATGAAGCTGATGTTGAAAATTGTTTCGAAGCACAGCCTTGATTGATTTCTTAACCATGCTCAGCATATTGTACATAAATATTTAATTATTTCAGATTTATTAATTTGCCCAAAAATATTTTTTTACACGAACATCAACTCACATATTTCAATAATAAGTTATAATTAATTCTGTAATAAATTTAATATAATTTACTTATACACAAATTTTCTAAGTAGTTAAGGAACCACCAGGAATTCTAGTATTCATTCAAATCCCTTTCTCTATATGGAATAAGCTATTATTTCCGTTAAACACTAGAAATATAATAATACCTCGTTATGTAATTTCCTTTATGACACTTAAAATTAATAATTCTCGTTTGTATTAGCTTCTAACGCATATTAAAAATAATTATTATAATTGTCGTAGCATTATTGCAAATTGCACGCAACAAAATGCGTATGAATTATTCAAAATGCATCTTTTATAATCACTTCGGTCATTATGTCTATTTGTTCGTATGCACTATGGGTACAACATTGTAATTTACTCATAAATGATTGTTAATTATGATGTTGGCAACACTTATAATTTGAGTAGCATCCTGTTACTTGATCTTGACGTTGGTACGATTGATATGAGTAGCATCCTGTTTCTTGATCTTGATGTTGGTACGACTGATATGGGTAGCATCCTGTTACTTGAATGGCCAACTGATAAACACAAACCAAGGAAGTGGGGATTGCAAAATAAATACGCCATCACGACAGAATAATCATGGATTACATCGCGAGTATTCTAGGAGTAACGCTGAAGCTCTGAGTCTAAAGTATAACCCCAGAAAGATATTACAGTCAAGCCGTCATAATGTTAGTCTGCACATAGACTACTACCATTATTCTTCTCTCTTTCTTTTTAATTAACATGATATTAAAAATCTACTATTTCATTTATTTCAATCTCTGCTTGTCATGGAAATTATTTAATCAAGATTTCTAGTTATTTCTAAGAACTAAGTGTTTAATATACCATTATAATTAAACACCATTTGTATAAAAAGCCACTTCCAATAATTGGTAATATTAGCTTTTTTCAGTTTTACACAAAAGAATATATTTGTCGTTCTATTACTTAATGAGATTGCAATATTTTTTGTTTTTTACCAATAATAAAATCAATAATATCCTGACAGTCATCATTGTGTATTTCTACTCGTTTTAACCCATTCACTTTTGAACGAATATTTTAGTTTTTTTTTGTATGTAAATGATAGACAGGTACCACTTTGTAACAATACAAATAATTTACATACGTGACATGTGTAATCGAGAAACTTTCACATATTGAAAAGTTGCTATAGGAAGTACTCACATGTTTAAATTCATCTTTTATTATTTATATATACATCATATTAGTACGTTTGTATATGAGGTTAGGTTTATTTATAGGATGACTGAAGACGAGGAATAAAATACGATACGACTGATCAAAACTGATCAAAATGTCCTAGAGTTTTCGTGATTTGTTATGGAGACGTCAGGAAATTTTATGTACAACAAAGAAGCCTACAAATTTTAGAAATAAGATAATATAAGATATTATTTCTTTCAAAGACTTTCCTTACCGTTTCATTTGTTAAAGACAGAATAAATGCTAATAACGTAAGGCAATAACATATATCTATTAAAATATTATAATAACAAAGATATAATAATAAAATCTAATAATATAGTATTAGTTTTATATTCTTCCTATTAAGAGTTAATATTATTTATGTTAACTGCTTGTTGAATGTTATATTTATGTATGTATGTATGGTACTCAGTTATCGCATACATAAACTAGCTGACTAATACATTTTATGCTATACAATTTCTAAGCTATGAGAAAGTCTCAACTTATAAGTTAAATGTATTTGTATAGTAAACATATTATTATATATGTTTACCTATATCATAACTCGTAGGAAAATTTTCACACAAGAAATTACGTCACCCATTAGAAATTCCACTACTCTATTAAAAATTGTAATATAAGTAATTTTTTTATGGCAATTTAGTTCACCCCGAGCGAGAACCAAGAATTCACTAGAACCGCTACATTAATGGGATGGGAGGGGGAGGGATAAGTAATACCGTGTACCAAAACGAAATCAGGAAAAGTTTCTTTATTATTTTTTAGAAGTAAACTTGATTATTATATATCCACAGTTATTGGTGTAACTTACATCTTGTACTTTACTTTATTACTATAATCAATTAGATTACATCGTTACAAGTAAAAACGTGGGAGAAATTAACTTCCTATATTACCTTCCGTGACAGGTGCTTATTATTTAAATAGAAACTTATCAATACAAACTATCTTGACATTGAAAGATCATCAACCTGTATTCTTATGTTTTATATTTCTTTGTATACTGAAGTATAAAACTCAAGCAAAATATGTAAAAGTATTCCTATTTATCAAACACTATGAAAATAATATAATAGTAGTTCAAAAGGAATTCTAAGGCCGTGTTGCAACCAAAACGAGTTTGACTAACATTAAACTTGATTAAGGTTCTAGGCAGCTATTAAAATACACCAACGTGATAGACAAGAACTTCATTATGTATCTGAACCTATAAGCTCGAATCATGCGATAATTGACGACATCATTTTTTATAAATTACTAGTCGACCCGCTCCGGCTTCGCACGTGTGAATACAAGGGATAAAAAAAAATATTTTAATTTTCTATATATTGCGATATAAATATGTTTAGGCTTCAATAAATTTCTTTTATTATTTTTCCACAGGATTGATTGATTGATTTTTCCGGGTTAAAAACTCCATCCGTATGTAATAGTCTATCTGTCTGCCAAACTTAATTGAAATCCGTTCAGCCATTTTTGTGATTGAGTAACATTTAAGCGCTCAGTGGTTCAGGCGTTGAATTCAAGACAGATAGGTCGTGGATTCAAATCCCAGTCATTGGACTGCTGACGTGGCCCACTCCTAACACAAGCAACAAAAAAATCTATACATCCAAACATACAAACTTTCACATTCAAATATTAGTAAGACAGATAATAAATAATAATCAGTATTGACATTTCGAGTACAATTGTCACTGTCATATCGGAGATCGCATTTTTGATCGGAGATTTAAGATATCGACAACTAGTTAATAAACACAAAGCTAATTGCTTGACATCGATACCGTTTAAAATTAATTCTTTCATAATGAATTTAAACCTAGATTCATTATTTATTGTTACAAAATTATAATGTTCCATGAAACTTTAATACTATTTTGAAGTAACTGATCTAATATTTGAAGGTCGTTTAAAATACATAATACAAAATTTAATTATAATTTCAAATTTAAAAGGGAAATCTAGGTAAATTAAATCATATTGAAAGAAAAATTGATTATTCAAATAAGTTATCATATTGGTTAATTTTAAGTAGTTAGAAATATAATAGTGTAGTACTAAGTCTGACTATGACTAGTGCTAAAGTGCTTTAAACCCCAATCGTGAATCCAACGCCTGAACCACTGAGCTACTGACGCTTCAAACATCAATAGAAGCCAAAACTATAATTATTAATTTGTTATTGTCTGTATGTTTCGTATAAATCTAATAAAAGTTATTGTCAGTTAAAAATGTTTTGACTCAACGCAACTAGGGCGGGTCAATTTGTATTTTATCAACTTACGGAAACAACTATGCGGTCAGTTTCAAGGATAGAACTGCATACAATACTGGTATGTGTGTTATTCAATAGGGAGAAAAACCTATTTCTAATGCTGATTCCAAGACTGGTTGTAGGCAAGTATGTCACGATATAGAGGTGATCACGTTTTTTAGATTATAAATGACCACTTCCTGATTATTGTAGTGTCAGTATTTGATAAAATACCTTTAAAATACATACAATTTACTTTATTCATAGATCCCATTTTATTTTTTCGCTACTTTAAGACGTTCACAACCAACGAAATTCTTTGTTGTTTTTTTTTAATATAGGAAAACTAAAAGGACAAGATACAACATTTAATCGCATGTCACTTGCTGAACTTAAGAACCTTAAATACAAATGCGGCAACTGTAAAGATTAATTTAGATTAACTGCGATTTGGCTCAATTACACGTAATGTGTTGTTACGTCACGTTCTTGACTTTCATATTTCACTATGTGCTCATTAGTTTAAAGGTTAAGTTATTTTCACACTGTTTGATAACTACATTATGCCTACAGCAGAGAAAGTACTTATTATAGTTATGTTTGATTATAATCAAAAGAATCCAAAACTAAAATTATTAAAAAATATTGCATGCTTTAATGTCTCTTAACATTTTAAACGGTTTTGCTAAATTTTCTAAACAGTTCCTCCCTGATGTTAAGGGAAATTTTTCTCGCTGTGTTTGGAGTCTTCTCTACACTACTTTTCGGCAAATATTTATTTAATGACATTAAAAAAGGAGAAATTATGATTGTGAAACTCTTATATGTAGCAGAATTTTCTTTTATTATTATTATCCTAATAAATGTTTATTTCAATATACTAAGTCTAAAATATTAGACAAATAGACCAAGTTGGATGTCTAACTTCTAGTAACTTAATAATCATTCTTCGATTTATTTGTTTTTTTTTTTTTTGTTTTTGTATGTATATACTATATAGCTTACATTAATTAAATCTTCCACATTTTCCTATTATTGATAATAATTAATATTCCAAAATTTTCGTTTATTATTAAGCTCCCTGTAAATATAATAAATGTAACTTCATAATAACATACTAAACTAAACTTATTTCTCAATTTGCTGCGTTTTATGAATAATGTAGTGTCCACCTGTGAACTGTGAATAGGAAATGTGGTATACAATACAAATGAGAGTCAGACGCCTTCACTTACGAAATATAGAGACATCTCGTGAACACGTTTTAAATCATAATACACGAGGACAGTATTGCTTTTATGTTGTAATTTTACTGTTTAGTGTTTATACATAATCATGTCAGTTTATGTATTGTATAATTATAAATGAAACGGTGAAAATAAATTTCAAAAACACAAACTCAACATTCTTTATCATCGTCGTGTAAGTAATCTTATTAATTGCCTAAATCTTAATATTTCAAGTTAAGTTTTTATAAAATGTTATCAAATAGTACGACAAAACCAATAATAACAGAAATACCTATTTTGTTAATAGTCTTCTTCCAGGATCGAAAAAAATATTACATTACATTAAGACATGAAAAAAAAAGAAATAGCTAGTGTTAAATATTAGCTAGACGTGTTTTACCGAAAAATAGATAGAATTAATCATCAATGAAAAAATGAATTTACCAGATCATCATGATAATTATGAGAACAACTTTATTCGATTCGTTTTATGATTTAGAATATTCTTTAATTTTGTATATTCCTCTCTTTATATTCCATTCACGACATCGCATCGTACATTGAATTTCCCGTTCAAACAGTATAATGAGATAACTAATGAGTTCAATTAATTATATTCCTTTGTAAGGCTTAGGTATGTAACAGGGAAGAGTCTTAGATATTTGTAAAGATGGTACTAAGAGTTTGCAATGCACGTTGAATGCAAGTTAAAATCCTATTCAACTGTCTAGAATAAACTTTTCGTATTCATTGAACTATCTATGTAGACCCGAGAATATTTATGAATTAAAATATGACGTGGTCTTGATGCATTAAAACACTTCTTGTTATTGAGAATAATCAATTCTTTATAACTCCGATTTCTTTCGACTTTGTCGAACTTTATTAGTATAAATCAGTAGAAACTTAATAAATGTTGCATCTGACAACGGAATCCTCAGGTAAAAGGAGCAACTGGCAACGGGATCCTCAACAACTGCGGAAACTTATAGCTGGAATCTCAGAAAAGACCAAAGTTTCTTTAATTGAGGTAACTGACAGTGAGATCCTATGTAAATTGGGCACTTTATTTATTACTAGTCGACCCATCCCATTTACCACGTGTACTTAGGTTTAAATTTACATTTTTATCGCTTAATCACAATATTACATGACTGATTGACACTTATTGTTATATTTTGGACAATTCACACAATATCTTTATAAATTATAGCCTAAGTATGTGTTATTGATGTATAAGCTATATTAATGTAAAGTTTTATTCAAACCAACAATGTAGTGTTTTTATAAAAGAGTAACAAACATCCATACATTTTGCCAATAAGTCAAACGATATAATTTGTCTATTTATTTATATTCCTTGGCTAACAGAGGTCTTAATGTTTTTATGTATCTTCTAATGTTGTAAAGGGATTTATAAACCATAATTTGCTTATTGATTGAAATTCAAACTACTAGGTACCAGATTATTACAAGTTGGTTTGTTACTGGTATTAACTTAATTTACCCTTTAGATTCCAAGACTACCTATGACCTGTAGACCCTATTATAGAATGAGTAATATTCTAATGCAAATAGTAATCCGTACAAATTGTAAATTCTTTAATGTCGCGATTACATTAATCTTTTGTGAGTTACAGATGGTTTTGTGGAGACATTTAGGAGTCAACACTTGACAAATGTATGTAGGCTATGGAGAAATATCGTAATTTGACTATAGTGTTGTCACAGTGTCTTATTACTATTTATATTTAAATATATTTTTACTAAAATATGAGTTAAGAATTTGTGAAAACGATAAAACTTTTTTATTTATTAAACAAATTAGAAATTGAACCTTTAGGGACCAAAAGCAGTAAAATCACTTGACTTCTGTTTGTATATATATTATTATTATCATTGTATTGTTAAACTTACTCTGTAAACAAATACTCTTTATTTACTTGCTTTCCAACCACTTTGTTGACTCTATAATAACACACTATATGCTAAATTACTTAATAAACTCATGAATCAGTTATATACTTTTACACGACTTATCATGGACAAACATGTAATATATAACAACAAAAAATTGATACCGGCATATTGTATTGTCATTCCTATTTCACTATATAAATTAATATGACAAAGTAGTTCAATGGTATTATTAATGACTTCCAGTAAGCATTAAGAATCTATTTCCTATGTTTGTTTTTATTATAAGTGTACCAATTATTTGAACTGAATTGTTTAAATTATATTTATTATAAATGCTATAAGCTAATCTGCCTTAACACGTCATTTCTGTATTATATTTATGATGTGAATTGAGTATTGAATCTAGGCGAAATAATAATCATATTAGTAGTAGCTGTCGACAAATCTTTTGAACATACATCGACATCACAAATGCAATCTAATCAAATCTGAACTATGCTGATATTATAAAGCTGAAGAGTTTGTTTGTTATGTTGAACGCTCTAATCTCAGGAAATACTTGTCCGAATTTAAAAATTCTTATAGTGTTGAATAGCCCATTTATCGAAGAAGGCTTTAAGCTATAAAACACAACACTACGACCAATAGGAACTGAGCATTACGCGAATGAAGTCGCGCGGGTTGGCTGGTACCTACTTCGTAATCTTATTAACTTATAAAATAAGCCGGAATCTTAAAAAGTATTGAACATTGTGTAATACTTAATAGAATAAAATGCTTTGCTGCCGCTAATAAAAAGAAAAACCACAAAAGCTTCTAAACACAAAAGTCAAAATGCCGTAATCTCACTCTAGCGCTTTCCTAATCGAGTTGGTAATAAAAACCGAGATTGTGGACATACAGATAATGACAGTACCTCTATTACCTATTATGTAAGTGATTGTAATGACGTGTAAAGCTGTGTGTGCCCACCATTGATGTTATGTATTGGACCAACATAAAGAATTGGACGTAATAAAAAAGCTTAGAAAAGTTGAATGAATTTTTGAATAGTTGGCCCAATGTGATATTTACTAGTAAGGTCGATTGGTTGAAAATATTGGCCCAACAGTTGGCGTATATGTTCCAATTATTTATAACTATAGTATAGATTTTGTGATTGATTCATTGACTACTATGTATATTGAACATATCATTATGTTAAAACAGTGTTGCTATCTCCTATACTTGTTTTTAATTAGTTTGTTTGTTATGTTTTTCGTCAACTTACTAACTTTAAAATTATTATTTTTACTATATTTCGTATCACTTCCTCTATGAATATGACTATTAAACAATTACCCCTTTTTTTAAAGCTCCATGTCTCATGATCATTTTATACAGAAGACATTAAATAATTACCGTCTCTATATGCACAGATCAGATAGTAACGTTTATAACATATACAACTTTCCTAATATTTCTTGTCAGTGGTCATGTAAATTCATATAAACGACTTCCTTAATTATGTTCGTTCATTCGTTTAAAACTTGATTTGTTATGGTAATTTTAAGGCCACTAAATAAACATGCAAAATCTTAGAAAAATCAGTTTAAATGATTTTCATTCACTCCTGACTTTTTATTTTCATTTAGAGGAGGCGTCCAAAATGCATTATAGATAAGTATAGAGTCACATAACTTTATTTCATCAATATTTTTAAGCTTACTTCACACTATGTATTTCCAAAATATTGACAGCATCCCGCAAACTGAGTGACTTACTTTTTGGACGAGTCACTAGTACTTTGTAAATAAAACATAGAAATTAACAATTTTGAGGTTAAAAATAGCCTTAATTATTTTTATTTCTCATTATAAATGTTGAACGGTCACCATTCAACTATTATACAGTAATACTAAAATTTTCAAGTACTTTTGTTTCGCCAAAAATAGGTCGATCAGTAAGTTTGTTTGCAGCTACCACCAGCTTATACAGAAAAGAAGTGCTGAATTCTATTTTTTTTTAATTATTTATAAAAAATACATTAAATCAATAAAAAAACATTACACACTATGTATTTGACACACACACGCATATATACTGTTTAGTTTATTGTTAAAGTAATTTAAATTAATTATGGTCGAATTTGGACCACTAGACGACTACTAGTTAAAGTAATCCTGTACAGAATATAACCTATTATAACCAAAGGTTATCAAAGATTTTTTGATCCGAGTTTTAAATTGTTGAAGTGGCAAACGTAATATAAGCCGAGGAATAATATCATAAACAATTATAAATATCTTGCTTTAAAATTTTAACAAATAAATATTTTTTAATACTTTGTATCCTACGCTTTACAATGGCGAAAGCTCAAACATACATAAGAATGCACTCAATAACGTACTCGAGTCGGAAACATTGCGCACCATTACGTTGACATCTCTATGCAATCAATGACACGCTCCAGATTTCGTCAATAGGCTATTTTAAAGATGAGCTGTTAAGTAATAGTCACTTACCAAGACACATGCTCTATTACTCTTGGTTATATGTAACGAGAGCTATCATGACTATGAAGCAATTACTTCTTTGAATGTTTGCATAATTATGTACAACTAGCGATGTTGAGCGTTAAGATTCGCAAAATCGGCCGCTGTCTGTTCGCGTATATATGCAGTTTTCATCAATATATATGCAGTTTTCATCAAAAAATAGAGTGATTCAAGAGGAAATTTTATATGTATAATAGATACATAATACAGTCGAGCGAAGCCGGGACGGGTCTCTAGTAAATCTTATAAAAGCAATATTAATTTTGGCTGTTAATTACAAATATAAACACGTTATAAAAACAAACAAATTCTGCAGCTTTATTATTGCAATAATACCACAAGAATACATTTATCGTTACTCGCTATAAATATTTTACTATTTACGTCTATATGTAAAAAAAAATAATCACTTAATATGATGCTTAAATTTTTTAATATATCATCATAATATGGCTGCTGTTGAGCCGTCTGGGAGTGTCCTCAGAGTGAGGAATGTCCAGGTGAGTGTCCACCATGCTTTCCCAGTGCGGGTTGGTAGACTATACAAACCTTTAAGTACTTTCTATGGTCCAGGTTTATATATCTAAATAGATAATAATATTTTTAATTTGTAATAAGTCAGAATACAATTTCAGAATTCCTACATTTTTTTTGGGTTTCGAATTGCGTATACGATTTACCAATTAAAATATGAGAAAGATATCTTATCTACAAACGAATACCAAGTGCTCTAGGAGTTAATCAAGTTTAAAAAACTTTGGTCTAAATTTTAAATAAAAAAAACTGACTACAGACATCTTAGCCATACTGGTTTTTTAACGATTATAATAACTCGTTTAATTGGAAATTTTACATATAAGTACTTTGTCAGGCCATTTATTTTTAATCGAAAATTTTGTAACGACGATTATTTCGGGTTACAAAATTAAATTTAATTGTTTTATATGTATATTGCATTTAATTAACGTAGTCAGGCCCAAACAATTAAAGCAAATCGATTTTGGTGGGACTTTAAAAAGATTATTTAATTAGTGGTTGTCAAACGGACACGACAGTATAACAATTTAGTTGTATTGAACACAAATACCTGTTGTTAGCCTGAGGCAGTCAGGAAAACAGCGCAACTCTGAAGAAGGAAGCGATTACTTAGAAAATAACTGGCTTCTACTGTTATAAACAATTACATAGGATAACTACTTTTATGGGAATATTGTTCATGCTAATGAATCATTTGAATTTTATTATTATTTCATTTTTAACAGACACTATTATTATGTTAATCCACTCAAATAAATAATATTGGAGTGTCTTTTTGTAATATTAAAATAACCGCTTTTTACTAAGTGCATATGAATGTATACGCGGTACATATATAATAAAACAAATTTTTTTCCGGCTAATCTCTGAAATGGCTGGACCGATTTTGACGAGACTTTCACTGGCAAATAGCTGATGTAACAAGGAGTAATTTAAGCTATTTAACATCACGCTATGAACCATAGGAGCGGAGTAACTCGCGAACGAAGTTGCGCGGGTCGGCTAGTAAATTACATAGGGCCCGGTCTCCCGTTATGGAAATAAAATGTACTTTATACCATTGTTTAAATATTGTGATAGGTAGGTACGAAAGAAACCTTATTTTCTAAAAGCCATTTAGTCCATAGTTATAACAAAATCGTGAGTTGTTCTTCGTCGTTTCTGATTCTGATAATTATAATCTAAAAAACGTATTTATATGAATTAAGTTTCGCTAGCTAAAAATCTATTAGGCGATAGTTATAGTGATTAATTAAATTATAATAATACTAATTTCATTCAAATATGAAGTGTTTAGTTCTATACCACATAAAAATTGACAAGCTGATGTATCTTCATGTCAGTTCTATGATGTAAGATTGCAAAGTTTTGATAAATTGTAACCTATTTTCTAATTTGACACTAATTTCCCATCGACGTAATATTATTATAGAACATTTGTAAACCACATACCGCTCTTTACGTAATCTAACCAAATCTATTTTTACAATCTCTTTCCATATGAAAATTTGCGCCTACCGACTTGTAAGTAGGTTAGGTGTCCATATTAAAAAAAATATTGATAAAAAATCTTTCTTGGCTCAAAACATTAACGTTAAATGAAAAAATCGTACAATCTTTCTTTTTGACCTTAGTCAATATTTTTAGTGTATTAAAAATAAAGGCTTATTGTCACAATGATAAAGTAATATAACCTATTCAAAACATTTGTAACGATAAGATTAAATCTTGTCACAGTTCTACTATGACAATAAAAACAATTTTGAAATATGTATATGGTAAAAATCTAGCTTTCTACTTTAATACACTTTATGTCATAGATGTCCTCGTTATACATAAATAGAAAAGTAGTTTAAAGTGCTATGCCCCCTTAGCACATAATGTAAATAACATCAATAACGTCAAAACAATCAAATTTTTTTCTCTATCTGCCCGTACGTTTATAGGCGCATCACACAAAAACTACTGCACGAAATAAGATAAGTAAGTAAGATAAGTTTTAATAGTTGTATTATTGCAAGTCTAGATAAAAATATAGGCTTTGTTTCATTTAAATCTTGTCATTCAAAAATGTTTTAACCCAACTAAGCTAGGGCGGACCTAAGATAAATTGACTACTATTGAATCGGCGCCATCTAGTGACAAGTAATAAGAAACTAATTGGCATAAACACATCCAAAACATACACACGTCTCAACATTTGTGGCGTTTGATGAAACAGTTTCTGTAAAACATCTTGGGTTCCGTACCCATAGGGTAAAAACGGGATCTTGTTACTAAGACTCCCCTGTCCGTCTGTCTGCCACCAGGCTGTATCTCATGAAGCGTGATAGCTAAATATTTGAAAATTTCACAAATGATATATTTCTGTCGCCCCTATAACAACAAATACTAAAAACAGAATAAAATAAATATTAAAGGGGGGCTCCCATACAACTCTTTGAGCGCGAGTCCGACTCACACTTGGCGGTTTCTGTTTATCTTATAATATAGATTAAAAAGACATCTATACATAGTATAAAAGTCGCTTCTCACCGTCTGTACGCTTAGATCTTTTTAATTACGCAACGGATTTTAATATGGTTTTCACCAATACACAGAGTGATTTAAAAGGAAGGTTTATATGTATAATACATGTATATTATAGTAGAGAAACCGTACGAAACCTGTGCGGGTAGATAGTAAATGTTCAAATTTAGAAATATTTTGTAATCCTTTAACTATGTATGTGAAGTTTAAATTGTAGCGTGGGTCGTGTGATTGAATCTCCTTCATTAAAGTAGTCGACCTTTGCTCCTACTGTGGAACTTCTTTGCAGAATAATTGTATATTATTGTAGAGACAGACAGATTGGCAGATTGTTCGTTTTCAAATTATGCAAAATCTTTTGTATGGGATTGAGTAAATTCAATTCGAACACTCTTCGAACACTAGTCTGTTACGTTTGACGCCTAAATCTTCTAATTAACTTTGATTAATGTTGACAAACATTGATTGAGAAAAGTGAAGAGACATTGTGATATTATATTACTTGCAGTTAATAGCTACAAACGACCTTTATTAAGTTTCGTCTCAATATAGAAATATAATAATTCATCTTTGACTGTACAAAGATTTTAAAACGTAGTCGCGGCTGTAACCAATGTTACTGAATATTAATTAGTGTTTGTTTACAATTCGTAGGAAATATATAGGTTAAGTTCCTATCCTATTCAGGAAATGTGTTAAATAATATATAATAAGGATTAATCAATGTTAAAATAAACAATTCCAAGGAAACGTATAAAATTTACGCTTTAGGTATTGTTCTAAATAGAAAAATAAAATAAATTCTAATATTTTTATATCACATTAAATTAATAATCGATTTTAAAATTAAAGATTCAACAATAATACGTAAAAAGTAACTGCTAACAATAAATAGTATTACACAATCCAATTATCCACAACAACAGATCACTGAATACGTGACCAAACTTTTATAATTGTATAGTCTGCTCACGTATTCGAAATACGTTAGAAGTATCTTCTGCCAACCTAACCTGAGCTTTCTCCTGACCTACGACACCATTTCGAAATTAACTTGTTTTTATATAAATATTTACGTTATTATGATAGTAGGTCGAAGGTGACGCGGGTTAGAAAAACGCCAATGAATTTTATCGTAATATTATATTGTCACTGTTTTATGTAATTATTGATATATTAGTCTTGCTACTCTGAGACCTTTGGCCCAGTTTTCCAATTAACTTTCGATGATTTTGCGGTTATAAAGAAACCTTGAGATTATTTTTCAACAACTAATTGATCTGCAAATTAGACTTGAACCTCGACGACCTAGATAAAATTTAAACAGGCAAGACAGCAAATCATTGTTAAATACGTGTTTGTGAAATGGCAATAAGCAAGCAGACAAATCCATTAAGTTTAGCCATGATAATCAAGACATCATTAGTGTTAGATCCTTTTTACCTCCATATGACATAATGATCGTTTTCTCCGCAAAGCGAACCGATCAGAAAGTTTCACAAGTTAACGCACACGTAACCAACTAGAATTTATTATTAATTAGAATTTAAAAAATTCGAAGTTTTTGCAAAATTTGTCGGTCTCTCTGTCGCGCTTTCACGCTTAATTACTGCACCGATTTAAATAAAATTTGGTACAGAGATAGTATAGACCCTGAGAAAGGACATAGGCTTTTCTTTTAAGCATTAAAAAGTATAGGACATACTTTTTAAGCGTAAAAAGGATTGTAAGAGGTTGAAAGGGGGGAAAGAAAAGTTTTATGGAAGTATCGTCATTTTTAGAAGCTTGAAACGTATTTTTAGGCTGTTGATTCGATAAAAATAAATATGACATTCAAAGCTTGTTAAAGTTTTACACTCAAGGGTGTAAAATAACAATAGGGGACATGTGTTTTTACAAATAAGTAAAATAATTAGCCTAAATAATTAAAAATCGCGGGCACACCTAGTATTTTATATATTTGTTGTGTGTATGTAGTGTGCAATCAGTCCAATAGGAAGTCCAATAAAGTGAGAGAGGAGAGGAGTTTTAAAATCAACATAATTAATATTAATAAATTCTCATTTTTATAGCTCAATTTGCATAACTATAGAATAATAGAAATTTATGAAATTAATTATAATAACAATAAAATCTAGGCTATCATCACTAATATTAATGCCATTAACGCGAAGACAACATGAATAAATATAAAGTTACGTCACTTATAACTTTCATAACATATAATATGTCTCGTAGAAACCACAAAATCAAGACTTGACAGTATTTCCAAACAAAACAACACGGAAATTATCTCACGTTAGCTTTCCTCGATTACCTCACATCACATTACTTATTCGAGCAGGAAGAACATACTTGATACGACTTCTAAGTACGTTCGCATATCGCATTGAAACCATAAGTATACGATTTTGTACTCGTACAGTTATCATAATATACCAGCCTGCCATTATTAGACAATTCCAATGTTATTCATGCCACACATCACTTTTACGCCTACGAACCGTAAAACTTAATTTACAAGTATAATTGAGGATACGAACTACTGCATAATTTATTTAGAGGAAAATGCAGTAGTAGTTGCAATTATTTTTGTATTATATAGACTTTCTGATTTCCTCTATTATACATATAACTCGGAGATTTCGAAAAGGGAAGGACCTCACCCCTGAGGGAGAATATTGAATAACACTATTAGAGGTGATGATATTTAATGGACTATTGGGTAAACGCAACGTAGATAATAATATAATGATAATTAATAATAGATATTTAAATTTAAAAGTATAGAAGCATCCGCTGATAAGCTAGGAATATAAAATGTGGTTCTGCTAACGGCGCCTAAACCCCTCGGAATGTGTACATTACAATATATAACTGAATGTGATACTACTAAACCGATAATTAATCAAATATGATCTCTTACTATTACGAGAAAAACAAAAAGGGTGTACCTAGGCTTAAGAAATTCCTTAAAGTAATTACAACACTCGCCCCCACTGCCCAGGCCTGCACTGAACAGACGGTTCAAACCTAAGGTTAGGTTAATTTAAGTTTAAATTACGCTCCGACATATATATATATACCTTTTTGTTGTTCTCAATCTATTCAATTCGTAACTTTTTTTTACTTTAAAGTTATAGCAGATAAAAATCATACTATAACAGTAGTAATGTTGTAACGATTGTATTATTTAATATTTTTACTATTCTCATCTAGGTTATTTTGTTTTTGATTATTATCATGTTATGTGAATTATATTCATAGATATTTTTATTTTATTTTATTACATTCTATAATAGTAATTGTAATTTTCATTTAAATAATCTTATTTCACATGGTAAAATCCGTATTTGTGAGAAAACCCACCTTTTTATAGTTGCATAATATCTATACAGAACTATATATTAAAATATTTTATTTCTCCTTTCCAGATGACACAGACCTAAAAGCAGAATCGTCAGAAATCATATCAGAAGCAGTCGCTCCACCAGCAAATCTACCTCATATTATTGGTGATTCAATAGCAGCCGCTGACCAAACAGACCACTCCATAGAAGTCGTCGGTGACTCACAAACATTCTTCCCATCATTCGCTAATCTATTTGAAAACCCGCAACCTAACAACTTTCGACTAGGCTTTGGAAGCCAAGAAGCAGCTTATAGTCAACGACCTAATTCATACAGATCGTTGTTAAATTATCCTCTTTTTAACAGCTATAAGGCTCTCGAAAACTTTGGTAAACAAAGCACTCCAGCTGCAGAACCAATAGTGGATGCAAGTACCAGCGTTCTCGGCTCAGGAAATTTCGGTATTATCAGAGGAGGTACCTTTTCCGCACAGAATGATGAAGACGGCGACTATAGTGATAACTACAACTCTTATTACAATAATGGCCATGGGAGACCATCCATGAACGTGGGTTACATTGCAAACCCACGTCCAAATTACAACCAGGACCAGTTCGCTAATTTCAGAGATTTCGCCGATATAAACGTACCATCTAATTCAGCTTACTCTCATTTCGTAGTTGTATATGCCAACAAAAACGCCACCCTTGATGATGAAATCAGTGAAGAAACAAGGAACGTGGCAACAAGACCTAAAAATATAATTGAAACATTAGAACAATTAGATGCTCCGAGCTCGCCGAAGAAGCAATCGAAGGCAAAAGCGAAATTAGAAAGAACGAAACAAAAGACACTGCATAAAAAAGAACAATGGAAAAAGAGCAATTCGAAGTACTTTAGCCAAAAACACGATCCAGAAGAACCATTACTAGCATTAAGTTAAATATAGTGTTAAAAAAGACTTTGTTGTATAGGTACGTGTTCAGTAGTGATTAGAAAATAGTGTACAATGTCCGTCACTTCAAAGATGTGATATAAAGCTCACTGTCTAAATTAATAAGAGCGGTGTGACTGGTGTGATAAGTATTTTATGTTCGTGTATGATTCTGTGTGAAAACTAAATAATAAATTAATATTATAAGTAAACTGATTGTTTATTTTGAACGTCACGTTTATTTAACTTTCCTCGGAATTTTAAATTTTTTAATAATATACATAATTCTTACCCTATGATAAACTGTTGGAATCTTAGTAATCTGTAAGCAAATAAATAAATACAATGAGACAATTTAATTATATAATTGAAAATATCAAAAAACAATTTTTTTGTAAATTTCACAAAAATGTGGGAAATCGTTTACATAATATTACTAAAACATACCAATATTTTTTTAATCTCCTAATCCTACCATTAATTCCAAAAAGTAAATATAATAATTTATAAGAAAACTGTGTAATTAAAAAAAATCTAATTAAACTAATTTTTCTCAACTAATGGCCTATTTAGCGCCATCTATTATCGACTAGCAAAACTACTTACTACCATTAGTTTGTATGGTTATAATATGTAGACAGCGCTTTATCATCATCAGAATTCAAGATTAAATCTGATTATTTTTAAATTGTATTTATATTAAATAATGCTTATAATTTTAAATACATAACTTAATTTATAAAGCTATATGTCAGAATTAATTAAATTATTTATAAATGCTTTGATATATTATAATATGTATTTTGTAAGTTATGTTATCTGTGTTCTCAAGTGTGGATATTATCTGTTGTCTCTATAATTAAAAAAAGTACTAAGTAGAAGCTGTGATCTTTGAAGAGTGTGGTTATTAATGTATTTCTTTAAATAAGTTTCTCTAATTATGTTTTACGAAGCGCTTTTAAACATAGTTTTTAAATGTTAATAAAATCGTCATTTATTTATAAACTAAAAAACATATTAACAGTGAATAACGACAAAATGTTTTCTGGCAAAGATGCCGCAAACGCTGCATATCCTACACAATGGGCTTTGAATCCCGTTGCGTATCAAAATATAGATTCAAGCCAAGTAGATTGGGCTGCTCTAGCACAACAATGGATTGCTATGAAGGAAGCTGTTGCGATTGTGGGTGGTCCTCAAGTAAAACCTGATGTAGAAGAGGGCGAAGCGCCGATGGAAGTTGAGAACCCGGACACAAATAATGACGCACCGGTCACTCCAGATGCTGAATGGAATGCGTCGACGAACTCATGGGGAGGTTCTTGGAATCAATGGGGTAAATATTTTATAAATATATTTTAAATTATTTAAATAACACTGTCAAACTTTCAGTAAAGCGAAAGTTCGTTTATTGTATTTGTTATTCATTCACTCTGAATCATCATAATATAATTTTTTTAATAAATTAGCATATTATACTTTAAATCTTAGAAACATTCATATATTATAAGATATTAATTATATAGCAAAGGTTCCCAAACTTATTCGACTCATAGACTGCTTAGTTGCAGTTTTACTTAATCTCTCTTGCATATAGATTTCCTTTCACATATTAAAAATTTGTCATAACTTTTATCTGATTACAAACATAAAATGCATTATTTACATCTACCAACCCCAGACATCTTTTTATCCTCATCATATTTTCTTCTTTGACTTGGAAATTATCGTCATAGAACACTTTCGGGATTACTGTTGTATAGTAAGTTTGTCAAGCTATTCTAAAATAACAAAAGTAGTGGTACAGTAATATTTAGGACTGGTGTCCTAATACTAAGGTCCAGAATTCAATCTTAGGCATGCATCTTTAATCTGACAAACTGCATAATTAAATATTACATACTTTATTGAAATTTGAGATAATCTCAAATGTCATCCTTCATTTGGCTGATTTAGTAGATTTGGCTTGGATCTTAACTGAGCTGTTGACTTACATGAGTCATATCTATTTAGAGCATAGATAGAAACTAATTCTGCTTACCTGTAATTTAATTAATATGAAAATTATAATATAATATTGCCTATAATTTTTTTTAACTAAGTTATTAATTGTATAGGATGGGGATGGCCAGGTTCAGGGCCGGTTGATCCCAAGATAGCTGCAGATCCAACTATGGCCATACCACCAATGATGGATGGTTACCCTGTGACAGAAGGATCTGCGTCTATGCCTGGGTAAGATATCTTTAATTTTAATTACAATTTATGTATCCATATTTATCAAATAATCATTGACCTTAGACATTGACGAAAACATTGCCAATTTTTCTTCCATATAGAGATTATAAACAAGGTGGTTGTTTAAGTTCAAAGAAAAAATAATCAAGCACCTCTATTGTCGAACTAATGTAAATTCTGAACACAATAGGCCCTTCTTCATATCCATTCATCTCAAGTTTTACATAAGTGTGGTTTGACCTAGTTCAAGCTTGTAGAATTTTAAAGTTAAATGACTGTTCCATAAATACATTTTTAAGTTACACTCAGTTTAACTACATTATAATTTATTAATCGCCCTGCCCCAGCTTTGCATAGGTGCAATTTACAACTTGTACTTAGATTTAACAAAAACCATTTAAATTTTTATCCCACCGGAACTTAAAATAATATCTGGTAATCCAGGCTATAGTGTGCCGAATTTCATTGAAATCTGTTCAGCCGTTTTCACATGATATACACAACACATCTTATTATTATTTTTATTTAGCTCGTATTTAAAAAATATTCTTAAAATTAAAATCTTGATTTTAAGAAAAACTTACTCTTTAAGTACAACCAAATATGCTGTTGTTAATAAATGGATTGTTTCTAAATTGAATTTAATTTTTACTTCTCTTAGAACTAAAGCAACTGCTCTAAACGTCTCTTTATTTAGATTCAGTTTATAAAGTTCAATAAAACTTGTTCTTCTTCAAAAGGAAGGACAACTGACTAGATATTATTATAATATTAATTCTTTACTCCCGGACACTGCGAGTTTTATATGACGGCCAATGTCTCTATCTAACCCTATTTCATTCTTTTATATGCACAATCTAATCCAATTACTACAAATAAGATTAATGATTTCCACATGAAATAGTAAATAAGATTGTTGATGTTGTAAATAAAATTCTATTTACTTTATCTATAACATTAACACTATAAAAAATATTATAAAAAATATTTTTATAAAAAATATTATAAAAAATATTTTTTAATTATTTACATTACACAAAAATATTTAGACATTTATTAAGTTCTTTAAGTAAATTATACCTGGCAGACAACACTTTCTAACGATTCTTTATCTCTTATCTCATACTTGTCCTAAAAAAATCTAGTATTTGATGTAATTATTTAAATGTAACTTAATGACAGCTTTCATCTAAGAAATTCCTCAATAAATGGGCTATCCAAGACTAAAAGAATTTTTCAATGCAAACTAGTAGTTCTTGAGTTTAACCCATTCAACAAATCAAACAAACAAAATTCAGCTTTATAGTATTGGTATTGATACATACATAAATGTTACATGGGTTTCCTATTGCTAATATCAGCATTTCTTTACCAAAGCAGTTGCATATAATTACATTGATAAGAAAGAGAATTATTCCATCGTTATGGTGTTGTATAGAGTTATAATGATGACTTCACATTCAAGTATTGCAAACTAGTTCAGGGTTAATTATCACATACTAGGACATGAGGCACCTTTTTTAAATCTTAAATATTGATATAAAATTTTCCTATATTGAACAAATTTAAACCTTTTTACTAAGATTGTATGTCCAATATTAATATTTTCTACATATTTACAGATACACAACAGGCACAGTAGCAGGTCCTACTTACCAGCACGGATATTGGACTGCGTCTCAAGAGGAATCCACATCGGAAAATAGAAGTGGTAGTCACAGTCGAGAACATCGCTCCAAAAGCAAGAACAAAGATAGTAGTAAATCAAATAGAAATAAATCTCAAAGGTAATATATATTACTACACGATAAACATAGATTAAAAAAATATTACACTACTAGAAGTTATTGTAGAGTAAAGTTTGTACGTAGGAGGTAATTTTCTGGAGCTGTTGATTAAATTTTTAAAATAGTAATAGGTAGATACACGATTTTATTATTCCCAAATAACATAGTTCGAATATTCTTTCTTCGATTTGATTCTGATCATGGAAAATATTAGTATTGATGACGCAGGTATTTGCCACATTCTAGATGTTTGTCTAGACCCAAATGCTGGATTACTTAATGACCATTGATATAATAATAATAAATATATTAGGAACAAATTACATGTACAATATAACAAGTGGCTACAATGACTCTGCAAAAGTATAAACTGTGCTGCAGAGATCAACGCCCGCCTCCGAAGTACTTTGAATTTACAGTTCCAAGCTTATACCTAATTATAATAATTAACAATAAAACATAATTTTAAAATTAAGTTATCTAATATACATATATAAACAACAAGAAAGCAGTGCATATATCTGTAAATTAGTGTGACTGGTTGTGTGTATGTGTGTGTATGTGTATTTGTGTGAGTAGGTATTACTATAAGTTTATTTAGTAATTAATAAAAGGTTTTCTGTCTCATAATAAATTAAGGATTTAAGCCATGAGTAACACTTTGTTTTGCAAATGTACCCTGTCAGAGAATAGATATTCAATAATTTGTTTATTCTATTGTAAAGCAAACAGCTTAAATAGGAATAGTGGTGGGTTCCAATCGCAGTTCGACATGATTGAATATGTAGTTTTATTAATTTATTATAGAGACAAATCAGCCATCATGCCGTCGCTTATAGAACCTATAGAGATGCCTACGACGTTAACAAGCTCTACCATTGATGCTGCTAAAAGACGTCAATTACCTGCCTGGATTAGAGAGGGTAAGTTGAAATTAAAAAGTGATTTTAAAAATGGACTACAAAAACAAGACAAACCCAGATATAGAAATTTTCCCAATATCTTAACAACTTCAGGTTTAGAAAAAATGGAACGCGAGAAACAAAAAGCAATAGAACGCGAGCAAGAGAAGAAAGCAAGAGAACAAGCTGAACTGGAGAAGAAGAGGCTTGAAGAAGAAGAGTTGCAGAGAATCAAGGCAGAAGCGGGAGGAGGACCTGTGCTTCCAGTTAAAAGCAAATTTGTAAGTATTGATAATAAACAAAAGCTTAACAATGAACAACTGATATGGTCAGGTTTGATTGAGAAAAATAAATAAATGTTCAATGCGGTGTTTTTTTATTGGTGTTTAAATATGAAAAGTAAAAGGCTACATTTTCAATCATGAAAAAAATTATGTGATGTGCTGAAAGGTCTTTACTGGTTTTCAAACTTTCGATCCGGAAATTTAATTTTGATGCTAAAGGCGCACACGGTAAAACATGGAGAAGCTGATGAAGATACAATAATGGCACTAATTGTTGAACTACAACTATAACTCGTATTTTTTTTATATTTTAATTAAAATTACGACTCGATATTTTCCTCCGAATAAAGTTTCGATCACAGGTTCACACCTTATTATCAGGGAGTGATTCCAAGCGCGTTCGTAGTTCGGCTATAGTCAGAGGAAAATTCTAACTCAATTTTCGCGTTAGTTTACATAACTTGAAATATCACGCTTGACTTGCTTGTTTTGACGTCTGTGATTTGCTTCTATTTTAACAAATATCAGATATGATATGTCACGTCATGGATTGAACTATGTATAAATTGCCAAAAACTTTTATTGCTCGGAAAAGAGATGTTTCCACATTCTCCACCTTTCTTTTTGCGGTCTATACAAAAATTTTAAAAATTTTTAGATGGTATATAGAAAGTTAAAAATAAAATATTAGTTTTTCATCAATAAAAATAACATTTTTGTTGTTTTACTTTTAGAAAGATGGCTAGAGATTGGATTTAAATGGACAGTACAAACTATTTAATAAAATATTCATTCGTTGAAAAAAAAACACCAAAGAAAACTAAATGATTTCCCAAATTATAGAATTAATGTAGTGGAGAATTGAGGGCAAGTTAATAATATAATATAAATAGTTGCTGTGCCCGCCCACTTATGCTCTTCCAAGCATTCAAACTACTAGTCATTGTTATAAATACATACCCTATGAGCACAACTTCATTATCGCCAAAACTAGGTATGGATAGTCACAATTACTGTTTAATTATGTTGTCATTCAAGGACACCGACTCGGATGGATCACTGTCGGATGCTGGGGAAGCGGAGGCTGAGAAGAAGGATCCAGACGCCGGAGACCGTTCACCCCTCGTCAAGAAGACTCGCGAGGAAATCCTGCAGGAAGTGGTAAAATATCCTATACATAAAATATAACATGTATTTAAAAAAAATAACTTCTGATAATCTGATGGTGATTGGAGGAAGCTGTCGCCTTCTGAACCTGAACCATAAAATATTTCTTGATTTACTGATTAAAATTCTTAACCAATCAAACTGATTTTTGGGTTTTGAGAATCTTACTGTTCTGTTTTCTCCCACAGATGATAGCCGTGCGACGTTCACTAACCGAGATCCTCCTCGAAGTGACTGACCACGAAATCCAAACGGTGAGCCAAGAAGAGCTGGCGCGGTATAACTCCGTCCAAGGTATCCCGATAAGTTTGCTTAGCTAGACCCATAGGACCACCCACCACAGTCAATACCACCCCTCAATAATGGCTAATCGAGATTCGTTTCAGATCAACACTCCCGCATAATAGTGTGATTAATGTTGGTTTTATTTATATGATAAAAGCATCGCGAATCAACGCTCTGAAGGCGAGCAGGTCCAAGGCGCTCGCTTCCATCGCTACGGGGCTTGGTAAGTTCTATCGTTATTATTTTTTTAAAGTATGTCGCACATTTACCTATTGATAGTCCGCGTTAAGGGTTATAAACTACTAAATGCCCTACTTATTGGATTACAGCCATTTCAGACATACTGTTTGTTGTGTAATCATGTTTCCTTCGCTTGTCAAGTTGTCTTCACCCATAGGATTGGCCGTTCTCTCATACTTAATTTTACATGTTTGAAGAGCAGAAACATTTTTTTTGTGAATTGTTATACCATTATTTGATTAATGTGGTCTACAGTGTACATCTCTCATCATCATTTACCCTTAATCATTTTTTTGCTTACATTGACTTAGAAACTCATTGATGACTTCTAGGAGACGATAAAAGTGAAATAGTAATAAAATCTTGGTCTCATTTGTCTATTGAATTTATTTCATCCTTTACCTCTGGTATCTAATAAGCTTTTTAAATTTCTAAATTTAGCTCGTAATAACAAATTCATAAACTAACTAAAAATACCATACAGATAAAAAAAAAAAAATTATTTTTTTTTTTTTAACTCTACTGTACACCACATACAGGAATACATACAATAAAAGCTACAAAAAACAGTGGCACACAAAAGGCGGCCTTATGGCTAATTAGCCATCTCTTCCAGACTACCTTTAGGTTAGGAAAGCTATTACGAGATGGGTATAGGGCGGTGCAACCACAAACTACATACAAATAATTACAACCTAATACATGAACATTTTACTTGTATAAATGCTATAAATATTATAATATATAAACTAAGTACTATTAAAGAATATATATAAATACACACATTAGATAATAAATATTCTTATGATCTGAGTCGTCGTATTTCAGCAAGAAGATAATGTTTTTTTACAGATTTTTTAAAAATATTAAGGGTCTTATTATACAAGTAAATATGTATTATTATGGTATTTTTCTAAGATATATCCTAACCATAATATTGAATTTAACTATTACGCACGCGCCAAGTATCTTCAGCGCCGTCGTGCCAAATGCTCATGATGGGCCCTGATTTTTAAGAAGACCAAAAAAATGCAATTGCCGAGTTATTCCGCCTACAATGATCTGATTGCTTCCCTTTATAGTTTTTGGCGTCCCTGTCTGGAATTACTTACAAGTCTCAAATAATTAAACTATAAGCAATTGTTGAGCAGCCGCTTCGTTCAACGCGCTTTATGGACCAACTTTTTTTAATTTGTAATCTAAAGAGCCGTTTCTCATTAATCAAATTAAATTTAGATTCGTTCAAAAAAACAAAAATTATATAAAATACCTCCATTTTTACTTGTATCTTCTAAAGGTAACAGTGCGCATTGTACAGTTAAGATTCTAAAATACAAGCGGTTATTATTTATATTATATTTGGTTAATGTTGCCATAAAAAAAATAGTGTTACTATTTAGCTTTGCTACAACAATAGTAGAGTGAAACAATAATGTTTCTATGTGATAGAAAAAAAAATTAAACTCCTGTCGCCGGTGACACTGGGAATTAATGAGTTAAAACTTCACGGAGCCTTTTATGCTCTGGCGCCGCCGTGCGCCGCATGACCTCACATATAGGGACGGCAGATCCCTGAGTATATAACAACTGTAGATGAATTCATTCGAAGTTCATAAAAGTTAATTAAGGGTACAAGAAATATATAAAGAAAAAAAATGTGCGAAATACTTGAAATTTCAGTTTGTCACGAATCTTTATTTCAGCGTTATTGTTATCTCTATTGGAAATTAACAACTTAAGGCGTATAATCGGTAAGAGTGGCTATATAACAGTATTTAAATTATACCTTGATGTGTAAAAATTATTTAAAATTAAATTATTTATGTTATTAATTGATGTTTCTTTTATTTAAAAACAGGAAAACATTTTTTTTAAACAATTTTTTTTATCTTATATGTGTTTTTATTCTGTGTTTAATATACGTATTTATTTAATTAATTTTTAAGTTTGCTTCACTTTTTAGTTGAATTTTATAAAATAAACAAAAAGTTGTATTGACATCAAAACATGGTGATGTTTTAATTCCGTTTACCATAAACAAGTAATATATTAAAATTATAATAATAGTTCTCAGTTTGACTCCAAAAATCATTGATCTAACAAAGCATACTATATTATACAAAATTTTTGTTAAATAATAAAAATACTTTAATATAAGTATGTTGACTCAAGCGAAATGATTGGAATAGTTCCTTCCCGATTAAATATGAACTATTTATTTAACATCTATTTTTAGAATTGGTGGTAGCTTTAGACAAAGATACTGACTCAGTGACTAAAGTGATTATATAAGAAATAAATTGGAAAAAAAAAGTATTTTAGTATGTGTAATGTATGTTTAAGTTAAATAAATGTATTACAAAAAAATTACACTTTCTAATTTCACGTTTTTTTTAGATGGGTATAAAGTTTTTGCTTTAGGTATTAATGTTTAGTTTCCAGGAAGAAATGTGTAGTAAACAAACGCCGTGTTATTTATATGTTTATACGCAGGACTGGGAGCGTACGAGAGCAGCGATGAGAGCGCCGATGAAGAGCCAAACGATATTACAGACCAACAGCTACAGGTATATACAAAGCAACCCTAGTAACAAATATAGTAAGCCGGCAGCTAACTTTAGGTCTGAGAAAAAATAGTGGGGGAAAGCTGCGCATTGTGGCGTAGCAGACGCGCGGGAACTGAAGCGTTGAATACGAACCAATCGCGTGTGATGCGCTGCTCTTGCCCCTAATAGTGACTTCTGTGCTTTCAATGTCAAAGCTATACTTACGTGCCGGTAGCTATACTAGATTTTGAATTTTTATCCTATAAGCAAAATCTGTGGGCATATTAATAGTAAAGGTTTTGTATATGGCGTCATAATATTTAATACAATGTAAATTAATATGTATTTTTTTAAATATTTCCTATTAAGTTCAGAGATTATATCTTTCAAACTAAATACAACTTACAGATAATGAAATCATAAAAACAATTATATAAGGGCTCACATCTTGATGCCTTCACTTCCCTACTTTTCAAGATCATACTTCACGGTCAATGAGTTATAACACTTGTATTATATACATTTAAATTAAATGTTTATGTTATAAAAGTTTATAGTTAGTTATATTTTCTATATATAACAAAGGCTGACTTATTCCAAATAGGAATCACTTCCAGTCTTAGGTGGGTAGAAACGTGAACACTAAACTTATTAAAATAAAAAGGTGTTCGCTAAAAAATTATTACATTAAAATAAGCTATATATACATACAAGTTATCTACATATTTATATACATCCCTAAATACATAAACAAAAATTCGAGTTGGTGCCTATAAAGTTCAAATTTGGAATCTATTTTCAAACCATAATCCAGATTTCGGGTTGATATTCATTAATGGCTAAAAACAAGAATCGCTGAAACTGTTTATTAACTTTAAATAAACATAATAAAAAGAATTATTATATTAGGGTTATATACTTAATGTTGACGAACATTAGCAAGTGTTTCGCCGCGAATTCAAATTACCATAAACACTAAAGATTTAATTTCTGCAGGAATATTATAGAATCACTTAGTTTTCATAACTATTTTCTGTAACGTTAATTAAAATATGTGGTCCTGTTATTTTTATTTATTGTACATGTAATAATATTTTATTTTAGATTTTTGTTATGACTATCTTATTAAAAGGTACAGACATTTTTCCAATTTTCGTTAATAATTGAATATAACACTTCTGTTGCTAGGATATCATAAGACGCAAGAAGATGGAATTCGAACGGACTTCGCGGGAAATTGAAGCGGAGGTTAGGAGAGCAGAGTTAAAGGAGAGCGGGGAGGGGACTCTAACACCTACGAATACCACGCCTGAGCGCCCAAGGAGATCTCGTAAGTGAACTTTATTGTTTGTTGTAATTAAATGCCAGTTCATATCTTTAGAGATAAAGCAAGAAATCTCTACCACTTACTTAATTGAGAAGATTCCATTTTTCATTTGGTTAAATCTTAGTATTAGAATTAGGAGGTGAAATAAAGTTTTAATTTATTAACCTAAAATATATATTTTTCTAATATTTTTTTGTAGGATCTTCAGCGACGCCTCCACCGGTAGAAAGAGAAACGCCCGAAAAAAAACCTGAACGTCGCCCCTCTAAAGATAAAAGAAACAATCATAAAAACTCTGATAAAGTCGACGGTAGAAAATTGGACTCCATACAAGAAGAAAAGCCAAAGAAATCCAGTAAACATGAAAGAACGCCTAGTCCTCAAAAATCTACCAAGGCTAGCAAAGGTAGCACAAATTCGAGTTCCAGCGACTCGGAAGACGATTCTTCTTCGAGCGGAAGTAAATCGTCTTCAGAGAGCGAGCCCGAAGTTATCGAAGTTGAAAACAGCCGACCTAAAAAACGCAAACGCAAGAACTCTAGCTCTAGCGGGTCCCAAAAGAAGTCCAAGAAACACAAAAAGGATAAATCACACAAACCAAGCGACAAACACTATTCTAGGTCGAAACACTACGACGACTACGAGAAGACGGAGAAATCCAAAAAGAGAAGAGACGTGTACGAGAAGCACAAGTCGAGGAGTCGCGACGCGTACAAAGACAAGTATAGGGACGATTCGGACGACGAGCGGACCAGGAAGCGTTCGAAGCGTTCCCGTTCCATTAGTTACGAATCGCGTTCCGGCCGCCGGAAAAGTAGAGATCGTTCCGAAGATAGATCTCGTAGGCGTAAGAGGTCGTACGATAGGGATAGGTCTTACGATAGGGGTCACGAGTACAAGTACGATAGGTATGAGCGCGCTAGGGACGGCTACTCCCGCCACCGCCGATGAACACCAGGTTACGAACTACTCAGGTGGTATGTTTTCTTTATTTCTTACTACTTGTGTGTACACTGTTCAGACCGTCCGTCCATTGACGTTATAATACAAGTACTTAAACTTCCTTAGTCTTATCGTTCGTATTCCAATGAGTAGTATAAGGAAATGTTTGTTTTTAATTTAGACAATATTATATTAATATTTTTAGTAAATTTTGTTCTGATACCGATTACAGCAAAAACTTCTGAACTGAATCTATGAGAAATACAAAAGAGTCGTTGATTAAAAATGATAAATTGATTACTCTTAATTAAAACTTTTACGGCGTGAGGTCGTGATAGACTAAAATTTTAAATCAGTTTGTACTTCCCTATATTCCGGAAATTATGACTTACGATTTAATGCATAAGAAATGTGTTGACATTGAATCAAAGCATTTTGGAGTTTATACAATTTTTTTTTAATGCTATCAGTCACTTTATTAAAATTCTATTCAGTTATATTTCTTTTTAAAAGTTTACATCACTAGTATTTTTGAAGTCATCTGGAGTAAGCAATTTACATTTTTATTTGACGAAGTGACGAAGACTGTGATATATTATTTGTTATTTTCCTTACAGGTCCTGGTGGCTGTTAGTTTGCTTCACATGTAAATACTTGTGTATATTTAATTTGCATTAGCATGTAATTCCAATAAATTTTACTACTTCAAAATAATGGATTTTTATTACCTCTACAATTCCTGAGATGATGTAGAATGTTGTAAATAGCCAATAAAAAATAAAACTATTAAATTTAATGGAATTCATTGGTTCAAAATTACATAAAGGAGAATAATTAAAATAAATGAAATAATATTACATCTTATATTCATTTTTACAAATATCTACAACATACATGTATTTCACATTTAATAAATAGATTTGATGTAACTGCATTAATTATGTTAAAATTGAATATTTTTCACTAATGGAAGTTCATTACAATGTACAATGAATAACGACATTATGCTAATAATTTAGTACCGCTGTAACATATCTCACAAATATGTACATCTTAGGTCTAGCTTCTATTTATTTACCGAACCTCTGATCACATTTATTATATTTATACAAAGCACGAACATAGCTATTAATATTTATATTACTATCAATAGATAGCTGTACAAATTCTGTTAGTCTTATTTGCCAAGGTAGAAGACCAAACGTGCAACACACAGGTCCGGTATATAAAACCAAATCTGGATCAGGTATATTAGGTACTACATGTCTTAGGGCTTCGCTAAACTCTTCAGTTGTATAATCTTTAGCTTTTCTCATGCATTTAAGCTCTCCTTTAGCTATAAGCTTTATACAATGTGTTATACTCGGTCTTCCATCATTACAAGAGAATATATTTACAAAGATTTTGTTGGCTTGTATACCGTTGGTGTAGCCGTTTAGATCTGGCTTGTTTGACCATTTTATACAGCCTGGAATGCCTTTTTTGTTTTTCTCAATTTCTAAAAATAACTCCTCTTCTCTTTTCTTTAAGTTACCTGGAAATTAAAACAGACACTTTATTCCTGTTATTAAGAGGAGCAGTTAAATATAATTAACAATTTTAATATTTTTTTACTGGCTATAAAAAATTTATAGCACATTTTACATTAAAATGGCATCTCGCAGACATTTACAACCTGAATACTAATATACTTAGATGACTCAAGGTGACACCAGATATTGATTTAATATTCAAAATAAATGATTTATTTCTTATCATTACATGTCATCGATTCAGTCTATATACAGATTATTTGCATCAATTGAAAATTTTATTCATCAGCAGTAGATTGATCAATCACTTACTATCTTTAAAGAACCCATAAGCTAGTTTTAACACTAGTATTTTTAGTGTGTAATTTTTATAAAAATCCTGAAAATCATAGTTTGAAGTATTAAGTTTTGGTATCGGCTTTAACTTTAAAATTTCACTATCTTGTTCTTTTTAACTTCATGTCACTTTCCAATGGCATGTAAAGTAAGAAAACATTTACCATTGAACATTTGTATAATGTAAATATATATATTTTTAAATAGATTAGAAAACAAGCGAACAGCCAAACAATATTGCATCATTTGTATCTATAATATGATTATGATATAAATTATATTAAGGCATATATTTACCGGTAATATCGTGAAAACTAATGTACGGAACTCCTATAACGAGACTCCAGATGACAAGTTGCGCCAGTTCTCGTATAGTATGAACATTGCTATCAGCCAGCACCACTAAATGCCTTAACTTGTCTTTCATCCTTGGCACACTATCCCGCAAGACAAGCACGTCTCTATTGGTCACCTGTTTTCTAAATAATTTGCACATTTTATCACAAAATCGGCGATATACATTCTGAACAGCAACAAGTACCTTCACAACCAAGTGTACGAGGATAAACAGAAGCTGTCTTATTGGTTTTGTTAACATTGTCAACACTTGGTGATATTAGGTCTCTAGTTTATTTCTGATAGCAAGGAGTGCCCGATCATTCATATTTCGTCAGATTTATATACAAAAAGTGACCGTGATCATTTTGTCGGCCCGCAACTCGTCTGGTGTCAACCGCTTCTATAGAACCAATCACGAGCTTAGATGTGTAATGTCAGTTTACCAACATAACATTAAGTTTAAGTTGCGTTCGGGAAATGTATAAAGTCATAGTGTTGTGTTAATAAATTGCTCTTTGAATGGATACGTTTAAGCATATAATAAGAAAGGCATTTACGTACAAACTGGAATGGGCACGTGCACTCAAAAAACATTCCAAAGAGTACAGCCACTATAGGCGATTGCATCTCTTAATACTAGTGTGAATGTGCTTCAAGTAGAGAAAAATGACTTACAAACACCCTAAAAATAAGACAAAATCCCCTTTTAGTCCAGGCTTGGAACGATTTCTACTCTTTACGTGATGGAAATAAATGTGAAACTTAATTTATTACTAAGTTAAGAGAAAAAATAAATAGTAAGCGTATTTATATATGTGTCGCGTAACTTCAAACGGAGTTAAATCCATAATTTGAAATTTTTAACTTTTTGGTACCACTGAATAGCTGATAAAAAAATCTTTTGAGCTGTCTTAACAAACATAGGTAAATCCATCCGTATCTTAAGAAATATGCGAATAAAGTTTAGTAATTTTATCAAACCATGCCAAATCCATTGAGCATTTTTTAACTAACGTAGACAAATCCATTCGGACCAATGAGCAAGCAGCTTATATGAAGACACATCTATTTGAACCAATAGGATAGCAGCATTTATTCAATATGGCCACCAGTTGCCTTTAACACAGTGAAGGACTAACAAGTGACTCTCGGTTTTTTTGTGTTTTCTTTAATTTTAATTAATACCCAATGAATCAGTCAGTAAAAATTGTATCCCCAACTAAAGCCCGAAAGCGACCTAATGTAAAAACAGCAAAAAGAAGGCAAGAAAAAGTAAAAAAGCTGTAAGTATTAATCACCTTTGTTTTCTATAGATATAGGTTTTGACCGTTATACTTATACCCTAGGGTTGTATACGGTCGAACGCTCGTTTTAACTTACGTATGTAATTATGATTTTTAATAATTAATGAAAATTTTACAGATATATAAGAATGATATATGTACGTGAAAGTGAAATCATAAATTTATGGTAACTATGGTGCAAATTTGAAATTTACGGTTTTTGTTATATTAACCGCACTTTGTTATGTTTTGCGTTACATTAACCGCACTTTGTTATGCTTTACGTTACATTAACCGCACTTTGTTATGTTTTGCGTTATATTAACCGCACTTTGTTATGTTTTGCGTTACATTAACCGCACTTTGTTATGCTTTACGTTACATTAACCGCACTTTGTTATGTTTTGCGTTATATTAACCGCACTTTGTTATGTTTTGCGTTATATTAACCGCACTTTGTTATGTTTTGCACTAATTTATGTACTACTTTTTTTTATTTACGAAGTATGATTTTTTAATTAATTAATCTATCACATGCATCTAAAGCTTTATAAGTTATGTTTATTAGTTATGTACACATGTTTATACCATGTTCGGTTAAGTTGCATATAATATGGCACAAAAGAGTTTGAAGTGATTACAATAGGAACAAAAAATATCCTGAAAGCTACGATAAAGTTGTCAATTTCTAAGTAATTTAACTGTATACATTAAAGTTCAATAGTGATTAGTATTTTATTTTTATTAAGTTTTTTGTTTCTTGTCTAGTTCATAAATAAACATTGGCGCCTCCCTATTTTATTCATACTCTTTTTTGCCAGGCTATTAGTTTTCCGCATGAGTTCCCTATGAATCCTATAACAAGACAATAGGTAAATGAATAAATATATTCTTTATTGTACACCAAGTTAAATTGTAAAATAAAACAAAACTAAAATGAATTTTAATATACAATTGGCGGCCTTATCGCTAAAAGCAATCTCTTCCAGGCAACCGATTTATATTAAGGACATGGAAAACTTTTATAGATAGGGTGTACTTAAAAAAAATTATAGCAATAATAATTATACATATGTGTTATAGATATGCATCCCAATAAAAATCCTAGAAATAAATGTGTTAATAGCATGTGGGGCTCTATTTGTGCTTGATTTAGCGTAGGTGGTTGAATGATTTCATTAACTTGTAATGTAAAACTTTTCTCTCATGTATTCATGTAAAATATATTTTTCAGGTATTCTGGCAACCAACCACCAAAAAAACCCACTTGTGGCCACAACAGTAAAGCATACCGATGTGCAACACTAAATTCAAATGATGTTCTTTTGTTCCATAGATCATTTTATAATTCAAACAATAAAATTGAACAAGACAACTTTATTTTAAAATTTACAACATTAACGAAAATACAGAGGAGGCGCTCCGTAACTGGCAATGTATCAAGAAATATGAGTATCAAGTATTTCATTCGCCAAAATAAAACAAGGGAAATTATTCCAGTGTGCAAGAACGCCTTCCTGGGTATTTTAAACTTAAAAAAAGGAAGGGTTCAAGGTGTTCTGCGTCGTTATTACCAAACGGGTACTATGCCAGTTGAAAATCGAGGTGGTAATAAAAAAGATTTTGAATTCCGCTCTCGTAGAGAAGCAGTAATACAATATATTATGACACTACAACCTTTGGAAATACACTACGCTCGTGAAAAAGTAAGAGAACGTCAATATTTGCACCCGGAACTCAATATTAAAAAAATCTGGAAAATGTACTTAGACCAGTCACTTCCAGGCTTTGGAGTAAGTTTTAGTTTCTTCCGAAACATTTTCGTTAAAAAATTTAACATCGGATTTGGCAGTCCTAGACAAGACGCCTGTTCAACTTGTCTTCAATTAAGGGAAAGGATAAAAATAGAAAATAACTCTTCAGATAAAGTAAAACTTATGACAGAGTTAATAGTACATAAGCGTCGTGCCAAAGCTTTTTTTAAACTCCTTCAAAAAGAAGAAGACCATGAGATCCTTCTATCTTTTGATTGTCAAAAGAACCTACCCCTGCCAAAATTACCTGATCAGTCTACCTATTATTCCCGGCAGTTGTATTTTTATAATTGTACAATCGTTAAAGGTACCTCTCGTAACACTCTTCACAAAGAAAATGTATTTGCATACACATGGACTGAAGAAACCGCACACAAAGGTTCTAATGAAATCTGTTCAGCAGTCATTCATTGTCTGAACAATCTCGACACCACTAATATTGAGAGCATACGCCTCATGGCGGACGGTTGTGGTGGTCAAAATAAAAATTCGATTTAGTTAGGTGCCCTCATGCATTGGCTTTATTTAAATAAAAATACAACGGTCAAACGAGTGGAGATTATTTTCCCTGTAACAGGACACTCATTTCTTCCATCTGACAGGTTATTTGCACTAACAGAAAAGCAAATAAGAAAAAAGGAAACAATTCTTAAGCCGGAGGAGTATATTGATGTGGTACAAGAACATGCAACAGTATATCGTCTAGGGACCGATGTACCGATACTTGATTATAAAACTCAATCCAGGAATATTTTGAAGGCGACTCAACATTTTCACTTCCAGATCACTAAATGTAAAAGATTCATAGTTACTATCGAAAGACATCAAGTAAATATTCGTGGTGAAATATCTTATTATTCTGATACAGGAACAAACAAATCTATTAATAAACGCGGCCAGAATTTTTCAGCATTCAATCCTCATGAAATACCGATAGGTGTCCCTATTCAGGAAGCTAAGTTGGTCGATGTTCGAAAATTGCTCGAAACTCATTTTGGTACAAACTGGTCATCTTTGGAGGAACTACAATACTATAGAAAAGTGGTCAATAGCGAAAATGTAGCCGGTCGTCCTTTTGAAGAACCCGATATCGACGATTCCGAGGAGATTTTAAATTTTGTTTAAAAATGCTTAAATTTTTTTTTTAAATTCTTTAATAAAAAAATTAGTTGTGTAACATTTGTTTATTATTTTCAAAAATAAATTCATGTGACAACCCTAGGCGTTATTCGATTAAGATTGTTTTTATCAAAGCTTGGTAAATCCAACACAATTTTTTCAAACCAAGATAAATCCACATATTATTTTATCAATAATGGATAAAACCTGCTATGTTACATCAAACCTGTGTAAATCCAAAATTAAAACGCATTTTTAACGCGTTAAAGACAGTATGATTTATATTTTGCATATTTTATTCCATAATTTACTGTCTATTTGTTATAATAAAGATTTAATTTTAATATAAAACCATTTATTATATTTGCAATCAGTTTTTGGCCTATATCTCGAAATCAAAAAAAGTGGATTTACCTGTGTTTGAAGTTTCTCGACACATATTATATTTTATCAAATCAATCAATAAGAGTTATTTATGCAACTGTTGTATAATATGGGGTATTAAAACACGAATGTGGGTGTATCTCTATAAAAGATTCTCATCCAAACGCGTGATATGATGTTGTACTGAATTTCTTAATAACACTCAAATTCCTTCTGCGCAAAGGGTTTACTTAACAGTCAGCCACATTGTTTTTGCTTGATGCACGATGCGTGGTATTTGTATGAATTTCAAAAAAAGAACATCATTCACGCGCGTTTCACTATCTAAAACGTCGTGCGGCAAAAAAAATATGTTATTCAAATCCCCGCTCTTTTCTTTGATATTTTTATTGTTTTGCTTACAAAAAAAATAAGCGAATACCTTCCAACATTAAAGAAACTCATATTAAAGTGAATTTTAATAATTGCACTATACAAAATGTTAATTACAACTACAATATATGATTCTTTCATCAATACTTAGTTTATTTGTATATACTCAGTAATGGATGATATTAGGTTACTAGGAGTGGCTGTTTTGATGTTAGCAGTAAGTTAACTGTTTCAGGATCTTTTATAGAGGATTTAATTATGGGTGTAGATAAAGTCTTGTATGCAACTGTTGATAATTAAATATTAAAATACTCTGAATGTTATATAATTATTTCACTCGGCTTCGCCTCATGTGATAAACCCCCTTGTTCGTGTTTTAATATCTCTCATTATACAACAGTTGCAAAAACAACTATAATATAATTGGAAACTTAGAACCATAGACATCTTTTACCTTTATATTACCAACTTAAACATTTTAATCTAAAAAAACTTAAATAAAAAAATAAAATATAATTATTTTAAAGAAAAAAGTAATAAAATATCATATATTATATTTTACTACAAATAAAAAACAAATTTTTAAAATATATATATAAACTTAGCCTCTATTAAATAAATATAAACTTAGCCACACTTTGGCAACACTAGACAGTGTTGCAGGACTAAGACGATTTCTTTCGATTGTCAGATAGCTGGTAGGTTAGTGCATTTGTGTTATTTTACGAAATTTAGTGGAATATAACCATTTAAATCATCTTATAATTTGTTTAAATTAATTCTTATTTCGTTATATATTAGATTTTTCTTTCAAAATAAGGTTAAATCAACTATTGTGTACAAATTCATTTCAACACTATGGCCACGCCGTTACCAGTTGTTCATGGAATCGTGTGCTTTCAGAAACCTCAAGATGCAGTTGCACATCAGAGGACAGTCGACCCACATTCTTGATGTCAATGGAGAAGAGTCCATTGCGCAGATTAAGGTATACGGTATTCTTGTTTATAAATGTCAAAATTTTCCACAACTTAGTGCGATATAACCTCTAAATGATTGATAACAATAATTAGTACTTTATGAAGCTGCTGCTATTCTATTTATGCAGTTTGTCATCAACAAATTATATGCAAACATTTTTTTAAAATGTTTTATGTGTTAAGGGTTTAATAATAATGAGAATGAATTCTTTAATAATGTAATTTTTATAGGTACTTTTGTGAAATAAATGATACAAAGAACCAGTTAATGATTTGCGTATTATTATTTGCATAATACCCAATAGAATAAAACTAAAAAATATTAAATTTTCAGGAGCGCATCCGTGCCCTTTCTGACATTGGAGCTGAAGAATTAACATTATCAGCTTGCGGTGCCCCATTAGAAGATGGTCTCCTAGTTTCCGAGCTGTCTTCCACAGAGTTGGACCTTACTGTGCCACTGCTTGGTGGTAAAGTGCACGGTTCCCTCGCTCGTGCTGGTAAGTAAACCGGATATTTTTCTTTATTTATTGTACAATAGGTATGATATTTGGTTTCTTTATAAAATCTAGAATGTATATAGAAGTATTAATAAACAACTTTATGGTCATTGCCCTGTTACATCAACAATGAAAAAAGGCCTGACCCAACTACAGACAACAATATTTTTAAAAAAATTGTGACAACTTCTGGTCACTCAATCCTAATAAGAAGCGTCAGTAGCTCTAGTTTCGGGCATTGGATTCACAATCATTAAGTAGTGGGTTTAAATCCCAGTCATTAGACTACTCGTGTATCCCACTCCTTTCACAAGCATTTAGCTTACTTGGATTGGTTAAAGAATATTCTAAGGGTAGTTAAAGAAATGTAATGAAATTATTTCAATTAATACGCAACAATGTTTAGTTATAAATAAATTTAGTTAGTAATAAAATCTACCCCTGAGGGGATGGGTTAGAATACTATTCCACTCTGCCGCTAGGAGAGCATCTCGTAAGAGCCGAGTGACCCTGCACCCCCTTGGTGGTAGGGTAGGGTTTTCTTCACTCTCCCTCCCCTCTCTATCTTCAAGGATGCAATGTTCATGGGCGATGATTGCCACTTATCATCAGTTAAACCATATGCTCGTTTGCACGTTAGCTACCATAAAAAAAAATTTAATATAAAAATCAAGTTTTGATAATAGTTATATTTTTTCAGGTAAGGTAAAGGGACAGACACCAAAAGTTGAAAAGCAGCAGAAAAAGAAGAAGAAGACCGGTCGTGCCAAGCGTAGGATCCAATACAACAGACGGTAAACCTATTTATTTTATATAATGTCTTTAACTGTGTTATTAAATTCTTATTTATTATACATATCGAAAATATTTTAAAACCTTTATTAATATTTTTTGTTTACGCTTTCAGTTTCGTCAATGTTGTCCAGACCTTCGGCCGTCGTCGTGGACCTAACTCCAATTCATAGATATAATTCTGTAAAAAATATGTTGCAAATATAACATCTGTTTTGCCCCATTTTATCTTTTATTTTCCTATAGAAACTTCTCTATTCAGATTTTTCCATACAAATAAATAAAATTGAAGTGTGTGTTTGTAATATTAAAATAACAGCTTTTTACTAAGTGCATATACGGTATACCAAAACAACATTTTTTACTATTGTCTGTCTGTTTTTTATGGCTACAGAAAATGGCTAGACTGATATTGACGGGAATTTCACTGGCAGATAGCTAATGTAACTTAGGTTTTGTAACTAATGTAAATTAATTCAAGTGGTGGAGGCGAAAATTGATATATGAGATTTTAACCTGGACTTGTATCTCAAGCTCAAGTCATTGGCCTACATCGAAAACGCATGCTTATTATTATTGCATCGCAAGTAATAAAGTGCGTTTGTCTAAATATTTTACCCTCGACCTTTGAAGTAGTATTCGAGACTAAGAACTCCAATTATTATGTCTTTTCAAAGACTACTCGAGACTAGGTGAGCTAAAACGCTGAGTTGGAGTCCTGAAGGAAACTCAGAACGCTAAAATAAGACTTGAGATTAACAATAAAAAAAACCGCGTCCTGGTCGCAAATCATTGCAACAAATTTTGTAACAAAGGTTGTAGAACGCAAAATGATACCTAATTCTGAATAAAGTGCGCAAGCGAGCTTGTGGCGCATTTTTTACGTTTAGTCTTGGAGTCGATTCATCGCGCGAGTCCCTCTTTATAGATCTCGAATCCTTTGCAACACTAATCATGCTGTCAAATATATCTATACTAATATTAAAAAGAGGAAAGATTTGTATTTCTGTATGTAAAGAATAATCTTAAAAACTACTGGAGCGATTTCAAAAATTTTTTTACCGTCAGATAGCTGCATTATCCCCGAATAACATAGGCTATATTTATTACTATAAAAAATTAGAGATCCTCGGGAAGTCAAAACATGGGTTAGCCCAACCCAAGGTGCAAAAAAATTTGCCATAAAATGTCTTTCATCGCATGCGCTGCAGAAAGTATTGATGATAGAACAAAAAAAGTTATATAATATTATAGAACGTATCAATATCTATAAAAAAACTCCGCGAGATCATATGTCCAACTATTGTAGCTGTGTGTACTGTGTGTGTCTACTTTTTTACATTTTAAAAGTTGATAGAAATGCCTTTCAAAATCATACCATGTTTTCCATACCTTGTATTCATTCTTACCCAAATAAATTATGTCGTATTTAAAACTGAGTAATACCTATTGATTGCTTTTTGAATTATTATTCCATTCAAAAGATAATACGAAATTTAAAATGTCAATACAAACAAAAAATACACCCTGACGGGCCGGTGTACTTAGGTCCACGCAGCGCAGCGACCAACGCGGCGAGAGACGGGGCACCGAAATGAGGGAGAATGTTTTTAAAAAATTATCCACCCGTGCGAAGCCGAAACGGGCCGCTAGTTTAATTATAAAGACGCTCCGAGGATATTGGAGTTATTATTTGATTGAATAGCGCGGCACATGAATAAAAAACTAGAAAAAGATTTTACTTCTATTCAATTTTGCTCGAGATGGCGCTGCTAGGAAAATCTATTTTTCCTCATCTAGAGCTAGTTTTTCTATGTTAAAAATTATGTTATTACATTTTTTGCTCAATTAGGTCAGTAAACGTGAAAATTAAATGATAGATTTTTTTTGTACCTAACCCTTACTAATATTAGGTATAGATGCGAATGTATTAAATGAAGAAGTATAAGCTAAAACTATTGAACTTTTTAATTAAAGATTACTAGCAGTCTGGGTCACATACTACTAGTATTCCTTAATCCTTCTAAGTAAGCTATAATGATTGCGGTAGGACTGGGATTTGAACCCACGACCTATCGATCGTGAATCCAACGTATAGACCAATGAGCTACTGACGCTTCTTATACTACTGGTAGATTGGTTCGGGAAGCGTTCACAAGATTCTACACGAGCACCTTCGCGTGAGGAGGATAGTTTTGCGCTGGGTACTGAACAAACTCACCCAAGCTCAGAAGCAGGCTCGTGTGGAGTAGTGCCGTGATATGATTCAAAAATTTGAACGTTTACGACATTGTGACTGGTGACGAATCCTGGATTTATCAATACGATCCAGATGTCTGTTGACAGTTTGGCGGGTTCAAAATGAACCAACGCCTATGAACCCCTACTCCCCTTGGGTCACACTCCTTAAAATAATAAGTCGCGCAGGTCCGCTGGTCTAGGATATAAAGCATCTTTATATCTAACTAGCTGACCTGCGCGACTTCGTTAGCGTGTTGCTTCGCTCCTATGGGTCGTAGCGAGATGTTAAATAGCCTAGGTTACTTCTTGTTACATCAGTTGTCTGCCAGTGAAAGTCCTATCAAAATCAGTCCAGCCATTTCAGAGATTAGGCGGAATAAACAGACAGACTGACAATAATTGTAAAAAAAAATGTTCTTTTGGTATATGTAGCGGTTAATTTAATATTACAAATAGACATACCAATTATATTTATTTGTATGGATTTCATTGAAATTTATTATCATCACCAACGAAGTCTTAGATCGAGGTAAAGGTAACAACGCCCGTATGTATAACACATATTTACTAGATGTTAAATGGAGGTTGCATACATGTAAATAACTAATAATTAATTTAAAAATAGGAGTTAAAAAATAAAACACAAAATAACAACAAAAGTATTATAATTAATACGAATTTGCTGCGGACGTAATCATTCACTTTTATTCGAGTAGACAGTTGCTTGCATTAATAAACAAAGTATGAAAATAGCGCAAGCTAGGTGATCTTAGAGTGCACTGTGGCATATATTTGTTCACTCGATTACTAGTACAAAAACCATAGTCATTATGAAAACAAAAATATGTAAATCAAGTTCTATATCAACGTATTTACCAAAATTTCCATATATACAAATTAAGGCAAATGAGGATCTATAATGACCAGAATCGTTTCTGGACTGGGTGCGGTCTACTTTAAGGATATTTAGAATCGAGTTTATATTTACGATTAATTTAAAATCAATATACGCAGTATTGCCATATAAACATTTTTTGCTACTTAATTGGGTAGACCTCAAATCCAAAATTTCTACATTTTAATAATTTAGTACAGTAAAACCTCAATTATCCGAAAGCTCATTTAGTTTATCCGATCGCTTAATTATCTGAAAGTTAGCGCGAATGTGTTGCTTGCTGCCATTTTATAAAATAATAATATAATGTAAAAATATCATTGGAGTTTTTTTTAGGTGTTTTATATTACGTTAATATACATGTTTTTATATGAAAAGTTGTTGTTTTTGTTTGATCTTGTCCCAAAGTACTTACATTTCGATTATCCGAACTAGTCTCGCGCTAATTAGTTCGGATAATTGAGGTTCTACTGTATACCAACTGTAACAAATTTTATATAAACTATTCTTTACTGTAAGTTCTGATGTTGGCAACATTGACGTGAGTAATATTTTGCTTTAGAAAATGGCACAATTGGTAAACACTTTTATGATAATGGAAACAATTATTTGAAATTAAGTTGGCACAAACTAAATATCTAACAATCAGAATTAAAAACAATCTTGGCAACACTGATTATATGGCAAATGTTGACATAGAAATTTCGTTTCAAACATTAGTAACACTAACGGCATGACTATGATTTCCTGTTACATTATAGACCACAGCCACAGTCGTTTAATGTATGCTACATATTACAATAATAAAGATTAAAAACTAACATAAACATTATGGGTATTTGGAACTTTAAACTATAACTATATTATAAAAGTATCACTTCATACGTTAAGGCACAAACATTAACAATCTACCCTACAAATATAATATAATAAAATCACTCATTTTACACACATGCGTATATTCAATAGTCTTATGTCGATATCGCAGTTAAGTGGTTAAATATTCAGTTACACAGCTAGCTCGTCCATTGAGCAACGCTATACAAACACACAACTAAACTTTAATTAGCTGAGTGGCTGAATTCTCCACAAACGCCTATATTATATCCTTACTAATATTATAAATGCGAAAATAACTCTGTCTATCGCGCTTTTACGCAAAAACTACTTAACCGATTTAAATGAAATTTGGTATACAGATAGTCTAGAGCCTGAGAAAGGACATAGGCTACTTTCCAATGCGAAAAAAGGGTTGTAAGGGGTTGAAAAGGGGGATAAAAAGTTGTATGGAAGTATCGTCATTTTTAGAGCTAGAAGTTTGAAACTTATTTTTCATTTTTTACCCTCAAGGGTGTAAAATTGCAAAAGGGAATAGGGGATGAAAAGACTATTAATATCAAAAATCTCAGTGGAATAGAATTATACTAGTTCGACCTAATAGCGTTCAATTATGAAACAAGGTGTGTGGTTGTTTGGTGTTCTACAACGAACGGATTAGCTGTGGCATTAAACTGCTAATTTAAGCACTTAACCTAGACCTAAGAAATAACAACAAAATTGGTAAAAATTTATATAATATATTGTTAATATTCCACTCTATTTGAATCTATATTAATTTTTTTAAATCTGATAAAAATTCGTCATCGTAAAAGCAAATGGCCGACTAATATAGCACCATAGTGTAATGACGGAAACGACGATACAATTGAGTTGTATTGTATTTTAATATGAAAAGTGTTTGCATTACAAACGTGACGTAAAAAGCTGCGTTTACACATACGTTAAGAACAAGTTTTTTATTACTATATAAACAGCTGTTACCAATAAATTAATAATAATCTATTTTTTTTGATTTTACTGTTGATACTCCTTACACAAACAATATATTGCAGAATTAATTTAATTATAAAAAAAATCGGCCAAGTGCACGAAAGGTTCCGTACCAATATTTGCCAAAAAATCTCGTTTGAAATATGAGAGCCCCCTTAGATATTTATTTTATTCTGTTTTTAGTATTTGTTGTTATAGTGACAACAGAAATACATCATTTGTAAAAACTTCAATTGTCTAGCTATCAAGGTTCTTGAGATACAGCCTGGTATACAGACAGAGGGACGGACAGACAGCGGAGAGTTGGCACAATCTAATCATTCAGTTGTGCCAACAGAAAGGTAAATACGCCTCTATTTACATACGATGATTATTGCTTCGTGAGTAATTAAGCAGTAATAGTGAACCTCTGTGTCTAAAGTATAACCCATACTTAACAATAACGAGCAATAATTCGCGCGAACACTTCAATAATGCATGTGTAAACGTGGCTCAATTTCGTAGTTCCGGTTACTGGCAGATGTATTGTAACGCAACTGTGCTTCCCACGCGACCATTTCATCGATCCATGACTATTAAACATCATTTAAAAAAAAGTTTTTGTATGTACTTCAAATTTGGAACTGTGATGTCACTGTGGCTTACCACAGACTATAAAAATTAATATTAAAAAAAATGTTTTACTACTGAAACATATTTTTTAATATTAATTATGAAAATGAAAAGCTTTCAATATTTCGAGTCTTTGTACTTTACACAATTAAGACTATTTTAAATGCACATTTAACTCGCAATCGAGTTTCACAATTCCTTTGCAGCTACGCCAATCTCTGCAAGGAATGTAATAACTAAAAAGGATATTTTAAAAATAAATATTATCTGTAATCTTGGAAGTTTACTTAAAATTAGGGATGGCGATTCTTTTCGGTAAAGCTCAAATTTTAAATCGATTTATATCGCAACCTTATAAATCGATTCCCTAAAAAATTGGCAGCCGATCAGTCAATTTTTAGAAAAAAAAAACAGAAAAAAATGATTCGCTGGATCGTGACCGTGCCTTGACTGATGGTAAGCAATCACACGGTCTAGGATGGAACACGCCTTCCTAGAAGTTACCTGTTTACTCTTGCTTTGAAGACACCCATACTGTACTTATCAGATCGATCGATTTAAAAGATCGATTTGTTTTGTTCCGAAAAATCAATTCTCCGATTAATCGATCTGCAATCGCCATCCCTACTTAAAATATTTACACAAATTACACAAAATGGTGTAACAAAATGTAAACTTTTATGGCAAGCTTGTGTTGTTTAAGTACAATGGATATGTATAAATTCATACGCTTTAAAGATATTACAGAGAGCATTTGACTCGAGGCAATAACATGTATAATAAGTACAGATCTAGATAATTTATTATTTAACTACACATTAAAACTATAGGATGTAAATGTCCTATAAAATATTGAATATTACATAAAAAATAAAGAAACTTTTTAAAAATCTCATTATTTTATATTACTGTAGTTTGATAAGGTAGGGCAGTGTTAAACAATTCGAGATTAATATGCCAATTTCGTCCTAAAACGGACTACAAATAATTAAAACGTATTAATTATTTAAATAAACATTTTTCCATACAAATATGTCGTTGATCCAAAACCTATTTATGTAAAGCTTTGAATCCATAAACAAATGTCACGTGTCATAATGTAAATATACATAGATTTCAGCCTTATGTAACATTTTGGACATGAAACTATTGTATGTACATATGTAAATAACTAACGAGCCTTGCTTTGTTTCTCCTTACATTTCTGATGCGTATCAAAATATATGAATGGTAAAAAAATCAAACTAATTATTAGTCATGTATAAATTTTAGGCCTCAAAAATGTTAGTTTTTAAAAATAAATTCGTGTGAGAGGAAACTAACCAAGGTCCGTCGTATACAACACGTCATTATAATTCAAGCTCATAAATTTAGATAACTAAAATCAAAACAATTTGAATTTATAATTAAATAGCTTATTAATTATACTATAACTAGGATAGCTAGTTAATTTTGACTAATTCAAAGTTGCACTGTTTGTACTGTCCACTTCACATGCTTTAACAGCAACATACAAACGCTTTTACTTCTCGAATGATAAAACTTTCATTATCTTTCTTTCCTAATAAATTCCAAAAGTGTACAATATTATACTACGCATCAGGTGTTTGCGCGAATTTGCTTCTAGATTTCTCCCAACGGCTTATATAATCAACCGGGAAGCACATCAGTGCAGAGAAGAGTAAAAACGCTCCGGAGACTCCAAAAGCAATATCGTAATTATTTGTCATTTCTTTAATAGTACCTGAAAATAAAATATTTAATTAAGAATTAGGTAATGAAAACAACTTTTAATAACTTTCCGTAGTTAATAACTTCCGGAGAATTAAAAAAAATATAATTATTAAATTCTTACCGGCAACAGGTAAACCTAACAGCGCTCCAAATCCTTGGAACAAAAGGAAGATACCAAAGCAGTTCGTTAGTCGATCTAGACCGATGTACTCTACTACCAGGATAGAGCGAAGCGACGCGAAACAAGCTGAAATTGATTTATTTATTAATTTTTTAAAATATTTATTATACTTAATTTACAATGCGTCTGTAGTTAATTAAAAATATGTATCCGTTTGTGACAAAAAAAGAACGACATTTAGTTTGTTATAATTTATAAGTATAGCTTCCAAGTAATCTTACCAATAGATAGTCCATATATAGTTGTGAAGCCAAACTGACACGCGTTACTGTACGACAATCCGCTCATCATTGTCGCAATGCCACCAGCAGCTAACGCGATGTTGTTCACCCACAGCGGAGGCAACTTCGGCGTCAATGATAGCATACCACACGCAATACGGCCGATTATATTAGAGATTGCTATCCCCGAAACGTACATCGCTGCAGTATTATCGTCCACAGAATTTGCTTTTCCTCTTTCTTCCATATACATGAATGGCACGAAGAATCCTAACATGGTAAAGAAACCACTCACAGCCAATATCACAAAAGTCGGCGAAAGGAATAAACTGACATCCAACATGGTCGCCAAAGCTCGCTTCACAGCCTCGGGACATAGTTTACATTTTCCAGATATCTCCTCACGTTTCTCCTCCTGAGTTGGTACGTGAGTTACGTGTAAGTGATACCCTAAAGACGTTCTCGACGTATATTGAGGAAGTCTTGCCAGACTGCCGCCGAAGAAAATGTCATCTCTATAGAATGGCCGCGCTAAATCTAAGTGCGAACGTCTGGATTTGTTATTGGTTACGACTTTAATCGGTTCTGCAATTAGGGGTTCAGCGTTATTGCTGTTTGAGTCTTCTTGCTCATCATTTTCTGCAACGGGCATTGTAATGAAATGGAAAGGTTTGTTTTGATTCTTCAAAGTGGCGGCAGTTGCAGAGGACCGTCTACTTAAGTGTGAGTTACTTCCTTTGAAAATTTCTTCTGCTGTTGGGTATCTGGTATTATTCGCTACACCCATCCAAGTATGTGGACTAACTTTATTAGTAAACCTCATCTCTGATGGCATCGATATTCCCGAATCTAGCTTATTGTGTAATTTAAGCATAGAGTTCAATTTTTCAACGGCTTCCTCGTGTCTGCGCGATGTGTCCTCTTCGGTTTGGTCGGCGAGCGTCACTCGCACTGGTTTGATTGGTCTGAACATTGCTCCAAATATAATGCATAGCAGAACAATACCTGAAATAGAGTGTCAAGATAAGACTTAAACAGTATACAGAAATAATTCTGATTATGTACGATTGATTCAATTTCTAAATGTGTTATGTCAACGAGGCATTTAGAGCATTTCGATACTTATTCATAAACTACGGTAACAATAACTGACCTGCATGTACAAGCAGAGTATGCCTCCATCCTAGTTCCTTAACGAGATAATTAGTAAGTTGCGAGATGATGATGGTGCCGACACCGGAGCCACACAGAGCGAGACCAGTCGCGAGCGCGCGCCAGCGCTCAAAGTAGAAGCCCACCGTAAGCACTGCTGGCATGTAGATCATGCAGAAACCAATACCTGATAGAAATAATTAAATTAAAAGGGATGGCAACTTTTAGATCTAGATAATAAAGTGAAAATAAACATACCTCCCATGATCCCATAAATGAAATAAAGATACTCGACACTTCCAGCAAAAGAAGAGAGGGCGATTGCAGCACTGGATATTATGCTGCCAACGATTGTTACAGCCCGGAAACCGTATCTGAAAGTAAATTTAAAAATTTAAGTAACGTGATATACCTACGTATAGTTACTATAAAACGCTGTTCAAGTTACAGACTCTCAAGATAGTGATTTACTACCTACTCCCGATCATCAACCTTTATTACGCTTGTCGCTTGAACTCTAAGGTAAGTTAGTCGCATTTAAAGTACTTAGAATAGCTATATGCTACCCAAAACTTTCGAATTCTAATACCTAAATTATAATCTATATTCAATAATCACTTACTTATTAGCTAATGCGGAGATGAATGGGCCAGCAAGTAGATAAAATCCAGACATTAAAGAATTTACTGCTGCGGATGCGCCTGAACTTATCTATAAAAGAAGAATAAAAAAAATGTTATAAAAAAATATTTCTTTTACAAAAAAAAGAATTGCTAAATATGAATAAAGCAAATATGGAACAAAAACCAAACTTATACCAATTTACTTGTAATTACTATACAAAATTTGTTTGTTATTTCCTTTAGAAACTACATCCGTAGTATTCGTACTCCTTAATGAGTGAAGAAATAACACCGCACGTACGCAATAATATGACATGTGAAATGTTTTTAATGTTTCAAAGACCTTAAATAAATAAATCTTTGTAAATATGTCTTCAGATGTGACGTAGATGTATAGACGTAAATATAACGTCATTCTTAAACAATATAGCTACAAATGATAAATTAATATGTTTATTGTCTACAATTCAGTGTCGTTTATGAGTTCTTTGTAATGAAGTTTATTCAAATTCAATTGCTATCACGTGGTCTACAGATAAATGTAATTCTAAATGAATTAATTGAAATATCTACACGTGTATACTGGAAGATCTTTGAACTACAATATAGTAGGAGTATAAATAGTAAAATATACAGTAATATACTATACTGTATATATAGTAAATATACAGTCAAATACTTTTTTCAGTCATCTAACAATCTAATATAATTTTAGTGTTTTTAAAATTAACACAATCTGATACTTCTTGGTCTGAATTTTTAAAATTATATTATACTAAATAACTAAGCCTAATTCTTGCTGTTTCTTATTTAATTGGGGTCATAACTCATTACAAGGTTGAATAGCAAAAATAAAGAGTTCAGTATAAAAAGGTTAATTTACAACTACGAATTTTGGCAATTCAAGGTTTCAAAATGTAATAAACAATTCATCAACTTAAAAATTAATATATGTATTATAATGTGTTAGAAGCTTATAAAAAAATATCTTGATTTATAATCAGGAAATAGTGATGCATAAATATGATTATATGAATATATTTTATATCAAAAGCTATAATTTAATCGTATAGCATTTACGGATGTTTCCGTTTTGGATGCTCTCTCACTGACCCATTGGCCTTGTTAGGTGACAGTGATAGAGCAGAGTGACATGTCCGTTTATACATGTAGCATTCGAAAATATCAGAGTCGGAAATTAAATTAAAGGTCAAAAAACTAGTGAGATAACCCGATGTTAATACAAGACATTAATACAAGCAGACGAACTGAGTTCTCTGAGGCCGCATTATGGTTATCTTAGCTTTTACCAGATTGACATAGTGAATGCGCTTAAGAAATTTTTGTCTGTTAAACTACAACTGTTACTATTCATATTATAATGTATTCATACTCCATACGGTATTATCGTAAATAAAGCAGAATTTTGCCAAAAAGTACCAACAATTAAAACTAGCCATAGTAAATAATTTGTAGACCTATTTTCTATATTGGCTAAAGTTAATATATAGATAATGTATCTACCATTTTCAAAGTGCTTCTGTTTCATAAAATACCTATTAACAACTTATAGACGTCTGAAACTTTTTTGCCTAGATAGATCCCGTGCAAAAAATGGTCGTACTCGATCTATAGTCATAAATTTTAGATCAATTAAAATTAATAATTAACACTGTATGTAAATAAACAATTAAACATAAATAACAAGGACAAAGCTACGCACATTCACAGTCGCACAGCTATGAATAGGTTTACTTAAGTTACCTAATAATAAACTAGTCTAGACTCTAGACACTCTCATGTTTCATTCACTCAATATTAGTGTTATTGCTCTATTGACGGGAAAGTTGAATTTACGATCTACGTCATAATATGCGACACAATTTTTTTATTGCTATACCTACCTATTTATAATTCAATGTTTTTATCTACTTGAAACTAATTTTGAAAAAATAACCTTTTGCCTGGGTGTCAATGACTCGATGACTGTAAAATTTCATTTCGCACTCGGTTAGTTATTTTTTAAAGTAGGTGTATTTATTTTTATTAAAATAATACTTTGCGAGATTATAAAGGGTCTTGTCTTATACTAATATATAAAGCTGAAAAGTTTGTTTGTTTGAACGCGCTAATCTCAGGAACTTCTGGTCCGGTTTGAAAAATTCTTTCAGTGTTAGATAGCTCATTTATCGAGGAAGGCTATAGACTATATATCATCACTCTACAACCCAGACGAGCGGAGCCAAGCGCAGACGAAGTCGCGCGGGTCGACTAGTAATCCATATTCTGCCTAAAAGTATCGTTCGTACCGAATACAAAATGGTTATTGCTACCCTCTAAATCGCAGCTTTAAATATTCGCCTTCAGCTAATGTTAAAAGCCTCTTTTGTACTCGGCATTAAATAATAATATACAATTCTTTAACTCTAACATTCTATTTTTTTCATTTTATTTTTGTGACATCTGGAAAACTTTTGTTAAAATCGTACATAAATCCAATTCACATCGTTCAATCTAATAGCATCGATAAAATATCCCGTTGCTATAGAGATATTTACTTTAGCAATGATGCACGTCTCGGCAGGTCACCGGTTAGCTGTTGGTATAACGGGACGACCTTTAGTAATAGCTGCATTACAAGGCCCTTATTACATGCAAGCTTTGCCATTCAATAATAAAACCGAAGGGACAATGTCTAACAGCTTCTGAATTTAAATCAAAGTATTGGATGATTTTATTGAGTATTATTTAGTATTTTGGATAATTCACACTATATAATTATAAATTATAGCCTATGTGTTATTCTGATGTATAAGCTACATCATTGTAAAGTTTCATCAAAATCCATTCAGTAGTTTTTGCGTGAAGGAGTAACAAAGAGTATAAGGTAAACAAAAGGAACTGTCTTAATATCAAATGTCAAAATGTCATATTGTAACGAAATTTATTTTCGGTGTTTTTATGTAGACTTTTTTAATCATATTAAATTATTAAAATCTTAATTAATTTGAGTTTAAAATAATTTTTAATATACAGGAGTCGTGCAGCTATCGTTTGATCTTTTTGCAATAGTAGTTTTCAATTTCCATAGATATTATCTTAATCCTTGAAAAACGAGACACATAAATAACCAGTTTAAAATTTGTTTCGATTTTTTCTCATCCCAAACTGACTGTAATAACTATAGCAACAAAAATGACACATGTATAAATCGAGACATGCAAAATTACGGACGTCATAACTTAATTTTGACAGATGTGTTTCAGTAACAAGACCGCTGTTTTAATTTTAACGATATCATCGAAACTTCCGCGTATGGACAATTATTTTTGCATTACCAGCGGAGGGGCTGCGGTTAAAATTGCCACATGTTATTATGCGATAATATCAACGTCATGGCTGGTTAAAACGGAAATATAGGATAAAATTCTGTATTGTTGTCTCATTTTGGTCAATTACTACAATAAAATATAATTATAAAAAAACGTTTACTTAAAGATTTGCGTTAACATTGCAATAATAAATATGTTGACGATAAATCTGATGTAAACATGAACTCCGTCTGTGACTCCAGAGAATAATTTATATTTCTGTTTATGTATTATGAAAGCATGTTGTTATGTTAATAATAATTTTTATAAAAATAATTGAATTCATATATATAAGACTTGCAACAAAATATATATTCATAATTTTCCACTACAAAATGTTAAGATAGCTTTAGGGCATAGGTTAATTAGTTGATATTGTACCTATAACTAATTTATTGAATTTAAAAATTGCCGAATATAGAATAATAGCTGAATAAGTAGTAATTTCGAGGTATGTAAAACTGTGAACTGATAAACTATACGCCACACATACGATACAGAAATAGGATTAGTTGCGAAACGTTCCTCCTACACAGGGTTTCTTCATAACATTTTTTGTGGGCGCCTTGGCTAATATCCAGAGGTTGTGCATTTGTATTGTTGTGTAAATGTATTTATTTAGGTTTGAAAAAATATCTATCAATGCAGGGATCAACTAAAATAAAATTTTAAACCTGGCTACGTGGTTTATATTGTAATTTAAATTTTATTCTATGTTTACTAGTATAACGTCACTCTCAGTACGTTTTCATCATATCGTTAATAGATTTTTGAATGATAAAATGTAGATTGCTGTCGTGACATCAATTATGCAAAAACACGTCAAGTATAAAATAAAAAAATAAATAAAAATACGGAAAATTAAGAACCAAAATTAAACACAATTCTATTATTGGGGTGAACACGACGTTAGTTTTGAATTTAATAACTATAGGTAATAGTTATTTAAACTAACATTATCTCAGGTGGTGACAGACCTGAAGAAGAATAGTGTCTATTGTATTACCGTTGTCGCCTTAAAGATAGAGTGTAGAGGGGGAGTGGAGAGAAGAATGATGTGGTTTTAGTAGCCACACGCGTTGCGATCGGATTGCATCAGGGGCACTTGGCGATCGGATTCGTATTTATGCTAGTCTCTCCAGTTGCAGAGAAGATCCCCTACCACCAAGGTTGGCCGCCTCTTATTAGATGTTCTCTCATCGGCAGATATTTTTTATTTTTACCCGTACTTGTTGAAAAACACAAAAGCAGTAGATTGCTACTAAAAATTCAGAACTTTTTGTTGCCTGAGAATGTCATTGTTAGTAGTTTTTTTAACAATCTTCTACGTGAACCGGCAAATTCATTGAACAACATAAATATCCAAGATATCGATATGTTATGGGTAAGCAGTTTAGGCTACCATTTAATAAGTACTCGAATCTTGTATCGGTACAGATCAAAAATGCAAGAACGGCGTCTCGAGGCCGGTGGTACGTTGCCCTCATGGGTTGTTACTTTGTTCTGTGCTTAATGTAACCCGGGTTACTGCACTTTCGCCAATCAAGACTTTCAAGTTTAAACAAACGTGACATTTAGAGTAAACTAGGGATTCGCCCCAATATCGCACGGGTAGAGAACATTTTATGCCTACATGTAACCTAACACAGTCCACATATTATTTTGTCTTGAAAACTGCATGATATATCGTTCTGTTAATATGAATTTATCGTGAACAGACAGACTAAGACTTTGTTTTATAACATGTAGTGATAATTGTACTTTTCCTACTGTTATCTGTATGGGTCAAACAATGGTCAAACATTAATGTGATTGTGTTGTGTATGCTGCAAAATCGTGATGTTTTCTTCTTCATTGTGACATTTAAATTGATTAGTATTAGGTAAATTAACTTTAATGTTGACACTAAAATAATCTATACATAATAACAATTTAACTTATCGAATGTCTGTACATATCAGATATTTAACAAAACTCAATATTGTAGCCAAATAAATAATGATGAAAATCTTAGTCTTTCTTTCTGTTCGTATATTTATACGTGCATCACGCAAAAACTACTGCACGAAATTGGATACGGTGTTATAGTTGTATTGCTGCAGACTTAGCCTATAATACAATTTATTTTATTTAAATCGGATGTCAGGAAAAAAGTTATTGTGTTTTAAAAATGATTTAGCCTAGTGCACAAGGGCAGGTCGACTAGTGACTCAATAACTTAACTAACATAAATATATACATGGCTATAAAAATATTATTGCAACAAATAGAGATAAAATAGTAATGATGACTTGCAGCAATTGTGCTTGTATTTTAATATTCAAGTTTATATGTACAATATCTTAAGTTATGTTAACTTATTTCTTGTAAGAGGTAGCCCTGAGAGAGTGGACGTGGAATATTTCCACGCATTAAGCACAGCGACGGCGGCGGCGTAAATTGTATAATTAATTGGCTGCCATTCTTTGACGTAAGTAGGTATACGAAGTTTTGTTATCTATCAAAAAAATCTTGAGAAAAGTTTATTGGTAAAATTCAGAATACAAACGACCGTTGGAAATAAAAGCAAAAACTGCTTTAATGTCCCAAGCAAATCTTAGTCTAAAACATCTATTTCCACAGAAAACTTCTTTACTTATCGAAAACAGTTATTCAAAAATGCCATTCTAATAACCTCAAATTTATATGAGGTGTTTATTATCTACAAAGAGAAAGTGTAGGTACTAAAAACATTATCTTACTTAAAAAAAATCTAACATGCTGTCAACAGTCATAATTATAGATCAAAAGGTGTAAATTATTTTTTACGACTAATTATCGCTTTATAAATAGTTACCTAGTTTTCTAATAATTTGTGTCAAGTACATTTATGATATTCATATGCAAAAACAAAGTGGGTTAAGTATGTATATTGTACGTGAAGACAGATACAGATTCATTGCCAACTGCTAACAGTCCAGGTTGTATTTATTATTATTTCCGCAACAAAGTAAAAGATTTTGATCCAACTTCAATCAAGTAGTACAATAAATTATTGTTTGTTAAAAAAATAAGTACTTAAACGATTATTAAACATCTTAACCTTAACTAATTGTATTAAAAAAAACAATTTCCTTATTAGGTATCACGAGGAAAGGGTTGCCAACTAAAATATTCTATATGAAGTATGAATATTCGGGATATTTAGACCTTTAATGAAATAAAATATTTTTAATCCTACTAATATTATAAACGCGAAAGTTTGTAAGAATGTATGGATGTCTGGATGTACATTTGTTACTCCTTCACGCAAAAACTACTGAATGGATATTGATGAAACTTTACAATAATATAGCTTACATATCAGAATAACATATAGTCTATAATTTATAATGATATAGTGTGAATTATCTAAAATACAGCGGGTGAAACTGCGGGGCGCAGCTAGTAATTTATAAACTTAGAGAAACAGTATTCTGGACTACATATGAAATGCAGCCCGAAAACTTCTCTGGCGCCATCTAAATTAGCACAAATCTAGACAATACGGTAACCCTACACACAAGGACAATTGAAACACTACGCACTCGCCATCAAATATCAAAACGTGAAACATGAATGAATCCGATATTATGCCGCCGCGTAGGGGCCTTGGCCTTAACATTATGGTAATATCCGATGTTATTGTGATGGTTAGAAAATAACATAAAACCTGAAGCGTAGTCGGAGTCAATTTGTTTCTATTTATCCTTTTACGGGTAGATTCGTAAACAGTTATTTTATCTACGTTATATACAATACATAAAATGTTTAAATTTGCACACACAATAAGGGGAGGGGGTCGAGTCAAACCTCATCTAATCTTACGTTGGAGAGAGGGGGAGTCTCGGCAAATATCACGCAATGTTTTTTCTGATTGAAACAAAAAAAAAATATACTATTTTGGTCCAGCTATTATACATTGCACCAGCTAAGCAAGCGCGTATGATCCGCAAAGTGCGACCCTCACGGAACACAGAACATTTTCAAAAACACCTCACGTAATTTATGGACGCCCCCTAATTATATTGATTATGACTGAAAAAAATAATTGAACTTGTATAAAGATTGATGATTCAAAAAGGTCCTCTAAAATGGAGCAACAAACGACTTGAAAATTATCCGATTCAATTTACAGCTACTCGATAATTAGGAGTCGTTCCCATTGTGACCTACTTCTTATGAAAATCTTGGACAGATGCCACAATTATAATCCGAGAGCTCTGTAGAACTACACCTTTTTTTGATAAGGCGTAGGAATGCTTTTACGCATACCTTTCAACCCTTGGGGGGCTAGACAGGTTATGTGGAACTCACCGGTCAGTTAGAACAACGTAATGTGCGGCTCGCTGAACGCACACTACCACAAACTAGAAAACCAAAAAAAAGGAAAAGTAGGAAAAGTCCTACGTTAGGACATTCTCATAGTTAATAACAATTGGCTATTATAAAGATTCAGTGATTGTGGCTTTGGAGTATATCAGTTAAAAATGTACGGGCTATCTAGGAACGTAATGTAAAATTATATCATAATAAGTTGGTCACGTCTTTCAAGGCAAGGTGTCTACTATGTCTACCTAGTATCATTATATGCTCAGAACTTTAAAAGCGACTAGAAGAAGATTGATTTTGGCCATCCAGGGCTCGTGGACTATTAGTTTTATATTACACACTTATACTAATATAATAAAGGTGAAGAGTTTGTCTACGTACGTACTAATAATCTTTGAATTTGTTTCTTCTTATACATATTAATCACTAAGAAAGGTCAAACTTACTATTTTTATGACCATAAAATATCATCTACAAATGATACTTAAAAAGATTTTGGTATTAATAAAAAAACATTTTAATAAAAAAACACATTTTTAAAACGCCTATTTTAATAGCTTGAATAAATAAAATAGTTCAAACCCGTTATTAAAATTGAGATCACTAGAGATCTTTATATAATTGATTCTAATAATTCTTTTTTTATACTAATCTGTATACATATATTCAGCTTTTAAAGTCAGACTATTTTTTAATATTTATTTATTGCAACTCTCTGGATAATCATAAAGACTTTGTATAAATTGAACAAAATTTATTGAAAATGTGTAGTGAACAATTGATTGTATATATAAAAAAAGGAACGATTTTCAAGTAATCAAGAATCTTGTAAGAAGCTAATAAAAAAGCGAAGTTTCGTTTCTCCAAGAATTGCTTACGCAGTGAGTACATTTCGTACATAAAGTTTCAAGTCGTAAATAAATTGGCGGAGTTATTTATCGTTTTAAGTCGGGGGCACGGTTGTGACGTGCGCAGCGCGGCGGTGCGGGCGTGGTCATGTGTGTATGTAAATTATGTACGATTGTCTCTAGAATCTAGATATTTTTATCTGTTTTTTCTTTTTGTCTGTAGAAAATAAGTAATACATTTTAAAACGTTTATGCTAGTTTATAGTTATATAATATTATTTGTCCCCCGCAGTTGGGCAGGATGGTCACACTATCATCTAAGCCCTTCTCATTCTGAGAAAGAAAACCAACTCAGTAGTAAGCTTGCGTTAAGATCATGATTTTTCCTTGTAACTGGCAGCAATTGCATAGTTTAATAAATATAAAGTAATACGATAAACTTACATCGAATTCCTGTTGCATCGGAGCAAGCAACGTTCCTCCTGAGCATATGATGCCATCAACAATGAAGTTACACATAAACGAAGCAGCTACTACTACCCAGCCCCAGCCACCGTCGGGTGGAACCACCTGAGAAACAAAATTAAAAACATTTTTCTCTGTCCTCCATAAGTATAGAGTATAATATATTTGAGGTATGTGGGGGCTGTATTACAGAATATTATTTAATCTTACCAACAACATTGACTAAAATATATTTTTTAAAAGAAAGTGATAAATCACGCAGTGTTCCTCGGTCGATGATTTCATTTTATCTTCCGACTCGCCTATCTATTTTTCTAGTCGGCATTATGTAATCAGACATTCTGTTTTATTTAGAAAAAAGGGGCTAGACAGTGTTTTAAATTATGTTTGTTTTGACATTTTTGACGTTACAAGGATTTCGTTACTTCATGTGACACAAGTGGAAGAAGTATTTATTTGTATACATATATGTATTTCCTTTATTGCTTTTAATAATTCTATTACACCTATCATTATTTTTATAACGTATTTTGAGAATTAATAAACCAGAGATCAGTCCTCCTACTCTTAGGAGAGCTAATTTTGAAGCTAACATTTAAAAAATAAACATATTAATATAAAGCTTGTTCAAATTGTAAATTTAGCATAAATTGATATACAATTAAATAATAATGTAATCATTTTGACGACTTATTTAAATTAGTTGAAAAGACCTTGAATAGCAAAATAAGAGGATTTAATAAAAGCATGTTCATAAAATAAAACAAATATCTTAAAAGATATGAATAAAAGTATTTTCTAAAACAATAAGGTGCAATAAAAAGATCTTTTATTAGGTTTGATCATAAAAATGATATGACCTTTAAGTCATGTTATATTCGATATTCAATATGTTGACTTTGTTCTGTTACTAAGTATTATAGCCAATCAACTATTATTACCTAATAAGTAAAGTAATTTCTTGCTTGTTTGCAATGAAAATTGTACTAACATTTTAATGATTGATATTTAGGATTATTAGATTGGTAAATGCTAAATCTGTCTAGCTTCCTGAGCTCAACTTGTAGCTTATTAAAAGAAGTTTTGTTTTAATAAATCGTGTTTATTAAAATGCCACGAGAAAATAAGTACCAAATATAAGTATAGTCCAAAAAAAAGTGTCTGCAGTAAATGATAGAGCTCGTTTTAGAATTTCCTTTCTTTTCCGCCATATCCTGTACACCGCCATTTATATAATTTTTTTACATATCACAATATAAGAAGAACTATGGTTAGGGTTATTTCAGTAAAAGCTATCGCAGCTGTAGCTAATAGGCAAGTATTAATAATAGTTTCTCCAATCTTTCGTAATCTTCGTTTCCTTTCATTTTTTCGCTTCAGGTTATTCGTTGAAGTGTTCATTGTTAGATATGAAATATGTTACGGTTGTTGTTCAAGTTGATATTGGATACAGGTTGTTGTTGTTGTGAGGACTGGCGGGTTATTCTTTATGACTGGCTATTTAGAGCACATTTTATAACTTTGTTAAGTTTCAGGACAGTTACACGTTTCCACACATTCTGATTTGGTTTCAATTGTATCTGTCTGTATTCTAACAGCTTTATTGGTTTGCGACTTTCGAGGTTCTATCTTCTCAAAACTGGACACAACTGCATATATATGGTATCCAACTATTAACACTACTACTGTGTTTATATACGGTTTGTAGGATGCTATTGACATAACAGGAAAGAAGAGGATAAGGGAGGCATTTTGTTAAGCCCCTTATGATATCGTTTTTGAAAATAATTTGTTAAATTGGTAGGTCGCGTTTTATTTGCAATGACGTTAAAACTGACGTGACAACTGTTACTTTTTTAAAAATTTTTTTTATAATGTGCCATGTATTACTAATTGTCTGTTTGCACGTAAATAAGAACATACCAATGCAGCTTCTGGCTCCGAGTCATCAGTAGGAGAGTCTCGTCCAAGTCCACTCTCTTCGGATGAGGGTGACTCAAACGGACGCTCGTCGGTGGCTACTCGCTGAACCATGGTTAATCCTGAAATAAATCATTTAATTAAAAAAATAATTGTTGCAAAATGGTTTTATACTTTAACACTTAGGGTTAACTGTATAGTTTCTAGCAAATCTGTTAATAACTATTTAAAATCAGATGCGAAAAGAAAGTCAAAGTAAGATATCAACAAATTTTCTAGTTTTAGAATTTTAATTCGTTTACTATCTTAATTTAATCTTAAGTTATAATGTTCAAAACAGGCTTTAAAATATCTATAAATACTCTGATCAATTACTATCAACTGCGTAATAAGATTATTAATACGGAGAATATAAAGTTTGACCTTTACTCTAATCTACTATTTGAATGACGTAAATGCACTGTTTTTGTTTTGTCGTAACATAATTATTTTAAGTATCATTAAAAGTTCAATGTCTTTACTGACAATTCTTTCCGACGAAGTAAAGAGTATTATATTAATATTGGTAGTAATAAGAATTAGTAGCATTTGGACCAGAATTTTTCTGTTTATTATTTTTGTATATATATATATTCTACGCCAGATAGCTGCAATTTTCAGCTGCCCAAATATAAACGTAGTTTACAATGTGTTCGTTAAGTCGTGACGCTGTTAATGTTTTTTCACGGACAACTATTTTATTTTAATTAAAGTGAACAGAAGTACCTGAAACCGGATTTATTGCGTCGATTAACTTTATATTTGAGAAGACTGTATAAGATTTAAGTTCTTAATTAGCAGTATTTTAATAATTTTGAGTAGAACTATTTTGTTATTTCGCAAATTGTTTTATTTCCAAAGTAAATGGCTAACTGTTTTCATCACCTATTTAAAGAAATCTTACTTTTTCAAAGTTTTTTTTTAATGACGTCATTAAATTCTAATTAATTCAATATTATATGATGAAAAATGTTCGAAACATTTTCATTTCGTCAAGAAGACAAACAGTACAACCTTGCATAACATTTGTTCGACTTTTCTATGCTTAAAAGACGAGGTAATTTTTTTATTAATTCATTGCCTTTATGTATCAACAAGTATTGTCAGTCATGTGACCCGTGTGACCTGACTTACAGACACAAGTGTATATCACGAATATTATTGAAAGCGACTCCGATAACGTTGTCTGCAGTGACCTCGCGCATACATTGCTCTACTACTCCTAATGCTATTATAATAAAAACGTTCCTTGTTTTTTTTATTGTGGCAGAAAATATCTATTAGATTAACATTAAATAACTACATTATTTATTTGATACAATCAAATATCTTTTCAACCAAAAAGTCAACATAATAAAGTCTCAGCGTAACAGCCAGGGCTAGCTAAATGTACACAATATTAAAAAAAGATAAATAACCATAAAACTGTTTTAAATTCATCAATTACTTTAAAATTGAGTTGTTTGATTGTAAAAGACAAGAATTTACACTGTTTAAAATTGCAATATGCTACAAAGATCCGACATTTCAGTCGTGGATGTCAATATGATTGATAAATAATTTTAAACAGGTTTTTTCTGTCGAGGGGATAACGAAAGATATCTAAATATTTAGTTTCTTACGAAATTGAAGAACTTAAAGAATTGTATTTAAAAACCAGAATCCAAGAAAAACTAGGGTAAAAGTAATATACTAGCTACGGGAGCATTCGACGTTGATAATAAACCATTTATTTACAATAAACGAATTTTTGGAATTTTCCAATTTTTTAAGATACTGTACAGTGTACATGATCCCAGCCCATTTTGAAATATCTCCTTTTATAAAAGCTAAAGTTGAAACACTTTATAAGTAAATGTCCACCCATTTATCTAGCTAGGTTATCATTATCTGTTTTCCTTATTTCAGTGAAGTTTAATATAACGAAATTTCCTTTATTATTACTAATATTTTATTCCATAGATAATGATAGCACGGCATTGGTATGGTTCTTAGAAATTTCATAATTTTATTACCTTGCGCCTATTTAACATCTCTACTGTACTAATTAATATGATTTATCTAATCCATCCATCCGTCCATCTTATCCTTCGTATCTATAATTTAATTTAATTACATTTGTAATTTATTTAATGATATTTTACTTTCCACAATAATCATTTATTACTAATAAATAACAGTCTCAAGAAGATTTACTCAAATTATTTACTTTACATAATCGTATTCATATTTATAAAGTAACTTCGTACCGCCTAACAGTCAATGAATGTCGTATTACAGATTAACAACCAATATATATGTCAATCCTTTTTCATTACTGACATTATTATATATTTTTAAAATCTAAAATACGCCATTATCAGAATATTGCGGATATATCTTGTCGATTCGAAACCTATAATTAAAAACGCTATTTAATAGTAGTTATTTTAATAGTTATTCTGCTATTCAGGACTTCGCCGTTCTCGAGTCATAAATGTTCGAACAAACCCGACGTTTTATGTATATAGAGAATCGCCGGTCACTCATACTTATTACAAAATATTTAGATTGTAAATATCAGTTAAACGAGCCAGAGGTTTGTGCTTCAGAGTTCAGATAAGCAAGGGCGATAACTTTGCAGATACCATATCAAAAATAAACAGCGGTTACCCTAAACGTTATCTCGGCAAGCTTTGGTGCTGCTTATATATAGAATATTTTATTTCTAAAATAGATTCTTTTTTATACAATTACATGGAATTTTAAATTACGCCATTTGTAAGAAATTAATAAAACTTACGAATAATTACAGCTTTACACTATATTAAGTGTTATTTATTTAAAGAGATAAGATTTGTACAAACGTAATTAATTTCGAAGAAAAAAGAAATACTTTTTCAATCTGTAACATTACTTATCGGCCATGGCCAATTTACCACACGAATATGGTGTGTCTTTAAACAGTATAAAGCAAGTAGAACTATAAAACCATACATGATGGTAACTATAAAAGGAACACCTATAAAAGCCAAGAAAGTTTTCAAAGTATAGACTAGAGACGGTTGAGTCATAAATTGATAATGTTAACTTTTCAAGTTTAAGCTAAAAAAATTTCTCATTTTTCTTCTAAAGAACAGAAAACTAATATTCGAGATGAGCTAATATTACTAAGAAACTTTCACATAATACCTGAGATGCTTATCAAGGTTAGAGGTAGTAGACATTACCCGCGCATGAGAATAATAAATAACGGAATTATTTCTTACTTTTTAGTGCATTTTTAGTCGGTTTTTTTAAACGTAGCTTTTTTTATTTTTTACTTTTTAGTGTCAGTAATAGGTTGTTATGTAATAATAATTCAATAGTAATTTAATTTTAAGTAGCTATGGGTACGCCTACGAAAGGTCCTGCGCGCCTTAAACTATATAGACCCCAAGAAACAGAAACGGAAAGAATGTTCATAAAATGAAAACTACTGGGCCTAACTATCAAATTTTTATGGGCCGAATTGGCAACTATTCTACATCTATCTAAAGAAGAATCACGTAAATCGGTTCATAAATCTCAGCGTAATCGGTGTACATAAATTTTAAAAAACATACCAATCGAATTGAGAACCTCCTCCTTTTTGAAGTCGGCCATACATAATATATCATAGTGATTTTTTTTCTTTGCTTTTATTCCAAAAAAGTTTAATTACTGCACTAGGATGTAAGTATAGTTTTATAGACGCCCAATTTTAGTCCATTATGTTAGTGTACAACGCGTCAATTTATAAAATCTAGTTGCAACATACTGAATTATTTATTAGATATTTATTTATTTCTGTACCACAAACTTATAAGCAATTGTTACAATCTTAAATGTACGATAGGATAACTTATCTCTATAAGAGATCTCTTCCAATAACTTTTTTTTGTGTGAGAGGTAGATGTTACTATACGAGGAGTAGGTACAATAAAATAGAAATAAAAAACAATATCAATAATAATAAGGATAAGATACAAAAATTATACACAAAAAATACATAAATATATATACCGATACTATATCTATAGCAATAGGTATAAATATAATGTTGACATATGGATCACAGGATAGATAGATAGTTACAAGTTTGGAGAAAGTTCTAAATACTATTATCGTATTTTATGACTTATAGAATAAATCTATATAATAGAAAATCGTGTTTGTTGAACAATATTTATGATATTTGTATTCGCGTGGGGTACTAACTGCTCTATCACTATCGCGTAAGGTCAGAACTATAAGGAAGGGCAAAATATAGAAAATAATTAATGTTATTAATACTACAAGATGGTTCTTGGAAGTATTAAATAAAATTAATAAGTACTAGATAATATTCAATAACATACGTCAAACGTAGAAAGCTCGTGCGTTTTATAAATGACTGGAAAATCAATTATTGATTAAATAAAGACAAAGTCGATATCAAAATATGTCTGAAGAGATTATATACATAATATAAACAAAAATAACGACATAGCAACTATCATTACTGACCTCGCCTACTAACGTCCGGACAGTGTTGACATTGCTTTTATATAACGTCTTGAACGCGCAAATTAATCACTCAGCAAATGTCGCAAACGTAATCAAATAAAGAATGTAGTGTAAGTACTTTTTCCTTCATTGAGATTTGTAAAAAAAAAATAAAAATATTAAATCTATTTTGCTTTATGCTCGTATCGCTAAAGTAATTCGCGTTGGTTTGAAAAATATAACAGCTCTATAAAACTGATTTATTTTATCCAATTTTATTATTAGATAATTTTTTGCAAAATTTCATTTAAATTAAAATATTTCTTATCTATACATTTAATATATAAAGATAAAGTGTTTGTTTGTTTAAACGCGGGAAATCTCAGGAACTGCTGGTCCGATTTGAAAAATTCTGTCAGTGTTAGATAGCCCATTTATCGAGGAAGGCTGTAGGCTATATATTATCACACTAAGACCAATAGGAGCGGAGCTACACGAGGACGTAGTCGCGTGAGTGGGCACATAAATATGTGCTACAGCACATATAGTTTTAGTGTTTTTAGTTCTAGTGTTTAAGCTTATAAGCTTCAGAAAAGCACTGTTCGAAATATATTTATTATTAATAAGTGAACTTTTTATTGTGGGCTAGGAACTTTCTATGAAATCCTTTTCTACATGAGATTTTTAGTAAAAAAAATTAAAGCTATAACAGACAACTGAAGTACTTGTAAGCATGGTTAGCAAAGTATAAAAATACAAAGCAACTTTAACTAAATTCTTATGAACTTACTTACTCCTTAAGTAATTCTTATTAGATATAATCAGAACATATTATGATTTACTATATTTAAGTATACGTACCATTAAAATCTTGACTAAAACCAATAAAATCAGATTCCGATCTCGATTTAAATGTCAACAATTTATCTGGTAGCGACATTGTCCCGACCTTGCTTTTTTTAATTTATAGTTTTCGTTTTTTATTCAAAATTAACTATAGGTTTTCAAGAAAAAAATATATTCTCTTTTTTATATTTAAATTATTGCAGAATCCTTATGGCGCCATTTACTTCAGATAGCGTTTGAACTCTTTGAACTTAGTTATAAACATCTCGATATCGAACTCACGGAGTTCAATGTAGTTAAATATTATTATCTGAATATTACTTAGGCTTTATTGAATAGTTTTTTATTTAAACTTACAACTGTTGAAAAAGAATCATACAAATATTAGAAAATAAAATGAAAATCATAGACAGGTTTTACAGTCACTAGTTCTCACATAATATTTTATTTCAATTGATAAAACAAATATCCTAAGAACTTCTACAAGAATAATTCACACAAACACCCTCCTAGAGCGACAGAAAATTATTAACTGTGCTGATTATGCGAATAATATTGTTTATATTATTTACATTGCAAAATATTATGTAATCAAACTAATATTAGAATCAGAATGTCTGTTAGTGTATCTATTATATTGGTGAGTAAAGAAAAGTTGATGTGTTGATGAAAAATACTAGTATCATTTAATCTTTTTTAGAAACGCCTTCTGCTAAGTAAAGAATATATGTTAAGACGGAAAAACAAATATTAATTTTTAAAATTAATGTTCTCACTTACCTTAAAATTAATCTAAGAATTAATACTTAAGTTCAAGTTATTTCTATAAATATCAAAAATAAAATATGATAAAATTCCTAAATTATGAATGTTGAATGGCGGGCGTTACTAGTGTTATGTAAATTTTCAAGTTCTATGTCATTCAGCGACTTGTAGAACAACTTCAAGTTTTATAAATTAGGTATTTGCCGCGTATTGTAATAAATATACGGACTCAGGCCCTTATGACGTTGATGATGGAGTTATCATCAATCTACCTCTTCATTATCGGACCCTCGAAACCTACTGCAAGTATTCGTATACTGGATTTATCCAAACGAATCCAATGATCTCAAATCCTCTCCAAGATATCAAAGTATAGTATAGTCAACCAAAGTAATTTTATAAAATACGATTATAATTATTTAATAATTGTTTCCAAAACATCCAATAGCAATCTCCTCAATATATTACTGACGCATATGAAACATATTTTATTAAAATGCCATCTATTTTATAAAATAAATAAATGCACTTAACAAAGAGCATTATTTACCATGAATTTTTTTATTTTACTGCACATTTATGCACCATAACGATATACGTACATCATTTAAAAATCTTTGATTTTATTCCTAAAATTATCTTTTCTTTGTAGTCGATGAGAAGCGTTGAAGTTTTAACAATGTAAGAAAAATGGTTTTTAATATTGAAAGCATAAATCATAAATAATTTAGACTACTCTACATAGTACAAATTATAAACACGTGACATTATTTATTTGGATTGTGTTTAAATCTTGAACCAATTTCAAATTCATTTAATACAGACTGGTCTCATACTATATAGTAGTAACACTAGTCGACCCGCCCCGCTGCTGAACGTAGGCCTCCCCCAGAGATTTCCAGTACGACCAATCACCAGCGACCTGCATCCAGCGGCTCCCTTACCTTGACCGAGTCGTCTGTCCATCTTATGGAAGGCCTCCCAACGTTTCGACTTCTTGTCCGTGGTCTCCGCTCGAGAACCTTTCTGCCCCAACTGCCGGATTACAACCCATGCAAGCCTTTTTATTCGTGATAACGTAGCCTATGTATTTTCGCAAACTCTAGTCTATCTTTATACCAAATTTCAATAAAATCGCTTCAGTGGTTTAACCGTGAAAAAGTAACAGACAGAATGGATTAGAATATTCATTGTTCTTTAAATATAACAAATATACTATTATTGAACACAATTACGTATGCGACAAAAGAGTAGGAAAATTAATTTGTTTGTTGATTTTCTCCATACTTTTTCAATGACATTGCTTTGTTACTGTATTTTTTATTATGCGTAACAAATTACACAAATTACTAATTTTGTTTGTTTAAGACTTAAGTTAGTATCTATACTATAATCCTGTTTCTTTTTTATTATTATGTAAATTAGATTTATTAAACACAGACTTTACACAATAAGACTTACAGTTTAAAAGGATTATTCGTCATGTTTGAGTCTATAAACAAACTATAATAATAATAATTCATTAATTATAATAGGTACAGAAAAAATTAAGTATGTATACAGACACTTAATTATTTGAAATAGAAATTCATAGGTAAAATTATGATATCTATTCTAATTCAAAAAGTTTTATATATTATAATAATTCCCAAGTAATGTTTGGAGATAGTAACATAAAAATTGAGTAATTACTACATTTCTTGCACAAGTATAGACTGATATCCTTTGCTTTATTTAAAAATAGCTCAGATTTGCAAGGAATGCGGTCGAAGCGACTTTCCATGCGCTCTCTATACGAAAGCTTACGTAGATATTATAATTATAAGCATTTAAGTAAACAGTTAAGTGCGACGACGAGACTTATAATTTACAAGTTTTTAAGGTAGTCTCGTAATTAATAACAATTAAGGTTGCTACTTTAAAAGACTTAACATATTTAAAAAATAATCAGTAGAGAGCTAAATAGAATTCTTAAACTTGGAGAGAACGAAAAACAACTTAAAGAAAAATCGTGATTAATGTACCAATGACAAAGATTTATATTGTAAGACAATAATAGTTTTAAAGCGTAAATTCGTACTTGTTAATCCCTTCAACGTTTGAATATATAATTTGTATATTATTAGCAATTCTACCTGTAGCAAGTTCTCGAAGTATATGCTTAAATTTCCGTCCTTTACTTACACGTGTTCCAAGCTATTCAATCGCCTTGATATTGAAAGAAGAGGAACAAATATCTTATTCTAATTATTATACTATTAAGTATATCACGCTTTAAAGTTAAGTTTGGTGTAGAGAACATTCAAATCGTTGTTTTGTCTGATAATTCTAAATAAAACATCGATAATAAATCTATAAAAGCTGTATTAATTACTAGTCGACCCTCGCGAGTTTGTTCACGTGTAACTCCGCTCCTATTGGTCGTAGCGTAATGATATATACTCTAAAGTCTTCCTCAATAAATGGGCTATCTAACACTGAAAGAATTTTTCAAACCGGACGAGTAGTTTCTGAGATTAGCACGTTCAAACAATCAAACTCTTCAGATTTATATATCTTCTTATATTTAAAATTCTCGTGTCACAATGTTAGTTACCATACACCTCCTAAACGGATCTACCGATTTATATGAATTGATTGATATTTTATATGCATACTCAGTAGGTCTGAGAATAGGCTACTATCTATTTTTAAGCCCCCTAAGTGATAAGGGTGGCCCACCCCAAAGAATCATGGTAAGTTTCATACATTGATTTGTACGGAAAATTTTGAGCGATTAATTATTTCCATTGCTTTGATTGCACTCTAGGGATCCTGGTAATATGAATAATATATTTTTATCAGATGGCAAACATAAAATATTCTTAGGTAAAAATAATGGACTTCTGACATTTTCTCTTGCCATATTTAGTATTTAAAAAAATAAAAACGTCAACTGTCAAAGTGACACTTGCATCTGTCAATAAGTCAATACTCAAACTGTTAATTGACAAGTTTTATTTATCATCTTTGAGTTTTATATCTTTGATTTTGTAAAAAATAAATAATAAGGACATAAAAGCTTTACGAAATATAAGTAAATGTAAGACAAATATTAATAATAAAATAAAATTATCGAACACCAATATAAATTATCGTATTAATCCATTTATTATCGTAAAATTAAGCTCTGACAGATTAGTAAAACACATATAATGACAAATGACATTTACAGCAATCTGTTTCGTTCAGAAATAGTCAATAGTTTTAAAATTTTCACTTTTATTGATTCCCATGTCCTAAAAATATTCTGAATGTTTGAACCTATTATTTAGGCCTCCAAAAGCTGTTCTTAAGTTATTTCAATTTCTCATATTTTTTAGTACAAATTCTGCCATGATATATAAAGAATATAGCAAAACAACGTTTGCCGGGTCAGCTAGTTAGTATATATAATATAGATGTTTGTTAATTTTATATTAAGTAATATGTGTTTATACTCATTTCAGTAAAAAATAATTCTTGAAGAGAATAAATACGAAACAGAATAAAATTCCAAACAGTTTAAAACAAAATATTGTTCGTGTGTCTGTGGGAGTATAATAAACTTTCTGACTATTATATGAATGATCCATTCACACGGCTAAGATGTTGGCGCCAAAACTGAACCCTTGGAATCAAAGGAGGCGCCGAAAACTTTTTAATCTCATGCTGGGCAAAGGGTCGTCACTTCGGAGAAAAAGTAAACATTGTTTTTTTTTGTCACTTTGAAATATGTGAGAAATACAACGACATAATGGTGTAATTTTAAGGTAATAATTCAATGACAGTTACAAACAAATAATATTCGTTCCTGATTAAAAATATATATGAAATTAATATCAAAAATATCTATATTTAATTTGATAATAATAATAAATTGTTTAAATAATTAAAAAAAATTGTGTCGATAAAAAACACTCGAAATATTACTTGTCTATTTTGAGCTAATGAAAATAAATTACAGAACTTAATTTAAGGTATTAAGGCATTTGTTTAGTGGATAGTAATGTGTGTTAGTCTTTTGCTCTCTCCGATTAATTTTATCATCTTGCCCATCACAACATGGACATCAGTTAAATTATTTTAAAACATAAGCTCCGGTTAGAGGAACATGCATATAAATAACACAGAATATTATTATTTATTACATAATAATAAATATATATATATACAACGTTCATTGCTATAATAAGGAAAACTAAACCTAACACAAAATCGTGCCTGCAAAACTGTATTTGTCCTTAATTAGTATTTGGTGTACAAGGAAAATGTTTGTCTGAAATTGTACTGTGTAATTTATTATTTTTACTACATCTTATTTTAGATGTGTAATTCTAGGTTGCTAGAATACACGTGTCAAAATTTAACCAGTCATTGACTCGTGGTCATACTAAGCTTAGTTCTAATTCGAGTCTTTATTAACACCGTTAAATACATTACAATATTATGGGTGCAACAAATATCAAAATGCTTATATAAACAAACCACCTAAGTGACAACGATAACAAATCATGAGAGATGAGTTTTTATTTACTTACAAGCTGACCCGACGAACTTCGTACCGCCAACAGTCAATGAATGTCGTGTTACAGATTAGCTGAACTTTAGACAACAACAACTTTAGACAATTTCAATCCTTTTTCATAACTGACAATTTTCTAATATTGTGGATAGTCGATTCGAAACTTTTAATTAAATAGGTTCTGTTTATTTGTGTTTACCGTATTGACGGGATGAACAATAAATGTTTGACAGTTACGAAGATCATTAACATTTTGTATGGGAAACTTTATTTTATTTTTTCGTAAATTTTCTATTGTTTTTTTCATAAAAATCAGACCAGCCGTTCTTGAGTTATAAGTGTTAGAACAAACCCGACTTTGTTTATTAAACTTTAATTTTTATTTTATTTTTACTTAACACATTGCTGTTTTTCACTTATATAACAAAAACAAACATATTTTTACATTTGGCTTATATAAAAACCACAACAATTAATAACAAATACTTATTATGCAATGGAGGGTGATGAAATACAGTTTGTTTCGTGTTATCAATAGGGAAAATATAACGAATACTATTTATATATGCCTCAGAAATTAATGTGTCAAATATCCTTGTTCATTTATTAAAAATCAGTTTATTTTTTGTAAATGTAGTATAAACCATATTTAGTATCAACTTATAATATTTTACGTAGAAATTAACAACTTGAATTAATAGTATTGTAACTCTAGTCTTCGATATTTAAGTGAGAGCTAATAACTAAGTAATTATAAACAAATTAATAAACGTATAATATAAAGCCGAGCTAATTTTTATCACGCTTGCCATTCGTCTCAAAAAATGAAAGGTTGTATATAGACAGTACGTAACAGTAGCATGTTTAGTCAACTCTCTGGGAACTAGTTTTTTGCCTCAAGGCTCAAGTGTTCAACAGATGGTCTTATGATCAAGCTACAATTCAATCGATATAGGTATGCTTTTAATACGGTTTATTATGTTTTGAAATAATCTCAATTAAAACCTCAAGTGTGTGAGAGCCAATAATTTAGCTACATGATTTAAAAATATTTGAATTATGCTAACGAAACTTTGTCAATTCTAAACTTGTTTATATTTAAAGAATTTCTAGATTTTACTCAGACCACTTAGATTAGAAAAAGCCATTAAGTTGTCATAAGTTTCTACAATCTCTATTAATTAATAGATTTAAAGTTAACTTAAAAAAAATCACAATCAACGATAAAAACGATGTCGACCTTTCAAATTTAATATACTAACTGATAAGAAATAGTTCAGTAATTTTATTAACAAATCTGCATAGTATATGAATCAGTCGTCATAAGGTCAAATAAATCAACTTGAATAGTATTTCACTACTTGACTGACATTATTTTTGCGCCCACTATATATAATCTTACCGTGAAATTTTGTTAAGTTTTAAACTTGATTACAATTAAGGGCTATACACAATCATTATTTTCACTTCGTAATAAAAAGTGGTATTTAAACAAAACCATACATACACAGCCATGTTAAATGAGCGTGATAAACGTTTTAATTGCTCTACAAACTGGCTCTACCAAACCAATAATATTAATGCAAAACAATATAACTTATTAATGTATAAAACTTATTAACAATTCAAAATAAAATTTTAATTACAATTTCAAAACTCGTGTTAATTATTGGAAGTAACTTTCGACTCGCCTTGGTTCATCAGTTTAAAATATTTGGTTTTGGTAATGCTAACTCTTTGTATGCAACGGATAAAAAGTAATGAATTCGTAACATTTTTTTAATGTTATCTTAACACTGTAATCGTTAACCCGCATTGCCTCACTCCGCAACATGTAAATGTAACGCTTACGTGCATTCTGTAAATTAATAAATATTTTGAAATACGAGATAGAAATTTAGATTATAGGTGTGAACGTCTCGTGCCCCAAAAATAGTTGCGTCTGCGCATCCCGTGCCTAGTCGTGTTTAAAAATAAACATGTGAATATGCCTTCAGATGTCACTCACCCGCAATGCACTGAAAGAAAGCACGTATTTGGTGCCAAATCCGCCAATCTGAACCTTCACTATATTTCCAAATTCCGTATGCTCCGTACTACCGGCGTATTAGCATACACGCGAACGCGTCAGTTTCACTCCCGCGCTTTTCGACAAATTTTTAACACAAAAAGGTATTGTACATACAACCGATAGAATTACAAACACTTTTTACACTATACGCTATTTATTGAAAGTTTATTTATTGCCGTCATGAGTTTATTCGAAAGTGGTAGCGCGTGTCTCCGTCGCCGGTTAAGATTGTACTGAACGGCGCCGGCGTCCGTCGACCATGTTTAAAGCACGCTGTAGTTAGTTAGATAAAAAATACTTCTGTTTCCATTTCAATGTATTGTTTACGTAGGGGGTCAAGCTCTATGACGGCTTTGATAGTGCTTGATACCTTACGTAATCCTTACTAATGTAAAAGGTAATCAGTAAGTTTAAGTTTACAATCGATTATGGTGCTTTATTAACACTTGCCGTATAAGTGTGAAGCAAAAACTTAGCATAAATGTATTTGTATCTAAGTCCGTTTATTTGTAGTTACATAATTTTTAATATCAATACTTTATAAACAGCTACGAATGGACCCTAAAAATGTTGCTCCTACCAAAGATGAGATGTTTTGGAAAATGTCTATTACTGAATCTTGCTGAAAATTTGAAAATTCATTGTGTTTTTTTTTTTCAGACAGAGACAGACACAATTTAGAAGTCGAAAAAAAACTTTGGAGCTATTGGTCTGATTTTGAGTCCGTAACCATTTTAAAAAAACCAACGTTATTAGAAGTTACGATTAAAAAATTAGCTTAGTTCGAGTTTAAAAACAACTTGTCAGATACAGTAGAGCTCTACTTAAATTGAAGTTTCAACTTAATTCTTGTTTGCATTTCTATTCAGTACAAAAAGTCAATCGCAATCATGTCACATAAAATGAAACTTGTTTGTCTGCATTTTTTACCCTCTAGCTCAATTTGCACTTGACTGATTTTATATTGCGACCTTCAAACACAACATCGTTTTATAATAATTAAAAAAAAATTAGAGCTGAAGCCGTTCTAGTTTATCTAGAGCGGCTTTCTACTCCATAAGTTCAGTTTCCGCCAAATCTAAGATTTTTATTCCGCCATCTTGGACAGTTCATTACATTGTACTTAGAATGAAGTAATTTAACATATATGCAAATATCATCTCAGTCGGTCGAAGAATCCTGCTTTGAAATTTAGTTGCAAGTTAATTACTAAAATAAAAGCTTAATTGTTATTATGAAAAAAATACAAGTTTTTGACTAAATGAGAATCCTGAATTAACTTGTTATTTTTAATAAATTATAGTATAAGTTTTGAATGTTAATCCTTTATGAAACGAGTTTATTTGACATTTTTATACTCTTGTATTTAGAGCATCAACTAATCATTTCAAGTGACAGCTGCTGCGAGTTAATGACCAATGGTTACCTACTGACTCTGTTATAATCATTAATATTTTTTCTATTTGTCGATGTATAAACATGCTAGAACACAAGATATATAGAGTGTAGACTCTATAAGACTCAAGGGATTCATTACTAGTTTTTTTGAGTAACTCTATAAATAGAGATTATAAAATAAATAAGTAACAATTCAATTAAATTTTTCAAACTCATTTTGAGTTACAAATGAAATAAATAAAACTATAATGAGTAGAATTTAATTATGCATAAACGAATACTCAATAAATATTATGACTTTGTTATTATATTAATAAAATATTTTTATGATAAAGAGAAACGTTAATTGATAAATATGATTAACAATATTTTCCCGTTTTTTAATATTCATTTTTTATATAGCACGTAATTACCAAACAAACAATTAATTGGCAAATCCGTCTTATTAATTATATATTCAGTTTGCAGATCATTTAAATAAAGTGACAAACAATAATTGTTCTAGGAACTTTATATCCTTCAAAGTCGGAACTTAATATAAGATTTAGATTTCCTGATTGGTATTGCCTACCGACCATGTCTTTAGGCAAAATATATAATTTCCGTTTTAATTTTTTGTGCTGCGGGTTTTCGGCTGCGGGTATTGTGACGTGCTTAAATATATATTTATTTAATGTATCATTTACCTTTTCAATTTGTCAGCGAGTCGTTGCCAGAGGAAAAATAACGTCTTCTTGAAACTTTTGACAAGTGTAAAAGACAAACATTCTATACATTCATTCATTTCTATACTTTCTAGACTTTAAATAATGATTGAACTTGCCTTAAAACTTGTCTTAAAAAAATTCGTGAACTTGCATGAGACATTTCCTCCATATCAATGCGAAAGATGATTTGTTGGTTTGTCTTCTTTTTATCATATAATGAATAGAAGGAAATTATTGATTATATTTATATCCTGGAGAGAAGCCTAGTCTTCATGGTGTGGAAGATTTTTATCCTAGAATAAAAAACCAATTTTAGTATTTTGTATGTCGCTGAGAGAGTGAGAAAAACTGTTAGTGGAAATATAAAATATAAAAGAGTAAGTTTCTCAAACTTTCAATCACTCTGGACTTGGGAGGAAGTCGCGCGTAAGTACTAGTATATAATACTTACAATAGTGAACCAATATAATTAATCCATACACGTCAACACACTTTATAATTAACTTTAACCGATAGTATAATCAACGTTTTCGGCGCGTTATCGCTGCAACTAATACTTACCTATTTAATAACTGTGTCAGTGTTGACATATTTACTCTATCAAAAATGAGCAAACAATGTTATCATATCAAATAGAGACTAAGAATAATCCACGTGTACACTTGTTGAATTCAGGTAGAATTTTGTACGTAAAGAGTAAATCAAACTTAAGTGGTCTTCATAAACATACTATGAACAATGTCCGGGACTCGTCCAGATTTACAAAGTGTTTTTAAAGTAACTCAAAACAATCCAATAAATTCAGGCCATGATGACGGCAAAGGAGGAGTCGGAGAGAGAGAGAGAGAGAGAGCTACAAATTCTAATGCGATGCGCCGGGACAGAGGCGATCGAAGGCGTCAGGCTTACTTAGCATCATTGCAGCGGTAAGAGCAGTGACTATATGGACCATGGGTGCCAGACGGGGGTTTTTGCCACCCATGTAAAGAGGTCCAGTGGTGGAGAATTTAGTACCATATAGTCCCAATGAGAGGGTCCAGATGTGGACAACTGCTGACGAGGTTTCGGAGCAATCCAATATCCCCGGAGGTATAGAGGGTCGGGTCTCTTTCTGAAGTAGATCCCAACCCCGCATAACCTGATCTCTAATCCTGAGTCCCTGCCTGGGATGGTATCTGTTGAGCAGATTCCTGCATGGTTAAAAAAAGTCCATTAGATTAAATTTTAATTTAGCTTTCTTGTATGGAAAAATATATAATGGCAAGTATAAATATCATTATTAAATAAATGAAACATTACATTTATGTGCATAAAAATACTTTAAATTAATAAATCTTCTTTAAATTCTACACGCATAACTTTAGAACGAAGGTATAAAATCGCATAATTGCCTTTTTTTTGTTATTGTGTTAGTTATTGTATAAAAGATAAAGTGAGTGAGACAAAGAATAGTTAGAGTGGTGGTGGTGTCAATTGCAAATCATCAGTGACTTTCTACATATTATAGAACAGATATTTAACGGGTTTGCGAATGAATGATTGAACGATTTAAATACACCTCGGTAAAGCGAAGTTGGTAGACTAATTATTAATATAAATAAATGTTGAATTCATTGGGATTATGGGAATGCTTCAATCTAAGAGCGCTTTTGCATAATTTTAAAACCTCTATGACGTAAAACTTGTAATTATTCATTGAACATCACGTGTATTTTAACGAGAAGATATTTTCTAAGAATTCAATATATTTTTCCTTTGTCACGTGTCTAACAAAGTTGATGCTTAGAGGTTACGGGTATTAAGAAATTTTAATCTACTATATGATGTGACATCATACGACGATTACCTCTGTATGCACTACAGGAAATCACTATGGATAATCCCCCAGTATATTTAGTAAAATATGAATATAATGTGGAACAAGAAAATGTGCACAATGTTCTACAACGATAAAAAAAAATGTACTGTCGCAATTTCCCTCTCAAGAACCATTGTATAACTTTTGGTATTTTTTGAGGGAAATAAAATTTATTACATTATTACTTCCATGCACCATACCATAGGCAATAACTTATGTCTATATTATGTTATGTCTTAAAGAATCCTTATTTTAGTAACTTAATATCTAGTCGTTGTTTTAATTAAATCTAATTGAATAGGAGAAAAGCTAGTCATCTAATGGCCTTTGTCTCTTTTTATTTTATTACAAGGTAATATAAAAGTTCAGGATTTAATATACAATATAATTATTAACAAGGACTATAAACAGTCTTAGCAAACTAAGATTGGATGTCAAGAACTAGTTAATATTTTAAATAAATATTAACTCTTTTCATTTTTCCGTGTGGATTTTAGATTTAACTGAGCGTTGAGTTATTCTGAGAAGTGTTTTAATATATTATTTCCTTAATTATAAAATAAAATATTAAAGATTGTAACAAATTGAAAATAATTACTCATATCCTAATTTAGAGTGTTTAGTTTGTCTGAATAGTTTATTTTTTTATTGACCAAAACAGTTCTTATTTTAATACAGTGTGAATGATATACTATGCCTAAACTTAAACCGAAAAGGAGAGAGAGTTCCACAAAAAGTTTTTCATTTATGACTTGCTAAGTTAACAATAATTTTAAAGTATGAAATAAAGAAATTTACTAAAAATTTACTTTATATGCTGTTAAAAAAGTATATTTTTTAATTTAAGGAAATATCATATAAATGAAATTCTCGTGTCACAATGTTAGTTACCCTACTCCTCCGAAACGGCTCGACCGATTTTTATGAAATTTTATATGCATATTCAGTAGCTCTGAGAATCAGCTACTATCTATTTTTTATCCCCTTAGGGGATAGGGGTGACACACCCCAAATTTATTTGGCAAAACTCCGTTTGCCGGGTCAGCTAGTATTATGATCTCCATATTTATTATTGAAATTGGGTAACTCGAAGGTTGGTATTGTTGACTGTCGTAGCTGTGGATCTCTAATGTTTTTATTTAACATATTTACTTAAATTATCTATACTATTAATATAGATAATTTAGTTTTAGTTTGAATTGGTAACACTATATTTAAACAAACCGTTATTTATGAGTTTATGTTTTTCTCGTATATTTTTATGCACGACCGTCTTAAGTAACCTCACATATCTATATATGTTGTCAATTAACAACTTTCATTTTTTGTATTTGTCTTATAATTAATTAAATACTTAATAATTTGTTAATTATGTTATTTGTATGTTTTATATCGGTTACTCATTAAGAAACAAACTTTTATAAAAATACAAGGTACTTAAGATATTATGAAGGTACTTATAGTCAAATCATAAGCACATTTATTATATCCCTTTATGAGACATGTGATTAAACTTCGAGGCCAAGGATCGGTAACGGTACAGGCAACTTCCCCGTATAATTTATATGTAAATTTTAAAATTAAAATCTTGTATTAAGATTCGTGGTAAAGCAACACTAACGAATCAAAACCCTCGCGCCTCATTTTATTGTATCGCAATAATTTATGATATTGTTAATAAGTATTAACTCGATGTTAATACTTACGGGTGATGAACAAGAGCCGAATCAGAGATAATAATTCAGTATCATATATTTTTTTCAATAAGTATATGTACATATATATATGAAAAAATAAAACGTCTTCTATTTTATTGAAATTTATATATTGTGCCTCTTATATACGTACAAACTTACAAGTAAAGCTGATGCTGCTGATTTCACAGGCAAGCCAATAATAATCATTAATTCCATTTTTTTACAACAATAGAAATCCTGCTAATAGTCTATATAACAATGTAAATTTATCTTAATTCTACTGTTCTTCCATTTATCATCAGGCAGTTCTAGTCCCTACATCCGTTTGCCAAGTTTCAGCTTGATCGTATGTCGGAATGTGGATTAAATAAATAGTCTATTTAAGAGGTCCGCCATATTTGATTTTAGGAGAAGTCTTTATATTTCAAGTATTAAAAGAATTTCGTATAAATTGCGCATTAGAATAATCTCAGATCACAAACTTTTATAAATCAAAAAATAATTTGTTTGCCACGCGCAAGCACGGCTCAAGCGTGCGCCATATTGAATTTAGAAAAACATCACATAGCTAGCATTGTCCTTCAATCTATGTAAGTACGCAAAAACTCTCAATCGTTTGAGGATAACTGCTTCAAACTTCAGTTGCAATTATTACGACTAGTATATGAGAATATTTTTTTAATCATATTCATTTAATCATATAGACTAATGCGCTATCATCGAATTTGGATGTGTCACGCTTACCTAGAAGATACCTGTTACTCATTAACTTAAGGTATTTATTTACCATAAGTCCTTTAATTCAAAGGTTTTTCTGTATAAGAGCATGTCAAAAAGTCTCTATTTATGAATTCAGAAAACAAAACTTAATATATTCTACACTAGCTGCGTCCCGCGGTTTCTCACGTTATATTTTGGATAATTCACACTATATCATTATAAATTATAGCCTATGTTGTATTCTGATGTTATCGCTATATTATTATAAAGTTTCATCAAAATCCATTCAGTAGTTTTTGCGTGAAAGAGTAATACATCCATACCTCTTACAAACTTTCACGTTTATGATATTAGTAGGATAGTTTTCAGCCACTATTGCCTCGTTTCACACTTTATCAGCAAAGGTGAAAGCAATAATACGATAATTGCAGACATTCCCACATCGCACTATCGCAGTCGCACCGTCCTCATCCTCATCGTGCATGCAGTAAGGTCGCGCCTCGTGACTGTCTGTCATCAGTATTCTATGGGCATTATTACATAGCCATGGGATTTGCGAACTTTAACAACATATACAGTATATAATACGTTATATGTTTATAAAAATTTCTATTGTTGTATTTGTAAATCTACACTTATCCTCACTATTATATAAAGAGGAAAGATTTGATTGTATTTTTGTATGTTGGCTCGAAAACTACAGAACCGATTTTGAAAATTCTTTCAGCGATAGAAAGCTACATCCTTTCCGGGTAACATAATCATATTTGGTATTGACATAAACATTCTAATTAAAAAGATATGGCCATTTATGTGCGATAACGTGGCCATTTTGTGAAGTGAAGGTTTTCTCTGGAACTGATGATCCAGAATTTTTTTTAATAATATTATAAATATAGAAGTTTGTAGGTTTGGTATATAAGGTATAGAAATTTTTTATCCCGGAATAAAGTATAATTCTTCTGAGGAAGGCCATATTTTATTAAATTTATTATTGAATACAAATACGTGAGAGAAAAAATTTATTTCTAGATAGTGAAACGAGAACTTGAAGTCCTATTTAATATTTATGTTTAATTATTAAAAAATTCTTAAACCTGTTAACATATATAAAATAGAAATAAAAATAAAAAAGGTTTTTATAAGAATTTTTCAAAAATTAAGTCAACATTCGAATCATCTCAGGAATTTTTTACCGAAAAGTAAAATTATTTGGTTTTATATAAGTCATAGTTCTTAAATTTTATATCTATACTAATATATAAAGCTGAAGAGTTTGTTTCTTTGAACGCGCTAATCTCAGGAACTACTGGTCCGATGTGAAGAATTCTTTCAGTGTTAAATAGCCCATTTATCATGGAAGGCTATAGGCTATATATGATTACGCTAAAACCAATAGAAGCGGAGCATCACGCGGACGATGTCGCGCGGGTCGGCTAGTTATGTTATAATTATGTACATGATTGTGCTTTAAACGAGCTTCTAAGTTAGTTAGTACTAACGTTTTCAAGAAATTAGAACTTCAAAATGTTTTATATATCTTGTTGTAACAAATAAGTCTTCAAACATTAAAATAAAGCAATTTTATTAGATAATAATACAATTTTATATAACCTTGTTATTTTTGTGAGAAACAGACTTTACGTAATAAAAACACTTTGTTACGCTATCGCTACACAATTAAATTCAATTACGTAGATAACTTAAATATAGTATAATTGGTATATAAAATATTAAATAAATATAAAGTAAAGTAACATGAAATTTTCATAATTTTGGATATTTGGTAATCAAGGTTAAACATTTAAAAGTATGCATTAGCATCACACTAAGTGTATACAATAAGTATAATTACTTAAATACTTGGCCACTATTAATTTAGACCAAATTGTATTACTTAAAGCATTACAAATATTTATTTCCTTGGTATTATCATAAAAGAGGATAATCATAAAAAAAATTATTATGGAAATAATATTTTTTATATATCTATTGCGTGAAACATTCCTTAGATTTATATTAATAATTTATGTAAAATAATGTAAATGATATATTAAGAAATCTTCCCTTTTACTCAATTGGTTACAAAATAAGAACTTAAGAGAAAATGTACTTAGCCTTCTTCAGGTTATAATTTCCTTGGATTGTGTAGTCAAAAGTACTCGTATTTTATGTTACTTTACTATCTGACAAACACATCTGGTTTTTACTTGGTTACTTAATTTTAATATTTTTTATATTTTACCTTCAGTTGGAGTTATGATAAATAATCCTACTATTTCTATACAATACTATTTGTTTACACAAAAAACAATTATTAGTTAAAATAAGTGTTCGAACATAGGTCAAACTAACATAAAATATGATCATACTTAGTGAAATTTAATAAAAAGAAATTGGCAACATTGTTTATAACTTTGTGTTCGTGGGTAGTTCATTTTATTTTTACGCGTGTACGGTAGAGTATATAAGCTTTTAACTGAGATAGGGTACAGCAGGAAATTTCCTGCTCAAATATGGAGTAGCCCGACTGGGGCAGTACTCGACCTTACATAAGATCATAGCTAAATAACACTACTCTAAAGCAGTGTTGTGTTCCTGTTGGTGAGTAAGGTGAAGGTGAGAGCTCCTGGGGGGTATTGAGGATAGGGTCGGCAACGCGCTTGCGATGCTTCTGGTGCTGCAGACGTCTATAAGCTACGGTAATCGCTTACCATCAGGTGAGCCGTACGCTTGTTTGCCGACCTAGTTACATAAAAAAAAAGCTGATCATGACGGACTATCATGATGATCAGGTAAGTGGTATTTACCTACAGTGATTAAGTGGCAAGGTCGAGCAATGAAGGAGAGCCTTTACTGGTAGTAGAAGGGCCCTTTAATCCTGTTGCTGGGTCGCAAGCTTCAGGCGTTTCCCGGTCTCATACCTAATAATAATATTATGTAAGTATTTGAAAATAACATAAGAATTTTAATGATATCCTTGTATAAAATCTCTTCGTATTTGCGGAACTGGTTGGTTGCCACAAAAACAATGTCAAGGTACATTCGAATAAATTGGTATTCAAATATTTACTTCTGTTTCTTATTGTTTCCTTCCGAACAATGTAACCTTCGGGAATCAAGGTATTGATAATTGCTTATATGAACCGTAAATTATACTGGCTGGAAAGAATATGTCGGAAGTGTAAGTTAGCCTCAGGTTAGGTTGGGTTTATGTGAGTTTAACCTTTGGTTTAAACAGAGAACCGGGGCAGTAGAGGCGAGTGTCATAATTACATAAAAGAGCTCCTTAAGCCTACACCTTGGTCACAAGTCCAAGGCACTGCTTGGGTTCCCGTCAGAATAGTTCTTGTCAGAATAGTACGAGATCGTAACGATTTGTTATATCCTGACCGTATTACGCCCGTAGCTTTTGATATAGGCCATTCCTTTCAATTTGTTTCCGACAAATACGAGGGGAGGTCCAAAAGTTCGTGGAATGGAAGGGTTTGAAAGAAAATGAAACAACAAAACTATTTTTCCTTTTCAATATAATCACCCTGAAGTTGAATACATTTATTAGATCTTTGAATTAATTTTTCTAAACCGTCGTAAAAATATTTTTTATCTTTTGCCGCAAAATGAGCCAAAATTGCCCCCTTTACTTCATTGTCGTCGAAAAATTTCCTTCCCCTTAGGTCTTTTTTTAAATTAGGGAACAAATAAAAATCACTTGGGGCCAGATCTGGACTGTAGGGTGGGTGGACTAGCGATTCGAAGCCATGTGTGTGCAGAGCAGCCATTGCAACTCTGCTCTTGTGAACCGGTGCGTTGTCTTGCAAAAGCAACACACCTTTGGTCAGTTTTCCTTGACGTTTTTCCTTGATGGACTCCTTTAATTTTTCTAGAATCGTTGCGTAGTATTCTCCTGTTATGGTCCTTCCCTTTTCTTTATAATCAATCAGTAGTATCCCTTCACAATCCCAAAAAACAGTTGCCATCAACTTTCCAGCCGACTCCGACACTTTGAACTTCTTTGGCGGTGGTGTCCCCTTTTTGTGCCATTGCATGGACTCTTGTTAGGACTCAGGCTCAAAGTGATGAACCCATGTTTCATCTCCGGTAACAATTCGCTCCAAAATCTGTGCAGGCTCGTCTCCACACAACTCCAAAAATTGTTTTGAAGCATCGACGCGTTGCTGTTTCTGAAGCGGCGTGAGCATTCTCGGTAACCCATCTTGCACTGACTTTTGTCATACCGAGATGGTCATGTAGGATTCGCAAAATGGTGGTATCTGATACTCCAACTAATTCAGATATCTGTTTTTTCTTTCAACGGGTATCTTCCAGTACAATTTTTTCCACTTTTTCGATGATGTTTGATGTGGTGGCCTCAACTGGCCTTTCTGAGCGAAGGTCGTCTTCAATCGACTCCCGACCATGTTAAAAAAAGACCATGCCACTTGTAAGTCGCTGAGGTGAAATGCAAAAAAAAGGTAATTGTCGCTAAACCTCATTTCATAAAATCGGCTGCCGATCACTCAATTTTTAGAAAAATAACAGAAAAAATCGATTGTCGATTTTCTAGGGTAAAATATCGATTTAATGCTATATATAGATATAAAAGATCGATATTTTAGGCCTGAAAAATCGCCATTCCAATAAAGAAGTGGTAGAACTAAGGAAGAAGAGAGAAGAAGTGTGAATGTAATGGGTATATTTTGTATCGAGTGAGTAATACATTTCTCTTTACATTTTATTCTGGTTCTCGTACTAAAGCCTGTGACAGTATGTATTTACAGCGTATTGTTTATCTTGTATTGAAATTGAAATGTGATTTGAATCTGCCTCTTAGAACAGAATTCTGAGTTTCTAACCTGAAGTTTAATTTAAATACCCAAATTCTTGAAAGCGATTATTTTAAGTTTTTTTTTGTGATGACGCATTTTGAATTTGCCAACAAAGCATTAACATACTAACTCACTGGCGTTTTTGTCGCAATTTTCCTCGTGCGTGAAATATAATTCCCCTTACTGGTTATCGTAAGATAAGTCTAAATAGAAACAGAATAAACGGGTAATAAACTTAAATATTTTGCATACATTAAACATTTCATGTTATTAATGAATGTTTATTATGCAATCGTATAGACATTTATTTACAAACGTTACGTTGTATAAGATTACCGTGAACTTTATTTATTAAGGTTTCCGTCCTGAGCTCAATGCTTTAAAAGGACTTCAATTTATTTTTAAAATTATAATAGGTACCATAAATGTAAAAAAAAATATCCAAATTTGCTTCATTAACGTAGGTAGTTTTTTTTATTTATGTTATAACTAGCTGGAATAGTGTTCAACCGAATCCGATATAACAGTTTCGGATAGGAACGGAGTCAACAGTGAGGTAAAAACTTTTCACGGAAAAGAGTCAAAACTTATTTGTAAAATACAAAATACAAATACTTTCAAAATCTAATAACCGTAACCGAAACTATACGAACGGATAATCCGAAATAATTTCATATCCTTGTCCGTATGCGAATATAATATTATCCCTCTATCCGTATTCGTATCCAGATCATCCCTGCTTTTTTTGCATCCCCTATTCCCTATTATTATTTTACACTTTTGAGGGTAAAACTATAAACTTTGAATGTAATATTTATAAATTATAATTGTCATATTATTAAAAAATAGGTTTGGTAGTAATCCTAGGTTGGATTATGGGGCATAGTGGAATTGAAGGGAATGAATGAGTCTATTCCTAAGATATAGTCTCACTATCAAAACCATGGTTTTCACACTATCGAAGATTGACCAAGCGAATAGCTTCAATTGTCTGTCGTTTACGCCTAGGACATGCTTGTTCTCCGTACATTTAGCTAAAATGAGAGTGAGAGATCACTCTCTCTGTGAGTGTGGACGAAGGCACACCAGACCATATATTTTTTAATCGTTCTAAATATACCACCTCCTTATATGACTCCTTACGTAGTAATATCTCTCGACCCATTAACATTCAAATTATTCTTTCACTTAACAACCCCGCTTTATTTTTAGCCCTTATTAAATATATTATTTTAAATAATATGATATTGTAAGCTTTTATCACATTATAAATAATTTTATGTTGGAAGATGATATAGATTTATTGTGTCTGTGGCGTAAATTGTGATGTGTTAAATGTTGTCCTACAAGTGTTCACACTGGTGAAGAACTGTACGAAAATATTACACCGATCAATTTCCTCAAACTTGACAGAACTTTACGTCGTCATTGCGAAATACAAGCAGTATCAAGAGCCATAAGGAAAAATAAATAAGTTTCAAGCTTCTAGCTCTAAAACGACGATACTTCCATACAACTTTTCATCTGCCTTTTCAACTCCTTAAAACCCTTTTTTCGCATTAAAAAGTAGCCTATGTCCTTTCTCAGGCTCTAGACTATCTGTATACCAAATTTCATTCAAATCGGTTCAATAGTTTTGGCGTGAAAGCGCGACAGACAGAAAGACAGAGAGAGGCATTTATAATATTACGAGGGGCCTGCCCTCGCTTCGCTCCGGGTATTTAAAGCAATATTATAATTGATGTCCTTAGTTTTGTCTTTCTGTAATTGTGTAGTTTCATTATTTGAAAAAAAAAGAGAGAGAGAGTGAGAAAAAGTTATAAAAAGAAAAATAGTAGAAAGAAAAAGAAAAGAAAGGCGACCGATAATATAAGAGAGAGGATAGCAGAGAAAGAGAGCAGCAAAAATAAAATTGAGTAAATAAAGGAGAGAGAGAGATAATCGAAAGAAAGAAACCGGACAGAGACTGACCCTTCTGAACAGAGATAAAGATAAATATTAGAGAGAAAAAAGAGAGAGGATGAGAGAGAATGATAATATAAAAGAGGAAGAGAGACGGAAATACTATAGACTTCTCTCAGTTAAAGAATTTTAAAAAATGGGATTAGTAGCAACAAAACGGCCATGTTCTATTAATTAAAAAATGTATATGGCAACACTAAATCACCTTTGTCACTCACGAATAGCGTAGTTATCTATCAGTAAAAGAATTTTTATAATCGGATTAGTAACAAAAATGGCCATATTCTATTAATTAAAAAATGTATATGGCAACATTAAATTCCAGAGAAACCCTTTAATTTACAAAATGACCAGGTTATGGCATTTAAATGGCCATATCTTTTTAATTATAATATTTATGGCAACACCACATAGCCTATGTTACCCGGAAAGGATGTAGCTTTATATTGGTGAAAGAATTTTCAAAATCGGTTCAGTAGTTTTCGAGCCTATTCGCAACAAACAAACAATCAAATCTTTCCTCTTTATATAATAACTAGAGGCCTGCCCTCGCTTCGCTCTGGGTATTTAAAACAATATTATAATTGATGTCCTTAAATTGTCACTCTGTAATTGTGTAGTTTTTCATTATTTGAAAAAAGAGAGAGTGTAAGAAAAAGGTATAAAAAGAAAATAATAGAAACAAAAATAAAAGAAAAGCGACAGATGCTAAGAGAGGGAGGACAGAGCAAAAATAAAATTGAATAGGTAAAGGAGAGAGAGAAAGAGCGAGAGAGATAATCGAAAGAAAGAAAGTGAAAAGAGACTGATCATACTGAACAAATAAAAGTAAGAATTAAAGAGAGAGAAAAGAGGGAGAATTAGAGACAATGATAGTATTATAAGAGGAAGAGAGATGGAAATACTATAGACTTCTCTCAATGAAAGAATTTTTAAAATCGGATCAGTAGCAACAAAATGGCCATATTCTATTAATTAAAGAATGTATATGGCAACACTAAATCACTTTTGTCACTCACGAATAGTGTAGTTTTCTAACAGTGAAAGAATTTTTAAAATCGGATCAGTAGCAACAAAATGGCCATATTCTATTAATTAAAAAATGTATATGGCAACACTAAATCACTTTTGCCACTCACGAATAGTGTAGTTTTCTAACAGTGAAAGAATTTTTAAAATCGGATCAGTAGCAACAAAATGGCCATATTCTATTAATTAAAAAATGTATATGGCAACACTAAATCACTTTTGCCACTCACGAATAGTGTAGTTTTCTAACAGTGAAAGAATTTTTAAAATCGGATCAGTAGCAACAAAATGGCCATATTCTATTAATTAAAGAATGTATATGGCAACACTAAATCACTTTTGTCACTCACGAATAGTGTAGTTTTCTAACAGTGAAAGAATTTTTAAAATCGGATCAGTAGCAACAAAATAGCCATATTCTATTAATTAAAGAATGTATATGGCAACACTAAATCACTTTTGCCACTCACGAATAGTGTAGTTTTCTAACAGTGAAAGAATTTTTAAAATCGGATCAGTAGCAACAAAATGGCCATATTCTATTAATTAAAGAATGTATATGGCAACACTAAATCACTTTTGTCACTCACGAATAGTGTAGTTTTCTAACAGTGAAAGAATTTTTAAAATCGGATCAGTAGCAACAAAATAGCCATATTCTATTAATTAAAGAATGTATATGGCAACACTAAATCACTTTTGTCACTCACGAATAGTGTAGTTTTCTAACAGTGAAAGAATTTTTAAAATCGGATCAGTAGCAACAAAATGGCCATATTCTATCAATTAAAAAATGTATATGGCAACACTAAATCACTTTTGCCACTCACGAATAGTGTAGTTTTCTATCAGTGAAAGAATTTTTAAAATCGGATCAGTAGCAACTAAATGGCCATATTCTATTAATTAAAGAATGTATATGGCAACACTAAATCACTTTTGCCACTCACGAATAGTGTAGTTTTCTATCAGTGAAAGAATTTTTAAAATCGGATCAGTAGCAACTAAATGGCCATATTCTATTAATTAAAGAATGTATATGGCAACACTAAATCACTTTTGCCACTCACGAATAGTGTAGTTTTCTATCAGTGAAAAAATGTTTTAAATCGGATTTGTAGTTCCTGAGAAACTCTTCAATTTACAAAATGGCCACCTTATGGCACTTAAATGGCCATATCTTTTTAAATAGAGTATTTATGGCAACACCACATAGCCTATGTTACCCGGAAAGAATGTAGCTTCCTATCGGTGAAAGAATTTTTAAAATCGGTCCAGTACTTTTAGAGCCTATTCGCAACAAACAAACAAACATACAAAAATACAAACAATCAAATCTTTTCTCTTTATATAATAGTACTAGCTGGCTGCCCTCGCTTCGCTCCAGGTATTTAAAGCAATATTATAATTGATGTCCTTAAATTGTCACTATGTAATTGTGTAGTTTTTCATTATTTGAAAAAAGAGAGAGAGTGAGAAAAAGTTATAAAAAAAATAATAGAAAGGAAAAGCAACAGATAATAAAAAAGGGAGGACAGAGCAAAAATAATATTGAATAGGTAAAGGAGAGAAAGCGAAAGAGAGAAAAAGAGAGGGAGAGAGAGCGAAAGAGAGAAAAAGAGAGAGAGAGATAATCGAAAGAAAGAAAGTGAAAGTAGACTGATCATTCTGAACAGATAAAGATAAAAATTAAATAGAGAAAAAAGAGAGTGATAGTATTATAAGAGGATGAGAGACGGAAATACTCTAGACTTCTCTCAGTGAAAGAACTTTTAAAATCGGATTAGTAGCAACAAAATGGCCATATTCTATTAATTAAAGAATGTATATGGCAACACTAAATCACTTTTGTCACTCACGAATAGTGTAGTTTTCTCTCAGTGAAACAATTTTTAAAATCGAATTAGTAACAACAAATAGCCATAATCTATTAATTAAAATCTGTATATGGCAACACTAAATCACCTTTGTCACTCACGAATAGTGTCGTTTTCAAAGCCATATAATTAAAAAAAAAAAAAATAGTGTCGTTTTCTCTCAGTGAAACAATTTTTTAAATCGGATTAGTAACAACAAAACGGCCATATTCAGTTATTTAAAAAATGTATATGGCAACACTAAATCACCTTATTCACTGACGAAAAGTGTAGTTTTCTCTCAGTGGAACAATTTTTAAAATCGAATTAGTAACAACAAATAGCCATAATCTATTAATTAAAATGTGTATATGGCAACACTAAATCTTTTTTGTCACTCACGAATAGTGTAGTTTTTTATCACAAAATGACCATCTTATGGCACTTGAATGGCCATATCTTTTTAATTAGAGGATTTATGGCAACACCACATAGCCTATGTTACCCGAAAAGAATGTAGCTTCCTATCGGTGAAAGAATTTTTAAAATCGGTCCAGTACTTTTAGAGTCTATTCGCAACAAACAAACAAACATACAAACAATCAAATCTTTCCTCTTTATATAATAGTATAGATGTAGATTATAAGTAAATTAGTAAGGATATATTGAGTTCTTATAGTATACAGATATCCTAACAAAATATAATAAATATTACACATACGGAAAGATCATACGGAACGTTTGAAACTTAGGTTGGACCCACACTCTGCTGTTTTTTTTATAAAAATTAAGCTACATTCCAATGCAAATCAAGGTTAGATATTACTGAAGTTATATCCAATATTTAATATTAATATTGGTTTACAAAAATATTTGTGTATTACAATAAACACTACGTTTTTCTAATTCTCAAATTTGTTATTATAACTGAAAAAGATAAACAAACAGATAGACCTGTGAAACCTTCATCAGCATCATCTCTAAGAAATTAAGCTAATGTTAGTTACATTCCGAAATCCCTAAAAATATGTACGATTAAGAAAATAACGGTATATAATATTGTTGTTTGTAATATAAATTTTTTAATAAAGATGAATATGTCGTTTTATAGATATTTTCCGTTATATGTGATTTTCATTCTATCATAAAAAAATCAAGAATTCAAATTATAAGGAAATACTCTATATTTACATTGCGAAAAATACCCTAGAATGACAATTTTAAAATATATTGTAGATGTCTCAATAGCGTGCTATTTATCCTCCATTATTTATTAACAATAAACCTTTAATAAATATATTATTTCCTTTCTTAGAAGTAAGTAGGGTAAAACCAGTTTACAGTTTAATTTTACAAGACGGTTAATCTAATATATAAAATTCTCGTGTCGCAAACTTCACCGAATTTTTATACCCCTAAGTTAAAGTTCAAAATATATATTGCAAAACAACGTTTGCCGGGTCAACTAGTAATTATATAGATTTGGTTAAAGTGCTGACGAAACGATCCAGTCATAGGTTTAGTAGGTGTTACGTTTACTAACAAATAGGTTAAGATAATTATATTACTGACACTTTGGATCCGTGATGGTTGAAATTAATGATTTTATTATAAAATTTTCATTATCAAGCTTCTTACTAAACAGAATAAAAAATATATTACATGGACCTAAAGTGGTTAATTATTTAATAGGCAAGTTTATTCGTTAATTGTTAGAATACATGTGTTAGAATAACAACTATTTTCCCAAAGGGCTCTTCATCGTTTTTCACAAAGTAGAAAATGTGCATGCACTAATAGTTGACTAATAATATAAGTGGGACAATCCTTTTATACTTACTAATGTAATTAACAACTTTTTTCATTTAGATAATGTTGTACCTATAGATAAAAATAGAAAACCTAAACCTAGAGCTGTTATTTGCTAGTTCCAACTATTTGATACTAGATGGCACTAGTTTCTATTGAAAAGATTTAATCTCGTCAACCATTGCGAAAGGATAAGAAGCCCTATACTGGAATCCAATTAAATGAATATTTGCATTTTAAAACAAGTATACTGAAAACGTATTTTTTTTTCTCGAAAATATTCTACCTAAGGTTTATCAAATTTTGGTATTAGTTGATATTATTTATCTCAATTATTATTTTATGGAGACTTGCGGCAATATGAAAACTTTAATATAAAGGGTAACGTGTATTGCTTCGCTAAGGTTCCCACATAACAAAAAATAATTATCCAATTCGGTACAGCTGTTATATTTCGGCGAATCATTTTTATTTATTTAGATGGAATGTTCTACAAAAATGTAAACAATAGAACAAGGTACTTTGAAATATCTGAGCGGAAGTCAATTTAGTTCCAGATCGTTTATCACAATATTACTTATCTGTTATAGTTTTATCAATAACGGAAACAGTAAAAAATCAACGAATTGTTTCGTTCCAAATCTATTTTAACTTACGAGTAGTAAAACAATACAGTAGTCGTTTCACGACTTTATTTTTATGAAAATTCATGTTTGTTGTTCGGGTCAAATTTTGCAATTGAATTTTGAAATAATTAATTTCAACCATTTCAAAAATTTTTTGTTATTTTTTTGCACACCAATGAGTACGATTGTCATATGAGAGGATTTGCTGAGAAGAATCCTAAAATTTTATTTTAGTCCTATATGGCAGACAACAAAAGATGGTGGACTAATTGTTTTTAAGCATAATATGTAAATAATGAATCTGTGTATAAAATCCGAAATATGTTAAATTGTTTAATATGTTAACTGTTGTGGAAGTGAAAATGTTTTTAATTAACATATAGATGTAAAATGACAGACTAATTAAAAAAAATAGCCCAAGTGCCAGTGGGTCTCGCGCACTGAGGGTTCTGTATAATTAGAAATCGCAAAGATCAGTCAAACAGCCCGTACCATAATATATTAATATTATTATGTAAATTTACGATTTTCGGATTATTTTCTTTACATATGACAGAAACAAATTGTTTTTTTTACAAAACAACATTATTCTAGGTCAACGAGAAGTAGGTACCCAATTCATAATGATCCTTATGCGAGTATCAAAATATGCATAAACTATAGTTTAAGAGATTAATTTTTTAATAAAATGTAAGCTTATCTATTTAATTTTGACTTCAACTTGATTTCATTAAACATTCCCGAATATCTACAGACCTAAGATACCTACAGACATAAAAGATTATTTTATTCATTACTGGCCGACCCGCGCGACTTCGTTGAATGGGTCGTAGCGAGATGTTAAATAGCCTAAGTTATTCCTTGTTACATCAGCTATCTCTCAATGAAAGTCCCGTCAAAATCGGTCCAGCAGACTGTTGTTTTGGTAAATGTACCGTGTACACTCCCATATGCACTTAGTAAAAAGCGGTTATTTTAATATTACAAACAGACACTACAATTTTATTTATCTGTATGGATGTCACTAAAAATTTTCCAGTTTTAGAATTTTTTCCTATAATTGCGCTGTAAGATCAGCTGGAAAATTTTGATTATAGTGCAAGAATCAAAATAATGGTAATATAAGCTGTATATTTTGTTGAAAGTTGTTGAATAAGAATTTTGATTATATTCACAGCTCCAAGACACTTAAAACTTAAGTATTTCAACTTGACTCCTTCACTTAGGAGCGTTCACATAAGGATCTCTTTTTTCCTTTTAAGGTTAGTTACGGAACCCTTAAAGTGTCTAAAACAAATAAAATATCTAAAACAATCAAATTAATGAGCGGAGATCATTACATAATTGTTTAGTTCGTTAATAACTTTAAATACTAATTGGCAAATAATACTAATGTTTGTAAACGAGAACATCTCAAGAAATGTAAGTAATTATTTTAATTGAATCCGGCCTCTGGACTGATTGGACACCTTGACCGCTTTGCTCAGTCTAACGTTAAGCTTCCGATTGTATGGAACTAGATCTCTTATATTTATGACACAAATTGTATTTAAAAAATATAAATAACATAGATAAGCATGACAAGTATACAATTGCTGAAAGATCACTATATGAATAATTAGACTACATTATTTATATCAATTAATATCTATTTATTAAATCTATGTATGGTTAATGTATTGTATTATAACATAAGAATATATATTAGTTTATTATAACTATTATTTAGGTTGTTTATGTATTCGGTAGTATCTTATTAGTATTAGTATATCGTAACTACACCACCTACTTTATTTTAACCTTCGCTCCTTCCAAGACTGGGTTGTCTGGAAGAGATGGCTAATTACCCATAAGACCGCCCACTGTACTTCACATTAGTTTGTTTTGGTTTTAGCTTAATTTTACTGCATCCTTATCCTTTTGTGGTGTACAATAAAGTTATAAATAAATAAAATCATACAAAACTTCCTATAATTGTACTAACTAAACATCAATTTTAAAATAATTGTTTAGGATTCTATAGACATTATTTTTTTGAATATCTGTATACTACACATATCTCAGAGATTTAAATTTTTATTATATTTAAAATAAATATCTGAACTCAGCTCTAATAAAAAAATCACTCTTTTCAGCCCATCGCCACCCAATGCTGAGTGTAGGTCTCTTCCATTGCACTCCAATCCATGCGGTCTTGAGCCTTCCGCATCCAGTCCTTCCCTGTTATCTTAACCAGGTCACCGGTCCATCGCTTTGGTTGCCTACCCACGTTTCTGTGTTCAGTTCTCGGTCTCCACTCTAACACCTCTTTGCCCCATTTGGTGTCATTCTATGTGACCCTGCCCATTTCCACTTCCTAAGAGCTTTTTTCAATATCTATAAGTTTAAGTAATAAGTAAATAAACACAAGCAAATAAATGCATTTCGTATTAAGACTGTAGGAACTATATTGTGCAGTGACACTCAAACGACAATATTAACATGTAATCTAGATGGAAGCCGAGAAGTGCCAATGGCTTGAGATCCAGGAGCAGGTTGAAAGATTTCTTTTATAACCGTAAACTCTCACCTTCACCGCTCGACCTCGCTACCGAATATTAGTCTAGACTAATAATAATATAGTACATTACTCACGTGCTCCTCGATAACGAAGGCCTAGCACCACGTCATTAAACAACACTACACTAATCTAGTAGGGCTCAATCCTTACGTAACGAAAGATATATATTGTCTACACGAAATAAGATAAAATGCGCGAATACTAATTTATAAACGGTGTTGCTAACTTTTTTTTACTCGTTCACCTCGTTGGGAGATTTATTGGTTACTAGCTGACCCGAAAGACGTTGTCCTGTCTTAACTATGAATGTTGAATTTGAATTGACTGTCAAAAGCACACATTAGAAAAGTTAATATGGTCGTTAAGTTTTTTAAATTTTCTAATTTCCCGCGCAACTTTTTAAACTGTTTCTTCCATAAGAACCTTCTCCTGACAATAACAAACACAACAAAAAAAGAATTAGCGAAATCGGTTTAGTCGTTTAGGCGTGATGCCGTGACGAAGGGAAATAGGGATTAATTTTTATATATAAGATTACAAGAGAACAAAAATTTTTTTTAGACCGTGAAATTCGCGAACAAGCACAGAATACTTAATACAAAAATTTCAGACCAATAGAATAGCTCACCTAGAAAAGAAGCTAACAAAGAATTAGTCAATATTATTCTAACAAATAATTTAGATAACAAAAAAAGTAGTTGCATGAAAAAGCAATTTTATATTTTTAGTTATGAGAATTAGTCTGGTGCAAGTCTGTGAATTGTTACATCACTCACGTGAGCGTGCGGTGTTAGACAACTCACGTGTGTTATTCTTCATTGCTGTGAATGGTCACAACGTCATATGGTGATGCATACGAGACGTACAATGGAAGCTGTGACGTGGAGAATCTCGTTACGTAGTGGGTGCTGGGTACGCTGACTTGGCACCGTGTCACGTGTGTCGTGAGTTGATGCGGTCTATTTATATCCTGAGGAATGCATCTTCCGTTGGAACTCGTGGTATTTGTTGTTGTCATCCCAACTCTTTCTTAATTTCTAATACATAAACAAATTATATCTACTGCAAGATGTATACTGCAAGATGTTTATAAAATAAGCATTTTCAAATCAAGCTTTTCATATGATCCGCCATCTTGGGTCGTCCACCATAATGGTTTTAGCAGTCAGTACGTGTTAGTTTCATCTAAATCGGTTTACGATATCTAACTTCTTTAAAATTTAGTTGCAAAATTAATATTTAATCCGAACATATATTTCAAATGAAACAAAATTTTAATATTTGTTTTCTCTTTAGAAGCATATTGATTTTAGTCTTTAGAGATTGCAGTTCGTAGATTTTAAAATTTGCAACCCTACAGTTAGTCCATGTTTTAGTGATTTCCTACAACTGACAAACAAAATTGTATCTTAATAGTTATTCAAAAGAAAATTCTTTAAATAAAACGTAAAGACATTATGTTTAAAACACCTTTGTATCTTTTAATTCTTTAATTAAATGTACTAAAGAATCATGGCAGAATTTGTACTTAAAAATATGAGATATTGAAATAACTTTAGAACTGCTTTTTGAGGCCTAAATAATAGGTTCAAACATTCAGAATATTTTTAGGACATGGGAATCAATAAAAGTGTAAATCTTAAAACTATTGACTATTTCTGAACGAAACAGATTGCTATAAATGTCATTTGTCATAATATGTGTTTTACTAAACTGTCAGAGCTTAATTTTACGATAATAAATGGATTAATACGATAATTTATATTGCTGTACGATAATTTTATTTTATTATTAATATTTGTCTTACATTTACTTATATTTCGTAAAGCTTTTATGTCCTTATTATTTATTTTTTACAAAATCAAAGATATAAAACTCAAAGATGATAAATAAAACTTGTCAATTAACAGTTTGAGTATTGACTTATTGACAGATGCAAGTGTCACTTTGACAGTTGACGTTTTTATTTTTTTAAATACTCAATATGGCAATAGAAAACGTCAGAAGTCCATTATTTTTACTTTAGAATATTTTATGTTTGCCATCTGACAAAAATATATTATTCATATTATCAGGATCCCTTGAGTGCAATCTAAGCAATGGAAATAATTAATCGCTCTCAAAATTTTCCGTACAAATCAATGTATGAAACTTGCCATTATTCTTTGATAAATTAAAAACCGCAATGTTATCATAATTAATATATATAAATTTCAATGCTTATTTAATCACTCTAAAAATGAGTTTTTAAATAACAATAAATTCAATATTATACAAAGGTTAATTTAAAAATAAATACAAATTATGTTAATTCATTAAACTGTAATTGAAGGCTTTTTGTTCGATCGTTTCAGAGAAGAACAAAAACTAAAATTGATGTAATTTCGCGATAAAATTGCAACATTTTATATTCATTCAACATTTTTTGTGTTCAAGTCGATTAAAAATAATAAATTAGGAGAGGTTTTTCCATGAATTAGTAACGGTACTAAAACTAATTTTACAAAATTATTAATAGTTGGAATTTTTTTTCAAAGCAAACGAAAATTCGTGAATTATTACTACTTGATCATCTAAATTTATCACAAAAATTTAGCCTAATATTCGTAGTACACGTAAAGAGACACAAAGACCGGGTTACCGTCTAAAGATGGTAATCCGGACAGTTTGTGGAGCTTGTGACCCAGAAGCAGCTTTACAAGATCTTTTTGATTGGAAAAACATTCACCTTCATTTTATTTTAAAATAAGTAATTACCAGTGGTTATTTTTAAAATATTACAATAAGAACTACTCGATAACTAGTTATCAACAGTGCTGCTTTCTATAATTGTACTAGCTGACCCGGCAACCGATTTTTTTACATTTAAATGTAAAAAAATTGGAGTGGATCATTCTTATCACTTAGGGGTATAAAAAATAGATATTGACAGATTCTCAGACCTACCTGAAGTGCACACAAAATTTCATAAAAATCGGTCGAGCCGTTTCGGAGAAGTATGGTAACTAACATTGTGACACGAGAATTTTTTATATAAGTATAAGATATGGTGTTATAAAGAATTTTATTAAATACGTTTATGTACAGACATACTAGGTTTGATTGTATTATATGTAGGTTGAATTATTCTGTAATTTCTCGTTAATGTAACTTGAAGTGTATTTACAAGTCTAACGAGATAATAAGCGATAAACACATTACTTTCCGGACGACTTCGCTTTAAACCAGAAGTTACGGCAATGTCGTTTTAAAACCTGATAAGTATTAATTTACTATTTCTGTGTCTGTGTCTGTGTGGTAAACATAAATAGATATGTATTTATTTGTAAGCAGCTTTACAAGCAAATTGAAATAATTACATTTGACGATCATAGAGTACTGCCATTTTCCTCATAATTTATTCGATTAAAATACTCATAAAGAACAAAACTCTGCAAAGAAGTGTTTGTTTGTTTGTTTACTTGAACGCGCTAATCTCATGAACTACTGGTCCAATTTGAAAAATTATTTCATTGTTAGATAGCCCATTTATCGAGGAAGGCTATAGGATATATATCATCACGCTAAGACCAATTGGAACAGATGATCACGGGCACGAAGTTGCAAGGGTCGGCTAGTTTTCCTATAAAAGACTTAATATTTGTCATGACTAGTAATCTATATAAAAAGGATCAAAAATTACTAAATCGAATTTGATTCCCTTTCCGGGTAACATAAGCTATGTGGTGTTGCCATAGCCGCTCGTATTTTACATATTTAGGGTTGTATAAAGTCCCATAGTACTCATTTTTTACATGATAGTTACTCATTACTGCAAAACAATTTTTTTCAAAAATTATAAAAGTATCTAAATAAAAGCTTTTAGCAATAACTGATGATTGGTTAGTAATCGATCATCTTACCATTTATCATTAGGAACTATCTCGGTCCCTAACTCCTCAACTCTATCTCAACACAATCGTGGACTGGGAATATGCTGTAAAATTCTTATCTTTCGCTCACAATATTGTCGGATAAATAAAACGGCACAATAATCTCAACGCAATCGTGAAGGTGCCTAAAAAATAATTAGCAAATTATGATGAACAACTTACCTACGAACATGGCAAGCTAAGCAAAAGTTTATTAAATATCGTTTGCTCACAATTGTCGCACAAAAAATGTTAAGTTACCATAACCCGCAAGTCCAGTGTCTGCTGTTAGGCTGAACGAGGCGTTACGGCACAACATGGCCATTGTTCCGTGTCGGACAAGGCCGGCTGATGTAATTTCAGCGGCGCTTGCACCAGACTGCTCGGTCAATGACCTTGCGTGAAGCCCCAGACTATCGATAAGTGGAAAACCGTCGTAACGTCGTGCATCACTAGTGACCTCGTGCGTCGTGTTGTGTGCGGATAACTGTTTGTACGCACAACGCATTGAGAATTTGTTAGAGTAAATACTTGATGTATGTTTTACATTAGTTGAACTAGCTTTATTGCATCGTGACAAAATTTAATGTACAGTCTAACCAATAGAGAAACTATAAAAAAGGACTTTAGCTTTTAAAAAAGCTGCCTTAAATTTATTTGTCTGCTTTTCGCTTAGCTGTTCTTTTACTTAATTTTCCTTTTAGATAGACTTCCTTCCTTGCCTCAACCAACCAATTTTTAAGACAAAAAGGACAACCGATACTATAGACTTATCCGCCTTACTACACAGAGCGTAGAATCACTTTTTACCTTTTGTCGACTCCCAATTCCTTTGCTTGGATCCCCTGTAATCATCTCTTCGTAAATATTAATATTGTCAAGCAGATCTCAAGTTAGAAATCGTCTAATAATCTTCAAACGGCTGACCAGATCTTTACAAATTATAGCTAAGAACCATCTCGGTTAAATTACCTTTCAAACAAATAATTCATCAGAATCGGTCCTACTATGCCATAGACAGACATACAGATACACAGGTTAAACTTAAAACACCCCGTCCGAACACCGTTGGGGGTTAAAAAGTGACTACATGAAATATTTATAGGTTTAACAGGATATAAGTTATAGCTGTGTACATATTTAATATTGAAATCATAAAATTCTAAATTTATTAATAAAGTGCGAACTTGCTGTGGTAATGATGATCAGAACTAAAATAATTCGACATTTACATCACAATTATTGTAAGGCTATCAAGAAATAACTTAAAAAAAATTAACTTGTTATTTTTAGGTAGATAGTTTAAATAATAAAGGACTGTTATAATTTGAAACCTGGAAATATCTTGCAAATCTCAGGCAACGAAGGGGGTACATAGACATACATGGTAATTGGTACGTTTGGTTGGTCTTCTTTATACGAAGAAGGAAACTTAATCTAACCTCCTATGATTAGTAGGTAATTTTTTGGTATAAAATTAGTACTAGTCAACCACGCGACTCCGGCCGCATGTAGGTCCGCTCCTATTGATCTTAGCGTGATGATATATAGCCTATAGCCTTCCTCGATAAATGGGATATCTAACACTGAAAGAATCTTTCAAATCGGACCAGTAGTTCCTGAGATTAGCGCGTTCAATCAAACAAACTCTTCAGCTTTATATATTAAGTATATAGTATAAGATTTAGTATCAAACCTTACTGCGCAAACTATCAATTATTCATACTGTGACCTAATAAATAATTTTCACATTAAAAAGTCAGTAGATTTATCTATTTTTAGTTAGATAATTAGTTGTCCTTTATGTGTCGTGTTATCGAATTTTTTGTTTAACGCTCTATATGACAAGTTCTGCATAGAATTCAATGTACAAGGTAATATAACCGGAAGAACACTTACTACCTTCTAGAAAATCCATGATTAAACAAACCATATTTAGCTAACATATACATAACCTACCGAATACGAAGTATTCGTACAATGTCTGTTGCAATTTATCAAAACTACTTTTCTACGGTTTTTTTAAACATTTGAATTTAAACTTTATAGTAGATACATTTATTTATTTCCGACGTAATTTTAGTCATTCAAGCATTTGTAAATTCGCGACATATGAATGCAGTTTGTTGTATCTGAGTAAATGAGACACGTTGTCTCTAAATTGCTATTATTGGTCTATTACACTTAGGGTTGCCAGTTGGTCGGTATTTGGCGGGATTCTCCCGAATTTTTGTATACCCTTCCGACTCCCGACAAAGTAAAAAATCTCCCGTTTCTAAGTTCCGCGTCGAGCGCACGGGGCATTTGGAGTTGTGAGGCGAGGGACTCTTTCTTTCTTTAATTAATCTTTTACACAAAATATCCTAAATGATTTACACCTGACAAAATTCTTCTTTACCGCAGCGGTTGCTCAGGTATTTCCAATATTTTATCTAAATTAGCAACAAACTAATAACAGACTTAGCAGAAGGAAAGCTGAACTACACAGCAGATACAACAGCTGTCAACCCGAGAACAGGACAATAAGCCTATGGACTGAGCGAATGGAAGACATTAAGTATTACCAAACTGAAGAACAAGAAAGGATATTTTCTACTTTACCTATCAATAGCCAGATTCTACATCAATCCGTTACTAGAGATGGACTTTCCCAATTTGTGTATTTTTAGAGCTATCAGTGCTCGGATTTATGAAGCGGGCGGGCTCTGATTAATTTGATTTTATTTTTGTTTCTCCTGACCAAAGCACCAAAATCCCGACGAATTGTTTTTTTCTCCCGATAATATGGTAATTCGATCTGGCAACCCTAATTACACTATTATTATATACCTAACTAGCTGCACCCCGCGGTTTCATCCGCTATATTTTGGATAATTCACACTATATTATAAATTATAGCCTATGTGTTATTCTGATGTGTAAGCTATATATTGTAAAGTTCCATCAAAATCCATTCAGTAGTTTTTGCCTGAAAGAGTAACAAACATACATCCAAACATTCTTACAAACTTTCGCGTTTATAATATTAGTAGGATTAAATTACAACAGTATTATCATTTCTTATAGATGTTTTAATAACGAAGGGAAGGATTATATCATGAACTAGAGAACCTATAGCAGAACTAGAGACCATAAATTTATGGTAAATCATCAAACATATGTCCTATATTATTAAGATTGTAAATAAAACCAAATTACATAACACATATGCAGACAAGTTAATGAGTTTATCCATAACGATCAATTGGCTCATAAACTATTAGTACTTGCTATAAATTGAAAGTGTTGAACTTCTGACGTAATAAATTAACCTGTTACAGCAAACATTGGAATACCAATTCCTTACCCTTAGGTCAATTGGACAGATAGAATAAATTAGATTAGAGAATAAAATTATTATTTTTCAAGTAATAATGAAATACTTTGTATAAAAATTACTGTATTTAATAATAGTACGTTGTGTTAGTAAAAAAATGCTATAATATATGGTTGCTTGCTTTATTAAACTATTTAAAGGGAAGTAAATACTAACTTGGCAACACAGGCCTTCGACCTCACCTGTCGTGGGAAGATGAAAGGGGTATTTTGTATTATAAAAATGATGACTTTTACGCAATGAAGCGTCAGTAGCTCAGTGGTTCGGGCGTTGAATTCACGATCAACAAGTCGTGGGTTCAAATCCCGGACATTGGACTACTGGCGTGGCCCACTCCTGACACAAGCTATTTATTAGCTTACTAGGGGGGTAAAGGGAATACTAGTAGTATGTGATCCATACTGCTAGTAATCTTTTTAGAAGAAAAAAAAAATTAGGTTTAGTTGTTCTCGGAATTCGTGTGACTTCAAAGAGTTGTGTATTTAAAGACATTTTGCCGAATATATAACTATCCGACCCGCGCGACTTTGTTCACGTGTTGCTCCGCTCTTATGGGTCGTAGCGACATGTTAAAGTTACTCCTTGTTACATCAGCTATCTGTCAAATAAAATTCTTTCAAAATCCGTCCAGCCATTTCAGAGATTAGTCAATTAATATTACAAACAGACACTCCAATTTTATTTATTTCTATGGATTAGTGTAACTGCTGTTTTGCTGAAGAAGTGTTAAATATTGGAGTCAAGTGGTCATCGGTATCAAGGTCCTCCATCAATCCATGGATCGATCTGGGTCCCAAGCCTCAGGTACTGCTCGGTTTCCGTCTAGATCGTATATTATTGTACTTTTGAGTGTTATTACAGGTAAGCTAACGTGTAGCTTAACATAAATTAGACACTTGTTAGGTCATTAGGTACGTTTTAAAAAAAAAACTTAATAAAAAAAATATTAAATTATTAATATACAGTCTAACACGCGGCGCCATGACAATACTTATATTACAATCATTCACAATGATAAATTATCATTTTGGTCATTCATTGGATAATGGAACATTTTACGCATCGTAGTATAAACCATTGTATACATTAGTCCACCAATTTTTTTAAAGATTGGTTATAAATTATGAACCTGAAATAAATTGAATGTACGACAGTTTCTTATGAATAATCATAGCTTAAAAAGCAGTGATAGCCCAATGGTTGAGACTTCATGTCTTACTTTCGGTGCTATGCGGACGACAGTACTGGCGATGCTCTTTATACTGGCCGGGCAAATATTCCTCGCATTGAGGTAGAAGAAAGGAGAAAAAACCTGGTGTCTGAAATAGAGACTTCCCTGGAGCAGGTCTCTGAATGGGGAAGACATAATCTTGTCCAATTTAACCCTACGAAGACCCAGGTTTGCGCGTTTACCGCAAAAAAGACTCCCTTTATTATAGCACCCAAATTCCGAAATATTCCCCTCAGCACCAGCAATAGTATTGGGATCCTTGGAGTCGATATATCGAACGAGGTCAAATTTCGGGGCCATTTGGAGAGCAAAGCCAAACTGGCTTCAAAAAAACTGAGCATATTAAACAGAGCGAGGCAGTACTTCACTTCGGAACACCGACTGTTGCTATACAAAGCCCAGGTTCGTCCACATATGGAGTACTGTTCGCATCTTTGGGCTGGCGCCCCTAAGTACCAGTTGCTCCCTCTTGACTCCATCCAACGACGAGCTGTTCGTATTATCGACGATCCCATACTCACAGACGGTTTAGACGAACTTAGTCTCCGGAGAGACGTTGGATCTCTGTGTGTTCTCTACCGTCTCTACAATGGGTAATGTTCACAGGAACTATTTGAATTAGTGCCCCCGACTCTTTTCCGCCATCGCACTCTCCGCCGCTGGGACAAATTTCATCCACACCACTTGGATGCTTGGCATACCAGCAATGTACGTGCGTCTAGATCATTCCTTCCACGCACGTGCAAGCTGTGGAATAATTTGTCACCAATGGTTTTCCCAGAGCGCTTTAATATGGGAGTCTTCAAGCGCCGAGTATACAGGTTCCTCAGAAAGTAGGGTTGGCAACGCATCCGCAATCCTCAGTGTATTGCAGATGTCCATGGGCGACGGTGACCACTTAACATCAGGTGGGCCTTCTGCTCGTTTGCCCCCATATACTATAAAAAAAAAAAAAAAAAAATTACTCGGGAGGTCCGTAGTTCGATCCTGGGTACACACCTCTGACTCTGAGTTATGTGTGTTTTAAACAATTAAATATCACTTGCTTTAACGGTGAAGGAAAAGATCGTGAGGAAACCTGCACTCCTGAGAGTTTCCAAAAAGTTCTCAAAAGGTGTGTGAAGTCTGCCAACCCGCACTGGGCCAGCGTGGTGCACTATGGCCTAATACCCTTCTCATTCTGAAGAGGAGACCCGACTCAGCAGTGGGCCATTGAAGGGTCGTGATGATGAATCATAGCTTACACATTTAAAAAAATATTTTCATTAAAACGATTCAAATCAAATTTATTTCACGTCACGTCGTATTTATTACGTAACACGTTTAATCTACATGTGTCCACGCGTAAGTTAACCTAACCTTCGGTTTAAACAGAGAACCTGGGCAGTGAAGGCGTGTTTCAATTGAATGAAAGAAGTCTTCAAGCCTACACCTTGGTCACAAGTCCAAGACACTGCTTAGGTTTCTCTCGTAATTGTAAGAGATCATATCTGATTATTTATCGATTCAGTAGCAGTATCTACGTCGCGTTTACCCAATAGCCTATTCAGTATCACACCCCTCAGTATTTTTCAATATACCCCTCTCCTCCTTTTCTTCATCATTTTGCCCCGATTACTCTCTTTCTTTTATTTGTAATTGATCAAAAAGGTTATAAAGGATATTTATGGTCGCAAGGGTATACAACTACAAATAAAACAAATGTTCAAACAGATAATATGAGTAATTTGCATCACAAATTTTTATTCGCTTATAGTGAAACAAAAATTAAAATCGCGTTAATGCGTTAAACACACTGAGTGCCTTTGAGTGCGTTTTGCCGGTGTATGTTATGAGTACGATAAGGGTTTTTAATTATAACTAGTAGTCGCCTTGTGGTCGAAATTCGACCATAATTAAATTAAATTAAATTACTTTAACAATAAACAAAAAAATATATATGCGTGTGTGTGTTTCAAGTACACGGTAGTGTGTGTGTAATGTTTTTTTATTAATTTAATGTAATTTTTTATGTATAGTTTAAAAAAAATATTAGCATTGTGCACTCCTTCTCTATATAAACTATAAGTGTGTACAAAGTTTTGATTCTCGTATTAATATATGGATTAAGTACTTCTTAAAATTTGCGAAATCCTGGAGTGTCTGTGACTTACTGAAAATTGATTTTTAAGTTGAAAATAAATAAGTAATTTTGGTTATGATAACATGTTATTCTGTAAGTAGGCTAAATTGAACATTGTCCTATAGATATCACTACTGGGGAAAAATACATAAACATAATATTTTTTGTACTTTAACTTTCCTTTAGTAAACAGACAAAGCTGTTTTGTTTTATCCTATTAGTGTAGATGTAGCATGAGCTTCCACGTGTTACCCACGAATGATTCTACAGAAGTTGATTAAGAGCACCGTGATAGATTATCGCCTTTGACCCTAAATCTTTACACTACATCCATATTAAACCAGTTTAATTTACGACATATTGCCAACGTTGCATATTTGAATCGATAAAGAGTATTTATTTTCTTTTATACTGTGTTACCTAATCACTCTATGACTACTAGAACTTATAATTAGCGAACTGTTGGTAGTATTTTTGTAAATTAAAAGAAACAACAACTTTTGTACCTGCAACAGTGTTGTGATTGGAATTCAAATATTTCGACTATAGTAATATTATCGAGAAATAATTTTAAAAACTTAGTAGGGTTCCAAATCTTATAGTTTTGAGTCAGTATTTCATATCGTAGCCCCATTTTCAAACCAAATTTTTTAATATATAAAACTGAAGTTTGTTTGTTTGCTTGAATGCGCTAATCTCAGGAACTACTGGTCCGATTTTAAAAATTCTTTCAGTGTTAGATAGCCTATTTAACGAAGAAGGCTATAGGCTACATATCATCAAGCCACGACCAATAGGAGCGGAACTACACGTGAACAAAGTCACGTGGGTCGACTAGTCAAAATTATAAAAAGTAATAGTTTGAATCAATGTGCGTAAATAGAACCTTAATGAACTAAAATTAGAATTTAATTACAGTTTGCTTTACAGATTTAGGACCAACAAAAACGAATTGAATAGTTAAAATCAAGTACAGTTTATTAAAGTAATTAGTTGTGACCTTTCCAGTCGAATGAGTACAATAAAACGTTTCCTACAAGATAACAATGTCCTAGCGAATAGTTATAAAAATATTATTATATTATTTGTGGAAGGTCCATGTCTGCATTACACGTAGGTATTAAGCAAGAATGTGAGCGCAATAAAACTTGTATTTCTTTCCGGTTTAAGTTGGGTTATACTTCATTTTAAGGAGATTGCTAAAGTGAAAAGAATTAATAGAGAACACAGCTTATTACGAAAAAATGATTATGGTCATGTTATACATCGTAAGCTAAGGCAGGCTTATCCCTATAAGAGATCTCTTCCAGCCTACCAATGAATGTTTGTGATAGAGTAACGTAGCGGGCATTGTAGTGCAAACAAGGTTTTATGAAGTATAAATACTTAAAATAGCTAAAGTAATAATTAATAAGTAATATATAGATATATAAACAAATACCACCTGTATACTTTAAACATACCAGTAATACATACTACATATATATACACAAATATGCTTAAGTTTATGCTATATAGTAAAAACATTTGTCAGAAGATATATAGTATAAACACTTTTAATATAAAATATTATTGTAATATTACAAGTAATTTGAGTTATAAATCAAAAATTATTAATGAACATTGACCTTAAGACTCAAATTTAAAAATGACTTTAGACTTCAATTTTTTGCTCAATTGTTGAATTCTGTTGGCTATCACTTCACTAATGATGCCCTTAAAGTCCCTTAGGTATCGCTAAGTAAAACTTACAAAATATGAGCTTTAGTTAAAATAATGTGTAATAATCTTGAGTCAAATTTCTGTTTGTTACGCAAATCGAATCGAAATTAAAATTATAATAATAATAAGGCAAACTATTACTTTTTTATATATTAAACTCAAGCAGTAATAAACATCGTAAAGGGATTTTATAAACTTGCAGCTAGGTCGCACGCTCCACGTACTATTTGGCTTTCTGACTATTAGCTAAGGTAAACAAAAATCGTGTATATTAAAAGTATGGGAGCTATACAGTACAGTACTCAAGATAGACTGAGTCAAGCAGTGCCTGGGACTTAAGACCCAGGAGCAGGTTTAAAGAGTTCTTTCGTAATATATTAACTCTCACCTCCACCACTCAACCTCGCTAACTACAATAGATAATAAAGTAAACTTACGTGGACCTTAAGATAGGTGACCTTAACCATGACACTATAATACTAACTTCCATGTACACTGCGCGACAACACCAGAGAGACTGACTCTAATCTATAAAGGTTATGTACTGTCTACACGTCGGTATACTTAAAATAATAATAAAAAGAACTACCCGCGAATACTAATTTATAGGCGGTGTTGCTAAGATGTATGTCGGGCCAGAGAGCATTCAAGGTCTATCCCACTTCTGATGTTGGGACACAGAGCCGATTTGGATGATGAATGAATTAATCGAATAATGATTTAGTAGTTTTTGGTCATGAACCCAGGAAGAGCCTTGGACTTGTGACCGAGGTGTAGGCTTAAGGAATTCCTTTAAGTGATTACAACACTCGACTCCACTACCCGGTCTCACTATTAAATTCTAAGGTTAGGTTAACATAAGGCTAAACTAAACCTAACTTAAGGTTGTGTTAACACACCTAAATACGACGTACGGACTCAGAGAATAAACTCACATGATTCTCAGTCGAAGAAGTCCAATATCCGTAACAAAGCGACACACTATTGTTACACTTAATCTCCAGGTGATGTTCACTCAAAGAGACTTGTCTTGAGATTAAAGTGTATTGCGTAAGTCGGGGAATATAAAGGGAAGACAAAGGTAGTGGAGGGGTCTACTAGTGGGGAGAAATAAATCAACAAATATCGTGTTGGCGTTACGATTAATCAATTGATAATCGTCTACTTGTTTAAGTCTATCAAAAATCATGGAATGTCGTCATGATTAAACGGAAGTGATATTAAATACTACCCACACTTGTGTGTTTATTTGTAAAATATAGTAAAATCTTAAGTGTAGTAAAATTAAAAAGAAAGTAATACCTATTAAACGATAGTTCAAATTATTACACGGTATTTCCACCGGCGCCAAACACCAGACGGATATATAACTCGTAGGCGTAGCAACACCATGTACGGGGTTGCTATGATTGCCCGTTGAACATACTCGTAATTGTTCGTATCCCGAATAACTTCACACGTATGGTAAATTTTATTAGTTGCATTTCTAGTAACTGATTTCTCACATAAATTACAGTAGATATATGTATAAAAAATATATAATAAATCTTAAGAAACTTCAAGTTAGTAAACTAAGATTCTAACATTAATTTACTGCGGAAAGGATAATAAAAAGGAAATAATTCTGAGGGTGAAAGAAAACGAAGAAGTAAGGAAAGAAAGAATGAAGCCAAAGCAAAATTAGAAACAAACAAAAAGGAATATAAGACAGCTAAGAAGTAAGCGAAACACAAAATCGATATATTAAAGAGTCCGTCACATTCGGGGGACTAGTATTAATTAAAAGTTAAATATAAAAAGTAAGAGCACAATAAAACATAATATTAGGCTGTGTTTCTAGTTTTCTACCAGAGATGTGTGATATGTTTGTTAAAAACCTAAAGAATCAGTTCATTTTCCTAGCCTCGGTTAGTGTGTTCATTAAAGCGATTCTATTGTTTCTTCACAAAACACATCCGTTGAAACGCAGCGACACTGTTGTGAAATTTTTTAATCAGAAAATACAAATCATATCTTTGAAAATGTTTAGTTTAAGATTTTTTTAAAATGAAAATTAAAATAACGGTGTGGTACTAAACTATAAGATCAGTTAACTATTTTAAACTATTAAAAAAAGGGCGATTTTCGTATAGTAACATAGAAAAACAATTATATTTATTTCTACAATCCTATTCTTCTTCCTCTTTGCTTAGCTAGTTAATACGTAAAACTAATTTTACATCTTCTTAGTAGTAGTGTTCCTCTAATCATATATATATATATATATATGTATATATATATATATATATATAAATAATTAGAGTAGGTGTACATGGGTGCGACCACGGTTCTATCTTGACAATTTTATACCGATGCATTTCTAGGTTTCTATCTGATTATTTTCTTGTTTCGTACTTTAGACCACTTTTTTTACGTAGTCGGGTTATAGTTTTTTAAACTTTATTTTTTTATTTAAATGTTTTATTATCATTATCAAAACCCATGGTCCTCTGCTGAGCCGGGTCTCCTCCTCAGAATGAGGAAGGGATAAGGCCATAGTCCACCACGCTGGCCCTGTGCGGGTTGGCAGACTTCACACACCTTTGAGAACTTTTAGGGAACTCTCAGGAGTGCAGGTTTCCTCACGATGTTTTCCTTCACCGTTAAAGCAAGTCATATTTAATTGCCTAAAACACACGTAACTAAGAAAAGTCAGAGATGTGTGCCCAGGATCGAACCCGGACCTCCCGAGTAAGACACCTATGTCTTAACCACTGGGCTATCGCCGCTTTTTTACATTGCATTCACAGTTATGTTGGAAAAATTTAAAAAATAAAACCAATATCAGTCATCATTATCATTTAATGAATCTGTTATTTACAAAACGTTCGGTGGACAACAACAGCTCGGACTGGTACCGTTTGCGAAGCTTAATGATCTGTTACAAGCGATATTGACAAGAACTAAGCTGCATACATAAAATATTACAATACATATATGTCATTTTTTTAGATAAATTTTTGTGCTTTGTTTTTTTTTATAATTATTAAAAATATACGTAAACAGCTTAGTACGTATCAAAAAATACTTTTGAGCCAATACTGAACAAAATACGATAGAACTCATTTGCTATTGAGCCAATAAAACCAGCTTTAGCTAGTTATTTACTGAAAATATTTACAATTATAAAATACATTGGTGTTTTAAAATGAAAGTCACATTTTCATTTAGTATACAATTGATTTTATTTAAGACAAATATTAGAGGTGGACGATTACGACGATTATAACGATATATATACAGTATAAAACAAAGTCTGTCTGTTAGTCTCGGGCCTAGTCGTTTACCAATGAGAGCGCTCAATTTAGTTCGTTATCCAATGAACTAGTTCGCTCTTTTAGCTCGTTAGTTCTTTTAGTTCATTAGTTCTTTTTTTAAATAATTTAGTAACAATAATAAATAATGGAAAAACATATTGAAAATTAAGTTTTTTTTTACTTTTATTAAAAAGTGTATTATGTGTAATAATAATGAAAAAATGAAATCATTTATACTAAAAAATATAGTCAACTTTAGAAACTAAATTTAGAAATAGGGATCAGGGATGCAACATCGCTCATAAAAAACATCGATATTTTCAAAAGTGAAACATCGATGTTTATGAACGATATTATACTGATATTTTTATCACCATTTAAATATAAAGTATATATCGATTTTTTGTTAGAAATAAAACTATAAAAAAGTATGGATGAAACATAAGCATTCCTATAAGTCAATAATTCGATTTGTTACGTAGCGTACTTAATAAAGCGGACGCCAAAAAAAATATAAGAACCTTACAATGAGATCATTGACGAACTAGTTCGTATAGTTTTAGTTTTTTTTGCGCTTTTCTGAACTGGGTCGTTCACGAACTACCCAAGACTAGTACTGTCTGTCCCTTGTATGTAACGGATTTTGATGCCGTTTTTTTTTAAATATAGTGATCCAATAGGAAGGTTTATATACGAAGCCGGAGCATGTCGCTAGTATTCAATAAACAAAACTTGAAAATAACCATTTGATTATTTATTCTATAATGAAACTTAGTCTTATTTCAGAGATAAGATTGTAGGAGAAAAGTTTTCATAAGTTCTAAAAGATGGCGGTGTAATATAGTTAATCGACACACCACTTCTACATATTTTGTCAATCCAAACAACAGATGGCGCTGTATTAAGATTTCATGTTTTTAATGACTATTATAGATTAAGTTGAATATTTATGTATGAGCTATCTTTATACCCTTTTTATTATTTTTAATTAATTATTTGAATTACTATCCATCCATAATCGCCCACCTCTAACAAATACGATCAGTGACCTCCCCACGATATCTTAAAAACATAATAACACTTTTGGTTTTTACATAAAGCTATAACAACAGTTAACGTTACTCAATAACCTTTCGAATATATTCAATACATTTACATTTACTTAGCAATTAACGTATCCCATTATTATACCTGTTATAAAACAAATATTTCTTCGATTTTGCATTTTTATCACATAATTTGTTTTCCTAAATCTAGTTCCTAGTTGTTTACTAATGTTAAGTACTTAACAGCTAAATTATGCAATATATTGACACAAAAATATATCTATATATTTATGCTGGGTATAAGATTATTTAGTACCAATTTAACTGAATTATAAACAAATGTATATTTAAAATAACGCATTCTTCTTATACACAGTATAAATGGGTTAGCTGAAATGTAGCTTTATTGGTATAATGCTGACCAACTGAATCAATATATCAAGAATACATTAAAGACATTCTGTCTCTCTTTTACATATAATAGCAAAGGGAAAACACGACGTTTATTTTGTATTTAATATGTATTACTTTCGTAATTATAATTATACCCATTTTTAAACGACTTAAAAATGAGTAGGTTGCTCACACTGAATGGTTAATATACAAAATGTTTCATTTTAGACACAAAAATCGAAAAATAAAAAGTTTCTGTTTCATATTAGAAGTTGCTTGTAACTAATAGTAATTTAGAAAAACTAATATCTGTTGAGACGAAATATTTAGCTAATCTTATTTAATAAAACATATATTTTATTGATTGTGCCTCTCAAAGAACTGATTTATCCAATTGTTTCTTTTGTTGGACATCCCATGTTCATCAAAAATTGATCTTGAATATCAAAGCTACATTTCAGCCATTCACAATAAAAACAAAGCCACATAACAGGCAAGTAATATGAAACATTTGGTACTGGTTAGCGGGAATTGACTGCGTTGCGTTCACTCACTATACTAATATTTACATATTGTTCTTAGCGATGGCACACGATCAATTGAAAAACCCTATATTAAAATTGAGTAAAACGTTCAGGACGTATACCTTATATATATTTTAGAATACACGCAATTAAACTATATGGCTTATAACATTCATAGTTTTAGGGAAACTAAGTGGCATCTAAAACACTAGTAAGGGACCATTGAAGTACCAACTTTACTTTATTTGGTACCAGAAGTTACTGGATTGAGTCAGCAACTTTATTTACTCACTGCATAGTATAAAACAAAGTCGCTTCCCGTTTGTCTGTCCCTATGTATGCTTGGATCTTTAAAACTACGCAACGGATTTTGATGCGGATTTTTTTAATAGATCGATTGATTCAAGAGGAAGGTATCTATAATACATGCATATTATAGTAAAGAAAGTAACCGTGCGAAGACAGAACCCGCTAGTACATAAATAAAAATAATACGTAACAAAAAGAAAAATTTTAGATTATTTTGCTCATATTCTTTAACTCTATGAAAATCTGTAAGATCTACATAAACTAAAAAGTTCGTAAAGATTAAACCGAAGCATCCTCAAATGTTGACTATACAAAACAGCAAAGTATCGTCTGCTATGTTAACGTAATACTTGAATGGCCCCTTAATTTATTCCATTTTTAGATGCTACTTATTTCCACAAAATATTTGTCATCCCATAAGTAAGAAAGCCAAGCTCGGAAAGTTTATTATACAAAAAATATTTATTACAAATATCTAGCGATTAATACAACTGAAATTTTTGTAATTTTCGCTCACTATTTTTTGTCAGAACTATTACACTAACTACACATCAAGATTGAGAAAAACTACAACCATTTAGATGTGAAAGGAGTTTTTAAAGTTGCCGAAGAAGTTTTAAATTCGAAAATTTTTGATCTACCTACTCGTGTTTATTTACATTCTGTGCAATATTTACATTACTTTTCGACAATCCACATTATTGTCTAAATTTAAGTAAAATTGATGAAATTTTAAGAGACTGAAAGACCAGTGTTAATTAAAAAAAAATCCTACTGATTTAATATCTAAGTACATCTTTAAGTACTAATGCTGCTGGACACTGGGTCTACTAATAATTACATTTTTAAATTTATATTTTTTTAGAAAATATTTAGGTACTATATATCGCAATATTTATTTCTCATTTTATACATTATAATATTAGTATAGATTAGGATTTATCTGTAGAAAAAGCGAAATTATTATGGCACGTAATTTTTAGAACTATTTAATGATTTTGAATTGATTTTCTTTTATAAATTTCTGTTTTGTTATTCAATTTATACTACTTGATTTGGTTTCTTAATAAAATCCTTGTTTTCATTTAAATATGCTTGTCTTCGTTAACTTGCTTAGTTTGTTATTCATTTACTTATTCAACTTACTTGTTTTCTTCATTTAAATGTGTTTGCTTTCGTTAGAATGTTACTTTGTTATTCGGCTTACTTGGTTTCTTCATTTAAATGTGTTTGCTTTCATTAGCACGCTTAGTTTGTTTTTCGACTTAATTGATTCCTTCATTTAAATGTGTTTACATTCGTTAGCACACTTAGTTTGTTATTCCACTTACTTGATTTCTTCATTTAAATGTGTTTGCGTTAGTTATCATGCTTAGTTTTTTATTCGACTTAGTTGGTTTCTTCATTTAAATGTGTTTGCTTTCGTTAACACGATTAGTTTCTTTTTCGACTTAGTTAGTTTCTTCATTAAATTGTGTTTGCTTTCGTTAACACGCTTAGTTTGTTATTCTACTTACTTGCTATCTTCATTTAAATGTGTTTGCGTTCGTTAGCATGCTTAGTTTGTTATTCGACTTACTTGATTTCTTCATTTAAATGTGTTTGCGTTAGTTATCATGCTTAGTTTTTTATTCGACTTAGTTGGTTTCTTCATTTAAATGTGTTTGCTTTCGTTAGCATGGTTTTTTTGTTATTCGACTTAGTTGGTTTCTTCATTTAAATGTGTTTGCTTTCGTTAGCATGTTTACTTTGTTATTCGACTTAGTTGGTTTCTTCATTTAATTGTGTTTGCTTTCGTTAACACGATTAGTTTCTTTTTCGACTTAGTTGGTTTCTTCATTAAATTGTGTTTGCTTTCGTTAACACGCTTAGTTTGTTATTCTACTTACTTGCTATCTTCATTTAAATGTGTTTGCGTTCGTTAGCATGCTTAGTTTGTTATTCGACTTAGTTGGTTTCTTCATTTAAATGTGTTTGCTTTCGTTAGCATGGTTATTTTGTTATTCGACTTAGTTGGTTTCTTCATTTAAATGTGTTTACGTTCGTTAGCATGCTTAGATTGTTATTCCACTTGCTTTCGTTAACACGCTTAGTTTGTTATTCTACTTACTTGCTATCTTCATTTAAATGTGTTTGCGTTCGTTAGCATGCTTAGTTTGTTATTCGACTTACTTGATTTCTTCATTTAAATGTGTTTGCGTTAGTTATCATGCTTAGTTTTTTATTCGACTTAGTTGGTTTCTTCATTTAAATGTGTTTGCTTTCGTTAGCATGGTTTTTTTGTTATTCGACTTAGTTGGTTTCTTCATTTAAATGTGTTTGCTTTCGTTAGCATGTTTACTTTGTTATTCGACTTAGTTGGTTTCTTCATTTAATTGTGTTTGCTTTCGTTAACACGATTAGTTTCTTTTTCGACTTAGTTGGTTTCTTCATTAAATTGTGTTTGCTTTCGTTAACACGCTTAGTTTGTTATTCTACTTACTTGCTATCTTCATTTAAATGTGTTTGCGTTCGTTAGCATGCTTAGTTTGTTATTCGACTTAGTTGGTTTCTTCATTTAAATGTGTTTGCTTTCGTTAGCATGGTTATTTTGTTATTCGACTTAGTTGGTTTCTTCATTTAAATGTGTTTACGTTCGTTAGCATGCTTAGATTGTTATTCCACTTGCTTTCGTTAACACGCTTAGTTTGTTATTCTACTTACTTGCTATCTTCATTTAAATGTGTTTGCGTTCGTTAGCATGCTTAGTTTGTTATTCGACTTACTTGATTTCTTCATTTAAATGTGTTTGCGTTAGTTATCATGCTTAGTTTTTTATTCGACTTAGTTGGTTTCTTCATTTAAATGTGTTTGCTTTCGTTAGCATGGTTTTTTTGTTATTCGACTTAGTTGGTTTCTTCATTTAAATGTGTTTGCTTTCGTTAGCATGTTTACTTTGTTATTCGACTTAGTTGGTTTCTTCATTTAATTGTGTTTGCTTTCGTTAACACGATTAGTTTCTTTTTCGACTTAGTTGGTTTCTTCATTTAAATGGGTTTGCTTTCGTTACCATGCTTAGTTTGTTATTCGACTTAGTTGGATTCTTCATTTAAATGTGTTTGCTTTCGTTAGCATGTTTACATTGTTTTTCGACTTAGTTGGTTTCTTCATTTAAATGGGTTTGCTTTCGTTACCATGCTTAGTTTGTTATTCGACTTAGTTGGATTCTTCATTTAAATGTGTTTGCTTTCGTTAGCATGTTTACATTGTTTTTCGACTTAGTTGGTTTCTTCATTTAATTGTGTTTGCTTTCGTTAACACGATTAGTTTGTTTTTCGACTTAGTTGATTCCTTCATTTAAATGTGTTTACATTCGTTAGCACACTTAGTTTGTTATTCCACTTACTTGATTTCTTCATTTAAATGTGTTTGCGTTAGTTATCATGCTTAGTTTTTTATTCGACTTAGTTGGTTTCTTCATTTAAATGTGTTTGCTTTCGTTAGCATGGTTTTTTTGTTATTCGACTTAGTTGGTTTCTTCATTTAAATGTGTTTGCTTTCGTTAACACGATTAGTTTCTTTTTCGACTTAGTTGGTTTCTTCATTAAATTGTGTTTGCTTTCGTTAACACGCTTAGTTTGTTATTCTACTTACTTGCTATCTTCATTTAAATGTGTTTGCGTTCGTTAGCATGCTTAGTTTGTTATTCGACTTACTTGATTTCTTCATTTAAATGTGTTTGCGTTAGTTATCATGCTTAGTTTTTTATTCGACTTAGTTGGTTTCTTCATTTAAATGTGTTTGCTTTCGTTAGCATGGTTTTTTTGTTATTCGACTTAGTTGGTTTCTTCATTTAAATGTGTTTGCTTTCGTTAGCATGTTTACTTTGTTATTCGACTTAGTTGGTTTCTTCATTTAATTGTGTTTGCTTTCGTTAACACGATTAGTTTCTTTTTCGACTTAGTTGGTTTCTTCATTAATTTGTTTTTGCTTTCGTTAACACGCTTAGTTTGTTATTCTACTTACTTGCTATCTTCATTTAAATGTGTTTGCGTTCGTTAGCATGCTTAGTTTGTTATTCGACTTAGTTGGTTTCTTCATTTAAATGTGTTTGCTTTCGTTAGCATGGTTATTTTGTTATTCGACTTAGTTGGTTTCTTCATTTAAATGTGTTTACGTTCGTTAGCATGCTTAGATTGTTATTCCACTTACTTGGTTTCTTCATTTAATTGTTTGCTTTTTTCAGCATGCTTAGTTTTTTATTCATCCTCAAGAAGGTTTCTTTATATAACCTTCTTTGTTTTTGTTTTGTTTGTATGAAAACATCATAGAATTGCCTTTGAGTCCCTTTTAACTTGCTTAGTTCTTTACACTGCTTGCTTGGCTTTTCATTTAACTTGCTTGATTTATTATCAAATTTTGTTTGATTTCATTACTATATTTAGAATTCAAAGAATAATGATTGATTTTTTTTTCTATTTCTTTGTAGTAATATTTAAAGTGAGCGAAAACGCAAAAAATAAATAATTCTATTAACGCTGTTATTTGCAAATCACTCTCACAAAATCGCTTTTAAAAGTAATATATAGATTAATTTCCTATTTTATTTAATATATTATATTATTTATTTCACACGCTATACTAACGTTTAGTACCTTATATCTTACTTTGTTACAAAAAAAAATAATAAAAAATAAACAATTATTTTTTTCAAAAATAATACTTTAATTGAACGTAATTACCGTTTACCATATATTAGGTAAAATTTTTCCTAAAATTCCATTATTAAAAAAAATCATGATTGCCAAATAAATACTAAATACATACAAAATGTCAATTGAATAAAACTGTTTTCAATAATGAGATCGTAAATAAACTGAAAACAATTTCAAAAGGATAATTCATTATTTTGCACCTAACTATATACATTTAATATATTATACATGATTTATATAAATAATAATATACACATAACAGTTCACAGCTTTTATATACTGAAAGACATTAAAATTGTTCAAATATTGATATTTAAAAACATTTTTAATATCTAAATCAGCCATTTTAAAATCCTATTCAAAAGAAAATTTTCGCATATATATATTTTATTAATTGTGCCCTAAAATATAATATGACCTTTTCTCTTACATTTATAATTCAAAATTGGCCATTAATTTATTGCTTTATCTCATTTATTTCTTCAAGTAAATAATATTTCCACTAAATGGTAGGAAATGTTTTAATTCTTTGGAAAATCGACCGTAAAATGAGTATTTAAACCATTTGACCATTTAAATTAAATTTATGATGATGAAGGATTACCGATGTAATAGACATTGATAATTTTCTGTACCTTCTAATTATTATAAAATGACCTTAAACAGCCTTTAATAACTTAAACCCTATACCATAAAGAGAATATATCTTAATTATTAATTCTAAGGTTGCGAATTAAGAAACGTGAACAAATAGGGCTCGAAAATTATATTTAGACATAACATAAAATCTTTGGCATGCGTCTTTTAAATGGTCAAAGGCTTAACGAGAGCTGGTCGAACGGCGGAGACGGAAGTGTGAGTAAGTTACTTCATGCACTGCACTCTACCTTAGAAATGGTTAGACACATTTTTCCATATTAATTAAAAAAGTAGTAGGGAAAAATGCTATCATCCCCACCGTCTCAGGTTGGGTTAAATAATAAAGCATACAATACTCTATTCTGCTGGGCGTGAGACAAAAAGTAAACAAAGAAATCTATGGTGGCTATAACCCGACTAAAAATAAAGATGTCATACTTTAATGTAAAATGTATGAATCATGTTTACTACTCAACTTGGTAGTATAATAACTTTAAACTTGAATTATATAATAGGCCACAGAATCTAGAAATAAAAAAAGTAATTTCTTTGAAAATGAGGACATTAATGTTTATGAATCATTGACTATAATTTTGTTAGCTAATTCTGAAATCACGTGATGTGGATTAGTTCCAATTTTTTTTTTAAATTACTAGCAGTATGGATCAGATATTATTAGTATTCCTTAACCCCTCCAAGTAAGCTAAAATGCTTGTGTTAGGAGTGGGCGTGTGGTGGACATGGTTATTCAAATTACTCCTAATTTGAATAACCATGTCCTTATACCTTCAACCTTCTTATAATTTGTTTATATTTTGTCCCATCCCTAAATAAATATAGAGTATTAAATATTTATGTAAAGTAAAATATAGGTGTATCTCACAAAACGCTCTCCCGCTGCGATAGCTCATCTGGTGGTGAAGGGGTCGGGGGGTCGGAGGGTGATGCTGCAGTTCGTGTGATCGCAGGAGGCGAAGCAAGGCGTGTCCCCATAGTGATAGGGGTATCGTCAGGGTCATCTTCCTCCATGTCTTCGTCGATGGGGGTGAGCACATCGATTGGCTGTTGTATTTCTTCTTGTTTTCTATTCATGAAACAAGAAGGTTAATTGATAAGATAATTGTCTAATTTCGACAAGCACAAAGTCTTCTACTAGCTTTTATGGACTTTTGGAAATTGGCAATTGAATTGACTTGAATTTTGGAAATTGTTTTGACACTAACATACAAAACCCAAAATATTTATATATTATTACGGCCTGTTACAATTCTATTTTTTTTTTATAAAAGCTGCCAGACATTTGTATGGGCTTTTTTTAGTTCAATATGGCAATATATTTTGGAGTGCCAAGAACGAGAATTTAGAAATTTTATCTGTGTTTAAAGATTAAGGTTGTGCTTTTTTTCGTCAGGCAAAAAATAGATTTATTAACTTCCATCAATACTGTATCTCATCATTCATATGCCTTACCTGCGGAACATTGGCGCTGCAAATGAAGTGAGGGTAGAGGCAAGGAAAAAGGCGGCCGCCATATAGAATGAGGCGTCGTAGTTTTTGGTTGCATCATATACCGCGCCCGCTAACGGTGATCCTACAATGGCGGCAGCTCCACGGAATAGGATGAGCAGACCGAACGCGTTGGTCAACTTGTCTAGCCCCAGAAGATCTACTAGGATGATGGATGTCAATGAAATATAGCCCGCTGCAAAGTAAAAAAAAGATAATTAAATAAATAGTAAATAGTTAATGTCTATTAATATACTACTTATTAACTAGCAGTTACGGTAAAGGATAAAGAAGAAAACACTTACAAATAGCAAGTCCAAAAGCAACAGCGACAGCAACGTACGCCCCGTATGTTGTACAGAAAGGCGTCAGACCTACGGCCACCTGAAATTTAACAACATCGTTATTGACGACTATTTCTTATTATTTTATTATTTAAATTATAAGTTAGAGTGTCTTCTTTTTTTATAAGTGACCTACTGTTTTTTAAAAATCGGCACCTCCGCAAATTTTCCGGGAAGAGATCGCTCTGAGCGACAAGGCCACTTAATTATTTCTTTTTGTTGTGTAATTTTTGGTTTCTTTATTTAATATTTAAGTATACAATAAAGCATATTTATTATCATACTAGCTGACAGACGTTGTCCCGTCTATGAATATTGGCCAGTTATGTCAAAACCCCATAAAGTTTTCTTAAATTTTCTAATTATTCGAACAATTTTCTTATTTTTTTCTTACATAAGAACCTTCTACTGTTAATAACATACGTAACAAAAAAAAGAATTAGCGAAATCGGTCTAGCCGATCAAGCGTGATGACGTAACCAAGGGAAAAAGGAATTCATTTTTATATATAGAGATTATTATTAATCGTCCTCTACTATTTCTGAGGTTTTATTATAAATTAACTTTTTTATGCTACAAAAACCCTCTAGAAAAAACTGAAACGGTTTTGAAATTCTTAATTTATTAATTACTTTTCTATGGCTTACCGTAGCAATAACCAAGCAAATATTGTTCAACAATAACGAGTCCATCCATGGGAAGTCCGCGACCCAACCGCAGGCGATACGACCAAACGTGTTAGTGATGCCGATGATAGATAGAAGGAACGATGCTTTCGAATCCTCTATTCCCTGAAATACATATGAGAATGTAAATCCTAATGTTATCTAATAAATCCTACCATTTAGAGATGAGTTTATTAGAGAAAAAATTTTAATAGTGTTCTCTTATGACGTTTTCATTATGTGTGAATGGTACTTGTATTGGATGTTAATACTTACATTCATATGCGCAGCATCAACGATATACACGAATGGTACGTACAGTCCAGCCATACCAAACACATTTGATACCCCGATCAACATGAAAGCAGGGTCACGCAGGAGACTCACGTCCAACATGGATGATAATGCCGATTTGAAAGAACTTGGTAGAGAGAGGCAAGGACATAAGTCGTATTCTAAAATTATACAATTCATATTAGGGACAATTAGTTTACGATCATGAGATAATCAGTTAGATTCTATTCCATCAGTTAGCAACTAATAATTCAGTTATAAATTAAAAAATGTAGCAGCAAGCTAAATAACTACAAAAAAAGGCCAAAGTCCCAAAGTTAGGTAGTTATGATAGTTTTTTTTGTAGGTAATAAAATATATGTGAAATATTACAAGTACTCACGTTCTTGTCTCTCCAACTCTCCAGTCTGTCTACTCTGTGGTAAGCTAAGCACAGAGTTCCTGTATCCCTGTAATGACTTTTGACTCTGATATTGAGGTAGATTGATGACTGATCCTGAATAGAAGATGTCTTTACGGGACATTGGTCGGACCATTCTAGAAGGTTCTCTTGGCGCCGCAACAGATAGTTTGGAGTTGTACACTCCACTCTCTGCATCCTAAATGTAATAAACTTTTTAGTCATGTACAACATAAACGCTTTTAATAGATACTAACTTATTAGATAAAATAGTATTCTATAGTCTATTCACGGAGTGAACCGTGCAAAGCGCTTTCTGTGTCCCACATTTGCATACAAACGATAAGGATAGAAAAATTTCTAGCTCCGCCCACTAACGCGTGCAATTGGTTTGAAATCTTAGGGCTCATTCAAATTGGTAATGTTTTAGTTAAGAATAATTTGTAGTAAAACAATAACATCAAAGTAAAATTAAGTTTATTTTTAAATACTTCTATTTCACTATATTTAAATTTCACTTTCCGAAGTATCACTGTCATTTCCCACCTTGATAATGAATCTTTCACTTAACCCTTTTAAGTTATGATCCATTTAGTTCTTTTTTGGTTTTATTATTTGTTCCACGTGCTTCACGCATTTTTTGCATTTTTCAGGTGCTAATTTTTTTAACCGCTGAATAATGTTTTTAAATCAACCAGTTTAAAAGTCGTGTTACGTGAAGCGATTTCTCCCTTTATTTGAGCCCATATTAACTGAATCGGGTTAAATTCTACGCGTAAATACGCGAGAGATGTCTGAACTTTTATTGTGTGCGCAGGCTTCTTAGCGTCTTATCTGCAACCAATTGTGCTTGGTTTATTCGGCAAATAAACTATATATAGACAAAATATAGCCAGGGTTTATGTGCAGCTGAGGCAGGATACTGTCCTGGTCTTCAGCTCAAATCAACCACAAAACATTTTTTGTAAGCTTATTGAGAGGCATAGTCGCGTTTTGTTAGCGACAAAGCTTTTTAAATTAAGATTAAAATCGTTTGAAGTTTAGAAAACTTACATCATTACGATGACTGCTAACTGAAGTTTTGGACGTTGCTTTAATTGCAGCTAAGGACGGTTTAAATCTGTAAAATAAAAAAACACATAAACAAAAACATTATAGCAAAGAAAAATAAGTCCATATCTTACTTAATTTAAACACTCAAAACGTAACTTTAACAATGATAAAAGCACTCTCGTTAACCAAAAAGGTAAGTAAATACAATTTACTTACGCACGCTTAAAACTAGAGCAAAACAAGTATTTATCTTAGTTGGAGGGGTTAATGAGGTGTAGCGTTTTTTAAAGAAAAGAAAATGATTGAGATTGATAGTTTAACTTTAATTTTTTTTATGAGTAATAAAAAAATCATATATTTGCAGCCAACTTTCTTATTATATTGTAAAAGGTTACTTTCAATCTATACAAGACAAAGTGAAATTATAGTATAACATTGCTATTTAAACATGCAAGAAAATTCAACCTAAGTTATGTATAATAAATACCCTAAAAAGCCATACGCAATTAAGAAACAGTACAAACCCGTTAAGGAACTTACACCGAAATAACATGCACGAATAATAGATACTAAAGAGAGTTGCCCAAGATGCCCAAAATCCCACCAGGTACCATCACCTAAATTCTAATAAATTCTTATACCTATCAGTTTTATCGGTTTTGTCTGACCTATCGGCGGCGCTGTGTTTGCGCTGGCGGTCGAAGAAGGGCACCGAGCCATTCTTAGGCAGTCCAGGCGCATGCGCGCTGAACGCGGGCGACGACACGTTGCGGGACATCTGCTGGCTTTGGGGGTTTGCTGAACCATTTTCACTCTGAAATCATCACACACATTTTTTTATTTCTGTACCACAATCAAAAAACTCCTGATAACACTAAGTAACATATCCAAATGGTAGACTTATAAAGAGGCTATGTTATCACAGCAGAGATTTAGTGTTGTTTGAGACTGTCTTAAATAAAGAAGCAGAACTTCAAAAATAGGACCTGAAAGTGTGAATATTCACGTAATTGGGGAAATTAAAATATTTAAAATCAATTGAAGTAATCATTAAAATAATACATATCATATAGGATTACTGGGTGATAAAGATGGTCAGAATAAAACTCAACCTGTATTAATATATAAAGACAATACAATGAAAAAAATTGGTTTTCGAACAAACCTATAAACTTAAAATAAGACTAAGATAACGTTTTTTTAAAAGTGAATAATTGAGTATAATGTTGGAGAAATTCAAAGTAGTTAAAAACGCCACGAAAATACTAATATCATTAGATAAAATATTGCCAAACTCAAGAGATATCAACTGACTATATATTACTAGTTCGTACCTTTTTCTTCTCTCCATTATCATCTACTCTAGCTTCAGTAATGGTGGGTAGCGTGGGCACGGTGGGTACACCCGGCATATTAGGAATGGTGGGTACTCGAGCTAATGCTTCTAAATTGAGCGATGAGTGTACACCAGGGTCTATGTTTAGGGGCGCCTAAAATGTTAAATGAGTAATTTATTCAATATATACCTTTTAAATTTATAAAATTATTTTAATTTCTCAAATTGGATAAATACTTTAGAAGGAGTTTAAAACAATTTTAAATCAATTTTATTTTAAACAACATTGTAGCAAATCATTTGAAATTCTTAATAGTGTTAGTATAGAGCACCCATATAAATGATCACAATAAAATGATTGTTATATAAAGACTACTTTTTAAGCTACTACAGTAGTACAATACCTTCAGTCTTTTTTCCATAGTACCATCTGGTAATTGCACCACAAAGTATGAACCTCCTATTGAGCCTCTTTCCATTTGTAACCTTTTCTCTTCGGCCATCCGCTGCAGCAAAGGTTTCTCACCCGAACTCTATGTAAAAAAATATATTTATATATTAATATTTTTCCTGTAAGATTCACAATTATTTAATACTCTTAAGACTGAAAATTTTAAACTTATTACACCTATTTTGTAAGTCGGTCAACAATTAAAATACAATAGAATAAGCAATTGTAGTTGTATATCAATATGGAGGGCATGTTACTAAGGGTCAATAACATTGAGTTGTATTTCAAAGTAATTTATAAAAGCCAAAATGATCAAAATAGGAGCATTCTCCTTTACTTTTAGAATCCGTCCTTTTGTTAGTTAATTTGTTCATAGCTAGAACAAATGATCAGATAAATCAGAAACACAAAATTCCTATTTCAATGGGGATTGAACTCAGACCATTCCATAGGTACAAAACGTTGCCCTGATATTGAATTTCAAGAAATAAATTATTATTTATTACTAATATTATACGATTATACAACCTATTTCTACATGTATATTGTCATAATTTTTTATGAAGCAATTCTCTTGCTATTTCATCACTATTAGGACTTACGCCCACAGTAAAAAAGTTACAAAATCAAGATGCATGCGAAACCTTTTATTTTAAAAACGAAAATCTTTATCTTAATGTCAATGACATCAATATCCTTGTAAAACACAAATTATTTATGCCTGATGATTAAATCGGGTGCAACACTGAACGTACTCGTAATCTAAATTAAACTAGCTATTTCTAGTTTACCGTTTGTCATTCCGACCATTGCATTGAATTAGAACTAAGAACCCAGACCCAGATACTAAGGTAAAAAAGGATTCTACAATGATATAATGAACATTATAAATTGCCTGATAAACAAACAAATCCGCCATTTGTGTTGAGATGTAACGCTATCATATATAGTGTGACACCTCCTAGTCTCGGGATCGATTAAATAAATATAAAGGGCGTAACTTCTTTTATAGTCTTCTTTATTTAGTTTAATTATATAATATTTTGCATTTAAATTCTATAAATAATCCATTATCTGAACTACGTCCTGCCCAAGGCTGGGGTAGTTCTCTTGTTTTATATCAAATGTTATTTTTTTTTTTCAAATATTTCAAATAATACTATTTTACTATCGACTGCCAGCCTTGTGTCATTGTTTATGGAGGTTTATTCACCAACAAACTTCCATACTACAATAGCATAAATTATCAATAAGAGCTACCTATAAAGTCACGTTTTAAGTTGTATATTTTGATTCCGCGTGTAAAATATTATAATTCTTGTACACTTTCATGTTAATGGCTATTTTGATGAAGACAAGTGTCATATATTAAATTTTTTTGTTAAAAAATTGAAAAAGATACGTTTATTTTAGTAGCTACAAGTATATATTATATTCTATAGGTGTGCGTTTAATAGGACTGCCAATTTTTATCCTAATTTATGATTGTGCAACCCATAAGAGTGTACCATAACAGCTATAGTAGTATAACTCGGTCGACTATTGAAATAATTATATAACTTAGATAGTTATGAGGAACTTTAACTCATGGTTGTATCTACGAGTGCACACCAGGCATGTTATATTTAACCTATTGCAATATAATAATTATAAATATCCTTGTAACATAGCAAGGATTGTTTTTATCATTATTACACATGTTATGGATCTGGTTTTGGCGTTAGAACTCTTAACGAATACGCATAATAATGGTAGCAACATAGTCAAAGAAAATAACACAACACTAAAATTTTTAGGGTTTGGAACCAACATTTCAATTCCCTGGAGACTATGTTTTTACTGCCAAATTTTATTTAAATATGTTTAACCGTTTTTGGGTGATTCAGTTACAAACATCCTTAATAGAAAAATGTTAATATTTCTAATTTTTGAAGGTTTAGTGTTTAATGCTAATTCATTCCGATAGCTCAAACATGTTTAAAAAGACAAACAGAAGCAATGCAAGACTACAAGGGTTTTGTTTTACCGATTAGATACAAACACGTGCACTAATCCTATTTAACATCTATAGGGTTCACAGTATCCACACTCCGCCACGTGCATAAACTCACGACTATTTTTAACCAATTACGCACGTGAGCAGACCATAATGTTTATAAACGTATATGTTATTCTCTGTTTACTTTTGTAGATAATAACTATTAGAGATAATAATTATTAGATAGTGATAGATAATTCTTTATTAATCCTAAGACCTACATTAAACATAATCATCATCACCCGTTAATGGCCCACTGCTGAGCCGGGTCTTCTCCTCAAAATATAGCCATAGTCCTCCACGCTGGCCTAATGCGGGATGGCAGATAACACTCACTTTGAGAACATGGAGAACTCTCAGGAGTGCAGATTTCCTCACGATGTTTTCCTTCACCGTTAAAGCAAGTGATATTTGATATCTTAAAAGACTTCAAACATAATCTCATCTAGCTCATAATTTAATTTATTTTAATATCTGTCAAATGGTGAATACTTTGTGAGGGTCAATAAAAGAAATTTTTATTTATATTTATTTATTATTTATAATATATCAATATTCTTTGATAATAAGAAAAGGTGATAGCTAAGCAGCTAAGATATCGGTAATCAGATTGTCTATTTTATGCAATTAAATATAACCTGCTTTAATGATGAAGGAAATATAGTGACTAAACCTATACGACTGAGAGTTTCCCATAATATTTTTTATTAGTTTGTTAAGTCAGCCAAATCGCACTGGAACAGCATGCTAGACTATGGTCTCTCTATATCCTAAACCATTTTCATTTAGAGAAGGAGGTCCGAAATCTGCTGTGTATAACCGCATAATAATAACAAAGAACCGATTTGTCTAGGGCTAAAATGTTATTGCCTTTTACAATACATTACACAGAGTTTTTATACTTACTTTAGGGTATACAAGCGGTCTCATTAAAGCTCCAAAAATTGCACAATTGAGAATCAACCCAGCGAGGAGAAGATTTGCATTCTGCCATGAGCCGAATTCATTCAACAATATGGCGGCTAAGGGGGCGAAACTGAATGTTCCCACCCCCGAACCGCATACTGCAATCCCCGTGGCTAGAGACCGACGAGTTTCGAAATAGTAACCTACTGCCACAACAGAAGGGAGGTAGATCATTCCGAAACCAATGCCTGAAACAAAAATGATATATTTAATATTTATGTTACAATTATCATATCGGACTGAACTACTTTTTATGGAAAATCACGTTTTATGTGTAAATATTTAAAGTATGGTCATGATAACATTATTTAAACACTACAAATTGATTATTAGACCAAATATTAAAAAAAGTCATTATCAGGTTTAAATAATTAGACGAAAAATCACGAAATATTTAATACTTATGAGGATTTAAATAAATGTCCAATACCCCCAAGATTTCTATCTATATCTGGATTTCTCTCAATAGATTTAGTATATCTGTTAAAAATTTACTTCACTGTAGGTATAATATTGTTAAAGTAGCTTTTAGTCACAATCAATAACTAATGCTACTATGGCAGTTTGTTAAAATTATCAAAAAATAGTTCTTAAAAATGAGAATGAAGTCAACTAAGAGAACAAACTATCTCCACATTTCTTTTATGTCTTACAAATAATATTTTAACTCTTTATCATCAAACAAGATCTTTGATTTGACACCAGCAATTTAGCAAACAAGCTCGACCCAACACTTTGATATAATAAATTAAGATGGCATCTACAATTACGTCTAAATTTCTCGACCTCGACATCAATAAAAATTCTGTAGCCGAAATCAAAAAGGAATAAGTTGCGTATTTTCTATTGTATTATATAAACATTCTTTTTATTCTGTTATACAATGGTTTTTAATGTAAAATATATTTTACTAGCATTCCTACGCAAATAAGCAGAAATAGCATTTGAATAGGTGTATCTAAATATAATTTTCCGCTTAAAAATGGGTAGCAAATATTGGATGTATTTTAAAATATTTAAGTCGATCTCAAATTTATTATTCTAATAAAACAGATCCATTTGAACAAACATCATATCTGGAATACGATAATGAGTCAGTGTTTGCGGCCCACAAATCGCGTTGAAACCAAACAAAGGACTTGGAACGTTGCAAAGGGGTCATCAGCATTTAATTAATATGCGTCATTTTCCGGGAAGCAGTTCACAAATATGTATCATGAAAACAGACGTGAGCATCCAGACACTAGCAAATCTTCCGTGTCTCCTAAAATTTTTCGAATTTGCTTTCAAAAAAGCCGCCATTTGTTTTTTATATGGTTATTATAGGCCATTCTCGGTATTATCGAACACAGACTTCTTATTCTATCAAAAAATTGACTAAAATGGGTATATACGGATTCGATATCAGATTAGATTAAAAGTGACCAATATTTTGAGGGTTTTTTAAATTAATTGACATCATAATGTTCCTCTACGTTGGACCAACATAATCTCACATATCAGAAATTTCTTCAAATCATAAGAAATGACAATGTCATCAACAAACTAGGGTAACACTAGTAAACACGGTTTTATTGGTAGGTATAAGGTAAGAATTTCTAAGGAAATACAAAAACACAATACATATTTATAAGAATGACTTCAAAACAATTCGGCCACTCGTGTTTATACAACGTTTTTGATGTTTTCGTAAGTAAACAACGAAATTGGCAACGCTGAAACAGAAAATTATTTTGGAGAAATCCAAAAAGTTTGTGAAACACTTTTAATAGACTTTTAACGATAGATAGAACCACGTAACGTACTCAATTGCTGAGAGAGGTAGTTATTGATTTCTTGTCAAGTCCAGATGAACAAGTATAGGTCTTTAGGATAGGAAATGTCGATATTGGAATTTATATAGCTACGACAAAATACATAGTTTCGATGATCTCACATATTGGATCTATGTATGACGCTCATACGATTGAACACTGTTTGTTCAAATATTTCCATATTGACACTTAATTTTCATATTTGGCAAGAATCACGAACTGTTTCTCATAATTTATAAACCTAATAGTGATTCCTGCTGACAAGTAGAGAACTGTAAAATGATAAAGTTATTGTTTTACGTCATTTTGGTCCAGACTAGCGATTACACACTACCGGAATTAGGTCATTCAGACCAATTTGCACGTCAATACTATGTTTTGGAACTAATACAAAACAATCTATTAATACGGTCTTATTGAACGTTGAAACATAAAATAATTATTTTTAAATGATCACTCAATCATTGCGAGTTTTAAAATGCTACTAATGTTTATTGAAGCGAAGTTTCTGGCAACAAGATGATTATGTCATATGTAATAGAACAAATGTCATGTGAAGGAATACAAGTTGAATAGTTGTTTAAGAATATATACTTCCCAATTAGCATCACTATATATGATACTATTAATTACTTTTAGTCTGGGTCGAACTCAGAAACAGCTTGGCTAATTTTAATATTTCGAAATAATGAAGATCCATAATGCAGAAAATCCATAAAGAACAGTAAAAATTATATATATACTTGTTAATTTTGTACGAAATGTTTTCTGCGTATTGGATTTCGCACAAGAACCCTACCTGATCGAAGCGAGGACGAGTGGACTTTTTTAAATATAAAACTCGGAGAAAATGGAAGGAGGAGAAAAGAGGTATATCGAAAAACACTAAGAGGGGGGGTGAAATTAAACCGATAAATATCTAAACATTATGATCTCACAACAATTACGGCAGGAACCGAAGCAGTGCCTTGGACTTGTGACCAAGGTGTAGACGTAGACTTATCGGATCCCTTTATTCAATTGAACACTCGCCTCCACTGCCCAGGTTCTCTGTTTAAACCTAAGGTTAGGTTAACCTAAGCCTAACTTACGCGTTGACGATAAAAATGTTATACCAAATGTGTAAGCATAAAGAAAATTGATATAAGGCACGGTGCGGTGGGTGAATGATTAGAAGCAGACAATAATCTTATCAGATAAGTACAACACCATGCCGGGCAAGGCGCCGGATCGTCTACGATATTTGGCACCAGTCCAACTTCGCGGCCTTGAAAACAACGAGGACAGACAGAAAAATTAGTCTAGCGTAAACATTTCATACGGATTTATTCATTAATCTTCAAGATTTTTTTTTATTTATCAGGTGTCATAGATTATTTTAATAATAAATTACAAACAATCATTTTATCAACATATGTCGCAGCTTAAAAGTCATTTTTCAATATAATATGTTTATAGGTGAGTGAGAGAGAGCTGATTTCTTTGAAGTGAATTGTGCTGTTCTATTATATTAATCCCTTTCCTTACCAACCTTGGCTGAAGTTAGTTTTTTTTTCTGTTCTTATTTCAGACTAATTACTATGTTATTAAGTATACTTTACATCACGCCTATTTAAAAATACCATTGGTAACATTACAGTATCCAAAATATTTCATAATTTATGCACAAAACAACGATGGAATAACAGAATATTAAATCTTTGTATCAAAGGTTACAAGAATTCCAGGAACGCTCTCAAATAGGTAGAGTCGTAGACGGGGCCTTTTTTTAAAAGCCAAAGAACCCATTCGCATGCGACACGAGACATAAATAATTAACATTGAAGGGTAGAATCGGAAAACCCGCTTTCACTCGCCGCTAATTCTCTATAGGCTAATGAAAAGTCGTACACGGGCAACACTCATGCTGCTTTGTTTACCGCTCGACTGGCAACTGTCCAATTTCACACACGGTCTGTTGCCACCAATTTCAGTGGATTCAGAACAAAGAACATTTTAAAACGTTTTAATTCTCGAGCTTGTTGTTGTATATAGAACCAAAACATTTATCAGAATAATATATTCTCTTTAATTTCCTTCAAATGGCTGGACAACAGTAATGTTATCAATATGATTAACTTAAACCATAATCTGCATATCCTACCTACTGATTAACAGATTACAAATAATCTATTATAAACTCAACTTAATAGGCAACGGATTACTATTTTTAATGCACAGATAATATATTTATTTATAAAACTTGATATCTAGTTACGTTGGACAATATTGTAAAAATATTATATTGCAAATTAATCGATAGTTGAGCCAGTAGCTTCTAAGGTGCCATCCATGAAGTTCCAACGTATTGATTATCAACTATTCACAAGAAATTTTAAAACCTGTATGTATAGGACTTATGTCATTGATTAAATCCGATATAAATAATTATATAATAATCTACTGAATATTTTTAAATTATCAGTACAGTAAATAAGAACGGATATCGAATAATAATATTTTAACAATAGATATAGTACATCACAAATACCATTTCCCTCATTAACTTATCAAATAATTAGCTTTATTATTTGTTTTTTTTTTAATACGGGCAAACAGTGACTCAGACCTTTACACAAACAATAATAGAACTTAAGACGAAAAACATGAACATTTATGATTTAATGTGTGTATTTTTGTCGCGTACCATCAACAACTGTTGCTAGGCAACGTTACCGAAATGCAATCCCATAAAAATTAGGATTGTTGGTTTTTCCGAATTTAAATAATTTCAAGGATTTTTTTACAATTTGTCCTTCTATATTTAGAACTCTAATTCAGAATATTTGGTACTACCATTTACTACTACATACAAGGTCTCTCGTATTGCTCGTAGCAACGAAAACCATTTCAGTTATACATTAATTTCATAACATGGAAAGAATAACGATCAGCTATTTTTCCATTTATAATCAATAACCATATTTCCATAATATAAACGTTTAATAGCATTCGCTTTATGAATACTCAGTCTGTTTACGTTTATCCCTAAATTATACAAGGATAACTTCACTCTATAAAGTTTATGAAGACCTCTAATGTTTTAATTACTTTGCCAGAATAGCTTTCTATGACGTTATCCTCTCAGTACCTACGCACTGCTTTTCTTATTTTCTTTTAATAAAGATTTCGAAACAATTCCATTTGTAAACGTTTTTCCTCTTACGCATTTAAATATTTTGTTGTTCTTTGGCAAACCTCCCTCGTTCTGGTATTCAGGACCTTTTCGTACTCCCTTCTATATTTAAATCGTATTAAAAACTAACAAACATTGATATTTATATATTGGATTTGTTCACTTAATTATATTAAATTGCTAGTCGGACAACGTCCTATTAAATTATTTTTACTTTGTAATGTACGAACAGAAAAGTAAGTAATTATTTTTATAAATTTTTATTATTTTAGAAAGAGGTTATATAACTTTAAGGTAAACTCTGTTAAACATATGTAATGGTACACAGTACCTACAATAATAAAGTACCAGGTTTTATTAAGCCAAGGTGATTGAGGACAGATTGGTGCATTGCGGTCGTATGCCCACATTGAATCCGCACTTTTTATGTTTCAATAAATTGCTATTTTAATAATTTAAATTTAATAATATATAGTTAGATTTATGTTAAACAAAATGGCAATATATATATTTTTTATAAAGGGAAAGCTACCTGCCACGTATCGTTAGAGATTTTATAGTATTTTATATAAGTTTAATATAAACAATTAATAATATTTAATATTCTTTAGGTTATGTATACGATTGTTTTTTTCTTTTCCCAAAACATTTAGAAAGAAACGACAGTTTTTATCTACAGACTATATAGGGCCCTTAAGCATTATAAAAGGAGTTAAACCCTCTTTAGACATTTTTTAGCACCAAATGTAACAAAATTTAAAATCGAGTTATTAATCAATTAATCAAGAATTTATTTAGATCCCGAGAGATTCAAAAATCAATTGTTAAGAGAGAGTAGATCTCTACCATAAGGGAAATACGTTTTTATAAGTGTGGGTAATTTTGAGAAGTCAAATTATGATGAATTTACTTACCGCCTATAAGCCCATAGGTGATCATCATCATAGTAACGCTTTTGCTGAAGGTTGAAAGCACAAAAGCCGTCGCCGCAATTAGCGAACCGGCAACGCATACCGCTCGACAACCGAATTTGTTGCATAGTGCCGATACTATGGGACCTGAAATATAGAAAAAAACATATATAAACCTAATCTAGATTAAAAATAAAAACGCAGTCTGGCTATTCAATCTCTTATGCTGAAGTTTAAGGTTTTAATTTTAATAGTGATTTTAAAGTTTAATATATTTTAAAAATACCCACTAGCTCGACTACTTGATAGTTAAGCGGTAGTTTCAAAGAGTTAATAAATCCTAGTGAAGTATTAAAGCTTAATTAAGTGTTGTATCAGTTGGATAGTGCGGTTGAATAGTCCAAAGGTACATTTAAACCTGGATCACAAACCCAGACACTGCTCGGACTTGTCTAAAGTGTTAATATTTTCTTATATATATCCGTATTATTCGATTACAATAAAAACCAAAATTAATGCTCTAACCGTAAAACGATTGTTTGTAAATGAGTCATAATTTGTTAATATGAGTATGTATTACATTTTGATAACATTAATGAGAACAGTTATAATGTTGTTTTGTTTCAATGATATATTTTTTAATTTCAATCAAATAACTATTATAAACTTATTACAATGCTGTAATTTTTTCGATGATTCAATGTAATAAAAATGTACAATGTAAGAGACACCTCACAGAAAGTGTATTCGTTTATGGTGTGTCGCCAAAAGCTTACGTAATATATCGGTAACGTTTATTATAGCAGTAAATATGTTTATTTTGTAATCTTAGACGACATGCATTATTGTATATGGCTTGTAAGATTACACCAAGGCGAACTTCATCCGTTTGTAAAATATGTCTACTACTTATAAACTTAACGAGAATACTACTAATTTATCTATACTAATATTATAAAAGGAAAGATTTGTATTTTTTATGTAATACTGGACCGACTTCAAAAATTCTTTTGCCGTTAGAAAGCTACATTATTACTGAGTAACATAGGCTAGATTTATTACTAGAAAAAATTATAGATCCTCAGAAATTCTAACTAAAACCAACCCAAGGTGCAAAAAAATTAGCCATAAAATATCTTGCTTCGCATGCGCTGCAGAAAGTATTGATGATAGAACAAAAAATGTTATACATATGCGAGACCATATGTCCAACTATTGTAGTTTTGTTACTATAACTACTTTTTTACATTTTAAAAGTTGATAGAAATGCCTATCAAAATCAGACCATGTTTTCCATACTTTTGTATTAATTCTTATCCAAATAAATTATTTCGTAATTAACTGTTTATTGAAACACCTGTAGATTACTTTTTGAATTATTGAAATCGGCCATTCCAAAAGATATAACAAAATTAAAAATGTCAATATAAACAAAAAATACACCTCGACGGGCCGGTATAGTTCCACGCAGCGCAGCGAGCTACGCAGCGAGAGAGGGCACCGATATGCGGGAGTCAAAATGTTTCAAAAAAAATTATTCACCCGCAAAGCCGGGACGGGCCGCTTGTTTTTTTATAAATGCATAACCAAGAACAACAACACCCTTACAAATTTATCGTAATAAATAATCACAGAAAACATTAAAATATTGTGTCAGTTAGAAAAATGGAGAGTATCATCAAATCAGATATAAATCAGTAACAGATTTAAATCTGATCTGATGATATTTATATCTGATTTTAATCTTACCATAATATTATATTTAAAATATTATATAACAACATATTTATCTGCGATAAGATCATAATCTAAGCGTAAATTACATGATGTTTAATAGATTATCCTAGTTGCCACCAACCTTGTGCTAAAACCTAAATAATCAACGTCGAATTACGACTCTACATAACATTTGAATACTTGTTATCCAGTTCAAGGAATAAATGATGTTAATAAGTGCATATTTACTACACAAATCGGTTCGCAAAACGTAACTACTTCGATCGAATTGAAGAACCAGTTAATAAATTATTTAAAAACCTAAACAAAACTGATGAATAACTTAAAACTACTAAAATCACTTAAGATATAGGTCAAAAGTTCTCAAGAGTTAGTGGCAAAGCAAAATCGCTAATATGTAATCGATTTTCCCCGAGGGTGAATTAATATGGCACGAGAGAGAGAGATGAGACGATTGCTAATTAATGAAGATTTTGAGAATAGTAATATCGTTAATCCACTTTAAAACCTTTGATTCCTACAAATATTTAATATCAAATTAGGGTACGTTATCACAAGTCACGTTTTTTTTAAATTTAGCGCACTGATATGAATTATCCTAAATAAAAAATATTATGTATTTGCTATCTATAAAATTATTGAATTTTTAATTGTCTATTCCTCATGTTAGAGACTATATATAAATATAATATATTAATCACAAATGTAATAGTGGTCAAAACTAAGAGTGAACTCTATTTAGGTTACAGTTTACACGATAACACTCACGATATCGTGTCCAGTAAAATAATAGATCATTTTAATTAGAATGTATTAAATCAATTATTAATTTCTCTAAACATAACTCCAAAACATTGCATAGGATAAATTCCTATTAAGATTGTTCAACTTTTGTCCTAGATCGTTTAGGAGGTGTACGAAAAACGCGCTTTCCAAGATGGCCTAAAACGTGTGAAAAAATATAAGGAATGTAATCTCTCGAATAATAAAGTCCTGATTACGTATTATATAATATTATTACGAACAATAAATATAAGAATCCATTTGGTTTGAATTCCATAACGGATAACGTAATAGTATAAGATATATATGGTTAGATTTCTATCAAAGATTACAAGTACATTTCAAATGAGGTCAATTACAGGTTTTAAAGATAAATTGAAGTATTGACAGATACGTAATGATAATGATAATAAAAGTTTAGTTTCACAATAGATCACGTGTGCTGAATAAAATAAAATTTTGTCTAAGTTCGAAATAAGACGTCAGGGCTATGTTACTACTCGTGATTTTTTGAAAAAAAAAAACGAAAAAAAAAAGTAACGTTATTCTTCAAAAAATATTTTTTTAAAGTTCCTTACCTTACCAAAAGACAATCCTTATAGGAGCACTTAGTCCTCCATCTGTTCGTTCTTTGAAAATAATATTTGAAACTAATATAAGTGTAAATAACGCGGTTGTTTGAATCACGAAATTTGCAAAAAAAAAATGGAAAAATCAGAAATCTCAAATTCTGTAATTACAACATTTTTAAATATTGTAATTTGTAAACTGACTGCGAATGTGACTTCGATGTATGGGGACAACCATTTTCTAACGACAAAGTGTATCCTTCAATATGATTTGTACGGAACCCTCTATATATACCAGTCCGACACGTTTACTGACGTCTATTTGTGCAACATATAATGATAAATATTAAAGATTACATACCTGGTAACAATAAAAAAATAATGATTTAATTACTTATATAAATGATTAAATGAAAATGATATTGTCTACGATAATAATTTATAAGATTAAATTATTACCGACGTTGGTCTTGTTGTCGTTATACGAAAGTTATCACAAATATTGATAGTATTAGTACATAGTTCTGCGGATTATCATATCTTTTTAACGTTGGACCATGAAAAGACATTGTGCTGACAATCGGAAATACCATAAAATATATTTTAAAATTCGTTACAAATATTTGAAATACAAAAATAGTACAGGAGGAATCGGCGTATGAGTACCAAAAACTATTCCACCTCAAATTTTTTATGCGATCCTCTTCAAATTGCCCTACTGGTGATATAAATGCATGTTGCCATGGGGCAACCCCGTGCCATATTGTTTAAACCGAAATGGTTTAAACAATTGCAAGGAATATTGGGGACTATTCAGCCGAATACCGAATACTCAATCTCGATAAAAAAGAATGCATAACTACTCACAAATATTTTTATTTTATCATATTAATTTAAATAATACTTAAAATCTACAGTAGTAAGTATATGAATGAAAACAACAGAATTTCTTGACAGCAAACGTTTCATCACATTTCTTGAAAAAAAGAATTTTGTAGAAGATAAAAAATAAAAAACCAAAAACTTGGTTATTTGATTTTTTCACATAAATTTTGAGGTTATGTAAATAAATGTAAATATAAAAGTTGAAAAGTTTTGATATATTCTATTCCTTTTCCAGGGTCGATAGTTTTTGGTTTCAAAATTATCGACTCTGGTCTATCAGTAAAATACACACGAAAAATTCTAAGTGTTGGCTGCCGAATATTCGGCGCTTCGGCCAACAGACTCGCCGAATATTCGTTATTCGGTATTCGGCCAAATCACTATTCGTAGCATCTCTAATTTATATCACCAGTAGGGCAATTTAAAGAGGATCGTATAAAAATTTGAGACGGAACAGTTTTTGGTACTGATGCGCCGATTTCTGCTGTATTAAAAGGAGAGTTCGAGCGAAAATTTTATCTATTTTGCTAAATAATATGAGTAATATTTAATCTCACACAACAGTAGAAAAATAATCAATTCACTTATAAAGATTATGGTAGTGTTGCTCTTAATAGATATAAAAATATTCAGTTCAAAATGATACGCGTTTCTCATGACGTCAAATCAACTAAAAACTTATCGAAGTTTATGTTGAGTTAAATTTATGAATATTGTAGTTAAGGATAAAAATAAATGATTTCATAGAAAACTACGTACTTTTTTTCGTGGTAAAATAAATTACTATAGCCGCAGTTTGCACATTATAAATTTCCAAGAAAAACCTAATAGTCCGTACAATAATGGTATATGTATGCATATAAAATAACGTAAGTTGCATGTGGAGGACGAACGTATTGATAGTCGCGTAGAATACAACGTGACTAGAATTTATAGGAAATGGACGACCGGAATCAATTGTTGGACTTGGAAACTGAGTTTACTGGATTATCTAAATTTATTCATACATTCAAACGGAAATTGCTTCCAAATGGAACAGTTGTCGACCGATTATCAAATTTTAGCAAATGTTTTTCAATTTACTATCATTTTGTAATTGAAACTAAATATTTGAAATGAAATCACCACATTATCACGATTTAAATATCTGCTCTAAACCTAAATTACTTATACTATCTTTGTGATTAATGACTTTTGTAGTGACTGTCTGACGTAGACGAGGGCTATAAGGGTTAGACATGAAATTTTGCATAGGGGTTCCTTTTATAACGTAGGGGAGCTCTAAGAAAGGGTTTTTGAAAATTCACCCCCTTTGGGAGTAAAACAGGGGTGCAAATGTATGAAACTTTGTCGTTTTTAAAGTTATTTCAGTGAAATTAATTTTGAAGGTTTTTCATCGAAAGTCATGAAACACGTGTAAAATATTTTTTTGAAAAACATCCCTTAAGGAAGTAAAAGAGGGGTTTAAAGTAAGAATGACTACTACATACCTCAATATCGCAAAAGAAGTTGCGTGTAAAAGCTAGTATATTATAATTCCTTTAAGTAAAATATATATTTTTTTCAGTCTCTTTAGCGATTAATTCTCTAGTTTTGTATTTTACTAAACTTATTTTTATATAAGGCTAATGAAAAACTTACCGGCCGCAAGATATACACCGGACAACAAACTTCCAACCCACGCAACAGTTCCTTTGCCTTCTCCAAAATATGATACAAGTTCGGGCAAGAATATACCGAAGGTATAGGCAATACCATCAACTATCAGATTGCACATGAAAGACGCAAAGACCACCACCCAACCATAGCCACCGTCAGGTGGAGGAGGTAACTCTCCGTAGTCGTAAGCCTCATCATCGTCAGCGTCTGCACCTTCTGCTGTCAAGCGCGCCGCTTCTTCGCAAGAAGTTTCGCTTTCAGTCTAGAAAAAAAATTATATATATTAAAAATAATACCAAAAAAAAATATTTTTATTAAACGGGAATTAGATACTATGACCATCAATCAAAGTTTTATTAACTATAACTCTTAACGATAAAATCTAAGTAAGTCTCGACAGGTCAAGTTCCAAAAATTATTTATTAGTTAAGGGGAAAGGGAAGATATTCTGTGTTCCTAAGTAAGGAGAACGCTCAAGTTTATTTTATAAAAGTATTTTAGCAAATATTTACACAATGATAGTTAATATAACAATCAATCAAGAGTCAAGGATAAATGATTTTGAAGCAAGTAACGTATAATATACAATACCTATTATTCGCGTACAGCATCACTTTCAAGGGCACATAATAATAGTGCATTGTAATAGATTTTATATTCTCATTTTTTCACATATAAGAATCCTAATTTATTGATCTCAATTTGTTACTACAACAGCTTTATGTATCCGTTAAATTACTAGGTCATAAACTTTTAAGTACCCATTATTCATGCTTCGTATCTTTGTTCCTCTTAATAATTGTAATTTGAATTTAAGAGAGAATGTGAAACGTTATGAACATGTTTAATAATATTAATAAGTTTCAGAGGCCTTTGTGGAGTAAGTTTCTCGAAATTTGTAGGAAGTTTTACATAAATTATGTAATGTATGAAATGACTTCATCTCACGATCAATCTTCGCGGCCATTGTCAAAGTCGGTGTGAGGCTCGAGTGTTAGTTACTAAGGTCACATAAGCACGTGGTTAGAATACCAATAATTGTTCTTTGTATGTTTGATGATAACCACTACATAGTATAAAACAAAGTCGCTTCCCGCTGTCTATTTGTCCCTATGTATGCTTAGATCTTCAAAACTACGCAACGGATTTTGAGGCAGTTTTAATAATAGATAGAGTGATTCAAGAGGAAGGTTGTTATATAATACATACAGAATATAGTAGAGAAACGCTGATTATTTTAGAGGTTTCTAATATGATGTCGTAAATAAACAGATACTTTTGCGTTTACATTGCAAACGCTGGCTGAACCGTACGAAATGGATCAAAATAATGTACTACAGTATTGTACACCTTAAAAAGGTCTACAAAAAAGTCCGCGATGGTATACGTCTATCTCTTAGGGATAACCCACAATAACCACTTTTTATCCTTTAAGTTTTACGAGAAATAATGGCTTATTTACGAAGCGATTATAAGCAATTACAGCATTAAACCTTATCCAATTAAGTACCTTAAATACATTGTGCATTTAATATAGATCAATATGGCCCTTTACAGCATGAAATTTAAATGAATATTTTCACGTGTTACATTGCAATAAATTATATGTAAGACATAAAATAATTAATGTTCAATTGTTTAACAAATCTTCGTAATTATTTCGTTAGTATTTTTGTTTAATACAACACTTATACGGAATATCGACGTATGCAGTGTTAAAACTAGAACAAAGCACAAAGATAAATAACAGCTGTTGTTCCAATACAGATGTTATCTCAACCAGTAACGACTGACTTGAATGTGCTAGGATAGGTATTGTTTATGATACACAGAGCCACAGAATAATTGATATACAGGACAGTGTCTAAGTTCTTTGTACAGCCTTATGCACGTCGATTGCAACTACCGCTTCTGCGATCATTGTTTACTAATCTGACTAGTTTCATTATTCTAGGTTACATCATGAATTCTTGTTTTATTTTGTCATATTAAATTTGTTATTTAACATGTTGCTATTAGTAAATTTCTTTTACAAAGATATTTCCCTAAGCGATTGATGTCACTAGACTTCCGTGGTACCTATCATGGCAGAAGGGTATTAAGAAAAACCTTAGAAAAAAAAACATTCCAGTAATTAAATAATGCTTGATAAATTTTGTGCAGGAGTTAATAATATGTACTTTGAACAACAACTTACAACTGAATATAATCTATCAAACATATCGTACTTAGCAACAATGTACGTACAGAATGCCCCGATAAGAGTGCCAATAAAAAGATTACCTGAAAAAACACCTCGATTTATTTTTATCTATGTACTGATCATTGATACAAGATACCCATTAACTACTACGTACTTGTAAAATAAAAAAATCTTGGATGATATTTGAAGTAACAATGAATCACTGTGTTCGGTTTTACGAGCTTCGCCTAACAAATTATGCAAACAAATCCAGAAAGCCAAGTTTTTTGAAACTTTGTACTAATTTAGATGACAATATGTACAATAATTTTCATGTTAATCACTATGATTAAGAGTGCGTTTCTTACGTATTTTTTTTTTATGAAAAAATATTACAATAATATATCAAGGAAACGTAGATACGTTATCATCAAAAATTAAATTCCTTAGATAAAATGACATGCTTTCATTCTGATATTTATTGTCTAAATTTATTTGCTTAAATATCATCTCTGGACATATTATATATCTTTCATATAACATATATATTTAAGAAACTCGTGTGGACCAAGTTGCCGACCTTGTTTACTTTGACTTTTGTTTACTTCGCGCTTCTGCTATAGTGATTTATTTTCCTAAGTATGCTCACAAACATTTAATACAGGAAATTTGATATCTATGTACTTATACATGAATAAACAATAACTGAGGGATAAGGTTACGTAAATGACATTCCTCTAAGAATGTGAATTGAAGAAACCACAAGATGATTCCTGAAACAAGCAATTAAAAAGCTTATGCATAACCATATAATAGACGTCTTCCTCCATTCCAATTAAGATGGAAAACTCGGTTAAGGAAGCTGCAGTGACCTTCTGACTTCTAACGTTTGAATTTTTCATAGCATGCAGTGACTTTGGAACGCTGCAATTGCAAGGAATGTCAATAAAATGTTTTCTAGTCTATTTCATAAAAATATGGCGCCTGTAATAAGAAAACTATATTGTTCGAACCGGGAACTCAGAAACAAGGTTAAATTTAATCTTAGAAATAGTATAATATTTACATTTAATTTACAATCATTAAAGGAGTTCAAGAAAGAATCAGGTAAAATACACGAACAAAGAAACTACAGTTAAATGAACCCTTGGCATCGGTTCGTCATACTAAGTAAACATTTAAATACCGACTTTGAACCTTGAAAAATAAAGACAAAGAAAAATTAATTCCTTAAATAAACAAAGGATAATTTTGAATTTTAAATTTTAGATTTAGTAACAAACAGTATGCAGAATAGACGACGACGATGAGACTGACAAAATGCTAATTTTCACATTGAACTACCTTTACCAAAAAATATAATATAAAAATATATTTGTATATATAAAGTGATCTCTCTTAACGTAATGCACGTACACGTGATGTAGATTGCCTTTAATCGATTAGTACCGGCCGCCCGTCATTCATTTCCTTTCACGAAAGTAATGTGTTCCTTAGAAGCCAATTACATAACGGAAAAAGGGTTTTATTGAGCTAATTCGCCCAATACCACTGACCTAGAAACCCTTAAACTAGCTGTAAAGACTACCTATTAACTGAAGTGTTTAAGAGCATTAGGCTCAGACTTATCTTACACGTGCCATATGGAAATCGTTGCATGTGTAATAAATGTACCTTTTATTACGTAGAGAGAATATTACATACCATTGTAATTCGTGCTGCTTACTAATCGTCTACACCTCGAAAGATACGTACACAACACTCTTGCAAAATCAACTAACACTGATAGTAGCAGTATCAAAACATATATGCAATAAAATGATAAATTATATCCCAATCGACTAGATAACACTGAAAGCAATAATTATCAAATATTTTTAGTAAAATTAAGGATAATTTTAATCAGTGTACATTATACACTTCTGTCGCGATACACTTACTGACTGTGAGTAAAATCAAATATGATACCAGTACAAGAAGATAATTGTGAACTAATTGCTTAGTGGTTTATCTAGAGGGTTATGATTACGGTGTTAAAAATACAGTCATTAACAATTAATGTAACAATTCAGTATTACTTAACGATGTTATCGACAAACAGTAAACCAAAAAGTAGTTTATTATAATTATTGATAACTCATTTCAAATTGCTTTGTAGCCTTCTTTCTTCTCGTCCTTACGACTAACCGGAACGGTCGGAAGTCTTTCAGACATCCATGGGTGAGAAGAAAAAATCAAACAAACCAATTTCTGGGATATTTGTTATATGTGGGCACATCATGGTGACAGCCAAAAAAAATAAAGCAAAAGGTATCTGTCTTATTGTTGACAACGCGCTAATTATTGCGCGATTGAAAACGGGACAGTTTGACGTTCCGACACCTAATTTCGGGACTACGGGACAGACAGCCGAATAACGGGATGTATGGTCATTTTAACCAAATCATATGTTTTCTTTTGAAACGAAATCATTTTCCATAATTATTAAATTTAAAAAGATTCAGTGAAATGCATATTATATATTAAACAAGAGCGAGTAGGACTTGCGCACGAAGGGTTCCATGCCAATATTTGACAAAATAACTTTTTTTTAAAGGTAGCAAGACCCTCCTTTTGGTTGTAATCTCTTTTCAGATAGTTTACATAAAAGGTTAATAAAAAGAAGTTTGCATGGGAGTCCCCTTATATTTTTTTTATTTTAATTAAATTATTTATTATTGAAATTAATATACAACTAAATATTTTGTGAAGTTGCTGTTATTAATATTGAGCAAAAAACGGCATTAAATAACGTTTCTTTATGGGAGCCCCCTTTAATATCTATTTTATTCTGTTTTTAAGTATTTGTTGTTATAGGGCCAACAGAAATACATCATTTGTGAAAATTTCAACTATCTAGCTATCGCGGTTCATGATAATAGGGTACCGTTTTTACCCTTTAGGAACGGAAACTTAATAAAAAGGAAAATATTATGAAATTGGTTAATAGGTTGTCAGAAAATCCATTAGTGCTCAGTTTTAAAGTAAGTACGGGCTACAAAGAATTTTTACTATTTTTTTATAACATATACATACTTTTTTACTTCCTTAGTGAGTATGCAGAGATCGAACACATTACCCGATTTTAATGAGTCTCGCGTTTCTAAATTCATCGCAATCTTACGAGTTTCACTAAAGACATGGTAGTAATCAAAATTCAATATAGCTCCTGTCGTGAAGAGGAAAAACTGAAAATCAAACTATCAAGTGAGATATTATTAATACTAATATCTAATGACGATTTAAAGTTGGTTAGCAACCATTGTCAAATCAAAACTTATAATGTAATGTACATTCATAAAAATACAGTCAACTTTTATCTCAAATGTTTCATTAGTTATCAGTGTGACACATCGACTGACATTTTACAGTGAAAATTCCCTAAAATGAATTAAATTAATTTGTAATATATTAGAATACTGTAACAGATACTGTTCTTGGTTTTATACCTTTTTAAAGTAAGATTATATTCAAATTGAAATTCTCCTGCACATTTGCAATCTTCATTTTGGCCGTGAGCCCAATGTTACACAATTGATTTGCAGTTTCTATCCGGGATATATAGAACAAAATCTACTATACCTAGTTTATTTTCAAAACACTATCAATAGACCTGAGATTAGTGAATGCACTTAACTTATTACGAAGGTCAATATCGATTAATCGATTTGTAAACGTTATTCTGGAATTTCCTTCTAATCTTTAATACTTCTAAGGAATTACAAACTAATTGTCATCATCATCACTACCCAATGAATGGATTACTGGTTTTCTTACGATGTTATTCCTTCACCATTAAATCAAGTGATATTTAATTTCTTAAAACACATATAACTCGGAAAAATCAGAGCTGTGTGTCCTGGATGGAACTAGGATTTCCGGAGTGAGACACCAATGGGGTTATTATCACTGCACTAAACCAATTCTACTCTCTCTTATCGTAATCATATTTTTAACCCCCGACAGTACTACGATGGGTGTTATAAGTTTAACGTGTATCTGAATGTCTGTCTGTGGCATCATATCGGTCCAAGATAATGGACCGATTGTCATCACCATCACGACCCGTCAATGGCCCACTGCCGAGCCGGGTCTCCTCCTCAGAACGAGGAGGGTATTAGGCCATTTTCCACCACTCTGGCCCAGTGCGGGTTGGCAGACTTCACACATCTTTGAGAACTTTAAGGAACTCTCAGGAGTGCAGGTTTCCACACGATGTTTAATTGCTTAAAACACAACTCAGAAAAGTCGAGTAAGTAAGACTTGAAGTCTTAACCACTGGGCCATCACTGCTTTCAACAGTTGGACCGATTGTGATGACGTTTTATTTGTATTTCAAGGTAATTAAATCGAGATGATTCTTATCTAATTTGTGTTCTGGTTTAATTTGTGAAGATCTCGTCAGTCGTTCTGTTAAATCTTGTTACCGTGGTAACATTGCTTGGACTGAGTAGAGACGAAACGTTACTTCTCAATACCTTTCTGTCGATATCAAGTGTTGTATAGAATCGAGTATCAAACTTTTTAAAATTAAGTAACATACTAACAGTATTATATATATATTTTATATATCATTTGTATTTTTTGCATTTTTTTTAATATTTGCTAACTCTATATGGATTGCTGTTTTTATATTTCGTTTTCAACAATGGTAAAAAAAGGTATTTATACTAGTTAATATAGATTCCTCTAAATATTATCAAGCACCTAAAATAAAATACACAGAGCTTTCTAAAAGGGCCATAGACGTCTATTATAGGTGTAATTAACATAAAAATGGTAAATAGCTGTGAATTAAACACTTAACTCCATTGAGCTAATTCATGTTGACCCACTTTTTAAATAAGGGTAATGCATGTTATTTTACCATTAAATGTATTAGGTAATTTGATGCTGTTTGCTTTCATTCATACAGTACATATAGTATTGTCGATAATAATTTATTCATAACACTACTTAAAACAGACAGATAGGCAATAAAGTAAGTAAGGATTCCTTTTTTCCTTTTATGCAAAAAATGAGCACAATTTAAAGACAATGTTGATGCTGTCCTGTAAAATTATTATTTTTATAAGAATATATTAAAATCTAGTAATTTCCCAATTATATATAAACAAGTTAAGGCTTCAATAAACACTCTATGAGCTTTAGTATCACGATTAAGTGTTACAAAGCGCTGCGCAAACATTGAGACAGTGCAATAACATCCTTATCTATTTATCATATTATTTACAGATAAAATGCTAAAAAAATAAATTTTATTATTGATGAAAAGATACTTAATGAAACACTTATTTTGTCAATACTATGACAGCAATTGGTATAAAATACAACTAGAGAACTAATAAAAAAATAAAGATGAGATTCATTTTTACAGATGATTTGATCATTAGATACGTGTGTTGATAAATCTTATTTGCAGAAACTAAATAAATGTTAAATGACTTATCTACATGTTAAAAATATGGAAGATATATTTTTGTAATCCAGCTCTACAAGATTTAACAGATAGTTGATAGTTGTCATAGAAACAATGTAATTATGTTTTAATACATAACAATAATGTCAGTCACTCAGGTAAAGATTGTTGATGAATAGTTTTAAAATGTTTACAACAAAATATTAACAAATTCATAGAATTATGATGAAATTTGAATCATTAAGCAATAAATATATTACATTAGTTCTGCAAATAATAATATGTTTTATTATTCGTAGCATTAGTTATTAAAAAACAAGTCATCATAAATTTTAGTCTTAGCTATTTTAACAATATGATGTTTACTGGAAAAATCATATTTTATATGTTACGATTTTTTTATTAACCAACTTCAAAAAAAGGAGGAGGTTCTCAATTCATTAGTTTTTTTTTATGTATGTTCCCCGATTTCTCTAGGATGCCTGGACCGATAAGAAATTCTTTTTTTAGATGAAAGAGTGCACTTCCCAGGTGGTCCCTTTGGAACCAAGTCAGGATCTGATAGTGGAATCCGGAGTAATTGAGAGAAACCTTCAAATTTCAAAGGCACTTACAATGTTTTTCACATATTTTGATCTATAAAATATCGGATGACATTGTGTATAATGTTATTACTGAGCTGATGTGGTGGAAGACACCACTTCTCAACGTTTAGGAGTAAGAGGATACTTCTTTAAATATTATGGGGACGTACTGACAACTAATTGTATACTTTAAAGTTATTTAGATTAGCTGATAAAAAGAGTAAAATAAAATATTAAAAAAAAACAAAAACCGACTTCAAAAAATAAATAATGAACTCACTAAAAAGTAGAAAATAATTAAACTTAGATTTTTAATACACTACTAAGTGATCAGTTTTATGTCAAGTTTTTTGAAGTTGGTTCAATTTTTTTTTAAATATTTTTTATATTTATAATTACATTAAATATGTATACTAATTTTCATCTGTACACAAAATTATTTTATTAAATAAAATGTCTACTTTAAAAAGATTTGAAAAGGCTTTGTTTATTATCATATAATGAAACTACTTTTGGTTAGTACTGAATTTGTATATTAACTCATTTGAGCTTGTTTAATAAAACATATGATGATATGTGTCATACAAACCATATCCTACTCATAATTCAGTGACAACGAAACAAATTGTGTCAATTACTAGCATTCGCATACCACTACAATTATAATGAAACAATATAACTTTGACATAGCGTTTAATTATAGGAATAATTTTTTATACAAAAACTAGCTGACCCTTCCTCCCTTTGTGAAGATGTTTTTTTTTTTCTTTCCTTGGAATCGGCTCAGCCATACTCAAGTTTTAGCTATATCAATTCATTTTTATATTAAAGTAAACAAAAATCTTATTAGTCAGTTTAGAGAGCGAATAACTAGCACCATCATCCATTTTCAGTGTTATCGAGCAATTATTTTTCATTCACCAAATTTATCAATATTTGTAACTTAAAGAATACAATAATATGACCAGACAATTTTGCTATTGGATATAATATTTATAATTAATATCTATATCTATTAAAAATGAATCCCCATTTCCCTTGATCACAGCATCACGCGAGAACAGCTGAATTTTTATTGTTTTTGTTATTGTCAGGAGAAGGTTGACAGTTATACACTTTTCTAATGTAACATTTATGGTTTGACATAACTGTCAGTCATTTGACCAATATTCAGAGATCAGACGGGACAGCATCCAGCTCAGCTTGTTAAAATTAAATATACACTAATATTCCAAAATTAATATTAGTATCAATTGTAATTTATCTAAACGTAGAAATCACTGTATCAATTGACTGGATTGGTAAGTGTATATTAACTATGAATTAGATAAAATAAGTTGAATTTATCCTTAAATAAGTTCTCACATCACATGACACATAAAATACATGTAAACAAATTACAATACGAAATAAGGAACAATTGTAGCTGCAACATTTGTTATGATAAAAGAAAAAGTTATGCATGTTATTTTTATATCTATTGTGTTTTAGAAGACTAAAACACAAACTGTTAATTATCAAAGACGAGAGGAAGAGAAGTTGATATTATCATACACCTAGTACCAGAATCATGCTGTAGTAATAAATATAACAAATTTTTGTTCTTTGAGAATGTTAAAGAGCAACAAAAGAATGTCCATATCATGACAAAAATATTTGAATTCAGAATTTAGTGGTATGGTCATATTTGTAGTATCTTCAAAATGAAAATATACAGGACAATATATTATCAAATTTTTAAGATATTTATACTCTGTCCAAGCACTTTTTATTTGACATAAAATATTTTTTTATTCCATAATTTATAATAAAAAGGCAAAGGTATTAACACTGTATAGCCTATAAAATATTAAAATTATTTACCCTATACAATATATGCAAGCCATTTAAAGCCACATTAGTGAAGGTATTACTATCAGGACATAACTAGTATAGTAAAAACATAGAACCTCCTCCTTTTTCTTTTGAAGTTGGTTGATGAATAGACCAACAAACTTATTTTTTTTACCATGTATTTAAAGACAAGTTCCTTAATGAAATCTTTACAAAAAAAATGTAAACATACATCATTTTATACTTACTATTTAATACAAAGGGAAATATGAAATAAATCTTAATTTTAAATTATTTTTTATTTATAAATTAGAATGATTAGCTTAAGTTTCATACTAAGCTTATTAATAATAAATTATATAGTTCCTTTCTTATTATGGAACTTAACCACATGACTAATAATGTTCTTAACAAAACAACACATCATATACTATAATAAAGCACAAGTTTAACTAATGGAAATATTTTTAAATAGAGATGATATCTATTTAGTAGTCAATTTATTACGTCGGGTTTATCACTCGGTTAACCTCAAATCTATACGCGATCTAATAATTTTCCACTGAATTTTTTATTTATATGAATAAAAATAGAAGATCCTTACCCGAGAAAATGTTCTTAAACGGTTGATACGAGGGTTTGAAGGAATATTGCTGAGAGACACCTTCGACATCTTCGTACGTATCTCCTGAGTGACAGAACGAAAACTACTGCACTGCAGCAAACCGATCAAATCACAATTAATATTTAACACACAATTTGAATTACAAACATCTAACTATAAAGAGTTTATTGTTTTAAATTTAGCAGCACAAATTATAGTTCAATTGCACCACCCCATAACGTCAGCCTTCGAGAACAATTTAATTAATACGATAATGGAACGTTTTCTGTTAATAATTAATCCACGACACTGGAATCAACTGCAATTCGTATGTTTTAATAATAGTTTGTTTAGCAAGGTTGACAAATGACAAGTATGCTTTGCTTACGACTTGCTGCGAGTGCCGTACTGGGTAGTGGATACGATAACGTTTCGTTTCACGCGAGCCGTACCAACTACCCAAAGCAACTACCAACACTTACGCACCACTTGAAACACTGTGCTCGCGTGGTGTCTCTAGTTAATCTGTGGTGCTCGCCAGTCGCCGTCTCCAGACCGACAACTGTCAAAATGAGTATGAACTTATGCGCCAAGTGCGTGAACATGAATGAGTTAAACGCGCGAGATTTGTTTCAAACACTTACGTGGTTTCTATTGTAAGATAATGACTACAAAAACTAGGTTCCTTACAAACGTGAAGGTCTGTAGCTCAATGGTTTGGGCGGACTACCGACCTGGCCCCCTACTAACACAAGCATTTTAGCTTACTAGGAGGGGTTAAGGAATACTAATAGTATGTGATCCATAAAAAAAATATTTCTAGTATTCTTTAAAAAAATTAGTATTGGTCGCGGTCAGTTTAACAAAGCAAAATATATTTTTTGGACTTTTTACTTGCGTTTTAAACAAATCTAACATCGCCACACCGCGCTTATTTTATATTTAATTAATTATATTTAATTTTTTGCAACGTTATATAGCGCATATTAGTTTTAACTTGATACCACTTCGCGATCCCGAAAATAAATCTTGACAGATAGATGGACAACGAAGTGATTCTATAAGGATTACTTTTTTAATTTTCATACACAAAACTCATTGAATGCTGAAACAAAATATAACAGCCGTCTTTATGAATTTTACTGTCATTATCGTCCGACAGTATCTGGCACAAAACCATGGAACATTTGGATTTATTTTCAGTTTTAATATTCAAAGAAAAAGACATGCTATGCCAAGTTGACTACAGGTTAAGAAGGAAAGAATATATGTTCTATGTCTTCATTTCAGTTTTCGATATTATTTCGGTTCGATATCCCAGGTTACACGGGAATATTGATGCAGTAAAGATGCTAAAGATTTGGGTAAAAATGTCGAAATCATTAAACAAAATTATGGATACCTATTCCATAAAATTAATGTTTGATATTTTGGCCCTAACTTATAAAAAGTGATTAGTTTAATTAATGTCTAATTAAAATATATTCCTTTCTATGGCAAATTAATTTGAATTTGAAAGAAAAAACAAAACAATGTTTAATTAATATAAGTAAACCCCTATGTCTAATTGCTTAGAAGTTCCATATGAACAAGATTGTTAAATTATTTTAATAGGCGCTTTAAGAATAATATTAATACCTATATATTTCAATTCTACCTACACCAAAAATCAATTAACTAAAATATAAACTGTATAATAAATCAACTATATAATAAGTAGATAAAACTTCATAAGAATAAGATAATTCCTAAAACGTGTGAGTACTTGGTACGTAGAATACTTTCTTTAAAGCAATTATTACATAAAGGTATCATTAAATATTAAGAGAGCAGCTTACCAACGAACGCTCAGTAGGGTTGACATGGATGCGGGGTTCTTCATCATCATCTTCAGGCGATACTTCGGCGCCAGCAGTCTGACCCATGTTTAGTGGAGCTTTGCAACGCGGCGCGTGGCAGCAAGCCGCCGCGCGTCCTTCGCGCGACCGGTGCCGCGCCGTTGTGCTCGCTTACACGTCTATGTTAAGGACTAGGGATTAGACAAAACGATAAAACTATTTTATATTACGGTACATTTTCAATGACACCAAACAAAATTCACACAACGAGGTCGGAGAAATTACTCGAATGTAGAGGAGGGGGTGAGATAGTTGGAATATGCAATCTTTTATAAGCATCGTATGTGCACAATGGAAGCTACGTGACACGATCAGGAGATTACTAAACCTTACGATCTTTTACAATCCAGACAGGACCTATTCTGACAGGAACCCAAGCAGTGCCTTGGACTTGTGACCAAAGTGTAGGTTTTAGGATATCCTTTAAGTACAACACTCGCCTCCACTGCCCAAGTTCTCTGTTCACACCTAAGGTTAAACTCACATAAATCAAACCTTACCTAACATATATAAATTTTGCTTATGTTCACTTATTCTACTTATCACGAGGTATATCATAATATTATGCCTATTTCTCCCCACAACATAGATACGATTATGTAAACACCTATCAGATGGTGTTGAATTTTTCATAAAGATTACCAGGTCTAATATGAATCATCAGCTACCTATTATGTATTTGGTACTCATTTCAATTTTTAATATGTGGTAACACGAAACTCCATATTAATGCCGATATTACGAAGCAAGGACGGTTTATTTTCTTTGGTATCTTTATGGAACTAGATCACATAACTCTTCACACTGTCACAAATCCATACAATAAATAAATAACACAGATAAAGAACACACGTTCTTTATCTATGCCTATCTATAAGTGACATCTATAATAGACATTCTCTACATATTATAAAACAAACTGAAAAACTGAAGTTTCATGCAGTTTTAATGAATGGATAGAGTGATTCATGAAGTAGGTTTATACTTAAATTTGTTAAGGTTTTTTTTCAACATATATGCATAATAAGCTCTACTAACCGTGTGAAACAGGGCCGGGTCACTATCACAATCTTATATTTTTTTTATCGATTAAAAAAATTAAAAGTATCGATACTTACTAGAACATACCTAAAAGTGGAAATTGTGGAGCGGTCGATACAGCAGGCGCAAGTCCACGCTCAGCTGGGACCTCATGACAGCTTGAAAGCTATTTAACTTTCTTTATTGTACATATCTGTTTCAAAATAGTTCTCCCTTAGTGCAGTGTATTATAATATTGTTAAATTAAACGAGTACTAGTACAAAAATGTATATCTAAGTAATATAATATTATTTACTAGCTTTCCCGGCAAACGTTGCTTTGCTAAATAAATTAAAAAAAATTGGGGTGGACACCCTTATTATTTAAGGTTAATAAAAAATAGATGTTGACCGATTTTCAGACGAGAGACGAGAATTTTATAAAGATACCAGCTGACCCGGCAAACGTTGTTTTGCCTTATGAATTTGGGGTGGGCCACCCTTATCACTTAGGGGGATGAAAAATAGATAGTAGCCGATTCTCAGACCTACTGAATATGCATATAAAATTTCATTAAAATCGCTCAAGCTGTTGTGACACGAGAATTTTATATATAAGATAAAGTTTTCTGACTTGAGACGTAATTTAATTATCGGTAACTTCTTTTCAGTTTAAAACTGAACCATTAAAAGTAACATTTCAATTGCTTTTAATTAATAAAAGACCAAACATTATATTGTTTCAAAACCATAGTAATTGAAACACTTAATTAATTTCAGTATATAGCAATTTAGTAATAGTATTTTGCAATTAATCAACTTCCTTTCCTTCACTACTATTACTCTTGCTACCACACATCGGTAAAAGTGGTCTTTGAGCTGTAGCACTATAACATCGCCTTTTTATTGCTAAAACAAACCGACCCTTGCGACTTCGTTCACGTGAAGCTCCGCTCCTATTGGTCGTGATGATACATAGCCTATAACCTTTCCCGATAAATGGGCTATCTAACACTGAAAGATTTTTTGAAATCGGACCATTAGTTCCTGAGAGTAGCGCGTTCAAGCAAACACACAAACAAAACTCTTCTGCTTTATATATTAACTAGCCGACCCTTGCGGCGCCGTCCGCGTGATGCTCCGCTCCTATGGGTCGTAGCGTGATGATATATAGCCTATAGCCTTCCTCGATAATTGAGCTATCTAACTCTGAAACAATTTTGCACATCGGACCAGTAGTTCCTGAGATTAGCGCGTTCAAACAAACAAACTCTTCAGCTTTATATATTAGTGTAGATTATAGATAACTCATTGATATCTAAAGAAAATGAATAACGATAACAGAGCAACCTCAGAGATTCGGTCGATTCTATACACGTTAAAGCCGTTAATAATGATTGAAAATCTTATAGGGAAATTAAGATATCGAGTGGTTAATGGCAATATGGAGCTACTAACTATAAAAATGAAGGCGTATGTGATTTTAGTTTTACTCCTGATTACCATACCTTTTTTGGTATGCTTTACGAATTTAGTGTTGACAGCAAACATATCCAAATCCGAAATTACAAAAATTTTTAACTTGGCAGATGATTTAATCACACTTACGATGATATTACAATATGTTGCATCTATGATCATTTTTATACGTTACAACAAAGAAAATATACTTATTATTAGAGAAGTTGCCCAAATCGACGTCATCTTAAAAATGTCAGATATCAAGAATTATTATAAAAAATCAAGGATGCGCCTACAAGTTGGATTATTGATATTTTTTGTGCTTTTTATACTTGTCAGCATATTTGACACACTGTTTGATGATTATGAAATGGCAACGAAAATATTGATGGTAGTTATCGACCTGGAAAAACATATTGAAGTGTTCGCTTTCTGTGTATTTATTGGTATGATACTTGACAGATTAGCACTCATTAACAAGAGCTTAAAACAAATAATTTCCGCTAAAAAAAGTAAATATAATTTTAATTACAAGAACAAAACTAAGAATATCAGGATTCATGAAGAAGACAATAACGCCACTGATCTTCAATCGTTAACAGTAGCATATAACATGGTTGGTGAAACGATCACTCTAATTAACGAAGTTTTTGAATTTCAAATTTTTAAATCACTTGTAAGCACATTTATATACATCATCATGATTATATGGTCCTCTATTTACTACTTACGCAATTTAGAAAATTCAGAATCCTTGTCAGGTATTGTATTTCTATGTGTATTTGAAATTTTATCAGTTTGTTTTATGGCGCTTGTTTGTGAAATTATAATATTAAAGCGTAACACTACAAAGACATTAGTAAATGAAATTATTCTGGATTATGATTATCCTAAAAGCACAAGAACGCAAGCTAAAATATTTATGGAAGTAATAGAAGTGTGGCCATTACAAATATTTGCTTACGATATGTTCTCCATAGATATTAAATTGATGCTTAAGTTCATCAGTGTTTCAACTACGTATCTTATAATTATAATACAAGTTTCCCATTTTCTTTAAACAATCAATTAATTTAGAATCTAGATCTACAGTTTAGTGGCACCATTATTGACATTTCACCGTTAATGTCCTACATACCTACTGTATTAATTAGAGAAAATAGTTTTCTATGATTGAATGTAAATAAATTGTGACAAGTATTTCATGTGTTTTTTTAATTATATATTTTAAGAAAATTCCCTGAAAATTAATTTTGAAACACGCACACTAATATTATAAAACAATATTGATTACGCCTTTAATTAACATCGTATTTAAATGAACAAAAACAAATTACTTTTAAAAACATAATATTGTATGTTAGTAACACCGTTAATAAGTTAGTATTCGAAGGTACCTTTCCTTTTATTTTATTTCAAGTATAGATTGGAGTCAGTCTCTCTGGTGTTTTCGCGCAGTGTACATGGAAGTTAGTATTATAGTGTCGTGGTTAAAGTCATCCTTCTTGAGGTCGACGTAAGTTTACTTTATTATGTATTGCAGTTTGTTAGTTCGAGTGGTGGAGGTGAGAGTTATTATATTATGAAAAAACTCTTTAAATCTGCTCCTTAAGACCCAGGCACTGCTTGCCTCCATCTCAGTTGCTTATACGTATTTCTTTACAGTAATGGGTATCATTCCTCTCTCATCCTATGACATTAATAATAAATAATACATTTATAAATCAATTATCAAGAACTCATTGGTGTAATGGAAATTGATTAGAAAGAAATATATTGTATTGATATTTTGGAAGTAACATGTTGATCATCATTAATTTAGTCGGAACTATATTTCAGTCCGAGTTGTTGCTTCGTCTAGATTAAAAAACTATTTTGAATTCGCTATGATTGTGGAAGACACTTTAGCTGTTGGAAATGATAGAGATAAGCCTCAGGATGGTGATGAAATCGATATTCTTGAATCTATCAATCCTTTAATTAAATTGGAAATCGCTTGTGGAATATTTAGATATCGATTAGAAGATGGCCAGCTGAGACCGGCATGCAAAGCCATGAAGATTTATGGAATATTCATAATGTTAATTTTAACAATTCCATATTTTTTGTTGACCTACTCCTATACGAAGCAATTGCCAAAAACATATTTGGATATTGATGCTATAGTGACTGTTGTAGATAATCTCTCCTGGTTGGTGACTGTCGTCCTGTATATAACATCGATTTTGATATTATTCTTACGTTCAGGCAAACATAACTTGCAACTTTTTAAAGTGCTTGCCCACGTTGACTACATTTTGAAAATTTCGAAAAACATAGAATTTTTTAATAAGTCTCGTAGACATCTCCAAATTTTAATGTCTGTTTATTTGATAGCCTATGTGTTTTGTTGCATACCTGACTTGATTTTTGTAATAGAAGATATTGTAGCTTTAACGTTCGCTATCTTAGTTATTTTAATGGACGTTGTTCGTCATGTTGAGTTACTTATGTTTTATATCTTCATAAAAATGTTAATAGACAGGCTGGAAGTTATTAACAAATATCTATCTAATTTTGTCGATTTAAAATATAAAAAAAGTTCTAAATACAGTGACTTTAAAGTAAATTTTAAAATAAATTTAAATTATATCGGTGACGTTTCTGAAGATAGCGACAAAATTAGATGCTTGGCGATAGCTTATGACAAAATAGGTGAAGCTAGTAGTTTAATAAACGACCTTTTCAATTTCCAAATTTTCGTATCTCTGATTGCCACATTTATCTATGTCGTTATAACAATATGGTCATTTATACATAGTGTGAGAACTTCTCAAATTTCAATTATTTTGGCCGCAATTATAGCAGCAAATCTTGGGTTTGAGTTAATTTCTATATGTTCTCTAACTTATATTTGTGAAGCTATGAGTGTAAAACGTATTAAGACGTCGATACTAGTTAATGAACTTGTAATGGATTATAAACTGCCTAAACAAATGAGAATACAGGCAAAAGCATTTATGGAATCGATTAAAGTGTGGCCATTAAAAGTGTCTACTTATGATATGTTCTCAATAGATATAGCTTTTATGCTTAAATTCATTAGTGTGTCGACAACGTATCTTATATGTATTATACAAATATCTCATTTTATCTAAAATAGATACTAAAAAGATCTTTATAAGTATAACCTAGATGTTTTTATTATTTCGCTTAAGAAAATTAGACATCCATATACTCCATAGTGAAAGTCAAAGTCAATTTTTTTTATTCAATATTGGAATTTACATTCTCTTATTGAACGTCGGAACCCAGACCTGAGAAGAATGGGCGCAAGAAAACTCAGCGGAACTATTTCTTTTGGATACTTTACTTTTAATCTTTGATTTTGTTTTTAATGGCAATTTTTATAACAAATATGTTCATAAATTGAGAAAGCCTGGAGCGAACGCATCATTCCCAAGGCGTGACATGTTCCAAAAAATCTTTAATGTTATAAAAGCCTTTGTCACACAAACGTTATTTAAATAACTTTTTAAATTTACCTGTAGAATAATTTTGAACGTTTTCTGGGATCCTGTTGTAAAAGCATACACATCGCCCAACAAAAGAATTACTAATTCTACTCAATCGAGTAGTAGGAATAACAAGTTAGTGTTGGTCCTAGTATTGATGTCATGCAAGTCACTATTTTTAATAAAATCATTAAAATTTTTACGTACATACATAACATTTTCAAAAATACTAATCAACAGCAGATCGTAGAATTAAGTATTGATATTTTTTCGTATTAATAAAAATAATTGCATTTTTTAAAAATTGGTATAATAAGAAAATGTGTATAATTTTTAAGAATGAGATCATCTGAAATGTTCAGATGATTATCAGCTATATTATGTATTACACTTGTTTCTAATAGAAATTATTGCCTTGTATAAATGATTAATAAATCAAATATTAAAAAAATGCTTTTATATTCTATTTTCAAAGTTAGATAAGAAAAAAAATTCCCATCAACAATCATAAAATGTTCATTATTGTAATGGATTTAGATTGTAATAACAGATTACCTTCTGATATATGAAAAACTATTTTTTAAATATTACTTCAAATCGTATTAGTGGGTTTTGTTAGCATCAAGTAATGGGTGTTTGAAATAAACTTACATTAGATAATATACTATTTATTAAATGGATCAAACAATAGCACGGAGACACCCTGTGAAAAAGATCTATGGAGATAATATTTTTAAATCAATCAGTCTGTTAATAAAGGCGGAAAATTGCTGTGGAATATTCAGATATCGAGTAGTAGACGGGCAACCGATGCCTATACACAAGATCATGAAGATTTATGGAATTGTCTTGATGTTGGTTTTAACAAATCCATATTTTTTGATAACTTTTAATAAAATAAAAGAAAGTCCTATTGACAAAGACCTAGTAGACAATGCTGACACTATTTCATGGTCTATTATAGTTACAATGTATGTCATATCCACAATAATATTATTTTTACGTTTAGATGAGCAAAATATTCAACTGTTTAAGATGTTTATGCAAATGGACGGTGCTCTGAACATCTCCAGTGACATATATTTTTATAAAAAATCTCAGAAACATCTTCAAATGTTTATGTTTGCTTTTTTGATGGCGTACGCGTTTTGCTGCGTACCTGACATCATAGCATCTGAAGAAATCATAGATTTCGTGTACACAATATTAGTTGTTTTAATGGATTTGGTACGACATGTCGAACTACTTGCATTAAATAATTTTTTAAAAATGTTAGCAGGTAGGTTGGACATTCTTAACAAACGCTTGATAAATCTTATTTACATTATTAAATATAATAGAAATGCTGTCTCTGATGACGAATTAAATTCAAGTGTTTCCTCAATCAATGATAAAATTAGATGCTTAAGTATTGCATATGAAAATATCGGTGAAGCGCATCATTTAATCAATGATCTTTTTAATTTCCAAATTCTAATGTCTCTCTGTGCGACGTTTACATTTATCATCATAACGATATGGTCATATATATACAATTTTTGTACTTCTAAAATTTCGAAATCATTATTTGGAACACTAGCAGATCTTGCCTTTGAAATTATGTCTATAGGTTCACTATCATATATTTGTGAAGTAATAGCATCAGAACGCATTAATACAAATGGATTAGTTAATGATATTATAATTAATTATGAATTACCCAAAAAAATTAGAATTCAGGCTAAAATATTCTTGGAATTAATTGAAGTGTGGCCGTTGAGAATATCTTCTTATGACATGTTTTTCATAGATTTTGACCTAATGTTTAAATTTGTTAGTTTGTCGGCGTCATATCTTATATTCATCCTACAAGTTCATGTTTTTCGTAATCGTATATTTTAAGTTATGAATAGTTAAATATACAAATGTAGCGTTTATTATATTGTGATTTGTAATTTAATTTATGCCTTTTTATTTTAATCCAAGTTAGACATCAACTTTAATTAAAGATATACTTCATGTGAACTTTTTATTGTTTTAGTGGTTTTCGCAGACTGATAATGTATTTTAGTATAATAAACATTACAAATAAACACAAGTTATTTTATAATATGGGTAAAATTAAATTCTTATTTAGAGCGTAATACAAAATGTAACTGTAATAAAGACCCTTTTATTATATTGATTGTATAAAAAGTCCTTCTACTGGGACTGCATCAAGAACTTTTTTAAGGTTAACTAGAATAGAGTTCATGGCATAATCAATAAAAGGGCTCCCAAATTCGCCAGCAACCATACGCCAGTTCTGATTCATAAAATCTAATATTAATTTACCTGAAAAAAAAAAATATATTTAAAATAAATAAATTTAAAAAATGCAAAAAATATATGGATAGATAAAATAGTAGTATAGGAATAAAAATAATAGAAGATATAGCAGATGCTTCTACTTACTTAATATAGGATTTCCTTTGAAAAGATTAGTAATGTCAAAAGAAACTTGACCTTCAAATGAGTGACTTGCTTTGAAATTTTCAATCTGCGCATATTTCTGTCCATTTTGCTTACTTATAAAGACAGTTTTAAATGTTGCCTTTATTGTTAAGTTTCCTGTAAAATTTATTTAAGTATATCTAATTAATTTATTTATACTAATATTATAAAGAGGAAAGATTTGTATTTTTGTATGTAACGAATAAACTTAAAAACTACTGGACTGATTTCAAAATTTCTTTTGCCGTTAGAAAGCTACATTATCACTGAGTAACATAGGCTATATTTAATATTAGAAAAAAATTAGAGATCCTCAGAAATTCCTACTAAAACCAATCCAAGGTGTAAAAAAATTAGCCATAAAATGTCTTTCATCACATGCGCTGCGAAAAGTATTGATGATAGAACAAAAAAAATGTTCTACAATATTATAGAACGTATATCTACAAAAAACTTCGCGAGACCATATTTCCAACTATTATAGTTATGTCACTATAACTACTTCTTTACATTTTAAAAGTTGATAGAAATGCCTATCAAAATCAAACCATGTTATCCATATCTTTGTATTAATTCTTATCCAAATAAATTATTTCGCATTCAAGACTGTTTCAATACCTGTAGATTACTTTTTGAATTATTAAAATTGGACATTTTATTCAAAAGATATTACAAAATTAAAAATATCAATATAAAAAAAATTACATGCTGACGCGACGAGCCGGTGTAACTCCACGCTGCGCAGTGAGCAACGCGGCGAGAGAGAGTTCACCGAAATGCGGGAGAGCAAAAATGTTTAATAAAAATTGTCCACCCGTGCGAAGCCGGGACGGGCCGCTAGTAACACATGCTAACAAAAACTGATAACTTACTACAAATGATTGTGGAATCTCCATCCCCGTCAATTTGGAACAAAAGAAGTTTTCCTGACATCCTATATTTATTTTTGCTCATCAAATCACAGTGAAGTTGTACTTCATAGTTTTCACTTCCCATGTCCCTGCAAAATGTTTATAATTTTAATTTCCTTTTTTTTAGGCTATATGAATGGTATTGTAAAATGAATATATTAATGAATTACCTCACATAATCTATAATACATTTTCTGAGTCCTTTTGTATATCCTTGTGGAAAGATGATATCAACGCCTCCAGGCAAGGATCTAACGGCGAAATATCCAATTCAGGAATACCTCTTGTAAATACTGGCACAATAGCTTGAAGAGATTGCTTCAAACATTGCAGTGAAGTACCGTTACAAGGTATTTTAAATCCATCTATACAAATAATTTAATAAGTAATATGCAAAAATCATAACGATAAAAAATATTAATATACTTACGAAATTCATTTGAAGCTTTTGTGAGACCGAACAAACAAATAACCATGAATTTATAAAAGAAAGTCCACTGAATACATTTTGCCATTTTATTATAATATTTTAATATCTTTTCCCTTTAATAATTTTCTACAGACTGGCTGGATTTTGGAAATTGTACTTATTTATATTATTATGTTGTAATGATTTTCTTATGAATACTAATAGGAAATAAAACTAATTCACCTATAATTTACAGGTAATCAAATCTTTAATCTATTACACTTAACTAATATTACACTAATTATAAATAATCATCAAATGGCACTGAATATTTTAAGTATACAGATTAATGATATGATAGGTCCCATGAGAACAGATGATGATGTCCAGGCAGAATTGTGATGTTGTCTTTGAAAAAGTTATCTGATTTATGGTCGAGATAAAAAAGGACATGTCTTCTTATACATAGGTGACAAAAATATTGCCCATTTTGTGGCAAGTGGTTGGTCAACTTCAATCACATGCAAGGGGGATAGATATTCTGACTAGCATCACAAATCTCTTTAACCCAATCATCACATATTTCACACAGTTCTTTCTGGTTTATGCAACACATATTAGACCATTGACAATGCTTATTTTTTTCCTGTACAACTTGGACATTGCTTGTTATTGCACTGTATCTATATTATTTTTACTAAAAAAGGTACGAAAGGTATTACTAGTACAAAAAACATAATAATGTAACTGCATGTTTTTGCCCTGTGCCCTTCATTCACATTTAGTATAAATTAATCTAAAACCAGGTTTTTATGTAACAGAAGTATATCATTAATCTGTATACATATTACATAGTTATCTATAGCAAGGAATGTTTTGGTCGATTTCGAATGTCTATATCTTCCTCGTTGCCCTCATCTTCGTGACTGCCAAAGATTTCATCAAGTATATTTTGAGGGACCGTGACTTCTGTGATTGGAGTAGATGTTGTTGTTGTTGTTGTTGTAGTAATAGGATTATTGCATGACGATCGTCTATAAAAAGATACATCTGCAAAATAAATAATTTTATTCACCACCACATTCAATATTTATTTTATATACTAGCTGACCCGACCGAAGTCGTCCTGTCTTAACTATGAATATTTGTCAAATGACTGACAGTTATGTCTTTTATGTATATTATGTATGTATTACCATTAAAATATGTATGATATTATTTTAGTTTATGTATGCTATATAGTATTTAGTAGCATGTATGGCTATATTATTGTAAGAAACTTTATGCAACATATTCTGCCAAGTAACCCACAATTAGTTTCCATAGTTAATGGTTGCCTGGAAGAGATCACTATTAGTGATAAGGCCGCCTTTGCACATCTAGATAAGTCGATATCATGTATCTACAAAAATGTACTTTTTAATGTGTGCAATAAAGTGTTTTAAATAAATAAATAAAAATATGTCAAACACCATTACATTAGAAAAGTTTATATCATCGTTAACTTTCCTTAAATTTTCCGCGCAATTTCCTTAATTTTTTTCTTACATAAGAATTGACAATAACAATAACAAACACAACAAATAAGAAATTAGCAAAATCGGTCCAGCCATTCAGGCGTGATGCCGTGACCAAGGGAAGAAGGGATTCATTTTTATATATAAGATTTTTATAACAGTGGTAAAAAGTAAACTGATATCGATTTAAAATAACAAAAATAAATTTTTTAATAAATATTATAAGTATATTGCTTTAGTTCTTTGGTATGCAAGAAGATTTTTACACGCTTTATATTAGCTTCACTTGCATGTTTGTATGTAAGTTTGTAACCGACTCGTTTGGGCGCGATTTTCACCCACTTTATACGGCCAGATTTCATTCAAACTTTGTAGATTTATCAAGGACCGATGACAATACATTAATTTGAAAAGATAAATTAATAATAGTACCCCTAAGGGGGTAAAACGGGGGTGCAAAGTTAGAAACTATGCCGTTTTTGAAGTTATTCAAATGAAATTCAGTATGAAGGTTCTTCATTGAAAGTCATTAAACACGTAAAATATTTCTTCGAAAATCATCCCCTGAGCGGGGTAGAAGGGAGGGTGCAAAGTTAGTATAAAAGTTCTCTGATTTTCAAAGTTATTTCAATAAAATGTTGAATTTGGTTTACAAGGTCCTAATAATGATTATGAAAAAATAAAAAAAACTCGTTATAAATAAATAAATTAAACTATAAAGTAGAAAATAATTATTATTTTTTTAAATTTCATTAGTTTTTGAACTTACCAACTCCACAATATTTCGCGCAGTCTAATTTTCCCATATTATAATACGTTACTCCATTCGTTCCACACACAGGGTTATATTCCGATGTGGCTGGGCAGTTATGTATGCAATCGCGTACTTCTGTACTCAATTCATTGGGTTTTTGTGGAGTAGTAGTCTCTATTGGATCTAGAGTATTTAAGAAGGGCTTCGGGCATGGTGAATAGCGCTTTAATTTAACATCTGGAATTAATAAAATACACAGTTTCAGTATAATAGAAGAATGTTTACCTAAGTCATAACTACATTAAGAATAAGTACAACATTTATTAATATTAAATCTATAAAACAATATAGAGATAAATCATGAGCTGTCCATAAATATCATATACATAATCAAAAGACTCACGATTTTCCCTATGCATATTATGACAATTTTACTATTTTTAAGAAATATTGTACAAGATTATACAAGAGTTAGTAGAATTCTTGGTAAATAGGATTTCAGTGGCCTCTAAGAAATATGAAATGTATATTCATACAAATAAATAAAATTGGAGTGTCTGTTTGTAATATTAAAATAACCACTTTTTACTAAGCACATACGGATGTATACACGGCACATATACCAAAACAACATTTTTTACAATTTCTGTCTGTTTGTTCGGCGCAACACGCGAACGATATCGACTAATTATCTATAACATAATTAAATCTTCAAAGAATTATCATCACCATCATCATAAATTACTTAGATTTAAACCTTAACCTACAATGCTTCACAGACTATAGACGTAAAAAGTCCAATAAAACCCTTGAAATACCATAAGTACATAACGTAATTAAAGACAGCAAGGATTTCTTCATGTCATACAATATTGATTTTATTATTTTATTTTAGTTACGCTTAAAATATTTAACATTAAACGTACTTGTATATTAAACTATTTGTGGTTTCGAGGTCATAAATATGTAAAGTTATTAATGTAAATTAAAAACGCTTATCCATCTGCATCAGTTAGATTATAAGAATATATAATAGGGACTTACCAACTCCACATACTTGTGCACAAACCAATTTTCCATGGTTGTTATATGTAACGTTGTCAGTCCCGCATACAGGATTATACTCTGGCGTTGTTGGACATCTAGCCAGACATGAATGTAGAATTATAGATTCACTCTCAGTCTTAGGTTCGGTGGTGGTCACCTGGGTCCAACCAGGACAAGGAGATAAACTGTGTAACCGGACATCTAAAATAATTAAATCAAAATCAAGGATTTGTGACTAAACAGTGACAGCGATTTTATGACACATTTAACAATTAGATATGCACATAATTGTTACTTTATAAAGTTTGTTGAATAGTTTTTGTATAGCTGATGCATTATTGTCCTTGAATTACATTCAAAGAAGAAGAGGGAATTTTCTTGAAGGTATGAAAAATTCGGCATCAATGATCCTATGTTTGAAGAAACCAGTGATTTGATCTAACGACACTTCGCCTAACTCAAGATATCGGAGTTTCGTAAAAGCTTATTTAACTCACGATAGTAACAAAAAAAGTATTACCTATTCCACACTTAATAGCACACTGTAGTTGATCCAGGTTTAAGTACGTAACGCCATCTGTACCACACACGGGCTCATTATCTTCGTTCAATTTACAAGACGATACACAGGATTGCATATCATGTGGCTTTTGTGTTGATGTTGATTGCGACCTGAAATTATTATCCTGTATTATACCTAGCCTATATACATTACGACGAAATATATATAATATATAACAATAAAAATAATCATCATCTCATATTAAATTAAATTTTATTAAGTTGGCTATGGTCCGCGCACGCCTTCCAAAGGTCTGGGTCACTGTTGGCCCGTGATTGGAAAGGTCATACATAATATTAAAGAAAAGTTATTATAATAATAATAAATAAATCTTTATTGACAAATTTTTTGTAACACATATTTCAAAAAACCTCTAAGCTCAAAAAAAGTAAAAACTATGTATTAGAGGTTAGTGACTTCCCAGAATAAAGTTTAATACAAACTGTACAAGCAAAATAGCAAAACATGAAATTTATTAGTTCACTGCTCATATAAAAGTAAAAAAATGCACGAACACACACACACACAGGCACACTGTGTGTGTTCGTGCATGTGCATTTGTAACAATTAATTATTAGCTTGATATTTCTCATAAACTTAAAAAGCTTTAATAAACGTGGGAAGACATTTTAGGCACAACAATAATAAGAAAATTTAACTACTTTTGAAAATTAGCGAATGATACAACAAGATAAAGTGTCAATATTTAAATTAATATTGCAATTCGTGCTGGCAATGTGTTTTTTTTCTATGTAAGTCTGGTTTAATAATTAGGAACGTTACTTCCTAATAAGTATTAAATTTTTGTGTTACCCAATTAATAATATTTTTAATCGTTTTCTAATTCGCTCTTAATGGGTTCAAATTATTGTCGGGTATTCTCTTAATATAGCTATTAGATAATAATAAGGCTCTTAATATTAACCTATTTGGATTAAGACGATATTTTTGTTAACTAATATCGGTTGAACTTACTCTTTCCAATAATTGTATTTGTCATCAGGAAATATCAGCCTGTCATGATCCAATGTTGGCAAATTTTCATTAGCGTAAGAATTCTGGACTTCTCCACTGCTTTGATTAGGATCCTCTTTGCTCGTCACGATGTTATCATAATGATAACTTTGAGGCCAACAAAAAACTGTTGGCTTGCTTATAGTTAAAATAACTACAAAATGTTAATTACAATTAATATTATTTTAGACTACACCAATTTAATTTTAAATAGCATTTGCTTTGTTATTTAGTTAGAGCACCACAGCTCTAGCCAAATAAAATATACTTTTCCTTGTTTCAGATTTGCATGAAATATTTTTTAATAAACGTGATGTATTTAAAATATTTGCAATTATATACGTAAAGGTAAATGAAATATGATTATACATGATTAATACACCTGTTATCTAACTCTCAATAGAAAAGAACTGTTTATAAACCATTAATAGTATTGTTCTAAAACATAAAAATCTATTATTATCTGTCAATCAATTTAAAAAAATAGATAAATATGTAAATGCTATTGAAACTATATAAAGCTATTCATGTTTTTAAAATTAAATTTTGTCAAAGGACACCATTACTTTTTCATTTAGTAATGATGTAATTCTTAACATGTATGTCATTATGTTATTATGTCATACGTGATGCAAATCCGACAATTTTGTCACAGTAAACTAAATTTGTAAAAAAAAATTAAATATACATTATAATACAAAATTAATTAAAAAATAGTTACGTAATATAAGCATATATATTTCTTAAATTTTTAAAACATTGTTAAATATATTTTGATAATTAATAAAACTTACTTAGCACTGGAAAATATAATTTTAACTCCATATTATGTAATATATAATATCAATAACTGTTAGAAAATGTTTAATATAATAATAATGTTACCACAACGAAGTTACGATTGAGAATGCCTTTTGGTATACGTGTGTCTACTTATTTACGTTTCTCGATTCACCTTAGGAAAACCCGTTCAAGTCATATGTATACTAACAGTGCCTGCAATTTTTAGTGTGAGTACACTATTGATTCGCACAGTAGTCATTCATTGAGTCGTATTCAAGGCTAAATATTACCCGAAGCTTTTGTTGGCTATGTTTAATATTAATGATTATTTACAACCATTCCAAGAAACTAAGGCAACGGATATGGAAACTACGAAGTGTGGTCGGTGGTTAAGTTTGCTTTGGAGGTTGTCAATCACGCTATATGAAACCGATAATAAACAGTTTTTAATTGTTCCAGTCGTGGTGTGAGTAAGATAGACTTCTTCATCATATCATTCATTTGTCATGCAAAGACTGTGTGAACTCATTTTAATTAAATTTCAATGTCTTGATAAATTTTTTTAGTTATGACAGAAAAGGTTTGCTCCTTTTCCAAGCAGAGGGTTACCTATTGGTAATCGTTGAACGTCGTTTCTGGATTTCAACAGTACACGAGAGAACAACAGAGGAACACACTCTAATTTTCCCATATTATAATCCGTTAATCCACTCAAAGAATTAGATTCTGATGTGGTTGGACAGTTATGTATGCAGTCGTGTATTTCTATGTTCGATTCATTAGATTTTTGTGGCGTAGTAGTCTCTATTGGATGTAGAGTACTAAATAAAGACTTCGGGCATGGTGAATGGCGCTTCAATTTAACATCTGGAATGAAGAAGTTTCATGATGTTATTAATATTATATTTAACGTAATAATAGAATTTCAAAAAATCATTAATATTTTTTTTGAATTCTATCAATATATTACTTAATGAAGTAATAAATTAATGAAGTTTACGTATTTTAGCATGGTTTCTGATTCGCCCGAGACGTCATGTGACTTAAAGAGATCGTCGCACCACTAAGGTATTAGTTTCGTTGCTAGTTATTTACGCACATTTGTTTCTTTTTTTAATGTATGAGTATATTAATTTTATTTCACTACTAGGGACCCATCCCGGCTTCGCACGGGTGGAATATTTAGTTTAAAACATTTTGGCTCTCCCGCATTTCGGTGCCCCTCTACCTCGGCGTTACTCGCTACCACTCGCTGCACTTCGAGTATCACCGACATAGAACTACACTGGCCCGTCGCGTCGGCGTGTATTTTTTGTTTATATTGATATTATTAATTTCGTAATATCTTTTGAATGGAAGGTCCGATTTTAATAATTCAAAAAGTAATTTACAGGTATTGAAACAGTCTTGAATATGAAATAATTTATTTGGATAAGGATTAATACAAAGGTATGGAAAACATGGTCTGATTTTGATAGGCATTTTTATCAACTTTTAAAATATAAAAAAGTAGTTATAGTGACTTAACTACAATAGTTGGACATATGGTCTCGCGGAGTTTTTTGTAGATACTGATACGTTCTATAATATTTTTATATTTTTTTGTTCTATCATCAATACTTTTCGCAGCGCATGCGATGAAAGATATTTTATGGCTATTTTTTTTGCACCTTGGGTTGGTTTTAGTGAGATTTTCTGGGGATCTCTAATTTTTTCTTGTAATAAATATAGCCTATGTTACTCAGGGATAATGTAGCTTTCTGATGGTGAAAGAATTTTTGAAATCGGTCCAGTAGTTTTTATGTTTATTCGTTACATACAAAAATACAAATCTTACTTCTTTATAATATTAGTATAGATATAGATATAGATAATGGAAGAAGGCTTCGTCACTAAATAGTATAAAACAGTCACTTCCCGTCTGTCTGTCTATGTATGCTTAGATCTTTAAAACTACGCAACGGATTTTGATGCGTTTTTTTTAAATAGATAGATTGATTCAAGAGGAAGGTTTATATATGCTACGTTCAAAGACCGAAAACGCTCATTGAGCGAAAAAATATTTCGTAATGATATCTACCAAAAACCCCCATATCCAGAATCACTGTGTTGTAATAAACTATGGTTCCATATGCGTCATGGCTTTTTTTCATTGCCACAATGCGTTGTGGTCGTATGACATGACAGCCACGACTCGAATGTCGCTGTGTGGTCTTTCTGTGATTGCCACAACGCATCGCGAGTGTTTTCATAAGAGCCACAACACGAATTTCGCGAAGTGGATGTTTTATAGTAACCACAACGCGTTGTGAGCTGTTTTTTGGTCTTGAAGCGTAACATATATATATAATACATGCACATCGAGCCATTACCGCCGACTTAGTGAAAACGACAAAAACTAAATTTTACTGTCATACATACCACTTACAATTTACACCTACTTTGCAAGGCCTTTTAAATTTTTAATTTCATAAATGGCACCAAAGTGATTATGAATCTGATATAAAGAGATAATATTGTATTTCATAGATAGATAATTTTGTTCTGAACTCTGAACTTGTTCTAACGTGTTTCGGGTACTTTGTTTATATTAAACGACACAATCATCATACACCATGTCAGTTACGATTACGACTCAAGTCGGTTACGACATAATTTTTAGTTAATAATGTAATTTACGATAAAATTTGATGTTGTCGCTTATGTTAATATTTGAAAAATTCTTACGGTTAAGATAAAATTAGCTTTTGAAATATCTCAAAAACTAATGAATTTAGGCGGGAAATGTCAATAGAGCAAGGTCCGTTATGGTTTAAAATGTCGATTACGAGAAAAAAAGCATTTTCGAGAAAATGTCGCTTACGACAAGCCGGCGGTAATGGCTCGATATTACAGTTGAGGATGTAACCATGCGAAGCCGGAGCGGGTCGCTAGTTAAAGGATAAATTGATAATATTATTTTCCTTAAATTCACATGATTTGGTACATGAAAAACAATTAATTGGGTATTTTAACTGTCGTGCACATAGAAACAATACAATATCTCAATTCGCGTCAGCAATAAATATCGTATACCTAATCACACGATTTCCCCTATGCATATTATGACAATTTTACTATTTTATGAAATAGTTAGCATAATATTGTAAATAAGTACAGGAGTGAATAGAATTCTTAGTAAATAGGATTTCAATGAGCTCTAAGAAATATGAAATGAAATTATCTGTACTAAGGTTAAATCTTCTTGGGTATATAATATAATTTACTTAGATTTATTCCTTAACGAAAGTGCTTAACAAACTACAGACATAAAAAGCCCAATAAAACCCTTAAAATACCATACATAACGTAATTAATGACAGCAAAAACTTCCACGATATTTATTTAAAAGATATTTATTCCAAAGATAAAAATCAAATCAGTTAGATTATAAGAATATATTATAGGGACTTACCAACTCCACATACTTGTGCACAAACCAATTTTCCATGGTTGTTATATGTAACGTTGTCAGTCCCGCATACAGGATTATACTCTGGCGTTGTTGGACATATAGACAAACATGACTGTAGAATTATAGTTTCACTCTTAGTCTTGGTTTGGGTTGGGCTTGGGTTGTTCCAACCAGGACAAGGAGATAAACTGTGTAACCGGACATCTAAAATAATTAAATCAAAATCAAGGATTTGTGACTAAACAGTGACAGCGATTTCATGACACATTAAACAATTAGATATGCACATAATTGTCACTTTATAAAGTTTGTTGAATAGTTTTTGTGTAGCTGATGCATTACTGTCCTTGAAGATACGAAAAGGGAATAATAATTCGGCATCAACTATCTAATCTTCGAAGAAACCTGTGATTTGATCTAAGGACACTTCGCCTGATTCAAGATATCGGAGTTTTATAAAAGCATCTTTAACTCACGATAGTAACAAAAAATGTATTACCTTTCCCACACTTAATAGCACACTGTAGTTGATCCAGGTTTAAGTACGTAACGCCATCTGTACCACACACGGGCTCATTATCTTCGTTCAATTTACAAGACGATACACAGGATTGCATATCATGTGGCTTTTGTGTTGATGTTGATTGCGACCTGAAATTATTATTCTGTATTATACCTAGCCTATATACATTATGACAAAATATATATAATATACGTATATCAATTAATTATGAACTTGATGTTTTCTCCTAAACTTAAAAAGCTTTAATAAACATGGGAAGATATTTTAAGGAAAACATTAAAAAATTTAACTACTTTCGAAAAGTGTCTCATCAAATACCAAATAATTTTATAATAGTTCACTCACTCACTTCCTCACACATTCTTTACCCTCTTATTGGACATCAATTATAACAAATAAGAAGATTTTTTTATGGCAATTAAGGGGCAAACGAGTAGATGGCCCACCTGATGGTAAGTGGCCACCACCGTCCCCCATGGACATCAGCAATACTACTTGTTTTACCGATGCGTTGCCATCTCGAAGATAGAGGGAGAAAGGAGAATGAAGAGATGAATGCTACAGTTTCATCTGACTCTGATCGAGAACCCAGAGTTCACTAGAACCGCAGCATTAATGGGATAGAAGGGGGAGGGATAAGTGTGGCCCACATGCGACTCGACCGGCACGCGTCAAGGACACTTGGCGGCGGATTCGCATGCTGGTGGTCGCAGCCAGTCGAGGAACAGTTATATTTTAAAAGGGATTAGGCAGCTTTTTCCAGGCAACTTAACTTTTCCGAAATTTTAATAAATTATCATCATATTACAACCAATTTACACAAAATCTTTACAAATTTTACACCTATACCTTCCTTATCAATTACTTTATTAATTTGTGAAAATTGCATGAAAATCCGTTCAGTAGTTATTTTTTTTACCCCGTTTAAGTTTATCGTGAACAAACAAACGAACTAATATAGTGTGGGATTTTTCTCCCTATCTATTTATTTCCTGTCAATCACTACTTATCATAATAAGTTATAAGAAAAAATGTTTATTGATCGCCTGAATATTTTTATATAGCAATATGTTTATTTTAAATTATATTATTAGTACGACTAAAATGGTATGGTTTTGGTTATTTGGTTAGTTTAAGATAAAACTTCCTAGATGAAGCTGAAATTCAGCACACTTAAAAGTAGCTGATCTGATGATGGAGCTGGGATGTAACTACCTAGTGGTAAATGTTAGTATGATGAATGTAGTGTCTATGCCGGTCTATTTATAGGAATTCAATCGGAATTGATAACAATTTTATTAACCCTTTTAGTGTAACAAAGTAATTTGTTTTTAAGACAAATATTGATAATATTGATTGTGTTCTGTTATGTAATTCTATTCATCGATACAGGTAGTTTGACATTTATCACGCACACAATGAAAACGCATGACATTGGAAAGTTTGGCAATTGTATCGAGCCCCCTTATGTTTATCTCAAGGATCATTTCGTTGTGCGTCTGTCTGTCAAGACCCTTTTTTCTGGAATGCGTGGAGGTATCAAGTTGAAATTAATATTAAATACAAGCCCGCGGCCCCTTGCTGTCCTTTTATGTCCATGCATGAAAAGATATGACCGTTGATGCAGATACTTGCAGAATTATAGGCTACTTCCCGATGACCTAGAATCATGAAATTTAGCATCAAGCAAGGTCTCATAGCACAAGTAAAAGAAAATTTAATATATTATAATTAAAAAAAATATTTTTTTTACTACATCGCTAGAAAATTAACTTTTTTTAACTATCACGCAAGAACCTTTTTCTCATAAAAACGTAAACATATCAAGGTGAAATTAATATTTAATATGTAAGTCTATAGTCTCTTGAAGCTGTGAAAAAATCAAAGTTCTAAGTGCAAGGAATCCTCAAATATGGCCATTTATACCATAGTGACCACAAGAAGATTTTCTAAAAGGGCATTCCACATATTCGTACAATATTAATCAACATTAGTCAACATTAGTCTTAGCTTACAAATTTTACAAAAATTATTACAAAAACTTTTGTGTTACCCAATTACTAAGCCTAATATTAGTTGAACTTACTCATTCCAATAATTGTATTGCTCCTCAGGTAATATCGTCCTGCCATGATCCAATATTGGCAAATTTTCATTAGCATCAGAATTCTGGACTTCTCCACTATGTTGATTGAGACCCTCTTTGCTCATCATGATGTTATCATATTGATAACCTTTACGCCAACAAAAAACTGTTTGCTTGTTTATAGTTAAAATAACTACAAAATGTTAATTACTATTAATAATATTTTAGACTACATACCAGTTAAATTTGAAATAGCATTTGCTTTGTTATTTAGTAGAGGCACCACCAGCTCTAACTAAATACAAAAAAATTCTTTGTTTCATCACGCATTGCATGTATTTAAAATATTTGCGGTGGGTTCCTTATAATGGAGAAACTGCAAGCGCAGACAATGGTCAGATGTTGCTCTAAAAGTTTTCGTAAAGAATCTTTATAATTGTTAAGTATATACGCACTGCTAATTCAACAGCATTAACGTACATAAATAGAATGGGGTATATTCAATATCCTCACCCGCACTCAAAGTACTCGAGAAATCTGGGATTGATGCGAAAAGAAAATACTGTTTATTTTCGAATTTTATATTACCTAAGTTAGTGACAATAATTTTGAAAACTTAGAATTGCATAAAAATCTGCCAGATATCTATATAAATTGGCTGTTATAAGATTGTGTTTTTACCCGACTATGGCGAAGCCAAAAGGAAGGGTTATGATTTTGGCAGTCTATGTATGTATGTATATGTCTGTCTGAGCTAATTATCACGCGTTTGGTATCAAAAGAAAGGTCTTGGCGAGCACATTACAAATATGTATATAATATGTTATTGTTAATGTCAACATATATGTTTAAAATACGGTCGTATAGTCCGCGCGGTTCTGCTGCAACGACATGCAGTTATTTACTCGTTTAAGCAAACAAAACCAACATTACGTTACAATATTAGATTATACATGTTATCTCGATCGGAAAACTATTAAATAAAAAAATAAAGTTTAAAACACTATAACCCGACTACGTAAAAAACTGGTCTAAAAAGGACGAAACAAGAAAAAAATTCAGATAGAAATACAAAAATGCATGGGTATAAAACTGGTCAAGGTAGAACCGTGGTCGCATCCATACATATCTACTATGTCTGTTTCATGGAGATGTTCCTCTAATCATATAAATAATCATAGTAGGTATACATGTGTGTGACCACGGCCCTATATATTTTTTATTGATACTATCACGAGAATTTTCGGTTACCTCAATATTGACTCCTTTGCAAGTCATATCAATTAAAAATTTTATTTAATTTATTTAGATTTATATAATTGTAAATAGGTAACTGCTATATATATTCATTGTTTGAGTATATAATTCTTAAGATAAACAGTTTAGTACATCCCGAACTCCCGGTACCTTGTACATAACCCAGGGCAGATAAGCTATCAATTACGGAAATATATCATTGAAATTTGAACTTTGTTACTTTAAATGACGAGAATGAGCATGGTGAACACGAACAAGATTGTGGTGGGCACTCCTGGGTAGGTACTACTAAATACAAAAAAAATTAAATTCTCCCAACTAAGTTATATAATATCTTCAATACTAATCTTTTCGGAATCGACGCTGGTATAATTATTATGATAGAACTTCACGTAAGTTCTTTTGATCACTAATTATATGAGTAAAGGTAAATTAAATAATTATAAATGATTATACATAATTAATACACTTGTTATCGAACTCTCAATAGGAAAGAAATGTTTATAACATCTAAAATAGTATTGTTCTAAAACACAAAAATCTATCCATTATGTGTCAATCAATTTTAGAAATTAGATAAATACGAATCAAACTATTACTTTTTCATTTTAGTAATGATGTAATTATTTATACGTATATGCATGTAATTTACATATAAACCTTCCTCTTGAATCACTCTATCTATTGCTGAAAACTGCATTAAAGTCCGTTGAGTAGTGGAAAAGATCTAATTGAACAGACAGCGGAAGCGACTTCATTTTATACTATGTAAAGATAAAGATACGTTATGCAAAATGTATTCCAAAAACTTTGTCACAATAAACTAAATAACTTATAATATACATTATAAAATTGTTTGAAAAAAAAATACGCATATATATTTTTAAAATTTTTATAAATTCGTTAAATTGCTAAATTATATTCTTAAAATTAATAAAACTTACTTAGCATTGGGAAGTATAATTTTAACTCCATATTATATAATTTTTACTATCAATAATTGTTAGAAAATGTTAATATGTTATCACAACTAAGTAACGATTGATAATGCCGTCTTGTTAGCGACAAAGCTCTTAATTGAGATTTTAAAAAAATGCCTTTTAATACACGTGTGTGTGTGTGTCCACTTATTTACGTTTCTCAAGTCACCTTAGGAAACGCGTTCAATTTATATCTATTGTTAATTAAAAAGGAGTTATAGTCTATACCCAGACTTACAGTATGACGGCTTGGCAAGAATATCCTCCTGGGGGGTTTATACTTTAAACTCAGTGTTTCAGCGTTACTGCGAGAATACTCGCGATGTAATAATCATAATTATTCTGTCGTGGCGGCGTATTTATTTTGCAATCACTTCTTATATTTATTATGGTAAATGAAGTGAATAAACAGGAGGTAGTAACACACAAACACACGCCCACATCCACGCACTTATGTCATAACATACACACACATACAGACACACACACACACATTTCCAAGGAAGCAATGCAATGGATATGAACTACGAAGTGTGGCGAGTAGTAACGTATGTTTTCGGCGGTTGTCAATTACGCTATATGAAACCGGTAACCAACTCACGCAAAGACGCAGTGTGAACTCATTTTAACTGATTAATATTTTTAGTAATGACAGAAAAGGGACGAACATGCAAAGGGTATTGTAATCGTTGAACGTCCCTTCTGGATTTCAGCAATACACGAGAGAAGCTAATTCTTGTTTTGCTGATTAGTTTCTTGCCAGTTCTTCTCATCAGAAAACCGCTTTCCGAACTGGTAGCTTCAAACTGACTGACTGACTGACTGACGAGACTTGATACTTTTGACGTGTCAAAAGTACTTTGTAAAAAGTCTATTTGAAATAAACTATTTTGAGTTTGAGTTTGACCGTTTCTACGCCTCGCAGTTTTTCTTATCCTGACAGTAAAATTAAAATGTATAATACCCGCTATTGTTTACCTATACGCCTGTTCAAAAAACATAACGTTTTATTAGAAATACAAATATGCTTTTAGATAACAGCAATATGACCGACTTTCTTGTTCTCTATATAAACTGTATTAATTAATATATTTGTGTGTTCCTGATGTGTGAGTCCATGAACTTCATTGCTATAAAATTTATTAAAACTGATCCTCAATAAAATTAAAACGTTACCATTACATGGAAAAATGCGATAAAATATCAAGCAAAGCCGGTTTTATTTAAATATTTATTCATTGTCCAAAACGGCCATGTACTTTAACAAATGCTTGTATGTTGTAGAATGGTATTTTATATACTACGCTGTAGTCATGATAATTAATGACTTTCTTATTACGTGTCCTGATTAGAAATACTTTATCAATGATATCTAACCTTATATAGATCTTTTAAATCCGTATCCTTAACGTACTTACGACTCACACAAGGTTGTTTTCTACTCTGATTGTGTCAGTCCATAACTTGCTAACTTAAACAAATATTTTTTTTTGTTTTGAAAATAAAACTATAAGTTAAATAATGTTTTTCTTACTATATCAACATCGTATTAATATTTTCAAAAATGTGTTACCTTCGAGGGAGAATTAAATATTCATGAATTTAATGTAATTAACATTAAAAAAATCGGCTAGGTGCGAGTGTGGACTAAGACTATCAAGTTTAGATTTTATATAGATATTTTTAGACCAGGTTATAAAGGATGCTTATACCAAATTTCATTCAAATCGATCGGGCCGTTTTACCGTGATGCACAAGCAGAATAAATTTCAAAAACTATTTTTATATGTTCTATTACTTATTTCAAGCCTCTTTCACTTTTTTTGAAAAATCTCCAATATGTAGATACGGCATGTCTACGATTTTATTATAGTTTAGATATAAACTTGAATTTAATGTATAATCATACCGATCAATAAAATAATAAGAAATCTTTCGTTTTTTAAGGTTACGTAAACTAAAAGGAAGAAAAGGAACCCTTATAGGATGACTTCATTGTCCGTCTGTCTGTCAAGACCTTTTTTCTCAGGATCGCGTGGAGATATCAAGTTGAAATTAATATCAAATGCTCAAGCCTGCGGTCCGGCTGTGTGCGGCTGGCAAAAAATCAAATTTATAAGACCACGCATTGAAGAGATATGACCGTAGTTACTCATATAATTGTAAGGTTCCCAATGACCTAGAGTCGTGAATGAAGGTGCATGAAGCAAGGTCTCAAGCACAAGTAAAGTATAGTCTCTAGTCTCTCGGATACGTAAAAAAACAAACTTCTAAATCAATTTAATGTAAAGATCCAGACGTGTTTATCTCATGTATTGTAATTTTGATTTATCTCGAAAATCAAAATTTTCAGGCTTCGTCTTTTGACTTAGGAACATGATTTTTGGCAAGAAGCTAAGTCTTATAGCACTAGTATGGGGAAAAATCAGAAAAATAATCTTTAATGATTAAGGTTTATACGCATTATTTGAAGAATACTTAAAGTTATCAAGTTGAAATTAATACTAAACATGTAAGGCTATAGTATCTTAAATCTGTGAAAAAAATCAAACTTCTAAGTGTAAGCAATCAATAAATATGGCCATTTATTCTTAAGTGACTACAAGTAAGATTTTCTATAGGGCATTCCACATATGCGGACATGAAAAAAAAAGATGTTTACTATTTTAGTAATATTCGAATATGTTATACAATATACCTCCCCTCGATACAGAAACAAAATATTTTTACTCTTTGAACTCTAGGTAACGAGTTTTCTGATATTGAAATTAAACTATTTAAAGTTTTTAACTTTAAATAAATTTATTCTAAGAAAAAAAAAATAATTTGTAATGCAAAAATGTACAACAACATTATTTGTTAAAATATAAATTCTATTAATTAATTTATTAAATTTTTAATTTTTACACTACTCAATAAGGTTTAAAATAAGGCACTTCTTTCTTTCAAATTTTCCAAACGTTCCAAGCTTAACGCTTTTCAGGGTTTAATTCTGTACCGAAGACTATACGTATAAAATATTCGAATATTAGAGAAATTGCAAACATCTACGTTTTTGTCGTCATATCGTGTGAAATGAATCTAAAGCTATATGGGGCGCGAATCCTAGAAACGGTTGAAGATAATATTTGATAAATAACAATTTGTAAAATATTTTATTTGACTCCAAAAAAGAAGCAGGTTCTATATTTGACAATACATATTTTATTAATATATCGCACACTGAGAAGAAGATCGTTACTTTACAAAATAATGTGTTTTTATGAAAGTGGTGCCATCTCTTAGCGCGCGATGCATACTACATTTTCGCACAAACACCAGTTGCTCTTATAATTTCCTGTATATGACGTAGTGTCGTGTCTGAACTTGTTAATTAATGGAATAACGTCATTAAAATAGATTTTTCGGAAAAATCTAATAAATAAAAACAGTTTTTCCAAAAAAAATACATTCCAGTCGTGCTTAATGCCCTCTTCAATAAAAACCATAACATGATTTATTTTTTTATTCTTTCTGGTACTAAACTAGTCATTATTGTTTAGTAAATTTTTAAACGCTTATACTGAAAAAACAGCTTTTTTTATAGTTTCTGTCATTCTTCTTATGAATGTGAGATATGTTCACCGACTTTTTAATTATTTCAGCGAAATTATTTCTTGTTGCATTTTTTTTTGTTAAAAATGTTTTATCATATTTTCTTATGTTCTTTTTGTAAACAATTATAAATATGTCAATTGACCATTAATTATGTGGGGAGTAAATTCCCCCTAATGCTACTTTTGATAATATTTTAACCCGCCCACGAAAATCAAAATTTGATAGTGTTTCTCTTTATTGAAATTGTACGGAATCCTCAAAGCCCGAATTCCACACTCGCACTTGGCCGAATTATTTGTATAATTTGGTTAGACACCAAATAACAATAAAATTTGCGAATCTTCGTTTTCATCTAATAAAAATAATTAAAATCATAGGAGATCGTATTTTACTGATATTAATTTCGCAAAGATATTTTAAAATCGATTTGTATTCTGAATCTATGTTTACTTTTTTCATATTGTAAAGACTTTTTTCAAATATAAAGATACCTATTTTGTAATATTAAATCTAATCATTATTTGCTGTTATTTTATTTAAAAATGAAATATATTGAAATTATATGGCGTAAATAGAACAACACTGCAAATCATGATATACACTTAGTGAGCTGCTTTGTAATTATTATCACAAAATTATAATACTCTTTTTATGTAAAAATAATAAATATTTATAATACTATTATTTTATTTCATGATTAACTTCATAATTAATTAAAATCTAATTGGCGACAACAGTTGCAGGACAGCGAGTTGCTCTGAGCTGACTGACATCTGAAAAAATTAATATATTTATTAGTAAAATAAAACAATAACATCTTTATTTTCAGATCTAAACCATTAAAAAATCTAATTAAGTACTCTGTCAAGGAAACAAATAATTATATCAAAAGAACGAGATTTCACTAAAAAAAAAAATTTATTTTCTATCTGCTTTCGTGTTAAGCGCAATCTCGCTCATCCAACATGAAATTAAAATAAAATTAAAACATCTTAAAAATAATTATGATTTTTAAAAATTATATGACAAAAATCTGTTTAAGTGATTTGGATGCGTTAACTATTCAAATTATTAAAATGAAATTTAAAACAAAATAGACGTAAGTTACGTTAAATAGACGTAGACGTAGTTAATAAGCAATATTTTCCTGTTTATAGCTAATAATGCTTCAAAGCTAATGATAATAAAAACATATAATTAATTTGTCTTGTATATGTTGTTGTATAAAATCGCGTGTGAACTGTCTATAATAAATATATACTATGTAATTGAGCTAAGTTTATTGACTTCCTCAATTTATATAAGTATAAAATTAAAGGTTCTTCAATTCTATAAGAAACATATGGTACCGGAGCCAGTAACAGATTTTTATGACCTAGCAGAAATTCGTGAAATGCTTAAGGGGTTAATATTATGATTACTCATGACCGTCAGCTGCGATTTCGTGGGTGGGGCGAGCAGTGGGAGCCTCCTAAACAAGTAGTAAAAAATCAGGCAATTTTTTTTAGGCATTTCCTCCCATTTGAAAATTTGTCGGATTATAGTATACGCTCTTATTATACACAATTTTCACACGAGAGGAAATGATTGACCGAATCCGAATCTGGCTCCCGTACCAATAAGTATGGAAATGGCTACGGAAACCAATTACACAGATACCTCGGCAATAAATTCATCATGAAATAAACTTGAAATATTAAGGGATTTCTGTAAACCTACAGTAAGTTATGTATGTATTAACTTTACAATTAATTGTGTAAATTTAAAAATAAATGTTGTTTTGATACTCACTAACTCCACAAGACTGCGCACAGAACAATCTGCTAGGGTTGTCGTAAGTGACATTATTGGTACCGCAGACTGGATTATATTCAGATGTCACTGGACATGTTCTGAGACACTCTTGTACGTTCGGAGACTGCGTAGTCCTAAAACAAATAGAAAATCTCTCATTTAAATTATGTTGTAAATATATGTCGTTTACAAAGAACCTGAAAATAAAAATATATTGAGATATAAACCTGTTTAACGTCTCAGACCGGTCTCGATTAATAGGTTCATGTGTTCATATATGCTTCAATATTCAAGGTATTAAGTTCAAAGTTATGAATTAAAAAAAATATTAGACCAGCTGCCCAGCCGTCTTCGCACGGGTAATAATAATGTACTGTATATTACTACTTATATTTTATCCCAAAATACATTTTTTAGTAAGCGTTTTCGATGAAAGTTCCCGGGCGACTAGACTTTTTCTCACATTTTCAACAATTATTGTCATATTTCAAACAATTTACACAAAACCATTCTATAGTTTTTGACTTTATCGCAAACATATAGAGTAAAGCGTTAGTAGGACTTTGTTTTATTATATGTAGCAATATTTAAAAACACTTACGCAGCATTTGGACTTGGAGTAGGTGTAGTCTGCACTTGATTTTGGTCTTGACCAGGGAATTGGTTTTGGTTTTGTCCTGGAAATTGATTCTGGTTTTGTCCAGGGAATTGATTTTGGTCTTGACCAGGGAATTGGTTTTGGTTTTGACCAGGGAATTGATTTTGTTCTTGACCAGGGAATTGGTTTTGGTTTTGACCAGGGAATTGATTCTGATTTTGACCAGGAAATTGATTCTGATTTTGACCAGGATTAGGCCTCCAAGGTCTTTGTGGGAAACGGTCAGGTCCATTAGGGAATGAAGGTCGGGTCCAACCGGGCCTGTTCCATCCGTACCTGTCTTCTAAATCCTCATTCCCATCTTCGGCCTGACGCCTATTTCTGAAGCTCATACCCAGAGCTTGATTGCTAAGTATTGCTGAAAATATAAAAGATTGATTAAAGATTATTTTGTATATAAAATCATTAAATAATAAATGGGATCTAATAGATTGGACGATAATCCATACAAATAAATAAAATTGGAGTGTAATATTAAAATAACCGCTTTTTACTAAATGCATATGGATGTATACAATATAACATCATTTTGTTACAATTTCTGTCTGTCCGTTTGTTCCGGCTAATTTCTGAAATGGCAGGACCGATTTTGACGGGACTTTTACTCGCAGATAGCTGATGTAACAAGGAGTAACTTAAGCTATTTAACATCTCGCTACGACCCATATGAGCGGAGCAACACGCGAACGAAGTCGCTAGTAATTAATAAAAATGGTAGCTAATTTTCAATTTATATACTTCGTTAAAGAGTTCTTCGATTTAAAAAGACTTCAAAGATTTAAAAATGTCAGCCATTCATTTGTTAGTCATAATTAAATGTGAATTAGCTTAATCTTAAAAACTTACCTAAAACCAAAAACAAGGACCACTTCTCCATCTTAAAATTCAAATGAAATAAATAATTATTACAAAAAGCAAACGTGTGAGACGACGTTACACTCGGAACTGCAGACCAGGCGATCAGACTTTGTTTATAAGTTGTGTCCACTGGCATGTGTCTTGTGTTTCATAGTGTTGTTTGACGTTTCTATCGATATTTTATATTTATTTTATACACAATACGTATATAATAAGAAATAAAGTGTTTTGCATTATTAGAAATAACGTAGACTACGGTAGAATGGCCATAAACACCTATAATATTTATGGATCCATATCAGTCATTATATCCATTAGCGATATAAGAGTTATTAGTAAAATCGGACGAGTTTAAAAGGTTGCTTAAACATTGGACAAACTATAAGTTTTTCTTTCATACCAACTCCAGCATTAGCACAATTCGTAAACCAATTTTTCTTTTCACGCCTTATCATAGCTATTATTTCATTATGAAAATTTTTTTTCAAATTAATCCTTACGAGCTGGTTAAAATGTGAAGCGTCAGTAGCTCAGTTGGTTGGGCGTTGGATTCAGGATCAGAACGTATACATACCTCGTAATATAATTCCCATTCATGTTAAGGAAATTACAGTGCATGGCTTCTGGTTCCGACGCGGGCGCGAGAGCACGTACGTACGAGTTTGTACTTGTCAGTGGAAAAAACCCGCGACGGGACATAAGATTAAAAATACACAACGTAGGGATACAGCGGGGATAATTGATTTGCGGGACATATACATGAACTTATTGTATGTGATTTGTGTGAACTTTTATCAAGCCATAGTGAATCTCCTCAGCGAAGGAGGAGAAACAAGACGATCCTGGATCCGGTGATAAGGGGAACGGCGGTAGCGGTTCCAGCGGGGTAAGTTGTTGATATAAGTGCATACAGACCACATTGATTACCTTATAATTTTCAATTCCCCTATCACGCCATGAGAGCCGCGCATAGCAGCGCGGTTCCCAAACAGTTTTTGGTCGTGTCGTCGTGGCTCGTCGAGTCGTGGGCTCAAATCCCGGACATTAGACTACTGGCGTGACCCACTCCTGACACAAGCATTTTAGCTTACTAGGAGGGGTAAAGGCAATACAAGTAGTATGTGTTCCATACTGCTAATAATTTATTTTATTTTATAACATTTTTGTACATCACTAATAAGACTTAATAAACTAGATATATAACATATTATAAAGAGTTCATTGTGAAGTACAACGGGCGGTCTTATGGCTAATTAGCTATCTCCTCCAGACAACCCTCGTTTCGAAAAGAAAACAAAGATGGGATTGAGGAAGGTGATGTAGCATCTAATATATACTAATACTACCATCTTTTTCTCTTGATCATTTACATCTTAATACATAAACATCATACATATATATAATAAATTATATACATACAAATATAATACACTAATAAATATTGCAAGAAAATAATACACTACATTAACATAAGTAGATTTAATAAATAGATATCTTTCTATGATTAATAATAGTAATCTTTAAAAAACTGTGTTCCTAATAATACGTCCTTTTTATGTAAGTATTGTTAGCAACACCGTTGATAAATAGGTGTTCTCGGGTAGTTCCTTTTATATCGTCACCCTTCTTGAGGTTTACGTAGGTTAGCTTTATCTACTGTAGTTATTTAATTATATAAAAGCCTTTAACCCTACACCTTGGTCGCAAATTCAATGTGCTGCTCGGCTTTCTGTCGACGTTGCATGTGTATACGTATTGCTGTACAGTAATAGGTATCATTCTTCTCTCATTATTTGACAGTATAATTAAATAAGTAATCAATTAAACTAATGACTTAGCGTTAAGTTTTCACAAACTTCTGTTAGTAATGGAAGAGCGAGGCCTTTGTCACAGGTATTTGTATACTTACTAACAGATCTTAAAATGATTTTTATAAATATGGAAACAAATAATATTGATATTACAATTAACACCTAATCATCTTAGTTCCGGTAAATGGTACTATGAATAGTATTAACAAACATTTTTCCATACTTAAATAACGTTGTCATTAAAGTTTTGAAATACATCGACATAGTCACAAGTTTACAACTTACATCACTAATTTATAAACCGTTTACTCTCTATAAATTCCCAGTGTACAATTTTCCCCCTACATTGGGAAAAGACATTCTTCAACTAGTGCTTTCAACTGAATTAGTCATAGTAGTCAAGAAATCACTTTTCTCTATAATAATATGACTTCGCTACGTCAAACTGGTTTACACGTGACATTTGTTAAACATGGAAATTAAACATCTTTAATCAACATTTGCGGTAGAAAAAAATGTAGCATTAAATATGTAGCAACATTATGTAGGTGTTGGAAATATAACTTTGTTTTATGGTTTTACTTATAGTGAACTTGCGGTTGCCCACAAAAAAAACTTAAATGAGCGTTGCTAGTAATAACAAATTTACAGTAGAGTAGCAACAAGGTTTTATTCAAACCCCAAATTAATTTTAAAAACTCTGAATATTTTCAACATATTATCTTTCAAAATATTTCAGTTCTTCCAGGCGCCCATTTCGCACTTTTGGAAGTATGAAGGTATTGTCTTTTTCTTTATACTACATTGCGGCTTAGACCTTTAACTTAGTCTGCAGTAAAAAATTAGACATAAAGGTCGCTTACTTAGACACGAGATGAATGTAGAACTCGTATAGTTATATCACAGTCAATTAGGTACAAGTTTTCATTACAATAATATAATTTTTATAATAATAAATATAACTAACTATAAGTCTTGAATTTATCCTATTTCGGAAGTCGGTAAATACGTCGTTTACCTCAGTTTACTAAGCATAACATAAAACCTGTTATGCCTCTCAAGCATATTTATAACACTGTTATTTATATAAAGTGTTTTCCTTAAGATAATAATTGAGATTCTCTATTATAATTATTATTGTAAAAACAAGCTAGTAGGATTAAATAATAAGTTTGAGATAATAATGGAATATAAATATTTGTCCAAATAATTTTAGATAACAGGTTTAAAGGTAATAAAATCAGTATTTTGTCTGCTTTCAATATTTTTAAGGTTCTGAATGAATTACTAAAGTAACATCTTTTAATGGGTCTATTCGCTCCACTATGATTTTGTTCAATCCGAGGACTGACTAGGTTAAATCATGTAGTAGGAAATAACCTAAAAAACATGATGAGTGGCCAGTATGAAAAATTCCTGAACCTTTGATTAATTGTTATTTATTAACTGTCTGATAGATACATCGGCGTTTGCGTCCTAAGCTGTGATTAAATGTTGTAAAAATTTTTCTTCATATTTATATAAATATGTTCAATTTGTTTGTTTATGAATGAATTTATTGTTATTGCTATACCTGAATCGACTGACCGTTAAAACAAATTCGTTGTCTAATTGTAACATTTTTTGGCGTCAAAAGATGTTCTGAAGCTTTTGCTGAGAACTCTAATAGTAAAGAAATAAATTATTGTGCAATTTCATATTAAACATGTAAAAGAATTGTAGAACAATGTTAATCATGTTCACGTGTTTTTAAAAGGTTCAAATGTTAACAAAATGACTTGTATAAATATATCGTTTCCTAATTTACTTTTTGTTTACTCCTAAGGTTAAAACCTTGATATATAGGACCATGACTGGTTTACTCAACTAATAAAAAAGGAACTTTATTTATTTAAAATGAAAGGACTCAACCGAGCGGTCACTAACTTTTTTATCAAGGTAAGACTTGTTAGGGAAACCCCAGGTGGTCCCAAGTGTCCTCAGATACCAGTTTCTTAGAAATTACACTAGCTAATGAATCACTATTTAATTAGAGTTTAAAAGCAGCTTAGTATGTTCACTTGTCCAACCTGTCTAACAAGTTAATGACAGCTTTACATTAAAATATAAAAAAGGAAATATAGTCTAGAATTAACTACATACTCTATTTATAATTTTAAGATGCTGTAAAGATAAACACTTAATTTTTATAGGATTGTTTTATTACCTCCTTTGCCTGCTTATCTGTTGTACAGTCCTTTTTCTCTACATATATTTTATAAAAAGTAGAAATTTAGTATTAATTAAATTTACATTATAGGAACACAAAGTTGTCTCAATTAATTCTTCTGTTGTTTAATTCCAAGATTTAAAAAAATATTTTATATTAAATTAGACTGAACTGTTTCCGCAAAGATGGAGTTTATGCACATAAAATGCAATTTTGGAATTTATTTTCAATGTGGAATCTAAAATCTTTTAATCTATATCTATACTAATATTATAAAGAAGTAAGATTTGTATTTTTGTATTTTTGTATGTAACGAATAAACATAAAAACTACTGGACCGATTTCAAAATTTCTTTCACCATTAGAAAGCTACATTATCCCTGAGTAACATAGGCTATATTTATTACAAGAAAAAATTAGAGATCCCCAGAAAATCTCACTAAAACCAACCCAAGGTACAAAAAAAATAGCCATAAAATATCTTTCATCGCATGCGCTGCGAAAAGTATTGATGATAGAACAAAAAAATGTTCTAGAATATTATAGAACGTATCAATATCTACAAAAAACTCCGCGAGACCATATGTCCAACTATTATAGTTATGTCACTATAACTACTTTTTTATATTTTAAAAGTTGATAAAAATGCCTATCAAAATCAGACCATGTTTTCCATACCTTTGTATTAATCCTTATCCAAATAAATTATTTCATATTCAAGACTGTTTCAATACCTGTAAATTACTTTGAATTATTAAAATCGGACCTTCCATTCAAAAGATATTACGAAATTAAAAATATCAATATAAACAAAAAATACACGCCGACGCGACGGGCCAGTGTAGTACTACGTGTATCTCGGTGATACTCGAAGTGCAGCGAGTGGTAGCGAGTAACGCCGAGGTAGAGGGGCACCGAAATGCGGGAGCCAAAATGTTTTAAACTAAATATTCCACCCGTGCGAAGCCGGGATGGGCCCCTAGTAATAGATAAATTTAATCCGTAATCCAAAGAGTTTGGATTCAGATTGATTATTAATTTCATGGAGGACTAGGAATGTAGGGGAAAAGGTAAACGCCTTATACGTATGCTACTATATTGCTATCCTAGCTTCCTGCCCAGCCTCTAATTAAAAGTGCATATTATAATAACGTGTATTTTGCTGTATAGAGGTAGATATTTTTGGACCATAAATAGAAAATAATAGTATTGTTATTTTTTTAGTAGCAGCGTATTTTTAAGTTACTTTTGTTCAGTGTCATGATGATTAGTGATTAATTTACAATTGTTGTTGCGATTAGTCGATTCACCTATAAATAATTTACCACTGAATTTATATTTTTACTATAACGTATTTACTGTGTTTTAATTATCTTATTGGTATTTAATAAAGACACAAATAATATAATAATTTAATATAATATTTGATAGTTTGTTATTTGAAAATGGCGTCATGTCTCAGATCGCTTTAGGGACGTAACATTCATTGTTATAAAAGTAATTTCACAAAGTTAATATTAATTGTAAATGGCGTTAGTAAACGCTTCATAAATACAATGTTAATTTAATGGAAGAATTAGATAAGTTTCATGATGTCGATGATAATGCTACATTTAACTTAATAGAATTGAAATATATATCGAAACTAATATACAGTAGTAAAAATTTTTTGAAATTCACTAATAAATTATTGAGATACGTATTTTAGTGCCGAACAATTGTGGGTCTCTGACGTCATCTCACTATAGTCGCACCAGGGCGCTTACGCTGCTTGTAGAAATTTTACGTACAGCTGTTTTTTGATTATTTGTAAGTAGTTTAGTTTTTATTTTAGCATAATGGAAGTAAGAGGACAAAGTGATAATTTACCTAAAATTGATATTTATTGATATACATACGCTGTAATTGATATAAATTGATATATACGCTGTGATGGAATTTTTTTCTTTGTAACCGTCGTGTTTTGACACATAGGGACTATACAATATTTGTAGGCATATTTTTAGCCTCAGCGATTATTATAATAAACAAAACACGATACGAGCGGTGCAAATAAGAGAGCAAAGTGTATACGCGCCGCGTGTCGTCTAGGTGAAGTGACGTCACACACTGGCCTGCTGCATGAAACAAAATTATTATTACAGTCGCAAGTTTAAAGTCCCATAACTTTTACATTTGTAGAAATATTTTAATGATTTTTTCAAATTTTTGTTTTATTTTAGTAAAAAATTTTGACTTTGACTTTGACTTTACTTTAATTTTTACAATTAATATTTAAAAAAATAGGAAACTTCTCCATTAGATAAATCATTTTTTATGTAATTAAGAATTATGATGAACGTTCCTCACCCAAGAACCCAAGTTAGATAGATGATGAGCGTTATATAATTTAAAAAACCTACACCTTAGTCACAAGTTCGAAGTACCATTTGGGTTCCTGACAAGATAGAAATATAGATGTAATTAATTGTTATGTGTGTACTTTTAAGTAATGATCTTAAAAGTAGTAATTTAGATTTGTAGCGGCTACCTTGTTACGTTTGCACTTGCAGGACTTCCAACATCCCGATATGGTAAAGATCTCTGCCGTAAATTTTCTTTTTTTTTGCGGTATCTACAGGCTTTTATGAATTTTTGGGTGTTTATGTATTTAATTATATGCAGCGAAAAGAACGAGTGGTCTCATTTGAAAGGCGCAGCTTTATCGCGTACTCCGACCGCGCGGGCGACGAGGCGGCGGCGACCGTAGCAGAGGTTATCGCGACTCCCCCCTTCCGTTCGCTCTGGGGCTGGACCACGGTCCTACTTGCAGTGAACAGATATTTTCTAACCCATCAACAGCCCTAAACGGATTTCAAATTAATTATTATTGTTGATATAAAGCGATCGTGAGTGCGAGCGTTTATTCACACACAATTAGGTGGAAATGTTCAACTGGAGGGTATTATTGTGTATAATTATCATTGCAGGTAAGTTGGGTAAATTTTAATTGCAGTGCGTAATGAATAAATTTAACAAATCAATATTTTAAATTCACTCAAGTGTGTTTTCTTCAATATTTTATTTTTATGTTATAAAATGCGTCATTAGTGTCAAGATATATTGAAATAATTAACAATATTGTTGACTTGACTACTTGGTCAAAAAATTTATTAAATAAAATTAAATATTTAATGTAATAATTGAAAACTTCAAAGTAATTACACGATATCATACAATATCATGTATCTTATTATTTTGGTTGTTCTATTATTTGATAAATCAACATTTAGACTTTGGAATGTCAACTTTATATTTTGGCATTACATTAATAGTTAAATCATTGGAGCAAATTGTTTTTTAAATAATGTTATTTAATCTTTATTACAAAAATAGTTTAATTACATCATTAAAATTACTTTTCTTAAATTGTCAATAATAGTTTTCATTTGAGAAGGTTTACCTTAAATAATACATTTTTTTTCTAACCATTCATGATTCATAGTACTCATACTTTGATTAATCATTGTTATTTATCTCACCCATTAAGACTATTTACCTGACTCTACCTAAATAGTCTTTATTGCTGGAATTGTAACTCGATGTAAACTACATTAAGCACCCTCCGATTTACCAATTAATCCACCAAAAATTTGAAGTTGGTTTAACTTATAAGCCACTGTCGATGTTTCTATAGTCTCCATTTAACATCAACACCCAATAATGCGACAACGCCCTTAAGGGATTTAGTATCGTTATATAGAGTTTATAGAATGGAATTATATTTATACAAACTATTCCATATTAAATTTAAATACCAATAACCGTATTTAAACTAGCGTTAAACTGTTTATTCTTCTTAATAAGGTCAATACGCAATACGACCTATGCAATGACGTCGCGCGGTCGCAATTCGTCGCAGCTAATTACGCATAAGTCGTAACATAAAGTTGACCATTTTATTTTTCACAAAATGGGACAAGGATAACAGGACGGGTTTTTTCAGATTAGATCATTTGTATCATGCAAATCTCAGTGCCGACGAAAAATAACATATAACAAAAAAACCATCACCCGAGAGGGAATGGGTGACTGTTACTTTTTCGTGTTCCTGCTCGGAATCCGAAAAAGCAACAGTCTTCTCTTTGCTTCCCCTTCCAATTAACTATCAAGGCGGCAAAGCATCGGTAAAACAAGATGGTTTCTCTCGTTTCTCCGATGTCTATGGGCAACGGTAGCCACTTTACATCAGGCCACTTTACATGTACCGTCTGCATGTCCCTTATATATCATATCATCAAAATAATTTTCATTGGTTGGTTGGTATTTTATCATTTCGTAGATGTAGTACCAAGAGTCCAGTATTTTCTAAAAAATCGCCGGCTTCGCGGTAACTTAAGCGAGTTTCAGACGTCTGATTAACAGGACATATGGTCCCATTATCGTAACAGTAACAGTAATAAACAAAGCGTTGACAGTTGAAGTTTTAACATCTGCGTCAACGAGACTGACTGGCGACTTGATCTTCAGGTTATCTGTAGGGCTGTTTACAATTGACTCAACAGACCTTTAAGACCATCCGTTTCAATCTACTCTTTAAACTATGACGTCATTATTCACTTAATAAAGCAAACATTTCGGAATTTATTATGAGATTAATTACACCATAATTTAAAAAATTAGTATATAACAATTGCAATAAAATGTATGTTCCGTCTACTTGCGAATCTTTCAAAGATTTCTAGTCATGCATTATTTCTGTTTTTACCATCGCGATCACAAAACAAATATTACATTATACATAGATCATTATAATAATAATAAACAATATTCTGAAAAGGAATTATTTACATAGTATAAATCAAAGTCGCTTACTGCCGTCTGTACGCAACGGATTTTAATGCGGTTTTCACAAATAGACAGAGTAATTTAAGAGGCATGCTTACATGTATAATTTATATAATATACGCATATTATTGTTGAGAAACCATGCGAAGCTAGAGCGGGTCGATATTGAATAATAATAATTTATATTTTTTGTCCAATTGTAGAGTCTACAAGAGATAGATATTTGATTATTACAATGTCTGGCCTAGATTTATTTAAAATAGGTAAAAAGATATGTTTATTAATATACTATTTTTTTAAATTACTAATGAAAATTAGGTAGTGATAATATCACAGATTTCAATATAGGAAAAGTACAAGAGTTACACCAAAACAAAGTTCAAAAGATTTTGACGTAGTTAATTCAGTTTATAATTAAAATGCTAACAATATTATCAGCTGTAGAGGCTATAGAGTACATACGTACCGTGGGAACACGATATCGAGTTCCTGAGTTGAGTCAGTCAAGGAAGCGATAGGGTTGAGGAGATTCGGCGAACTACCCACTGTGTGCATACGATAACGATAATATGTATTGCTTTGGTTTAACCTAATAACCAAATACTAATAATCTAATTAAGTCGTAATTTGTTAAATATGTACTACTAATTACACAAAGAATTAGCATCAAACACCAAACATTTATATCCTATACAACAATATACCTAAATATATAATATACCAAATATACCTAATATAGGGTATATTGCTGCCGCTGGGAGAGCATCTCATTAGAGGCGAGTAACCCTGCACCCCCATTGGTGGTCCTCTACCACCTGTTCCCCGTCTGGCTTGCTGCGAATCCGATAGCCAATTGTCTTTGACGCGTTCCGGTCGGGTCGCATGTGGGCCAAATTTACCTCCTCCCTCTCCCATCCCATTTATGCTGCAGTTCCAGTGAACTCTGCAGTAGTTCTTGCTCTGGGTCCACTGAAACCGCAGCATTCTTGTCTTCGTTCCTTCTCCTCACTCTATCTTCGAGGCGGCAACGCATCGCCAAAACGAGATCTCTTGTCTCTTTCAAAAAAATTAACCTACTTCTATCTCCGAAAAAGGCAATTAAAAGTATAAAATAATTGCACTTAAATAATTTTAAAAGTTGTCATTTCACAATATGTCTTGTCAACAATCGTTGTTAAGATAAGAGCCGAAATAGCTTTAGAATCATTTCACACGATATGACAATCCTAATTACAAGTACAATGCATTAGATAAAAATGGCTGTATCTTTTCAGTAAATTGATTTAGCAGTTTGGTTTTTTTTGTTATCTGAGAGAGACTATCTACTAGAGACTTGAATATTTTATATAAATTTTAGCTTCGTATCTTCAAGTTTTTGTGAGAAAAAGCGTCAAAAAAAGTTAATTTTCTAGTGATGTAGAAAAAAATAGTTTTTTAATTTTATCCTTTACTTGTGCTGACCTTATTTCATGCTAAATTTCACGATTTAGGTCATCGGCCCTATAATTTTGTGATTGACCATTGTAACGGTCATATCTCTTCAATGCGTGGACTTAGGACTTTTTGACAGCACCAAGTGACCGCTTGAGTATTTGCTTATTAATTTCAACTTGATACCTCTACGCGATCCTGAGAAAAACGGTCTTGACAGACAGACATACAGACAACAAAGTGATCCTATAAGGGTTCCTTTTTTCCTTTCATGGTACGGAACCCTAAAAAAAGAATCACGACGAATTCTGGATAATCGACGAAATCGTAATTATAAATTTATACAGAAGTTAGTAAATTAGGGTTTAAAACGTGAAGTGAATAAAGAAAGTTTTAGAGTTAAAATGTGTTAAAACCTTCCTAACATAACTGCATTTGTTTTGACAAAAACATTAAATAATCAAGAGGCGTGTCACACACAAATGTTATCAATGTTTACAATGCAACTGATAACGATGTTTTCAAGAGTACATTCGATGAGATCACAGGAAAAGTTTAGGAGAATAAACAATATTGATTAGATTAAAGGGTCACAATCTCGTACAATATCAAAACAATGGAATAAAACAGAAAACAATATGGGGTCATGTTTCCAAACCAAACGCTTTAAAAGGTTACTGTTCAGTATGATTCCATCATGATCACTGGAAATAATATTTAATTAACTTTAATTATAAAATAATAAATTATATATTTTTTATTTGATAATTCTTTGTTTTTGACCTTAAAATGCAGTTAGACAGATTAGGATTGTTACTGCTTATTTATATTAGTAGATATTACTTATTAAAGTACTTTGCATACAAGCATTACAAAATCTATTCACAAAAATGTCTTGACGGATAACTTTATTCCTAGAAATGTGTCAGAATTTCAAATAAAACAGTCATAGATTCTAAAATAAGTAAATAATTAATGAATTAGTTAGTCATGTTGGCCTTGGTAAAGGCATCACATATTGTGTGGATTTATATCAAACAAAAAGGATCACTAGCAATTTTGTATACAAACAATTATCTGTGAAAGAAGATTCCAAAGGAATCATATAGGATTCGTAGAGAATGATTTGTAAAATTTGAAAGGCTCATAACTTTATAGGAAAGAGGGATTTATAAGGGATTCAAAAAAATTTTTAATAATGGCACAAAAATTGTATCTTGGTTAAACATTGAAATTATCTAATATTCAAGTCAATAGATTCAGAAGTTTCTGCGAAAAATATTTTTCTGATTTGAAAATTTTATTCATAGATATCTGAAACTAGCAGGATCAATGCATTTTATTAGTATCAACTTATCCTGAAATTATGAACCAGATATCTTTCGGAGGCCGATTCACTATGTTTATTGTAAAATAAGAATTTATAGCAGCACAGCAATGAAAAATCGCAAAAGAAACCACGATCCCCGTGATTCCAATTCAATCATTAAGCTAGAATGACTTTGAACCTTTGTCAGATGTGATTATAATTTCTGTCACGAATTTAAACAAACTCACTTTTAGTAACTTTATAAATATCGTTATTTCCAGTATTAAAAGAAGCTCTAGCTGCTCGCTTGCCGTTTCTCCGACCAGCATACATAGGTAATACAAATGAGGTAGTCGAGCAAAACACGGAGATGCGTATACCAACTGAGCTGACTCGTGTGCGAGTCAGGGAAGGAGTCCCCCCACCGCTGTGTGCTGGACACTGTGCCTCGCCCCCTGCAGGACCTGTTTGTGCTTTCGATGCTACTGGCACAGCAAGAACTTTCGCTACGTTGTGCGAGCTTGAAGCTGCGTCATGTCGCGAAAGTACCTGTAAGCTCTTTATAATTAATATAATACTACATACTCTCTTTAATTTTTAGACTGTTAAAGACCTTTTAGTCTTTTTAAAGATAAATTTGAAGCCATCACTACTGTTACACGTAAAATCCATTAATTTAAAGTCAAAATGTGGATATACAAATTTTAGTAAAATTAAAAACTAAGACAAACAGTATCTACTATTACAATCGAAATATGAGTTCATGATACGAGTCATGTAAATAAAATTACTTTATTTTAAAAAAAATTATACCGAATAGTGCTCTAGAAAAAAATCTTTAAAATTTGGACTTTTCAATATGAGAATATTATAATTGTTTAAGAGGTACCATAAAATCAAACTCTGTCCAAAAATAATAAAGTGACAAACACATTTATCCATGCAAATAAATAAAATTGGAGTGTCTGTTTGTAATATTAAAATAACCGTATTATACTAAGTGCATATGGATGTATACACGGTACATACCAGAATAACATTTTTTACAATTTTTGTCTGTCTGACGGTCTGTCTGTATGTTTGTTCAGGCTAATATCTGAAATGACTGGACCGATTTGGACGGGACTTTCATTGGCAGATAGCTTATGTAACAAGGAGTAACTTAGGCTATTTAACATCTCGCTACGACCCATAGGAGCGGAGCAACACGCGACCGAAGTCACGCGGGTCCGCTAGTAGTTCATATAAAACAAATTATACATATAGGTACATGCATATCAAGTGAAGCATTTGTTCTAATTAACGAAATATATTGAGGAAAGACCAAGAGTTCATAATATACGATGCTATAAAATATAAATTATTGTTTTCCAATAATAGCTCTGGTGTATTTCCAATGCAAATCATATCGTTCCTTAAATAGTTATCTAGAGGCCTTTGTTACTTCTATTAATAGATGAGTATCAATATTAATATTAAATTTATTTTTGCTATTGATAAGGCGTTCCTGAATAATGTTGGCACAGGGAAGATTCATTCGTTCACCAGGCTGTATCTTATGAACCGTGATAGCTAGACATTTGAAGTTTTCACAAATAATGTATTTCTGTTGCTCCTATAACAACAAATACTGAAAACAGAGTAAAATAAATATTTAAGAGGTGCTCTCATACAACAAACGTGCCATTTATTGGTCGATATTAATAACGGCAACAGGTAGACGCTTGAAATATTTACAGAATATTTAATTTTATATTCACTTTAAAAATAAAAGTTATTTGCCAAATATTTTATTTTTATAAAAAAATATACCTACTATGTATAATAATCATAAAATCCGGTTTAATAGCCAAAGTCTTACAATTTTTTTATCTTATACTCTTGTACCAATATATAAAGCTGATGAGTTTGTTTGTTTGAACGCGCTAATCTCAGGAACTACTGGTCCGATTTGAAAAATTCTTTCAGTTTTAGATAGCCCATTTATCGAGAAGACTATAGGCTATATATCACAACGCTACGACCAATAGGAGGGGAGCTACACGCGGAAGAAGCCGCGCGAGTCGACTAGTAAGATATAAACTGTCACGCATCTCTCAAGTTATAAATGAGCTGATAGTCTTCAATCGGTCAATGATATTTAAGAGTTATAGCTAACAACCATCTAGATTAAATCAGCTGTCAAACAAACAAACCGCATCAAAATTGGTCTACTATCTTGGGCGCTGCGGTGCAACAGGCAGACATACAGATGCATGCAACTTAAAATACCCCGTCGTTTAGCGTCGAAGATTAAAAATGACTATTGTAAATAGATTCTACTCTGTATTTCTTAAATGACTAAAGAATTTATAGTGGTTAATAAACTTATTTTTTTTTCATTTCAGTCTACGCGATCACAAGCATCGGAGAATGTTGACCAGCGAATTATATGAACGCATAATACTAAAATATATTTTAAGTTCTAATAGTGCCTTTATTGTGACCAATAAGGATATGAAATTATATATTGATTATAATGAATCAATGGGATATGATAAACAGAGAAATATTTATCATAATATGATTATTTGATTGTTTTCCAAATTACTAATATTGTCACCAAATTGCTATTAATAATTTGTTTTAATACAAAATATTAAGATTTTTTTATTCTGACTTTAAATCAAATAGTGTTTTTAAAAATTACTTTAGCCAAACTTTGAAATTGGTTAGTATTTATTTACAGAGCGATATTATGTTTCAATAAAAATTGTTTAAAAAAATTGGTAGAAATGTATTTATTCGCGTCAATTTTTAAAAGTAGTATTAAGTTAAATGTAAGCTTTATCCTATTTATTGTACAAAGTACGAATCGTCACAATAGTGATTGAAATTCTTTCAGTAAACTGTAAAATTCTTCAAATGGAATGTAAATTGTATATTATTTGTTACATTTCCTTTTTAAAAAATTGACTTTTATTGTTCTTAAATGTTAAAATTATTTGTTACGTACCCTTTACGTCATATTTTACGTAAAATCTATTATGTAGAAACCACATGAAATATATTAATAATGAATAAAGATGATTAAAGGTAATTTAACTCAAAAATTGTATTTTTTTGGATAAAGAAAAAAATTTTGAATAATGTTGAGTTTTAAATTTATTTTTTCTCTCATTTTTTGTAAAGAATAATAATAAAAAAATGTATTCATTTAAAGGTTTTGGGTAATTTTGTTTGAGTTAGGTCACTTTTATTCTAAATGTGTGATTAAGAGAATAAAATTTCAAATGATTACTGGTTTTATATAATAAATTTACGTTTATTTTAATAAAATTCCAACCTTGCAACTATATATCTTATAATTTATAAATATTGTATGTATTTATCGATAAAAGCAAAAACTTATTAACATTAATCAAATCACAGTTAGTTGTAATTGAAGCTTTAAATATTATAGTGCATAATATTATATAATTCAGATCTTTTGAATATGTAGATTATTCTTGTAGTTTAAGAGAGACGAATTCCATCAGATCCGGGGCACTCTCCTTTGCTTATCTTTTGTAGAGCTGAAAAAGAGAATATTTTGATTATATCACTTCAAAAAATATATGCATTTTATAAATCTTACTACATACAGCTACCCGTGAGGGGACGGGTAAGAATACTATTCCCCTCTGCCGCTGGGAGAGCATCTCGTAAGAGCCGAGTAACCCCTTGGCGGTATCTGTTCCTGGTGGGGATCTGTTCCCCGACTGGCTTGCGACCACTAGCATGCGAATCCGACCCCCAAGTGTCATTGACGCATTCCGGGCTCCGGCCGAGTCGCATGTGGGCCAGATCTACCGCTTCCCTCTCCCATCCCATTACTAATGTGGTTCCAAGCAACTAAGATGCTTGTTCGTGGTTCATTGTAACCGCAGCATTCTTCTCTTCGCTCCCCCTCCTCACTCTATGTTCGAGGCGGCAACGCATCGACAAAACACCCCTCTACCCTCTAGTTTTGTCGATATCTATGGGCGAAGGTGGCCACTTTCCATCAGGTGGACCGTCTGCTCGTTTTTCCCTTTTCTATCATAAAAAAAAACATAATTTTAACACTGAATTACATATTACATAATTTTTACATAGAAATTAAACAGTTTTTTCTTAGAAATGAACGAGCATTAAAATGGTGCATTCCTATGCCAACCTTTCAATTCCATCATCAGAACAACTCAAAGTAATAATAATATTATAAAGTAGTATTCAGAAAGTTTATAGACAGTCACTTGAAAATAATAATATAGAAGCACTTCATTCTACATTAAGCAGACTTCACCAATTTAGACTTTGAGAATAGATAATGATCAATTAAATCTAATAATTTGTAAATACAATAAAATTGTGTAAAAGCTTCATTTACTAAATCTAAATTGTAAAATTTACATTCATGCTTCATCAACATTACGTTACGCATAATAAAATTTAATAATATTTGCTTACACAGCGAACATTTTGTAAAAAATAATGAGAATTCATTATTTGCTGAAATACAAAATAGATTTGTAATTATTAGAGTATTTTTTTTCTCCGTGTAGCAGCCAACAGGTTAAATCACCTCATTTTAATTTCTTGGTCAGCCTATTGCCTTTTAATAACACTCCCAAACGTCGAATACTTTCGAAAATCTAGATAACGAAATATTAAAAAGTATCTCTGTACGTGAAGATATTTTATCATGATCATTAAAAAAAACTTATTTCGTTGCATCACGCAAATATACTTCTCTAATCTAAAAAAAATCTAACAAAACCTACAGGTTTCGTTTCATTTTAATCGGATATCAGAAAAAAGCTATTGTACCTACTATAAAAAATTAAGTTTTCTCTTAATTGATACTAGACGACTAGCGTGACTTTGTCCGCGTAGAAGAATATTACATTAAATAAAGTCTAATTATGTGTCCAAAAAGTTTCAGCTTTAGCTTTTTTGTACCGCCCTGCTCTTTTATTACACGTGAAGTGTGCTTTTTCGGAATAAAAGTACACTATTGTTAATTAACCTTCTAAAGTATCCGTGTACCAAATTTCATTCAAATCGGTTCAGCCGTTTCTGCATGATGCGTGCACAAACACGGCAACTCTACATACTTTTATTATAGGTATATAATATTATGATTTGGCAATTTAAAGCGTACGTGCTTCAAAGTTTATAAACAACCAAATTTCCAAGCAAAATTCTGCTAATTGTGTAACTTCCCGTTTACGCTGAATAACAATAGAGTTGTCTGCGTGAATCAAATCGCACGAGATCACTAGCACATGACTGTGACATGACGTAAGCGAAAACCGACCCTCTGTTTGCGCCTTCGCTTGCGCGTTGCCGCGTACCATGTGATTCATAAAATAAAGGTTTTTATGTCTTTTCAAATGAACTTGATTTCACAATTTCTGTACTATTTTTTTTATATGCATTTAATATTATTTAATATTTATATATGCATACATATAAACCATCCTCATAAATCACTCTGTTTATTAATGAAAATAGCATTAAAATCCATTGCAGATGTGCAGATATTCAATCAATAACATTTTTATTATATGTATAGAAGATGTATTCTAAAATATTTTCCTCCTATGTTGTTTTATATTGATTTTTTCTAAAATATTTTCCTCCTACTTGTAGCTTAATAAATATTCAGAATCCGTATATTTTATACTCTTTATAACGTCATAAGGAAGATATCTCATTGTCAGAATAATATCCGGCTGTTTCTAACATACTAATATAGTGTAACTCAATAATAGTCGACAGTAATTCACACAAGGATTGACATACAATCCTTTCTTTGATATTACTTAGAAATTGACATTTCCTGTTAATCTGTAAAGATATTAATATCATCTACCACTAGGAAACCTACTCACGTTTGTTGAGGAAAATTAATTTTGACAAAAATATATTTAAAACTAGCCCTCATTAGTTGTTGATAAAAATAACTTAAAAAAATTAAAATAATACTCCAAGAAGTTAAAAATACTTTTTAAATTTAAACTGAATGAAACTTATTCATGTATTCGTTTATGGCAGAATTCAGACAATCTTCATTCCGGCTCCATCATCAGATCATACCCATACCGTAATTATAGAGCTTTGAGCTAATTTTATAAAGGAAATAATACTTACTATCTTTATGCTCGCAATTGTAATTGTTCATGACACATTCACTACCAAAGGATTTTGGTTTCTCTCCCGTCTTGCCCGCGCAGACCGGCTCGAACTTGGCGCTGGTGCAGTCGTGTATGCAGGCCTTCTTACGAGCAGCCTCTGCCTTCAGCTGCTTGAGGTCAGGCTTGTCTGGACGGCAAGTCACTGCCACCACCAGAACAGCTGGAAATATTTAATATAAAACATTAAAAGCGACAGAATTAACAGTCGTAAGTTTATAGGGCATAATAAATTGACACACTTTTTTATGTTATTTGGAGTGGTCGTTAAAAAGAGGGCTGAAAATCATTGAATAAGATGATTAACAGAATTTTATATAGTATATAATAATAGTATTTATTTAGGACGCAAAGATTTCTTGTATAACAAATAAATGTTTATAAGCACAAAAACAGTATAAGAAATAATAACTGAATAAATTCAAAATGGGACACGATCGTTTGGAAATGAAATGAATACATAAACTGCGTTCAATCTATCACAGTATTGCAAAATCAAGACGTAGATAGAGCTGCTAATAAAATGATTACTAAGGCCTTTATAAATTTAAGTGTTTGACCTTAGCCTTTGCTAACCATTAGGCTCATAAAATGTTTATCAGATAATCGCAGGACGGAACACCATTTCGCTCTAGTTGCTGCTGGATGATGTCATGCTTTAACCAGAAATGACTATTTCGTTTCGTTAGCGATATCAATATACCTACCTACTTTTAATATTATAAACGCAAATGTTTACAAACATGAATTCTTTAAAAAGAATACTTGCAGTTTGGATTACAAACTACAAGTATTCTTATCCACAGTGGGCCACGTCAGTAGTCTAATGACTGGGAATTGAAAACACGACCTATTCGAATTCGAACGCTTAAAACGTTTATACTTTCATTTAAACAAAAACTTTAAACTACCAAGTACTAGGTTACCATGAAATTTTATAATCATATATACGATATTGGAGAAATTAGCCAAAACAAGCTGTTAGTTTTGAATAAATTCCTGTTCTTGAAAATCAAAATAATCTCTACATCATTTCTTTTGTCATCTACAGCAAATAGAGAGGAGAGAAAAACATGGTCATCTAAGCGTAATGAGAACTCATTGCTTGTGGTTTAATATAATAATATTTTTTTTCATTTATAATATATCAAATTTATAAAAACCACAGTCGTTAAATTACCATAATTATTCATCATAGTTGTATGTGGTAAACATGCTTACCAAATAAAATGAATGTAGCAGCTCTCATTTTGAAACAAATCTACACAGTGCGCTCGCTGAATATCTACAGACAACTGGTTTAGGGGGGACCTAGCACTCTTTATAGCTAAAGCGAGAGGGGACCACTGACTACACACATGCATCGCTTACCTTACAGATGTAATATCTCACATTCGGTATACATTACGCGTTTCGCCGTATGCAGATTTGTTCTTGCTTATATACCGCCAGCAATGAATAGTATAAAGAATAATCTCGATTGTTTTATTTTAAGGTCAATAAGCCGATGTCAACGCAATCACATCTGCTTGAAAAATAATAAATCTTTAAATGTCCAGACAAGATTAATTATTTCGATAACAGTAAAAGTGGGAACAAACAGAAATATTTTATAGCTAGAATTAAATTCTGTTTACGTGTCCGCCCACACTGCTGGTCAATAACCGCCAGACCCAAACAAAGTTTAAAAGATTTCATTTCATGTTTAAATAGTAGTATCAAAACTTTTTTCGAATCAAATAGAAACATCTATAACGGGATTGGCAGTCGGATTCGCATGCTGATGGTCACAAGCCAGTAGGGGAACAGATCCCCTACCACCAAGGGCACATAATAAAGTTATCTATACCTCATCAAATATCGAAAGAGAATGTTTACCAACAAAGCGTTACCTACCAGTACCAATCAATGACAAGAATAATATATTATACTTTTTTTATTATGCACTAGCTGTTACCTGCGACTTCGTCTGCGTGGTACCTGATAATATAAAAGAAATATAGAAAAAATATATATTATACATGTATACCAACTTCCTTATTTGAATCGAATATTATTACATTTTTCATTGGTTTTAATTTCATGAGCTCCTATTTTTTTTTTCTAAAATAAAAGTAGCCTTAGTTACTCTGTGTTACACCAACTATCTGCCAGTGAAAGTCCCGTCAAAATCGGTCCAGCCATTCAGAGATTAGGCGGAACAAACAGACACACAGACAGACAAAAATTGTAAAAAATATTGTTTTGGTACCGTGTGCGTGTATACTTCCATATGCACTTAGTAAAAAGCGGTTGTTTTAATATTACAAACAGACACTCCTATTTTATTTATTTGTATAGATTTTATTGACTTTCTAAAAAAATGCTATAATATTGTCGGATGCCAGCAATATTTACTTATCAAGTGAATAAGTCGTAATTGTAATATTTTACTTAATCCCGGTGTGATGACCCTAAATTTGGTTTGTTTTGTTAAAATCACTTTTGCATTTGGCTCATGTATAGTTTTCTGGTTTGTGTTGGTGCTTGTAATACAAAAATAAGACGCATCGCCAGTCGCTATTAAATGAAACCACAACTTCCTTGTAAAACTATCAATGATACAAGTCATAGTTAATATAAAATAGGTAGATATCTCCTAGTGGTGAGTGACAAACTGACCAGTATAAATTAAACGCCATTGTTTTTAATTGAAATGATTAAACTCGAACTCAAAAATTTACAAAGTACTGTTTACACGTCAAAATTGGTCATTCAGTCAGTTTGTCTGAAGCTACCACTAGTTCGGAAAGTTTCCTGATGAGAAGAACTGGCAACAAACTCAACAGTCGCTCTTTTCTAAATGCCATTGTCTGAGCATCAACGTCATTCAGATTCCAAGCTTTGTCATCATTCAAGTAATTTTGTAAAGAGTAGTAAGCTTTATTTACCAAACACTTTTTTATTAGAGTTTTAAATCGCTGAAGTGGCAAATCTAATATACGCTGTGGAATCTTATTATAGATGCGAACACCAAGCCCCATGAAACTATTACTCACTTTGTGGAGACGATAGTACGGCGTTACAAGTTTACATTTATTTCTAGTATTTATACTGTATGTGTCACTATGTTTGGAAAATAACGTAATATTCTGCCTAATGTATAATATATTACAACAAATGTATTGTGACGGCACCGTAAGAATACCTATTTTATTAAAAACATCTCGAAGGGAATCTCTAGCTCTCAGATTGTAAATGGTCCGAACTGCTCTTTTTTGAAGGATAAAAATGGATTCTATGTCCGCGGCCCTGCCCCACAACAAAATGCCGTAGGACATAATACTGTTAAAGTAACTAAAATAAACAAGTCTAGCTGTATCAATATATGTTGATTGCCTTACTTTTCTTACTACGTAAGCTGCGGAGCTGAGATGATAAATGGGAGTTCCACTGAAGTTTTGAGTCTAAAGTCAATCCAAAAAAGATTGTTGAGGCAGTTAAATTCAATATTTCATTATTTAATAAAAGATTAAATAGCTGTTTTTTACATTCGGTAAAGCACATTCCACACATTTAGTCTTTTTTGCGTTTAGAACTAAATTATTAATCGTAAACCATTGAAGAACCTGCGACAGTGCACTGTTCACATCGTCGTAACTGTGTTGATTTCTCTTAACTTTATATATAAGAGAAGTGTCATCAGCAAAAAGTACAATGTCGCTACAAATTCCTCACGTAGTATGGCAGATCATTAATATAAATCAAGAATAAAAATGGACCCAATATAGAACCTTGTGGAACGCCCATTTTTAAGTCAGATCCAGAAGATTTTTCACCATTCACAGCAATATCCTGGATCCTTTGGGTAAGGTAAAAAGCAATTAGATTCAAGTCCTTTATCACATATCATAATAATTGAGTTTTTTTAAAAGCGTTTCATGGTCAACAAAATCAAAGGCCTTGGACAAATCACAAAATACACCAATTGCATTTTGTGATTTCTCCTATGCTTCGTAAATATGCTTGAGGAGCGCGACTCTTGCATCCATTGACCTACTCCTAGTAAAACCATATCGCTCACTATGAAAAATAATATTTTTTTCAAAATGCTCCAAAAGTTGATTTAGTATAATTTTTTCAAAAACTTTACTCATTTATGGTAATATAGAAAAAGGTCTGTAGTTACCAGGATCGATTTTGTCACCCTTTTAAAAAGAGGTATAACTTTACTGTGTTTAATTAAATTAGGAAACGATCCACATACTTGTTAAAAATAAGAGCTAGATGTAGAGCAATATTATAAATAATTTCAGTCAGTAATCTTACAGATATATCCCATAAATCAACAGTTTTTTTAAAATTAAGAGTTTTAAATTGAAACTATTGTTACAACCCAAGTGATTACTTTTTAACAATGCAATATGATCGATGGGAGAAGATTTAAGGCTAGACGTTACTTTAACCGGTATTTCTGTAAAATATTTTTCAAAAGCATTTGCCACTTCTTTTGGAGAATTTATCATTAAATTGTCAATTTTCAACTTAACTTGTTCATTAATATTTACAGATCTTCCAGTAATACTAGTAATAGCGTCCCATGTAGCTCCTAGTTTATCGTCTGAGTTCATAATTTTATTTCTAATATATATCGCCTTTGCCTGGATACAAACAGTTCATAAAGTTTTTCTCTACTTCTAAATATGCCTACAGTTGCCCAATCGCTAAATTTAAGTTTCAAGTTTTTAAAGAAGGTTTTTTCTGTAAAGCTATTATTAAACTGAGATAAAATTAAATGAAACAGTCTATCATTCTGGGTTCTTGCTCGGGGTCCATTGAAACCGCAGCAGTCTTCTCTTCGCTCCCTCTCCTCACTCGTTCTGCTCGTTTGTCCCTTGTCTATCATAAAAAAAAAATTATACAGTTCATCTGGATTCTGCTAACAGTCTTAGGACGGCAAATTATTTTTTGTCTTTCTTTAACTATATTATCTATTAAAGTAAATTTTTGACTGTAGCGGTCGGAACTTAAAAATCTTCAATAATTAATTTCTCACTCACTTGACACTGACAGAACTCGTTTAAGTAAAGATGCCAAAGAATTCTGAAAAAAAAAAGCTAGGTTTGATAACTTATGTGGCCTGTTTCAAAAAAGATTGATAACCGCATTTAGTATTGTTCGGAGATAAACTTACGAAATGACGCCTTAATTGTTTTTCATTATTATATTATTCATACCTAGCAAAAATAAAATAATTTTAAATAAAGTATATCTAAATTATACTTTTGATTACAATATTTATTTTCTATAGGAATTAGATTTATTTTTTTCTTAACTAAAATCTCTGTAGCATATACGTTAATTAGCTAAATTAAATGCCTTCAGTGGAATGTAAATTATGAACTGGTGGATTCCATTGTACTATTAAGATATTAGCCATACAAATAAATAAAGTTGGAGTGTCTGTTTGTAATATTAAAATAACCGGTTTTTACTAAGTGCATATGGATGTATACACGGTATATATACCAAAACAACATTTTTTACAATTTTTGTCAGTCTGTTTGTTTGCTCCGGCTAATCTCTGAAATGGCTGGACCAATTTTAAAGGGACTCTCACTGGCAGATAGCTGATGTAACAAGGAGTAACTTAGGCCATTTAACATCTCGCTACGACCCATAGGGGCGGACCAAAACGCGAACGAAGTCGCACGGGTCGAAAAATTGTAAATAAAAATATTATTTTTTAAAGGTCACTTCAAAGATACAGTTTAAAAGTATAATTTGAACTAATAACTTGATCTTACTATAACCAATAAGTTATTTAAGCACTATTATGTTTGTACCAACGTTATAAATGCATATTGTTTGTGAAAAAACGCTGCTATACCGACATCTACCGGACATTAGCGGTATTATATTTAAACTATACGGTAATTTCTAATTAATTAAACTAACGCCATCTATCGTTGAATAGCCGTATTATAATGACAGATGTGTTAATATATTAAGAGATGGCGCCACATACATTAAAAGTAATTAAAATTGAATATACCTTGTAGCTAATAAAAATACTATATATTATATTAATGATTATATTATCAAAAATAATAGTATGAGCTTGATATTTTATGCGATTGACTAAAAAACTTACTACCATTAAAATCTCGGCGTAAATTATGTAACATCTTGTTATAATAGTCTAGACACTAATCTTGTATATTCGAAATGAGATCTAAATGTAATTTAACGAGTATTCTGCATTTTGTGCCGTGTCATTTTGACATGCTCGGTGTTGAAATTATAAAAATAGTATAGTAATACTTTTTGATGTAAGGATTTTTAAATTTGTGTAATAAAAACAACTCTTAATATAAACATCTTTTTTTTTATTCCAACTTATAACCATACATAATATACACAGTACAAAAAAAACTTGTTTTCGCCTATTACAGCAATTATGACAAATTAAAATTGTCACGTCTCGTTTAATCATTCTCAGAACATACGAATCAAATCAAAAAATCTAATATAGGAGAAACTTATCTACACGCCGCGTTTAATGTACAATGCTTCGAGCGAATACGTTATATCAATACAATAACTTAAAGGTATAGACTTATTACATGTACTCGATGGAATTCGAATTTAAAATTTACACATTACATACACTATAGCTACGATAAGCTTCAAACAGTTCGTATTTCGATTAAGGAACATAAAACAATCCACTTATCACCATCAGACTAATAAACATTGCACGTCGCGTCCTCTCACTCGCACGCACGTCACGCACGCCACGCACGTCGCGCACAGCGCGTCACACATCACACTCCTTACTTTCAATCTTACGTTAAATGCGGAACTTAGTGATTAATGTTACGTTCGAATTTGAGATCAAATAGGCGAGAGCGAGCGCCTTCACTCCGTGTCGAGCGCCTCCTCGAGGCAGCACAGCGAGTCCTTGACCGCGTGGTACACGATGTTTTTGATCTGGAGCTTGTCCTCCTTGTTGGCGTGCTGCCTCGACAGGCGCCGGAACTGCTGTGCGAGTTCGAAGCACCGGGACACGTTCTCGGGAGACACAAAGTCCTCAGCGACCTTGATGCAGTCGAGCAGGTTGCGCACTTGGTGCGGAGCGCCGGCCGGAACGAATACAGCGTCGCCTGGGCACTGCAGGATAGCGTACCCCTCGACGCCGTACTCGCGGTATAGTCGTTGCCGTAGTGCGGAGTCGAGGTACCACGTCTGGTCGTGGACGGGGTCGTGCTGGGCGCGAGGTCGTGCCCCCCGCTCCAGCTCAGCTTTGACTAGGAAATCACGGATCTTGTCCGCATCTTTAGCTGCGTATATGTGCCACAACGCGGCCGGCGGTTTATCTCGCGCTCTCTTTCTAGATATAACGTCAACACCGGCTTCCTCCGCTGCCCGTGCAGCTTCACGGGCTCTCTCTTGGGCATCGGCCGGAGCGCTCGCGTGAACCATCACATTGACCGCGTCGCTTACATCTAAATGTAAGTTAGTAGTACCACCGGCGCCACCGTAAGCTGTATACATTTTGGGACCTAGATCAGGTCGCACAAAGCATTCGGGTAGTCTTGCTGCTAGATTAAGTTTGCCGTTGCGCGATGTATACTCGCTTAGGGGTAGAACACGCATCAGGTCGTCGAATCTCGTCGGGAGGAGTTCTGCGAAGTCCTCGCCTGGTGGCCAATCTTTAACTTTAAGGACCATGGGTGCACCCCTCTCATCCCGCAGACGCTTAGCGGCTAAATCGAAACCGTCCCAGAACTTCCGAGCAGGTTGGTTGGGAACGACGAGACCCGAAGCGCAATTAACAAGATCGACCCTGGTGTCGCCAAAGTCCCGAGAAAAGCTTTCAGGGGACCAAAGGTCCTTGTCAAGGAGACTCGACATATCTGAGACTAGAACTGGTTGACCGCGTTTCCATTGGTCCTGAAACAATTGAAAAGGAATTTAAGATTAAATTATTATGATAACATTTTATTGAATTTATCAAGATGCGTGTAAAAATTTCGCTTACATAACTTCTTAAGTTTTTAAAACTTATCACTGTGAATGTAGGCGAAATTAATAACATTTAGGCTTTATGTTAAATTGCATATCTAATAATAATTTAAAAATATTGTAGGTACGAAATGAAATAATTACCTGGAATGGCTTGTAATTGCCGGGATGCACGGGATCAGTGAGATGCAGCAGCTTCCCATCACACAGCCACGCGTGCGGCACATCCGGGTAGAGCAGTTTCGACTCCGTCAGTGTCATGATACGAATCGGCAACTCCTCTCTCCCCCTCCCCCTGTCGTATCGCTTAACCACATTTGACAAGGCAAAAGGTTTAGTTTCGCCATCTTTCTTCTCTTCCAAAAGACTAGATATGACATCGTCAAGAATGTCGCTTTTGTTCTTCTTTTGTTTCTTCTTAGGGGGTACTTCTCCTTCTGGTGCGGGTCGTATTAATAACTCCCGTAAAGTAGAGAAATTGCCTTCTTCAGAGTCGGACGAACTTGAGTCTGATTTCTCTTCCTTAGTGTCTGTTTTGATTGGTATATCGGAAAACCAGCTCATTATTGAACCGGTTTTGCCATTTTCTGACTTCACTGGTGACGATCCATTTGTCGACGTGTTTTCATCTTTTACATCCTCTTTTTTGATATTCTATAGAAAAAATAATCCCCATGAGAATTTGTATGATTTCAATAAGACTTCGTTAAGAATCGTGATATACCCAAAATTAATACCTACAAAATATATAGGTTTTAAAGTGTAATCTTATGTTTGGACAAAGTAAATGCTTTAAAACCAGTTCCCAGAAATAACACAATGCGTGATTCTACGATGAAATTTTAAAAAGTCAAAGCATTTGTGTGACAAAGGCATTAACATTAAAGATTTTAGGGAAGGGGCTGAATGATGAATTAGTGATGAATGAAAAAAAATCTTTTTTTAAATACCTTTTGCAGCGCCCTCTGCAGCAGTTTTCGTGCCTTAGCGCGCACGTGTTCCGGCACAGAGGGGGCGTTGTTGCAGGCACAGGGGGGAAGCGCAAAAGCAGCCCGTGCTCTGTGAGCTCTCGCTGCTACTGCGGTTAACGCCCCTCCTGCTGCTATCTGCGTCAGGAGGAGTCTCCTCGCAGGATGGGCACCCCCTGATGTGCAGGTTAGCCAACTGCAAGAGACATTAATCAAATAAGTAACAGGAACAACAATATTACTATTTAATTAAAATCATTTTATACAACACTAGCGGGTACATGACCAGAAAATCATGCGTGCTTTTATTACCAATGAATATTGGATTCAAAAGTGACAGATCTTTAAGTTCTTATCCTAACCTTTGAGATTAGACAGCACGTAGATATGTTAGTCAATCATTTTTTTTTCAAAAATTCATTAGCAAGATTTAGGGTAAAATATTTCATCACATGACAGAAATACATTACTTTGAGATTTGAATAGATTTGAATAACAAACAGGGTATTTTATGAAAATTGTTGTGATGAGGCATTCAAGTATTACAAAAAGATTTTTAATATTTCTACTATATTTCTTCCATGAGTATCAAAATATTGAAATATGTAGATTGAATTGGTAAGATGTCCTGCATTTATAAACTTTCTTTAAACAAAATTAACCTACTTACTACCTTCATAAAAATACTACGCACGAGTATTTTTCCTTAGTCTTGAAGATAAATTATAAAAAATTTGTGAATGCACAAAAAAACCTTTCCAAACTCTTTACTGTTTTATTCTATTAATATTATATTTTATAAATATGACTTAAAAATATTTGAGTAGATGATAAACTCACCCAAAAGAGTCTCTTTCTCCATTAGTTGTGGCGTTGGTTGAACTATTGCTTTCACTGGGAGAATTGCCCGATTCGCCGGAAGTTCTTGACTGTAGATAAAAAAATATTAAATTATTACTTTTGTCAACCATTTGATCACTTATATATACTGCAAGTATCTGAAAATCTGAAGTCATCTCTATGGAATCGATTAAGTTTATTTTCTGTTATTACTTTTCTTGTACCATTTAAAATTCGTTTGTTCTTTATAAATTAATTATCAAATATTTACGAAATTTTTTGCGTAGCTTCGTATGGAATTTAATGCTCATGAGTATGCTTAGTAAATATTCTGTAACATTTTTATTCATTTTTACTTCATCAAAATAATTAAATTTTCGTATTTACTAGTTCAGTCATATTTACTAATTAGATCTATTGAAAGTTCTTGGATGTTCATTACGTACAAATTAGACAAAAAGGTATTAAAATATGTACCTTATAACAATCGAGGCAAACGACGAATCCACACTTGCCACACGTCCAGTGGAAATTGAAAAGTGTAGTCTCACACACGTCACACATCTCTCGAACGCCTTGAACTACCCTTTTCCATGCTATCGTTTTGTCTGTAACAATTACAATAATATTATTTACCTGTATAAATTAATTAAAATATATACAAAAAAGAATATACAAATATTCTAGATATCTTCCACACTCACCCATCGATATGATGGGTATATAAATGCCAGTTATAACTTGAAAGTAGAGAGAAGAAAAATGCATGAAATTTTTTTACACCTATATGTCCGTTATTTAAAAAAATCTTTATTTTAATTTTTTATTACACCATATCTTTAGTGCATGAAAATGAAGATAGAATATAGATAGATATAAGATAGAAAATAAATAGATAACAGAGTAAAAATGACAGTTATAATTTTACTAGTCGACGCTTGCGACTTCTTGCCCGTGATCATCTGCTCCTATTGGTCTTAGCGTGATGATATATATAACCTATAGCCTTCCTCGATAAATGGCCTATCTAACACTGAAAGAATTTTTCAAATCAGTCCAGTAGTTCCTGAGAATAGCGGGTTCAAGCAAACAAACTCTTCAGCTTTATATATAAAAATATAAAATAATTAAAATAAAAGCTGACGGACTGAAACTTTACTATATAGCTAATTAGCTAGAGACCATGACAATTTGCACATGAGTTTCTGTGACTCTGAATTTAACTCATAAGGTATTTTGTTTTGTTAAATGTGTTTTACAAAACAAAATAAACATGACCTAGCTTAAGAGATTTAATATCTAGACACATTGAATTATATACACTTATAAGTACAGTTAAGCTATCCAAGGTTAACAATACAAGTTATATTAAAAATAATGTAAGTTTGAAACTGTTACATGTTCTACAAAGATTGAATACATTGTTAATGATGCTCCATTTCTTATATTATATACAAGTATAACAACAAGTACTCAAACTTCCAAGCCATATTGTACAACAAAGTTGAGCGCAGGTATAATTTATTCATAAGTAAAAGTTTTGTCTTCATAAAATTCCGAGAATTCTTGTTCAGTAAATTTCGTAACGCTTTATACAAATTTAATTTAGGAAAAACTTCAACAAATATTAAATAATTAAATCCCTGATATTGCATTTGTATAACTTAAGAGAACTTTCTTAATTACGAGTATATGAAGGTACTTAATCATATTATACATATAACGCCTTAGCAAAGAATTTGTTGAATTAAAAATAACGAGATTGCAATTCAATTTAACTCTAATAAATGTATACAATAACTACATGTGACGCATTGTATTATTGCGGTTCTCAAGACAATTATAAAAACAATAAAACATAAAACACTTTCATGATTACTTAAGTACAAGTGTGACAACATACCTTCATTTAAATGGTGTGATTCCGCTTCTTTTTCTTGTTGTAACAGTTCACAGAACTGATCTCCAATTTCTCTCAGTAGGAAACAGCTCATTTCAATATCTAATTCAGCCGCTCCGGCCGATGATGACAACCATAGTTTTTTATCTTCCTGCAATAATAAAATTTCATTTATATGCCTACACAAAAATATATATCTCTTAAAGAAAACTATATAAAAGAGTTCATCTCACCTCCTCAGCGTCCTTATATGGATCTGAGAATCCAGCTATAGCTAATTGTCTATTCTTGGCATACTTCAGTCTTCGAAAAGCGTAAAAGCGGCAAAAGATGTTCGGCATGTCCTTGTCCCTTTGTGCGGGAGACCACCGACATTCACGGCATTTAGCTAATCTGGGGGCCACTTCAAAACATGGCCCACTTTGTAGAAACGAATCAGTCGTAGATTTGGAAGAAGCGGTTGAAGGAGTTCGTCTTGGAGGATCTTCTCGTCGTCGACCTCCTCGCCCCCCACCTCCACCTCGTGATCTCCTACCTCTCGCTCGACCGCCGCCGCCGCGTTTACTCGACGTGCTCCCGCTGCCGCTACCACTGCCACCAGAATCAGAGTCTTTGTCATCACTCTCTTTATCACTTTCACTACCACTTTCTGATGCTTTTTTCTTTTTAGGTTCATCACTCGCTTTCTTGACTGTCCCCTTTTTCCGTTTCGCTTTCGGCGGTTTTCTCTTTGGGGGTGATGTGGACTCACGATCTGAACTAGAGCTATCTTCCTCTGCGTCGTCAACGCGACCATTAACTTCCTTTGGTTTCCTTGGTTTTGACGTTTTTCGCGCGCCCCGCTGTATAGACTTAGCCGCAACTGGCACTACTATGTTTGAACTAGAATCATCTGGTTCCGACACCCTAGTAATAGTCATAGGCAACGTTATACAAGTTCCTCCGCCACCGGAACAGTCTCCTTCGACGATAGGTGCCGTTTCGTGTCTTTGAAGCCAAGCTTTTTTACCTAAATGCCGTACAGGTGCTGCCCCGTCGCGAGGACTAGGTGAGGCAATTTTTGCAGGCGTTTCACTATCGGCTACTGTTGTGACAGGAGGAGTGTTAGGTGGCGCGGGAGGTGACGACATCGTTGGTGGGGCAGTGATTGGTGGAGTTGAGGCAACGGGGGGAAATGACGTAGCTGGTGCGGGACTTGCTGATGGCGTAATTTGCGGAGCTGGAGATGCTCCAGCCGCTTTCTCAGGTGTCTCAATACTACCGTCCGCAGAAGGGACCCGGACGTCGCAGGGGGGACCTGGCGCTTGTGGAGCTGGTTCAGAGCCTAACGGTGTTCTACCGACACTTGCAGCCGCCGCAATCAGTGGCTCCGGTGCAGGACTTTCTAAGCGTCGCCGCTTAGCTTCCGAATCCGCAGCGTCGAAAGCACATCTTCTTCTAGGTGATAGGCGATCTGGATCGTCTCTCGTAACCCCTAGGTCTAAAGGTTGAGTTTGACAGGGGGAGGATGAATTAATGAGATCGCCGTGCGCTTGCGGTGGTGGTCGAGGCTCTGGGGTCCGCGAATGCGCAACAGGTGGACGCAATCGCGTTCGCGATGCCGGCGAAAATGCCGACGGCGGAGGGTAAGGAACCGGAGGCGGTTCGGCCTTTGTGAGTTGTAGAGGAGGTTCAACCGCAGCTGCAAAATGTTGCGCAGGAGCAGGTCCAGGAGAATTACTACTCGGTTTCCCGTAGATATGAGGGGGTGCCGGACTAGAAACCTTCGGTTTCGCTGGTGCGGCTTGGTAGTAAGCGGCTGGCGATCGCTGCGGTTGAGGCTGGTACAACCGTCTACTCTTATCCTGCGCCGGCAGTGCTGCGTGTGGTGAGGTCTGCAGCGCGGGATGTGGGTGAGGCGGGGCATGTGGAGAGAGCCCTGTTCGGTAAGGCCGGGAGGGAAGATAGTGAGAAGATGGTTCACTCCTCGGTTTGCTGGGGTATGGATGCTTTTGTTCTAAGTGGATTTGTTTGGCATCGTGCTTAACTATCACAGAATTTTTCTCAGGAACAAGAGGCGGAGGAGCAGGTAGGTGCTGATCTTTGAGTTTTTCATACCTATAGGCTGGATAGTTGTAAGGGGCGAAGTTCGGTTCTCCCTTCGGAAGAACGGGATGTTTGTCTGTTTTGGCGAGAGAGTGGCGAGGTGCGTGCTGGGAGTGAGGCGCGTGAGGTGCATGAGATGGGTGGGAAGGATGTTGAGCGTGCGGCGAGTGAGTAGCGTACTCAGGCTGCGGAAGACGGTCAGACGGATGAGCCGGTGGCGAGTAGTATCCACGATCTGGAGTTCGTAACCTATCGTGCTCAGGAGCGGCCGCGCCTCTGTTCGGTGCCAGGCTGTTTAACAGCGACCACGACATACTGCGTTCCCGCTACAAAGAAACAGGATATTATTACAAATAATGTAGTTGTGCAAAATATTTTTTATCACGAAAACAAATGTTAAGGAGAATGGATACAATGACTTAAGGGAAACCGTACCTTTTGATTCGCTAGTCTGAGAGATTCTTCGAAATGCCTTGACACAAGTTTCGATGCGGCGTTCTCTTGGTCTCTCCTTTCTTTTTCTTCTCTCTCTTGTTTTTCCCTTTCGCGTTCTCTTTCCCTTTCTATCCTTTCTCGTTCCTTTTCTTTCTGTTGCTTTTCCAGCATCTCTCGCTGTTGTTCCTGTTCTCTCCTTTCTCTGCGTACAATAAAAAATATAAATTTAATATAACAACATATAAAACATACTCAATTTTTGTTATAAATCACTTTTTATTAAAATATAGATAAAAGTAGGTCAAGGTCAAACAAAAGGCAAAGCAAAAAATCGATAAAACAATAATTACGATTTACATATTGTATCTAGATGTAATAAATAATAAAAAAAGTACTATTAATAACAAATAATAAAAATAGAACTCATAAGGATGCGTGACAAAAAGAAATAAAAACAACAGTCACCTCCTACGCTTACTTAAGCGTACGGACTAATAACGCCGGAAAACACACGCGATAGTCATAAATTATAGGAATAGTACATTTGGTTGAAAACGTCAATTAATTATGATATTTATGTGCCTACGTTGTCTCACATAAAATACAATATTTATGAATAATTTATTTCTTTAAATAAAAACCACTTAAGACACGATGACAGAGAGAATGAATGACAAATGACATTGATATAACACAGACAATATAAATATTTTGTAAAGGTTTTTCCTCCTTCATTGATCTATGAACATATTTTTTATAATTATCTGACTATTATAAATTAATAATAATAAGCGGAATTTGTAATGTGGTGGATTTACAAAAAAAAACGAGATTCCATCTAGCTTTTATAATAAACAGGTTTTATAGCTTTTTTTTAAATCCAACAAATTAGGACATAAGAGTTTCTTGTTTAAATGATATTAATCATAAAAATCTAAAATTAGTCTATTGCTCATTATTATTATAATGGGTAATAAATACACAATTTATTAAACAAATTCTCATAATAATAAATATTACTATCATTTTATAAAAATCAGCAATAGTTTGACATTTAATAAGTATACAAAAGGTTAAAATCCCCACTGACCCAGTTTATTACAGCATTTCCTTTCTCTTTAGTGTTACAACGATAAATTGAAAGCTTTTTATAACCTATACGAGATACTATAACGAAAAACTATTCAATTTTAATTTTTAAAATAACAAAAATCAAAAACACTATTTTTCACTCACGTGGAATCCTTATGGACCACGTTCAACTTAACGATATCCGATAGAACTTCACTAACATCATCAAAGCAACTAAGCCAACTAAGTGACTAACGTAAAGCTACAATAGATCAATTTATTTTTTTTTATTAAAAAAGGGGCAAACGAGCAGACGGTCGGTCCCTCTAATGAAAAGTAGTAACCGTCGCCCATGGACATCTGCAGTACTTGAAGAGCTGCCGATGCTTTGCCAACCTCGTATAAACCTGTACACCTTCCATTTAAAGACCCTCAAATTATAGCCCTCTGGGAAAACCTGTGTAGACAGATCAATCAACTGGCTATTTTATGGCCTATATATCGAAACCCATTAGTTATGGGTAAACTTTAATTTTGCATGTCATACCACGTATGTGGGTGTTGAATATTTTCAATATTATTTATTATTAATACGAATAATACATCCCATGATTCATGTTTCGACCCAGTTAATTTGCATATTGCGCAGAATGAAAACAAGTTATATTAAATTTAAATTTATTTTGATTGTTAAAGGACTTGCTATTTCGAAGTTGTTACAGGTTTCTAATTAATTATGAATATATTATTTTGAATATAGTTTATTTTATGGGTGCAATATACTCGTATATTTTATTGCTAGTATAAAAATTCTTTCTTAATTAGACACACAGATAGTTAGCATCTGTTTAATAATCATTTACAAAATTTAAATTTATGTACAGTTTGGTTATAATTTAATAATAAAATCTACTTTTTATTGACCAATGGTTGATGTAAGACAGGAAAATGAAGACATATAATCATAAGATATAACAAGACTAACACGTGTAACCTACTTCAATATCATATATGGGTCATACGGAAGAAGTACAGGGAAAGCATTAGGCACCTAATAAACGTATAAATAACTCACGTGTAAACGATTGACCTGGTTAAATCACGATCAACTGTGATGATAAGATTAATCTAATGATATAGTCTGTAAAATCGCCTTAATGTTAAATTAAATAGGAAATAATTCGTCTCGATTTGTATTTACATATGTTAGTTTCCATATTTACGGATAGCGAAGGTCAAATACCAATGGATTTAGATTTTAGACGAACGCGAATTTAATGTTTATTTATTAGATGGGTTTAAGCTATGAAAATAAATACTTCACGAAATGAGAATAGGGTACACAAATGCTGCCAATATCTCATTTACATTCTATTAATACTTTAATATCCAGTAGATTCGCTATAGTATCTCAAAAATCGTGATTTTATTAAAGCCCATTTTTGTAGAAAATTACAATCATGGCTTTGTTTACTACAAATTCCCAAAAATCCATATTTGCGAACTTAACCTTGAATAATTCTTTTATATTTCCTAACCTACATTAATTATCAGATTTATGGAAATTTTTTGCAAGCATTCATATTTTTCCAATGTATTGTTATTAGAGAATTTGTATATTGTAATTATAGATAAACAGAAAACTAACAATACGAAACATAAATAAATACAGACCTTAGTTGCGAAAAAGAATATTATAAAGTGATTTTCGCAATTTACATAGTTAATAAAACTTCAAGGGCACATCACAAAACTTGTTTTGTGATTTATTGCACTAAGTTAATATAATAATACAATAAATTCATTATTATTATAGAAATAAGACCAGAAGGTGTGGGTTGGATTTTCTGGGAATCTCTAAAACATTTTACAATCGTAACATTGAAAGGACCTTTTTGTGAGTAATCTTTTTTATTATTTTGCGGTTCTATTCAATACACAATAGAGATATTTTCTTTGTCTGAAGGACTGTTAAGGTACTTTCTACCTGAGAAATTCAATGACCTAAAAAAACCGATTCCGTTTCAAAGATTTTAAAAGGACACAAAAAATTATCAGGTAAATTGACAGTAATAAAAGAAACCTGTTTTGGTTGTTATCATAAGCCAAAGAAACAGCCATTATTCCTAAATTATTTTAATTTAATTTATTAGGACATTTCGTTAATTCAAATACCTACGATTTTGAATTTAATCATACGAATGAGTCAAATTTACGAGCGATATTTAAGACGAGTAAAAATAAATTCAAGGTGACTCACAAGCTTGTTGTGACTGAGTAATTAAATTTTATTATATCGTTACTTGAATAAACCTGCTGTTATAAGTAATTTTAATATATTGAACGCTTATTTATAGATGCATATCTCTTCTTTTAAAAATAGTTGAGTTGCCTTTTGCTTAAAATTTGAAGTCTCTGACCTTCAAATGACCTTCTATAAAATGTTGAGTATATTGATGTCGTTGCTATGAATAATAATAAAACAACAATTAAGATAATGATACATGCCAACAAGTTTTGCACGGAAAATCAATAAATTTATCAGCTTTATCGAAAAATGTAATTAAAGTAATTGATTAAACAATTTACAAGTACTTCCTACAAAAATGTTGTTTATAATTAAACTACGAATTCTTTAATTCATTACATTGTCTTAAAACTCGTTTCAAATAAAAAAATCCTTGACATTGGTCGGTAGGAGACAGACAAAGACAATTTATTGCGCTGTAACTTTTTATCTTAACTGAAGACGTAAATGAATAGAATAGGTAGTTAGACATCAGCTATTAAGATAACAGTTTTAAAGATTTAATTCACTGTTTTATTGTAATATCATACTTCTTCTTAAATTAAATCTACAGATGTAGCGTATCTGTGCATCAAGATAGCAGATATCACATGAGAGAGACGAACTTTAAATGATAATAGATTCACCGTGCGGGTGCCGAGTCCATCGCGCGGATGAGAGAGGAACCGAGACTTGTGACACGGGAGTAGGTTTAAGGGCCCCTTTCTCCACTCCTGTTACTCTTCCTTACCAGCCAATTTTTGTGTGAGCGTGTTAACGCAGCTTAAGATACCCGTTCTAGTATAAAATTTACTGTCGTTCAGCAAGTTATTGAGAGATTTTGCTGGTATATCTCTCATCCGTAAGATCATAATATTTATTTAGTTTCATTGCATGGTCTTTAGGTATGTTTGTTTCCCACGGTACGGTTCTACAAGTACTTCGCGTTTAGTGGCTCTAGAAAAGAGGAAAATATCCGGTCTGACGAGATACCAACATCCTCTGGGATTTTATGTTTTCATAAGTGTCCATTAATATAGTCCCTTTTTTAATAAAGTTAATTTGTCTTTAGTTTTTGGTCAATCCAAAACTAATGAACTATGAAGTTTAAATGAGTTTTGCATTAATTTAATAATAGTAAAGGTTATTATAAACCAATAATCGACACATTAAAAGCATTATCTGCAATTAAAATCAGTATCAGCAATGACAAAACCTCGCCGGTGTCGTTGACCTTGAACTACAAACAACTTTCCAGCTGACGTCACAGCCTCGAATGAATACTTGTCTATCTTTACTGTGGACACTAATACAATAAACATGTTATTTTTCCTAAACAGATAAAATAAATACGTTGCTAAATATCTCGTTATCTTATTTAAATATTTTTTACTTCCGAGGACTTTTAACATTTATCGTTTAATTTGTTAAGGAAATATCTAATTATAGTGGCATAAATCTTTGGCTAGATATTTTGTGGCTTAAAGTAAAATAAAGTACTTTTATTTCGACGAATTTGGCTGTTTCATACGTTCATATATTTTGAGTGATAAAAACAGTTATTTTTCTTACTAGTACACGCTCCGGCTTCTCCCGGTTACTTTCTCTACTACAATATGCATGTGTTATACACATATACCTTCCTTTTGAATGTCTCTATCTATTAAAAAAAACGCATCAAAATCCGTTGTATAGTTTTAAAGATCTAAGCATACATAATGACAGACAGATGGGAAGCGACTTTGTTTTATACTATTTAGTGAGAGAGAGAAACCTCACGGGTATTGATTGCTGATTATCTAATTATTATTAATGATATTCATAATGTGATATTTATTCTAAACACGTAGCACAGCTGCTTATGTATGCAGGCGGAAAATGTATTTATTGTCTATATTAGAGATTTAGTCTTGAATTTGAAAACAAAGTATTAAATTCTTTGAATTTTATAATGTCTGCATTTTTAGTTTCTTTTTATCTTATCTTCTTATCAAGTCTTAAAACTGACGATTCATAAAAAAACAAAGTATTAAAAACCAGTGTATTAAAGATATAATATACTTAATTATATACAACTGAAAAGTTTGTTTCTTTGTTTGCTTGAACGCGCCAATCTCAGGAACTACTGGTCCGATTTGTAAAATTCTCCAGTGTTAGATGGCCCATTTATCGAAGAAGGCTAAATGATTATTCAAACTAAATGATTAGTCAAACTAAATGATTATTCTAACTTGTGTCACAGAGGAAGAATAACTTCCGCAGACCATTGTTACACGATGAAACGTTTCAAATAACTCATTAATTTACATACAATAGACTACAAATATTCAGTTATTCTACAGAAGTTTAATTCTAGGTAGTTTTATCTCTATGTAAAAAGTTGTTATTTATAATTCAACTGTCTAGCTAGTTTTGCATTTATTCATGAAATTGAAAAATTTGCAATAACTTGTTAATAATATATTAAATTCCTACTGGGTTGATATGGAAATGCGTTGTTTTCCTTCCTGTTAATAATTTTAGCCTTCATTGTTGACCTACATCAAACTGCATATCTGTTTTATTGAAATTAAATAAATTAAAATTAAAGACTTTTGTTTGTTTGCTTGAACGCGCTAACCTCAGGAACTACTGGTTCGATATGAAAAATTATTTCAGTGTTAGCCCATTTGTCGAGGAAGGATATAGGCTATATTTCATCTCGCTAAGACCAATAGGAGCGGATGATCACGTGCCCGAAGAATTTAATCAAAAAACCTCCAACGATTGAACTATACAAAAATATTTTTGTAGGTAACAGTATTTGACCGATAATACAAGATACATTATCAAAATATTTATTGTAGATACAATTATTCCACTTAATCATTTAAAGTAATAAATTATTTGCAATATTTTATTTATATCCGTTATCTACATCATAAAAAAAAACATTACATTGCCGATCGAAATTTATTGTAATTTAAAAAAAAAAAATTTAGATTTATATCATTTAAGATAAAACATATAACTGGAGAACATTTGTATCATTGTTATTTTAATCATCTAAAGCAACCTTATTTATTGTGTTACTTATTTTCCTTAATAGATATATTTAATGGAATTTATAATGAATTTCAATGAACGTATTTATGGTTCATAGCTCGTCGACCTTTTCCGATAAAACACTTAAAATTAATATAAAAAATACGATTTTTCACAAGCAATTGGTATTTCTGAAAAACGTTAGTGATAAGCATTCATAGTCGCAGTTCGCACAACTATTTTTAAATTATTATTGTAAGTTAAAAATTTGTTAGTTTGTACTTATAAAATGATCGGATCTGTTAAAACTCCAGGAGTTCGTGTATCGTGTATAACCTGTATTGTAGAAAACTTCTCTTAAATCCTAAGAACGATTAATTAAACTTTGTAGTTGATCATGGATATGGTTTTCTTTAATTCTCTGTAGTACTCTTATGGAGTGTGACAACAAGTACGTAGTTTTTGGCAACAAAAAACTTGTAATTTGTTTTTTGTGTTGTTCCATTGTGTAAAATCCAAAATATTGAAAAATAATAATGAATAATACCTCTACAGTTCACTGTTGATTATATTATTGACGTCATATCAAGAGCGGACGTTTTAACATCTGGTTGGTACTTTTCAACATTTAAATTTACAATAAATTAATGTTTGTTAACTTAATTAGTTAAACCGTAATTTCAGTAAATTTCCTAAAATTCTTAATTATATTATGACTAGCCGACCTTTGCGAATTCGTGCCCGTGATGCTTCGCTCCTATTGGTCTTAGCGTGATGATATATAGCCTATATCCTTCCTCGACAAATGGGCTAACACTGAAATAATTTTTCATATCGAACCAGTAGTTCCTGAGGTTAGCGCGTTCAAGCAAACAAACAAAAGTCTTTAATTTTAATTTATTTAATTTCAATAAAACAGATATGCAGTTTGATGTAGGTCAACAATGAAGGCTAAAATTATTAACAGGAAGGAAAACAACGCATTTCCATATCAACCCAGTAGGAATTTAATATATTATTAACAAGTTATTGCAAATTTTTCAATTTCATGAATAAATGCAAAACTAGCTAGACAGTTGAATTATAAATAACAACTTTTTACATAGAGATAAAACTACCTAGAATTAAACTTCTGTAGAATAACTGAATATTTGTAGTCTATTGTATGTAAATTAATGAGTTATTTGAAACGTTTCATCGTGTAACAATGGTCTGCGGAAGTTATTCTTCCTCTGTGACACAAGTTAGAATAATCATTTAGTTTGACTTTATATTGGCCTTCATATATCGTATATTTTGTAACGAGGTTTATCATTATAACATACTCCACTTTAATTTAAAATTCGTAAACTTTTCTGACACCTAGTGCGAGAAGTTAAAATCTACATTTTTCTAAGAATAAATCAAATTTAAAGGACCTTAATGAGAGCAGCATATTATATGATAATGGTGTAATGAGAGCACATTGAATTTTTTGCAAAAGCTCATCATTACAAAAATGTTTTCTAAAAGAAAAAAGCGTCCTATCACCTTCTCCTTCTCAATTTATCAATTGTTACAACATTAATAAACCTAGGAGGCAATTTGTTTAATTGTGAACGTTGAGTAGAAAGTGAGATGAGAAAGCAACTCACCTAAGCAGTCTTTCATGTCTCTCTCTATCGTAGGTAGCAGCCGCGATGTACTCGTCCGCGATGGCATGATGCAGCGGCGGGTGTATCGGCGGCTGGTAGCGCTGCTTCCACAGCAGCTCGCTGGGGTAGAGCGTGGGCGGCGGCGGAGGCGGCAGGTGGAGCAGGGGCGGGGGCGGACCACCGCCGTACCCGTGCGCCATGCCGCGCCACTCCTCCACGGAGCTGGCCGAGCCACCGGAGCGCACGCCGCTCACGCCGGAGTCGGACCGATCGTCCGCATCTCGCGCGCACACTATCACACAATCGTCCTCCTCGGAGGCCACGGCGCTGCCAACACCAACACCATCCGCGCCCGCACTCACTTCACTCTTCACTTCACCACCACTGTTAACGTTGGCGCTGTTTGTGCACTCGCCCTTCACCTCCTTTACGCACTTGTTTTCCTCACTGATCTCCACATCACCACTTGCACTAACACACTCTGCTGTACCTGGAACAATATAAAAATTATGTTATTTGTTTGTTTTCAATGCTCGATTTCAAATAATTGTTTAATATCAGTAGTAAGCATCTTTTCCGTCGATAAATGGCTGACGTCAGTGATTCAGTATGTCGATGTAAGCACGTTTGGATGGCGTCCAACATTAGCTCATTCACACTACACCCACTTATTTATAAAAATGTGTCGGATGTTAGTGATTATTATTATGTACCTGGTAAAACAGTTGATAAACACAGTGTGTAATTTTATATTTTTTTATTTATCTATACTAATATTATAAAGAGGAAAGATTTGTATTTTTGTATTTTTGTATGTAACGAATAAACATAAAAACTACTGGACCGATTTCAAAAATTCTTTCACCATTAGAAAGCTACATTATCCCTGAGTAACATAGGCTATATTTATTACAAGAAAAAATTAGAGATCCTTAGGAAATCTCACGAAAACCAACCCAAGGTGCCAAAAAATTAGCCATAAAATATCTTTCATCGCATGCGCTGCAAAAAGTATTGATGATAGAACAAAAAAATGTTCTACAATATTATAGAACGTATCAATATCTACAAAAAAGTCCGCGAGACCATATGTCCAACTATTATAGTTACGTCACTATAACTACTTTTTTACATTTAAAAAGTTGATAAAAATGCCTATCAAAATCAGACCATGTTTTCTATAACTTTGTATTAATCCTTATCCAAATAAATTATTTCGTATTCAAGACTATTTCAATACCTGTAAATTACTTTTTGAATTATTAAAATCGGACTTTCCATTCAAAAGATATTACGAAATTAAAAATATCAATATAAACAAAAAATACACGACGACGCGACGGGCCAGTATAGCGACGCAGCGCAGCGAGTAACGCGGCAAGAGAGGGGGCACCGAAATGCGGGAGGGCCAATATATTTTTAAAAATAATATTCCACCCGCGCGAAGCCGGGATGGGCCGCTAGTCAGTAATATAATTAATGTAACTATTTCGAGAAACTCGCTGCTGATGGCGTAACCATTCTTGATAGTAATTATTTTAGAAATATCTTCGTCATCAATTAATTATAAAACCCGATCGCGATTACATACCACTTTCACAATGAATCGACCTCCGCTCGATTTGGGCGTGAATAGAATTCGTTATCAAAGTCACGTTTAACTTTATTACCGGAAGAGGAAGACGGCACAGTGGAGACTCGGTAAAAACTGCGAAGATTTGTTGGCAAAGCTTAACTGTTGCGTGTCTCACGTGAATGACTGGCTGACCGCCAATATATGGAGCCAAAGTAGAGAAGACGGCGTTTGGCGAGATATCAGAACAGGGGCAATGTGACAGCGGACATCCTGACGCATTTAAATTTCCATTTATAACTAGTATTGTTCTAACAAGGCCAGTTTTGTCATCACGGGTAAATACTTTGTGTAAGGAAAATATGTTATTACTCCTAATACGCACACTCGCTACTCTATATTAGCAAATAAATTCCGGCATGTGATAATGTGAATTTGATTTTTTCCTTCCTTAATGCAATAAACCACTTATGTAAATAATACTGAATAGTAAATAATGCTTGCAAAAAACATGAATGACCTGCTTTATCAGAATTGATATTTAAAATGGCAATGATAATAAAAAACGTTGGCAATGGATTATGTCATAACTGAATATATTAAAAAGTCCGTTGGCTATATAAAATTGGACACGAAACCGGCACAAAAGAACGACCGTGCGTGTCAAACGAGCTACAATGGAATTTTAATGAGAAGCTGTTAACGGCGATGCTCATTTACATAATCGCATAAATAATTATTCATAACAAACAAACAGAAGAGACTGTGTTGCGTACTTAGATGTTAGTGTACAACTGTACATATTATTCACAGATGCGTAAAAAGATTTTCCTAATACCTAATATTTATTGCTCTAGCTCCGGATTTTACAATTTTCGAACAAATTACATCCATAAAATAATGCAGAGCTGTAATTTGTTTCACAAAACTAATAAGGCTTATAAAAATTGTTAAAGAAAACACGCTAAAATTTACTTTTATCGTATTATCATACCGATAATAACAAGCTGTCAGATGTAAAAAACATTCCAAAGATTACTCAAAATTTAATAATAAGACTCATACTTCGTTGTCAATTTTTAAACAATGTATGTAAACAAAAACATTCTTGTGAAGATAGAGGAACTCGCAACTTTTAGAATGCTCTGTTCTACAAACAAATAGATGTGAGAGTTAGAGGAAACAAAGGCGAGGAGACAATATGACAGTGATCAGCGGTCGAGTACAATAGGGTAACAAATAACTCTCAAGGGAAGTGAGGCACCGTGCACCGCGTGACAGCAGCTGATTGACAAGACAAACGCTGAGGCGGAGCCGGTGAGAGAGCTTTTCATTAGATATAAACAAGGCAAAAAGTTGACACTGTCTTAGTTCAAGCCTCGACGGGCGTTCCAACCAAATCGGAGACAGTGAATTCTGATTGAATTATTCATGAGCATTCATCGATATGTAGACGCAACTATTGCAGTAAACGAACGACTAAAATGGCAATGTTAATAAAACACGCCAACTCGTAATTTAGGTTATGTTAACTTAAATGGAATTGTCTTTAATGATTACTTAAAAGGTTACATCATACTCGTATAGCAAATAATTCAACACATCGTGCAAATGCTTTCCGTACAATCGAGTTCCGAGAATAGCGTACTACGTCAGCTATTAACTGTTTAATAAAACGAGAAGTCATAACGCATGCTTGAGCTTCATTGCAGCGGAAACAGAGGTTAAAAGGTCAAAATCATCGAAGTAGTCACAAAGTATGATATATTATGCCTATAATAACAATATACATAACAAACATTTACTGCGTGAATTACTAGTCGAAATAATTACGATTGTATTGTAAGTATATAGAAGGTTATCAAGTTATCTATACTTTTAATATATAAAGCTGAAGAGTTTATTTGCTTGAATGCGCTAATCTCGGGAACTACTGGTACGATTTGAAAAATTCTTTCAGTATTATATAGTCTATTTATCGAGGAAGCCTGTAGGCTATATATCATCACGCTAAAACCAATAGGAGCGGCTGATCACGGCACAAAGTCCCAAAGGTCGGCTAGTGTTAAATATATAGAATTATTTTAATTTAAAAACCTTTAAGGAAGGAACTACATATTTTTTACTTGATAAAATAATAATAAAAAATGTATACTGATTTTTTAAGTATACCAAATCGTTGGTATATATACAAGTGTATATTTGTAATGTGATATCGCATGTTTGTTGAGGCAAGTAGAGATCTCGTTAAAGCCACTAGAGCGAACAGCTTCACTGAGCGTGTAATGAACACTTCCACTCGGACAATAACCGCTATTTAATAAGATATTCAATAGCGAAGGAGCTTTCTCTAGTCATAAGGCAATTATATCGACATTACTTGTATTATGTAATACTTGTTTGTTTGATAAAAGAAGCTATACTCATCGTAAATCATGTGTCATAAACAACCAACTATATTTATATTGTTATTTAAATATAAAATGTTGTAAACTCCTAATCTAATTCAGAATCGATATGTATATTAGTATGTACTTATTGAGCTTCCGTATATAATTTCCTCCCTAAGCGTGTTATTCAACTCTACAAAAAGTGATCGTGATCGGCCAACATATCAGATATCGTGACTGGCAATGCACTGCCTTGAAGGTATTATGGTTTCGTAGTTGCATCACGACTCCACGTCCACGACGACCGCACCGCGTAAAGTAGGTAATTGCGCAATGCATTACTTTGTACGGCACGGCACGGATATTTTGCCGTAATATATATTTGCTTAATTACTACGTGAGAAGGACATAAAAAGAAAGTTAATTAATTGGTGTAATGATACAATGGTACAATTCGTTTGAATTAATTATATACAGAATAAATTACAAGTAAACCCCCTTTTAAAAAACAAGCTTTTATTTGAGTGCTAAAACCAAAAAAATAAAATTTTACTTTACAACTTTTATTATCTACTTATAAAATCATTATATAATGATCTAAAAGCTTGTCGCGAGATCTGAGTTAGTCCGCCATATTGGATTAAGACAGAAGTCACTTTATTTTTCGAATTATTCTTAGCAAACCCCTTCATTTGATACCCATATTGTAGAAGTGCATTAAAAATAACTAGTCTGCCATCTTGGAAGATGAATTAAGAGCTTTACGAAAGTATTCTTATAATTTATGTTTGTAATACAAACGTGCTCTCTTTCCTGGAAAACACTAATGCAAATATCAAAACAAATAATGGAAATACCTAGTTACGTAGACAACTAAACGTGTTGAATCATTCTACAATCAAATTCGCAGTTGGTTTTCATCGAAATTACCTTTTAGCATAGTTATCTAGTTTTAAAAACATTTCGAGTTTTCATGCTAACGCGGCCCACTAGAAAGCTCAATAAACAATAGCGATAAACATAATCTGATACGAAAGGAACGTCAGTCGCCATCATTAACAATGCACAACGAAGCACATTCGATAACATTGCTGATTAAAGGTCAACCTCGACATCACGATTCAACGTGGCACTAGACGTTTTCTACTAAAGAATGCAATCTACTAAAACTAGATAAGATACACTAGTATTTAACCTATTATTTTACAGTTATATGTAAATTGATTCACTGTAAAATAGGATACTTCATAAAAATATTATATTATTCAAACTGTACTTAAGAACGTTAAGGTATAAAAATAAGGTTTTAATAGCGTAATTCTTGGTCATATACTCATATTTTTTTAAATTATTACACTTAAAAAATTAACTGTAATAATAAGTAATTATGTATTGTATAAATAAATACTCACTAGTCAAAAGTGGATTTTAAAACACTTAATATTCTCCTGTTACTGTAAAATAGCTTCTGCAACACTTATCACTTATTAATATATAATATCACACTGTAATTTTGCAGTAAATGTAAAACAATCACGAAGTTTTAAAGTCACAATCACAAAAAAATCCGGGCTAAACTAAGGATCCTCTCAACAACCGTTGAAAATTAAAGGCAATCCACTCAGTCGTGTCCTTGAAAGCGGTCAGGAAATTGAAGCACTCAGGCGTTCACCTGCACACACACACAAGTAGGCTATGCTGTACGTATATTTTGTTTGAATGTAGAAAGCTTACGAGTCTGCTAAAATTGTTCGTTGCAGTACTGACGTGCAAAAGCCTCGATAGCGCACAAAGAACTGAACCGCGGGGAAGTGGTAGTCGGTGGAGCGGGGGCCGGGGAGTCGAACCGCGCCAGTCTCACCGCTCACGACGACGACGTAGCACAACGTAGCAACAAGTGAACGGCAGCAATGCGGGTGTGAAGCGGGCAGGAGAGGGATGGATGGGGAGGCTCCCCCCGCATAAGAGCGCACCTGACGGCTATGCATCCGCGATCCAGGCTGAGCCTTGTAGCACCCGTCCTATCCACTATCAAAGCGACTACCTACTTACTAGTCGCCTGCCTCCGATAACATTACAGGAAGGGCAGATGTTGATTATCACGATATGCTCGGCTTTATGGGCGAACAGAAATTTATAACTTTCGCAGACATACATATATAGTGTATACGTATATAAATACTACACGTTGCTTGTTACAATGTTACTTCTAATTAATTAATTTCGTTTTACAATATTTATAGATCTTTTCGACTTTTTAATTTCTTTGAGTCGTGAGTCGTTACTTGTTAATTAATAATATGAAGAAATTTTAAAGCTGTTTAATACATTTTTAATTATTTCTGAATGTAAACAATTTGGATTTTATATTATTTGGAAAAGCAATGATTTGTAATTTTCGTAAACTTGGACTAATTTACGTTTTCATATCGTAAGGTAAGGAATATTATAACAGGATATACATGTATATTATCAAAATAAATTTAACAACTTTTTTAATGCGAAAACATTTCGTGTGTACAGAATTACGATAATGCAATCGTAATCGTAAAAATACCGATCTAAATATAATCCGGTACAATTTTGAACAACATAAACAGATATCGATCGTTGACCAACATGCCGGCCGTATTAACGACTTGCCAACAATTTGGCAGAACACCAACTATTCGTAGTGTCATATAAATTGCTTTTAGTTTTATACTAAATGCTAACTAAAATCATACCCGTTTTCTTTTACTAAGTTTTGTTATTATAGTAACTTTCACGGCTTTGTCTGCGATGCGATGTGATACTGGTACAAAGGTATCCTTTATGATCTTGTGTTAACTTCTACCCATCCTTTACTTTTTTCGAGATAAAAAGTATCCTACTTACCTCTTTATCCGTGTACAAAATTTCATTCATTCAGCCAGTATTGTGTGATCCACAATCTGTTATTCGATAATAAATTGTTTTTTTAGCAAAAACTAAATAATACGATAACGTATGGAAATATTTAACAAACATATCGATAGTTACTTATTACGTTTTTATTGGTTCAAAATACGGGCAAGTTGGTAAATTGATATGTAAAATGTTGCGGAGTTTTTGTATAAACATGCAAAGAGGTCGTGTATCTGTTTTGGCCTTGTGCTAATCGTGTTAGCGCTGACATGTGAATTACTAATGCTATGTAATTTGCACATACAGTGCATCTGAAACAGGTTTTATATAAATTAATGTAATAACTACTAACGGTTACAATGGTGACTCAAACTCAGTACCTTTATACTTTTATGTAACAATGTTATTCTCATTTAATTTGTTTCGGATGATTATTAGATCATGACCCATCAAGTAAACCAGAACAATGTATACATTGTTAAAAATCTACACTACCACGGCGTGAATGTACGGCGTTATTAGATACTTTTATAGTGTGTAATTCCTAAAAATAAGCGTTTATCATGCAATATATCCGTAGATAGGTTAGATAACTCACACAACCGAGAATAAAAGATAGGAAACGCAAACACGACAGTCGATAACCTGGTTGCAGCAACTGATAACGAGCCCACTCTATGTGTTTAAACAAGCTCTATCTAAATAATGCTAATAACTCTGATAGCGACAATAAGCGTAAGCGAGATTATAATGTTCTCGAAATTTGAAAGACTAAGTAAACTAAATCACACGTGTATTAACCATTAATGACTTTTAGACAACCAATTAAATTTGTAAAATAGACTGAAATGATGAATAGTCGCCCCATTATGATAATTAAAACTTTGTTTATTAATGTATCTGTAATCTATTATCATACTTGTGTCTATTATCTACCTATGAAAGCAGTTTCATATCAAAGGATTACAAAGCGAAAGCGATGATATAAACATATAAATAGATTTACACAGGCGTCGCAATTTCCTGACAACGGCAGCGCCGCGTGGGAGATTTTACGGCATATCACTATAAAATTCTTGTTCGCTTAGAGTAGGTTTTAAGCAGAAATAGACACGTTTGCAACCAATCCGAATAATGGAGTATTTTATTTTATAAGGTTATCAATAGCATACACAGCTGCGTTAGGTTAATTATTTTATTTGACAACCCACTCCGTGATGCAATAATAATGCATCATTATGACACTTTATGAACATTCCGTTACCTCGCAGTATACAAAATAACTTCATAACAACATGATAAAAACTTACTTGATATATGTGATAAATCGAACAACGATAGCAGATCGTAAGGTCACTATCGTATCTTTATTAGTAAGATTGTTATATTATTAAGTTCTCTTTGTAGTAGATAAAAAATGAAATGTACGAACATTATAATCAAACATTATACAAAAACAAAATACGTTAGCCATAAATAATTGCCAAACAATTACCATGAATTTTCACGTTTTCAGTACATTTTATATTTACTGCGATATGATGATTTTTCAATAAATTACATTAGATTGTTGATGTTGGTGAAAAGACCTTAGCAGAGTGCAATGGTAGTGGTAGTGGAGGATCGATTGTCAAAAACCGCACGACGCAATAAATCGTTGTCTCATGGAGAGTAAACACTGGCGTTCAGCCGCATTCATGCATAATTGATGAGGGTACGAGCAAACGCGTGGATTCCAGGCGGTCACGACTCGGCTGAACTGCGCGCCCGCGCCTCCGGCAGCCATTTTGTAGAACCTGCTAGCCCCGATCGCGCACTGCGTGAATATTAATATCTTCTAATATAATAAATAAACTATTTTAACAGAACACACTTTTTCTGTCCCCGTTAAAATCGAACATTACATTCATGAATAATATTTTACGTTCAATTGCAGTGTCTCATCAATGCAACGTCGCATGCAGTTAATAACTAATGATCATTATTAGTTTCTATTGTTACCGACTGCGGAGTGAGTAAATAGAGCATGAGCCTGTGTAATAACATAATAAATTAAATAGCACAATACGTGCGGCCCGCGGGGAACTCTCACGCACGCCCATTGTGCGGCGTAATTGTAATCAAAAGTCTTTCCTTTTGAAACGAGACTCATCGTTAATAAAGGCACTTAATATTAATTAGCGAGCAAAGCTCTCTCATCCTTAGATATTATTTTATTTCAAAGCAAAATTATTAATTTGTAAAGAGACAATCTTTGTTATTGTATAATATCAATTATGAGTCCCTACTAAGACACGTTAAAAGTAGCTAAATGGGCAAGTGATTATTAGTTGTCAAATAGAGAAAAAAATACACACAAAGTAATGATAGCTATCATAACAGCCGAGCGAATCACAGAGGTGTCTGCCAGCTCAATTTTCCGTTGATATTCTGCGGTCGAGGCCTACGGCGCAGCGCTCATTACGGATGAAAGTCAGCCGCTCGCCCCAGCTATGGCGTCAGCCGGCTATAATAATATGAAATGAAATGCTTGTTCGTCTGCTTGCAACCTCCGATCGCAAGATGACGGGTACATGTGTAATGCGCTACTACATTATACCAAGCAGTGATGGCCCAGTGGTTGAGACTTCCAAGTCTTACCTCTGACTTTACTGAGTTATGTGTGTTTTAAGCAATTAAACATCACTTGCTATAACGGTGAAGGAAAACATCGTAAGGAAACCTGCTCTCCTGAGAGTTCCCTAAGTTCTCAAAGGTGTGTGAAGTCTGCCAACCCGCACTGGGCCAGCGTGGTGGACTATGGCCTAATACCCTCCTCATTCTGAGGAGGAGACCCGGCTCAGCAGTGGGCCATTGACGCGTCGTGATGATGATGAATACATTGTAATCATAAAATTAATACTAATGTATTGACAGCCATACGAAGTCATTTTTGACTCATTAAAAGTTAAACTATATTCCTATGAAAATCATAAAATTGGTATATGGATTAAGTGCAATCCATACTGCCATCCATTTGCAACCAATTTGTCGAATAATTCAATGAATTTTTATTTCAATCACGAGACAGCTGAAGTATGCAGCCGTATTTCCTGGCTTGAATCGACGTATTGTTATTTCACTTTTTGCTAAGTTGTCAAGAATAACGTTCGCGTTCGCAATTTGCAAATGTACTTGAGCATGTAGTTTTTGTGTTATATTCACTTATGTGTGGGAATCGAAAGTCAATGAATGTCAATGGATGACTTGTCAGCATAGTGTATTGCGCTTCTTGTTTTACAGTTTCTCATCAATAATTATGCCTTGACTGTGTATTTGTATCAAAACATACTGCTAATGAATATCATTTACGATATCATCATTATATTTAGGGTATAAGACGATAAAACCCCGTTATTAAATTTGATACATGATGAATAAGTCACTGATTATTTTATATAATAAACTCATAACAAATGACCTTAGAAAATAAACGAAAGTCAAAAAAATACCGTATCTATGATTATCATTCAAATAACAATAAAACATTAAAGATAAATAAATTTGTCTTTCCTACTAATATTATAAACGCGAAAATTTGTAAGAATGTTTGTTACTCTTACACGCAAACACTACTGAATTGATTATGATGAAACTTTACAATAATATAGCTTACACATCAGAATAACATATAGGCTATAATTTATAATGATATAGTGTGAATTATCCAAAATATAGCGGGTGAAACCGCGGGACGCAGCTAGTATTATATAATACGTCAATACGAACTGAGACAGAGAAATGAGTGAATGTTTTATGTCAAAGACAAGGTCATACATCACCGCCTAGCCTGTTCAAATCTCTCCCATTATGGGGGTGGTCTCCCCGGCTTATTCAAAATAGCCGCATTAAGCCCTCGCTATTTAACAGCGAACTGCAGGTTATCAAGGGTTTTCCTTAGCAAATGGAAAATGCGCCCAATCCATAGTATAGCCGGTAATTTGGATTCTAGCCAAGTAATGTTTCGACACGTTACGCTCACCCTTATCGGATATCCACTGAATGTATAACCATTTTAAAATACGGAGTGCCGCAGTCTTGCCTCTGCCAAACTGCACGAATAAAAGTAATACCGCTATCTTTTCAACAAGATGGCGAATACGATATTGAGCATCTATACCTACCATATGTTTTGTAAATCGTTGATATATATCATTATAATTATTTTTATATCTTTACATTTCATTAAAAATACTTTTCCGTTATTTAGTAAATAACGGAAAAAAGCATATAAAAACTTTTTTTAAGTATAGTGATAGGTAAAGATTAATTAAAACTAGGGACCGCACCGGCTTCATAATGCTATTTACTTTTCAGCATGTTGGAGGTATATGGTATAAACTAATTAACGATACAGAACGAGCTTTTAATTTAGAATTTTCTGCGTCGTTACAAGACTATAATTGGACTGCAAAACGTTGCTGAGGGAAATGTCACAATTTAGGCGGCCCCAATGGCCGCTTGGGGAGTCAATGAAAGCCACTCCTACATCCCCCCAATCCCAGTTCAGTGCGTAAACATTCTCAAACATTTCTTTGAATTAGGCAAATCTCATTAATACATTTTGATTGCTTTGGTTTTATTTATAACCGAGATTGTCCCTATTTATTTAGAAGAATACCTTCCGGGCGTAATCTCGGAGACATCTTAATACTTATTATTTCATACGTTTTTATCTCGACCAAAAGTATTTGCTGGCATTTGACCTAGATAATACCGACATAGATAAGAGGAGCAAATGAAATATGTTATCAATATCATAATATGTGTACCGCAAAGACGTTATCATATATTAAATAGTCGCGTCTTTGATCTTCGTGTCCTTAGCTGTCTAATCTAATAACGGTACGCGAGCTTCCGCTCCCAGGCGATTGCCATGGAAACGATAAGACCCTGCGCCTGCTGATTCAAACACCCCTAACTTTATTTATTCTCAGGAACAACCCCTCGAGCAGCTGATTTCTTTGATAGCGAATTATTCTTTTCAAGTTCTCAAAGAAAAACATATTTAAAACGTCTACATTCTGCCAAATAGACAAATATGCAATGGATAATTGTTTTAAGTTACCTATATTAATAATAAGGTTTAAAATTAAAGATTAGACTATTAGATGTGTCAAAACATTTTGAATTAGACTTAAATCAGTAATACGCAATCGCTAGTATAATTTCAATTAAAATCGAATTAAGTTTGCGAATCGTACTAGACTAAATACTAATGGACTAGATGTGACGAGGGCACAGACCACTAACGTCAGACAAAATTTGTGCTATTAAGGTATATTGCAGGGTATTTTGACATTTAATACAACTGTGTAGAAACTGTTTTTAACTGCTATCGACAACCAGGTGGTAACAAGTAGATGTGTGGGTGAGTAGACATGCCACGTCAACCCTTCTATTGTGGCGAGAGGGTCCACAAAGTGTATGCCAGCCCTTTTCCTTTTACCCGTTCATTTTTATTCACGTATAAAAGAAAAACATTGAAGCGTTTTGTTAGGATGAGTAGCAAATCATTATTATTCTTTCGAAAATGTATTATAGTTGAAGAATCATAAATATCTTTACGTAAAGACCCCACATAAGTTATTTTTATAGCATTATAGTTATAACTATGATCCTGAACTCTGATTTTGTTGGAGACAAAACCCAAACTCGTCTCTAGATTTTAATAGACAGAACTGTTGTCAAGAAAATAACTATTTAGTTTAAATTTAAATTACTACCAACTGACCTCTAATTTAATATAGTCACCAAGTATCGATGCTTGAACTTCGAGGGGACAAATTTTACATAATAACAATAACGCATATTTCTATATTATAAAAATGAATCCCTATTTCCCTTGGTCACGGCATCACGCCTGAACGGCTGGACCGATTTTGCTAATTTCTTATTTGTTGTGTTTGTTATTGTTAGGAGAAGTAGTTCTTATGTAAGAAAAAATTAAGAAAATTGCGCGGAAAAATATAAAATTTAAGAAACGACGATATAATTTTTCTAATGAAATGTCGTTTGACATAAGTCAGTCATTTGACCAATATTTATAGTTAACACAGGACGACGTCTGTCGGGTCAGCTAGTTTTTAATAAGTTTACAAAAAACCTTGCTGTATTTAAACAGTTTATTAAGTTATTATGTCTTTGTTTTACATAATATATAACGAAATAACATTCATAACTCGGAGAAAATAGAAAAAGAAGAAGAAGGGGTACCCCCCTGATGAGGTATGATATTGAATGAACTATTGGGTAAACGTAACGCAGATCCTGCTACTGAACCGATATTACGATAGGAACCTAAGCCTTATACTTGTGACCACAATTCCAACACTTGCCTTCACTGCTTAGTTTCACCGTTTAAACCTAAGGTTAGGTTAACCTAACCCTAATTTACGCGCCGTCATATATAGGTATATAAAAGAATAACCAACTAAATGACATCAACGCACAGCTAAGACTCAACAGGGTTTTGAGTTGTGAGCATTGGATATTAAATCAAGTAATTGTCTGAAATCTACATTTTATTTGGTTAGTTAGTTAGTTAGTTAGTTAGTTAGTTAGTTAGTTAGTTAGTGGTAGGTTGCGTCGTGTTGGTAACCTTGGTCATAGTAGCAAACGCACGTCTGTGATGATGTGTCATTGTATAAATCAAATTCACAGTTTTTTTATATTCAAGTAGCATTGTCTTTAAATAACTGTAATGCAGTGCAAATGCATGCTGATGAATATGACATCACTCTAAATACAAAACATCTGATATGTATCACGGGACTTAACGCGTAATGTAACACGAGGCGTGGGTCTAATGTTACTTAATGGATCATTAATAGTCTCTCTATCAAGCACATGTGTTAGCTTCAGCGTTATATACTACCGGTGTGGTTTTACAAAGAAAGAATAACATCTAACTATTACAAGGTATTTTACGATTACAACAAAAACTTTAAAACTTGCATATCTGATATCTAAGGCATGTATCTCTTAGAAGAGTTCCAAGACTTAGAACATGTTATAATGTAATAAATTTAGCGGACGACTGTACGTGCATCCATCATTATTCATCACCTGTTAATGTGAGCCGGGTCTCCTCCTCAGAATGAGGAGGGATTAGTGCAAGTTGGCAGACTTCACACACCCACAGAGAATACGGAGAACTCTTAAGAGTGCAGGTTTTCTCAAGATGTTTTCCTTTACCGTTAAAGCAAGTGATATTAAATTTCTTAAAACAGACATAACTCAGAAAAGTCAGAGATGTGTACGTACATATGGGTAATAAAATATTTCAAAAATTCTAAATATATACTTTTAGTACTCTAACCAAACATATGAACCCAAATTCGACTGACCATTTGCTAAACTTTTCCAGTTCGTACGTTTAGGCTCAATCGTCAGATGAGCTCGCTGTTTCATTCATTCGAAGCGTCAGTAGCTCAGTGGTTGAGGTTACTATTGATAGGTCGTGGGTTCAAATCCCAGATTTTGGATTACTGACGTGGCACAATCCTAACACTTACTTGGAGGGGTTAAGGAATACTAGTAATATGTGATCCATACTACTTATATTCTTTAAAAAAAATGCCTTAGTACTTACATGAAGTCAACCGAATTTCAGCACAATCAAATATTAGTAAGTGGCTGACTAATGGTTTGTAAATTTCAACGGAACTCATAACAACTTTTTAAGTTATTAAAGAGCTTGTATATAATTATAATAAAAATCAAATCAATTCTCATTTTCTTTTAAACAATTAAACAGACTCATACCAATAGAATTATTTTATTGACAAATCCATCTATCCTTATTTGATTCGTATTGAAATTGATTGCCTTTTCATATTTATTTTTGGTTGAATTATTTTCAATTCAAACCGGTTATGTTAGTGAATTGCGTCGACTAAATTCGATCGCAATACATTTAATTTAAGTAAATGCCAGTTCAGTTACACGGCAAGGCCAACGTTATCATGAGAAAATCGACAAGTTTTATGTAGGCCAGAGCAACTAAATAACATTCTTGCACATTTACAGTAGCGAGATTTACGATCACGATAACTTCGTTTTCTCGTCTCAATAACTGCGCTTACTTCGCGCGTTTTGACCATCTTTGTTCTTTAACGGCTGTGCCGTGACCATCGTAGAAGATCTCGGTTAGTTCATTAGTTCGCTTATTTTTGTTGGACGAATAAAGCTTCGAGGGGAAAAGGAAAGGTCTTTCTAGTCCCATCGTCGCTGCGCGTGACGAGCATGATGCTCACACTTTACTTAATCCATAAGCGAGTTGCGCAACGTACGGGGACAACCACATCACCTTCGTATTCAGCTGACGCTGTAATGCCTTCACTTTCTCAACCTACATTACATTAATGCCTAGACAAGTTGTTAAAGTATTTAGTTACTGTTAGTAATTTTTTAAGAGATTTAATTTTGTGTTCATGAACTATAATTTTTTTACTAACATCGGTTTTAAATAAATCTATCATATAGTTAAGAAGTAAGTTCTCTATAAATTGATATTTATAAATGATGTTTTATTAAAAAAAAGTAATGACGGCAATTACAAAAAGCAAAATATTTATTGGTATATAAATTAAAATACTCTTTAAAACTCGTTAAAAACTTGATTTCAAGGTAATTTATGCAAGGTACATGTTTATTAAAAACCTTAAATCGTATATCATCCTTATATCTGAAAGTGTAAAATAATTCAATAAGACATAAACAAGCATTTCAAAATGTAGAACATAATATAAAAGGAAAACTGAAATTTAAATGATCCGGTTATATTATCAATGCGAAATAAACATTAAACTTGCAAATACATTTAATCACTGACTCACAGCTATATTTAAATTGTAAGGCGTATTTTATAAACAATAATAGTAGTTGTTATAATATAATTGGGTTGCGTTTAGTTTCGTATTGACTTATCAGTGCTTAAAAAAGGTAGCGTATTACATAAGGTTGTGTCTAAGAATTACACTATTTGTATATATAATTAATATATACATATAAAAATAAGAAATCGAAATTACTACCGGATATTCGAAATAATTCAATTAGGAAATCTAATATAAAACCATCGCGTAATCTTTACAGGCAATAATTAATCAAATCGAAAGCGAATGTTCTCTCGTAATACACATCACAATTTTCTAATTATATTATTTATATAGATATATAAACATATAAAACAGTTATAATTAAACATTTATTATAATGACAGGAAATTAAACTCGAATAATTAAACTGTAGGAGCGTGAGAATTAGCAATGTTGATAACTAAATTTTCAAGTTCTATCCAGCGTGGCTTAATTTCTAAACGGTTTGTATAAAAGGTCCTAATGCACTAAATACATATCATTACGTTTAATTTACGATATCTTCGTAACGAAAACTCGTAGAACTGGTTCCAATAACACACTCAATTAACGTTCATCCGGCGAATAAAATCACGATCGCTTCGGTGTATCTGCAATACCGTTCTGCGGAGTAAATGTTAATTTGATTTCACTTTAACGTCTTTATACCGTTTATTGTAATAAACATTATGGTAATTGCTGCTGAGAAAACAACTTTTTAATGTTTTAAAACTATTTTCTACAACACACAAAAGTATAATATAAACCATTACAATTTAAAGTTTGGTAACTATGTCAGGATTACTTAAAATTAAGTTTTTTGTCTTATAGGTATATACAAGAACAAATACGTAGAAGTACAGAAGGTTAGATAATTTTATAACTAAAGTCTCATATAGTTATAGCTCTGAGTTTTCTCTTTTTGAGCTATCTCTTTAAAACTTGATAACCAATGGTTCATTGCCATTAATTATTATGATAAATTTAACTACTAATATACAATTTCATTTTAAGATTACGTCACAACATCATCAAGAATCGTATTTGCGTCCGCCCGCACTAACGTTTATTTGCCAAAAGCTATTAATTACGGCCAGAGAATAGAATATCTCGCCGGCTAATCCCCTGGAGACGGTTACGACTACTGACAGCGCTGATTAATGCTTGCGGGAGTCTTTACACTGAGAAACACTATACGCTCTTTAGATGTACGTACTGGAATAACCTTGATTTAGGTCGTAACACTATTAAATCTGTCGTTTGTAGTAAAGAGAACATATAACTGTACTAATAACGATATCGGTTCCATACATAATATATTTGCACTAATAGGGTATCAGAAATATGACAGTAATTTAAGATATGCACACGAGACCGCAGATGATATCAGTTGACGTTTCAGTTGAGACGATAGCGTTGGCAGTAACGACGACGTGTAAGGAATAAAATCCTATCAACTGTTTTATTCTTTGAATCCGTGTGCGTGACACGAAGGATTACTTGACATATAAAAGACTGTACGCTAAAATGGCAATTATAAAAAACCTTATTTACATAACGTTTCAATAAAGTTGCATGTATGACATCTAGCAGACGAATAACTGTATAACATCAACAAATCACAGACCACAGCCGCGGGATCGAAATAGGTCACACGGGGGGGGCGATAAATAAAGACGATGTATGAGCGAACTTGATGCATACCGCTCCACATCCGCGTACATTCAATCGCCAGACTAAACGCAAATAACAAAACATTCCAAGCACTACAGTCACTAGTTTTCAAGATAAATTACATTATTTATAAATTGCGAACGCATGGAATGGGTTTCGTAGAAAATTATTATCAGCTAAACATAACACTTAGAAATCCCAAGATATCGATAAATATTTCTTTATAAGATGTGGAAGCTATTTTTTCTTAACTTCGAGAACAAATTTCCGTTATCACATAAGCGTACATTCCATAGAGAACAATTAGAGGTCAAAGATTATTTTTAATTACTTCTTATATGTATTATTGTGGTAATTTTGAATAAACATTCTACTCATATAATAACCAATGACGCATAATGTTTTTGCATATTGTTAATGTATGACGTGTGTGACGTGAGAAATAAATATATGAATTAAAATATATGATAATATTCATATAAAGTCCAATTTTATAAAGATAACGATCGACTTATATTACGACAGAACACTTTTACGTGTTCGTCTCGAACCGTTTTATCGGCAATTGTGCAAATAGCGTTGTGCAATCAATCATGAAGTTTATTGGCGATACCCTACGTCGAACGATGCCGGCAAGGTTAATAGAATTCAGACGGTGCATATTGGACAGTTGCTCTGACAACAATAAAAAAATATCTTCATAAATACTACTCAATATAATAATAGCAGTTATTTTTTCCGGAAAGTTCTAATCGCAGTTTCAAACAACAATACCTCAAGTTTTAGTAACACAAAAAAAATATGATTGTACTAATTCCATTTTGCTCTGGTGACAGTGTGACATATAAATTACTAGCTGACCCAACAAACGTTGTTTTGTAACCGTGGGCTACCGTTATCACTTAGGGGTATAAAAAAAAAATGTTGACCGATTCTCAGACCTACCCGACAAGTACACAAAATTTCATAAAAATCGGTCGAGCCGTTTCGGAGGAGTATGGTAACTAACATTGTGACACGACAATTTTATATATAAGATAAACTTAACGAGCGTAAATGAGTTGATCACGGATACAACGATACGAGATACAATTAAAAGTTTACGAGCATCGCACGAGCCGCTGTCTACGCGCACCAGTTGGCGTAGATTCAATTCCTGTTTGAAGTATTTTAGGAGCATACACGCCGCGAGCCGCTCCCGGTGCACTGACTGCCTCGCTGCCTGCCTGTTTACAAATACTAGTGCGCACTCGATTCAATTCCACTGCATTTGTAAACACAATGCTAAAAGAGATTGGCCTGCTTGATATATGCAGTGATATTTTAAATTTTCTCTAGCATAAACATTTTAGTGAAATGTAAACTATAAAATCTTACTATTTGAATATTATAAAATTTTAAAAGCACAACTTTACACTGGAAATAAAAACAAGAGCCGGATTCCTTTTATTTCATCTATAACATTAGGTATAATTTGCTTGTGTAATTCTAAAAATACTAATACCCAGTATTAGCATTGCCACAGTATTATAATAAAATTAATGATATTTATTAGACCCCGTAAGCTCAAGTAAACTCAAGCAAGTTCATCGCCCAATTAACAAGTAAAATAACAACGATAATACCCCGATTTTTAAATCAGATATCAATAATTATATAAATGCCATAAAGATTTGTGTTAATAATACTGTATCAGAGTCAGTAAAATAAAGCAAAAAAGGAAATGAAAACCATTATACAACTTTTACTAGTTTCTTTATTGCTTTAGCGAACACACTGGCGAAGAAACGCACGATTTCGTTCGACGGCTTTACTTCTTCATCGACTGACATTGAGAATAACGACCTAAAGAATTATACTAAAATGGAATGTAAACAGCCAATTTAAAGACGAAGTTTGTTTGATCAACCACTGCTTGTTGTGATTTTTGTTTGGCTGCTGCTAAAAAATTATATATGTCGTAAATATTTCGACATTTTTGCCCCAAGCGAATGGATATTTGTTGGTTATTGTGCGAATCTTGGATCGCTGACCGATAGGTCTAATGAACTTGGAGATTCAGTCACGATAAACCTATTCACAGATAGGTTTAGTGTTAGCTAAACTATTTGTTAACGTTTTGTTGGTCTCTAAATCTCTACAATGAGGAAAATCTACATTCTAATAATACGTTTAAGTAAATTAACAGACAGCTGTTTAGTTGCCTTGAGAAGTCAACCTGTCCTTTTTCATCTGATAATAACCATTCCTCCGAGTAACACAATACGAAACACGTGTTTACTCACGCAAAGTTATATTTTTAGCTCCGACACTTCAAATGTAATTTATACAAAACGTTTTCTATAAAATAAACAAAGCTACCGGTTCAATCAACAGAGTTAGTGTCATGGAATACTTAGAAGCCGTATTTTACTAACGAAACAGGTCAAAATCGCAGGCAAAGTGTCTTCTGAATCAACAAAAAGAGGTCACTGACTGCTCAACGGGGTGGCGTCGGCGGTAAGAGGGTGGAGGGGACGTAATAATACATTTGAAAAAAGAACCCCGAACATCTGCCGCACATGTGCGTTCCGTTTCATACAGTGGAATAATGCAAGTTGTGAACGCAGGCACCGAGCACACCAACCGGAGTGGTCGAACCTTTTTGTGCAGTAGCTTTTTTGTCTTCACGCTTTATGATCGGGCTTTCGATAGTACAATGCGTTTTTTATAACGAAAGGAAATCAATACTTTAGAGATGAGCAAGCTGGAACAAATACGAAGGTAATTTATTGGTAATTATAGTTACATGAAATTATTATTTACGATATTAACATGTAGAGACATTTGCATAAAACAAATATAGTGAGTGAAATTGAATTTTATTATATTGCAGGTTTCGAATCGCATTGCAGTTTCGAGAAGACCAGAGTAAATTGGATCGCTGCCAAACACTTTCTTCGTCGAGATCTAGAGGTCGTAGAAGAGTATAGCACTCATATTTTATTTTAAGGGATAACCTTATCTTTTCTGTACTCATTTGTAACAAATAAGGTTATGGAATATTACCATTTTCTATGTGCTTATATTTTATGACACTTTAATTACATAGTAATTATTTAGGAACGTCACAAATTAAATATTAAAGTATGACGCAAAGTTCTCGTAAATACTCAGATTGAATATTATTTTATAGACAACACAAACAATGTAGTGATCAATTCCATTAAATTTACGAGTACACTTCTCGACGAGTTCGTGTCGACGCTAAAGTAAAAGGAATAAAGATCGTGGCTCGGCCTTTGATTCGTGAGTCCCCCGGGGCGAGATGATCTCGTTGGGTACAAATGCCCTTACCGCCTTTCCCCGGAGGTATGTTATTACACACGACATTTTATAGGAAGATATCATTTCATATTAAGTTACATTTTCCTTGCTATATTTGTTGTTCTCGAAATTGATAAGAGCATACTTTGTGAGTGAGATGTTTCATCATAGATTTTATAATTGAAAATAATGGCCGTTTAACACAAATTAATTGAACAACAAAAACAAGTATTACTCAACGAGTTAAAATCGCGTAATGACAATGATTCCGCAGATAAATTGTGAACGCGGGTGTGCGGCGGGTGACGGAAGGAGCGGGTCCCGTTAGGAGAAAGTAGACGCCTACACTCCGGCGCAGATCGTGACGGCTGCACCAGCCGCCATCTTGGAAACATTCGATTCGATTCTATTCAACAAATCCAATAAGAGGGCAGCCACGATACCAGACACACAAAATGCTACGATATTTCAAATTATCATCGTCTCGATTCGCATCTTTATCAACGCTTTTCAGTACCGTTTAGTTACAGTCACGAAAGATGAATCTAGTTTTAGAACGTTTATAATACATAATTGATGAAAACACTTTCTCTTTGCAGCAAAAATCGACAATCACACTATTGTGCTGCAGTCAATGTAGCACTGTTACTGACGGCAATTTAAAAATACTCTTTATATGTTAATTTAAGTATTATATATATTCAACAAAATGTTATAATTTCTAGAAAATCATGATTAGATCAGATCGTAACAAAAGAGTTCAGTGTTAGAGAGAGTTACGGGCGTAGATCATCTTTGGAATGATTGCGTAAACGATAAAATTGAATTGCCTTGCAATAAAAAGTTTTGTAAATACGTACTAAATGAAGGAACTCGCTAGACCGGTCGCTGATGCTCAGGTGGTGTTATGTATGATAGTCTAAAATTTGACCATGAACCACGTCAAAAGTTTATTAATTTAGTACCTGTTAATAAATCGACTATTTCCAAAGTAGGATATGGCAACACTGTGAGCTAATCTGTGACCGGAACGTAGACTATGTGTTCAGTGATTGAAAACCGTCAACTAGAAACTTTTTCAGTCGGGTTAAATGAGGTTAGTTAATCTTACTATCTTATACTAATATTATAAATGTGTATGTGTTTGGATGTATAGGGGATTGAATGATTGTTCCTCAATCATAGAAAAGCAAGTACATAAACTTAAATGAAATTAAATTTGGCAGTTACTTTATAGCCTGGATATACCATAGGCTACCTGTGAACCTAAAATCAAGCATCATAAATCCTAAAGTTGTCTGGGATAAAAGTAAGCTGTTATCCAGGCCCATAAATTATTTTTGCATTATATTACATGGATAAAACCAACAAACAATATTTTATTCAGTATAACAAATTAATAACAGCAATTTATTGTATAAGATAAATGTATACGGGAATTCCAATATGACGGGTTTGATTAAACGACTGATGGAAAATTCATATCAACGCACGTTGTAATAGTCTTGTGAAGAGTTCGTGATTTACGTCATCGATTCATAAATAGCCCAGTCGTACCAATGCCAGATGTAAATATGTATATTGTATATACTTGTACTTAAGTGTATTTCATCTATACAGAAAATTTCAGCTAATTTATTAAAATAATTATATAATTCGTATTAAAACGTCTACCGAATTCGAATTATTAGCTCTAATTTTCATAAAACAAAATTTTATCGATTACAACATTTTTTTATGTTTAGCTTTTTTCGTTTTTTAAAAATAAAATAAATTAAAAAATTATATTATAAACCTAAGATTTTTGTTATATTTATACTAAGAAGTAGTAAGCTTATTGTTACTCCTCTTTAAGTGAGTCGTATTAAAATAATTAAAATGACTACACAAAGGTTACATCTTAAATATTTATCAATTAAGAGTCTATTTTTTATTACTTCGACGCAAATTAAGATAAAATTTTAATAGCGTATATAAAAATTAATATATATAAGGACTTAAAACTCTTTAAAGTTTGACGTTTATGTTTAATTTCTTTGCTTACCGTATATCGAGCTGAATAGACATTCTGCGAAATGGATTGACAGAGATTCCATAGGTATTTTTATTTAATTAGCTAAGAAATAGTTTATGACGGTTTTAAATCCGGTTGCAGGTTGATGCCCCTTCGATATGCGGGCTCATTAATGCAATAAAGACAACCGGCGAGCTGTGCGCTAGCAGCGCAGGGGCCTGCCAATTATAACGGTACAGACGCCGCGCCGCCGAAGCGCCGAGCCGCCATGCTTTACCTCAGCACAACTAGCTTTATGAACACAGGATTTACATTATTCTTAAAACTGATTTTAAGTAATATAATCCATATGAATACAAAAACGCAAATTCAGAGTAACAGGTATCTGTACTAAAAATACAAAAGTGTTCTACCCTATCAAAAACAAGGTCGTAAAATTTGGAGTAATGAGCGACTCCGTTCACAAAAGGCACAAAAGAAGCAGGTAAGTTTCTCAAGCCTCACATATTTTGCTTGGCATTATTATTGAGAAACGCCATTTATGTGTCGGTAGTATAAAAGATTGTATAACGCAGACAAAAACCGGTTTCAGTTATGTTATGTCACGATAAGTTTATTGGTCGAACGAATTAGCTATGGTGGCAGACTTTCACTGCGACTTTCTTAAGCGCGAAATGAACTACAAATACTGGTCTGACTCGTTCGGCTGACCTCAGTTATGTTCCAATTGGTATTGTTCTCGAATTCTTTTACGCAGTTTAACAATTGAGCGTGTCATAAATTCAGCATATGTCAATGTCAATGTTGTGAATTGCTATAGAAAGTTTTTGATCGATGATGATAGTCTTCCCATCTTAAAATATCTAAATTTATTTTTGACTTATTGTTTTATTATATATCAGCATTGATGCGGAGCATTTTAACATAATAACAACGTTGTTATTCATAAGAGTCACGGGGTATTCTGAGTAGATTAATTTACAACTTTTAGCAATGTTAATTACTTGTTCTCGGAAGCTACAAATGAATTCGGCTGGCTGGCTATTAGTAGCCATTTCAGTGTTTCTATTGTCGTTTTATAGGACTGACGGCTCTCATAAATTCCTATCAGTTACGATGCGAATGAAGTCACGTAAGAGTCGTGACACGTAATATTTACTTTATCTAAATCGTATGTTGATATAACTCTCTTTCGTATTGAACGAACGTGCCAGCAGTAATATATATGATTGTTTTAGATTAATCATATCCGTCCAGTCTTCGCTCACGCATAAATAAGCAGGTGTTCATAAACATAAATACATTTTATCGTAAAGTTGCAGCCATAACAAGCGTAATTGCTCCGACGCACGATCCAGAGTCGACTCGTATAACACGAACAAAAAGTCGAGACCGGTTCTCCTCAACATAAAATGGTTTCGGGGTGCTTCGTGCGATGAATATTCATTTAGTTATACATATAAACACATACAAACATGAGATTCGTGATGACGCATCGCATCCTAAACGAAACCTATTACTTACCGCTTTGGTAGAGTTAGCATATTTCTCTGTTATTTATAGCGTGGATCAATAGTCACTAGTCATACCGATTCCTGGAATGTATAGCAAGCAACAAGGCGACAGATATATGAGCTTTTGAATATTTTATAGCATCCACAATATAATATAATGTTGCGATTGGCGTACGTCATCTTATTACTGGAATACTGAGCTACTACTTCTACTTTTTTTATATTAGCGAATTTTCAATAGAATTGTTTATTGTATATGTTTAGTGTATTTTTTATTGTAATGAATAGTTTATCTGGATCTGTTTTAAAAACATACAAAAGAATGAAAGTACAATTAAATTCAAAAAAACCGAATAAAGAATTATGTAGAAACACCTATCGAAAACGACATGACCCCGTTACTCGGACGGCGAATTGAAATTTAGATGGGAAAATAATAATAACAAATGTATTTGTCGTCCGCTGTGACCTCTGATTTTTAAGCTTTTCCACTGTAAAGTATAAGTAGCCTATACATACGCAAATGTCGCTTGGACAAACAAAGATTCTCATTTAAATGTAAAATTAGGGACGGTGATCTCGATTTTTAAACATAAACAAGTTTAAAATTTAAAACCATTCTTATAAGAGCTGGTCCATAATCGTTCTTTAAATTGTATTTTATAAATCTAGTTTTTTTATATGTTTTTAATCAGTCTACTTTGGAGTTGACTTACTTCTTAACGATTTAAGTGATTAATCTTGGATATAGTGTAGAACTTCTAATAAAATTACACGCTACGTTTTGATATTTCCAGTAAATTTGAACTTTAATATTCGACTCGCTATATGATAAATAATCTAGCGAATCTTTTTCACTTCGTAGAAGTCTGAGTATCCGTATCGAAAGTTGGCCCTTTTCCATTAAGATATACGTTTTTATTAAAATGTATCACTTTACTAGTTAAGATATAAATTACTAAAAAAATAAACAAAAAACACATTTGTTACACAATGTTTCACTTTCATAAGAAAAACTTCCGACATACTAACTTTTAATAACTAAGAGATAAATATACAGACAGTAAAACGTGACTTTTCCATAGTAATAGTAATTGTAGCGGCCGTAGCATTGATGTAGGGTGTTGGATTTACGACCGTAAGGTCGTGGGTTCAAGTGACGGTACTGACGTGAGCCCTAATAAAGTATTTAGCATAATTAAAGGGTTTAAGAATAATAGTAGTTTGTAAGCTAAATGGCTAATAAAAGTTTTTTTTATAGTACAATAATAATATATCAAATAATCGTAAGAGTAGGCGCACCCTTACGGGCAACGTGACATTAAAAGAACATGAAACGTTGCGTTACGGTGACGACAGTCGTACGCCGGATATTTGGTATTAAAATTGTTTGAACGTTAACATTATTAATATATGACTATTGAATTATTTATACTGGAATAGCAAAGAGTGATAGTACCTTTTTTACTGATCTCGACGGATTCACGTTCTGGAGAACCTGAAATAAATGAAAATATGTTAGTTTATTTTATGAACTGAACCGTTATTATTAATAAGACTATACAGTAATATAATTGTATATCATATATATAATATTCAATAACCTTTTCTTAGCTAAAAATTTATATTACAGCATAGTTCCGTTTTTTTATTTATCCTAAAGTTTTTCAAATAACTTTTATTATAATAACGAATTGACAAGACTTTTTGATAAAAAAATTGGATAAAAACTGTAAAAATAAATTATTTATATTTTAATTACGGGATATAAATTACTATAATTTAAACTTTCATTTGTCATGTTATGCCTTTTTGTTAAAGGCGCATTAAATGAAATAAAAATGATATTCGAAAAATGTCAAAACAACATGAATAAAAAATTAGAATGTAGACCGCAATACCATAAACGAAATATCTAAAAAATAAAATTATATCATACTAGTCGACCTTTGCGAATTATTCTGCATGATGCTCCGCTCCTATTGGTCTTAGCGTGATGATATAAAGCCTATAGCCTTCCTCGGTAAATGGGCTATCTAACATTGAAAGAATTACTAAATCGGACCAGTAGTTTTGAGATTACCGCATTCAAGAAAACAAACAAACAAGCTTTTCAGCTATATATATGCTAGTATAGATGTACCTATTTGCAGAACATTTATAAATTGGCTTAAATAATAACCGGATCAGATACGATAACCTGTTATACCTTTTACATGTCACTTCACTCGACATTTTGTATCTTTTAAACAATATTATAAATTATTCTGAAATGGCTGTTATAAATAACGAATTTCTTTAAATTATTAGTGCAAAAAACATTTAAAATGTACCCTCTACTATGCCTCGAGGTTAGTAACTAAGTAATAACGTAAAGCAGGTGGTCAGAATGGCGACACCGTGATATCTATTCCTGTATCCCGCATGGCCTGTCAACCACTTTGCAGCTGGCGGTTGAGAATTACCATAAGTTATGATTCGCCATTGGCTTCGATATTCATTTTAATTCCTCAATCTTCTATTTCTACTGGCAAAAAAACAACGTGAGATGCTTTATTTTACTTACGTTTTTATCTATTCATATTTTCTATTAGTGCACGGATGTCGTTAAAATGGTTGAATCAAAATTTGGTACATGAACACTTTAAAAGGTAAATTAACACAAAGGGTACTTTTTATCCCGAAAAAATGCACTGTTCACGTAGGATGGAATCGTAGAATGGTTTAAATAGCTGAAGCTGTAAACTTTGCACATTTAATTATACTTAATTTAAATCTACGCAGAAAACATGATAGTTTAACTGTTCTAATGGTAATCGTTATCACGATAACAAAGGCTCTGCTATGTCTATATATTTAGTTTATAATGTATAGTTAGTATCTCCATATAATATATCTACTATCACTGTTGCTACTCGACATTTGACGAGTTCGTTAATAAATAGCAATTAACCTTATTTTCTTTTCAACGTATAAACTGTGACCAAATTTGGACCGGACCTGAGAGACAGGCAATTAATTCATCGAAAAACCTGATATCCATAATTGAAGTGTAGGCGTAAAACGAGAAAACAGCTGCATATTTATTGCTCGCATGACTTACTTGACATTTTGTAAAAACCAGTTTTTAAGTTATGCAATAGAGAACATGACGGTTAATAAAATGCAGGCAACTGCTTAGCACAATCACCTGTCAGTCGATGTAAAATGTGCTACTTATTACCATTTATACAAAGAACTTTATCGTTATTCATATAACAGTGGTTTGATATTGCTGTGATATATGCCTAACTTAAATTATTCTGGGGATATATTTTTTCTTATTTTTTTGTGTCTACGTAACATTATGCGTTATTATTATAAAACTCATATCAATGTCATGAATAGAAGTCAGTACAGTCATACAATAGGTTAAAATAAATAAATAGCTCTTATCGAAACAATGACTAAAAATTAAACCTGCTTAAAGATTAGTTTTATATCTAATTTAAAATAATAAGCAAATTATTATTTATCATTATAGGATGATTAGCCATTACAAATTGTTGATTACCAGTAGGTAGCGTGTTAAATAATTTATAACCACAGGCTAATGTTGTTTTAATTTAAACATCAGTTAAATATAAACAGGTTTGTTGTGATACATATAAAATTTTATCTCATAATTCAAGTTTAAATCCTGTAATTACAGTATCGTCTCTGTAAAGAACGTGTAATCGATAATCTTGTTGTAAAATATTCGTAAAGGTTTGATGTTATAGCCCATTATTTACTGATTCTGACTAATAACCGTCAGCATACTTAAGGGAGGCCAAAAAACATGCTATTTTTCCTTTAAAGGCGCCGCGAGCCCCTTTCTTGATCGGTATGTGGTCCGACCACTGGCACAACTGGTTTGAACGTGAGAATGGACCGGCCGCAGCGTGCGTTGCCCGATATACCCCTTGGGAGATATGCTGAACTAAATTCTCCTAAGTGAACTAATAGCTACCATTTGAGTTATAAGTAGAGTTACTTTTTACTGTACTGTTTATACCGTAATCTAAATCACAAATTAATGTAGACTATTTCTAAATATATTCAATAATAACCCAGTAGAATACTGTGCAAGCATAATAAAGTAAAACGAAGCTGAGTTCGTTGGTATAAATATTAAAATTTTTCTTCTGATAATACTTGTTAGGAAACATTTAATATTATAATCCTAGTTATAAGAACATTATGTAAACCTAAAACCTGTCTCTACATTAGATTACAAATTCAAAATAGTGTATAAAAATATTCCATATATTTTACATTAAAAAAGAAACTTGAAACAAAATTTACATTAACATCTCTCTCATCCAGCTCTGTTAATCGTAAATTAAAACGGATAGGTAGGTATTGATAACAAGCCAGCACTTGGCAAACGTCCGTGCTTTAGAACAGACAAATAATAATTTAGAGAGGTCTGGTGCGGTTTGATACGAACTAAAAATAGCCATGTTTTGATAAATCCAATATGAGTTTACGCAGAGCTAGCATTCAGGAAAATGAGGTCAAACGAGTTGGCATACGTTCTCTCTGTCTTCGGCGTTCTGTTGAAATAAAGCAACATCAATAAATATAAGTGCCACTTCAAAGTGTGAGTAGCAGACAAAAGAAGTGAAATCGTTAAACTGAGCCAGATAATAATATTGTAGAGCTATTAATTCTTATTATTGTTATGTAAAGATATAACTGAAGTATCTTTGCACGTAGTAAACAAATGATTGATGAATTGTTCATTTATTACTTACAGATAAGACAATCATTATTAAAACAATACTATCAACTGACGTACCTAGAATTTATATCCATATGAGAACAATTAGTATACATTCATGATGTTTCGTAGATCATATTTAACTCTATTTGTTATCACTTATTAATTTTATTACATTACGCAATAAAATAATATTATATTAAATTATAACTGTATAAGTATTCTGAACTATAATATAAAACATCTGCATTATTATTGTTATGTGCGACACAATCTAAAGAATTAAACAATTTTTCACTTTTTATCGCGTACGGAAATAAAACAAAGTTAATGAGGTCAAACTACTACCACACAAGTTTGATTGAAGCGTTATATTTATCATTAATGTTAGTTAATAAATATAATGCGTATATAATACTGTATTTAAAATCTATCGAATGTATCGAGGTTGGTGGCACAGGACAGCCCTCAAAAGACTTTTCTACAGCAATATCGCTGAACTGCTTTGACGCCAAAACTACTAAACCGGTTTAAATGAAATTTGGTATACAGATAGTCTAGAGCCTGAGAAAGGACATAGGTTACTTTTTAAAGTGAAAAAAGGGTTCTAAGGGGGTGAAAAGGGGGGATAAAAATTGTACGGAAGCATCATCATTTTTAGAGCTAAAAGCTTGAAACTTATTTTTTAAGACTGTGAATTCGGTATAAATTAATATGACATTCAAAGTTCGTAAAAGTTTTACCCTCAAGGGTATAAAATAACTATAGGGAAGAAAGTTTGTGTGGTAATTTGTATGTAAGGTTTATGTGAATGTTTTTATACTAATGTGTCTTATTTGTAAAACAATTAGCCTATATAATTAAAAATGTCTTCTACTTTTGTTTTTGAAATGTTGAAAATGTCAAAGAGAATCATTTGTTTTAAAAATTAAGAGTTGACTCTTAATTTTTAATAATGTTTTAATAATAAAATTCTTTAATAAGAAATATTCTGATACTGTACTAACATAATATTATTGTGATTAAGTGGGTTTAATTATGACTATCTTATCATATAAGAGAACAACACAAATATAAGAATACTAAATAATACCAGTCAAAGCATTGTTTGTATTATTTATGCCTCTTAAGATTATTTAAATAATAATTATTGTTTTACATAACTAGACTTCGAAGAATGTTGATCTTTTATAATAAAAAAAATTACAATTTAAACTAACTACTTTTTATAATAAACAATGAGATGTAAACAGATCAAGGTGGAAGAAATCCTCGCGGTGTAACATCGTTGTTGTTTAGTGAATTTAAATTATTTGCGTCAATCGAACATTACAAATTCAATGTATTCGTACACAAGTGTTTAATCTCATTTTTTATTAAAAGCATTGGATGAAACTGATTTAATCAATATAAACAGTTATGTAACAATTGAAAATTTGTGTGCATTTAAAATATAAATAAAAGCTAAAGAGAAATTAAAATGAGTTCTAATTTTGTACAAGTCACAGAGGCAATAAAGGTCGTTCTTAATGCGAGCTCAATTCCCATGGCCGTCGGAAACAATAACAAAATTGCGAGTCTCGAGCACATAAAACGGAGAACAATCGGTGGAGTCGAAACCAGAGAGCGATATAAATCAAACTAAGCATTGCGTGCACTGACCGGCCATAGATCCTCACGTTTCGTTTCAGCACGCCTTCCCTCCGCGCCGCTTATAATTACCGAGTACTTTCGCCAACCAAGCGCTCGGCGCCATCTTGCTATTTATATTGCAAAATGGCGGCGTTAAACCACGTGTTTCTTTTTTTTAATTGTTAAAAGAACATTAAATATATTTTAGGTTAAGTATAACAACCGATCAATGCTACAATTGTTGAAATTGTTTAACTCGCGAGTCGCAAAGTCGCAAGATCTTGTTTAATTTGCATTGAATAGGAAGCCGTTAACTGAGCAGCTATGAAGGTCACCTTGTCCAACCGACCGTAACATTTATCTTCATATCTGACAAAAAGCGCGCTCGTAATGTGTTTAATGAATTTATTTTAATAATTACATAATGTTGCAAAATAATAAATCTATAATTAAAAGAATGAGTACTATTTAAAATCTAAAATTGTAATACACAGTTTGACTAACCTTAAGAGCATCTATTTTTTTTGCGATTTCCAAAAAATTGAAATGTTATGTTAGAACTATTATTCAAATCATAAGATCATAGTATTTTTATAACAAAATGTAAAGGATGTTGATGAATTTGTTAAATCAATATAGATATCATTTTATCAGCTGCTATCTGGCAGATAATTTAATCGCACATACAACACATGACTCTTATGATCATGACTGTTGATAAAATTTATCAACGGCAAGTAGGTCAAACATTAATATAATTATATAACTTACCGTCTTTTAAGTGTTGTTTTGACTGTAAAATATATCTTTTAACTCATAATAAACAATTTGCGAGTTGAGAAGGAATCTAATATTTTATAGGGGCATATCCAAGATGCCAGACTATTTGTTTTTAATGCACTTCTATAAATTGGGGATCAAATGAAAGGACTTGCTAAAAATAACTCGAAAAATAAAGTGACGTCAGTCTAAATCCAATATGGCGGACTAAATCAAATATAACAGACTTTATAATTAGATAGTAAAAGTTTTAAAGTAAAAATTTATCATTTTCTTTTTAGCACATTCGAATAAAAACTTGTATTTTTTCTTAATTTTTACGTCTAAAGTATTTGACTAATTGGTGACAAATGTATTTAAAATAAAAATCTTTGTCTCCTCGGTTTCCTGCCAGCGTGAAGTTTACAATTCGGTACAGGAAACCGAATTCAAAGACAATTTCTATGCAGATCTTGCAAAGGCGATCGTTTAGTATTCACAGAGTTTTGCAGGCCAATGGCGGACGACTATCAGCGCCGTCCACCTTTTACATATGTATAAATGTTCTTGAACACAACACACGTTATTTAGCCGTGACACACATTCACACTAAAGATTCAATTAATTTTCTTTTGTATTACATTACGAGCACCTCTACCACTACCTAGAATATTTTAAAGTCATATATATAAGTTATCTTAACATGAAAAAATGATCAGATATTCTTAATTACTTTATTACCAGTTTATCTTATGAACAACATAATTTACTCTTATAAATGCATTGTATATCACAAGTACATTACAAAAAGGTAAATAATATCGTTCTCAGAATTGTGATGAATATGACATCATACTGTACATGGAAGAACAATGAGGATAGGACCGTATTAATAGAGCAAAGATGTCAAAAATGATTATTTAAATACCCATGAAAGTGACGACCACTTTTAGACTGATTATTATTATATATTTTTTTTTATAAAAAATCAATGTCAAATATGTGGTTAAGTAAGTACTAAGAAACATTATAAACATCAGTCGTGTTCACGTCTTTACTCTTAACACATGTTAGCTAATGGTTCTTAACTGGCATACCACGCGTGTGATAAAAACTACAAGGTATTCAATATTTGTATTTGACATTTGAGCTTCTACACGCGAAATAATTGACTGTTGGAGTACAAAAAAATTCAACGAAGAAATATAACCGTAGCGAACCCTGTAAGATGCGATCGATCAAGTAAATTTGATGGAAAAACGTAAATTGCGAATTGCAATAGAAAAGAAACGAGAATGAAGCATGCAGTGGTGGTGTGCGACGTGGGAAAGCGAATGGCGGCATTGGCGGCCATCTTGGAGTGGTTTTGTTCAGAAAACATCACGTGTCCACGCGTCCGCCTGGCAACAGAGTACAAACGCTAAACGGAGCGGAACAATTCATGCGCGCCACGTGCTTTTTTTGTTTGTGCAACATTCTTCTTGTTCGCGTGTGTGGAGTTGTCGCCCACCCTATAGACTAAAGATAAATTAGAACGTCAATCTAATATTTTTTATTGATTAAAACGATAAGGGACACAAAAAAGTGGAAATATATAAAACAAATAAAACAAAGTCGGGTTTGTTCGTCCCGAATAGCAATAACTATTAAAAACATTGGAAAATTGACGAATAAAAAAAGAAAAAAGTAAACATTTTCCACTACAAAATATTGATGGGTTTCGTAACTGCCAAACATTTAATGTTCATACGGTAAACTCTTCCCTCAAATTGCATCGACAAGATATATCCACAATATTAAGATACTGGCGTATTTTAGATTTTAAAAATGTACAATAATGTCAGTAATGAAAAAGGATTGTCATTGTTTAAAGTCGTTTTTGTCTAAAGTTCAGCTAATCTGTAACACGACATTCATTGACTGTTAGGCGGTACGAAGTTCGCCGGGTCAGCTAGTATAAGAATAAAAGACACGTATTTTAATATGCGGATATTCATTTGTAGGTTGTATTTAAAAATATGATGAAGAATTATTATAATAGTTCTTCTATTATTCCTATTTAGATATAAAATGAAATGAAGTAAATTGATTCGAGCTAAACTGATTCGAGACAAAACAATAAAAACAGTTGAAAAAATTAACAACATTACCTTTGAGTAAATCGCTGTGGGTGTATAATATTAATGTAATTCGTGACAAACATTTCCTCGACGACCCATCACGCCATGCGTGACTCACTATTATACTGTTGTTATTATTACGTTAAGCGTTGTTGCCTGTTTTACACTAGGGATACAATTTTTTACATCAACTTTTCTTCTTTTTTTTATAATCTTCTGACATCTCTCTCTCTCTCTCTCTGTTAGTTACATAGGGTTTATAGTATCAGATTGAATCTGGAAAGTATGATCTTTTTTTGGAAACAAATTTACATAATTATATTTTAGAAGTTTTAAAATCAAATATTTATTCATTAATTACATATAAACTGGCTTAGAAATTCCACATTACAGTTACACAATATGTTTAATTATATCACGAAATAATCTTATACTCAACTCATTACTATTCAATTGTCAAGATAAAATATCGGCTCTTAAATATCTCTTACATAAAACATTAAAATTATGATTACGTATATAAAATTTAAATAAATCGTAATTATCGCTCTTATATTTCCTGATATAACTAATAATAATTTAAGTGTTGGTTACATTTAAAACAAAACAAGTTCCTCGAAGAGTTCGTTGCGGTCGCGGAATTTGTGAAATTTAATGAAAAAAAATATGCGAAAAAATGTAGGCAGGTAATAAAAAAATAACGGAAAACGAGTCTCATCAGATAAAGATAACCAGCGTTAAATGTGAGAAAGAGACGGATATTGACGCCATTTTGCTTGCATCTTTAGTCACGCGCGATGGTTCATGGCGCAGCGTTTCTATTTTTTGCGCGCTCTTGTTTGACCTCGTTGATTTATCGTTATCAAGCGACTAATAATAATAAGTAGATTTCGCTTGTAGTGAATCGAGCCGCCGCACAAGTTTCGCAATAACATAGATAACCTTCTGAGATTATTTTATTTATGCCTTATGTAGGCATGTAGCTTTATGAGATATTTTAGCGAACGGGTCGGTCTAGATAAATGAATTGAGTCTCTAAGTGTTCAAGACTTTTAAATTATGACTACTTGATCGGATGGCGGAAATCTAGTAGCCTGAGCCTACTCTTATAATTGGAACTGTTTTATTCCTATATAGACAAACCCAAAAAAGATTAATATTATTTAAAAAAATGTTACAACTGATTATTGTATTTTTTTTCAGCCTACAGCATAATTAAGCAGAATGATTAACACTTAAGATTAGTAGAGTGTTACTAGCTGATCCGGCAAACGTTGTTTTGTCATATATATTTTAAAAAATTAGGGTGGGCCGCCCTTAACATTTAGGAGTATGAAAAAGAGATGCTGAGCGATTCTCAGACCTACCAGATATGCACACAAAATTTCATAAAAATCGGTCGAGCCGTTTCGATGGAGTTTGGTAACAAACACCGCAACACGAGAATTTTATATATTAAAAGATAGATTAAAAAACTTTTGTTCAAATAAAGAAAATATTTTTTTACAATATGTTGTGTAGTTCTACTAACGATTAAATAGACCGCACATATAGCAGTTTAGTCAGAAGTTGTCTCCAAACTCAGTCCACTTAACCCGCGTAATTGCAAACCTCGTAGTCAATTAGCAAGGCAATAGTTTTGAACTTTTGACAGTCATAAATGATCACAATTGGTTACATATATAACCACACTAATTTCCCTTCTAACTATTATACAGAAACTAGTTTACAAATGTTAATAATAGATAGTATGTTTGTTTCTCCTTAGAATTGCTGTTTGATCAAACATGTATTTTTTCACACCAACAACAAAAAGTTTATAACATTCCCAGGTCTGAGTCTCAGAACAATAAAACGAAACTATTGGAGACAAGTCAAGGTCAGTGTTAACACGAACCGGCAGAAACAAACGTCTGCGATCACGTTTAATCGGTCGTGACTTTAGTTGTTCTTTATTGAATTCAAAATAATAATATTAAACAACATAATTAATTGTTTTCGTGTTTTAATACCTTTTTGTCTATTGTGCAATAAGTATGCCATCGATGATACTTTGTATTGTTTAACTTTTGATTTATAGTCAATAATGATGGATATCGTTTGAGAACTGAATGATAATACAGTAAATTATAACTCATTGTTCATGACTAGCAATAATGATTACTTAATTAGGATACACTGTGTACACTTAATGAAACTTTATCAATATTCAGTTATAATAACCCTAGTAGTTTCGTAAACAAAAGTTAAGTCAATGAATAAGAAGACACTATAAATTAACTCTTGTAATATAATACAAACTTTATTCGCAGCCAGACAGCAATTACGACAGGAACTTAAGCGGCATTCACGAACACCAAAGAGGAGGCGAGGAACAGAACTCCCTCTACCCTCCCGTCCCTACGAATTGGAGCTCGCAGCGGGGGTGAAATTGACAAAGTTCCACCACTCTTAGCTCTATCCGATTATTACGGCATCTTTAGGGCTGCTTAACTTTCTTTGACAGTCCAAACAAAAAGAATAATTTGAGAACGCGAGCGCCTTGATTGAATTTCTTTAAAATACGTTTAACTTACTTTTGATATATGAATTGATTTTAAGTATTTAAGTTTTTCTGCAATGTCTATTTACTTTGAGAAGTTATGAAGTGTGGAAAATCTCTGTAAAATAAATTAATTAATAAAATTCAAGATACCATAACAATGACTCAAAAAGCTAACAATAAAAGGTTGTTTCTATATTTAGCTGAATTGGAGTATCTAAATAAAGTCATCACGTCATGTCACGGGGCACTCGGTTAGAGAAAAGCTTTAAGAAAATTTTGTTCATTACATTGTTTCACTTCAAAGTCGACTTGAATTTGTACGGTTGTAACAAATGTTCTATTGTTGTGTTGATTTAGAAGTCAAGCTCCAAAAATAAGTTGACATTTTTGTATAACAGTTTAGAAACTTCCAAATTTACTCGAAATTCACACACACTTTTGTAACAGCATAAAAAAATGTTTTTATTTGAGATTAAGCCGTTATTGGGCAATAATGAATATGTTTCGTTAGTTTATTTAGGTTTTGATATAATTGTACCAAACCAATAACCATTAGATATTTCAAAACAAATTATTCGTAGTTCAATATTCATGGAATATAGACTGGCTAACTTAGTAGATTGGAATCGTATCGATAACAACAAAATCAATTAGTTTGGCCTACGAGGTAGATTGATGAGTAAGGTGGCAAGAAGTTTTAAGTAAATCAACTGTATAAATTTTCCAGTCAGTATTAATCTATTTGTAATTTTATTAACTGGTATCCTAAACAAATAATTTCAGTAGATACATTGTTGTTTTAGTATTGTAGTTACGATGAAATACAGAATTCTATTTTATCTAAGTAAACATTTCGAAAATTTACACGAGTTAATACTTTAGAATATCTTATTAGCTAGACGATGGTATTAATAATACAATTTCGATTTTTTTGAGTTACCGCCAATTGCTTTAAAAGAGCAGCGTAGGTGGTAAATAAATACCCTTTTTTATCTAATCATCTAATTATTTAATAGTAACAATTTAATTAATATTATATTAAAAATAAATTATTTAAAGATACCTCAAATACCTTAAATACGATAAAAATCTTTGGTTTCAAGAATATCTACAGGGCACGAGGGTAAAGCAATAACTGTGAATTAGAGGAGAGAACATAGAAACTCATTACAAGCCAGCAAAGGCTTTACAGAACTGTACGTAGTAAATCGTGTTTTACGCAATCAAACTTTAATTGGTCCTTCTGAATTGGAAATGTTGTTCTGGTCGAATTGGATTGCCACTAGCAAATAGGATTCGAGTACATTTATAATCGATTGAAATCAGTTAGTGACGAGTAAATATATTCATATATATTTTAGGTATTTGCATAAGGACAATTAAGAAATAGTGAATACAAATTTAATATATCGTGAGTAACAAGTCAGTTATTAGCTAAATTTCAACAATTGTAGTATTTATCATCAAGCAGTTCCAGTCTCTACATACCGGCTTCATCATCAGCTCGTCACTTCATTACAGATCTTTAGCAGTTAACATAACTTTAGAAGATTTACACTCAATATTTCTGAATACGATGATGTTTACATTTTTACAAAAACCATGAGTGAAGTAGATGTAACAAATAAAGATGAATTCACCAAACTGCACAACCCAAGGTTAAATCAAACGTTTACTAAGAAAGGAAGCTATCAATCAACATTTAGTTGATACAGCCACTTGGAACACGATTACCGCAAATTGTCGTTGGAACATTTCCAACTCTATTAAAAGAACTTTCACAGACACTGTTGTAGAATTGGAATAAGAATAGGTTGCCGGAACGAGATCATTTTAATAGCTAAACATTCTAAATTGTCTTTACTTTTTCATTATTATGATTATATACATCTAAGAGGTGCTATTTATTTTTAATTGTAAATATTTTATTACATAATACTCCAACATGACTTTACTTATTCAATGGAAGCAAACAGCAATCAACATAGTTCACTAATGTTTCGCTGCGGAGTCCTCAAAATGAGAAGGTTTGTATTTTGTGGTTTAAAGACTTTACATATCTTCGAGGGCATTATGAATAACTCTTAGACTTTTAGGTTCACCGAAATCTTGGGCAAAAGATGAAGCCGTGACAGTGTGAAAATCCTTGCCATAGACTATTTTAATTCAGTGTTATAACTGCAAAAGTCGCTTGCAGTTCAGTAATTTGAATTTTTATACATTAACAAAATTTAGTTGCTAAAATTATAAATGCGGATTATTATTAAACAGTACAACATACCAACATATTTTTTGCGGTTACTGGTATTATTAATAAATCAAATAGTCTGCAATTTATAATTTTATTAAGCTAATGTAAACATTTACATTCAACACTCGTAAATTTTTAGTGCCCTTGAGATTGTGGCGTACATTTTATCTTGATTGGACTGAAGCCAACATATTCGCGATGGCGCATTGATTTCCTTATTAAAATATTTAATCTTTCATCGATAGCGTTATTTTTACATTTACTTGTAACAAATATACGAAATAATACAAAATTATAAATATAATATTGACATGAAAGAATACTAGAATAAACAAACATTTCAATTCTTTAAATTCTTCGGATTTTGTGTTCGAGAAACGTTTCTTGTGCGACTTTATAGTGCTCGCTCATTTTATTTTATTGCTTGGGCGCCATTTATATATTGGGCAGCTCGTTGTTTTTAATAAAAAATATGACAAATGGCATCCATTACAGTCCGGACGTCTGGCGTGTCGCCACGGTCGACAGCCTCGCCTTGACCAATATTGAGACATGCGAGATGTCCGGCTCGACCGCCATTTTGGACCGTACAAGCATGCAAATTACCAAATTACATTAAATTTAATTAGCATATGCCAATATGAGATAATCCTAATTGCATTCCAAGGTATTCTAATCATTATAACTCAGGTATTAGGAAAATTACGAGATATATTATAATAATATCCGAAATGAGATGAGTCTGAGCAATAAAAACTTTCATCGACAAAACAGTGATGTTAAACAGTAATAATAATACAATTATAGGCATTCTTCATATCTTCTATATTCTTACAACTTTCATAACATTCCGATTTAACTATACTTGTTTCCTTGTAAAACTAGTACTTAAATATAATAACATGTGATGATAAACATTTTTTGGTTAAGAGTTAAAGACTATTACCAAAACGTGATAATTATATCAGTGACCTAGTTTTTAACAGAATGATAAATGATTAAATGAAATGATAAGTCACGTTGAAAAAGACGAAGAGTTTTCAAGGTAAGGCTTTGTTATCTTTGTATTAATAGGTATCTCGCAAAATTACAGTACTAATACTTTATACTTATCACGTTTAAGTGCTTTAATTTCAGTGTTGCCAACTGTACTGTAATAGTAGTGAACACACTTTTGTTCATCATTTTGAATGGCCGCTATAGAAAATTTAAATAATTAAGCCATTAACATGGCAACTGATTCTTAAACATGTTTTCCTAAAGCCAGAAATGTATTTTTTTTAAATATAAACGTGAAAGTTTATTTGTTTGGGTCTGCTAAACGGATTTCGATGAAATTTACCACATATTTTATGACTCAGATTAAGACTCATAGTTCCTGCGGGATAATATTGAAATGATCATTGATTACGTTTAACTTAAAAACAATTTGATTACATTTTTAAAAGTTGTTAATAGTGTCCCACGTAAAACACAAATTTTTGTGGAGTGGGGCACATGTAAACAAATATTTGTAACGTTGTAAAACGAGTTACGAACGAGTAGTATAATGTATTTGTACAAGACTTCAAGCAAGAGTAAGTTGGAAAAGCTCTTTGTGAATTTGCTTAACATCTTCAAACGTCAAAGAGAATAAAGTAAAGATTTATCCAACATGCTAAGGCCAAAATAATAACTATTTAACTTTAATATTTTTGCATGAGTAATTTTATTTTAAAAATCAAATAAATTAGTTTAATTAAAATTTATTAAGGATGGAAGGAAAACTAAGTTTTTAATGGTTTGTTATATTTCTATAATAAATACAAGAATATCCTTGTTTTGGTTATTATTATAATATTGTCATTCTTTGTTTAAATAATGAAAATGATGTTGATTAACAACAATCCAACAGACTGATGATCCTCAAAATCCGAAAAAGAAATAAGAATTGTGGGTAAAAAGGGGTGAGAGGTAAGAAAAGGGTCAACGGCCTGTTATGTTAAGTTAAATAAATTTAGGATAAAAATTTGAAAATTTCGATATCTACGGTGACCTTTTTTTAATTTGTATTACTAATTAAGAGGTCTATCTACAAGAGTTATAAAAGTTAAACTGAAACTGCGTCGTCTACGGATCCAATGATCTGTAGACTAAAGCTGCAAAGGCTTTTCTAAGTACTATAAAATGATGTAAAACCATGTAAATTCATAATTATCAGATTATCGTAAAGATACATAGAGTTGGCATAGATAATAGAGCAAACAGTAATCAGGTCAGCGACTTCACATTACGTACAAAACGAGCCTCATGGGAAATTAATGATCAACGCTGCTTGTACCGCGGATGTGGACGACCTCGCCGTAAATACTAGGGTGTGCCGCCGCTATAAATCACAAAGATCAACTGGTAATAAACGTAATTATAAAGTGTAGCATACATTTTATAGAGTTACATAAGCCTGCGTTTCATTGCCGTATCAATAACAACAACGTAATCAATATCTTGCCACATTATGACTGATCAATAAACCGTATCTGTTTATTATTAACAATGCACTTTAGTCTTTATTACATGATACTAAATATACTACAGAAATCTTTGTATACAACGATCACAGCTATTAGAGGTACCTCATTGAATAAGGATTAATGCTGTATTGTTTAAAATCGCTTCGTAAATAAGCCATTATTTCTCGTAAAAAGTAAAGAATAAAAAATGGTTATTGTGGGTTATCCATAAGAGATAGACGTATTCCATCACGGACTTTTTTGTAGACTTTTTTAAGCTGTACAATACTGTAGAACAATAATTTGATCTATCTCGTAGGGTTTAGCAAGGTTTTGCAATGTAAAAACAAAAAAATGTGTATATTTACGACATCACATTAGAAACCTCTAATATTATCAGTGTTTCTCTATTATAGTATGCGCATGTATTATACATATAAATCTTCCTCATGAATCACTCTGTCTATTAAAAATACCGCATCAAAATCCGTTGCTTAGTTTTAAAAATCTAAGCCAGACAGCGGGAAGCGACTTTATTTTATACTATGTAGTGAAGAGAGTGTACTCGTTTCAAAACTAACATAAAGCAAGCTCGGATATGACGGATAACGTAAATCTCACAATAAGCTTTAAATACACCTGCACACATTAAACACATAACTCAAATAGCTCGAAGTACTCGTAATAAGCTTTATAGCTACATTCTCGAGGGAAAGTGCGGAATCGTTGCAAAATACATATTGCACAAGACTGCATTGCAGTAATAAGCTTATCAGTGTTTTATGTACGAGGTGAAGGTCAGTTTTATTAGTTATACTATAATGTGTAGTGTATAAACTCACACAGTTGTATACAACTTAACAAGCAATCAAAATTAATGTATTATCTTTATGAGTAAGCTGTATGTATATTTACTTGACAAAAATAATTACACGTCAGTATACCTGTAACAAATAAAAAATAATAGTGAGATAAGGCATAAAAGTTTGTTATCATATAAAAGATAAGTTAGAACTGAGGATTAACGAATGAATTATCGTTTTAATGGCGTTATCTCGTCGTAAACAGGCTATCTGAACAATGTTGATTATGTCTAAGAGATGACTAGACCTTTCGCCTTTGTGATGGATGACTACTTAATGTGTTTATTTACTACTATACAATATTAATTACAATGTAAAAATATATCTCTCGAATTAAACAAACCAATTGTTAAAAACAGGTAGCTAACTCAGTAGATTGGCTTACAGGCCTTCTGATCTTTTCAGTAATGTAAATTGTCAAAATGTTTGTGTTGTTATGTCCTTATTTAGAGAAGAAGTTATTCATAACATAAAGTTTTTGATTGTATGTAAAAATAGTCATAGATACATAAAAAATACATGTTATTTATGCATGCTAAAAATTACCACAATTTAATATTAATAAACTCTGTAACGGTCGTCGGATTTAAATGAAATTTCGAAACATGTATTTTTTACCATCAGCTTTTAAAAACAAAACTGTGAGTTTTATACGAAAATCGATTTTAGTCCTTTTCAATAAAGTTTCTTAAGAATATTGTAAATTAAGTCAAAATCCGTAAATATCAATAGACTTATAATCATAAAGGCTTTCAGTTGTGCCAACAGTCTAATCTGACAAGGGTCTGAATTAAATTAAGAGCTTTACAATAATAACCAACTAACCTTCATATATCATTCGCTATTCATGTAGTAGGTATAAGGTATAAAAGTAAATAAGATAATTTTGTTAAATTGTTTGTTATTGCAATTGTAAAATAAATTTATTCATTCTCATTATTTTATTTATAGACCAAAATTTCAAAATTACAATAACTGAATTGTAAGTGATTAATAATTTTATTGTATAACCTTTGGCCTTGAATTAAGCAAAATTTTCATAAGATGTAAGTTTAAGAACGGTTTAAGAAAAAAATAGAAATTTACAAAAGGTGAAACTGGTATGGGAAAAAATGAAACATTTTCATTTTAATATAATATATAAACTTAATTATTTTTTCATTAACTCATTAAAGCAAAAAACTATATTTAAAACTAGCCGACACGCGTGATTTCGTTCGCGTGTTGCTCCGCTCCTATGGGTCATAGCGAGTTGTTAAATAGCCTAAGTTACTCCTTGTCGCATAAGCTATCTGCCATTGAAGGTCGCGTCAAAATCGGTCCAGCCATTTCAGAGATTAGCCGGAATAAACAGGCCGACAGACAAAGATTTCAAAAATTGTTGTTTTGCTTTAGTAAAAAGCGGTTATTTTAATATTACAAACAGACACTCCAATTTTATTAATAAATAAACTGCTAGATCTATACAAGATTATTTTAAGACGTATATTAATTTACAAAATGGGTGGAGTACATGTAGTATTTATCTGTACAGTTATAATAAGAGGTTAAAGGTTATCGAATATAACATTAAGTTAAAATGTACACAGGCTAGATTGTTAATATTAGGAAATTCAATACATTAATTTTGTTAGCTAAAGTTGGTAAGCTGGTAAAGCTGACGTTTTTACAAAGGTTGTGTCTATTCATCCTTCAACCTGATAAATAAATAATTTAATAGTTATAATTATTATATAATTATAACTATTAAATTTTATCATATTAGGCCATACTTTTTTTTGAGAATCAATTTCTAATATCCCGAAATCGGGGAGCAATCCTGTAATCGGCAACACTATTAAATATTTACTCTGTGAAATAAATCACAAAGATCACAAGCGATTGTAAACCTGATATACGGATAAATAATAATATATTATACATCCGTATATCCGTATCAATAGTCACTGCGTTTAACTAAATCCAGATATATTATATTAATGATCAAAATTTGCTATTAGTTATTCCTTTTATATAACAGAGAAGTATTTATATGTAAGGACGAAATGATACGCCTGTTCTTGGTTGATATCAAATTGCTTATCTATTCAACATTATTGATAATAATTTATACGGTTTATCTGTTAGTGCACTGTTATAACCTTATCTTACTAGTCTTTACTTGATAAAGTTTTTTAGATATAAAGAACAGATAATGCAATGTTAATCGATTCATAGTAAATTTCCATAGTAAGATAACATTTTCTGACCTCTCAAGTGACATCTATATAGTGCTAATTATGTAACCTATTTATAATTTGTGTTATAAAGTCTGATGTTTGATGTATAATCAAAACTAATACGTTAACATTAGTTCTACACGCGCCATACATCACCCGGCTATTGGGGTCACAGTGATAAATAAATCCATCCTTATTACACGTGAGATGTTATGGAAATGTCATCGGACCCTCACTCAATTGAACGTGATAGATCATCCAATACGACCCACAATGTTATTCGTATAATGAAAGAAATTCGTATAAATATTAATCATACCTAAACATCTTTTAATTATATTTTATTTAAAAATATTTTATTTTTTATATAATAACATAAATTCTGCCAAATATATCGGCAGACAAACGCTCTCATTTATACTTTATTATATATAATTAGTTTGTTTGCTTGAACGCGTTAATCTCAGGAACTACTGGTCCTCTTTGAAAAATTCTTTTAGTGTTAGATTCTATAGCCTTAAATAAAGCCCCATAAATATTTAACGCAAAGATCAATAAGAGCGGAGCATCACGTGAACAGAACATTATTTTCCAAACACAGTATAAATAATTAGTACACAGTATAGTAATTATTTCATGCGACTTGGCCTTCGCATCTGTAATAAGATTCCACAGCCTATATTATATTTGCCACTTCAGCGATATAAAACTCTAATAAATAAGTGTTTAGTAAATAAAGCTTACTACTCTTTACAAGATTACTTGAATGATGACAAAGCTTGGAATCAGAATGACGTTGATGCTCAGCTGAATGGCATTTTGAAAAGAGCAACTGTTGAGTTTCTTGCCAGCTCTTCTAATCGGGAAATTGCTTTCCGATCTGGTGGTTGCTTCAGACAAACTGACTGACTGACCAATTTTGACGTGTCAAAAATACTTTGTAGAAAGTCAAATTTAATAAAATATTTTGAGATTGAGTTTGACGAAGTCGCGCGGGTCGACTAGTACGTAATTTATATAACTTATAACACTCAGAACTAAGAAACTATCTCAGTAACTCATTTTCTGAACCAAAACTTAAAACTAAGAAATGTTAAAAATTCATTAACAATAATACTCTAAACTGGGTTGATTACAACATCAATTAAAAAATTTTCCACAGACTTATTTGCATATATTATATTCACATGATATTTTTTTTATTTATACAGATTTAAAGTAAGTAACTAATTGGCGAACTTGAAAAATACTGTTACAAGAAAAACATGTTTATTATACTTTTATCTGGAATCTCTGAGTAATAATCACGTTTATTATCTTCATTAAATTTAATGTATGTCGAATTTTGAGATATAAATGTCTGATGAATATTAGTGTCACATAATAGTCTTGACAGATTGTAAAACATAGTCTAGATTTAAAATTACATTCCATCTCGGGCAGTGGCACCAATATCGATTATAATATCGGATGGACCAGTAATAAATTACGAGCGGGTGGAGTGACCCCCTCGCTGAGGGAGTGGTCGACTGCCGTCTGACTGCCTATCATTAAATATCGACCGAATGAACAACTGACGGTATATTTAAATGAGCGAAAGTTAAAAAATTGTTATTGTCACTAGTCTAATTTAAAAAATTAGCGATACTATAAGTTAATTTTAAATATTCTTATAGTAAAAGACAGTGATAGCCCAGTGGTTGAGACTTCGATGTCTTACTCGGGAGTTCTGAGTTTGATCTTGGGCACACACCTCTGACTTTTCAGAGTTATGTGTGTTTTTAAAATTAAATATCACTTGCTTTAACGGTGAAGGAAAACATCGTGTGGAAACCAGTACTCCTGAGTGTTCCCTAAAGTTCTAAAAGGCGTGTGAAGTCTGCCAAACCGCACCTCCTCATTTTGAGGAGGGGAGGACACGGCTCAGCAGTGGGCCATTGACGGATCCTGATGATGATGAAAAGACAAAGAAGTATATCTTTACTGAACAAAAGAACCTTGAATCAAATATTCTTATTATAATATTAATGCCATTAATAAAAACTAAAATAGTACGCTTATAATCGTCGGATCAAATGCCACAATCTTAATAAAGCCTGAGGTCAAATGTGTCATAATAACTCAGTGGTTTTATCGTTCAGTCTTTTTAGCAAATAACTTTATAGACAATTTGATTGTATAAATAATTATTTATTTATTAAGTAAATGTAACTTTATATTAATATTTTATTAATAAATCAACAATCAAACATCTGAGCGCTTCCTTAGAGTTCCAGGTAATTAAGAAATTAAATATGTAATAATGAAGGTAGGTAAGTTATTTATAGTAATATTAAAAATGTAGTAGGTATGTACGAGTAAACTGATGAATGATCCATGACCATTTATAGTCGGCCGGAAGTATAATAACGGACTGGCGATTAACTCACGAGTTTTAATTAAGATTAACGAGGTCAAGCACAAGATTAAGGGCAGGCATATTAAATTGGAATTAATTTAATAATATTATTGTGATATATAAATAACTCTGAACACAGTGTTTATATCGTGTAGTTGTGTGTATTTTTTGTCGTAGGGTTGCATCAGCTAAAAACGTGAATATGTATAATAACAAAACCATAACAGCTAAACCTTCCTCATGACTTTCTCTGTCTATTACACGTGAGATGTTAAAACGGCATGAAAATCCTTTTTTTAGATAGTAGATTTTGGGTTTATTGCAGACACAGTATCGTATTTTGTTTTACTCGTACAATACAATATAGTGACAGTGATGTAGTGATGACTTGTCTATTCAAATAAAACTTTGCTTATTTACAATTACTATCAGTCTTCCATATATAAGGATATATTCCTTAAATAAGGAAAATAATGCTAATAATAAATGTTAGGTACTAATAAGACTAATAAATATATTGTTTGAATTTAATATTTTATGAAATTACCATATATGTTGTATACTTAATTATTATTTATTTATATAAAAAATACGTTATGTATGCACGACATAGAATACAAACATAAAGTTTATAATTTATCCAGTATACTAAAATCCTCAAACTTTTTGTGTCTATTGTGTTACAAGTTTGCTTAGCTGCAATTTAACTAAATTTGACTGACTACCTAGAACAAGCTTTGTTTCTACCTATTTACGCTTTTCAAAAACGTGTATCCATATTATAGCAAATTTTTTTATGATACGTAAGAGACAAACGAACAGATGGTTCACCTGAATGTAGGTGGCTGTCGTAGTCTAAGGACATCAGAAAAACAAGAGTGTATCTCTTGATGGGTTGTCGCCTTGAAGATAGAGTGTGGAGAAAGAGTAAAGAGTTGAATGTTACGGTTTCAGTGGACGCCAAGTAAGACGCGTCAATAATACTTGGTAGTCGTAATGAGATGTTGGTGGTAGCAAGCCTGTCGGGGAATAGATTCACTACCACCAAAAGTACTCACCTCATACGAGATGCTCTCAGGCAGAGAGGTTAACCGGTCCCCTTATGAGCCAAAATATGTATATAAAAAATATTATATTGTATTTATTACCACTGATTGTTAATATTTATAGTATCTCAAGTGTCGTCGATACGTATAGCCATGTGACTCGTACAATAATTTGAAGTGACTACACTTAGTAGAGTTATCATAATGATAAGATAAACAGACTATAATTTAATAAAGGAAATCTCAAAAGATTTTAATATTAAACATAAATGAATTTATGTATATGATATATTAAGTTTCAACTTCTAATAACATTTTGATTACAAATAATTTACTACAATCTTCACTTCTATAATCATAGGAAACATAAGTGCAAAATGCAGTTTCTTAAATTGGTCACGAACTTACAATCATGCATTACGTCAAAATCCCACGCCGTTTCACTGTAATGTTCCCCATAAATTAAAAAGTAAATTTTATGGCTACCTCACCCACAGCATTCCAAGTTAGAATTAATTTATCACTAAAAGCTTGGAATTACAGATTTTAATTCGTAACCTATATAACTTAGAAATTAACTCCAATTTACTTTGATATAAAAGGAAATTGTTTACACTTTTTTGTCAACACAAAAAGCAGGGTACACAGAGATCACTTTTAAAAAGAAAATGCCCTTTTATAAGGACTGTGGGCATTTTTTGCAAGTGAACAAAAAGTTTATGCCTTATGCCCAAATTGCTTTGTGAGCCATAATTATAAGCCAGAATAACTTTGGGGATCTCTTTTGTTGGCAGGAGGGGAGTTTTTCTAAGCGGGTAACGACCGCGGCAGGTGGTACATAAGTTGTCTGATAAATAAATTCCAACAAAAAGTGCAACAAAAACTGGTTAAGACGAGGCCGAACCCGCCAATGTCAACTAAAGGTCGAACGAACGTCTACCGACCGAAATATATTTACGCAACAATATTGTAATTTACAAAAAACTTTATCATTTAATTTGTTGAGATAAAAATTCCATTACATTATGCAATATAATTAAATATTTTTGTAGTAACAATTAAGCAGAGATATTGAATATCGCTACTCGCTAGGCTATTGATGCGTTAAACTACTACAATAATTGTTTTGTATCATCATTTAGACAGATATTAGGCTATCATAAGCATTACCAATACATACTCAAAACCAATTATACGAAACCTATAAGTACGATGGACTCTGTTACAAGTTTCTGTTTGCAGCAAAGTTTAAAGTCCCCATCTTTGTATTCATCCGGTCGAGTCCATTAATATAATGAAGCCACAGCGCCAGCACATCACGTTTCTAGCCGTGAGCCACGTCCGTATGTGCCACAAAAGGAATGTTCAGTTATTATTATTACGACTAAAAAAAGAGCTGACACTATATTTTTTCCTATCCAGGTAGCGCAACTAAACCACTGAGCGGGGAAACCGGTCCCGTGTAAAAAATGTTCTTTTGTGAAGCCAAAGACATAAATCATGCGGACTCACGATCGCGACCGGTTCATCGTGGGCTCGGGTTCGCACGGCTAATGAGACTTCAATCAAGGTCGGCTCGTACGTCGGTAAATAATGATCTGAGTTATAAACATTTCTTCCGTATCGAGATACACAAGAAAATATGTTTACAATTTTACATAATGACTTTTTTAACATCGCACGATTGCCAATTCTGTTTTTTTCCAGGTCCAAGACAGAACATGGTGAGTGATTTCTAAATATAGGGATATTTTTATATACTGCTAAAACTATTTATAATTATGAGTTTTTTAGTTTTATTTCATTTTATGTAAAATTTATAGATAGGTAATTAGGTATTATCGGGAATGAACTTAAACTAAGTACAGTATTTAGCTAGGCAAAAATCATTATTTAAAATCTTTAAAACAAAGAGAGTTATTAACACTTCTTAAGTCTGGAACATTACAGGAGGTAATAACGAAAGCGGCGATGAGAGCAGCTATTGTGAGGCTGAAAAACAAACATTTCTCATTAGGCGAGTAGCGCGAACCGAGCATTGTTCACGGAGGGTATAACGGACCGTGTCGGATTTACGTCAAAGCGTCTCGACCGCCGACCTTTGGAATGTTAGGTGATATAGCCTTCCATATCCGTTTTAAACAAAGCTGCATCCTTATTTACAATAAAACGTACGTTTAATGGATCCCTCTCCATAACTAAATATACCTATGTGTCAGGAAACTCTACACCAATTTAAAAGAAAAGTTGATTGAAATATGCCCAATGCCAGATTTGTTTTGATTTAAAAAATGATTAAGCAAGGGGAGAACTGAAGTTTTCATTATGGTTATAGTTTTGAATGGTTTTGGACAGACAAAAGACTTTCCTATACACACTTAAAATTAAATCTTTTACAGCTCTATCTACCCCTACATCCTTTCTTATCGTTTCAGCGTTGACTGCTGTTTACGCTCGCCGGTCCTAATGCGTTTTTATATTTTACACAGCCATCTTAAATGGTTCTAGAACACAAATTAGTAGACCTTGTCGAGAAATCTCTACTTTAATAACTTATTTTAATAATAGTTTAAAATTATTTGCTATGTTACGCAATTAAATCTACTTGCTTATTAGAACCGTCAGAACGTTAACGAATGGGTAGATCTAAAGGTTCATCGACCGACGGACCTCGGACCAATTCGCGACATGAGATTGAATAATAAGTTGATTGCGAGCACGGCCCAAGGCCGGCACTCTGGCAGCCATTACTGAGCGCACGCCGCCATTTTGCAAACCGTGCACCCACAATTTTCGTGCTAATGCTTACTCTATGGCTATGACCTAATTCTTCCTTTGAAACATGCTCCTATTTCCTAACGTTATCAAAGGCAACATATTGAGTTACCTTGTACATAGCGTAAATTGACACTGTTATTCAAATAAAGAAGGCGAAGTCACTTATATAGAATATAAATAATTCATGACAAATTTTTTCTAGCTTGACTGCAAATTAGCATGTTTATTGCGTTAGCCGAGGCCAGAGCCCAGGCGATGTTTAAATTTATTACGAATGTTAGAACGGATGTGAATGGTTTTATTATTGCAGTCAACGTTCTTTTTGAATCCATTATTACATCGCTTATAATTTTATTGAATTCATCATTGAATATGTCTTGCATCACATTATTACACGCTTTTAATATATAGTTTCTCATAACGTAGCGTAACTTTCATAATATTAGATCATTTAAAGCATCAAGCGTTTGGTTTCGCTCTTAAAAAAACTTAAAATTATTAAAAGTTCTCTATAAAAGTATAACTTGACGTAGTTCAGTATTTAAACAAATTTAACAAGCAAAGGAAATGTTTATTGTATAATATATAAAAAAACTAAGTTACAGTAAGTAATTAGCATAACGCTTTATCACTTCGACAACAATGCATGCCCATTTTCTTGTCTGGGATTTGCGTTTATTCAGGGTCAGGATGTTGCCTGCTATGAATCATTTGATGAATGAGAGAACGAAAGGGACGGAGTACATGAGCTTTGTAGCAGGTGCACTGACTCTACCCTTGTGTGATTAATGGATCACGTTAATGTAAGTTATACATGTTTCATCATTCCACATATAGCTTCGTTAACGCTTTTATTTTTTAATCTAAAGGCGTTATCTTAGAACTGATACTAAGTGATCATTCTTTCGGAGTGAAAACTAATAAAAATTCTGATGTCCATTTCAGTGAAAATCGAAAGACGATTTCTTTCTATAATAATATTTCAGTTTTAAACAAAAGAGCTTAATAGAAAATGTATCTCACTCTGCTTTATGTACCGTGGCGTTATTATAACGAACTCCTTTTTTATATTCCAATTCACATAACCGGTTTTATAAAGCTATAAATATTCAGACACATTATACTGATACAAATTCTAAGAAGCAGCATGTTTATTCATGTTGTATAAGTAAGCTCTGTTATTAGTGCTATTTGGCATATTATTTATTATGCATACACAATACTTCTCAAGAATTCTGATGACACATCCTCAATTAAGTAGGAAAATTAATAAAGGCAAACACAAATACTAATATTAAATAAAATTATACAATGATTATTGGAGAAATTAATTTGGGTTGAAGAATTTAACTGAATTTGAAATTGGGAGTAAACAAATTAGGCGCAAAAACCTCATTCAATTTATTTCGTTTTCTTCGAATTGTACATTAGAAATATATTTTTGTACAATAAGAAGATACATAGAAAAACATTGTGAATATATTCAGTCTAATTTAAATAGTAAATTTTGCAGGTTATATTTAAATAAATTAAATTTCATTTGCTAATCTTTATGACTATATTTTTTGTATGTTAAACTTTTTGACTGTTATATTTATACGATAAGAAAAACTGTACTAATGAATAATTCAAAAATGATATTTCTATTATTAATTTTAAGCTGCAAAGTAATCCGTCTGATGTTCCATTTGTTAAAACTTAGAATGGTGATGGAACCATCGCGTGTTCACACGAAATACGCCTAGTTTCTGTGTCTATTGTGCGTTCAATGACACTAATTATATAAATTATTCTCATTATAGTAGATTCATTTTAATCTGTTGTTGAAAAGTTTCAGATTTTATTATTTAATCTATAAATATAATTGTCTCTACGTAGACAATATTAATAAGAACAAAATATATTTTTTTTTGTTTGTCTGTATGTATTGTACGCGCATGGCTAACCCTATATTGCAAGCCATTTAAATGTTTTAACTTAACGAAGCTATTAACAATATTCTTAACTAGGTCAACTAGTTAAGAATATTGTTAATTTCTTTGATATTTCCAAAAATATAGAATAAATTCAATTTCAATATATATATACTGTCTGTGGGATATAAATACGATTATGCAAATACCATTAAATGAGTTCTAAAAGTAATGCCCATAAATGAGTTTACTGTACAGCGTACTTTATTAATATATCTGTACATAATATCAAATATGCATGTTTTATAACGTGATCGGTCTATAAATATTTACTGGCAGTGTGATTAGTTTATGATTGCTGCCATTAACAGAAACAGAGTTAATGGAATTTCGAATTAAATTCAGTCTACAGTGCGCCAATCATTTACCTAACGTGGCAATTTGTAGCTATTTTTAAAAGTATATTCTGTTTTTTACACTTCTCACATAATTTAAATATTAATTTCGAATATATTAATAAAATAACAGACAATTGTGTAATAAAGAAACATTATAAGACAAGTCTTAAACTTAAGGGAACAGTTGTGTAAACACAAGATTGTATGTATTGTATGTATTTTTAAAAATAAAATATTCGTCATAATTCAGTTTCGTAGTTTACTTAATATTTATTAATAATGTTGTCAGTTGCATAAAATAAAAAATCTCAGGCCTGTAAACATAAATGGTGTTACTAAGCGGATAAACATTTATTTGCCGGCGCTGAGAGCGACTCCCTGGTCTTAAACGTCAATCATAACTATGATTAATTCAATGCGTTCGCGCAGTAACCGTTTACGCAATCGGCGCCATCTTGCCCGATGATATCGTGATGATTCTTGACCGATCACGAAAATAAATAACTTATATATAGTACCTAACTATTATTTAAAGCGAATTTAAGTTTTGTGTAATGATAAATCCATATGTAATATTTATAAGTTTACATAATAAAGTACTTATCATGTAATTTTGATTCGAACCTTATTGATTCCGACTGTGCAAACAATAAGCAAAAATATTTCGTAAATTTTAAAAACATTTAAAATTCAGCTCAATCGAATACTATGAAGTGATACTATAGTTATGATATATAGTTTGTAAAAAACAGAATATCACTTTATGGAAAGTATAATAAAAAGTTTTATAAGTATAAAGGAGAAGAGGAGGATTTTATAAATTATTCTTTTCGAAACTGCTTATATACGACTATAAAATTCCTTTTATGGGGATCATGAATCGTGCCGTTTAGGGCGATTAGAAAGAGATGAAGGTATGTGAGATTATCCAGATACGCCTGCATACCTTGCCCTACGTGTAGAGCGGGTTCTCGAGCCAGTTTACATCGGACATGTGCTCCAAAGGACAAATAAAAGTCATAACGGAGCGAGAGTAACAACGCTATAATTGTGTGAATTATTCATTCGCGTCGTAACCTGTGAAAATTCTTTACATCTGTAATTCGTGAATTGAATGAAAACATTAGGCGTTAAATGAATGTAATAATATTTAATTACGAATTCAGCGTACGAATAACAATCCTGGTTTGAATTCGAATGACAGATGCATAAAATATTGTGTTTTTACTAAATCTGTTATAAATAATTTATCAAAAAAATAAAGTTTAATAAATTATAACCCGACTTCGTAAATAAAAAAGTGGTCTAAAAAGGACGAAACAAGGAAATAATTCAGATAGAAACCAAGAAATGCATGCAGAATGCAGAAATGCATGCAAAAATGGTCAAGGTAGAACCGTGGTCGCACCCACTGTTTCATGATAGTGTTCCTCTAATCATAGTACGTATACATGAATTGCCAAGACCTTTCTTTTAATACCAAACACGTAATGATTATCTCAGTTTATTTTTTTTTCGAGATTAGAATCTGAGGTTTAAATTCCGCCATAAAAAAATCATAAAATCTTTATAGCATATGTCATCCGCGCCATTATTACGAATCTATTGACACCTCATTCATGAAAGTTGGTTCAGTAATTTAGGCGCTAGGGTGGAACATACCTACATAGAGTGCCAAAATAATAACCCTTTCTTTTGGCTTTGCCGTAGCCGGGTAAAAAAAAATAGTTCAATTTATATGTCAAATGGGGAAAATTTTGATTTGAAAAGGTGGTACATTGTTTCCGACCTTACAGCAAGGGAGATAACGCTTTTGTTCTATTTAAGCATTCAAAGAGGAATCCCTTTCTCAATAAACGTATAAATCTGTCAGTAGCTGTTCAATAAATTTAAAAAGAGGGGAAGATAAGACAGACACGGCAGAGGCTATTATGGACAGAGCTGAGGTAATAGAGATCGAGTTAGCGATGTGTGACTGAGATAGAAGATATCTAGCCAAGCCTCATGTAACGGTAAACGGGGTGAAAGTACACATAGTGCCAACGTAATGGCCACTCGAATGTGTAAATCTTAACATTTTGCTTTGTACATGACATTCACAATACGGTTTCCACGAATTTTTAACAAAAGGCAATCTTTATTTTTACTGTTGCTATATGCCGTTGATAATAAAAATGTCATGGTATCATTTAACGTTTACTTAATGTAGAATAAATAAATTCTTACATATTCCAAGGTTACATAAGAAATCCTATTAATTAGTTTATCAAGGTATTGATCCAAACTGGTTTTGAAACGATCGAAGCACTTTAAACGACGCCATTAGTTTAAAGGTTGAAAATAGATTGAAAGAAAACAAGTTTTTAAATGTGACAGCTGTTTTTTGTGGCGTTATGAACTGAATAATTTTAGCCGTTATTATATGAGCTAGAATATATTATAATAATCTTTCATAGTGGATCGTTTGAGAGTTATAGACGTTTAATGAGTTTCTGCAGTAATTTTCTGTCAACAACGTATGTAATTGTGACTCATAATCTTTATTGTATCTATTATATAAATACATAGTGTTTATAATACGAAAGAAGGGACAAGAAACTTATAGTTTCATTAAAGTTATAAGTGTGATGAAATGATAAAGTTATTACAAATATTCACACACACAAAACTTTCCATACAGCAGAAGGGGGAAATATGCTCTGTATGATAATGGAGACTGTTTACTAAATTTTAGATTTGCAACATTATATATGTACAGGTGTTCCCTATCAATGCAAAATAATAATTTATATTTTTGATGTTAAAATAATTGATTATTGCACAATTCATGAGACCAGTGAAATACAATTGCAATACTAAATCGTAAAAAAGGTTAATACGAATAAATAAATAAAAAATTGAGTATTGTATAAATTCGCTTCGCGTTCATGGCCGCGTTCCCAGCCGGCCATTGTTCTTTACGTAACGACAACGTGACGAGCTCGACTCATATTTATTATGCTTGCGCCCGCGTCGGTGCCTCGTCCGCGTTTCACGGTGTCGATTTCCCTGACTATTGTGTTTGTAATCTTCAAGCTAATCTATGCATATGTGCCCATTGTAATTAAATTCAGCTCTGCAGTTCTTTATTTTGCTTACACATTTCTAATTTAAATAAATATACAAATATAAATATTGAATAAGCGTCAACCGTTGTTTGTTTTATTTTCATTTCTCTTGTCAGCGAATGTCGCAATTTCGATTTTACAATCATTATTCTAATAACATTATCGTTTCATAAATATAAACATTAAGAAAGTCTCACGGCTGTCTAAATGTAATGTTAATCATATTATTGCGACCATGTTATTAAACTAACTAAGAGATAGATAGGTAAGTGAGAACTAACTAAGAGATAGATAGGTAAGTGTCGCGTAGGAAAACAAAGAATTCTAAATTGTGGTCGTAAATCATTTATAACGATCCATTTATCATAACGGGCTATTCTTCGTCTATTGATGAGAAACAAAATAAAAATTCTCTTTTTTACATTATCTTTCATCTACCTATTCATCCGCCTTCTGAGAATTCGCTAATCTCACTTCAGGGCACCAGACAAAGAGATAAATGGAGCGTAATTTGTTAAAGTTAAACAATAAAATGTTCGTAACAAGAACTGGTTTAGATAAAGTCTGTATAGTATTATAAAGCCCTTTACACACGATATAATTAAGACGGTGATTCACGCCCAGCATAGCCGTGTGTCACTGACCTTCACGTAATTGCGGCCGGATGTGCGCCTGCCATAGCAGCTATAGCATGTACTCAATCATGCCACGTTCCGTTTCACACGGCGCGCGGCGCGGTGCGGCGCACCCAAACAAAGCTACCTCAAATCGAATCTGTCGCAATTGTTACGTTATTTTCAACTTCAGTTCACCTCATTAAGAGCTAGGTGGATTGGGGTGAATGCATTCCTGCATGACTCGCGTGGTTACCCTGCAAAACGTGTCACACCCCCTTTCCAATTGCCATCCAAGGGAGAGTGTGTCCCCATTCGGCCCTGTCAGTACTCAATATGCAAATTTAATATTGTTATTTTTATTAACAAGGCCAACGTGTACATTATTAATAATAAATATTCGCATAAAATAGTTTTTTTTAAAGATAATTTACAAAATAAATTTCATTCAAGTGTTTCTATTGACGAAGTATTTATGTTGAATTGATAATAATAATATTTAACCAATACAGATTTAATATACATATTCCAAACTAGTTGAACTAACAAGATTTCCATTTAATAAACATTAACAAAACTTGAAAGTTATGTAACCGCGTAAGCTATACATACATACATGTATGCAGATATTAAAGACTGAGAGGCGATACGCCGGTGCATTTAACGGTAAATATGTAAAATTATGCAAACTGTGCACCGAGGCAGGCATGCACGCAAAATTTGTGTTCGCTGCCTGAATGCAGATTGCTTCGTTAGTGAATAATATTATACAATCACATCTCTTATATTTATCTCTATGAGAAGAGAAATAATACATTGCAACAAATCGTCTATTATTCTTATAAAAGGACAAGTATAGTTAACTTAGTAACAAAATGATAAAATTTTACGTTTTTTGTAAACACAATATTACGCCATCTGTATTAAATAATAACTGATATATCAAAAAGCACAACCCAACCTCTGAGGGTAAATATCGTGAAAATTTTCAAGTATAGTTTAGCTTTGACAATGTAGGTGAGCACTAAGAAGGATTGTATGTTAGTTTCAGTGAAAGTGAAGGAAGTGAGAGAGACTTCTAAGGTTCACCACCTTCAAAGAGGATGAAAGTTTGGCATAAAATTCAGTCATTTTGAGTCCTTTATAGTTAAACCGTTGTGATGGTAACCAAAGCGCGACTACTACAAGAGTTATTCGCTAATAATCGGATATGGATAGGATTTATTAATCAATATTATACAAATTATATTCTTGCACAGTCTGCTTAATTGTAACCAGAGCTAAAGGTGAGATAGTGATTAATATAATAATATAAATTGTTTAATGCTCGTTTTTTTTTTAAAGGTCAACATAGTTAGGAAAGAAAATATAGTAATTATCGGCTTTTTTACATATATTATGTATTTTAACAGCTAGTGCGGGAATATAAAACAAACCTCACGGGTGTTTTATGCTAAAAAGATCAATTAGGAAGAATTTATGTTGAAATAGAATAAATTATCGTGTTCTCTCAATCTTTATAGAGTTTTACGTCGAAAGAGTTATTCTATACAATACGTAATGCAGAAAGAACTAACTTTTATCTCTTCTTCACTAAAACTAATTTCACAATTGATGTTTGTTATTTGTAAACTCGCATTTATAAACTCAAAAAGTATTATTTATAAATGGATATAAAAACAAAGACATATAAGGATTTTAATTTGACCTTACAGATATGGTAATGTCGGCCTCAATCATGTAATCCACAACATAAACATGCTTGGTAATGATGAAGATATTATCTATACAAGTAAACGTTGCGATAGGTATTCGGACAGAGTCAGAGGTGAAGTAGAGCTAGAGAAGAATATACGGAATGTATTTAATTACACATATGACCTTAATTGACTTATGATTTTATTTGTAATTTACTAAACCTTAGACGTTATAAATGTTGATCTCTCTATTCACAAACGATAGGATTATTTGTTAATACATATACTCGTAACTTGCGACCAAGGTGTAGGTCAATTACAGGAACCTAGCGCCATTTCACTCAATACTCATTGCACTGTTGTAGAATATGAAATCACTTTGTCAGACTATCAGTCAGTTTATTCGGGACAGAAATTATTCATATATTATTGAGTCAATGGGTATGTGGTACTCTTAATATAAACCTATAGGAACTGAAACTAAATTAAGGTGTTAACTAAATCAAAAGTGGTGCTTACACAAACTAGGACATATCTAACACATTTTGTTGCGTATGAAGGTGGTGTATCCTGTATAATAATTAATTTTGGTTTATTTGACGCAGCGGAACAACATTTTGCAAGACTGGTTGTGTCACAGTGAAAGCAATTAAAATAGAGATTGTTCGGTAAACAAGCGAGCCGTGAGCCGCGGGTGCTGATCCAATATCCGAATTCCGCTTAATCCGAATTACAAAGGGCTGTCGGATACACGACGTTGCGCTGTCGCGTCGCACTGATCACAAATAGGTTAAAAGCTATTTGTTCGTGTTTTACTTACTCTATTGTAAAAGCTCGTGTAATGATGAATATTTAAATCTAACAAGTATTTCGTCTTAATCTGAAACTAGATTTTATGAATTATTATTACGGAAAACTAATTAGATTAAACAAGAAAATAATGGGTTAGATATGCAAGAGACCGTAGTTTACATAAATTACCTTTTTTGCGATCTTCTCAGAGTAAACAACAACAAAACAAGTTTATTTTGTTAAACAAGTTTCTGAGACAATCTAAGATTTGCACATTTAAGACTTAGCATCAGAGCTAAAGGCAAGATAGTGATTAATACGATATTGTAATAATCAAATCAATTTTTAAAGTTACGAAAGAAAACATAGTAATTATCGGCTTTTTCACATATACTATATATTTTAACAGCTAGTGCGGGAATATAAAACTAACCTCACGGGTGTTTTATGCTAAAAAGATCAATTATGAAGAATTTGTGTTGAAATAGAAAATATTATGGTTTTATCTCAATCATAATAGAGTTTCAAAGAGTTATTCTATACGATACGTAAAGGAGACTAACTTTTATCTGTTCTTCACAAAGACTAACTTCATTAATTGATCTTTGATATTTAAGATAAGATTTGCACATTTAAGACTTAACATCAGTCTTGAATGTGCAAATTATAAATCTCAAGGAAACGCTTAGGCTTTAGCTAGTAGTACTAACTATGTACTATCTTTTACGGTAGAGCTAAATTTAAACTTCAATATTTAAGTTTAATTTCTATAAATGCCCATTAAAGTATTTTTATATTGGAGAATTCAGTTAAAACGTTTGAAGTTAAAAGTAACATAATTTTTTACTTTAATGTAAGTATTATATTCCAATATGTCATTAAACATTTTATAGTATTAAAAATTTGTACATAAATATACCCTATATTGGAAGTTTAGTTCCATGTTATAACTTGTTCTCCCGGACAAGGCAGATCGGTACGACGAAAGTGACTGGAACTTCGAGAACGCTAAGTTTGATTCGAACAATATTTGTCTTAAACTTTAGCTCGGACGGTACTGTTCACAACTTCGTAAGTAATATAAAGTTTCTCTCACGGAATACATTGTTCTAGCATTGTTTTAATAAGTTTGAATAGCATTTAGAATACTTTAATTAAGTATAATTCAAAAGCGTAAGTAAACTAAAATGAATATCAATGTTTATATTTTACCTCTTTAAAGTATTCAAACTAAATAGCTAATTGACCAAATCTCTTTTATTAAAAAAAATTCTTCCTTTCATTGAATTTCCAATGCTATAATTTTTTATGTTTTTACTAAAGTTTTAAAGAATTATCTCAAACAACATTTGCAAAATGAAAGCACTTTTTATCGCGGCCATAACGGGTCTCCAACTCTCCACTTCCAGTGAATATTCAATTTCTCGTTTGTCACTGACATCATAAGAGCGAGGTATACCCGTTGACAGTGCCATTGAGTCTCTCTGTCAATATTATTTCTTTGTACTAATAAACGAACACAAATTAAATTGTTAGAATGGTTCAAATTAAATGTAGAGCAAGTAAAAAGTACCTTTTACAATTGCGCGCTCTTCTCATTAAAGTCCGTAATTGCAGAAAGGAGAATCTAATTATCTCAGACTACCACCACGGATACACATTACAATATTTACCCACGTTTTATGCATTTTAAATATAAGATTCATAAAATGAATACATTAATAAATTAAAAATAAATATTGTATAAAGAACATTTCCATTCTCACGCCAACCATTATGAATCAACTTTCTACTTAAAAGAATCGCTCTACATTTAACGAATTGTTGTTATTGTATCCTTAATATTACATTTGAGAGTACACAAATTGTCATTAATAACAAAGAACAAACGATAAGTCTCCCCAAATGGATATAATTAAAAATATTTATTAGATAACATTGGATTGCAAATGGCCGCCAATTCCGAATGAAAACTAGAATATGTATAAGAATTAGCATTGCTAATGTTATGTACACAGACGTCGCATACAAATCCAAACAAATATGTAAATAAAATTGGAGTGTCTGTTTGTAATATTAAAATAACCGCTTTTTACTAAGGGCATATGGATGGACGTATACACAGAACATATAACCAAAACAACATTTTTTACAATTTTTGTCTGTCTGTTTGTTCCGGCTAATCTCTAAAATGGCAAGACCGATAATGACGGGACTTTCACTGACAGATAGCTGATGTAACAAGGAGTAACTTAGTACTTATTTAACATCTCGCTACGACCTATAGGAGCGGAGCAACACGCGAACGAAGTCGCGCGGGTCGGCTAGTAAAATATAAGTTTTTAAGACATAGGGCTACAACTTGTAAGTGTTCATCAATTTTTTCTTATCTACGACCTAGTTTGTAAGAAAGAATTTATCGTAAGGTATCGTAAGTAACTTATCATTTCCATTGTTCTTAGATACAAGTCGCCATCCATCTTTGCCGCAATCACCAGTCAAACCATGCATTAGAGAAAGTATGGGGGACAGAAGTGCTGATTTATTGTACACCCACGACATCAATAGCCATTGTGTAAGATTTAATTATTCTCGATTTCTTATGCGAATCATTAATATGATAACTATAACAAAGGTAGATTGAATAAAGTGTCAGATCATTTAAATTACAAATAACATATAGTGAAAGTGTTAATATACGTATTTGCAACACACGTTAAATTCTGATTATAAAGTATTTTTAATATTATTTTTAAGTATCTAAGATTATATGAACATGTAATCTTAGATACTTAAAAAATTTCTGACCTTATTCATTAGTTACACTTACTCAAGCAAGAGCTATAAAGTATTCATGAATCATGATAATAAATTTTTGAGTTCATGTTGATTTAGGTTGATGTAGACTGATGTTAGGAAATGGTGAAATACCCGAATCGCATATAAGGGTATAATACCTACTGTTCAATTTCTCAAATGTTCTCATCGCTTGACCGGATTACGGAAACGTTCAATTTATTACGTAGCACAAAGCACCCCTACCTTACATTCGAGACTATTATAATGAATTCTGCAATGTTAAATAGAAATCCATTAAGAATATTTTAGTAATTGAAACAAGTAATAGTATTAAAGACCTTAAGTTACATAAGTATCTATATTTTTGTACGCAAATCAAGAAAAAACTACTACACCAACTTGAATGAGGTTTTCTCAGTCCTACTCCAAGTCTTAAGTAAAACGTAGGCGTGATTTCATTTAAATCAAAAGTCTGGATAAGAGTTAAAATCACTTAAAACCCAGCGAAACTAGAGCGAGTCGACTAGAAAAAGAAACCAATTATACTAGCTAACACGAACATAATGTGTAGTTGGGGACATGTTCAAACATACAAAGCATCCCATCTGAATTAGACGGACGAGCAGTCAGCACACGTGAATGCGTGGGTTTCTAATCCACAAACGGTCTTTGTGACCGTCTTTAAAGTGTTTCATTGCCTCTATATGAATACAAAGGTGTCCTTAATATATCCATGTAAATTTAGCTCAGATAATCCACATAATTGTAACATAATATGTCATCTAGCTCAGTGATATCTGTGTTTACTTTATATATTTAACTTCAATTATAATCTCTATAATTGTATATGATAAAAATATTTCTGCCTTTAAATTATTCATGACTAAAAAACGTGTTTCAATGATTACCGTAATCACACGAGCATGGTGATTTAAGAAATAAATCGTTCTCCAAAACAAAAACAAAAAAGTTATTTTTGTTAAGAATTTTATTTTAAAACGGTATCTATACTGTAGTAATAGAGTTTAGATTTCATTGTATTATTTTCAAGGTTAATGGATGTTACCTGCAGGTTGTGTCGACGGTTCAGTGGAAGCTATCTGGCCGTTGCTCCGGACGCTCGCTTTCTTCCTGCCGCCTGTGGTCGCCGGGCTCTTCGTGGTTTCTCTTTCCACCCTCTAAAAGAAAAAAACATATAAGAGGGTTATTTTTATATCGTTTTATATGTAACATTTTTGGCCGATATTTAGCTATCATCACGACCCTTCAATGGCCCACTGGTGAGCCGGGTCTCCTCCTCAGAACGAGGAGGGTATTAGGCCATAGTCCACCACGCTGGCCCAGTGCGGGTTGGCAGACTTCACAAACCTTTGAGAACTTTTTGGGAACTCTCAGGAGTGCAGGTTTCCTCACGATGTTTTCCTTCACCGTTAATGCAACTCAGTGTCAGAGGTGTGTGCCCAGGATCGAACCTCGGACCTCCCGAGTAAGACTTGGAGTCTCAACCACTGGGCTATCACTGCACTAATTTAGCTATATTGATATGCTTTATATTCAAGTTAATATGTAAGTTAACTAAGTGTTATGTTAATTATTTACCTAGTTATGATTTGTAAAGAAGTTAAACGTTCTTATTAAAATATAATTTAGGTCACTACCTAATATCTAGCCACGTATAGTAAAGCAGTATGTTTTTGATATAATGTACAGGCGCAAATAGCAGCAGAGAAGTCACATCGGAAATTTAAAGGCTTAGATAATGACATCAAAAAAGTATCTTTAAAATGGAATCGTTCATTCGTGAAGGCGTAATCCACTTATTGTGGCTGACGGTCGAATCTTGAATTCGAATCGTGCTGAGTCACCGTTCACGAACTCGCTGAGTCACGAGCCACGACTAGCGACTCAGTGTTCCACGTCTCCGCTGGACGCACCTCAGTTATTACGCTGACTTGCCGGAATGTATTTCATTGCACTGCACTAATGCTGATTGATTCTGATGCCGATAAGCTCTATTAATTGATTGGGGCCCTCGGTTTCATTTTGTTGTTCAACTTTCTCCCGTCAATCTATTATTGCGTGCTATGTGCTTTATCGATAATAAACATTTGGATTATCATGCGACTATTCTTAAAAATTTAATGGATTCTAAAACTAAGATACTTAATAACAGGTACACTCTTATAGAGCATATTGTAGTTTGTCGAATGAGTGACAAGTGATAGCTCAAACACAAATATAAGTCACAATACCTATAGATATTATTATTAGGGTCATTTGAACATTTCCTATCAAAAAAATAAAATAAAAGTTTATTTCATTTCCATTTAGTTTAGTATACAAATTATTTTCGTTGTTCAGATGTCCCTGTAAGGATATTACTTGTGTTTGGAAGTCTCGCTCTTCCAAGTCGTAAAAATATGTAAGTTTTCTTTGTACAAATATATATTAGATTTTCTATATTTATACTTTTATCATAATATATTTAAAATTATATTTCTAAGTACTACTACTGCAATATATTGTGATGAGATGATCGTTTTGTTTTAATTTTTAGTCAATAAATACAATTTTAGTAAATATATTCTTTTGTAATGATAGAAGATCAAGTATACAATGTATTAAGGTTTACAGAGTTGATAATATTAAAGGAAATCAAATGGTTACGAGTCCCGTTTACGACACGTCATGCAGCCCAGGCTGGGTGGCTGGTTGGAGGCTTGGGTGCTTGGGGGCGATCGAGGGTTGTTTATGTGCACCGGTGTGCGGCGCGCTGCGTCATCGGGAAATTGACAAACAACCGTTTTATTCACAGGAGAAATGTATTAATGTTTCAGCTCTCATTAGTTTTACAAAATACATTTTTATTAATTCAAATGTTTATGTCGTGTAGTACTAGTAATTTTTCATTCCGATCTCCAAGAGTTCTCATTATTGCACATGTGGATGTTTACGTAGATTACTGATTAAGTAATGCTTCCGAAAAAAAAACTATATAAGTTGAATATATAGCCTATAGCTAAATTAAAATTTTTGATAATTATTAATAGAGATTTTTTTTCTATATTTAGATAATTGATAAAAAAAAGATATATACTTTCGACGAATAAAACCTACCTACTTCATCAATTGCAAATATTGTAAGGCTGCAGTTTTTACTTGTTAGTAATGGATCTGTCCATGGAACAATATGATGGATCGAATACGAATAATGTTATTTCACACCGACTCACAAAAAAACATGGACAGTGAAAGTGAAACGAGGAGAAAGTGTGCACGCTATATGACTGACCTACGCAATCTGACTTCAAACTGGGCTACGTTTACTTGTCCGACAATCGATAACTATCAAATTGACTATAGAGCCCCTTAAAAATAAGTAAAAGAGATTAAGAAATATGGGGTTCCACAACCAAAGGGAAATATAAAAATGTATACTATACTTATAACATTTCATTTCACACTTTCAAAGCCTTTACACATTCTAATGTGAGTAGATACTTAGGAGTGTAGTAACAATTTTCCTAGAATTTTCCCCTTGTCGTCCTCGACACGTGTTTACGCTTTCAAAAGGTTACGGACCTTGGTTCAGAGTACTTATAGAAAAGTATGAGAGGAACATACAAGGAAATAAGTTGCTTTAAGTGCAGAGAAATCATATTACGCGCACGGAATTGTATTTTACCAGGAAAAATGTAGGATGTAAATATATATTGTCAACAATATATTTTAAACCCTTGTATTGCAAATAAATGGGTAAACTGTTTGAAAATTATTTTTAAAATTAAATTCATCCATAATATCTCAAAGTTATAAGTTCAAAATGATATTTCTTTTTTGAAGTGTTTCTCAAAGAGAAAAGTTTCAATAAGTGAACGAAACGACGGCGTTTCCTTTTATTTTCCATACGCGAGTAAGCTAAATATTAAACAGTATAGGCTTCCATAAAAGCCAACGATCCATTTTATGCTATCATATAACCCTTCTGTGTCAGTCGCCCTATTTATAACAGCTACCCTAATAATTTGTTACTGAACAAAGGAAGATTGATCTTTGTATTCAATAATTCATCGAAATACTATTTCTAATTATGTACTAGTAATTATTTACTTTTAGTATTTATTTTATTTATTATACATTAAATTATCAAAGCTATATAATGTAACATTTTTGAGATCAGCCTACATTTTATAAGCAATTATTAATGAATAGTATAATTATTATTTTAAAATCTGCTAATTAACATTTACACAGAAACACGAACATGTATTCGCAGAAACTTGTTTGTTATTACTCACACTTTAATGACAATATTCATAAATGTTCTGTTTTCTTTGCTCTGAGACATTTAAAAGCTAAATGGCTGATTTATATTACTTTATCTAATGTAAACAAAACAACATTCAGAATACCGATTAGTAGAGACTGACATCGAACGGCAGCGGTCCGAAACCAATCCAAATTCGACAAGGACTTAGCTTTGATGGTTTCAATTTAAATTGAACAGCAATAGCTACAGTATAATTTAAGTCCTATTAATTTGCTACACTATTCCCGCCTCCAAAGAAATTAATGAAAATTCAAGTACCTTTAGATCTTAATTATTTTTCATACGGACATAAGAAGCGTTTGATATACCTATTGAAATCAACGTAAAATCTAATTAAAATCGAAATTATTACAAAACTTTAAAAGATGGTAGTGGTATTATTAATTCCGCTTTGAAGCAGTAGACACACCTACTTATTAAAATAACAAAAAAATGTATATAACAAAAGGAATTTTGCTTACAAACATATAAAAAGCCCAAAAGGCCCTAATCTGCAAAAAACCTGTGTAATCCGATCAAAGAAGTACTTTGTAATAATATTCTTAGAAAAACTTACTTAAAATATAGATTTTATATATGCTCAGCGTTGATTATTATTTATTCAGAATGATTCAGTATATCGAAGCTCATTACAAAGCAATCTAGCACAACAGTTAATTGTATTCTCCTTTCTCAAGCAACTCCGCTATTCATGTTCATAACATAATATGATATCGATTTACAACCCACGTATCTATCAAAACCATCAAAACTTAATTTACACACACAATCGAACGATATACACAGTACACGTATATAACATTTGTTTAACGACTAGCGTGTAGTCGTAGTGCGGCGCACATTATCGTAGGGGCTTTGTAGGCCTTTGATATGCACAATAAACAAGGCAGGCATTGTGGGCGAGTGTAGTGAACTGTAGCCAGCAGGTATTCACTGCCAGACATTAACGATGCCGGGCGCAAGCACGTTTGGATTGTGCTCTAGTAATTGCAACATTTATTATACTTACATACTAGTACGAGTGTATTTCTCTATCATATTAAATATAGTATATTAGCGACCAGTCGCTGCTTCGCTCGGGTAATAAAAGCATATTATGTATGCCCGTACTGCATGTTAAAAATAAATAAAAATAAAATATCCAAAACCTTAACAAAAATAGACACCTAAACCTTCTTGATGAATCTACTGTCTATTGACGAAAACCGCATGAATTTTATACCACAGCAAACGCGGCGTGGGACTTATATGTTTTATTATACAGTATGATATTAATCACTTATTGTTATAATTAAACAGGTTTAAATATTAAATAAGTACAGACAAGAGATCTGCAAATGCTTCGTGTCACTAAGTAGGCTTAGGTAAGTAAAACAAGCAACTTTTTCTATTAAAATAGAAATGCAGACCTTCAATATCTTTCCAAACATTTCTCAACAGTCGCAATACTTGCGAACTTAACAAAACTTATCTTGAATGTCAGACATTACTTATAGACTTTAACATAAAATAAACAACATTATTAAAATTACAAAGGGCAGAATTTCAGTTTTCTTAAAACGATGGACTTAGCTCTTGAGAAAGAAATTTAATTATTTTATGGAATCGTTAAGTCTCAGGAAAAGTAAGAAAGTAATTATTAAAGAACAACGATTTTCTTAATCGTAATTCCTAGAAAGACTACTCAAGACATTAGTTGTTACGCTTAAGTCTTGATAACTAATGATACACCTGTCGCTATAAATGATATCGTATCAAATAACATAAATCTATCACAATATAAAACGGAGGAAGTTCGATAGCAGGTAAACGCCCTATTGAATACCAGGTGATTTATTTACATTCCGCTTCCCCTTCAGATAAACCTCTTCCCCTCGAAGGATCCTTTGGTTAATATTTCACAAACCAGATTTCCTTGTTAATTAAATTTAATATTTTTCCTCTTCAATATTATTTTATCAGAAAAATTACAAAATATCTATGATGTTGACATTTAATAATAACCTACTAACAGAGAAAGTATAAAATCGTGAAAAATATAAAAGTAGGCCATACTCATGTTGTTTTAAAACAATTTATGATAAAAATTAACGAACGAGGCGTAAATAATTGCATAACTATCTTTGAGTTGAGTATTATGTAATAGCTGCACGCTCCGGTTGACCCGGACAATAACAGTACTTATTGAGCCAATGAGAACTTTTAAGTACCTCCCTTCAGCTTACGTATTGTACATTATCACAACAACCTAATAGGATTACGGAGAATACACATTTTGTCACAATTTAATACTATCAAAGGATTGTTTGTTTACAAAAATGTCTATGATAGCAACCTACAAAATTTTTTAACAATTACACAAAAAAAAAACATTATGACTCAACTGCCTTTACTTACGACACACAACACATCATTTAAAGGAATAATCCCGTACATTTCCATCGCAATCGTAACCACAATTTCACAAAAAACTTTCTCAGACTTGATTAAAAGAAATACCACTTCGCCTCGGGTTATAGCATACTATGTTCATACAAAGGTTGCGTTCCCTGTACATTTATCTCAATCTTGGAGGAGTGCTGGAGGGCAAGAGTGCAACACGACTCGTCCGACCACCTCCCCTCCCGAGTTTCACCGTAACCGGTATTCCTAGTCTGCTCCCAAGCTAAGCCGGCCCTCTCTAAGTAGATTACAACGTAAATATGGCCATTGGCTACCGATTAGTGAAACCAGTTTTCGATCTATCCATATCCTACGTGAGTAATAAATATTAATTAAAATCTAATACATAGAAAATACATTATAACAAGTAATAACTTGATCGCTTGATTAAAATCTTTATACGGAAGGTGACTTCTGTTTAAATCTTTGAGTAAATTTAATTAAAAAGAACTGGAAGGAGGAAAATGTTTTCGAGTGTTTTCGAGACCTTTTTTAATATAATGAGGAATGAATAATCTTCTAACTGTACTGTTCTGTAGAAATTGGGTCGCTTGGCAAAAAGATATCGGAAACGTTTATGAACTTTATTGAGGTATCGGTAATTTTCTATTAAATACGTTTTTATTTTTAAATGCCCGCATAATGCAATGATACATGCAAATGTAATCATGAATACATGTCCGTGTAGTGTGGTATGTTGTCAGGTGAGATTTATGCACGTAGTTCGAGACATGTGGTGGGTGTGCGTGGGACGCAGACGTACAAAACATAAGCCCATATAGCTTGTGCGATGTTGCGTCTAGAGAATATTTTATGACTGTTAGATTTTTTAATTGAAAACTATACAAAAGTTTAAAAAGAAAAAGGGTTTCTTGCCAGTACTTCCATTTAATGTGACATAAGTACTTTTGTAAACTGTCTAATTGGAATAAAATAGTATGATCAGCTTTATTAGATGTGAAATACATACAGTTCTCTATTTCAACAAAAGAATAGTCCTTTTCTCTATGAAAACAACCCTTCATTTTATTTAATCAGCAGTAACAAAATAACTTCATACAAAGGATTCCAATCAACGAGTGAATGTTTATAAATAGCGTCTCCCCGACTGCGGTCGCTTTATAATAGGTACTGAACAAAGGAACAATAACGACTAACAAAGAAGTTAGAAAAGAACAAAAGCAAACATCGAAGCGAGTCAAACAAGCTGTTTCCTTCCAAGACGATGTAATAACAATAACAATATGGCGACTATTGCGTACGTTGAATAATGATCCGCATAATTTCTGTAGTTGTCTAAATTAATGGTCCAGCTTGCATCCGAAAAGAGATAGTCAAATATGAAGTACACAGGTGGGAAGGAGATGATGCTGTTATCGGGGTGTGGCTATCAGTATCTACGTATTCACTTTACATACCTCTACAAAAACATAGCTGCACTCGAGCGTTTGAAATACTCGCATATATGAAATGCAAACGTTGTCGTTGGTACGTGTAAATTTAGTGATTTTGCTGACGGGTCTTCGTTATTAATATTATGAATATAGTTTTATGATAAGTTACAAATAATTTATTCTAAGAGAGGTAAACGAAAGGTAGTGTAAATCAGTACTAAGCGGCTGAATAAAAACAGTCCATAAACTTCTTATTCGAGTAACTGCTTTTTTCGACCGGCAAAGAAATAAAGAAATAGCAAGGTTTAACTGAAGCAAAAAAATAAATAACAATTTAACGAGATCTACAAGAGACTGGAAATGTGCTACATCATAAATGTCAATGACCAATGCTAACCGGTGCTCGATGAAAATTCAAAGACACGCTGGTGGCGATGGCGTCTTGGGCTGCACAATGTCCACAAATAACCAAATTCACTTCACAATACTAAGCGTAACATTCAAAATTGGAAACATGTGGTAGTGCGGTGAAAGGTAAGATGTGTTCCGTAAACCGTTCCGAGTTACGAGTAACCGAGCGTAGTGGCGGCGCGGGAGAATGGCGCAAACTGGATCGGGGGGACGGGGCGGCGCATCTCTCCCCGCACAGCACCCGCGGCCGGGCTACCAGACGCAGGCTTGCATAACTAATTACAATTCACACTTCCACTCATACTCTGCACTTTCCGTATATGCAAGGTCATCGTTTTAATATTAACGACACACCATTACTCGACACTCACCTATCATTTTGGATCACCACTCAAATGTTAGATCTTCAACTCTTAACAAATTATTAAAGAGTAGTTTAACAATAATTTTCAATTTTGTTTAATAAACACATAATTATTCAACATTATTTTATATTGTACATATCAACACAGAAATCCAAGGATAAACAACTAAAATAAATAATTATTACATGCAGATTAAACCACTTTAAAATAAATACATAAGCATTTTAAATGATTTATTGCAAGCGCTGCATCCAATACGAAAACTGGTTTACAATCTGGTAATGGTTAACCTTTTAACAATCAAATAAAACGAAACTAGCTGTCGTACAGGTCAAAACTAATATTAACCTTCAAACAAAACAAGAACAAAGTAGTGGCACGTTAAAACAGACCCTTTTGACGATCCGTGGGGTGAGTCGGGGGGATTGCGCGCCAGACGAATCCCGGCATCCCGCACTTGTCGCGATCGATATCGTATCCGCTGCACGGGAGCTCGCAGTTAATACTAACTCTGATAGAGGCGGAAAGTCGGTCGATGTTGTTGCAAATTTTACCGATTACACGTACCCGACAAACTCTCCCCTTTCTATTGTAAATAAATCAACTGAAAGCACGCAATGGCAGCTATGACATGGGATTAAATAAAACGTGCTGTTGTATTTGAAATAAAACTAACAGATGATTTTCTGGAAGTAACAAAACATTGATGATAATAATAAATGACTATTTGATGTGATTTGTAATATAATAAATTTTGTGCAAACATTATTAGTTGTTAACTAAGAACCAGCTTATAAACAACCTACATACATACAATCTTTATATTTCATTTTCAATAACAAGTAGATAGATGGTATTATACTGATTATAAGATAACAGCTTGCCTCTTGGAATTAAACCTTCCTGAAAAGTCTCGTTGACGATTTAAAGTTAAATTAGTCTTGGACTTCTGAGAATCTGTTTCATTAATGTACTTAACGAATTAATGAAATCGCTAGAAATAAAATTAATTTAGCTAATTATACGTTAATCAATAAAATATAAAATAAATTTCTGTGAAAACGAAGACAGAGGCAGAGTTTTATAGTGAACATATCACGTCATAAAATGAAGACTTGTTAGATATTAACAAAGCGAATTGAAGTTAGCTTTAATCAAATGCAAACTAAATATATTTCTCCATATCATGAAAGTAGTTTTGGCAAGTGTTCAACTGCTAGTAAGATGGTTTCAGTGAAAATGTTACTGAATTTGCAGTCGAGATGACTTCCTTTACATCCAACTGTTTAGGGAATACAAACTGAGATAATTTATTTACACTACATTACTTCCGGAATTTGTTTATTTTAGTTGACGCTCGATTCATAGTTCCAAGAACCCTAAATACACCCTTGTAATTCACAAAAAGGCAATATACTAGCATGTGAAAGGAAATATGTTTGAAGTAATAATTTAGTATTAGCGACTCAGGGGTTTTTCCAGTACTAAAACCGAAGTAAATATTTATGTCTAGTTTAATCAAGGAGTATGTTAATGGAAAGGTCTCCGATTATATAAATAGTGGCTGGGTTATATTAACGCAGAAAAATCTTCAGTCCTGCACTCACAATGCAAACTAATTACAGTTATAAAGTACTCAAAACGAGATGACATCAAGATTTAGTTCTCAAGTGAGGGAGAGCTAGATTCAAAAATAACTAAAGTAAAATGAGGACGATTTATTTGAGTTTACTTTGTGGATTGAAGATACATATACGTCATGTTCGTGTCTTGACATATTATTTAGATGAAACAAGATGAATAGTTTATGAGTATACTTTTTTGGCAAAAGGACTCACTGAACCAGACAAGAAATTAAGAACACGTGTCATGTTAACTGGATTTCCATCCTTCTAAATATAGATTAGCGATAAAATTGATTAACTTGATATGAATGATGTACCTACACATTTTAAGCAATTCACACAAACATAAGTTAATAACGTCGGAACACATGAACGGATCTAAATTATGGGCAAGAGCAACGAATGCATACGAAGTGAGTCCTATCGGCTATTGCACGGCAGAACGTGACTTACATGCTGATATAATCGTATCTATTATAACAATGTATATTTCTAACAAAAACTTACTGTAATCTCTGCTGATAGCACGTTCCACTAAATTATAACTACTATCTACTTTTACAAAAGATATAATTTCTAGCATTCTCTAATCTTACTAATATTATAAACGCGAAAGTTTATAAGAATGTATGGATGTCTGGATGTATGGATGTTTGTTACTCTTTCACGTAAAAACTACTGAATGGATTTTAATAAAACTTTATAATAATATAGTGTGAATTATCCAAAATGTAGCGGTCGATTTAGGCAAACGTTGAAAGCTTACATTAACAAAGGGATTGGATTGTGTTTATATTGTAAAGGGTCAATTCAATAACATTTCAAAGAATATGGATAAAAGACATAAATATACGTGTAGGTACTTAAAACATAAAAAATTATTTATTTTTTAACATTTTACAAACAAAGCATTTACCTTATTTAATAAATGTTATATATCTGTAATAATATATAAAATGTACAGTGCATTAAAATGGATAATTAATGACACAGTTAACAATACTAACTTGCAATAGTTATACAGCTGCAGATAAGAAAGCTACACTCTACAGCTGTTATAGCAAACTGCGTAGTAACTAACTGCCAGTCGTAAGTGTTTACTTTACTTCAATTATACCTACATAATAATAAAACTTACGGAAAGATAAATTGATGCATTATTTTTAAAATAAAATGTTTGTTAAGATAATTAAAATGATATCATTGTAATCGCTATATCATTTAATTGAAGTAGTTTTGCTGATAGAAAGTTAAGAAGAAGTCTCATCTAAAGTTTAATTAAAACAACTAATATTACTAGATCCGAGTCGACCTTCAAGAAACTCTTTGTGACAGTAAAAGGACCTTGAGTGAAATGAGGCTTGGCGAAAAGCAATAAAAACTAAATCAAAGACCAGCTGTGATTATTGAACTTGTTCTCTTTATCCAAGTACTTTATTTTACAAAATATTTTTAAACCAAAACGTAACAATGTTACAATTACTTGTAGTTTATTAGGTTCGTATCTGTTAATTAACGTGGCACAAAATTCCTGGTACAAAAACGAATGAATAATCGTGTAATGTAAGTCTTTACAAATACAAGTAAATAAAACTGAAAGTAGCAGCAATCGGCGTCAATCCAAAAATAACAAGCCTGTCTAGGCTAACATGTTTATGAGCTAATACTGAAAGTTAATTATCTACTCGCGTTCTCCCAGTAGCCGATCTAAATTAGATTTTCAGAGAAGTTTTCGAGCCAAGTATTCTGGATAGTATTCGCTCACCCAACTCAAACACCCCGCGATTAACATTAGTTTAGAACAATGCCGAGCAACTAAACTAAGTTTCCGCTTGTTTCTAGTCTAATATTCAAATGAGTTTGGTGGTGCGGAAACTCAATCGTTTAGTTATACCATATTCCACATGTGACCGCCATTTCAAACTTTATTATGAAATTTAAATATCAGTAACTATTTAATTATTTCAAACTCTATCAATAAATTTACATTAATTACTGCAAATTAAATATACAACAAAAAAAATACCTACTTTATTATAAGGTATTGAGTCATTTCTCCCATAAATAGATAGACCGGCCATGCGGCGATCAGGTTAAAATTGGCAGATGCGTCATCAGGTGCCATTTTAACTTGTAATAAAATGAAATAGACTGCAGACTATTTCATTTTATGAAAACATACGTAAATCAATTCAAATTTATATTAATTTAGACGTTGTATCTACATGTTCAATGTTAAATAATGTTAAATAACGGATCATAATATTACCAACTCTGTAAACGGTTGCCAAGTAAAACAGCTTTTAATTCGAAAGGTCAGACGTACATAGCGTGACAATTAAATGTAATCTTAAATGACCTTGATTCGTTGTAAAACCAAAAGGAAAAAAGAGGTTTGTGATTACAATATAAAATCATCCGACTATAAAATTACCTGGAAATCTCTATTGTCTTCAAAAGTGTATTTAATAGTGTGTAATAAATTTTTAAACACTATATTTAAAACTTATTTATCTTACTTATTACTTTAATTACAAACAAGTTTCACAGTTGCTTACCTCTAAAATATAAAGTAATTTTGACCGCGATCTTTATCTGTAAATTCCTATTTTTTACTACCCAAGTGAACAGTCAACACCCACATCAAGGCTGTTTACTTTTTACAGATTTTTTTGCTCAACCAGATCGTAAAGGATAAACAAACTCGTTTCTTAACGAATGCGACGAAAGAATAAAAAATATCTTAACAAAACATACATTAAGGTTTATATGAATATTTATTTTTAATCTAAGGAGCAGCAGTAGAGTCGAAACAAAAACTTGTTTCTGAGCTATATATTATAACCGGTTGTGCTATTAAAATATATGATTTGCATATTTATCGTCTACGACAATTTAAGTGAGGAATAATAATTACGATTGACTATATTGATATTAATAACGACTTACCTGTAGATTGGAGCGAGATCTTCTCGGCATTACGCCCACGACTTCACCTCTCATTATGGACTCTATAACTGTAAAAGAAACCGTTATTGTTATTATTGACAAATTAAATCTTAAAAAGTACGCTTCAAATATCTGTCGTGCAGTCATAATTTTAAAATATAATGTTATTTCAAACGACTGTTAAATCACTCACATATAGAAATTCTTTCATAGCATGGTGATTTAAAATAAGGGATTTTAAGATTAAAACGATTAAATTTAATTTTTCCGCAGTACATATTGGATACGAACGTTGAGTGAGAAACAAAGCAGCTTAATAATATTTCATAATGTCGCAAAGTAAAACAAAGGATTTGCTAACGTCGCAAACAACGTTACAATATGGCTTCTTGCATCCAATTATGCACACACAGGAGTTAAGCCACCCTACACCCGTCTCCCGTTACAGTAACAAGATGTAACTATATTCGTATGTATCTAATGCACATATAAAGTATTGTAAGGCCAGTGTGTCAATGTTCATATTTTTAAACGTTTATTAATCTGAATGTTTGTCTAACAATACCAGTTGTAATAAATTTTTTCTTAATTATCACAGCTATTTTTAAATTGCTTCTTAAATTAAAATCAAGATTGAAACCAGCAGAATAAAAACATTAATCATTTTATAACGGCATCTAATCGTATCGCTAATATATTACATATTTCAGACCACAGTAATCAAGTATATTCAAGCAGAACGGTATATAAAGGAGTCATGAATATTCAATGGAAGCTTTAGTCCGGTACCGTTTACGTGATAATGTGCAACAATGGTGATAATAATTACTTAACGCGTGCATTACTTGCGCAAGTACTACACGTGACAGTTAGATAATGATTTGCGTCGTAGTGGGTAGACTCATCAGTCTTCACAATTAGTCTGTACTATTGACTATCTAGCCGACTAGTGAATTCTTTGTTGCTTTAGGGTGAAGGAAAACATCGTGAGAAAATCTATATGTCCTAATTTCGCAATGTCTTCCAAGTCTTATTTAATGGTCAGATAATGACGACAATTATACCTGTATTATAAAAAGTTATGAAGTTACCTCCATCGCCTAGTAGTCTCATCTGCACCAGAGCAGGATCTTCACTGTGCTCTTCTAAAACAGTGTCATCAGTAACAGTCAATTCCTGTCAAAGAAACATGAATAATATAATAATAAACCCTCACTTATTGATAGACAGAACATAAAGGTTAGATCACTTTTGCTTTCTCAAGTAAATACGAACAACGAAGAATAAGCAATTTCATTTAAATGAAAAGGCAAGTTTGGCAGGTGTTTTCTATTAATACGTAAACAAGATCTAAATTCCTATTAAAACTTTCTCACGCCCACGCCGCAGAGTAATATAAATACATTACAAGAGCGTGCCTGGTTCGTGTTATTTCACCGTCTAAAATTCGAATAATAACAAACGTTGAGCTAGTTACTATATTTGATTAATGAAATTCGTAGCAAAACAGTAACGATGTGGGTTTGTCTATAATAAATCTGTAACAAGGCAACTATTTATCGTACATGTTGCCAAAATTGGAACAAACCGGGTAATGCATAATGTAGTAAATATCTTTGTAGCTTTTCAAGGCCACTCTGAAATTGCATTATATTTTATGAAACATGAAAATATTATATTCAACGACCTTTGAAGATACGAGGTATTATAATTAACATTCAATTGACACAATAGCCAAGACTTTAAATATATAAAATAAATATAAATATTTTATAACTTAAAGGTTAACCGGTCACTAAGGTACGTGTAGGCAACAAAACAATAATATTAACTAGCGGCACAAGGTTGTCGATAAACATGTCTTCGAGCCAAAGACGAAGTTTAGAGCAAACTTGCAAGAAACAAAGAGCCAACTTCTGGAAAGTTACTTGGGTAACCGTGAAGGGGGTGAGTATGGAGGTTACTCAAAACTTTACCGGACGAACCGACTTTGCTACTCGCTAATTCGCAGTATAAATTTGTTTAACGTCGCAACTTTTTAACTGTAATTATATAGCAAAGTTCAAGATAGATTGAAGTTAGGTTAAAGTACTTCGGAATTCCGAAAACTCACCAAAGAGTTTGTCTGATATTAGTATTATTAAATAAGAGAATTTCTCATTCTGACTATGTCTCAAGCTTTATACTATTGAATCATCTATTTAAATATTTACCCTTGAACACAAATTTAGCTTCGGTTCTGCAAATGTTTCTAGTTTATAATAACATTATTATTACAGGTATGCATTAAAGTAAAATAACATATATTTATATTTTCAGATTATTTCAACTCTTTTTCTGTGTACTTTCCGCTTATAACAAATTTAATAAGTTCAAAACAGTGATAAATAATCTGAGATATGATCATTTAGAATCCCCCGTTGTTTGTTGGGAGTTTCGACAGAAACGAAAAAGTTTTACACAGGTCGTCCTCAAAGGAGCCGATGAAAGAAAAACAATAAAGTGTTTCAATAACGTAAAACAACAAAGTTTGTTTAGCAAAGTTAGCAAAGGGGTGAATGATGAAAGGGTGTTTCAGGGGAGCCTCCCACCTGAAGGGGAACGAGAATCACGATATTGATAGAATCGTGATGCCTTTTATGTTATTGTACGCAGTTATCGGGTTTTTAAACAATAGATGATATTTCTATTAATTGATTATTATTATATTATAGCGACAAAATCATGTTTATACTATCATGGCATAACAGATAGTACATGGTTCGGATTAAATAATTAATTAAAATAGTATATATATTATTAATATGGACTGAATATAAAGAACTGGTCGATTCCGCGATACATAAAAAATACTTTTAAAAAATATGTTACATGTTTATGGCCAATATCTTGAGACGGCTCGACCGATTTTTGTGAAATTTTGTGGGCATATTCGGTAGATCTAAGAATCGGTCAACATATACTAGGGGTGACAAGGATCCCAAATTTTTTAAATGTATATGGCAAAGCAACGTTTGCCGGGTCAGGTAGTTTACATATAAAAACTAGTTTAAACTAACATTCAATACGAATCAACTTACAAGCTTAGATATAAAAATGTCTAAAGAAGTAGCTGCATAATTGTTTGTATGTATACATTTGTGCTTGTTAACAACTTTCTTATGGCATATATACGACGTTAAAAGTAATACATGCCCTTATAAATCTACCATCGTTACTGGATGCCATCGCGTTCAATAAACTAAACTGGTTTCACTCAGTGCTTCCCGCTTTGGAATTATGTTGTAGAATGCCTATACAGTTAACCAAGCTCCATCCCTCCTCCAGGTGTTTCCTTAATTAGGTGTTTCTCATAATAATGTCCACATTAATTACAAATTAATTTACTAATTGTAACACAAATAAATTGTAAATGAAGTCATAACAAAATGTTTCTCAAGTACCTTTGAGTAGTGCTACTATGATAAAATAGTTTACTAGATATGTCATAATAACTTACTCCAGTATGTTCATTGACTCCAACAATAACCGCAGTGTACCACTGTGTAGTGCCAGCCACCCTGTATACTTGAGCTCGGCAGCCACCCAGCACTGATGGTGTAGTAGTAAGGATTCGCTGACCATCTTGTGTGGTCCTCCAGTCAGATGCTTCAGATAGAAGAGCCGATAAGGTTGTTGAATCTAAACCCGCTTCCGATCCTGCTAAAGATGTATCCCATTCCTGTTGAAATAAATATTGGATATATCAGAAAAATCTCGAAAAGTTTGCAATTCACTCGAAGATTTGGAGGAAATAAGGAAATGGCGCAAGTAATATTTGGATAAAATAGATATAGCTAGTTATAATCAATCAACAAAGTTAATCTTATACTCGTTTATAATCATTATTGCTTCCAACAACTATTAAAGTAAATTTATATTATGTATTACAAAGTGCTGCATCTCGAAAATTTATGAGCAAAAGTAGAAGAACAGCATTAGCCGGATTAATGCATGCTAAGATTTATAGCGACTTGTACAAGTAACATAATTCCAGAACAAGAATGTAATGCCCATAAATAGTGCAATTACTTCGCTAGATTGTTAGTTATGTACAGAATGACCTCGTGCATATAAACATTATGACCCACATTATCTTGCACCTACGTTACTTGCCTTGTATGTTATTGGAACATAACGTTTGTGCGGCTTTGCGGCTATAATTGATTGTAATATAATAAAAAAGGGACGTAAGATAACGTATATTTTTTCATACCCTTTTTTAAAAACTTAGAGAACTAAATTTGGCAAAATTCATCGATTTTTTTATTTAAAAAGCTTTGTCGCTTTTGCGACTATGTCGATCTTTAAGTATCATACAAAGTTAAACTTAAGATTTAACAAACACTAACAACGACCTAATTGAGCCTCTACAAAATTGTTATTTATTTATATGAAGGCGATCAGGAACACATTAAACATAGCATAATATTACATTCTTTAATATTTTCGATAAACAACTCGTATTTGTGTTCAATTTCATATTATATCTCCCTATAATATTTGCAATCCCCGTTTACTAGTTTCAGCTTTACGCTCATGAGTCAGACAATCAACTTTAGATTTACTAAGCAGTAGCCATACCTAATTTGTTAGTAACGTGGTAATTTTTTTCCGCCTACAAAGAAGCGAGCAAAAAAACTAGCATACTCCTTAGCGGATTAAGTTAACAAGTAACATAAAAGATGGAAAGGTTCAGTCTACCTCCACACGTAACGTTTAGAATGCGTATTTATGTCAATGTTACAGCACACCGGCACCTGTGTGCGGCAGACGTATCCGGTGCGTTGAACCCGCTCCGCTCTCCCTTCTATATCTATGTATTTACTATTTAGCAACCGAGTACAGTGAGTATAGATCTATACTCTGCGCGCTTAACTAGTGGTTAGACGACGCGGAAATGATTTACGCAAAAGCTTTTAAAAACAGACACATTCTATCCTGTCCTTTTTTATTTTTATACAAATATTTGCTAAATGTCCGATGAACTACATCAGTTGATTAGACTAGGCTACGTTATAAAATATCAATTAATCAACTACCATCCATACAGCACTATTATATTTTTAAATGGATTGGAAAATATATGAAAATATTTATATGCCCTTAAGCATAATTTTTCACGGCCAAATCATTTTCACAGGTAATCCAAGATGACGACATAATCGCTGGTTTGCTTGTATTTGTAACAGTCACGCTCTGATGAACCGACGCAGTCTCAGTCTCACTGACTCAGCAGTGTTACGCAACGCTGCCTCGAGCTGTTACTGTTTATTTTGCTCGGTTACTCTATTTGGTGAGATTACCTCGTGATTAATGCGAGGTCATAGAGAGCACGAGTTGGTACCTACAAAGTTTCGGCCTGGGAATGGTTTATTAGATGATGTTCTTGATAATTTATTTGAATTAGATGCATTAACTTCATTTTCACATGGTGTTATTTAATAAAAAATTGATTTATAAAAATAGGTCTATCCGAAAATAACTAATATTCAGTCATTATATATGTTAGTAGCCAGTGCCCAGTGCGTAACCAGGAAGCCAATGGCTGGCACAAATTCGCATCCCGGCTCATTCAATTTCCTGTCGCGAGACATGAGTCCCTGCTCCGTGGTCCCTCGCCCGTGATAATATTATTGATAAGATGATGAGTTATGCATGGTACTTTGTTTTATTCAACTGCTTGTTGTCATGGATTGTTATAATATTATATTGCGCGAGGTCAAACAATATAATATATGCGAGTAAATTAAAAACAGTCATTGTTATAAAATTACGTCAAAAACTTTAGGTGACTATAAATGGAAAATTTTTCGCATCTGTAATAACAAGTTTCTCATATTATATTTAAGATTATATCAGAATAAATATTTTTCAATGAGTTTTTTAGCATAAATTATGAACATGACGCCTAAGAATGTAACAAACAAACAACAGAGTTTATTTCTAGGAAAAGGTCGATATAAACCGTTACTTTGAAATATGCATGTACCTATTGTAATACGGACTGCCGCCCCAGGAGTCTACTTACCTTACCTCAAAACAATACATATCAGCAAGTACTTACCTCGAAACGCCCCCGAAGCATTGTTCCGTTAAAATACCTAACCATTCTTGGTCATGTTATAGATACTTACATAAGCCAGCCATTTAAAGGTTTTTATTACGAAAATTTCCTGGCTCTACATTACAGCAGAATAACGCCAACACTTAATAAGATAACAGTTTAAAATAGCGTATAATTTATGTGAACGAGCTAACTTTTAAGTTTGTACTATCAAAAGGATAAATTCCCTTCTAATCCTCTTAAAACTTTTACATTAAATTTCTCAAGTAAATTCTCGGACAAGTAACTTAAAGCCTTTGAAGTAATAAAATTAAGTTCTGAAATGAAGTTCTAGTGAGTTTAAAAGACTTATTTGATACTTCAGTCGGTAATACTACAATATTATAGACGAGATAGTATATACAGAACGAAACGAATGCACGCAGAACATAAATGGAGCTTTTGTGCTCACTACCATGTGAAGTTATATTTTTAGGTTATACTATAAAATGAATACAATGTCTTACCGCAAATGCTATTAAGGTAGTAGAGAAAGCAAAAGCACTAATAACGTATAATTTTCTATACAATGTGTGCCTCTCTTGTTCTTATTCCACTTATTCAAATTACGAAAGCAATTTATTACAACCTTTTGATGAATAACATATAAATACTCACAGCGTATATTGTTAAGTTCCTATTTGTGCCGAAAATAAATTATAATTAATGAATATAACCGGTTGTGCCGGCAAGTTGTTTTGCTAAGTGTAAAAAATCGATGCTATATTCGCCTGTTTTTCATAAGATAGTAGTTAATAACCTGCTTCAATCATAATTAGCTAAAAAATCTTTATTATCATATCATTGTCGAAGCCCAATTTATGCCTATTACTCGAAACGAGCAATCTTCAAAGGAAAATTTCTTTATGGCTGACAAATATATTAAAAGCATGACTATAATAAGTTTAACGTACAAAAATATTTCATATCACAAGAACGATTTCTCTCATCTTACACATGCCTACATCAATGTCACCCCCCGTGTGGTGTAGGGTGTTGTGGGGTGTTGGGTGGTGGCCGGACAGACGCTAACTGGAAAGTTTACTCGTTTAAATTTTGCGGGAACAGTTTCCCTTGCTGCGTGCATAGCATGTCGGAAACTTTAATTATTGCTTGATTGAGTTTTTAATAAGGGGTTTAAAACTTAGATAGATCTAAGTTTTGTTTATTATACATAGCTTTTTAGTTAAGTTTTTTAACAAACAACTTAAACATTACTTATACTCTTTATTATAAACAGTGATTAACGTAATCAATGTCTGACATCTATTCCTTTCTATGTCAACTTTATTTGTATTTGAAAGAAAGAGACAAAACACTGCTTAACTAATTAATTGATTATATACTTTTGTAAGTAAACCCATTTGTATTTACAGTTTTATTAGACATACATTTTTTTTTCATTTTATTTAGTTTAGTTCTAACTACTTTTTTACTAAGAACACAAAATGACAGTAAAGGTAAATGTTTAAAGGCAATTTAGCTACTTTGAATATTCATTTTACTATATTACAAACACTAATAAAGTTCTAAATAATATCAATATATGTTTTGTAAAATTTAGTTACGATAAGTTCGTCAGATCTATATTACTTTAAAAATTTTCGATAATGTGTAAAAAGTTTCAAAGTCAAGCTAACTTTTGAAACTTGGATATAAAATCGAAAAAATCATTCAGACTGAAAAGTAGATTTTGCGGGAGACAGGCAATCAATCACGCTTTACCGGCAGAGCTAACCGAAAATAGCGTCATGGCATAACAACCTGAATATGTATATAATAAAGAGGGAGGTGTGGGTCGGAAAATCAATATAGCGGGCGACCAGGATCAAAACACGCCTCCCACGTCCGCCCGTTGCCACCCGCCGCCACCCGTCGCGCGTCGCCCGGGGAACACCGACCCCCTTGTTTGGCAGACACCGTCCTTGATCTCCCCAGTCCCTAGTCCCTACGCCCGGGCACAAGTTTAGATAAACACTCGACACTCGTGTAGTCTCACTGGAAAATTGGGTCGGTTGTATAAACGTTCTTTGTCTTATCTTGTGCATCGTGCGCTATGCTCAAAGTGGCCTCCTTCTTAGTTATGTTTACTAGTCGTCTTTGTGTTGTTTTGATTTATTTAAGGTACACGATTAAAATTTTATTAAATATCAATTTGATAATGTCTGAAAATGTGTTTTGGACTACCTACTCATCATTACTTCTCATCGAAAAGGGGCAGGAGTGCCAGTTTCTTTCCAAGATATTTTTTTTTCACCGTTAAAGCAAGTAATATTATTTAATTGCTTAAAGTAACATAAACAAATGCTTTCTTTTGCTTTAAATTTAGTTTTAAATAAACTGAGTAACTGTATTATCTTTAGTTTTTACAGTGTGATATATTTCTTGTTCAAGTGAATAGTAGTACGTACTTAATTACTCAAGTTGGTTTTTATCTATTATTAAAATTGGATATACAAAAACGTCTTTTTAATATAAAAGTCAGCATATTTTAATATATTATAATAAATATATTCACAGCCAAAAATTATGTCCACTGAATTAAATATGCAAAGAATTATAAATGGCTCTAGCGCCGCACTGTAATAATTTATTTTGATTCATTTTCCCGCATAAAACCGACCTGACAGAACTAAACAGTAAAAATGTGAGTCAATACAGAATAGAGAATAATAAATGTACCTGCATTAATATATATTACCATTCGAAGCATGTTCAGAGGTCGTATGGCGTAAGCGTTTAGCTTACCTTAAATAAGAATTTAAATTGTATAAATGACGATACTGGTAATGTTAATAAAACTGATATATATTTAGCGTTACTAACGCCATCTAGTAGTAGACACAGTAAAGCGACCAGTCATGTATCTATACTAATATATACTAATTTATAAAGCTGAAAAGTTTGTTTGCTTGAACGCGCTAATCTCAGGACCTACTGAATACGTCCGACTTGAAAAATTCTTTCAGTGTTAAATAGCTCATTTATCGACGAAGGCTATAGACTATATATCATCACGCTAAGACCAATAGGTGCAGGTGATCACGGGCACAAAGTCGTAAGGGTCGGCTAGTCGTAATATAGTTACGTACAAACATGTATTATTAGTATTATACATGTATTTAGTTAACACTAAATACATGAACTTAACCTCAAAATTCCTGCTAAGTGTATTTTTTTTAAATTACCTGATAAGGTTGCAGATTCGCGTAGTCCAGAAACTGAAGTTGCCTGTCATGTAGAAACTCGACGGGTTGTGCGTCTGCCTGCAGAGTAACATCCGCTGATAACGGTGTGAAGGTCTGGCAAAATTATAATATTTTATTTTACATGTTTAAAAATAATATTAATATAGCATATAAGATATTGGCAAATTATATGTAAGAAATTATTTTAAATCATTCAAATGACCAAACGACCAAAGTTGGTATTTAAGAAATAAAGAGAAGTAAAGGCGGTTAACTAGATATTTGATGTAACTGTAACTTTTACAATTTTATTTAGAACAAATATTGAAAGACATTTTATGTCTACCTCAGTTTAAGTTACCGTATTATTTTTTGTTACCACCCAAACCTCCCATTCTAAATTATTCAGGCGCGAAGTGAAAAGGTCCACTGCACGTACTATCGGTTCATCGTTATTCGACTCTGGTTTTATTGAATAACAACTATAGAATCACCTTCAAAACAACGTCCGTTAAGCACGGTATACCAATAAACAAATCAAGCAACAAAACGATTTCTATTTACCTAAAAATAATAATTCTACACATGACATTACTTACGCATAAACTTTTCAATCTATACTAATATATAAAGCTGAAGAGATTGTTTGTTTGCTTGAACGCGCTAATTTTTGGAACTACTGGTCCGATTTGAAAAATTCTTTCAGTGTTAGATAGTCCATTTATCGTGGAAGGTTTTAGGCTATATATTATCACGCTAAGACCAATAGGAGCCGATGATCACGGGCACAATGTCGCAAGGACCTTAACGATAAAGGATTAAATCAATTTAAAATTCAAAAGAACATGTATATAAATAGCGTCTATTGTTATCGTATTCGTGTCCTCTACGCTATCGTAGAAGGCCGTGGACACGTGAGAGCTGAATACCATTAACACCGTTCCCAATCGATCCAATTACTAAATATTTGCACGTATTTGCGATTTAAAAGTCAACGTACAAATTGCATCATGCGGGTGATATCGAAGCCTCTGACAATAACGTTATTTACTGATTTTTTAAATGTAACAATTATACCAGCAATGTGACAAAGTTAAACCTGTATTGATTTAATGGTATATATAGTTTTAAAGAACGAGAATATTAAATGAGCCGTTTATTTCATTTTCAGATATTTGGAAGCTTTGGAACTATTTCGACGAGAGCGGTCTAATTATATAGATGCGCATATAGGCTAGTTGACTCTTTATGAAATAGTCCTTAAATTGTAGATATTTGATCAAGTATACTATAAAAATATATATTGTATTTTTTGTAAACTATTTGATATTTCCGAATATACGAATTCATTTAGTTTAAAGAGATTTTAAATAATACGAAAAAGACTACAAGTCAATGACATTTTTTGTAGGACGTCACGATCGTGGCAGATTGAGTTTTCAGCTTTTTAAAAGTATATAGATTAAAAAAATATTTTTAAATTGGATTTTTGTGGCAGTCCTCCACTTTTATGTAATAAAACAAATACATAATTTTATTTCTCTTGTACTACACTATATATGAAATAAATATTTTTTAAATATATTTTAACATGAGTCAACTAGCCTATTATGTAGTATAATGGCACAAATCTCTATACTTATCACTAACAATACCAAAATGTATGGATTTTGGCAAATATGGGTTGTTTTTCTCATTATAAAATTAAGGGAAAAGTATGATTACTTGATAATGCTGCGAGGGACGAGGTTGCTATGCAGAATTGATAAGTATTTTATTTTATAATTCACTTAAATTGTTTGTCTCAAAACTGCTATACACGTAAGTAAGCCAATAGTAAGCACCCAAACGACAGAAATAAAATAAATGTAAAAGAATTTATAAACGACACTACTTCTGCCATCTAGTGAAACATGCACAAAATAAAAACGAGTCCAACACGCCATCTAGCGGATGGTACGTAAACCAATTTTTCATACTAACAAATTAACATAAGTTTTGTACAACTTACCAACGCAGGCCATTTAACCTCCTCTTTCTCTAATTTTCTAGGTCCCCAAACTAAAGTTCTTTCAACTAAAAACACACGAAATGTCCTACGCGAATATACTGGTACCCATTCACGACGCTGCCAGTCGACCCCGTCATATTCCACCAACACCTGAAACAACAAAATAAAAATATATTATATGTGCAGTTTTTATTTTATTTTAACGGAAAACTTGTAATCCTATGCTAAATAAAACAGTAGCGGTATTAAATCAATTCCATACAAACAGCGCCACCTAGTGACCAATAGCGTTACTACGTTTAAAAACTAATATACACAATGTACGTTTTACTGAAGTTAAAAATATTTTACAACACTAGATGGCACCACTTGTCATGTTATACTTTGTATATTGTTTATAAAACCCCCGCCCAATTTTAAAACTATTAGGTCGTAATAGCGATGTATCGAAGTTGAGTTAATTAAAAAAAAATTTTAACTATACTATAATGGTCAATGTTGTAAATATTATAAACGATATTTCATTATTAATATTTACGTATAAAACAAAATAATGAAAATAAACAATTATATTCGGTTTCCATTTCATCATAATTTTAATTCAAGGATCGACGCCTAGTATCGGAGTAATTAAAAAACGATAATGAGACAGGTAACATTTAATGAGTGCTTGCGATTGACCTCAAGGCGAATGAAGCCAACGTTTTCAATGTCAGTGAAGTAAACACATAAATAAAGTATACATGGATGGAAAACAATCGCATTGAATATATAAACAACGTAGATATATATACTCCGTCTTATCAGTAAATGCTTTGTTCACTGCAATAATTGCCCATAAACTTTAAATTAAAGATAACATACCTATTAGGCATTTATTTTTTAACCACAGTGCTAGAGATCTAACTGGAGATCACATTGTAATGATGTTATATTATATTTTAAATTAAAAAGTAATAATAAAACACCAGCATTCATGTTATAGAAATACATATATTTAAGACAAATCAATTAAATGAGGTCTAGATAAATTTTACTAAATAAGAAAAACCTAAAGGAGGTCCTATAATACAAGGAACGTATAAGTAATGATTATTTAAACGGACTTTCAATTAAATTATAACAAACTGTGACGTACCTAAATAATAATTATCATCTAATTAGCATAATATATCACTATTGGAAATTATCACATACGTATATGAGTAATTGTCTAAAATATGTTTTTATTTTTCTATTCACTATTTTACTACAAAGTATACTTTATTATTTTATCACGATTTCATAAGTTATATTCGATAAGGTTGAATCGTGTTCTTTTATCATAGATAGAATACACCGTTTTACAATGACAATAATTAAAACTAATGTGAGTTACTTGTTTATATTGTTAATTGTATTTTGACTATACAAACTGTACGATAAAAGAAAGTATTCAGGTAAAATATTTATAGGCACTTAATTAATTAAGATATCCTAAGTTTTTTAACAAGAATTAAGGGAAAATGTTGAAAAAATTGTAAATTTTAATAAAAATAATGGTATAACCACGGATATCTATGGGTATAATAAAAAAAAACATGTTATACTAGCCTTGCGATTTCATGCCCGTTATCATCCGCTCCTATTGGTCTTAGCGTGATGATATAGCCTTTAGCCTCCGTCGATAAATGAGCTATCTAACACAGAAAGAATTTTTCAAATCGGACCAGTAGTTCATGAGATTACTGCGTTCAAGCAAACAAACAAACTCTTTAGTTTTATATCTATATATATGTATATAAAAGGAGAAGCTGACTGACTGTCATATCAACGCAGGCCCTAAACTATTAGGGTTAGAAACTTGAAATTTTGCACAAGGGTTCCTTTTATAACATAGGGGAGCACTAAGAAAGGATTTTTGAAAATTCATCCCCTAAGAGGATAAAATGGGGGTGCAAAGTTAGTATAAAACTGTCGTTTTTGAAGTTATTCAAATAAAATTCAGTATGTAGGTTATTCATTGGAATTTTTTTTTAAAATCATCCCTTTTTAACCCCTAAAAAGGGGGTGCAAAGTTAGTATGACTACCTCATAAAATTCTACAGACGATCTACTATAGGCTACTATATATATACTATATATCGTAAACGAAGTTGCAGGTGAAAGCTAGTATTAGTATATATAGCGTTCAACTCGGTAAATCACTTAAGATTTTATGCGAAAAAGCTAAATAAGCCTCTCCAAAAGATATTGTTGTTATTATGATTCAACTTGAATAATAGCTTCAATAATTTACGTATTCATAAGTAATAACGTTGACGTATTCTGTCCCAGTTTTAAAGGAAGCCCTGCTATGCGACCTTGCCACCGAATTTGTTCACAAAAGTAAAATTTGTAGGTAATGATGAAAGGTAAAAAATTATACGTAACTTTATTGTAGGCGATTGCATTTGGTCTGTTTATAAACGTTGGCTAGTCAAGGGTTTGGCAACATCTAATGGCGTGGGCTTGGTGCACTTGTACACAATTGTTTACAGTTGCCTTACCGACAACTCTGAATTCATTTCTATTTTAAAATCAACTTTTGCACCTAAACTGCGATATCATATTTATCTACACTATTAAAGATGAAAGATTTGATTGTTTATATGTTTGTTTGTTGCGAATAGGCTCGGAACTACTGAACCGATTTTGTAAATTCTTTCACCGATAGAAAGCTACATCCTTTCCGGGTAACATAGGCTATGTGGTGTTGCCATACATATTCTAATTAAAAAGATATGGCCATTTAAGTACCATAACGTGGACATTTTGTAAATTGAAGAATTTCTCAGGAACTAATAATCCGATTTTAAATTTTTTTTTTCATACATAGAAAACTATACATAGTGTTGCCATATACATTTTTTAATTAATAGAATATGACAATTTTGTTGTTACATATCCGATTTTAAAAATTATTTCTCTAAGAGAACATTATCTACATTATTTCCGTCCCTCTTCCTCTTATACAATATCATTCTCTCTCATTTATCTCTCTTTAATTTTTATCTTTATCTGTTCAGAATGGTCAGTCTCTTTTCATTTTCTTTCTTTCGATTCGATTCGACACGATCTCTCTATCTCTCTCTTTCTCTGTCCTTTACCTATTCAATTTTATTTTTGCTCAGTCCTTCCTCTTTTATTATCTGTCGCTTTTCTTTTCTTTTTCTTTCTATTATTTATAATTGTTTTTACTCTCTTTTTTCAAATAATGAAAAACTACACAATTACAGGGTGACAATTTAATTCAATTATAATATTCCTTTATATACCCGGAGCGAAACGAGGGCAGGCCGCTCGTGATTATTAAAAATAGTCACTTATGTTGTGGCATTTTTGGTCATCCCATACAGCCTAATTTTATCGGAACGCTTTCTGTGCGTTTTTGAGCGTATTCGCAACAAACAAACAATCAAATCTTTTAGTTTTATAAAATCTAATACTACTATAATATATTATTGATGATTAAACAAACTTACCTGTGTGTGAAGTTAGTATAATACTAATATTAAGGACGAAGCTCAAAGTATATAAGTGTAGAAGTGGAGGTGAAGTGAATATAAAGTATAAGAAGTATATAGATGAAGGTAAAACCTCAAATATATCACTTTTTACCAAAAACGGAACGCAGCATGTTGTACATTAATTTGAAGAGGCGGTGCTTTTATATAACCTTGATGGAATTTTGCGATATTTATTGTTATTTCTCAACAGTTAAATATTTTTATCATTACTTTGAGGTCGTAAATATGCCTACACGTCTTGAAAATTCTAAAGGTTCAAAAGAATATGGAAAATATGTAAAGCGAAATCCAAAAATAAATATTTGTATATGTAGCCCTACAAGCTTAGGTGAATATGTTTTTAGCAACTGAGTTCTGAGATATATTATAGAAATAACTTAACTAAATAAATATAATATATGTCTACAAAAAATTCTCCAACATATGCCTCAAGATGATGTTTGCGTTTTATGGACAAACCCGGAGACAATCTCCAAAAACTGATAATCATCGGAAAAATGGAGAGGAAGAGACAGAAAGGAAGAAGTCCAATGCGATGGACAGACCAGATACGCACCACACTCAACATCAATATCGCAGAAGTAGTTCGTGTTGCTGAAAGCAGGAATAGATGGCGTATCATCGTCAAGAAGGGGGTAACGACGCTAGGAGGAGGATACTACATGAACAATGAACATAGCATTATGCACAGGCACTATAAAAATAATTTTCAAAACTTGGGTTTATCTTTGTTTAGCCTTCTTCTCTTAAATAATGTTTATCACGGTCACTTGCAAGATACGATTATGTAAGGATCTTATAGTTTTCCTTATGCTGTAGTAGAAGAATTATAAGTATTTGTTTATTATGAGATACTCTTCCTTAAATAGGCTATTCGTAATCATGTTCACGACAACGCAATTCCTTTGACCAATAATAACTGACAGTATGTGTTGTGTAACTAAAGAAGTCTTTAAGTAACATGTTATTAAGAGTATGGGAGCTATAATGCGCCGTAATACTCAAACCGACAATATTAACATATAATCTAGATGGTAGCCAAATATTTAAATAATAAAGTTCATTACTTACGTGCTCCTCGATAACGAAGGTCTTGCACCACGCCACCAAATAACACTACATTATAAATTAGTCTCAATACTTTAGTATGCATGACAAACTAGCTCAATCCTATCGGAACGTAAGATATATTATATATTTATAAACAGTGTTGCTAACAATATTAGATTTATTTTAACTCAAATTGTGTAGCATAAGTGAATGCAGAATTTAAGTACACGTAAAACATGTTTTATATTAAGTTTAAAAAATAAATATATTATTTAATAAAGGAAACCTCTATTCTTTCTGTAGAAGAAAATACAGCAGTATTTTACTGCCTGTTTTGGTATTTTAAGTTTTAACCATTAATTAATAAAAACACGAGTATTTTAACAGTGAGTTATACAATAATTTACATGGTCAATTTAAAAAATATTTTAATTTAAAAAAAATACACATTCAATATGTACACTAGACACACTGTATAAGTACATGGAAAATTTCTTACTCGTTATATTTTTTGCGGCTACTTCTATAGTACATAGCTGATGCATATGTATATTTATATATTCCTACACAGTGAGTAAATAGTCGTTTAGATACGTGTTATTACATGTAAGTAAACAGATACGGCGACAAGGTCGCTGCGTGACATAGGGCTTCCAACAAAACTGGGACGAGATGAATTTCTCGAGTATTATAAATCTAGAATTTATTCAGTTGAAAGTTACTATTTTACAGAATATTTCTACGGGTCTCCTCCTCAAAATAAGAAGGGTATTAGGCCATAGTCCAACACGCTGACCCAGTGCGGGTTGGCAGACTTCACACACCTTTGAGAACTTTTTGGGAACTCTCAGGAGTGCAGGTTTCCTCACGATATTTTCCTTCACCGTTAAAGCAAGTGATATTTATTTAATTGCTTAATACACACAATACAAAACATGTAATACGTAAAATATGTATTTAAAAATATGTAGTTCTATTCTTTCAATAAATAAGCAATTAGTTCATCTTTTAGGTCTCAATATGTCGCTTGGTTTGCACTAACACGAATTGAATATTAACTTTTTAGTTATTTAAAATAGTAAAAGCAATTTATAACATGTATACATCTATTAATCCATATATACATTCCCTATCTGATAGATCCGAGTCAGTTTGACGAGTGATTTTATACTGTATGCCTATGGCATAAGTTGAAGCTGAAATATTGCAAGTATTATGGTTTAGTATGGTGGTGCTTCCTTCCTGCCCTTCGTTATTCAGATAGGTGTTAGGTTTATAATAAAAAGAGCTCTTAAATTTACAAGTTTAATGTCCAGGAATAGTTTGGCTTCCTGTCCTGTCTAAACTGCACGCTTGTACTTTCTCTTAGTAATATTTATCGCTCGTTACACTTCATGACATCTAATTCAATGTAGATTTAAAATCTCCTACGCAAGCAATACTAATCATCTGCTTTAAAAACTAAACAACAACAACACGAAGTTGCTGTCCTTGCATTTAAAGCTTCCGGATATCAAGACCATTAAAATACAATTCACCATAAATCGTAACATAAGGTTTGCTTTGACGAGATACAGCAGTTTACAATATCTGATGATTGAATCATTTCTGCATCTAATTTATTTTACCTTTTTGCCAAGAGGAATGAGGGAAACACGATTTATACAATGAATAATAATCTATACTAATATTATAAAGAAGTAAGATTTGTATTTTTGTATGTAACGAATAAACATAAAAACTACTGGACCGATTTCAAAAATTCTTTCGCCATTAGGAAGCTACATTATCCTTGAGTAACATAGGCTATATTTATTACAAGAAAAAATTAGAGATCCTTAGGAAATCTTACGAAAACCAACCCAAGGTGCCAAAAAATTTGCCATAAAATATCTTTCATCGCATGCGCTGCAAAAAGTATTGATGATAGAACAAAAAAATGTTGTACAATATTATAGAACGTATCAATATCTACAAAAAAGTCCGCGAGACCATATGTCCAACTATTATAGTTATGTCACTATAACTACTTTTTTACATTTTAAAAGTTGATAAAAATGCCTATCAAAATCAGACCATGTTTTCTATAACTTTGTATAAATCCTTATCCAAATAAATTATTTCGTATTCAAGACTATTTCAATACCTGTAAATTACTTTTTGAATTATTAAAATCGGACTTTCCATTCAAAAGATATTATGAAATTAAAAATATCAATATAAACAAAAAATACACGACGACGCGACGGGCCAGTATTGCGACGCAGCGCAGCGAGTAAAGCAGCAAGAGAGGGGGCACCGAAATGCGGGAGGGCCAATATATTTTTAAAAATAATATTCCACCCGCGCGAAGCCGGGATGGGCCGCTAGTCATTAATAATTCAATAGTCTTGAATTCAAACGCGGGTGAAACTATTTAAAAACTAAATTCGAGGACCAAGTGCGAGCGGGAATCGCGCAGTATTAGTTCCGTAATATCTGGATGGAAAGACTAATTTAACTTTGGGCTTGGATAGTTGTCTCGATACATCGATATAGGCCACGGTCATTTAACCTTCTAAAAAAATGGTTTTGATGTATATGTACAAAATTTTAGGTTAACGAGAAGTACCTATCCGATAGATATTTAGCGAGGGTAAGCATTTGCGACATAAAGGGCCGTTTTTTATTGCGTTGACTTAGAATTTTTGTTTATTTTTTTTTTTAAATTGAAACCTCAAGGCGTTCGTGATATGATTCGTTTTGACCCTTGGTCATACAAAGTACAAATTTCTGGATATCGATTCTTTTGCGATTGTATAGACTTAGAAATATGACTTTTTTACAACGCCAAGTTACGGTAAACCTAGTGAGGTCTATACCATAAATTAATGCAATCCTATGAGGCCTCCTATTTTTGAGGTACGGAACCTTAAAATTTATAAATCAAGAAATCTTGTGCTGTGTTAATATTTACTTCATGATTTTTTAGGACGTCTTCAGAACAAATGATAATAAACTGTGACGATGATGATGATGAAATTAGATCATGCAGCAGCGATATGTATCAACCTATTTGAATCTTATTTCTAACGTAATAGAGGAAAAACATCAGCAGTTGTACGATGTAATAAATTAATGATGATAAATCAGTCACATTTAGAAATGTGTTGAGCCTAAATGGAAAACCCGACTTCTATGTTGTAATTTTGACTAATGGACAGACAAGCTCCAGATTTAAAAATAAATCCATAGAATTATAATGTGAATTTATTAACTTCTTAATACCATTGTATATTTATGTTAATAAATACATTGACTGAACAATACCTTTTTAACTTTGAAACAATAAAGAACGACGGATTTTAACGGTTTGTTTTTCTTTAAATCCTATTAACTAGATTTTTAATATATGTATAGAACAACCTGCAGTGAAAACAAGGTCCAATCTACCTATGGTTAGGGTACCAGCGAGAGGAACTTCCTCACGATGCGTTCCGCATCCAGTAGTAGTAAATTATTATTAAATGCAACTCATTATCATATTATCTCACAATCTATACAGTACCGAATAGTTTAACCTCTCTAGTAATCTTCAACCTATAGAATTTCGCACTCCAGAATGAAAATCATTTATTTTTATAGTAGCCGGTAGCTAACTTATAGGTCTGACAAAAAATAGAGGGGTGAGGTTGCGCATTGTGAGCGTGATGCATGCCTGTATTTGTAGTTCAATCCGTGACGTTTACTATTTTGACAAATAGCAGACGTGCGGGAACTGAAAAGTCGCATAAGAACCAATCGCGTGGTGTGACGCACTGCTTTTGCCCCGCGCTCCTCGCTAAGAACTTTTCATTCAAGGTCAAACCTATACTCACGTGCTGGTAGCCATTTATAACGTCAACACTATTACATACTGATAATAGCGATAGCTTTCACACAACCCGGTGCCAGGTAGGTTTTACTACCAATGTTAGGAATCGTTGCTGTTTGCGCTTTGAGCGCAGGAAATTGTTGTAGTTTTCAACTTGGCAGAACTTATTTGGATTATGTTGTGATTTCAAAAATTGCATATCTATTTACTATCTTATATACTTCTACAGGAAAAGCAATTGAAGATAACTTCCGCTGTGACATGAATGACACTTGTCAAAAGAAAACAGTTTTTAATAAAACATGTGATAGATTGGAATATTATTGGATCGCGAGTAATATTCTAGTGAACAAGCCGTGATACTGTTCGGAAATATAATTATCTTCTCTTCACATAAAACTACGTAGAGAAAATGCAGGTTATTACAAACATTGTGTAATGTTTAGAAGTGTGCTCCGTTATTTATTTGTTCAGCCAACACTTCTTTACCGGTGCGCGGGAAACTCGTTCTAATAATAGATACACAAGTACTTAGTCAAGGTTGTGAAACTAGGCCACTGCGAAAGATTATAAGACTACATCTATCTTGTAATGCTTTCCTAAGAGTAAACCGTAAGGATACTTCCCCATACAATACAAAGCTATTCAAATTAATATGTTACTACTTATAATAATTGCAATAAATATTACTAAAATTTATTTTAAAAAAACATTGCTGTTTACATCAATGTTTTGTCCAGTCCAGTCTAGTGGTTTTTCATTCGCTTAGAACGTATCCGGCTTCTTTTTTGTTACGGTTTAACTTATTTCAACATATTTTTAATGTTCAAAGGCAAAGGTCAATATTTAGGTATTTATAATTATGTATGAAATGAAAAAAAAACTAAGTTGCGTAATTATAATAATAGAGAGTAAATCGATAAAAATCCTAATTAAATAGAGAAAGTGGAAAGTGTAACATTTCAGTTGTTATTGAACAATCAACTGCTAAAAATAAGAGAAAGGAGATACATAATAGACGTTGATAAAATAAAAGAACCTAAGCAAATACGTAGTATTCTGACTGTTGGAGAAGATATAAATTAGATTTTATTTAAATAGGGGACATACTAGAATGACGTAGGTTAAATAATATTTCACTACTATTACTCCGAGTAAAATAACCTACTAAAATTCTTTGTGTAAGATATTTTTTCCCGCGCAAGGAATCGCAACCGGCAACCGAATGTTGACAGGTCCAAATGCGCGCCCCACACATTTCCCGGCGGGTTCAGTGGGTCAATGAACGCAACTGCGGCTCGGACCTGTCGCCCGATCGGTTGCAAAACATTGTCGCACCAACCGGCAACCTTGCGCAGTTCGCCTTCCTACCACCGCACCGACTTCCACTTTTACTTGCATCGTTTTAGCTTCAGCTTAGAAACAATAACAAGTAGAATATAAGAAAATCGAATCGGCAGGGAATAATGCTGCCAGCCAACCTAAGGAGTTTTTAATTTGTTTTAATTTTATATCATAGATTTCATTTATTCATTTAATTTCAGCTTTATATTTGAAATTGAATTTTTTGAAAATACACTTGTAACTTTAAATATGTCGAATTTGAAAATTGATTTGATTTTTATTAGAAGAGATTTGTATTTTTACTAGCCGACCTGCGCGACTTCGTTCGCGTGTTGCTCCGCTCCTATGGGTCATAGCGAGATGTTAAATAGCCTAAGTTACTCCTTGTTACATCAGCTATCTACCAGTGAAGTCATAGTAAAAATGTTGTTTTGGTATATATACCGTGTTTACATCCATATGCACTTAATAAAAAGCGGTTATTTTAATATTACAAACAGACACTCCAATTTTATTTATTTGTATGGATGTATAAGACGTTGTTTTGCCATATAATTTATCTCTTAGTATGAAAAATAGACAGTAGCCGATTCTACTACTTCTTCTTCTGGACCGACCGACCAGATTAAAAATCGGTCAAGCCGTTTGGGAGGAATATGGTAAATAGCATTGTGACACGAGAATTTTATATATGTATAAGAATTTGCCTTCAAACCTTTTTAATTTACTTAATTATTAAGGCAGTATCGATTTGTATTGCTTTTTCCTTTTAAAAGTCTATTGTGACTTGGCGGGCATTTATCTCACTAACATGACATACGATTATTATAAGAAGATTGCGAGTAATGTTCTAGTCATTAGTAAGTAAGTCAATATTCATAGCAGTATGAGAAGTAAACCTGATCTAACGTTATAATCTCACTATCGTTAAAAAGTATTTGTCAAATTTCTAGAATTTATGGATAATATAATCAATACTATAGTTGTTATCCGAGAATCCAAAGAGTGAAGTAGATAATATCAGTCGATCGACGACTCGTTGCATAATGTTCGAGTATAGAGAAGGAGGGAGATCATGCCCTACATTTTTAAATGAATGGATCACGTAATAGACGTAATTATTAATAAACTTTGATTCAAGACTACGGGTTTTTAGTTATTTTTTTTATGTGTATAATGTATGTGACCAAACATTTGTAGTGAAACCAAAGCTTTGCTTTCGTTATTTAAAAAAAAAATTAAAATCGATTTCATTCGAATCAAAATTAAATGTTGTAATAATTGAAAAAAGAAAGAAAGGAAAGAGGAAGAGAGAAGGATTGAAAGAAAAAGAATAATGAAAGAGAAGTCATTTCAGAGACTACACGAAAAAAGGAGAAAAAAGGGAAAGCGAGAATAGAGCGAGGAGAAAAAAAGGTAGAGATATAGAGATGTGTCAGTACATTAGAATCGGAACAGTACACAAAGAAAACGGCCATCTTCAATAAATCCATACTCTAAACAAATAAATTGGAGTGTCTGTTTGCAATTTTTGTCTGTCTTTGTTGGAGTAACTTAGGCTTTTTAACATCTCGCTACGAGCCATAGGAGCGGAGCAACACGCGAACGAATTCGCGCGGGTCAGCTACGTAAAGAAATATATGGCAACACTACTTGATTTGTTTGAAAATATTTAGTTTCCTTTAAACCGTTTATCAGTAATATTTACAATTTCTACGAGTAGGCTCATAAATTACATAGCCAGCGAAAAGGTTAGAAATGGAAATCATTACCTACTTTTTAATTTCTACACTACTGCTTATATAATAATTATTGTCTTTTGAAATGTTTAAAACAAGATTGTTTGTATCAGCAATTAGGTACTACCACGACAATTAATATACGAATGGTTAAAAGGTACTTTCCTGATTATTCCTATTTTGTATAAGAGAGAAGTAAAGAAAAGCATGTTTTAACAATATTAAAATATAAGGAATATATTACAAAGAGAAGAACATATAGAGAACATCGCAAGGAGGAAAACGCAAAACGCTTTTTGCTATAGTCACGAAAATCCATGTCTAGTTGACTCCGTTTTTTTTCTACTTAATGTTTATTTCTTTTAAGATTAAAAGTAAAGATACCGAGACAAGATTATTAAGCAGCAAACAACCGTACCTTCGTTGATTACTTGGCTAGCTGCGAGGTACGAGGTCAGGGCTGTGCGCATCTACTGCTGCGGATGTACGTAACTAACGTAACGCGATACAAGCTACAACTATGACATGTCATTATTTCAGTTACCTACTAAGAAATAAAAGATATTTCTTATGCTTTAAGACTTTTGAATTTTTCTAGACATAATGACGCCTTAATAAACTTTATCAAGTCCTCTCAATCTTTAATATACTAAAGTTTGTTTGTTTGCTTGAACGCGCTAATCTCAGGAACTACTGGTCAGATTTGAAAAATTATTTCAGTGTTATAGTGTCCCATTTATCTAGGATGGATATAGGCTATATATCATCACTCTAAGACCAACAGGAGCGGAGCTACACGTGAACAAAGTACTACTACCTGCGCCCCGCGGTTTCACGCGCTATATTTTGAATAATTCACTTTATATCATTATAAATTAAGGCCTATGTGTTATTCTGATGTGCGAGCTATATTATTGTGAAGTTTCATCAAAATCCATTCAGTAGTTTTTGCGTGAAAGAGGAATAAACATACATCCAAACATCCATACATTCTTACAAACTTTCGCTTTTATAATATTTGTAGGATAGGTTATAGTAGGATTTGGTAATGTTAAGAATGTTTTCTTGCTTACAAATTGAACATAGCAGTAAACCCTGATTATATTACAAGCTTTCTTTTTGATGTCGGCCATAAAACGTCCAGCTTGGATAAGGTATTATTTTTTCCTGAGACAGTAAGCGAAATAAGTAAGTCTGCAATCTTCATCTAAAAGTATTCCATTGGTTAACCTATAATACCCCTTATTTTAGTACCCTTGTCTTATGATATTATTAGACATATATATATATTTATAGACATTTTTAGACAAGTTGTTTAATCGTTTTATACAGAGTTCGAACAAGGCTCTACAATCGATGCTTGAGTGCTTGAGATAATCGTTCATTCAAGTAGCAGGGTTTTTGTAAAAAGTTTACCAACGCTTTCACGCTTCGATGCAGAGACACTAAAATGTCAAGAATAACAACACGACTAAGATAAAATGGCTGTCATTAATTGCCTTCACTACATAGTATAAAACAAAGTCAATTTTTAAAACTAAGCAGCGAATTTTGATGCAGTTTTTTTAATAGATAAAGTGATTCAAGAGGAACGTCTATATGTATAATACATACATAATATAGTAGAGAATCATTGATAATTTTAGAGGTTTCTAATGTGATATCGTAAGTAAACACATTTTTTTGCGCTTACGTTGCAAACGATGGCTGAACCCTACACGATAGATCAAAATAATGTACTACAGTATTGTACACCTTAAAAAAGTCTACAAAAAAGTCCGCGATGGTATATGTCTACCTCTTAGGGATAACCCACAATAACTATTTTTTATCCTTTACTTTTTACGAGATATAATGGCTTATTTATGAAGCGATTTTAAACAATGCAGCAATAATCCTTATCCAATTAGGTACCTTAATTACATTGTACATTTTATGTAGATCAATATAGTCTGTTACAGCATGTAATTTAAATGAATATTTTGGAAGATAGTTTTAAGGCAGGGACATAGCGGTTGCGCGGCGAGTGCCTGAAAACATGTTTGTATTGTCTAATGACAAAAAATCTGTGAACGTTGTATATAAATACTTCTGTAGTGTATTTAGTATCAGCATTGCACCCGTGCGAAGCCGGGCGGGTGACTAGTATAAGATAAATGTGTGAAAAATATTCTAATTTAATCGGACTTTGATATGTTATGATAGGTAACTTGAAGTCGTAAACAAATCTGTGAATAACATTGATTAATAGTACATATGGCATGTTATTATTTAAGTGTTAGTTGGCAAGTTCCACTAAGTTGCACAATCGTCTTCCAAAAATAACTAAGGTATTGACAAGTGATGGTAATATAAATAAGCTTTCATTCGTTTTTCCATCGCCAGCGGAACGAATAGAAAGAAACAGCTGTGGGATGCACGCGCGGCGCGGCGGCCGCATGCATTCTTTGCGGTCAACGCACGCACCCGGTTCCGCTCTACTATGTATACGTACATTATTTTGTAAGTTATAAATATAATGCTATTATTCTATTGGAGTGGATTTTTGATTCAAGCAACGGATATGATAAAACATTGTACAAATGCGCGACTTGAATTTTAATAACCACGGCTGTACAAAATTCTCAATGACCTAACGAAATTCTTTCTTATTTTTTTGTCTTTCATCTAAATAACATGAGATTAAAATGAGATTTTTACTTATTATGATTTCTATCTACATTTAAATCTTATCATATAATGGTACATTAAACGTTTGTAAAATCTGCAAAGCAAAGATTTATGTTATTACTAAATATTTTAGTCAAAATTTATAGCTTAAATTTTTAGCACACTGTGATATATTTATTACACAATAGACACTTTCGATCGCAAGAAGTACACCGAATGTCCAAAACAAGTATTACATCAAGTAGCATAACCAATGAATAATTCAACACAAATGGTCTGAATGTAAAACAAACAGAATACATAAGTAACTTCTTCAGACCTAGTGAATTTTGTTATGAATTAAAATGGCAATTACATATTTATTATACTTATAAACAATTTTTTGTCATAATTCTAATAGAAAAACATGTATTATATCAGTAAGGAAATAACTAAGTAGTAATAAAATCAAAGTTAAATCTTAAGGATTTATGGTTTGATTATTTTTGTTCATAAAAAAAAACAATTTTCAAATTTTTTTCCGATGTCATATGCGGATAATTTCTTATTAAATAGAAAATGGTTTCTTTTTAATAAGAAATTATCCGCATATGACTTTGGAGCACATTAAGCCGACCCAATAATTCAAGATAGATTTGAAAAGGTAATTGAAAATTAAATATTATCAAATATAGATTAATGAAAATTAATGAATCGTCTCGAAACGATTGCACCAAACCGGATAATTCTTTGCTTGTGTTATAATTGTCAGGGCAAGGCTTGTAATAAAATAAATAGAAATTCGCGAGAAATTAGTGAAAACATAGTATATTCATAGTTGCAGATGGGAAAGTATCAAGGAATAAACTAGTGAGTGCGAGTTAATAAGCAAGAGAGTTAATGAATGATTTGAATACACCTCAGCGACGCGAGAGCGGGTCGGCTAGTTGATAATAAATATTATTAAATCGGAATGTTATGGGAAGATGATTTACAGAGGACAATGCATAACCTATAAGTACCTAGTTAAAAAATTGTGAAAACCGCATCAAAATCTGTTGTTTGATTTAGTTTAGTATGCCTCATATTATCTATAGATGTTTCAAGAAAAAAATTATAATGAACAAAAATTTTAAATAAAACGTTCAAAGAATTTCAATCTGCAATAACCGTAACGTTATTTGTGTGAATACACAAGCGGTTTGAAATTGGCATGACGGGTCTTATTGGTGTCAATATCAGCTTATACTGAGTCGAGTTCGAGAATTCATTTTCATGTCGAATCGATTAAAATACTTAAACAATGTAGACACGACCGTAGACACGCAACTGAACTTCTTTCCATCACATACACATGCTGAGACGAACGGAATTTAGTAACAATTCTAAATCAAAAAGCGAAATAATAGACATCCGAAGGCTCCCTAGGGCATTTATACTCATTATTAAAAAAATTTTTTAAAACGTAATTTAACTTAAACAATTGCTCAGACCTGTTTAACATATATATATGTACACCCTTTTCCAGTACCCATAGCGAGACTCCCCTTGGGTACGACCCAATTTTAGCCCTCAGCGTTCTGACCTACTTTTGAAAACCGCTCATTTAGTACAGCGGCTTAAAATTGGGGTTGCATATCAACATGCCCTGTCCTCAAATTCTAGAGATTTCAACATGCCGAAACGGTTTTAATTTCTATATAATACCAAAGATCTAATTCCTTATTGAATCTTAAAATACAATTCTTATTACTTATAAAAATATTATTAATAGTTATGAACCGCCGTCACTTCGCTTCAATTTAAAAACATACCGACCGTGATATAACTTTTAAAGTATTAAAATTAAATTTAAACAAACGAAAGTATAAAAATATAACGAAAGAAGTATGAAAATCAATTTTCAAACGACTTCCTTCAAAAAAGGAGGAGGTTCTATGTTCGTCTGTATATACATATATTTTTTTTATGTAGGTTCACCGATTTCTCCGTTAATTGTGGACCGATTTTCACAACTCTTTATTTATTCGAAAGAGTGCACTTTCGAGGTGGTCCCATTGGAACCAAGTCAGGATCTGATTGTGGAATCCGTACAAATTGAGGGAAACCCTCAAATTTCAAAGGCACTTACAATATTTGATCTATAAAATAATCATATATTGAAGACACAACTCCTCAACGGTTAGGAGTTAGAAGGTACTTCTCTAAATATTACTATAACAACTAATTGTATATTTTGAAGTTATTTAGGTAAGATGATAAAAAGAAAAAAATAAAATATTTAAAAAAATGCTGTGCCGGTGTTATATTATTACTAGCTGACCCGATGGACGTTGTCCTGTCTTAACTATGAATATTGAATTTGAATTGGCTGTCAAAAGCTTACATTAGAAAAGTTAATATGGTCGTTAAGTTTTTTTTTTTTTTTAATTTCCCGCGCAATTTTTTTTTCATAAGAACCTTCCCCTGAGAATAACAAACACAAAAAAAAAGAATTACCATGACCAAGGGAAATAGGGATTCATTTTTATATATTAGATTGTTGTATTGTTTGGGCTCGACACCGACTTGAAACTAATCAGTTGGTAGTGTGTTAAAAATCTAAGTTCGATTATTTTTTTACTTTTTAGTGAGTTCATTACTTATTTTTTGAAGTTGGTTCAATTTTATTTTTAAATACATATAAATCTATATTCCAGATATTATCTTAGTAGTTTCTATATTTGCATATCATATGAAGTAGTTTTACTCTATCTAATTAACCATGACAAATATTATAAAAAAGTTATAAAAAGAAAGTGACAAAATTAGTTAAACAATAGGTCAATGACCGAAAAGTCTTTCAAGTTGATGTTGAAATGAGAGTCTACAAGGCCGTCGTTATTTTAGTTAGTGATTTCGTCATGCGAAAAATACTTGTGTAGAATTTTAATTTACATGTTAATGTTATACATTAGACAGGTTGTTTCAAAGTTATGATAGATAAAAAAGGTCATAACTCACATTATCTTACTTTTGTCTGGGCGTTAAATGTCATATAGAGTAAAAAGCCGGTGCCCCAGTATGTTCTGCGATATTTTCCACACACAAGATCCATGTATGTACATATTATTATAACGTTTAGGTATATAATACTGAGGTAAGAAGTATAATTTTTTGCAGGTTTGTAGGAGATAATCTCTGATTTAACCATCATCAAATACCTACCTACCCGTGAGAGGACGGGATAGAATACAATTCCCTTCTGCCGATGAAGAGCATCTATATATATAGCGAGTAACCGAACACCCCCTTGGTGGTAGGAGATCTGTTCCCCGACTGGCTTGCGACCACCAGCATGAAAATCCGACCGCCAAGTGTCTCTGCCGCGTTCCGGCCGAGCCGCATGTGGGTCAGATCTGCCCCTCTCTCGCCCATCCCATTACTGCTGCGAACACCGGGTTCTTGCTCGGAGTCCATTGAAACGGCAGAAGTCTTCTCTTTGTAAAATTACATAGCCATGTTATTGTGTAATTGCATCACAAGCATAATTAACACAGATATTTAAAAACACATATCTATTTAAAAGAAATATTACATGCATTTGTATTTTTAGTACAATGAATTCATTAATACAAATTTAAAAGGAAAATTTTATATATAGTAGAACGACAAAAATACAAACAGTTTTAATGTCAGTAAAGATATTAAATTATATAACGTATACTGCATAAATGAGTATAATAAAACACCAAGCTACTTTCTATCTAAATAAGAATATAACCGCACTATTCACTCAGCGGTTATGTAACATTGTTATGGCTGATCTAGATGTATGTTGTACATACTTCTAAAAATAATTTTTGACTTTTTTTTTGCTTACAATATTATATTTCCTTGTACGTGTTAGCTAAACTGCTACGTATGGAAAAGAGAAAAAAACCGTATTAAATATCGGCAAATTCATTCACAAAACATTGGACAAATATATTATAAAGCTATAGACTATTAATCCTAAAATTACTTATTAGAAAAGAAAAGCATCAATAATACACATAGAACTTATTCATTTCAATTTTAAGTATTATTTAATTTTAAATTTTAAGTATTATTTTAAAACATAATAATAAACTTGTAACAGAAATCGTACTTAAATATTAGTCTAACAGTTATCTGGAGAATGCTAATTTCAGAGCTGATTTGCATATTAAACAAATTTTACGTTGTTTTCATTTGCTTTATAGTCAAAATATTTTCGTTACTCTATCAAGGTCAGCGTCTCTACTCAAGGGCTCAGTTTTCCGAAAACATCTAACTACTTTGTTATCTTACTACTCATAGCGGAAAATTTTGAAATAAGGGAAACAATCGCTAATTAAATAGACTCGTGGCATCACCTCTAGTTGTCTCCGCGATAACTATAAATAGTTGGTCGAGTGATAATGCCAAGTAGGCACTGTTATCACTGACAACAAAGAGACATAAACCACAAAACTTCAGACATTGTAAAATACTGTCTTCTCAACACTACTCATTGTATTTATGATAAACAATATATTAAAATATTAAGGATTCCATAAAAATGGTTATATAATAGAGATGACATTATCTCATGTACAGTATTGTATGTATAGCTTTAATAATTAAATAAAACAGATAACATCTTTCAATAACTAGATACCTATTTACTACAGTTGAACTTTACACGTGTAGAGTTATGTTAGAATTACTAAAACTGTATTAAACACTCAAAATATAATAATAACATGTAATATAGACAAGGAACTGCGCAGGCTTGAGACCCACGTGTAGGTTTACAGAATTCTACTATTACGCGTAAACTCACCCCCACCGCTTGCTATCTAATCTAACCTAATATTTAACCAATAGTATAGGATAGTACTTTGGAAACATTTAATATATATGTCAGGAACGATTATCGAATAATCAAATTCACGTCTATGGCGCTAGAGAAAAATAATAATCACTTCCTTTATTTTGACAGTCTGAACCCTTTATATCCCCTCAATATTCGGACTACGATCTTATTCTTACGCGAGGTCTGTCAAGGAGTGGATATTATCTGAGTAGTGCTAGTGAAAATGTTAAGTACATATTGTGTTAGTGCTGGGAGTGCTGTCCGATTAACGTGAATACCTTACAATGTAGTTGCCAAGTGGTAATTTAAACACAATGTTAGGTTAGGTTAGCCTAGTGTTAGGTTAGGTGAGGTTATTCTCTATCTCCTCCTTCCCTTTATTTTAAATTTCTCCGACATATACTATTATCATGAGTCAATATTATTTCACTAAATTACTTATTAAACTATGGTTGAACTATCCTGATTAAGCTTATACATTATTGTGCCGGTGGGGGTATTTTTATTATAACTTAAGACAACAATAAGCCTTTATTAGGAACATTTAGTAACTTGGATGTTATTATTCACGGAGTTACGACCGTCAGATAAGTACGAGGATTCAGTTGCAGGGTATTCAATAACATTTGCAATTTAATATAATAAAAACGTTTTATAGGTACCCTCACTTAAAGCAAATCTACCTGTAATATACTTATATTATATTATATCAAGTTTAGACGTAGATGATTTCGAAATACAACCTTCTGTGAACGTTCACCAGACGAGGCCGAGAGTCATGGCTGGTCATGGCAGCTTGGTGTATTAAATATATTTTTTTTAATCTTCTATAAGACCCTACCTAAAATAATAAACTTTATCTATATATAAACCTCCGACCCATAAACGGCGATAACTTCAAGGTATGTTATGTACGTCTATCTGTGGCATTGTAGCACCCAAGGTTATTAAGCTAATTTAATTTTAGCTATAATTTTCAAGTTGTGGTTTGAAGAATATCAGCTCATTTTCCATCAGATGAAATACAATTACTTAAGAAGTTGTACAATTATTTACCTTAGGAAATAACTGAGTAAATTAATTGGAAGCAATACAGAAAAGCAAGATTAATAATGAAGAACATTAAAGGAAATTGGATTTTAATTGTTATTACAAGCAATTATAACTTAAGGTCAGGTTTTGTGAATTTTTGATTTTTAAGGTTCTAGGTCGAAAGCAATATACCAACATTAACATATACAAAAATTGTTTAATGTTATGTAGTGCTCTGGATAAGTGTATGTCTGTCTATTAAAGTTGTAGCAACTATTTGTGTCTGTCAATTTATGTTTTGCTTAATATAGGAACGTGACATTGGCGGAGTATTTTGTGCACATATATCTTGTTACATACTTGGAAGCCATCATCGAAGAAGAAGACTTCCAAAATGGCGTTCAGACATTGCTTATTATACTTTATTTATTAGTAAGGTACTGAATCTTAGTTTAGTTTGCTCTACTATATTTTCCTTAATTAATCTTGTAATGACATAATAATTTACTTGTGTTTTCTATTTTTGGTAATAAATTTAGTAACAGGTTACTCGTTACTCTACACAAGTCATAGGCTTATAAATAACAGTTAATTTCTCGCGTCACGGTCCGTTAGGTCGCGTCGCGTGCCCGACTCTTCCTGCCTCGCAAGTTGCAACTGTATCTACTATCTACCTCGTATGACGGCCTTATGTGATACGTTGAAACGTTAAATTTGATTTATTACTACTCATTATACTTTAAATAAACTATCAATATACTCAAAACTAAATCTATTATATAAAATTCTCGTTTCACAATATTAGTTAACATACTCCTCCGAAACGGCTCGACGGATTCATATATGAAATTTTTTGTGCATATCTGGTAGGTCTGAGAATAGGTCAACATCTATTTTTTATACCCCTAAGTGATAACGGTGGCCCACCCCAATTTTTTTAATTAATGTGGCAAATCAACGATTGCTGCGTCAGCTAGTACATTAATTGCACCGAGAATCTATGTTAAATTATTTGATAGACTTTCCTTCTCAATGCCTTGCAAGTAAAAATATTCTCAAACCATAACTTATTCAGTACAGAATTTTACACAACAATTAAGTTTTAAACACATAAGAACTGTATCAATACTAAATTGTCTTAGAACTGATAAATACTTTATTCACATAGTGTGTAATAACTTTGAACTTTGAGTTTAATAAATATTAAAATATAATAAAAGCTTTTCTCAGAAGAGCTCAAAAATAAACGTGAAACGTGACGTGATTACAAATACTTAAAACCCATGTGCTATTCCCTGTAACCTTCAATAATTTTTTATATAAATTACACTTCAATGACACATATTTTGATCAATAAACATCTACTAAAATAAAAAATTTATTATTTTATAAGGGACTTTTCTCTTTGAAATTCTTCCAAAGGCCTTGTTGCCAAAAGATGTGATTTAAATATATTATTAAAAAAATATTTATTTTATGATTTTTTGTTTAAATTGATTCGATATAAAAACAAAGAACTTGTTTTTTTATTGTCAACTAGCCGACCCTCGCGACTTCGTTCGCGAGCTACTCCGCTCGTATAGGTCGTAGCGAGATGCTATATAGCCTCAGTTACCTCTTGTTACATCAGCTATCTACCAGTGAAAGACCGGTAAAAATCGGTCCAGCTATTTCAGAGATTAGCCGGAACAAACAGACAGACAGACAAAAATTGTAAAAAAAAAAAAAAAAAAATGTTGTTTTGGTATATGTACCATGTATACATCCATATGAACTTAGTAAAAACCGGTTATTTTAATATTACAAACAGACACTCCAATTTTATTTATTTGTGTGGATGTATGGATTATATAAAGCAAAATTAGGTAAATTAAAATATCAACTCGGACTTTATTTCCTAAAAAATAAACTCTTAGTGATCAGCCGAGAGACGCAGATTTACAGAAATTGCGCAACTGGTTTTGAATATTTTTAAAAGTAACTTGAAAACCTGTTCTGCATCCATTAAGTGCTTCAAGATATTGCTTATCTTAAAATAAATGGTAGCCATTACAAAAACATATCGAGACGAGGAATTTAGAAAAATAGATATTCTTATAAACAAAACTATTTAAATTAAATTGTAAATGTAATTTCAAGGTTCATATGCATTCTGATATTTATTTTTTAATGATAGAGTTGATAATAGGGACTAAAAATGCAGGGCAAGTGAGACACGAACGGAAGAAATCGTGGTGCGTGACCAACACCGGCTTGTCCTCTGCTCCTGAATACCAAATGAATCCAATCGATAAGGAACAAACGCTGAAACACAGAACATGGCTAACAGTGGGTTTATGATTATTTATCGGATCCAATTCGACATTATTTAGGAGTAAATATCTGGGTAGTTAAAGGTACCGAATGTGCAGAGTTGCACACTAAAGAATTTAGGTCGAGTCCGCTCCGTGTGGTTCGCGCTATTTCCAATCATTCCTGTAGAACAGATTTCGAAAGTTATTTTCTCCTTTTAGTTTATAAAGAAATGTATTATCTTATATTAAAATATTAATCATTTAATAAATGTTATAACCTTGTTCATAAAACAAAGAAAAAAATAAGTGTGAATTAATTACGTGAAACACCGTTCGAAATAAAGGTATTTAACACATGAGTGTCTTGAAGAGGTATTGTTAACAAAGAAACTTTATAAATACTGTAAATGCTTTGTTTGTAGAGACAAGTTGCAAAGAATTACAAGTTTTCCATTAACATGAAACCTGTCCTGTTGATTAAGGCACTCAGTATTTTTATCATAAAATATAATATAATATACTACCACTAAACTTCAATTTATTTGTAGAAATTGCTAATTGACTTTTACGTAAAGTTATCTCCAGAATGCAAGGGATATACTTGAATTTTTTTTACATTCAATTTTTTTTAATCAATATGATTAGGTACGATGTTATGAAAACGTGTTTCAAGCATTATTTTAGTCGATGAGGCCGCACAGGTTGCGAAGGGCTTGAGCGAGGTCGCAACTCTTGAGTGTCATTCTGTCAACAATTACTTTATTCAGTTCAAATAATTAGATAGGTACATTATTTTGGTACGGATAGAAATTAAAAAAAATTGAGAAATAGATTTTTTTACAAAGATAAACAAAAACAAAAATAAAATTATATATTAATGTAGAAGTAAGCTCTAAATAAACGCTTTTTTCTGCCCACTCCTCATACTCTTATTGATCCAATGGCAATAATGGCAAGCGAGCTTATCACGGAGCTACTGCTCTGTAAACGGGAAGGATCCTTTTGTAGAATGATATATACCTACATGTATGTAATTATATCAGATGTGTTAAGATTTAAGATGCCAAAAGTAACAGGAATTTCTTAATGAATACTTTCACGTTGTACCCCTAACGGAGTACGCAGAGAGTGGAGAGTTCCATCACGTACCGACTCATCGCTCTTTACAACATTTTTTGCATTTTTGGATGTCGCGGCGGCACTATGCTTTGTATTAGACGCAATTGAGAGCTGATTCTCTAAATATGAAAACCAAATTAGAGGATATTAATCACAAGAACTCAGATGTACAACCAATTTTTATATAACCAACAGACAGATAAGTAATCTTTCTTATCTGATAGCCAGATGACAAAGTTACGGTCTTCGTGGGAATTAAACTTATATATTTTTGACACCACTATCGGTATGACGGAGGTTAATCTATGAAACACAAAAAGAAATTAAATTACATATTATAAAAAAAATTGTCTTTTTTTTAAATATTTCATTCAATGGTTAGTTAAACAGTCTTCTTTGTCATCTAATTTAAAATAGTCTGACATAGAAATAGACATTGCTTATGTAACACTGTTTGAATTAATCACCATAAATGTTTAATTTTTGATGATAACATCATCTTAGTTTCAAATGGTCTGTAAATACTGTTGTGAATTGACAGTTCATTTGATATCAAAACAGCATCGTAGTCAAATAAACAGTCAGTATCTACCAAAACTTCAAAGAGTCGCTTTCCCTAGCCACGGCCCCGCTTGATAAGTGGCCTAAAGGGCTCCCCCGCGGCCCGCGCCTCTGCGACCTACTTCCCGTCCTCGCCCTACCGATCTTTGTGCTCGCCAGCGCTACTTGCACAACTTGCTTCGTATCAGCTGGATGATTATGTTGATTTAGCTATGTGTAGATAGATCTATTGTCATTTGTCGTAGCACTATACGTTTTTTCTTACGAATAGCAGAATTTCAATTGCTGGAGATTTATTAAGAATTCCCGAAAGCGAAATCTACTAAGAATGCCAATATTCTAAACTTATCATTTGATTTAAAAACCTATTAAATTTAAGACCATTATGTCAAATAATAACATCTTAACAGAGACGAGTATTGATGAGTCTCGCAATACTATTGACATTTCTTTGTAATAAAATCGAGTTTCACTTGACATTGTTTTCTTTTTTTTTTCCTATTGTACTTTTCTATCTACAGTTCTTTATTCTCATGATTATTATCAGCTGCTTGAATGCCTTCTTCTAATGCGTATTTTATTACATGGACTTCGTATTCAACCATGTTATAAAGTTCATCATACATTTATCTCATCATGGTGTGCAAAAGAAAATCATTTTTGTATTTACATTGGCTACACCTACAGAGGTTTTATCTCCGAACATATCCCGATTTATCCCGAACATAAAACAGAAATACCTATTTATTATATGACGATTTTTAAAACAATCATTACACCGGAAAAAATATAAATTCGCTATTTACAACGATGAAACAACCACAACAAACAGCCTATCAATATTCAATTGGAAAGATCGGTGAGGTTAGAATGACTTTAAAACTACAATAGAAAAAGAAATACTCTACAATTTCTTGTACTATTTACCTACTATTAGTCACTAACTTGCTAGATTTAATCTAACCTAATTTTTATGTCACTATTAATGTATGCAATGCCGATGTCGTGTCAAGGGCGCTCATTACACACAAGTAATTACTTGCACAAAAAGTGTGATTAATAGTGTTGAAAATACAAAGCAATATATTTTTTCATATTGCAATTATTGTATTTTTGCAACATATCAATAAAGATAATTTAATTAAACACGTGCCAGCAATGAGATCGCTTCCGATAATGAATGATATCATAGATGTCAACAGGTCCACGCTCTACGAGTATCAAGATTGTATTGCCTATAAATGTTTGCATCTATTTTCAAGGTCATGCGTTAACTGTTACTCGTCATGGTTTGTAGTAACTATGATAGGCTGTGGTCTGTTTTTTTACACTCAATAGGTTGTTAAGATTTTAAAATAGTGTACAAACAGCAATCGTATCTGATCCTTTGTTTTCTCGTTTCCAAATAACCTGAACGGCCTCGTTAACTGATCTCAAATATGTTGTAGTACAGACCAAATAACCAGTTATAGTTCCAATAAAACTGGTTTCTGATTCGAGAAAGAGTAGGTAATCTAAACAAATATTCGTGTACTTGTAGTTGTGTTACGTTTGTGTTGGCCTGGCGTTTCCCACTCGGCGGGAGAGCGATGCAATGTAGAAAGATGTCGTCTATTTATAAATGGAGAACATAGCAGGCGAGCGCATCGTGTACTGTACACTTTGTGTCTTTTGAATTTGATAGTTTTGTACCTGCAGCTTGCAAATTAACTAAAATACTTTTTGAACTTTTGAAAGCTTAGTATTTAAAATTTAATGTTTCGTTTTGTAAAACTTTTTTATGTAATAAATTGGAAAGCTTGGAAGCTTTAATCTTTATTCACAAACCTATCAATATTTCATCTTGAAAAGGTATTACGTAAGTAATACATATATAGAATATATAGCTGTTCGTATTCATAGATATCTTGTTCACGACTTTGAAATATATATATAGTATAGGTATGCTGTTTCATGTTCCAAATGAAGTTTAGTATTATCCCATTATATTTTATCAGGCAGACGATTCAACCTTTTTCTGGTAGGACTTTGATCAGGTCCGGCGAGTCTCAGTTCAAACGGTGCGTACAGGCGGTGCATCGAACGCGGTGAGAGTGGGGTCGTTGAACCCCCAGTCATGTGCATTTGGTTTTGTACATTATAACTAATCCCGATATACGTAATAGATAAATACAGAACAGGTGCCAATTCGTGACATAACACTTACATAATCTTTGCGACGTTAAATGGAAGTCATCATAGAAATTTTACATATTATAAACAACTCTGCAGGACTTGATTTCGTAGAGACGTAATTTATGAATAATGTAGCCATATTATCTACATCCACACTATTATATAAAGAGGAAATATTTTTGTATGTTTATTGCAAATAGATTCAAAAACTACTGAACCTATTTTTATAATTCTTTAGCCGATCGAAAGCTACATCCTTTCCGGGTAATATAAGCTATGTGGTATTGCCATAAATATTATCATTAAAAAGATAAGGCCATTTCGTGTCATAAAGTATTTTATAAGTTGGTGATTTGCTCTGAAAGTACTAAACCGATTTTGATAATTTATTCGCTGGTAGAAAGCTATACTATGCCAATTACCAGATGACTTAATTTATTTAGTGTTGCCATAAATATATTGTAATTAATACGAAATAGGTATTTTTTGTGTCGATTCGTTATATGTTTTCTTCCCATATTTCAAATAGTGTTGCCATATATTTTGTAATTAATTAGACAGGCAATTAGCCGTTTTTTTTATATTGATCCGATTCTAAACCCACCTCTCTCTTTTTTTTAATGATTGAAAACACTATTATCAAATTACGAATTTTGATTTTAATTATGTTTTAATATCCCAAAGCGTAGCGAGGGCAGGCCACTTGTTTTTTATAGGCCTTGTGAATCCTAAAGAACAATTTTGTCAGTCATAACAATACATTGAATTTTCTCTACTATCGAACACTCCAATACTAAAAGGAATGTGTGTAAAACTTAAATAGAGAAATATGTTTAGAAGTAAACAAAGATATAAAAATGCGAATAGATTATTAACACAGTTACCTCCAGTTTTTTGTACCTCCAGTTCTGGACGTAATGATTGTCTAAATAAATTATATATTCTTTTGATGCTTAAATGTAAAGGTGAAGCTGATTTGATCAAAGGGTACGTTCGTTTTCAAATAATGACTTACCTTATATGTTAATATTTAATTCACTATTATTATTAAGCATTTTCAAAGTAATAAGTTGAACCGTATGCGATGTTGTTATGTTAATAGAAGTGAATGTCGTATCAGAAAGTGGGTGGATGACCGATACATAGTTCTCAGTGAATTGTAGGACTTGCCTTCATACAACAAAGGTGCAAATGTGTAACAAAGACGTGACGAGTTACTTTTCTTGAAAATCCGTAATTACTCTCAGGAACTACAAAGCTGTCTACAACCTATTTTTTTATGCTTTCAGTTTCAAGAGGTTTCGTATCATAATCTTATAGTCTACCGAAGTATTCTACAAAAAATATTTATTGTTTATTATTGATTCGATGAAAAAGAAGCATCGCTTTAATGGAAGATTTACATTCAGAATAGAAACGGTCAAGGTGACAACAATTATTAGTAGTTGACTCAACGAGTGTATACTGTGTACTAATAACTAAATACTCAATAAATTAAGCTGAAATGATTAATAGGAGCTATCTCGTGGCAGATTGTGACAAGCTGCCTTATACCCAGAGCATAGCCAGTGTGATCTACGTTAAAGTATAATATAGGAATGAAACGGATATCCGGTAATCCGGATAACGGATAGTGCAAACAAGGCCGGATAGTAATTCCGTATCCGGTCGGATTCCGCACAGGAAAATTCGAAAATTCTCATTATTTTACACAAATCATACCACAATAAGTTATGGACACCATTTATTTTCATAATTTTTTTATTAATTAGTTTAGTACTCAAAATTAACAAGTGCCAAATTGTGGTCAATAAATACCAAATTTTCCGAAACTGTTGGTAAGAGGCGACTCCGAATACTAGACCAGCTTCTGGAAATAGACTTGCTATAAACGCTATTGCCAGGTGCTGAAAGATAAATTCTAGCAAACCTTGATAATTGCGGGTACTGATACAAATTAACTGACCACCAAATATATGGGTCATAATTGTGATCGATTCGAGATGTCCTTTTCTTGATCACGAAGGTAACTACTACTATTATCCTATAAAACTGATCGCTTCGTTAAAGCGAGAATGTTCAATATTCGGTACCCGGATATCCGGCGCTCCGACCCATCTTGGCGAATAATCGTTATCCGGCCAAACAGCACTAGTATAAAATGAAAAAAAATATATATGGAGGAACATAACTACTAAGTACCAACATTTATTACATTATGAATATCTAGTACTCGGTTGCTTTAGGATGGTTCCAATAACAAGCCAGTCTCAGAATACGCGTCGCGGTATTTGGCACTCTATGAGATAAATTATGTAGGTCCAGCAATGAATATCATCCGATAGATGAAGAAGAAAGCAGGTTCTTAAGCATAATGTTACTAAAAATATTTAAATAACACAGTAGACCTTCGATTCTAGTCATCACTATTTTTAGCTTTAATAAAATAATGATGTGTTATTTTAATAATTGGAACAAATCGATTTGATATACGTTTTAATTACTAATTACCTAACTTCTTGGTTTAGTATGACCTAAATAAAAATATATAAATAAATAGATCAACCTGTTCTATTGAAGAATTTAACCGAAATTAAAATGCGAAATAATAGTGCGAGTGAATCCATACAAATAAATAAAATTGGAGTGTCTGTCTGTTTGTAATATTAAAATAACCGCTTTTTAATAAGCATATGGATCTATACAGGGTACATATACCAAAACAACTTTTTTTTTTTTTTTTTTTTACAATTTTCGTCTGTATGTCTGTTTGTTCCGGCTAATCTCTGAAATGGCTGGGCCGATTTTGACGTTGATTAGAAACTAGCTGATGTAACAAGGAGTAACTAAGGCTTTTTAATATCTCGCTACGACCCATAGGAGCGGAGCAACACGCGAACAAAGTCGCGCGGGTCGGCTAGTTTTTAATAACTAGATGGTAGATAGGATAACGTTTTAGCCTGATTGAATAAATATTTGCAAGATTGTTTGATGTTGTACTATGTACAGACTGAAGACAGCATTAGAGAAAATAGAAATTCATTCTTCATAGTCTTGTCGCCATTACTAGCGAGCGAGTAGCTAACAAACTGCGGCCGCGAGGAGTGTCGAATTTTACAATCTCATTCTCATGACGAATAAAAACAAGCAAATGCGATACAATTCACAAAAAAAAAATCATCTTTTTCTGTTCTTCTGAGCCTTAATGTTAGTATCGCGCTTATCATACTGATGCAGGGTTGTCATTCATCAAGAATATTACATAAATTATACTACTAATAATAATCACTAGAATCTATCGCAGTGATTAATTGAATCGTATGGAATTTAATATCACGTAAGTCATAGTAATTACATGTTACACGGTGAAACGAAAGTTGAGAAACGATATGTTACTGTTTATTTAGATATGTAAGTATATAAATACATTAGATTTTAAGTACCACAACTTTGCAATACTTATAAAAGATAAATATTGTCAGGCAGATATGAGTACGTATGATGTTACACCTTATACTAGAACCAGTAAGTATCTAAAAATAATTTACGTATTGCGAAATTGAACCGAGATAGAAAATTGTGAATTAAACCCATCTTATTATGGATTTAATGACAAGTTCTTATAAATGAGCTTTACCTGGAGTTCCTTATTCTTGTTATCTTTATGAGAAGCTGCTCTGATAACACCAGCTTTCCATCCCCATTCAGAAACTTTATTCACGTTTATCTTTGAAACACCACTCACAGAGAGAAATCGTTTGCCGACCAAATCTTCACGGTATCTAAATGCCATAACGAACTACACAATCACATTATTCACAGTAAAAACTACACAAACGTCATGAAACAACGCTCAAACGCATAACACACTTCACTGTACGCTGAGCGAAGAGAAACTACGTAGAAATCTTTCAAACTAGCTACACCTACAAAGGGCAAACGAAAGTAAATCCGGCTTATTTGAATAGCACATGATTTGAACGCGCACCTGCTAGGCTTTAGAAGGACTTCTCAAATATACCGGGTGTTATATAAGACGATAAATTAAAGTACACCGCCTCGTCCACAACAAACCCACGAAATGAATGGCTTTTGCATTTAGGTAGCTTATAGACTCAAAAGATGTAGTTCATCTATTCGATAACAGATGGCATAAAACTAAAAAGATATTTAATGTACCTATGTCCAAGATGGATATTTTCAACTGAAAAATAATGACCTTTTCTTGTCAAGAATACTAGATATGCTATATATTTACTTAGGTTTAACAAGAATACTAAATTTTATAACTAATTATTCATTTTGAATACCTATTTCTTTAGCCAAATTTATTAATATTTTTTATTTCATATTAAGTGGAATGAAATACATATTTAATATTTGTAAAAAGTATTGTATATAAATAATTTAAGTTGAAAAAAAATTTAAAGAAATAATTTCAATTTTTGAACGATATGTCATATTGATTGTTGGTCACGTGATCAAAACACTTCGATTCAATTCAATATGGCGGTTTAGTCTTACTGCAGAACAGTTGTGTTTTGTCATGTTTACATTAATGATTCTTTTTACGTGGGTTTTTCTTATGTGACTATTAATATGATATCGTCGATTATTTCCCGGTTGGTAATGTAAGTATGAAATATTTTTTTATTGCTTTATTATTCTGACAACTATAGTAATACTAATCTTTATCAGTCTTTCTTTGTTTAAAACATTTATATCTTATTTACTTATATTCTAGAGTATTTAGATGATGAAACATAAAAATAAAAAATGACATTAGTTTTTTTAACCATGAAAATTATAGATATACCATACGTACTATAAAATATCGATACCTATTGTAATGAAAATTCAGATTATTAAAACTAACGTTATATTTATTTATTTGCATATTCTATTCTGTTTTAATTGTTTACTCAGATCATCATATTGGTATTCATGTGAAATTATTATTCTAATAGTTTTTATCGTATAATAATTTCTAACAACATTAAACATTAGTTAAAATTTAATACACTCATTTTGGATAATTTATTTTTGTTTGTGACTTACAAATATTCCTAGTGACATAAAATAAAATTTACGTATAATACTAAGATAATTGAAATTTTTTTGAAATTCTATTTTACCACCATCTTATGACTGTGTAAAAATTAACATGCGTTATGTAGACGTTTATTGATGCAATTTAACTTAAAAACTCTATATTTTATATTATATCCTAGTATCTACTTGTTACTTTATCCATGTTACACTTTGAAATGGGATCCAGAGTGAAAGGAAAGACATATCCTATGTGTTAAGGGGTACCAAGTTCTTTTTTACAACTTAAACCATCTTTCAAAGTTGTTCGGGTGCCGAATTCTTTCCCATTTTTGCCCATTTTTTACTTTACCCTGTCCTGTACCTTTATGTTCATTTAGCAGTAGCTAATTGTTATTAATCTGATGTCTTAGGGTGACACGGACCATGAAGGGATGAAACATTTTAAAAGCAAGTCACTCTTTATTTTATATCAAACTTAAGCTTGTTCAGTTACACATTAAAAAAAAAGTAGTTTTGATAGGTTACATTGGTTGAACAATGGATCATTCTAACAAAAAAAGGTTTTTTGAATAGACAATCATCCTCTCAAAAATAATATGCTTTAACATTAATTCTTGTATGTTGTAAACCTGTTGCATCAAATTGAATATATTGTGTATTCACTATATTTATTGATATGTAGAAAAAAATTATAAACAACAATCATTGACACAGATTAAATGGTCTTTTAATGATTATATGAAATCATAATTACGAGTTGTACTTGACCCTTTTAATTCAGCAGCAATTTACATTATATGCTAGTTGATCCGCTGTAGTATTGCTGGGACATTTTGATTATAACTTTTTTCTTCATCAAATGAATGAGACTTGAAGCAATACAATTTCGGGCACCATATCTAATTTATTTATGTAGTTTTTGCGGAATACACATATAAACATACAATAAAACAAACAAAATGTTCAAACATGATTTATTGGCAGTTGGTATATCTTTTCAGTGCAGACATTTTATCTAAATTTTTATTGAATGTACAATATAGATCTTGGCTTATAAGAGTAATTTCTCTATAACTACTACTAATTAAACCTATTTTCCCGAGGAATAATAAACAGAATAAGTAATTTACACTGCCCATGTGCTAGCTAATAGTCACAGTTTACACTGATATTGGCACAAATCCAACTATGTTTGACGGAACAAGCCATCCTGAAATTTGGCAGCACTGTAGCATGTTTTAACCTTATTAATCTTATTTCATCTTCAGACATTTAGTTGCTTTGTGACAGGGAAAACTTTTGTTCTTCGTATTTGCCTAATATTTCTATATTAAGTGCATATTGCATAGTTTGTTGTGAAATTGAAACCAGTTCAGTGTAGTAGTGAAGACAAAGAGGTTTACTACCGTTCCGGATTTCGTCATTAGGGTGCACTGCCGGGTGCTATTTTTGGCGACGCCTGACGCTGGGCGCTCGGCTCCTGGGTGCAGTCGAAGCTTTAGTCCGTGACGATCGTGGGTTGCACCCGCGCCGCGCCGTGCTTCTGCGCAAGAGTGAAGTGCGTTGACACCTAACTGTATCGTGAATCATTTGTTGTCAATCGATTAACGCTTACTTCAATTGTTAGTGCTTGTTCTGAGTGCGTTCGATTTATTCGCGGTCTGGAGGTCGTACACCTTGACTTCGACATAATATGCTCATATCGAGATCGCTCGTGCTGCCTTTTTAGGCTCTGCCTCGTCTTAACTGATCCTTAGCCTAGTTTTACGGGTGACGTAGCATAGTCCCATAGTTAAATGTCTTCGCGTACGAAACTTGATATCCGAATCACAATTTATTACGAAGATCATGTTGTTGTTATTTACATTTAGCATAGAATAATGTAATCTCTATATTATCTTAATACAGATTATTTTATAATGTATTTTGTTTGTTTTTATTTTAAGCCAAAATAGTCCATTTATTATTACTTCTACTATGTACTTCATATAGAAGGGTTTATCAATGAGGAATCTTCCTACCTATCTATGAGAATGTTAATATACCGTATGTTCTATGGGAAAATAAAAATAACTTACTATTTATTTTAATTAAAAAACTACTTAAACTGATGGCAGTTTCTAAATATGTATCTATATTATTTTAAACCTGTACATTCACCAAAATGTTTAGTCATACTGTTTTAAAATATCCTTCAATTAATAAAGACCTTGCATGTCTGAATCTAAGAAACACGCCTGTTAACAAAGGATATATATTTAGTAATAAACTCAGCAGAATCAATAACTTATGGTTCATTCTATTTCCAACGCTTCACTGGCTTTAGTGTAACTGTAGGATATGTGGATATAATAGGAATTATACTTAATATATGGCGTATAAAGTTGTTATTTAAATAGGTAATTAAGACACTGTTTATTAAGATATCTTATCGTTCGTGGCATCATAACTTGTTTCGAAAAGAATGAATAATTAGATTCTATATGGATGGATACTAGACCACCCACTTCTCTATTTCATATATTATAATAGATTAAAGTTTGATTTGAAGCTCAAGGGGATTTTATACTCTAATCTGATTTGTATGCTGTGTTTGTAGTGTACGTGGTTAAATAGGGTTAAATATTTCTATTCATATACTTAACATACATTTATCATTTAGAGTTAAAAAAATTTATGTGTCATCCATCGATTGCTCAAAATCGGTACCTATCTGTGTTATCCCAATTCTTTACATCCAGATATTATATTTATTTTGGCTTATCATTTTGATTTGGGTGATCACGTCATCTGTACGAGAAGTTCAGCTTCTCCACAGATGACGCTGCTGCGCGTCAGCTTCTAGGTAAAATTTAAAGCCTGCTTGCTCTACACTATTCGCGAAGTTAAACGAAGTTAGACGGAAACGAAAGGTAAGAAAAAAAATTAAAAAAAAACTTCACTACTCGCGAATTTGAACGATGTTAGACGAAAAGGATAGGTAGTGTAGAAGAAAAAAAACAAAAAAATAAAAAAAAAAACTTCACTACTTGCGAAGTTGAATGACGTTAGATGAATACAGAACAGACAAGAACTGTAAGAGATCACTCTTAGCGATAAGGCCGCCTGTGCATGCTGAGAAGTCTACAGTAATTTTAAGTTTTCTTTGTAAATTTCTTTCATTGGTGTGCAATAAAGTATTTATTATTATTATAAGGTAGTGTAGAAGAAAAAAAAATTAAAAAAAAAACTTCACTAGTCGCGAAGTTGAACGATGTTGGATGAATACAGAACTTTCCCTCGCCTAGGCCGACTTCCACAACAAATGGAAGCAGTGAAACATCCTACACCCCTTTCCATTATGTGTTACCAATCTAGAAGCACAATTACAACTATCTTTAAAGGAATTAAGTGATATTTGGTCGCACACGTCTGCCTGCTGTCCTAGATGCATGCGGCTATAAATCCTCTCTATTTTGTTTTTCTTATTTGTACCCGAAACCGGACCAGGGTTCATGACCCATATGCTATGCGGCACAGCGGGAAGATTGTCTATTAATATAAGTTCTATTTTCTCCATTATGAGCTTCACTTTTATAGAATCAAATATGAATAAAGGAATTAGAGAGTTTCATATTATGTTGCGTAAAAGCAGTCTTACTTCTACATTTTTTTTTCGCATTATCATAACATGTGTGGTTTTTTTTTCTAAATTAGTTGATAAAGGCGCTATTGTTGCGTGTACCCATATCAACACGTATGTGATTCTGGGTACACGCAGCGTTTGCTAAAAGTTTTTATTTCTATTATGAGACATTGTAATTATGAGACGGTAACATGTATATATGTTTATAATGATTTCATCATTATAAACATATATACATTATAATTTATAAATTTAGACTTCAGAAGGTAACTTTTGTTGGACAAAAGCCCATTTATAATTTAGGCTTGACAATTACCAGTCAATCTGTATATGTGTATGTTATATTTAATATTATATTGTTACTATTGGATAGATAACACAAAGCCATATTATTTATCAACATCAAACTAAAAAACTTCCTGCATATATATAATGTTCTAAAGCACCAATGAATAACTGAAGGGATTTACATTAACTATTTTTAGATAATCTCGTACTATATTGCGAAACTCGACCAAATCATGCTCGATTGGTTCGTATGTTTCCTTGTGCATTACACATCACTCGGTACACTGGTTAATGCCCCGTGGTCTGATAGAGCAATAATAATTGAAAGGAATTAGAGTAATTAGCAGTTTCCCGTGTTATGCGCCAGCTTGTGATGATCGGTAATAAAAATTAACCTATATTCTTATAGTTGCCAGCTAATTATATTAAATTTAGTTAATGTTAGGTTTAATGAGTACAAACTGATACAGTATAGTACCTGTTTATCTACCATTTTAATTTGATAGCAACTATTAAAGATATATGTAAAGCCTAACGTATGGTATGGGAGCCAGATTCAATTCGGTCAATCATTTCCTCTCGAGTGAAAATTCGTATACTGCATAAGGAATATATATTATGATTACTCGTAACCGTTAGCTGCGATTCCGTGGGAGGGGCAAGTAGTGGCAGCCTCCCAAACATGTAGAACAAAATTTTTTTTTCAGTCATTTCCTCCCATTTGAAAATTTGTGGGATTATAGTTTACCTAGTATCTTGAAGGAAAAATAAAGTCAGCTGACCATAACGTGGTGGAATATACGTCAATTAAAATATGAAAAAAAAAAAATATTTTCAATGTTTTCCTATCAACTAAAATTTTACCTTTTGATAGTTTATATGTATGTGTACTATGAATGAAAATTAATGTCAGCTTGCTGTATCTCAGTTGCAAGTTTGTCCGCTGGTACCTTGAAAGTTCTCTGGGAGCCAATGCTTTATATGAATTTTCACTTGAAAGGGACTTGGTCATTAAAATCTGTACTGACTCCCGTACCAGTACAATTAACCATGAAAGAAATCGTTCTTCGTACGACATATTAAATTACAAAAACTTAAACGAACAAATATCACTGCTAATATTAGTTAAATATATGTAAATTAAAACAACGTAGTGAAAATATATTATTTAATATACATTCGTTCTTTCCGGACGGACATAAACCGTTTTGCGCATGTTTTGCGTAAGCAATTCCTACTATTAATTAATTCGAATGTTTCAGTACAGTACTTGAGTTTTTCTTGTACATTTTCCTAGGTATTATAGAATAAATAGTTTTAACAAACTTTTATTAATTTGTAATGCTTGTTTGTATGTCCAGGTTAACTAAAATTTTAAACAGTTAATTCAAACGTTTGAGACAAAATTTCACATAGGTACACGTCTAGATTAAATGAATGCAAAGTGACATAAATCCAATATCGCCTATAAGCTAAGATGGCTGCTAGTTATTTTTGTATCATATAAAAAGGGATTGCTGAAAAAATATGATAAATAAAGTTGCTTTTATAAGAAACAAAAAATTAAATGCATTCTATATCCAAAATGGCATCGCAGCCAAGATGGCAGACTAGTTATTATATCTTTTTCATAGCAGCGCTTGAGATGAAACTGACATACAGAAGTAGGGACTGAAACTACCTAATGTATTTTGTTATCATTATTTGTTCGAATATTTCTGAACTATTAATATTCTCTCTATCGCATACGAAGCGGACAGGTAAAAAAACTCGATGTTTCCGATTTTAGTAATATTGAGTATTTTCTACCTATACATATTATTGATACGTGTACCAAATATTTTTGTAATATAATTACTAGTTAAAGAGTTATGGAACATTGAAATGTTCGACAACCGGTTGGCATTCAGTAAATCAAAGCCGATTATAGAGTCAAAAAATTATATATTTAAAAAATTAAACCAATGGATTTATTACTTCATTTACTGAGCTTTTTAAATGCATTTTTGAAAACGATACGTTCGATTCGTTATTTTGCAAGATTAAAATGTTCACATAAAGTCTAAGATAAGCAGTAATTAGCTGTCTGTAAATGTATTCATACGCATTTAGAATACTAAAGCAAATTAGTATAGAAAATGCAAGACTAACAGCTGCATTCATTTCAATACTTACATTGATAGAGTTACAAAAATAAACGTTGCATTGTTTATAGTGCTGCAAACAATGCTTGTTTATGGAGTATATTTTAATCTGATCAGTTGTAATCTATTCTAGTAATACATCACAAAATATACTTCCGATTAATCTTAAAGTGTAGTTCTTATAACCATGTAGAGTATAAGGTTTTCAATTGCTCAAAAAATTCTACTTCTATAAGGTAACTTGTTTGTGCATATGTGCAATTGTCTTGTTTATTTTTAAAACTGCCCACTTGGACAGGGAGACGATGAAGTCAGGGTCAAATAAATTGGTAGGCCAAGAACACGTTGCATAGCGCAAATATTATTATGTTCTTTAATTTTAAGATCTTCGTAAATGTTCGTATCTCCTGTTTGCCTTTAGTTTCAATTCTATTTAGATATGTGAAATGATAGAAGACGTTTTTCACATACTTGTGGAGTGTGTAGAGAACGAGCCAGAACGAATGCAGTTGAGAACCCCACTCCCTTATATTTTTGATTTTTCTTCATGAAACTATCTTGTCCTCACCTAGTTCTGCTGAGGCCAAGATGCTGTAGAGTATAGTTAATGTAGCTCTTAAGCGGCGAATTTAATTGTTTTTAATGGTTGCTACTATGGGGGTGGCAAGTTATTTTAGAAAAAAACCCCATATAAAGAAAAAACAAATTAAATATATTTTTTTGGTATAATAAAATATTACAATAATAAAACTAAGGTGTGGATTTTTTTTTCAGAGCACAAAATCCACGCTCACCTAATTTTCTGTTCTGATTACGCTGAAATAAGATAGGCACACCACGAGTTATAAAATTGACATACCTTTTATAACTCGTAGCGTCTGCTGGCAGTTAGTGCAATTTAAATTGAAGAAGGCATAAACGTTTTACTGTCCGGTCGTTTATTATTCATCATTCGGTAAATTGTAGTCGCTCGTACCTTGTCTCTTCTTTGCCGATATCACCGCATATGATATTGTTATACAAATTAACTAAATAGAGCATTCATCTCGCGTTCCAAAGTAAAATTAAAAATTCTAATCTATCTTTCACATATTTTTGGCAAACCATGAGTTAGCGAATAAAGACTTAATTCCATAATTTCTTGATAATTTAATAAGGAGCATAATTTCCTTGTGTAAAAATATGTTTATTATGTAATTTTGAATACGTTTTTCGTTATTTTCTTATTACCATGAGCAGGTGAATATGTTGAATAGTAAAAACCGGAGCGAAGTTTATTTATATGCACATCCTATTAATTTCAACTAATTTGGCAATAGCTATGGGCGGAATTTGATGCCAAGAATGTAAATGCTATTGTTAAAAATAAAAGTTCAAGCTTTATTTTTCGGCCGATAATCTCTTCGTTTACTTGATGTTATTGTGGTTATCATAGACTTAATATATTTATTTACATACGGTTCACGTATTAATAAATTAAGTTTTAAAATCCATACAAATAAATAAAATTGGAGTTTCTGTTTGTAATATTAAAATAACCGCATTTTACTAAGTAAAAACAACATTTTTTACAATTTTTGTCTGTCTGTCTATCTGTTTGTTCCGGCTAATCTCTGAAATGGCTGGACCGATTTTGACGGGACTTTCACTGGCAGATAGCTGAAGTAACGAGGAGTAACTTAGGCTATTTAACATCTCGCTACGACCCATAGGAGCGGAGCAACATGCGAACGAAGTCGCGCGGGACGGCTAGTGTTCTATATAACTCGTAAAATGTCACGCACTCTCGTTTTTGCCGCACCGTGAACATGTAGGATATTGTGGAAATAGAATAGCCGGATGATGTAATGATGTGATGACGAATGGCAACTTTTTTGTTCTTTAGTTCAGTAAAATAAATTTGAATTTTGTTTTCTGAGAATATAAATAACTGTTCCTTAAAGGATTCGCTTACTCTCAGTTTATCCATGTTTGGCAGTAGATACTGCAATTGTTAAACGATGCACATTGCACATCTGTTGAAATTCTTCAAATCTTAATCATCGTCGGTCCGCCTGTGATAACTTACTCAATCCTCTGCCATTTACAGATGATTTCGCAGACTAAAAACCACAGCTTGCCTTTTATGTACTCGGTATGTGCTGTGTGCATTAAAAAAGATTTTTTATTCTTTGGTAATAAAATAAAATAATTGAAAAAATCATGAATAAATCATGTTTTCCGATTCAATCTTATTTTCCTATTTATAGTAAACAGCGAATATAAATCTTCACGCGTGTCTCAGCGTAAATATTGATTGCTAACTGTGGCACGCACTTATGTTGAGATCCCTATCTATAGCTATTAGCTCCCAGTCTCTTTAAAACATCCAGACCGCGAGCATATTGGCCATACGTGCGCACTTCAGGCATCACTTAAGGTTCCGTGTAAATAAAACATTACTGGATGCGGTGCTCGTATCCATGGAGGCAGGTCGCGTCCGTAACCGTGACGACAACCCCGGCTTGCCGACTCTAAGTCTCGGCCTGTCCAGTGTTCGGCACATTGTCACTAAACTCGAGGCTCAATACGCTCGTGTCGTAACCACTGACGTTTTTAAAAGCGAAATCGTCAAATACGAACCGATCACTGAAGATAACAACGATTACTATTACTGCCCTTTCGATTCGAAAGCGCAGGTGCTGAATAGATTCGTTGTCAACCTGGGGGTGGCGTTCAGCAAATGCATACCCAGTGTTACTTTAGCTAATTTCGGTTTCCTAGCCGTTACGTCGGGATTGTTTGCACCGAGAATGATCTCTTATTTGGTCGTGTATCCATTTTGCAGATTGGTATTTGGGACCCTCTACCCGGCGTATGCTTCATATAAAGCTGTGCGGACAAAGAATTTGAAAGAATACGTGAGTAATTTGAATGCATAATATCATAATATAACAAAATGATGGTTTAATAATATACAGGTGTAAATAATGTGATAAACATTTGATCTAATCTAGTGCAAATTGGTTACAAAACATTCTCCAGCGGCCTTGTCACGGACTTACGCACAACTTGTTCGAAACGCTTCAGTTCGTATAGTGTCCTTTACCTCGTCTATTGCAATTATTGCGTGCTGGTGCTATACTCGTCCATTGTTCCATATACTCTATGTACCAGATATAACTGTAGCATAATTATTGCGAATAAGAAATATCTAGGTTACTGAAATAATATTACTTCAACACGTTTTAACCGAATATATCTTATTGTGATTATATACAATAGAAAAAGAAAATAGTTCCTATGCATTATTACAGTATCTATTAATAAAGTAATTTAATTTAGAAAAGAACTTTAAAAATTTTTTGTCTTAAAGATAAATATTGGTTATTTTATGTCTCTTAATTAATACAAATATTTGGTGTTGCAGGTAAAATGGATGATGTATTGGATCGTTTTCGCGCTGTTCACATGCACAGAGACGTTCACCGACGTTTTTCTGTCGTGGTTCCCTTTTTATTACGAAGTAAAGATAGTGCTAGTGCTGTGGCTTCTCTCGCCAGCCACCAAAGGCTCCTCGATTCTCTACAGAAAGTTTGTTCACCCAGCGCTTTGCAGGCGGGAGCAGGTAAACTTAGGCTTAGATGCTTTATTTTAAGATATCTTTGGGTTGCCTTAATTTTTATTAAGAGCACTTAAAGGTTTATTAACCTGTTTTAAAAGCAAACGTGCCCAATTTGTCCTTGTCCACCTTTTAAAATTAAATTAGACCCTAATGTTTATTGTATTGAGACCCGTTTTATTTTGTATAATACAGTTTTCTTATTATTGTTTATTTTAAAAGGCTGGTCCAAATAAAATAGTGTATAATAGGAAGACAGGTTTAATCCCACAGGTTGAATAATAATTTCATATAGCGGTTATCTTCCTGTACCAGTACGTGCCTCGAGGCGATCTCTCCTTTTGTTGTGTTTGTCGTCTAGTGAAATAATATGTTGTCTATCATAGCATCGTGGTTGAATATTTTTCATATCATTTATATTTCTCGTTTATCATTTTATGATTATAAACGAACTTTTTCAAAATTGTTAAAAATTTAATTTGACCTTAACAGGATTGTAGAGTACGCTACGTTTACAGAAATATAATTTGTAGAGTTTTACAGAAATATAATTTGTAAAATGAAAACTTACTAATCATGATTTATTAAAAATCGGTTAAAACTTTTCTCCAGCAAAGTTACTTTATATTGTTTTCGAGTACCTAATCTGACAACTTAATAGTTCATTAAGAGCTTTACATAGAGATATGTAATTTTATAACGATCGAACTGTTAGTAGTTAGTTTTTATGATTTTATTTAATTCAATCTAATAAGGTCAGGATCTCAGTATCAATTATTTCAAGACTACAAATTAGTTAATAGGTAAGTTCTAAAACTATTAAAGTCTAGTCAAAATGTTAGAATGGACCAAACGAAATGAAAACATACCAACTAAATTATGCATCAGAACCTCAAAATAGATGACGAAGGTTTACATACATAATATTAGATATAAACTCGGAATCAAAATTTCTACGACCGAAGCGACTGCTCTAAATTCTCGTTATATTAACCGAAACCCATAAAAACGTCACAAATGCGTCGTTAACATTTCATCATATTCGATGTTACAGGAGATCGATGAGTATATAGCAAAAGCCAAAGACCAGGGTTACCACACTGTACTCAATTTGGGGACAAAAGGTGTCAACTATGCCACCACCGTTATTATGCAAACTGCTATCAAAGTAAGAAAATAATTTTATTTTTATATTTGCAGTCTAATAGCATGCTAGATTTTATTTCTTGTGCTCAAATAAGTATAAATATTTTTTTTAAAAAGCTGTAATAAAAACCATACTTTTTGAATAAAAAAATATCATGATTTTTCTTAATGATCAATTTAAATAAGAGCTTATTAAATAATTCAATCCAACTTAAATTATAAAAGTTTTTATTTGGGTTCAAGAAACAAAGGATTGCGGTGTAACCCGTAACAAAATTCACAATTATAAGCAATTTTAGAGCAATTGTCAATTTTTTTTTAGCTTCACCCGTCACATAAAAGTATTATGAACTAGACATAGCATGCTTGATCACGAAACACGACCAAAAACACAAATTTATGCTCATTGCACTGCTTCAACTATTTATCAATTAGAAGCGATCACACATAAAAGTACAATGAGTATTTCTAAAGAATAGCATATAGTGGATTTAACTTTACCTCAATTTGTATTCAGATTGCCTATCCTTACTAATATTATAAATGCGAAAGTAACAGCTGCCTGTCTGTCGCGCTTTCACGCCAAAACTACTGAACCAATTTAAATGACATTTGGTGTACAGATAGTCTAGAGCCTGAGTAAGGACATATGCAACTTTTTAATGCGAAAAAAGCGTTGAAAGTATCGTCATTTTTAAAGCTAGAAACTTAAAACTTATTTTTTAGGCTGTTGATTCGATATTAATAAATATGACATTCAAAGTTTGGAAAATTTTACCCTCAAGAGTGTAACATAACAATAGGGAAAAACACTATACCACTCGGACGAAGTCGGGCACAGCTAGTTTATTATAATTTAGAAAAAGAAAACTATGTAACAAGTAGATTTTTACTACACATATAATTATTTACTTAAAAATCCGTGCATTCGTCATCAATCATGTTTACACTCACTAGGCTTGTTTAAAATTCATTTTGTATTTTTTTAATTTTATTAACACGCTTTTTTAATTTACTCCTCCCCATCCTATTCCAATTGTCCTATAACTTCACTCAGAACTTGAATCTACCTAGTCCGGAGCAAAATAAGCGAGCCATATCAGATCACGACGTCACGGATGGCTATCATGACTACGAGGATATGGAATTCCAAAGAGCGGAAAACGCACCCGGCATCGTAGAAATTGTAGAATTAGATAATAATGACAACATTGGTGACGGAGATACTAATGATCCAGATTACGCACCAACTTCAGCGCGAAGTCGAGGCGATGTCGTGCGAAAACGTAAAAACGTTAAGGACAAAGAGAAGAAACCACGAAGTAGATCTAGAGGACGCCGCACCAGAAGTCAGGCCGCTTTGGAAAAAGAGCAAGAGATAGCGGTCGAATAATATTGAACGTGGAAGAAACTGTGATTTTAGTAGATGTTTAGATAATTGTACTCAATGCTCGTTTAGTAACTCTCCAACCACCATTTACTGCTTCGAATAAATTGTTTAATATGAGGCCTCTACTGAAAAACCGTTGAACCTGAAGATTAGGGTCTCATGTCGATGTATATGTATGTTACATACGTGTTATATACTAATTGGCGGTTCTGAGTGGTTGGGGTGTTGATTAAAGAGCAATGTGCTTTAGTATATCCTAACTTCTTGTCGTTTTAAAAGTTCCTTTTGCCGGTTTATATAAACTTTTACTATGAAACCGAAATTCTTTATTGATCTGTAACTAAATCTTTTTTTTAAATTACTTTTACTACGAAATCGAAATTCTTTAACAAAATCTAACTAAACCTGTTTTTGTGTAGAAGTTAAACTTTTGACCAAAGCTTATCTTCTTTTTCCTGGTATTTTTATCATTTCATGTTTATGAGTTAAATGGTCATTTAGAGTTATTTTTGCATGTTCGTATATTTTTGTGAAATCACCGGCTTTGTATGCTGTGTTCTTAGTTTTTATATTAAAGTATGACTGATAGCATAATTGATTTTGTAACTTTTAAAATAAAATAAACTTTTAAATATGACTTTATTTTGGAGTTTGAACTGGTAGATGAATTCAAGCATAAACATTAGCGCAATCCAAGTAAGTAATTCATTTTTGTTTTTTGCTTTTTGGTGTGTAATAAAAGATTAAACAGCTTGCTTTTTCCCTATGCTAAACTGTTTAGAGTTAGACAATATTTTTTGTATATAAAAAAATTAAATAGAATTTTCCGTTTGTTGGTAAGAAACAGAAACTTCCAAATTATATGATATTAGTCGATGGATTTCATAAGATAATATTTATAACACTACGAATAGTAATAAACGCGATTAGATTATTACATAAACATAATTTTCCAGGGTGGTGGAGGGTTGGTGCAGCAGTTACGTAAGAGTTACAGTCTCTCTGATTTAACTGAATGTGAGCCGCGGGAGGAGCGCGGCGCGGACGAGGCGGACGACGTGCTTGCTGAGCCAAGGCTTATTCGACGTGCAGTAAAGAGGTAAAACATATCATGAATTGTCCTTTTACTAAAATGAAGTCTCTCTACTTAGGTACCGATACTCTGTATTGCTCAAACTTCAAAGGTACAGCGTGGAAAAGTTATTATCAACTAATTGTTTGACTTCAAATTTTTTTTTAACGTTCCGTATGTCAATAGAAAAAAGGAAATCTTATGGGATCATTTCTTCGTCCGTCTTTCTGTTAAAATTCTTTTTCTGTGGAACGCATGATTGCATCAAGTGAATTGATATCCGTGAGCGGACGGGTTAGAATACTATTCCCCTCTGGTACTGGGAGAGCATCTCGTAACAGCCGAGCACCCCCTTGGTGGTAGGGGATCTGTACCACGACTGACTTGCGTCCACGAGCATGTGAATCCGACCGCTAAGTGTCATAGACGCGTTCCGGTCGAGCTGCATGTGGGCCAGACTTACCCCCTCCCATTCCCATCCCAATAATACGGTGGATCTAGCGGATCTGGATCTTGTTCAGGGTCCGCTGAAACCGCAGCATGTCTTTCTCCACTCCCCCTCCTCACTCTATCTTCGAGGATGCAACGCATCGACTAAACAAGAGGGTATCTCTAGTTTTGTCGATGGTGGCCACTTACCATCAGGTAGACCATCTGCTCGTTTTCAACCTATCTATAATTTTAAAAAAAGAATATCAAATAGGTGTACAATCCCTTGAAGATATAAAAAGTCTATATTTTTGCATTCTGGGTAATTGGGTTGGATTGGCAATTGACTCAAAACCGTTAACCTAAATTGAAAATTTGCCGGAAATTTCTATATATATCATATGGTTTTACAGTTTTCTAACAATAAATATGTTCGTCAATTCAGGTTGCACAGAACGCCCGGTGCGCGAGTCTAATTCGCACTTGGCGGATTTTATTTTCTGGTCTTATAATATATTTATAATATCTAGTGGATACGCGACTCGGCGTAGCGCATCAGAATCAAACCGCTCGACCATGTACTTCCCGGAGGTGGATGTGGACGTGCGCCCGCGCCCTAATCGCGTCGACGAACCTGATTTTAGGTACAATTATCACAACTAGGGAATGTGCTTGAATTTTGAACAATTGAAGGCTATTTGACTAGTTCCTGGTTTTAAAACGCTTATCAACTCACCATCCCACAGAATTTTTAACAAATATCACATCGCACTGGCTTGTAACCTCACATGCCAATAATTAAATAAATGAACCTTGAATCTAAAATTCTCACATAAATATTTTAAAGAGTGACGTCATTATTGACTTGCATAAAAAATAAAATATAAATATTTTTATTGTGTCTTTAAATAAGTTTAAAGGGAATTAAGAGTTATTAAAAAATTAAATTCTGTTCAAAAAGGGGGAGGAAGAACATCCCATTGTAGCGCGTCAAAGGCCTAGGGTTGTTGGGTTGAAAAGTAACTTTTACAAGTCATTTGTAATTATTAATTTAATGAAGCTTCGGCTTAATTGAACTAATTGTTATTAGTTAGGTCAAAGCCATCTGTTGCGTTAAAATACGCATTATTATTACGCGGTATTGAAGTAGCCATTTTTAAAACTGGAACCAGTATTTCTATGCTTAAATTGATGGAGTATATTCTCCAATACACAGCAGTTGCTTATATATCACTAAATATCAGCGCTTCCCCCAAATTAAGTTACTTGGACACAAAAATGAGGGGAGAAATAAAAATAAATAATTGTACAAAAGGTGGTTTTAACGTCCACAAATTAATACATGTTTATTTTAGCTAAAAGCATTTTCTACCAGTCAACCTTAACTTCAATTTTTGAAGGGAAATGATAACTCTTCAACATATCAAGAAAACGTTACAAGATGGTCCTAGAAAAGCCATCTTTTTTTAATCTCTCAAAACTTATTTATACACCTTATATTATTTTTATTTAACGAATAATACATTTTTTTAGTAATTTAAATGAAAAATTTTATCTAAACAATATCACTCTCGAATAGTCTATTTTTATTGCTTCATTTCTTTGAATTTCATAGTTAGAAGTCGTTCACTTTCTTAGTCTTCAGCACGCACATCACATCTTATCTTCACATCGCTTCATATATGTATGATTCGTAATAGTTTTTATTCTTATTTTTCTATTGTGTTTTTCTGCTGCTTATGTACTTGTGTAGCCATACAATACCACTGTGCATAGATGTCAGTTTTTCAAAATGTCTTTATTCTGCTGCGTATTTTAAAATTATATATTATATTATTCATTCTAGTCGAAATTTAGAAAATATTAATATATAAAAAATTGCATTAAGTATCTGAAGCCTGACCATGACATCTCAGGCATTTGACTCTTCTGGATTCTGACTCTGCAGCAAGACTTGGTGACCTTGACTACTTGATTTGGATCATCAGCTGGTTTCTTCTTTATATTCTTGATATCTAATATTATCTACACCTAAGTATAATAAAGTTAATTATATTTCCAGCCACATAAAATCAACCGAGGATATAAGTTCCGGGTACTCCAGCGCAGAAAATAGTGCATCTTTGACTCGTACCGCCTCCATGGGCGGGTCTAGATCACGGGTCAGATCGTCACGCACAACCGTCACCACCATCAAACGCCCGCAGGCTGCTGAGGTCTGGTAACATTATGATAGTTAACCGTTGTAGTAGTTATTACCGGTGGAATTAAATAATAGGATTAAAAATGGCGTCTTTCCTTAAATGTAACATGAGATATATAGTCGAGACGCCATTTTCAATCCAATTAATTTTTCACAGGTAATATAAATTAAGCGCTTTGTGGGATACTCAAAGAAATGCTTGAGAAACATCTCTCTCCCAGTTCAGAGCAGGATAAATTGACGACGACCATAAACCACAAGACTCGCTTCTCCGAAAAAGAGAAAATTCTCATTTTGAATGCTTTTTAGTACTTGCAAAGCGCTTAACTTTTACTTTCTATTATTTCTTTATGTACTAAAATGAAAATTGGTAAAACATATATTTAAAAAATTTGTAAAATATTGTAACGATTGTATCTGTCAAATAAAAGACAAACATTGTATGAAAATTAGTTTACATTAGCAATTAGTAAAATAGAATCCTTTTTTTATTTCAAGTATGACTCAATATGGTCATCTTTTATCATCAGCTCAATGCGTGGACACATTTGAATCTATAATAATACATAAGTAGTTTTATGAAAATACTGTTTATTGATTGATTCAAGTGTTTCCATGTTAATATATACTTAAAATATACATAATAAAAAATATATATTTAAAGTAGAATGTTCTGGCTTGTGGAGGGTTTATTGGGATAATGGTTACTGTGGAAAAGGATGTAATGTCTGTTGTTGTTAATCAGGGTAGGCTTTTGGTGCTGGTTTAGATTGGTATTAATGTGAGGACGATATCGTATTTTAATTATTAACAGAATAAATATATTGGTTCCTATATAATTATTAACATCTAAATTCATAATATTATTGATGTATTAATATTAGAAATTAGAATTTTGACATTATAGATTCAAAATGATGAACAAAATTACCTCATATTAAAAAATATTATCAAAAATGTATTAAATGAGTGTGCTTTTATATCGTAGTTTATACTATAAAAATTAGTACGTAATACAAATAATTGGCTTGATAGTAAAAGCCTCTGTAGTCGAATTACGATAAGTCTGTTTTTGCATTTATTTAACTTTGTTTGTATACTCTTAGTTGTAATACATTTTATTCAGACTCAGTACTTTTTATTTAAAGGATAATCACGTTATCATCGAGGAGCTCCACGACGACGATAGCCTTGATTATAATAATATGCCCCCTCTTATTAATTATACATCCCCTCTTTATCTATCTCATACCGATCCCCCTTTTATTTATCAATACGTCGGTAATGAGGTTAAAATAATACAAATGATAAGTAGTTGTCCACTGAGTAATAATAATAATAGCGATACTGATAATTCAGATAAACGGGACCAAAAAGATGTGGAAAATCTACCGTCGTCATTAGATATATCTTCCAATAAAGAAAGTATTGTACATTGCTCTAAAGAAGAAATATTTGTAGATAAAGACTCTAACAAAGACATTCCTGTCGAATTAAATACAGAAAACCACGACAATAATCGCGATAAGCCAAATTTTAAATCAGTCGAATCATTATACTCAGGAAATAATTCAGAAAGTAAATTGGTAAACAATATAATTTGTAATGAAACAGAAAAATGTTCAATAACCCCAATACTAAAGGATAATACTTCAGTAGATTTAAATACTGCAATTAATTTTGACATGTCATCAATTGAATATGATTCCGCCGATAGTGATGACGAAGCATCATTTGAGACACCTGTTTCTACTCCCAAAAATAGTAGAAAAAATGTGAAAGGAAAGTATGGTAAAGATAAAGCTCCAATGCCACCAACAGCTACTATAGTTAAAGACCAAGAATCGAAGTTAGATTTAAATCAAAGTGTCCAAGATTTAGGTATAGAAAACAGTGCGTATAATGAAATAAGTGTATCTGATGACAATCAACCTAGTCAAGAAACCAAAAATATAGTTGATAATGTAACATTTGAAGGTGATAATAATAACGAACATGAAATACCAAAACAAAATAAATCGAAATCGCCTGCAAGAAATTCTAAAAATTCGGCTTTAGGAAAAATATTACAACTGCCTAGTAAATTAGCTTTTTGGCACAAAACTGATGATAAAACACTAAATGATACAAATTCGGAAACAAGTAGAAGGTCATCAGCGAATACAGCGGACGAGTTTCAAAGTTGTACTGATTTAAATAATGATAAGTCACAAATAGATAATGAATCCCTTCCAAAAGATGAAGGAGAAGAGTCTGTGGCAAAAAATGTTTTAGAAAAGAGCGATGCGCTGCAGAAAGCTATCGAGGCTAAGTTGGAAAATCATCCTGAATACAAGTTTGTGTCGTTACACGAAGATGTACCGACTACATCGAAAAGCACGGACGTGTAATAAATATATTTTCAATTTAAATCCAATATGTCAGAGGCACAGCATCGAGCAGTATGTTTATTTTTAGTTCTGTGTTTTTGGTTTGCATGTTTTATTTTAGTTAATATTTTTTTATTAATTAATCCCTATTGACTTCTAAAACTAAGCTAAACGCTTTTGAGTTGGTTCACGTCAGTAAGACAATAAAACTATAGTAGTCTGTTAGGTTATTAGATTATCATGGGTTCATAGACCCATAAGCATTTAGTTCAACTATAGAAGTTAATAATACTAGGTATTTTTATCTAAAGTATTAAAAATCCCAAAATTAACTACATATTTTTTATTTAACAACTTACCATACCTAATTTAATTTTTACTGGGTTGCGATTTATACTTTTTGTGATTTCACATACTTATTACCTAACATTTATCTTTTATTCTATCTATATTTTTATAACTAATTTTGTGCTTTATGTATCGTTCTGTGTTTATACCAGTATTTATGTAACAAATGTGACTCATATATTTACATAACTCATAACATGAGTGATCCAATAGTTTACTAATTCTTAGGCTGCCCTTGTATATTAATCCCCTATCTTTTTATATAGTATATTACAATGTAAATTGCTTGCGCTTTTTCTGACTTAGTTTTCATTTATTTATTTTTTATTTTCAGGCAATGCTGTCGTCCTCTGCTACAATACCCCGCGCAAAAAAGTCTAATAAAAGGAAAACCCAGTAGATGAATTTAAATCAAATAGATTATAAATCGTGTAAATATGAAAGAAACCATTTCTAAAAAAGCTGATAGAATTTACAAAATCCACGGCAGGAAATAAATACTTTAATCAGATTTTATGCACTTCCCTTATAATTTACTTGAATATAAAAATATATGTATTTATGTATTAAATTATCCTATGCTATGTAAGGGTATATTACTAAAGTATTAATTATTTATATGTTTAATTTACTGTTAAACCTTTTTTGTATATATAGAACGAATCTTATAACGTTTATATCCATTTCGGTTTTGTGGTCCGAGATGACCTTGAAGTGACGAGTGATCTTCATAGAATATAAACTAATAAATTTGTATAAAATTAGGTAAATTCTGAGCACTACCATTTTATTATGGGTTAATTTAGGACTGATATTACGATGTTTTTCTATTGCTAATAACACTGCAATCAATATTCTTCCTAGTGCAATATAGCTAGTGAATAGCTTTGACAAGTTACCAACTGACGTGTAGTAGGTTAATTTGTTATACGAATAAAAATTCACGTTACATTTCAATCGTGTTTTATGCATAAATAGTTTAATTATATCATAGACGGCTTCGTTTAAGAAAACCTGTATATGGTCCCACCATTTTTATGAAATCAAAGCATGCAGTTAAATATTATTTCGACTCTTGACCTGCTTTCTCTATTTCAACCAATCATGGGTCAACAGTGACCCTTATCTTTGGAAGGCGTAGAGGCGCTTTAGACAATTAAATTTAATATGAGATGTGACACAAACCGGCGATTATCCCTGTATGCACGTAAGGACAATCCCCGGCTTGTGCAGGACTGTGGCAATATATGGGAACTAATAATGCTGGGCTATGGATTGCGTTGATAGTAGACTAGGTACCTAAAAATGCATATGTTATTATTATAACAGATTATGAGAAAAAATTCTCAAAAAAAAACAATTTTTATATATAATATTTCCCATCACTATCATTGGATGATTTGTTAATTTATGGACTTTATTTTAGGAGAAATGTTCTCGTGATTAAACTTTAGATAAATTATTATATTATAAAATGTGTGTTTAAATAATTATTCGTGACACGCTTAGTAATGGCGATTAGTGATTGGTAATAAATTAAGCTACAAATGCCAAATTTAAAGTGACTCAAATTAGATTTTTTGTAAACATACTAGGTATAAGAAATTAAAGATGGCTAGTTCTAGTTACCATTTTAATAGTACTCATGGCGCGCAGCTCGATGCTGTATGTTGGAGATGTGGAGGGTTTTGAGAAGACTAGAATTTTCTTTACCATTGTACACAGTTGTTTATATTATACATTATTCAGCTTGTATGAATCAGTAAATTATTTAAATTCTTGTTAAACGAGGTACATAAAGACTGGTCTCGTTTTTTGTCTATATTTTGCCAGGCTAAGTAAAGTATACTATACCCAATAGTGTCCTAATAGAAAAAATAAATAAATGATGTATAGGATTTCATCATCAATCGGTAGTGGGTTCGATCACCACAACCATGCTTGCTTGAGTTCTTCCAACTATACCAACAAAATTTGTTAATAAACTCTGAAACTAATGAAACCATGAATTTTAAAACAACTTACCAGTTTCATGATGAATTTATATTCATTAAATAATGGCTATGAATAAGTTGATATTTATTTTTTAGTTTAAACCAAACAGTTCCTTAGATTAAACATAGATTAATTTTCTTCCTACAACATCACAATATTGAAATAGTGTTAAAGAATTCTATAGGACCTGGAGCTTTATGCTATAAGTGTTACTGTGCGAACATTGTGTTTCATTAAATAAAACTAAAAATATAAATATTCTTTTATTTCATTAAAATCTTATAATATTCCTCCACTCCTCAACCGTAATGTATCAAAAATATATTTACCATAATTTGACTTATACACATTTTCCATCAACTGGTTTTCTAACAAATTCAACGAATCCTTATCCCAAAATTTAATCCAATACAGTATTGAAAACAATTTGTGATAGCTACTTGCTTCATTTATTGCATCAATTATTGTAATGTTTGGAAGATTTTGAATAATACATAATAATTTAGGTCTGATAACCGCATTGAAAACTTGATTATTACTTACTGCAAATTTATGAATTATATTCACAGTTTGCACTGTTAATTGATTCCCTAATAATATGTCGGGCAAGTTCTTGAGCCATTTTTCAAAAGCTTCGTTTGAGTGGAAATGTGACAACTTTTCATTTAACGCAATTTTGCATAATAATGCAAATACATCCTGTTTAAATGTTTCAGGCATATCTTTATTAAAATAAACCCAAATTATTTTTCTAAACATATTATCTAAAATTGTTAAAGTTCTATTCCAGCCTGTCAGTTCATCACCAAAAATTGAGTGTAATATTTTAATGATAATAGCATTTATTTTAATATCAGTATTTTGGTTAAAAATCTTTTCAATATATCCTAGGACAGCACTTATTTCTGAACTCTGGTTTTTAAAACTTATATTCGGATTAAAACTTATAAAAAGGTGACATATTTGTAAGTTTTCTGCAACTAATTTTGGATTAGTCACTCCACTATCACTTGAAGTACTGGTGCTTGCAATATGTCTAGATCTTATATTAGTAATAAAAGGAAATGATGATAAAAAATGTTGGCTAAAAGCAGATTTAAATTTTTGGTAAAACAATTTCTCAATATTAGAACTGGGACATTTTATGTCAAAGTATTTCACAAAACATTGGAGTAGAGTGATAACTTGAAGAATATGTTTTAGCAACGTGGCAGATTCCTCATTGATAACCATTTCAAAATTTACACCTGATGTTTTATTTGACGATACTTCAAGCCATGTTTCAAATAGTAAAGGCATCAAAGTGTCTGTATATTCTTTGAATTTCTCTACTTCATCAACTGTTTGTTCATAATCTGCAGTTTTACCAGAAAAACATGAAATATTACAGTTTGATATATAAATTGGATTAAATAAAGGATAATAGTTTGCAGTTTTAGCATTAAAAATGTGAAAATTATTTGATTTTAGAAATTCAGTTTGGTCTATCTGAATATAATTGGCATATATTTGTAAAAATTCTTGTAAGCGTTGAAATACATTGACTCTCCATTTTACACTTGTTATTTGACTGTTTAAATTAACAGTTAAAGTCCTACCAGGTTTAGAATCAACACGTAGCTTTGATATCATGTCTAGAAAATTAGGTACAATTTTATGAAAATCTTTTGCAACCCTTTGGGGACAACATAATAAGAGTATGTCAAGAAAGAATAGGGAATCTTCTTGAATTCTGCTATCAATATGTGTCATAGCACTTCTCAGGTATGTTGACAATATATCGAAGAATGGCTCAATCCTTTCTGATGATACATTGGACAGGACTAGATGAAGAACTTTCAATGCACCTTGTCTCACCTGTAATTAAAAAAGCGAGATGAAAAATAAGTTAGAATGAAAAACTGGTATAATAAAAAATTGTAAATAAGAACTCCATGTCATGGTTTCTGTGATGAATTGTGTTAAAATTGTAAATGTTCGTTTTAAAAAAAAATGTATTGCAATGATTAGTTAATTACTGCTGGGCTATGATAGGTAAAGGGTATAGCCAGGTTTCTTTGGGAGCCCTTTTCTACTTGTACTTAGGGGTTCATTTAGATCAGGTATGGGCAACCTTTGACATGTTGAGGGCCAAACTTTAGCGTGCAAATACGTACGCGGGCCGCGGTTAATAGTACTTAGTGCATTTTAAAGTAGTGATAATATTTTTTGCGATAGATATTAGACATGAAATAATACGACAATGTTATTACAGTACAATTTATTAAAATGAAATTAAAAAAAATGGTACATTATAATTAAATCGTTAAATTTGCAATTGTTACAAACTACGAAAGTTCAATACACCGAAATCAATGATACACTTGAGCTTCAATTTGGGAAACTAATCCATTGATATTTGGATTAATTCCAGTAAAGAATTTTCCAAATTATCGTCAGTCAGTCTTGTACGAAATGTGTTGATTTATTAACTTTCATCAATGAAAAGAACTGTTCGCATTTATAAGTACTGACAAACGCACAAATCAATCTTATTGCGAATTTTCTAAGCTGCGGAAAATTGTCTTCTTCTACGTCTTTAAATTTGGATTTTAGGAGTGAGTTTTCTTGAATCTCGATCAACTCCATTTGTAAGTGTATTGGAGCATTTTGTACATTACATTTTGTAGGAGTAGCAAATAAACTGAAACATTCTTCCATGTTTTTGAAGCTAAATCTGTTCGAAAATTGTTCCGACATTAACTTGAGTTCTTCAGCATACTGAGCATAAGCAATATTTTCATACGCAAAGAGCGTGTAACTGTTACCAGACAGCATCTGTGACTCCCACAAGCATAGTTTGATCTGAAACGCATTCAAATGGTTGTAACAAATCATTTACTAACTGTCCTTGTTTTTGAAGTGTCAAATTTAAATCATTCAAATAGCCTGTAAGATCGACCAGAAATGCTCAGTTACATATCCATTTTGGGTCATTTAATTCAGTATCTCTATCAGTATCAGTAATATCTCATTTCTCAGCTCGTAAAACCGTTTCAACATTTTTCCTTTGCTCAGCCATCTGACTTCACAATATTATGTTACGTCGTTATAATCAGCTGATATTCCATCCAAAAACGCCTTGAACTGACGATGGTTAAGCCCTCGGAATCTAATAAAGTTGATGATTTTTACTACCACATACATAAAGCTCTGGAGTCGAATGGACTTAGAAGACAAGTTCTGTTGGTGGATAATGCAATGAAGGACTATCAAATCATCTTTTTGCACATTTAATTCTGTTGCTTTTTCATTCAAAATTTCGATGAAACCTTTACGTAAGCCGACCATAGGTGCACCATCAGTGCATACTCCAATTAATTTTGACCATGGCAAGCCAAAACTTGTGAATACGTTTTGAACTTCAATAAAAATATATTCTCCTGTAGTGGTTCCTTTTAGCGGCTGTAAAGCAAGCAATTCCTCAGTAACAGTGAACTCCTTATCAACGCCTCGAATATAGCCAGTTTAGCTATTTTAGACAAATCAGTGCTCTCGTCTAATGCTATGGAAAATGATTCAAAACCAGCCATACGGTTAGTCAATGTTGTTTTTATATCATTAACCATCATTTCTATACGTCGAACAACAGTTCATCTTGGCAAACTAATTTTTTTCAAATTCATTTTTCTTTTCAGGATACAAAATACAGCAAACTTCTAACATACACTTCTTGATAAATTCTCTTTCGGCAAATGCTTTTAATGCCTTTGCCAATTTTGAGCTAACTATAAAACTAGCTTTCACAAGCTTTTATGAAACATTTGTTGCTGTTTTTCCAAATTTGCGGTAAGCTTCTGGATTTTGTCTGTTCTTAATTGTCCTGTCAGAAAGTGCAGCGTAGCATTCTTAGTTGAGTAATGCCTCTTTTTATTGAATTCTTTCATTACTGAAATGGAATCATTACACAGCAAACAAATAGGTTTACCATTGTGCAAGATAAAAAAGAATTCTTCAGTACATTTTTCTTGAAACTGACTACTGTATCTACTTTTCGTTTCTTTCCACCGGACATCATTTTTGATTACTTTTCGTTCAATAAACTTAATAAAAAACTAGTTAGTAAGCATTCGTGATGCACAGAAAGTCGCAAAGCAAGATTACGGCTCGAGCAGTTCACTAGGATATTGCTTTTCCAAGTTATCACCTCGGTAGCTCAAATAGAATTGAATTAACGTTTGGGCCATCCACCCGCTTGTATAGGCAAAATTAAAGAATAATCTGGAATAAACTGGTTTAGAATAATTGAGAAGCAATAAATCTTTTGATGTGTCGCCCGTGAGGCGGCAAACCTGGTCGAGCAAGCCGAGTGGCGACGATTATCAAAGAGTATGGCGGCAAACAGCAAATCCTTTGAAGCCTTACTGTCTCTCCTGTGAGTATAAATACCTAAGTTAATATTTTTTTAATTGGGTTTTTTGAAAATGTCTCGCGGGCCGGTTGTTGCCCATATATGATTTAGATTATGAATAAAATAATTCTGATAAATTTTCTGCTATTTATATCACAGTCTTCTATTAATACTCCCAATTATTAAGCGAAGAAATATATAAGTAAGTTAAACAAATTTTTTTTTTTTAATATTGTTCCACCAATTTCAAAAATTGTAAAAAAATCTCAGTATGGAGAATGACAAAATTCGGTAAGTGACACTAAAAAAAAGTATTAACAAAAGAATTATTTTATTTCCACCAAAAATTGCCTTTTTTTAAAGAATCATAACTAAAATATGAAAAAATCCTAAGAAGTGGGGAAAAAATGACCATTCAGTAATTTTGAATTTTACTATGGTGAAAAAAAATTAAATTGAAGTTTCTTTTTGAAAAACTACAAAACTGTGTGGAAAAAATTGTCAGAATTATTTTTATTAATAACCTAAATGAACCCCTAAGTATGAGTAGAAAAGGGCCCAAAGGCAGATTCCCATAGAAATCTGGCCCATGAAAACTATGAATTTCCAACTAAAAAGAGATTTCAGAAATACACTTAAGACAGTAGATATCTAAACAATATATTGTTACGAATTAAGATCAAAACAATTCCTATGCCTAGACCAATCATCCAATTTCTTCCAACCTCGAACTCAAGCTTGTAACAATATTTTACTAAATTTTGAAGCGGTTCACTATTCTAAATAATTGCCTTTGATATTTTTTAGAATTGTTTTTCCAATGTGTATTTTTGTTAAAACTCCAACGAGAAAGAAGAATGTAATGTAATGTAATGTAAGTGGGCTCCTGTTTCCGCACTTAGACTCTAAGTCGGTCCATTGTGCGTGCAGGGATGACTAGCTATAAGAGCCAGCCCAGCTCCTTCCAGAAGCGCAGAAGTTTCCTGGGAACTTCACAGGCTTCTTGGAGCGACCTCATGTCCTTGAGGATTTGTGCCCGTTGTGTGGCGACGCCCACGCATTCCAGGACAACGTGGGCAGTCGTCTCTTCCGCTTGCAGACAACCCCTACAGATAGGACTGTCAGTCAGGCCTATGGTAAATAAGTGTTTGTTGAGTGGGCAGTGTCCCGACATTACTCCCACTATTAGACGAAGATCAATGCGTTTCAGACTGAGCAGTTTTCGGGACAAGGTCCTTGACAAAGCAGGGACGGCTAGTTTGGACTGTCGACAGTCTGTTGCGTTATTCCATCTCGCATTGTGCGTGTCTAGGGTGAACTGACGCAGCCATGAGCGAAACGTGCTAAAGGAGAGAGGAAGGTGTGGTACAGGGCCTACCATAGTAGTCATGGATCCTCTCCTCGCCAGCTCATCAGCTGCATCGTTACCTAGAGATCCGCTATGCCCCTTTATCCATTGTAGGACGACCCTGTTGACTGCAGCAATGCGTTGCAGTGCTAGGAGACATTCGTATATGAGGCTTGATGTGATGGAATCACCACCAAGAGCTTGGAGAACAGCCTTACTGTCAGAGAGAATCCGGATTCCGGAATCTGTGATTTCTTTCCTAAAGACTGCATTAGCGGCATGGGTAACAGCTACACATTCGCACTGGAAAATGGTGCTGTGGTTACCCAATGCTAGTGATATATTAATATTCAGATCCATGGAGAAGACACCTGCTCCTGTGCCTGAATCCATTTTGGAGCCATCTGTGTATATATGGTACTCCAGTGTCTTCAAATGGTCTTGTTGGTGTTCGAACAGTTGTATTCTATATTTTCTCTCAAAAATTTGTCTTTTGGGAATCTTGTCACTGGGTGCTATTAGGAGTGGGTGAGAGCTCACCATTTCCTTCCATAGTTTTGTGTGAGGACCCCCTTTGTTTTGCCATAGGCCTAGGTGGTTTAATCGTGTTGCTGCCATGGCCGCCTCCTGTTGAATAAACACATCAAGCGGTGGTAGCCCTAAGAAAATTTCAATGGCCGCAGTGGGGGTTGTGCGCATGCAGCTTGTTACAGCAGAGCACACCAGGCGTTGAAACCTTTGCAGCCTAGCTATAGCGGTGCTTAGTTTTGTCCTGGGCCACCAAACTATTGCGCCGTAGGTGATTATTGGTCTTATGACAGCAGTGTACAGCCAGAGTGTAATTCTGGGTGATAACCCCCAAGTCTTACCAAGGAGTCTTTTACACTGCCAAAAGGTTATACATGCTTTTTCAAGCTTGTGTTCTAGGTGCTTATTCCATAACAACTTACTGTCGAGTATAACGCCCAGGTACTTGACTTCGTTTGTTAATGTAAGTTCTGTGTTGAAGAGTTTCGGTAATCTAAGATTGCTCAATCTCCTCTTATTGGTGAACAGCACGAGTTCCGTCTTAGTCGGATTAACTGTGAGTTCATGTCTGTTGCACCATTCTTCTACGATCTTAAAGGCAGTTCTCATTCTGTCGCAGAGTACGTTTTCGAATGGTCCATTAATGAGTATAGTTAGGTCGTCTGCATAGCCCACTGTGTAAAGATTTTGCTCATTGAGGCGGGTTATCAGCTCGTCCACCACAATGTTCCACAAGAGCGGTGAAAGAACGCCTCCTTGTGGACAGCCTCTACAAACCACACCTCGAATGGTGGTGTTAACAGTGAATTGGATCGCCCTATATCGAAGCATGCTGTCTATCCATCCGGCAATCATGGAATCAACATCATATCTCTCAAGGGCAAGGCTTATGCTAGTGAAGTTTGTCTTGTCGAAGGCGCCTTCAACGTCAATAAAGGCGCCTAAAGTTGATTGTCCTGGTACTAAACCGCTCTCAATCTTTGTAACAACATTGTGCAGTGCGGATTCTGTTGATTTGCCCATACTGTAGGCATGTTGTTTAGCATGAAGTGGTTTGTTTCGCAACGTATTGTTCCTAAGCTCCCAGTCACATAACTGGTGGGATCTCGGGGAACCAGAGCTAGACTTGGATGTGGGCTCGGTCAGCGATGATCTGCCAAGCTCATCACCCCTCCACGACTAAATGCCTACAGGCAAACCTCCAGCACAGCCAAACTGCTACGGCTTCCCTACGCAGGTTGCTGGAGGAAACACCTGAGACCATAGCTCTGATCCAGGAGCCGTGGATCAGAAACAATCGAATCTGTGTTCTGTCTAACATAGGAGGCAAACTTCTACTCGACACCACTGTAAGTAAACCAAGAACATGTATATTTGCTCCGAAACATGTAAATACCCTTTTAATGATTCCAGGGACCTTACAGCAATTAAGGTCCTAAGCAGCCTTTCCCCTAGCCTGTCTGAAGTGGTACTCGCGTCTGCATATATGCCAGGCGACGCTGATGTACCTCCAACGGAGCTGACAGCGCTAATCACGTACTGTGAAAGAGAGGCGCTAGAACTGGTGATCTCTGCCGACTCCAACGCGCATCACACGCTGTGGGGCAGTAAGAAAACGAACACCAGAGGTGAGGAACTGCTAACTTTTCTTTTCTCCACAAACCTACGGGTAATGAACATTGGGTCTGAGCCTACCTATGTTACAGCTCGAACTCAAACTATTATAGATCTGACCCTTGCATCTGAGCGAATTTCACAGCATCTAACCGACTGGCATGTGTCAACAGAGCTGTCATGCTCAGACCATAGGTGGATCCGCTATGTATTGAACATTAACATACCACCAAAAGATCCAAGTCGCAACCCCAGAAAGATCGATCGCCAAAAGTATAATATTATGGCGACGAGTAAACTAGGGGAACTGCACCTGCCCACTAGTTATAGTGGCACGGAAGAGATCGAAGACCATGTACAAAATCTGACATCAACACTTATCAACTGCTATGAACAGACATGCCCTCTTGTATCACCTAAACAGGGACCTAATCCAGGGCATGGATGGTGGTGCCCCGCGCTAGGAAAACTTAGACGCAAGGTGAGAAAGCTGTTCAACAAAGCGAAGAACACTCGTGCAGAGGAATTTCGTCTCAGAAAGCAGGAATGCTGGAGACAGTTTTGTACCAAAATCAATAACTTTAATCAATCAGTGAAGGTCAAGAAAATTTTGGCCAGCGAACCCGAACGCAATCTTGGCAGCTTAAAGAAACCAGATGGTACCTTCACCAAATCAGAAGTGGAAATTTGTGAGCTACTGATAGAGACTCACTTTCCAGGGTGCCGAATATCGGGATCCCATAAGTGGGAGTCGGCACAAGAATCAAAAACAGTGCATCTCAATGAGACTAAAGCTCATAACATAGTCGTTGGAGACAAAGTCAAATGGGCAATCAAAAGTTTCCTCCCATTTAAAAGCGCAGGCTTGGATGGTATCTTCCCAGGTCTACTCCAATGGTGCGGGGAGGAAATAGTGCAACATCTTACAAATATATACAGAGGATGTCTTATATACCGCTTCGTTCCTCGTCAATGGAGAGAAGTTAAAGTGGTATTCATACCTAAGCCCGGCAAAAGTGACTACACGCAACCAAAATCCTTCAGACCAATCAGCCTCACATCATTCTTGCTTAAAACAATGGAGAAAGAAGTTTTTATAATTTTATTATTTAGAAGTATAATTTTACTGACTTTGTCATGAGAAATAAAAAGAAAAAAACCTATGACAAAGAAGTCATAAGAGAAAAATATAATATAAAATAAATTGCTATGATGTAGAATCATATGATAATAAATAAATAAATATAATTAAATATTGCTCCTCATTTGCCGTTTTTGCACATGTGGCGACCGTGACAGGACTTGAAGTGGCGACTGGTAAATTAGCAAGAAAGGTGAATGAGAAGAAAAGATTAATGAAGAGTTCTGCGACAATTTTACACGGCATTCAGCCTTGCTCTATGATGAAGAGATGGAAGTTAACAAATCTACATCAACAACACATGAAACCAATATTTACATGAAATCAAAATGAAAAAAGGCCATTGAAATAAAAATTAAGACACCAAAAAAAAAAAACTGCATAATACTTTGTTGACTCTTGACGCATTTTTGGACATAAGATGTAGAAGACAAGAAAATTGCAAAATGACCAGGTGAAATGAAAAAGTTATTTAAGGCCCAATATTTTAAATTTATTCGTATATTCTGTACATTTTTTTAAAGATATTCTGTATTTTTTTTATTTATTATGTTTTTTTAAATATTTTTTTATTCTCTCTCTCTCGCTGAGAGGATGTTAAAACTCCAACGAGAAAGAAGAAGTTTTTATTATTTAGAAGTATAATTTTACTGACATTGTCGGAAGAAAAATAATGACAAAGAAGTCATAAGAGAAAATATAATATAAAATAAATTGCTATGATGTAAAATCATTATAAGATATTAAATAAATATAAATATCATTAAATATTGCTGCTCATTTGCCGTTTTTGCACTTAAATAAAATCTTTTTTAATTTGCAGTTGCTTACATCCACATGGTCCAGACACTGATAATATTAAAATAATTTTGATATAATTTATTGAATAGGCTGTAATACAGTCTATTTCAATACTTTAATTAGAAATATATATTAAACTGAACAACAGAGCATTAAAAGTAAAATATAATGAGCAACTTACACTTTTTTCGATATTAAGAATTAATGTAGTAATTCCATTGATTAAGTCTCCTAAATGTTGTTCCAACACTTCTGGATGTGAAGTAATGAGCTCTTTCAGACCCTCGAGAGCGTCCGAACGAGAATTTGTATTGAAATGATTAAGTCGAGACAAAAGCTCTTTTAAATTAAGTTTTCGGTTTGATAACGCTTCTGTTTTTCCACGATTCTTAAGTTGCTCCTTAATTACAATTTTCTTAACTTTAAAATTTGTTTTCGTTACATTTGTCCCTTTCGGCAGTTCCTTGTCTTTCTTTCCTTTTAATTTGGTTTTTGCCTTTTCGGACTTTAAAAACTTCTGATACCGCGTAGCACCGGTCTTATGCATTATAGAAAATGTTACTTTTATCCAAAGAGTATATAACCACTACGTTTTAGTTTAATCGTAAATGATGAAAATACAACCTAAAATCCTCATGCTTTTATTATTTTGCTCAGGTTTTGATTTTTGAATTGATACAATTTGATTCGATTTTAACGTGCTTGAGCATAAAAAATCGATGTTTTCTCAAAATATTTTTTAAAATATATTCGATGCTATTATTCAAATATCTAATTTGTATAATTTTTAAGAATTCAGTACATATTAAAATTATATAAAAATTAGACAAAACTAATAGTAAATCGAAAAATTATTTAATGTTTAACGGTTGCGAATAAAAATATAGATGCCATTACCTTTCTAGTGTCTAAGCGTCCGTAAATAAGACGTCAGGTAATCGGATAAATTAACCGTCCAATTTTATTATTTTATTTTTGTAGTAGGTAGGATAGATTTTTTTGGTAGATGAGGTTATATTAGATTTTTTTAGGTAGGTAGGATGGTTAGATTAGGTTTTTGAAGTGGAAACTTAAAAAACCTAATCTTTAGCGGCGTTGTGCAGTTGTGTACTTTTTTTTTGGGATGGGTAAAAAATGTTATATCGCGCCGGGACAAGTGACCTGATCGAAAATTCGTAAGCGACAGATCTCAAAAATACAGTTCAGTTATTTAGAATTTTGTTTTTGGATTATTTAAACCGTCGAATTATATTTTCTTTCTAAAGTCCCGTGACACATTCTGGTCTCGCCGTATGTAAACCTTTTCACTTCTGCCGGTACTCCCGGAGTGCAACACTTTTTTTTAGGTAGGTTAGGTCTTGTTTTTTAAACAGTTTAAATATATGTTATCGGACCAGTAAGTTTATTTATTCATCCGTTTAGCGGACGACAAGCAATAGCCATTATTTTTACATTCATCTTGGGCCTAGTCGGTTACCAAAAAGAGCGCTCTTTTTAGTTCGCAATCCAATGGCCAACCAGTTCGCTCTTTTAGTTGGTTAGTTCTTTTTTAAATAATTTAGTAAAAATAATAAATAAAGAAAAAAATATTAAGTTCATAATCCAATGGCGAACTATTTCACTTTATTAGTTCTTTTTTAAATAATATAATAAAAATAATAAATAAAGGAATATAACATCGATATTCTTAAAAGTGAAACATCGTTATTAGAAATATCCATCTTTATGAACAATATATTGATATTTCTGTCACCATTTAAATATATAGTCTTCTATATACCGTTTTTATTAGAAATAAACAACTATTTTTATTTATTACACATTTATTTTAATAGAAAACAAGTATAGTCAAGTATAGACTATGACGATGAAACATATGCATCCCTAGAAATAAATAATTCGATTTAAAAAAATATAAAAACTAAGAGCAAAATCGCCGACGAACTAGTTTGTATAGGATAAAGAGCACTCTTTTGACTCTAGGTCGTTCGCAAACTACCTAAGACTACTTTACATCCCCGTCCCTCAAATTTTAAAAGGTTGAATATCGATATTTCAGGTTCGAAGGATCGATTCTACGGATTGCTTAACATGTGGTTTTGACTTTGACATTTATATAAGTATAAACAGCCCATGCTTGCACGTTTTATTTTTATATTTTTTGTTGTTTGTTTTGAGAAATAAACTTAACAAAATGAAGATTAAAAAGCAACATCGCAAGAAGAAATACCTTCATAAACTGAATAGAAAAAGAATGCATCACAAACAACGGAGTACAGGCGACGTTAATTGGTAAGAAAATATCATTTTAATAAAAAGTACTGTTTGCTTGTATGAAAATAATATATTTGAAATGGGTTTATCCTTATTGAAAATCATTGTTTCAACTACTATTTTAATTACTTTTACAGTAAGGTGCTGAAGGAAGCTTGGAATAATAAGAAATCATCATACAGTAATCTTCGTGACATGGGACTAGCAACTGATCCAAATAAGGTTATAGCGATACCTAACTTTAAGCAAGAGCAATTACAAAGAGCTAAAAAGATTGTTAATAATGATGAATCAGATGAAGAAGTACAGGTTGTTAAGAAGAGACCTCCCAAAATAAGGATTGCTGAGAAATTAGAGAAAGAAGCAAAAGAACCTAGAGAAAGGAAGTTTATGTAAGAATTTTTTTATTCTGTTAAAGTAGTAGTTTATTATATATATATAAAAAAAAAATTTAATAAATTTTTGTAAAACTTATCTATCTTATCTAATATAAAATCTTTAATTTCCAGGTTACCTAAAGGGCAGGTAGAATTTATTACATATTTATTAGATAAATACGGCCATGACTATAAAGCTATGGCCAGAGACAAGAAAAACTATTACCAAGAGACATGGAAACAGTTACGGGCTAAAGTTAAAACATTTATGGGAATCCCTAAACAATATGGAGAATACCTGAAAGCTAAAGGGTTATTAGAAAAAGAAGAAAATGAAGAGGAATTAAAGGAACAAGCTAAAGCTTTAGCAATGGATGATAGTGATTGAAACTAATGTAACAGTATTGCATCTAAATATATTTTGAGAATAACATAGTTGATCACTTTTGTCGATAAGCCCTGATGTGTATAAACATCACTACCAATAACTGAAGAAAGTGTTTATAAATATGGCATATATTGTGTGTTTTATAACAAAATGTGCATGTTAGATACAAAATACACAGCAACAAACATTGCTTCAGGCTACATTTGAAGCGGGCTGGTATGCATATTACTGCGTCAGAATAAATAGAAAAATATTTTGTTGCAAAACTTTTTTTTTCAACGACTTATAATGAAAATAAAGAAAAGCTTATTTTTCAATGTATTTTGCACCAGCTTAATTTTCAAGATGTCAACAAAGAAACTTTTTAGATGTACTTACTAAAAAAAAAAATTTTTATTATTCTGACACAGTGTAATGCATATGGTGCTCAACAAATGTTTACCAGGAATACAGGGCTTTGTCACTGTTATCCTAAACCATATAATTGTGCCTCCATTCCATATTATTTGTTTAACCATAATTGTTCCAAAATAAGTTGCAGTTACTGATAAATATTAAACAAAAAATATTTTAAATTGTACCATGTATTTAATAGTTAATATCGAAGAATGATAATATCATGACGGCATTTAAATCTGTGCTGTGAAAAGCAAGGGAAAATTTGGTTCAATTAAACCAATTACAAACTTTTTACATGTATCACTGATATACTTTTGTTTTGGTTTAAAAATTATAATTTTTTATTTCATGTATTTTTAATTAAATAACTTTTACATTCATTAAAACAATTGGTTTGTAAATAAAAAATTTAAGTCCTTACATAAAGATTTTTTATTGCGTTTTACACTCATTGGGTACATCCTTGTTAGGTTTGACCTTGTTTAATTCTTCGTACCATTCTCTATCCATATCTAGCAATTGTTGAGGTTTTTTGTACTGAAAAAAAAATTAAGTGTGAAAGAAGAAACTAAACATTTCAATAAGGTGTTTGGAGCCATAATAGAGTTAGATCCAGTAATATTTAACTGTTTTGATACATGCCATGTTAATGACTAAACAAAAGGTCTTGCCAAACCTTGTTAATGTACCTAGAAACTTTTTTTGCATCTTCAATGCTATATTATTTAAAATTAAATTACAGATGACATGAGGTGATTTGGCCGAATAACGAATATTCGGCGAGTCTCTTGGACAAAGCGTCGAATATTCGGCAACACATAGAATCGTTCACGTGTGTTTTACTAAAGTGTGTATAATGACGATGCCTTGTGGGCGATTTGTTTGTTGATAGAACAGCAGAGCCATAAGTGGTGGTCAGCAAACGTAAAACAATATTTTAATCTTGCAGAATTCACTAAGATTTATTTATTAACTCCTTGTAGTAGTGTATAAAATGAGCGGCTATTTTCTGAAGCAGGTATAATTTGTGAGGAAAAGCTCAATTGTTTGCTATCAACAAATGCTTAAAAAAATGTTTTCATTCATCATAACTTACCACTGGAAGATTTTAAGTAATAATATGTTTCAGCTATTGATAAAATAAAAATATTTGTGAGTAATATTATACATTCTTTATTATCGTCATTTACGATTTCGGTATTCGGCCAAATAGTCTCCAATATTCAGTTGAATTCCGAATAGTGAAAAAAATGTCCGAACAGCCAAATACCTAATATTTGACAAATATTCGTAGGATCTCTAATTTGTTCCTACTTTGTTTTTTAGATTGGTAAACAAGGAAATTTGATCCACTCAATTATTATAACCCAAATTTCTTATAATATTTCGTTAACCAAAACTGCTAAAATAAAATTAAAAAATGATCATAAATTCTTAAATAATAGATATCAAGCTACACTACTATACAAAGGGGAGAGGAGACGGACTTCTTAGCATTCTATGGATTCACTGCGCGGGCGCCGGGTCCACCGTGCAGAAGAGAGAGGAACTCCGAGTGGAGTTCCTCTTGGGACTTGTAACACGGGAGTAGGTTTAAGGAGCCCCTTTCCGATGCACATCAACACTCACTGTTTCCACTAGTGTTACTCTCCCTTCCCACCCAGATTTGGTACGATTCTATCAATGCAGCTTTAGTTACTCGCTTTAGTATAGAATTTACTGCTGTTCTGGGCAAGCCTAAGTCTTTCAGCAATTTATAGAGAGATTTTGCTGGTATATCGCTCTACAGCATAGCGCTAGTTCTACAGTGTATAAATTTATATATTCTATGAATGAGTTAAAATTACCATATAAAATAAAATTTATGAAATCATATAATGTAAAATAAATATGTATCAGAAACTCACCGTAACAATAAGTGTATTATATTTATGAGTTGCATCAATATTTAATTGTTCTATTGGTAAACCGAGCCTTAGCAATTCCAGGACTTCTAGTTTTTTGTAGTATTTCTTATTAGAAGTGCTAATAATAATGCGCTTCTCATCATTATTTGCTTTAATGGAATATGTCTCAATGGGATAGGGTAGATTTCTTATTCTCCATTCTATGTTAATTCTTGTATTCCTCTTCAACAACACAGGCTGTAAATGATGAATTATTTTATCTTAATTGATTGATAGGTTGTGGGTTCAAAGTCAGTCATTGGACTCCTAACACAAGCATTTAGCTTAATCGGAGGGGTTAAGGAATATTAGTAGTATGTGATCCATATTGCCAGTAATCTATTAAAAAAAATACAAATATAGTTTAATATGGAATATTCTGAATACTCTACAGGTTTCTTTTAAGTCAGCAACATTTTGCAGAATCTTTGTTTAATTCCTACATATTTATAATATTAAAAAAAAATTAAATGATTAATTTAAATAATTTGTCAGAGTACTGTTAAAAAATCCTTCACTTTCTCTGCAGCAATCTACCACTAACTTATCTTTTATCTGAATAAATAGAATTCAATAATAAATGTGTACATTAAAAAAATAATAATATTATCGGCTATTTAAAAAAAAATCTATGTATACAAAAACATATAAATGGAAATAAAAATAAGTATTAAAAACTTTTTATTTCCATTCCATATGTAAACTTATGGTTTACAATGCCATACCATAATACTCCTAAGAAATAATCCTCCTTTAATTAGTTTAAAAATTGTCATTGTGTAACTTTACATTTAAAAATTGTCAACTAATTAAAAAGTTGGTAGTTTTTAAATGTGAAAGCTAAATAATCTCTGTGGCTAAGACAAACTGAGGATGCTCAAAAGAGCACCCTTCTGCACTGTAAACCATGACCTTAGATAAGTCATAAGTTAGTTCAGAACAGCCTAGTATGAATAACGAAGCAGAAAAAAAATACAAAAGAAAAAAGTTTTACTAACAGTGTGATAAATTTATAAATTGAAATATGTAATTTACCTGATCTTTACTTTCTATTATATCAAGCATGTCAGTGTTGGGTGTAGCATCAGGAATAGGATCACCTATTTCCACAGACCACTTGCCCTCACCTCCCAATTTGCCCTTCATCTTCCAAGCTCTTCGCAACAAGACCTGAGTGTCAACATTATACTCCTCAACCATCTCCCTACCATCATCAAACTTATAATGAATCTTCTTTATCTTCTCTTCTTTTAGACAAGTCTTCTCTGCGTTGAGCAAGGATTTGTACCAAATAGTGTTTCTGTGCATTTTGTCTTCTATTGGTTTAGATTTAAAGAAAAGTTTACCATTACCAATATTATTACCGTAAGCTTCACTTTCAAAACAATCGATCAAACTTGATTTCCTTTTCATTGCGTTACTATGGTAACAAAAATACGCTTTTTTGTTTTTTTTTGGTTATTTCATGATCACAATAGCTACTGATTAAGAATATAAGATAACAACGTATTTAATTTACAAATATTCATAGTTATTAATTACATTTCAGTTTAATTTTATTACTGTTGCACAAATTACAATAAGCGCAAAGCAAAGATGCGCCAAGTTTAAACTTGAGGTTGAGATCTCAGAACATTAATGATCAATAATTTAATGATTTGAGATCGATAATCGATTAACCGAAGGATGGGTCTTTTGAATCCGAAATATCGATGCATGATTTTTCCTTAGATTTAAACGTTACCAAAATCAATAAAAAAAAATTACCAGATGTTAAATAAATGTCAATATAACCAAAACAAATTATGGTTTTTCTATTTAGGAAGTAAATATTTTACTATTATTGTATTCTCCGTGTTATTCTTTCAATATAATATGTGACACTGGCAGAATGTTTGGTGCCTAAGTACGTTCAAAGCCATATATTGCAAAAAGACGAAAAATTCTATACTAAAGAATAAAGAGGTCAATGGAATAAAGATATACAACTTTGTCATCAATTTGTCATATATTCGGTTCATAAGTAAAGTTTAATACGCATTTTTTTTCTATGGTTGTATTTTCATATTATTATCACGTAGGCTGAACGGTGTAATACCTTTTCCTTTTCCTTTATGGAATAAAAACAGAGGAAAAAAAATTATATCACGTCAATTTGAATTGTGATTTGAGGTTATATTTTGTCAACATGAAATGATATTTGAGAAATATTTTTGTTAATTTCATATATTATTTGATAGCCCATTAGGAGCAAATTTCAAAATGGCACCAAGTATTCCGGACAGGTTGGCTATAAAGTTTTATAATCTTTTCCGCACAATATGTTAGCATTTGTTACTTAATTTTTGATATTTTTAGATGGATACCATATAAAGCTTGTGGAAAAATTATTGAAGGGACGAGAATTATTTGTTTTAAAGTACCTCTAAAAGCGGTAAGTTCTAAGATCATCATCATAACCCATTAAAGGCCCACTGCTGAGCAGTATCTCCTTCTTGGAATGAGGAGGGTGTTAAGCCATTGTCCACGCTGGTTCAGTATGGGTTGGCAGACTTCACACACCAACAACAACAACCAACAAAGAACATGGAGAACTCAGGGGCACCGGTTTTGTCACGATGTTTTCCTTCACTGTTACAGCAAGTGATATTTAATTTCTTAAAACACACATAACTCAGAAAAGTAAGAGGTGTGTGCCCACAACAGAACTTGGACCTCTTGCGTTTGTAGACACCAATGTTTGTACCAATTGGCTATCAGTGTTCTGAGATCTTATATTTCAGCAAATTCAGAGATTTTCATTATGTAAAGCAATTTGCATACTATCAGACACAAATTAAACAATTTATTTAATCTTTACATAGTATAAAATGTAGTTGCTTCTGCTGTCTGTTCGCTAAGATCTTTTAAACTACCTAAGGGATTTTAATGCACTTTCACCAAAAAATAGATTAATTCAAGAGGAAAGTTTATATGTATAATTAATACATGAATATTATAGTAGAGAAAGAAACCGTTCAAAGCCGGAGCGGGTGGCTAGTAAAATATAAAACTATAGACATTTTTTGTTAAGTAATAGTCTTGTCTGTACATGAAGATTCATAGAAAGGAAGAGGTTCTTTTTAGTGATTATTGTTGCATTGAAAAATGTGGTAATATCTTCTAGTTAACTCATGAAGCAACTATAGGCCAATATAATTAAAAAGTATAAAGGCTATTACTGTTTATCATAATAATGTACTATTTTTTATTAGTTTCATTTTGCATAATATATTTTATTTGGCATGCTGACTGTAACTGCTGTAGAGCGCCATCTATAGTATAATAAGATTTTTATGTTGTAGCAACATCTTAAATTAGTTTAGTATAAGTAAAGTAGGTGGCAGGATTTTTAAAAGTACTGCTACTAAATATTTTGTGGATTATCCTGACTAATGTTATAAATGCGGAAGTAAATCTGCATGCCTGCCTGTCTGTCGCGCTTTCACGCCAACACTATTGAACCGATTTACATGAAATTCCGTATACAGATAGTCTAGAGTATGAGAAAGGACATAGACTAATTTTTCACACAAAAAAATAGTTGTAAGGGGTTGAGAGGGGGGAATGAACATTTGTATTGTCATTTTTAGAGCTAGAACCTGTAAAAAACATTTTTAGGCTGTTGATTCGATATAAATGACATTCAAAGTTTGTGAAAGTTTTACCCTCAAGGTAAAATAACAACAATACGAAATAGGGGATGAGACACAAACGAAGTCTCGGGCACTGCTAGTGTGAAATATATTATGATTCCTCTACAAGTTCTGTTAAACTTTATTGTTAAAGTATTTAACAACTGGTAACATTTTAGTTATCTTCTCTCCCTTTTCTACCATTTATTTTTGGCAGGTTGAATTAATGATGTAAGTACTAATAAGTTAGTGGTTTAATTCTTTTAACTTAGTTTAGTTTGTTAAATTTATTTATGTTTAAACATATCGTTGTGCTTAGCATGGTTGGGTATATTACGTTGTATAAAATGGTTAAAAGCGTATTCTTGACTGATGTTGAAAGACAATAAACTATATTGATTTTATTAAATGACAACAACAAATAATAGACGACATTGTATAAATTAAAATCACTATTGAATTTCGCCCTTTTTTAATATTAGTTGACCCGCGCGACTTCGTTCGCGTATTACTCCGCTCCTATGGGTTGTAGCGAGATGTTAAATAGCCTAAGTTACTCCTTGTTACATCAGCTATCTGCCAATGAAAGTCCCGTCCAAATCGGTCCAGCCATTTCAGAGGTTAGCCGGAATAATCAGACAGACAGACAAAAATTGTAAATAATGTTCTGGTATGTGTACCGTGTATACATCCATATGCACTTAGTATAAAGCAGTTATTTTAATATTACAAACAAACATTCCAATTTTATTTATTTGTATGGATTTAATTTAATATAGGAACTTAACACTATTTAGTCTAATTTCCAATAGGTTAATTTATATAGGCGCAATTGTGTAATTTAAACACCGAAACTATAATAGATTACGAATACAGATCAGTGAAAACATTGCAAATTTATCATCATCTAGTTAATAGAATGAGTCTGTACTTGAATTAGAAGCATTTGCACCTGCATTAGCAAAGCCAAGCCGACAATGAAATGCATTATTGGCAGGCACAGGTACGCACAATACATGTTTGCTTAACTGTAAACTTAAGCTTGGGCGTTCACTTGACCGTACCACAGTTAGATGACAAATAGCGTCTCCGATCTGTGTTAATTTGTTTTACTTTGCATTTCAATCGCGATATTGCCACACTGTCACTTACTCAAGTCTCGTCTGATAAGGGACAGTTCGGTTGATGGAAAGCCTAGAACAATTTGAATAATTAATTATTATCAAGTACGCCATTAAAAAGTTGCTTTTAGTACAGCTGGTGTACAATTTTTTTACATAGAAAGGGTTGTCATTTGATTTTCTGTTTATAATTTTTTCGTAACATAACACATGTATTCTTATCCTTTATTAAAAAGGTTGAATAACATAATTACACTCATGCAATTCATTATTAAGTTAAATAATTGGTCAACATTGTGTTAGTACATAATATGTATTTTTAGGATGATTATACATTATTTTATTGAGATTCGTAATCCCGTTTAATAAAGGAGGCACAACCACAAGAGACTAGTTCCGATCCTAAACCAATATCTCATACAATTTAGGTCGGATTGCGGCCCAACCCCGCACGCGGTTGTAATTGCATGCGTGCCATTGCTGAGACTCCCATTGTGAACCTATGCTGATGTCCCTTACTATCTTATTCGCTACGATAAATGCTTATTTCACACAAGTCAAAAGTATACCCGAGATCGACGTCCTAAGATTTCCGCTCATCGTCCACAAATAAGGCATTAATTATTATTGAATTTCTTATATCAGTTTCCATCAATAAATATTAATTTCTTTAAAAGTTCAAAAAAAATGCTAGGAAAGCATTTGGTAGAAAGTGAGTGAATTTGGTTCTATCTTCTCGGATTGTCTCGCTACCAACAGAATCTGAGTGTTAAATTCTCTTTAACACGTTTGTTGTGTCGCGTGTAAGCTAGTCTTCTCCCGTTACCTTCTTTATTAGGCTAATTTTATTATTTATAATTTATTAACTACGGTTTCAATGGGTTCCAGGTGTTTCACTTTAGGTGTGTTTAAAAACCGCAGTATTCTTCCTTACTCCTCTTTCCTACTCAATTTTTGAGCCACCAATGCTTCAGCGAAGAAACAAACTTTCTTGTATTGCTGTTGTTTATGGGTGACGATAATGGTCTGACAAAAAAAAGACAAAAATATTTCAAAGTGGCTTTTCGAGATTCCATGTTAGGGGTATTCTAGATATGTGGTATGCGGTCTGTCTTTTGATGTCATCCCAGCGGTTAATGGAGCATGTGGAACGATTATAAAGCTTAAGGGGCTAAGATTTCTGTACACTTCTGCCTCTGTTAAATTGAGATGTTGATATCAGTGGTAGAATAATTATTTGTCTTTGTAAACCACCAACGGTTTATTTGGCAAGATAAGCTGTTTCATCTCTAGGATATTAACTGTGCTTAAGAGATGTTTCTAATCCCGTTACTCAATCTATTCTGTGTTTGCTCACCGACGTGTCAAAACATTTGTCCTCTATAAAGCAACTCCGACTCCTAAAGGACTAATCTCATATTTGATAAAGCGGGTGCCTCATACTGTGCTCTATGAATAGTCTTTTCTTTATCTCTACATCTTTTGAATTTTTTTTCCAAAGAAATAGCCCTTTATTCGGTATCCGTGGCGCTTTGATTCCGTTCTTTTATTCAACGGGATCTGATCATAAATTTTGATGTTTTGTTTAGTTTGAATTATAAAGGGATATTACCGTAATGGCAATCGGTAGGTGTAATTTGATATAACTCAGCTATGCAAGTGTTTTTTATTTGTTTTTTGTTATTTACTGTTTGGATCAAATTTCTAATAAATTTCTTCATTTTCAATATGAGTATTGGACTAATCTTCTTATATTGTTTAAGTCATTTATTGTAACATGTTGAAATCTTGCTATAATGTCGACTTATCTTAATTAATCTCACTTTCGGTTTTTGTTGTGCATTGTAATTGTAATAAATAGCGCGGGTCAGTAATTTAGCAGGTGATAATATCCAATAGGTATAATGTGGTAACAGGCACATTGAATTTATGAGTGAGATAAAAATTTAATTCATACTGCCAAAGAACACTCGATAAATATTTTTTACGAGTGTTTTGACTTTCATCTGCTTAAACGTTCTCGCAGTCGCCCAGCCAGACTAAACACTTTATGTCAATCAGCTAAATATGCCTTTGATGCACGACAATAACAATATTTTCTTTCGCAATGTACTTTTACGATATCACCTCTCTGGCACAGGCCACAATTGGTACAACGACATTGATCAGATGGTCCATTATGCACACACACGAAGATGTCTTATAAAGTTATAAAGTTTGCTTATTTCTTATTGTCCTCTCCGTTTTTATTTGTTTTGACTTGTTTAGTTAGTAACGTATGAAGTCGTATCATTTTATCGTTTATTTGAATGTACCGACTTAGAATCGAACGTATTTTATGAGATACTCTATTGTTTTTAATGTGTCAAGGAAATGTAAACTAATTTATGTTTGTATGTTAATGTGTTATGAGAAAAATATTTAATACTTCTCGAAATCCAACACCAAGAATGTAGCTTGAGGCAATAATATGGCAATTCATTTAATATTAGTGTGAGGTCCTTTGAATATAATAATATAAAAAAGTCTCGTATAGTCTACTACACATTGTATATTGTATGAAGCATGTGTTAATATAATGATAGTCAATAATATTATTAAATTCATTATTTCTGCAACAAGTGTGAAAGTAAGCATTTTAATAGATTGTTTATTGCTACACTGTTATATATCGCCCTGGAAATCTGAATAGGATAGTGGTATTGCGTTTCTCCAGCAATCAAACCAAATAAAAAAGTCATAAAACGGCATGACAGGCTTGGGAACACTGGGTAGTAAGTAATGTACGCCCGATATCGTGCTCTCATTCTATTAGGTCAACAGCGAAAGCCGTCTACGTATATATAATACTTATCGCTTATCGACATGTAATGATATAATGTTACATGCTCGTAAAACTTTTAACTAAAAACTATTCCCACCTCCGTTATATTGAGTAAGGGTGAATTGCTTTTGGATTCATATGGAACATTCTTTAGAGTTAAGAGAAAACCATAATTAAAGAGAAATTACAATGTTTGGGTTAATATTTATTTTAAGAATCCTCCTAAACCATAAAATATAAACTGTCCCGATAGATTTGAAGTAGTCTGTAAAGTCATCTAGGTTGCAAGATCTAGGCGTAGTTAGGTGTCATATCAACGTTGTATGTTCACATATATCAATCTTAGTTTAAATTCTGATTATAAAAATTTAACCGTTAAATTTTTATAGCGTCTTATATCTGTTATGTTCTGATAAATTTTAGCAGTAGCATAGAAATATTTCCGGTCTGTTGTTGACTTGGAACCCCGCTGTGGATTATAAAGTAAGTTACGAACGTCAAAAAGCATCCTGGACAAATGCAAAGGGACTTTCTAATTGAATGCTTCATTTTTGAAAACCTCAGGAGGTCGTTTCACCCCAAAAGGTTTCAGTCACTCTTAATCGTTGTTCGGTTGCATGTGAAATTACACCTCAATTATACGCAAAAATGATCGGTGTCCCCAAACTGCTATTGTGTGAGGGAAAAGAAGCTATTTATCTATAGTGGCTTTCGTACGTTATGGATATTTAAGATGTCATATAATATTGTTTTAGTTTTAATCGAATATTATTAATTGGAAACCCTAAATAAATAAATCTCTACTACTTTCAATGAATAATTCCAATTCGCATCAGAAATTAGTTTCGATAGTCGAACTTCTTGGCCGGGGCCAAGCACTGCACTTTATTTTGCACTGATCCGGGGATCAGTGCAAAATATTCGCATTCTATTAGGTTCTCTTTTGAGTTAGGATTGTTTAGACACTCGATATTATCTTACAGCGTTGGGTTAATGATACTTTTCATTTAATATGATATTGTCAAACATTTTTTTGAGAGAAAAGTATTGAGAAAATGGCAAAATCTTCTGATAATAATATCATCCCTACAGAGTACAGACAAAGCATTTTACCTCAGGGAGTATGCTAGCTGGATGAAAACTATTTATTAAAGCTGAAACGGAGATTATCTAAAAACCTATTGTACATATGTTGGTTATTTTAAGTATGTTAATTTTCCGATCTATTAAGACTACTTATATCAGTATTTTATATTATCTATCCGATTGTCAGTATATGTGCAAGAACGTGCGGGGGAAAAGGCGCCGTGAAGCTTTCAGCGGGCGCCTTGACAAAAAATAAATATGATATGAGCGCGTCAAGCGAAGGTTAATAAGTCCTTAAAAATAAATGTTGTAAACAGGAGCGCATTACAATTTTTTTTGCTCTTCAAGTATAGGCGCTCATAAGTCTTTGTCACGACGGCGCAGACGATGCTTGGCGCGTGCCTGCCGATTGTAACTACTATGTTAACTAAAATCGTGATACGAAAGAGATATAGAATCAAAAATAAATGATTGCGTCAAGTCAAGATTAATTTTTGCTAGTGCGGTTTGGATAGTTTTTTTTTGCTGTTAAATCATTACATGATGTCATCGCTGATTTCTTGATATGATGATAGCAGTGATGGCAACGCCCTGTCTGTCATATTGTTATTACAAATTATGAATGCACAATAAATTAGTGGTTTAATTTTTAGCACTTTATTAGCCTTTGCCGTCAGAGAAAAATTAATATACGATTATTAGGATTGCCAGTAAGTAACGCTGTATTTAACAATTGAGTGTGTTTGAGTGTGTCATTTGCCTTAATCCTAAAGATTTTTTTGTCCAAAAATATAAACTCCCTAATTATGACCTTCGTCCACAATTTATAAACAATTTCCTAAATTGTAACTGTTATTGAGATTGTTGGACTTTCTGTCATCGTCCAATTATTGTTATTAAAATTTATTGAGCATAACTATTGAATTACGGACTGAGATGAATACATGTTCTCCATTATTATTGACATAGTTTAACATGATGATTTATGTTACTCTATTATTATTGTTTATAATTGTGTCGTGGTTATTTTTATTGACAGACATAAAAATTAACTTCGATTGTACTTTGTATAAAAAAATATTCATAAATTAATTGCTAAGAGTTTTATTTTTCATTTGTACGCTTACATTAAAGATATTATCGGCCAGTGCAAATGATAGCCGCAGTTCGTGGGTGGTTTATTCTTTCAATCAGAGATGGTCGTTGGTTGCACGCGTTAACCAATTATGCTACAAAATACTATTGGCACTATTTGTAACAATAGGCCTGGTGATGCGCTTTGCTATTGTGTAACCAACGGCTGTTACTATCAGGGACCACCAACTAGCTTGCGTTTAAGACTAATTAAACTTTAGTTTATGATGTTTTAGCGTTGTGTTAAAATGATGTGTTTAATTTAAAAGGTCCCTGAAATAGCTTAGGTTCATTTTAGTCAATTTTATCAATTGTAACAAGCTTTTCTAGTTGATTGAAATTTGTCACGTCTTGGTGTTGTTGTTAAATCACTTTTTACCTGCTTAAAAAAAGCTCCTTTTCATATTCTGTACATGAACGTTCGAAGATTTTTTCCAAATAGAGTGTCTAGATAACATAGGTTACGCAGATCTCTTCTTAACAATGTTACTTTTCATTGAAAACATCATGAAAAACTATTTTATTGTTATTTCTGTTAATCTCAATAAGGTATGCGGCATAATAAAACGATTGAACAGGTATCTCAGGCACGTGTTCTCGATTGAAGAGCGGAGTCCTTATTTGTTTATAGAGGCGCGCAAGACCACACAGTAAGCAGGTAATCATCAGCCCATCTCCCGCCCCACCTGTAATCACGCCATCATTACCTCTAATGACGTGTTAACGTTGCTTTATGGGAATGCCAAACATGACGTTCACATTTCGGTCATTTACATTTGTTTGTCCACTATCTTCGTTGTTTGCTTTCGTCTTTTAAAACAGAGGGCGGCGTTTCGGCTAGCCACCAAACGGCTGGTTCTTAAGTGCAACTACGTATTATTTAGAGGTTCAGTTTTAAATTTTAATTTAACGACAAGCTTGAAATTTCGCGAAATTATGTAACAAATTAATTTACCTGTTGTAATAATTATTGTATAAAAATATTATCCAGTCGCGAGCTTTTCGTGGGATGAATAAACACTTTAGACAAACAGCCACTCATCACATAGGCGCGAAAAAAGAGCTTGGCAGACACGTTTCGCTACAACCAAGTAGAAGTAGCAAAGATTCCGTTATACAGTTTCTTATTATTTTTTCAGGTATCAATTTTTATATTTACCTAGGTAATTTATTAAAATGTATGTAATATGTCACATTTTTTTTGATTTCTGTAGATTTCCTTAGCAATTATTGCTGCATAAAAAGCACAACTGCTTAAGAACACCCACGTTTGTCTACTTTCCGGTCCCTGTTAATACGTCCTTGTTGATTTTATGTTTTTCGACAAATTTCTTTTGCTGTTGAAGAAAGCGAAACACGTCTTTAAAGTCGATGAAATACTACTTTTGTAGAGATTAGTAAGCATCGCATTGTAATAGGCTACGTCTAATTCACACTACACATTTAGCTTAACTTTGTGAAACTCTATAAAGAAGTAATGATGTTCATGGTAATGCATTTTTTTGTGTATTTAAAGACGGTCTCTGCAATGCATATGTTAATTAAATTATCAATGTACTTCCCATTTATTCTTAATTTTGAAAACAGTTTTTAATTTTCTAGGACAGAAATCATTATGTTGTAAATACTTTTAAAACTAATTTAAATGTGAATCTTGTGATCTGATTGTGAAATAATGTTGGATGAATTTTCACCCTTGATATTTTGTCCCCATCCCTTATAAATCAAATACAGGTTTCTGTCTGGAGCAATGGCTTGTAAAAGCTGTTTGAATCTGTTAGGGATGATTTGCGGAATAATATCTTTATAGTCGATCTTCAGACCAGTAATTTGCCAATAAATAACTCTCATGATTTACAGATGGTTGAAATTAAAACTTATAACAACTACCTTAATACTGCAAATAGTACTTACGTTACTTACTTTACCTGACTTTAAGCTATTTTGTAAAAATCCAAAATTTAATTAAAATACCGAAGTAGATACTAGTAGTATTGTCCTTCTTTTTGTAGTGCCCTGAAAGTGTCTCATCTTTACAATAAAGACGCTAGTCAGCCTGGCTTGAACGCTTAAACTCTAAACCCTCCTCACGTGTGACAGCTATGCATTTGTTTGTCCGCAGCTGCGGTGCCGACAACATATTTATTGTGCTCATTAACCTTCAAGAACACTATTTAATTGTCGGCTGTTTTTTATTCACTTCACCTTTGACCCGTACGCGACTTATTGCTCCTCGGTCGCTCTTTGAAAGGGAACTGGATGGTTATTTATTATGCTACGAGACGAGGATACGTGTCGTTCCTATCTTTGTGGCGCTTGTGAGCTCGTCTCTATGATTTATGCTGTTATAAAGACATGATTACTGTCACACGGCTCAGCTCCGTGTACTGGATTGTACCAGCTTTACTCATTGGATGACAACTAAATAGACAGACATATCACAGGTGTAACTTAAACATTTATATTATATCGTTAAAACGCAGACTATATGAAATAAACATACATCATTTAATTTTGTTTGCGAAGATCTAATGAAATGTAAATAATATTTACTAAAAATGTAATTTGCAAAATTTTACCGAAAAGTATTAGTTTCTTAAATAATAAATACCAGGAATTATTAGTAGCCATAATAACGAAGTTAAACATAATGTTCCAGAGCATTAATGTGTAACATTTTGATGATAGATTGAGATTGGTCAGCCCATCTATTGTTATAAAGGATTCCTATCACAATGAAATGTTGCTACTATTGTTCTTAAGCTTTCTAAGAGTACACTAGCGAGTTATTCACTTTAGCTTTGACGTCTTCATATGCGCTATCGACAACAGTAAATTGTGGTATCATGTCTGTACCGTCGTCGGTATGGAACCGTTTATTGATTGGTATCGTAGTTTGTCCGCTGTTCACTTTGAATAAAATTCGAATTATAATTAATCACGGTTTGCCGCGTGGGAGAGCGTCGCGCTCCAAGCGACGATCTATCATATTTTGTGATAACGCCACTAGGATACATCTCGTAAACGTATTGGCTCGACCAGGTTTGGGACTCACCTATGTATGTGACAACATTCAGCGCAACACTAAAGAAGCATTTTGTAAAGCGAACACGATCACTTATTCATTCGTGGGAAGACTATTTGTTATGTGAGTGTTCTGTAAGTGGTTGAAGCTTGTAATGCTGTTAGTTTTTTCCAATATATAAAAGCTATCAATATTATAAATGACTAGTATTAGTCTTTGATATAGTCTGCGAAAACATTTGCATTAGTTCCAGAGTAAATTGAAAGATACTTACGTACCAATTTAACCACCCTTCCAATTAAAGAATCACTTACTCTATTAACCACTCTGTAACACAGGCTACTACAGTTAATATACTTCTTTCCGGGAAAAAAAATATCCAATAAATTAATCATCCACTTTATATTTTGTGTTAATAACTCTTTTCTGCTTACCGAGGGTCTTCGCGAGGTTGTAAAGTATCTGTTTTAAAAATTAAAATGTAATCCTTTCAGGCGTTTTTGTGTAATTGAGTAACAAGCAATCTAATATCTTAATATTCAAACATACAAACTTTCACATTTATATTTATAGCATTGTTAGCAAATTCTGCCATAAAATTAAGAATATCATCGAGTTACACAGGTTCAATTGCCTCCTTTGGTAGATTACTATTCAATCTCGTCGTTAAATTGTACTTCGGATAGAGGCGTAAATAGATTGATGGCTAGGTGTAAACTAGACACCCTCGGGCTATGGAGGCTCCTGACAATTGAATTTGTCTGCAAGCTCCTCTTGACTTAATAGCGCACTAAACTAAATTGAGAACTACGATTGATATTTTGTCGTCCATAGTGCGATTAATGCTCGACTAAAATGAAACTTGATTTATTTTAGTAAGTTATAAAATAGTCTCTGTATCATTTATCGTTTAAGCTATTATAGAGCTTTATTATATAGCTTTAGCACGCAAAAATTTTACCACGATTTCATATTTTCTAGATACTTTGGTCTTTTATAAGTTTTTAAATTTTCAAACCATTTCTCAGCCACTTCCTGATATGAGTTGAAGTTTGACTTGACTGGAATCTTTATTTAATTTATCGTTTATTTTACTGTTTTTATGAATGTAAACCGCTCAATAACAAGAGTGCTCTTTATATAAAGGACCTGTATTAGTATGTATACTTAGTGTATTAGTTAAACATAATTAATTTGATATAGCAATGATTACTCACGTACTAATTCAACATGAACAAGATAATACCTGCAATTAATGCTTAATTCATGTATTTAATTTATTTTGTGTATTTAAAATTATGTCGACGACAATGTTGTCGCTTCATTAATGTTATTATTTAGCCGGTTTATTAATGAGTTCTAGTTAGTCACTATAAATGATGCTATTAAGTATGGACTATTCAAAACATTATTCGCGATACCTTTGTATAGTGAAAGTGCGCACAAGACAATTAGTTAAGTCTTTATATCATTCTATATGTCATTAAAAATACAGTTACACTACATGATTAGATATAAAGGGTATCATACTTAGCATATTCATTTCTTTTGAGCAGCTGTGTTAGTGTTATTGAAAAATTACCAGTAACTGGAATTAATACAGAGTTAATAACTATCACGTCTATGTATTAAGGTCTAAATGGTCTGTGAATAATAGTAACGTTTAACTCTGTTTGCCCGGCCATTATGTCAACACGAATGCCTTAATAGCCGGACATAAGTCGTGGATCGAAAGTGTTGATAAATAACCGCGTGTCACCATTACCGAATGTGATCTACGCCTCTCATTAGCTCCCCTTAAATGAGATATCATTCGGTGATTAAGCGTCGACACGGTGTCATTATTTTATTACATTCCAGCCTTACTAAATACATCGATTTTTAGTTCTGTAGGTGAAACATTATAAAAATAAACAAAAAGAAAACACACTCCGCCACTGGGAGAACATCTCATAAGAGGTGTGGGCCCAGCTACCCCTACTCAGCCTCACTGATATTTTCCCCAACTGGCTTGCGTCCATCACCAGTTACGGTCGTGCCTGCCGCATATGGGCCAGACTCCCTTTCCCTTTCAAATCCCATTTTGCTGTGCTTTCAGTAGACTGTGTCTTCTTGTTCTCTCTAATTAATATACATATTACGTAGTTTTACTTGTATGGTGTAAAAAACTAACAATATAATTAAATCGTGGAACAAATTCTAACCTGCTTGTAATTTTCCTATCGAAATTAAACTTTTCATGTATTGCGTGACAGTAATATAGTTAGTATCTCGGAGCTGGTCTGCAGATGGAGCCAGAAGGTAGTGGAACTCTTCAGCTACACGTAAAACCCCTCGAGTTTGAAAAAAAAACATTCACGATTTGATGTTTCCAAGATATTGCAATAGGCGTCCAAAAACGGAGTCAGTAGGTGAATTATGAAATTTAGTGGCTCCTAGTATATTTAAACTATGAAACAAACATTTATAATTAATTGTTGAACAAATTATTCATACTACAAATTAAAAAATAACTTTTTCATGCAGATATGAACGTTAGCGGTATATTAGTCTATAAATTTCGAAAATATGATTAAAGATTATTGGCAGCGATTGGAAATAAATATCGTTAATAACTTTGTTATATGTTTTTTAAATGACTCTTTCGGGGACACAGAAATTGATAGTTTAATTTTGTTGTATTCATTTGTAAGTCGTTAGTGTCATTGGATTGCTTTAGGCGATGTAAATGAAGATGTCCAGGGAGAATCTGCGGTAATTTAACAGTATGTTAAAGTAGAAAGTAAAGAATTTAAAATTTATTTCACTAATGAAATATTGTGAATATTTTTGTATTATTTACAAAATGTAGGCAAATTCTTCATTAATAAAAAAATCATAAACCTATGATGAGGAAGTTTATGAATATTTGTAGATAACGTACACGTTTTATTTCTTATAAAAATTCTCAATCAAGTTTTCAATGATTTAATATTATGGACTAAGTAATTTGATTTTATATTTTGATAGTGATATCATGCTCTTGGAATTATGAAATATTAAGAGTTATTTCACGGATGTACTTTTTTTAATCCAGGTTTACGATCTATGCAAGGTTAAAGTTTCATTGTTATATGAATTGATAATTCCTTAAATATTTTATTATATGTATAATTTATGGACTACACAAATTCGGTCAGGTCGTAAAATTTTTAACGTAATAACAAATATTATCTCAGAATTTTTATACATATTCATTATCACATTGTCAACTAATATCAAACTGTAGAACGAAATTGTCTTGATTGAAAATCGTGGTTACGTATTAATCCATTAAGCAATGCATAATCAAGATATACACTTATAGACTAATTATTCTTGTGTTTTATGGATACTGTTAAACATATTTAGCGAGATGTAAAATGATCTTAGTAGTTCGTTAATTGTGCCTTCGTAAATCATAGCTAGAACTTTAAGATACAGAGAGCTTTAAAACTAAAATAAGGCTAATAAACTATTACGTAGCTAAGTTATCGTTAAGTTACGTTCATATCCCACCTTTTTAATAAAAGTTAGATTTCTCCAAGAACTATTCATGTCACATTAGCATACCCTTTTGTATGTAATAGTGTTGTATATTTTACATACATACAATACCTTGTTTTGTTATCTTTATTGCTAAGGTCTGCATCTACGATAAAAGTTCGGGTCAAACGGTTATATTAATCGTTCCCGCGAAGGCTTTTGCGTCAATTCTTATCTCATAATTTAATTTACACGCGTACAACACTTGTTGATTAGTAAATTTATCGTTGATAATTCAGAGTTTATCTATAAGTAATCTTAATTTCTTTATTATATCTGTTCTCTCAGAATTAAATTTGAAATGAAAGTAATAATTGCTTGTTTGATGTAGATACTGCTGTTCGGCTAATCGTATACCATGTAATGTCAGTGTTGTGTTGAAAACATTGAATTATTAGATAACGGGCTTGACTTGACTGCTAATAGATCTTATAGGTACTCGAAGTAAAATAGACAAATCTGTTGGCGACGAAATTGTTTGTTTGTTCTGTATTGTTAGATGCATCTGAAACATTGAAATTTTCATATAAAGTGCTAAACATTATATTAAATAGGGTCGCTAGTGTATAATAATCATAACATAGAGTTAATAAATTTCTTTCCTACTATGGTATAAGTAATCCTTTAACTGAAACCATTATTGAATCTTATACAACGCATATATATACACTTTATAGAAAAGTAAGTACAAAAGCTCGCCGTATTGATTGATTGTCAGTAAAGATCTTCTTGTATATTTTTTAGTTTAACAATGAAATAAATAGATATTACTCAGTTATTTATAATTATAAGCTTTTCATCACGAATGCAAGGTTATGAGTAAACCAGTTTTAATGAGGCCTCTTCATCAGTCCACTACGAATCCAACACTTGCAACTTGCAAGGGGCTGAACATTAATAGAGAGGTGTGTCGCCACGCCCCGCATGTCGACTGTATGTTTCGCAACCTACTTCATGTTGATTTTATGCTAAGCGGATTCGATTTAATGAAATTGCTTTTCAATATATTAACGTTTTCTACATTAAAATCGAGAGTTCGTGCTTAAATTTCTAGTTCTTTGTAATGAACTGTACTGGACGTGAAGAGTAACACGTAAAAGACATGCAGAATCACATGATCATCATCATCACAACCCGTTAATGGCCCACTGCTGAGCCGGGTCGCATCTTCAGAAAGAGAAGGAGGTTAGGCCATAGTCCACCACGCTGGCCCAGTGTCGCCAAGTGCCCGGTGCTCGAGCGAATTGCTAATAAATACATAAACCTTTAACCGCTACTTATACGATACTGACTGCATTACGATGGCATTCGTTCGTCTGGTTCTGTTTTGAGAGAGCGTGCGTGCCCATCGTCTGATACTGCCTGATGGCACGCCCGTCTTCTCTCTCTGGTCTAAACTGGTAACGCGGGATCTGACCCGCAAGTGGCCTCCAACCTCCCCTACAGCCACCCCGAACCACGCATAACTGATTACTCATGTGCTCTGAGTACTGCTCTGATATACTGATAACTAGTAGTCATACTGATCTGATTATAACCTTTGAACCTATTATCTGAATCTATAAGCACTAAAATCGTCACTAAACTCGTAATATTAGCTACTCATATCCGTAACTTGGAGCACATATATAATCTGCAGTATCTTAAAACTGAATACATTTAAACTGATAATAAAAATCACTTACTTGGGACAAAAAGATGTCACTCGTGCTCGGCCACGCTCAGGTCTGCCTCAGATGTCAGTCAAACTATCCGTACTACCTCCACATCACATTATATTTTTTTTAATGTGAGGATTATAACCTAACCTAACACTGACGTGGCAACTACATTGTAAGGTACTCACGTGACCTTCATCGGACAGGACTCCAAGCACTAACACAATACCGCACTTAACACTCACTGACACTATCCAGAGACTAGTTCACTCCTTGAGAGACCTCGCAATACTAAGACTTAAGGATTCGAGACTGTCAAAATGATGGAAGTGAATACTACCCTACTCCAATGCCATAAATATCGATTCGATTATTCGATAATCCTTTATTATTCTCCGACAAAAAATTTTGATTTATGTAATGTAAAATAAAAATAAAGATAAAAAAAAAATCAGAGCAAATCTTACAATATCATTGATAGTTTCATGAATTGTGGGCATAAATAGACCCAAAATCATTTTCATATCTAGAGCAACAAAACCACTGTACACCAGTGTATTTAATTGCTTAAAACACACATAGATAACTCAGAAAAGTCAGAGGTGTGTGCCCAGGATCGAACCCGGCTCTCCCAAGTAAGACGCCGAAACCACTGGGATATCACATGGTCAACAAGAATTACTCGCCAACATTTATCAACAATGTTCCTAACATTTGGAGTGAAAGAATAATTAATTTAAAAGAAATTTCTATAAAAAAATTGTATTTTAAGAATTATTTAGGTACTTAAAATACAAATACTCAGAAGGTATGCATCATCAAAACATTTAGTCATATTTTAATAGACTCCCATAACTGCAAAAGATAATAATATAATACGTCTATCACGGTTGAATTATTGAGTGTCGATATTGATTCCAATTTATTATTTTATTCCTTTATTATGTGTTAAGATGCTAAATAGTTGTCAAATGATATAGCTTCCATCTTATTCACTTTTATTATATGTAATTTGACTTGTGGTATTTCGTACTGTTCACAAAGATATGGGCGTGAATCGATGATAATTTTTGAAACGTGCGATTTGCTGAGATATAATAAATGCTATTATATAACTAAAATATAATAATAAATTTATATAATTTGTTCATGGCCTTTAAAATAGAAATTAAATTCGTTCAAATCTATATAAAATAGTGAATTATACATAATTTTAGTCATTAAAAACTATTTTAAAGTCAATTTAACTAATACCTGATAAAAATAACTATAGCGGGAGTTTGTTGATATAATATCCAGAATACGCCGAATGAAACTGAACGTCTCGAAAGGGAGCATAAACCTTTTTCTTTGCATTACGATTTTTACTAGAAAACCGATTACGGTAGGACCGCAAACATTAAGGAAATAAATTCAAAAACAGTAATTTTATTTTAATTTTAATCATATTCCTAATGAAACAATTAATCCAGTACGTACGCTTACTATCACAGATGTGAGTGTGGCTCAGCGGCGGCGGCTGATATTTCTTCTCACGAATTTCGCTGCGCGGCGCCTGAGCGTGGGCGGCCTATCATACTCCACCATCGCACGTCGCGCTTGTACACTTGCTTCACACACTGATATCATTCTCTTTTACTTATCGTAATACACATAAGGTCCACACTGTGCCGTTCAACTACTTTCAGATCATACGACTGCCCTTTGTTGCCTAGTGCGTCTAATTAGTCAGCCTGTTTAGTGCTATACTCGCCGCGGGCTTACATTTACTATGGTGCACAATATGAAACGATGTGATTTGTTGAGGTATGCATTGCATTGTGGATAGATTAATTTCAAGATACAATATATTTTCCGTTTATTTTTATTGCTTTTATAATGTATGTCCACCATGTACCGCCTCAAGTCATCGCATAAAATATTTTTCATCGGCTGTATGAGGATTTATATCGCGCTTTCAGGGCGCCATCAATACGCCTACAAGGACATAATATTTTCACATTATATCGAACGTCTACTCAAAGAAGGCATTGTGTTTCAAAAGTCGTGTTGAGATTCATCTGTCTGGGAATATTCATAAAAGTATTTTCATATTTAGCATTGCCATTAAATCTTCTTGTCTGATGCTTTTGAGTAGGAAGAGCCTATTATCAGTGATATGCATCAATCTGTTTTATGGAAATTATCACTTTAATTTAAAACTTAATTTTACTATTGATGTTTGGACATAGGTATTTACTAGTTAGTATCCATCTAAAAAAAGTTAACAAATTTTAACAAAAAAAATCTCTCAGTAATTAACATAATTGTTGGCCCTTGTTCTTTCCGCTCAGGTATTAAAAAAGGGTATATCAGCTACTGATTTGTCGCGATAAGGAGATTTATCTTCGATAAATTTATCGCTCAATCAACGTCGCCGCTTGCGCCGGACCGCGACCGCGCGCCTGTTGATTGGATTTCTTCATAATTACATCTTTTGACACGTACGCGCTAAGTTTCGTACTCGAGCCGCCATCGCCGTCGCCAGGGCATGAGATCGTGGGAGCACCGTGTAATCAGCTTTCTTGACCGTCTTGTTTTGATTCCAAACCATGGAATTATGCTGTTATGAAGTTGCCCTACAATTCTGCAAAATATTAATTAGCCAAAAGAATTTAATAATTACATTCTTTTATTAATTAATTTAATTTTTATTTTACTTGCAATTGTGTCTCTCACGTGTCTCAGTGAGAGACACTATCGGGCCCATTACCACCAAAATTCATTGACAGTTATTTTAAGTAAATTCCGCATGACATCGAAAATTACGACAATAAATCAAGCGCATTGTCTGTGGAAGTGCGTCATTCCTGTAACTCCTGAAAGCAAAAACATACACTAAATCAATACTGCCAAAATTAATATATTGGTAGTAGTAAAATGATGCGATTTTAACGCTCATAATATATTCGTAAGAAAAAAATTTTTTCTTATCAAAAAACTTCCAAGAAACGAAAGGTGCAATATTTCTTTTTTCGAATTTCTCATACCAAAAAGGTCTGACGCGATGAAAGGTAGGTGTTTCGCATTGTTTAATTAAAACTTAAAAGTTTAAACGTCGTCATTCAGTTTATATATAGGTTTGATATCTGGTGCTGATTAACTGACAGTGTTGGCAGAAACATGGGTGTCCAATCTTTCTGAGTCAAAGTTCATTTTGATTTTGGCATAACATACTTTTATAACACACGGTATTCGAATAAAATAAGTGTTGAATTATCGTACGATATAGGTAATAATAAAAATTGGCAATGGAAGATCCCGACATATACAATGATCTAATAATCCAGTTATTTTGCTTGTATATTATTATTTTAATAGCACCACACTACGGGTAATTTAATTATAATAATCAAATTTCATTTATAAAATATGCTTAAAAAATATGACGCAATGTAATCATTTAAGCGCAAAAAATAATATTAATTTTTAAAATATCCGTAGAGTGATATCATGTAGAATGGTATACATATTATCAAATTGAGTATAACGATGATATCGACCACAACATTTTTATTGTATAAAGTGACTATTTTTGAAATATATAAAATAGCGACGTTTTCAAAAATATAATAATATGTCGGTTTTTACGAACAATGGTTAGAATTTATGAGTATCGATATTTTTGACTTTAATCCATATAAATAAATAAAAGAAAATATGACCACGTATCACAATTTCGCTCAAAGCTCAAGTGGCTTCCTATTCGCCGTCGCCGGGATTGATTTACATGTTCTCTCTCTTCTGTACTGTGTGTTATTCCATCCCAAATACTCCTTATTTCTTTCCCACTCCATCTCTTCCAGACTACCTTTAACCTAAAGGTAGATGGCTAATAAGGCCGCCTTATGTGTGCCATTTTTTTTTGTAGCTGTTTTTATGTATTCTTGTATGTGGTGTGCATATGGGGTAATAATATTGCACACCACATACAAGAATAAATAAATAAAATTGGAGTGTTTATGTGTAATTTTAAAATAACCGCTTTTTATTAAGTGCATATGGATGTATACAGGGTACATATACCAAAACATTTTTTACAATTTTTGTCTGTCTGTCTGTTTGTTCCGGCTAATCTCTGAAATGGCTAGACCGATTTAGGATATATTATAGGAGCGGAGCAAAACGCGAACGAAGTCGCCCGGGTCGGCTAGTAAAGTATATAATTATTTCACCGATTTCGATTAATATCCTTAAGCGAACTATAGATATGAAGCTTAACAGATTATTGATTATTTTAAATATATTTTATATAAAGTTTTAGTGTAAAAAAAAGTTGTTAGTATCAATACCAATAATTTAGTAATAAAATATTTTGTGTATTAAAAAAATGTCATTATTACTATCGAAGTAGTAGGTCCTTATAAAAGGTATCGACGAAGGCAATCACACCACCCAGCTCGTTTTGGATCCTATTTTCGGCGCGGTGGTCGCAATTAGGCGCGATAAATGCCCCCGACATCCGATCCACTAGCTTTTATTCGATTAATCGGTCGAAACGAAAACGGAATCCGATTTTAACGGGTCATTTCTTTTAGTTGTTTATGGAGCACTTTACTGGAAATATCGAATGATCGTTTTTGTAATCGAGTTTCGAGTTATAATTTAACATCTGTGTCTTAGTATGCAGTTACATTTTTTGTAATTGACGCCCGTATGCTGTGAAAATAATAATTGATTTAAAATCTGTTGGATATGATTTAAGTGTTTCGGATTGTCGATACAGCCCGCATACGTAAAATGTCTATAACATATCAATTACTTTGACCTAAGATTAAGTCGTTATTATAATCATTGTTACTATACGCTTTGGTTAGTACTATAATAGATTATTGTAGATCTGCTTCTTAAATTATTATTTGCTGATATAAAATATCATACGTCGTATATAACTATTCTCCTCTTTAGATGCTTTTATCGTCTCAAGGATGTCTAAGAGCCATAGTGTCTAGAAAAACTTTGATTTATGGGACTCAGTAATGATACATGCATCAAAAACTAGGCTCAGTGTTTTGTTTTGACTTATTTTTATGATGATGACAATCAGATAATCGTGATCCCGACCTCAATCTAATTAATACTGAAAATGCTACAAAATTAAATGAAAATCAATAATAATAATTTATTGACAATGTGTTTGTATGTGACGTAATAAATTCCATAGTCTATTGAACCCGAAAGATTAATATTTGAATGATACAACTCCACCTTTTTTAAATCTACCGCATCAAATCCATCGGTGTCAAAAGGGGAACAAGTGAGTAACGATGTTTAAAACAATAGCAAAAGTCACTCCATTACAAGGCGACAAATCCCTAATATCAACGGACACAATGGAAACAATAGTTGTCCTCTGTCAATTATGCCATCATTACCATTCGAATAAACGATCTAATGGATCAGATGATTCTCAAAAATGTAGGACAACGCTGCTTACTTCGATCTAGTGACAATTGACAAAAGAATTGTTTTTAACTACTCAAAAATCGCACTGCATATACTTTTTGTTTGATAATAGTTTTTTTGGAAAAAGAGATGAAACCGATTTATCTAATTTTAAAGATACAACGAATTTCTTTATATATAATTTAAACTATATTAAATACTATTAAAACACCCGAGACGTTTCGTTAACATATTTTTATTAAGAATTTAAAAATATCTTAAGTAAGTCTTCGAAAAATTTTCAGTGACTTCAATCTACAAAAAAATATTTCCGTTCGTTTTAGTTTAACTCAGATAATATTAATAATACCCTCTTCATTCTGAGGAGGAGACCCGGCTCAGCAGTGGCCCTTTAAAGGTGATGATGATGATGATGACGACAATGCATATTGTGACGGACAATTATACGGAACCTATTCTCTTTACAAGTTTTTAGTTTACTAATCGTATAAAGCATAAATTGACAAATACTTCGAGATTTGCAGTTGTTCACAGAAAATAATGTTTTGGGGTTCAACTGAGATTGTTTTCGGAATATTGTTCAATTGAAATATAATACCGTTCAATTGGATACCTTTGACTCACCAGACGTGATTTTGCGTCATGTCCTTTGATTTTATGAGATACAGTTTGGCGCCTGATATGTTGATATTTTAAGGGTCTAGACTAAAATTTTACACTTATATTTAGATAGAAATGGTTTCCTAATTAATTTATCTGCATTAAATTATAATTAAACAAAGTGACCGTGGCGGGTGGTAGATCTTTATCATATTTGAAATTGTAGTGTGATATAAAAATGACAAATATACTTTTATCGTTAAACACGATATATGCAAGTAATGCCTTGTCGCGTCGTATGTTTGTGTCAGCGGGTAATCAGCGATTTATTAAGGAGGTATTGTTGATAATTTTATTATCTTTCATGTCCTGATTTGTTACATGTATTGTAAGTGTCCTCAGGATAAAAATAGGAATAAATATCATAGCACTATAAATAACTTTGCTTTAAGTATTTATGGTGACGTTGACCTTTCACTTTTATAAATAAAATAATTCGTGGGATGTACAATAACAAATTAGAAGTTACATCTTAATCACAATCTAATCATTCATATGACCTAAGTAGTGCAAGACAGATATCGGTACAAATTTAATAAACAAGCATTTTTATCCTTGTCCTTGAATTTATTATAAATTTTATCCTAAATATATAAGCATGCATAATATTTTAAAATAAACGTGCCGTGTTGTTTTCACCATTTTTGTGTGCCTTTTATTTATTTCGGTTTCACACGATAGGTTGTGGACTGCCCGGAGCTGATACCTATTAATATTTTCTTTGGCATTTAAAACTTATTGATTTAATGTTTTAAAACTAGTACATCTCAGTATCTGATTTAATTTATTATATATAAAATTTTAATATTGAAAAACCACAACCATAATTGTTTTATAAAACTTATTTAGAAATTGCAAATAGCTTTTGATTTGCATTGGCTGCTGGAATATTTCCGTAATTTCTTTGCCAGATAAAAACATCGGTAATAATAATAAATCATGTTTGTATTAAATTGAATATCAATTCGCAATATTTATATTCAGTTAACAATCCATATTTCAAAAATTCGGGCCACCAGCTCATGCAAATTATAAATTAACCCCCTTAAAACACGCCTTCTGGCGGTCAGCATTTTTTATTTGATAATCTTTTTCAATCTTGTCAACACTGTGGATAAAATATTGCTACCATAACAACCTATTATTAGGTACCTGACATTTTATTTAAGGTGATTTTGGTTGAAATTGAAAATTTTACTAAAATATTTTGCCTGCGGTGCGCCAGAGATGGGTTTTGGGATTTATGATCATCTTTTTATGGAAAATTATGGTTATTTAAATTATATTTCAAAGTATATTTACATAAAAAGCGATCGGAATTTCCGAGAAAGATCCTTCATGAAACAGGAGATAAAAGTGATTCCCAAAATGTATATCGACCTCGATTGTTAGAGGAATCATCGATCAGATGTAAAAAGGGATGTACGTTTGTAATCGTGTATTTAATATTCGTATTACAGGATATAATTGCAGAATTCAGTAATAATTTCGTAGTAAAAACAACATTAGTGATATTTATTGTTTTGGCCTGCAAAATTGTGTATATTATGAGAAAGGGGGCCTCCATGTACAAGCGAATAACATGCTAAGTGGTTTACGGATCAAAAAGTTTGGGAATTGCTGGTTTATTCGTTAAATTTAGAAAATCGGATGTCCCGTCTAAAACTTGATTTCATCAGGGACCAATGTCACAGTTCAATGACACCGGTGAGGTAGGGCTAGTCGATGATTGATCAGCTCTGTTATCAGCACTGTCGTCTTTGTGCGGCATTTTCAAAGCACTATTGTCTATAGCCCTAATATTATGTGATAATGATACCAAAATAACTCTAGCAACTTCATTAAAAATCTAGGGTTATAGTAATTTTTGTTGTTTGTTTCAGAGTGTACAAAGAAGAGCTGACGTTAAAGAGATGTGAGTAAACTAATATACCTAAAGAATAAATGAACATGAAACTTTATAATTGGACACTAGACGTTAATATAACTTTTTCTTTAGATGGGATATTAAAGCACTTCTACAGGCCATTCCTAAATTGGGAGCAGTTATAGATCTGACGAATACATCACGATACTATGATCCAAAGGTATATAGCATTTATATAATTTTATGTCTAATTAAATAAAAAAAACCTTAATAGGTTTTGGAAATACTGTTGAATGTTGAATGGGTTTGTAATAAAATCTTTCCAACCAAACATTCATAGTAGTCAACATACTATAAATGGAGCGACCTAAATATTAAATACCGTATTTTTATGTAGTATACAGTTGTTTTACTCCTAGATCAAAATAACAACTTAGCCGTTAAGATAGTCCCTCTAAAATCATCGTTTCGTTCGGTATGTGCTAGAATACTGGAAAGCAATAAAATTATGTTCCGTTTTACGATTGAAAGTCGCATTTTCTACTACGATGCTTTGTTCGTTTCTATGTCTGATTGCTATGCATTCATCTGCCAGCATAATCTGATCGTAAACTGAATTTTCATGAAACGGCCGAGTGTAAGTTAGTTCGAATAAAGAACATGTTGACTATAGAAACTTGTTTGCAGACAGTTACTTTAGGCATTTGATATTTTACTAATAAATCGGGGTACCAGAGGAAACTATGTTTTGTTAACCTTTGAAACCCTAAAAATCTGTCCAAAGCCCAAACATTAAATTTTGTTCTGGTATTTAGCCTAATTAGATTTGTTAGTTATAAGACTACTAAAAGATTTCGCTATTCAAAGAGATGCTTTGAATTCAGATTTCAAAAAAGATGACATGTTAAACGATCTCTTGGAGTAATAAAGTAAGATTAGTATTTGTTTACATCTTGGTTGATTGATATTGTGTTTATGTATTTCTACAAGCAATAGAGAAATTGTCGCTATTTACATTGTTGTTTCTTTCTGCTTCTCATGTTAACTGTTATTGTTGGGCGACAGACATGCAGCCTAATTTGGTATGGACCTAAAATAATTAAATTTGGCACAAAAATCTTTTATAAGTTCCAGATATCGTATCGTAGATGACAATATTTCTACCGGTACACGAGAGAAAATCTATTATCATTAATTTATAAACAAAGTTTAAACTGTTCAGGTTTTCCAAAACTTGCATACATGCAGATTAATGAGCATAAGACATGTCTGGCGTACTCACATGTTAGAGACTTGTCGTCACTCACCTTCGTCGCACACGCACTGACTGCCTGTCAACTTGCGTTATATCGACAACTGTCTTGAAATGGCGCTGTTAATCTAATTACTGTCGTTTTCGAGTCAATATATATGGATATCGATCTAAATTCTGTCATCGCCTTGATGTCAAATATACATTGAAGATACTCCAACTTTCTACGATACTATTTATCTTAAACCCGCTTTTTGTTGTAGGAGCTGGAGATGAGAGGTGTAATGCATAAGAAAATATTAATGCCAGGCCGCCAAATACCTCCTGACCGTAAGGTGGCTGAGTAAGTTTCCTATAAAACGAATCATTAATCCTACTAATATTATAAATGTTTATATGTTTGTTACTCGATCGATAAAAATGGCCACATGGATTCGAATGAAATTTCGCACACAGATAGTTTGGAAGTTGAATTAACATATCGGATACTTTTTATCCAGATTCAGTTACGGTTCCAGCGACATACAATGCTAACATTGCACAAAGCCGAGCACAGAGGTCTTCTATGTATACATTAATATGATTTTAATATATTATTTAGATTCGCGGCCTCGGTTTCGGTTCGGTTTTAGCAAACAAAATAGTGCAATGTGAATCAGACAAATGCAGCTATCGATCAAAACAACGAGCTTTACCTTTTTGCATTCGCGGCGGATTTTAATTTAAAGCGTCGAATTGGCGCCATTCGTAGGCCGAATATGGGTAAAGTTATAAATCTCTCGAGCGTAGGCGGTGTCGGCGGGCTTGAGGTTTGTTCCTAGTATACCAACCAAGGTACCACTTGTCTTATACGTCTTCTGATTCAATCGATGTCGAGCAGCGCTTTGTTGCGGGTTATTATAGATATTGTCAAACATACAAGAAATTGTTTAGAACAATCTGAAATAATAAACTGTAGAAAATAGTTTAAATATGCTTGTCATTTGGCGAATTAGAAAAAAGAGTGTGTAATCAGAACTGATAAATGAGATTTTGAATTGTGTATAAGCTGACATCCGATTAAAATAAAGGAAAAGTTTATATTTTAAATTACACAAGGTTTTGGTCTTATAGAAACACAATAAACATATCATATTAAGTTATCTTAAATATCTTCTATGCTCAACAGACCTTAGACAAAAATAAATTTTTATTATACCTGAATACGGGTACAAATTTAAAAAAATCCTAATAAAAAGTCCTGATGTTCCAGGACGCATGGTATTTCTAGCTTACTATCATACGAGGAGTCTACCTCCCACGCGTGAATCTTTCGGAATTTGAAAGGCATTTGATGGTGCACTCGTAAGTGTCACATTGTGCTGGACTTATATCAAGCAAATGATTACCACTTTTGTCATTCTTATTGATTTTAAAAACTAGCATATTCTAGTCTTATACAGACTAATGTTTTTTTAACTAGATGTGTCAAAACTTGTTATATTGTAAGTTTCTAAAAGTTCGATATCATAACACTATTACACGTTTATTATATATTGAATTTCAATTATCGTGATAGATATCATAAGTAATACAATATTCTATTATATTAATCAGATTTATATCACCTACCTAAACCAAGAGTTTTAATTCTGAGATTATCTCGACCATTTGTTTAGTCTTTTGTTATATTCTCGACGACGATGTTGAGCGGCTTCGCCATAAATAACTATCGGCATTTCTTAGATATTTCGATCCTGTTATCGCGTCAGAGCCTCGCATCCGTTTGTCAGTTAAGGATAGACAAATGCGCCACCCGTAAAGCTACTTTGATTAACCCTGTTCCTGTTTTCTAACCGGGTACACGATCGGTATATGTTACATATATTCTTTTGCTTTATGTATATTTAAAAGCGAAAACTCTAGTTACCATTGAAAAGAAAGTTCAAAGTAAGGGCCTAATTAAGTTATCAATGTGATTTTTTTAAAGAATTAACATGACGGGTTATTGACAGGCTTTTTGGATGTTAAAATTAAACCTAATATTTATTGCGAATAAAAAAAGCAAAAAAGGTATTTGAGATTTAAGTCACTTCATAAATCACGCATAATTACGGTTAAAAATCTTAATTACGCACTAAAGATACCGTGGTAGACGCAGACGCAGGCGCAGGTTTGAACTGACCTCTCACTGCAAGATGAAGAGTATCGGCGCATGCTCGTAATGATGCTCGCGTGCCTCGACCGTTTGTTCATTTATCACGGCTATATTTTTACTTGTTTTCCATGTCGACTGTCTACAATCATGTCGTCATTACAAACCAACCCGTGTTCCAACAATCGTGCCGCCTATAAATTGTGACCACCGTTGAAGTACGGATTGTCAGATTAATAGATTTTTATGGTTCAAGACTTAAAGGGATTTCTGAGGATTTCTCTCTCAGTTTATTTACGTGATGCTAATGAATACTTATTGCCCTCGGATTTTTTATGCATTTTCAATTCACACGTAAATGCGATGCCGGATATACCTACTACGTAAAATCATCGATATTTTAGAATTGTGATTGATGATATCGGCTATAACTATCGATTGTTTCAATATTTATACTATAGATACTGTATCATCTGCACATGCTAAATCCGCATTTGAGCTTTTTTCGACAATAGTTTTTATTTGGTATTCTATTAGCACATGATTGAGAGTTATCTCAAGACAATTTGACAAAAGATTAAGTCAGTACCTATTTTTAGGAGGTTTACTCAAGTTTTCAATGGGAAAACCAAAACAGATGATTTGACTTTGAGCGAGCGGCCTAATTGCTACTAGAAACAACCATTGACGTCAACCAAATATATTATTCACTAACAGATTTTGAATAACTCAATATAAATACGAGTATATACTCCAGTAGGCATATAATAATATGCCTACTGGAGTATAATAACTAGTCGAAAGAAGCGTCAGTAGCTCAGTGGTTCAGGCGTTGGATTCACGACCGTTATGTCGTGGGTTCAAATCCCGGACATTGTACTACTGGCGTGGCCCACTCCTGACACAAGCAATTTAGCTTACTAGGAGGGGTAAAGGGAATACTAGTAGTATGTGATCCATACTTGTAAGCTTTAAAAAAAAATTTCTTCGATTTGAAGTAAGCTTAGATTTTAAGTTAAACTATACATTTTGCAATTGTGTATATAGTATACAAAATATTTAAAAAAAAAACATTGAAAATTGACCATCTGCTAAAAATGATTATGGTTACCGTTTTATGTGTAATAAATGGCCCGCACTTAAACTCCCTCTGTCTGTTTACCTTTCAGCGCAGTCTGAGACTTATTTGCTCATTTTAAAGTAGATTATAAGTATCATTTGCTGCGCATTGACACAGCTGATCTCTGATCTTTCGCCGCGTCTTATAGGTGAATCGTCTCAAATCGTTTTTGTTGATACCCTCTATTTATAGTTTATAACCTGAAAAATAAAAAAAAGAAGGATATATTAGAAAAGTTTATTCCCAGGGATATAAGAATAGTAATACATTTAAAAAAAATTAATATTGCAATAATCGTTAAAGAAACATAACGTCGACTCTATAATGTCTGTGATAATATGAATGCTAACATGTATATTAAAGGTGGTTACCGCGTTTCATTCGGAGTAATAACCGATCTAAATATTTACGATGTTATAGTTTCCTTCCATTACATTGCTGCCATATAATCATTTGTAGACCACACAAGCAATAATTGAGACATTGGACAAATAGGTATTATTAGGCGAGCTTGTCTTATTGTAACAACATAGTTTCACTTGTCGGTGAACCTTACGAAATTACTCGCATCGACCTGTGAGACTTAATTAAAATCGGGTTATGAAACATGTTCAAATACATGTATTGATTAGGGCATAATCTTGTTTTAATGCACGTAATTATTATTCTGTACGTGTAATGCTAGGTCCACTTTCTGGACATGTTTCAAAATTTACCATAATCGAATTAACATATGCATATAATGCCAATCTATTTTTCTTGTTATTATTCAAAATAGTTTTACGAATAAATAAAGTATGCAACAACTCTTTATTAATTTTGTTTATTAGCCAAGGAGAAGAGTGAGTTTTAAAATAGAGATAATTCCTAAAGAGTTCCACGACCAAGGGCAATTTTATTAAGCTCGTAACTTACTGTAGGACTATGAACTGTATTCTTAGAAGGATCTATTTAGGCATATTATTCATAACGACTGTATAACGTTGATAAAATTGTAGGCATTTAATATATCTATATATATTTACTTACAAACAAATAGTTGTGTCATCTATCGGAACTTGTTCAAACTACGTGAGTTACATTAATTTAGGCCGTTACCTTTATGAAAATTATCACTATAATAAAAATTAGTTTATTTGATTTACAGACAAGATATAAATGATACAATATTCCATGTTTATTTTGTACCTATGTACAAATTTTTGCAGCCTTTTACGACGCTACTAGGTGAACTAACGAGGAATTAGACGCGTTGGTCCTTTGATTTGGTAATTTGATACTTTAAGGCCTATTTATTGGAGACGTTTTTGATTATAATAAATTTAAAATTTAATTAGCCTGAATTTTAAAATTTTAGAACATAGTACGAACGTTAAGTTTAAAGATCAAGAATGTACGTAAAGATTGTTCAGAAAGTTTTGGAAGATTTAGATTATAGCTTTATCTTATAATGCACGACAATTAATCATGAAAATGACTCAATATGCTACGAGTATTTCGTACCGCGATTTATGTATCATTGGCGCCGGCTTTGATGCTAATTAATTAACACAACCTACACGATTTTAGCTGACGAACAAATACCCATTGTGGTATTCTTGGATATGAAATCTGACAAAAAGTTAATTTAATGTAAATAACAGTTTTTTAAAAGCAAGAATCTCCTTCTTGCTTGCAGGAAAATCACACACGTTAATTGCAACTTATGCTAACGTTTTGCCCTAATATAATTAAATTATTCATCAATTAGAATGAAGCAGTAATTAGTCGAAAATCCAAGTTAACTGAGGACTATTTAAGTATTAATCGATCATACTGCTTGCAAAATCTGTGAGATTTATGTAATTTTAGATATATTTGCGTATTAGTGTAGCTTAATAGTAAATCGTCTTTTGTATTCACTAAAGGCACAAAAAATATTGTATACTACATGACGAAATTTTATCGTTGTAGATACAATTTTTTGTATTTTATAGTACGCCACGCAGATGTTTGTCATTTAGGTTGCGGTTTTATAATCATATTATTACAATATAATGCTTTATTTTAGCGGTTTGTTTTTGAGGTCCTTTTAAGGCGGTATCACAAACCGCAAAGCGTACTTATTCGGAGAAATAGCTATTGTCATCTGTAGACACTGATTCATTGCATCTAATTGAGATGAGCTTGCTAGGCTTGTACTGAACACGTAATGTATGTGATGTTGACTCATAATTTGTGAGAATGTTTTATAAGGCAATTGTGTAACGCTTTATTGGGTGGTCCAAACTGTTAGTGAATTTAATTATAAATCAAAACACCTTATCTGCTATATTTTGGAATAACTTTATCCTGTTAATTCTATAGATAGTTGTATATAACATACATATTTCATTCATTATAATTCTTATAATATATTCACATAATTCTGCACTTATCTACATGTTTATATTTAAATATGGATGTGGACCGGCATAAACACTGTCGTTCAGTATACTGTAATTCATATCTGTATCGACACTTTGCAGCCCGAGGATGTAACCAGGCGCCTACTAGTTGGCACTTCGCAGTAATAATTCGTGATTACACATAGACTTTAAAAACCATCTTGTTATATTCAAAACAATTTCTATAAAAAACCTTGGAATAAATGATATTAATATTTGTTCTTATTTTTATCATTATTCGTAGAGACAGGTAATATTATCGGTTGTTAAAATTGTCGACCCGTAAACTAGTCTTGATGTAGAGGTAATATTTTAAATTATATTTCAAGATACATCAGAAGAATTCTATTCTATTTTATTTTTCAGTTATTTTAAATATCTAAATTATTATCGTCAAAGTGCGATAAGTACCTTATTGTAAGTGTCTGTTAGCAGAGTGTTTTACATAAATCTAACCACGAGGAAACTGTCTAATTTAATTCTAAATTATTAATTCTATTTCTTGATGTTAATTTTCTTAGCAAGTGACGCTAACCTTTGGCCCATGGGACAGTTACAATACATGTTTTCGTTGTTAAGGATGCTCTGGATTGCATGGGAACCTTCCGAATGCTTATCTGGCGTTGTATCAAAACGTCGCCTATTATCTCAGTTTCGACCACTTTCCATGCTTGTAGAGCACCGGCTTGTTCGTACGTTCCTACCATGATGGATGCGTTGGCATCACGTATGTGAGGTCTCCCGTGTAAGGGGTGAGACCAGGCTTCCATCTATCAGATCTGATTACTGAAATATGTGGGACCAGGCCACATTATGTTAACTACTTTGAAAATGGTATAACACCATTCCATAATATAACCGTTTATAATTTATAGAGTATAAAAACTTTATGAAATAACTTGTATTATAATTTTAATATTGAAGTTGATAGTAATTTTATAATTTTATTTTTTATCGGGGTGCGTGTTTCATTTGTAAAAAGACCTCACACACACGGTGACTGATTGGTTATCTTGGATTACGAATTGAAGATCGCGTTCTGATAGCGCATGGTATTGAGTACTGCCATATGATATCGTATAAGTTTTGCACACGCAAATGTAAAGTAAAGGGGAGAGGTATGGGTGCCGTAACCGTTGTTAAGGGTTATAATAATTGCAGCGATGTACCTTGCGTTTACATACATTTTCCAGTAACGCCACACAGAGGCACTATTGCCTCCGCGGCATGAAAAATACCCGGATTATAGCTCGGGAGCGATCTTACCGTACAGATAACGCCGCTAGATATAAATTATCTCACAAACGTAAGACGCAACTAATATTAAATAAGAAAGCATGTAATTCACGTTGGTTCGATCTGCCCGGCCGAGTAATAAAATACACAATTCTGACAGATTTTAAATAATGACGTCCGTGTTACTTGCCCAGGAAATGCTTAGAAAGTTTAATATAAACTTTGGTCTTAAAGTCGTCCAATCTCAATATGGATCTTTGTAGTGAAATGTAATCACTTTGAAGATATATTGTAGTTTTTAGCCTTTTCGGCTTAAAAAGATAAACGGTTCTATCGATTACAGGATCGGAATACCTTTTTTTAATTGAAGTTCGTGACAAAACGTAATATCATTAAAGGCTAACTTAATCTGTTTATAAACATGAATTACTACGCTGACATCATGTCAAGAAATGATTTCTCATAAAAGTTTTTAGATCTCAGTTCTTCTCACATTCACTATAAAACGTACGAATGCAAAACTAATGATAAACTTAAGATGTGATTTTAAATTATATAAATGCTCAATATTGTTGCTAACTATTCAGAATTGAAAGATAGTTCTATCTTAATGTTAGAGTAGAAGTTAAATCCACGCAAGACGAGAAACTTGTTTTCTATGAATTCGTTGAATCGTGACTTTATGCATAATTAAATTGTTTACTCTTTGGCGCCAGTCGCCACACGTTGCGGATAGTTTCGTTTTGTAAATCTTATTGGAGTAAAGATTAAAGTTCTTGAGAATTGTTTAAGCTCTTATAGCTCACAACGTTTTTTATAGTTTCACGGGTAATTATATAGATGGTTTGTTGATTAATAAAGACGTTAATACTTAGGCCTTGTTGGTAAAGAAATGTTTAGTAAAAAAACTAAGTGAAATAGTAATGTTTTCTATTTATATCTAAATAAATTAAAGTAAAGCGAAAAGCAGTTTGCCTACAATGTATTTTACTATTTTGCATGTTCATTTTCACCATTTGACATGGGAATGAGTAGCAAAATGCCGGCTTGAATACTGTCGCTCGAGGGGAGACCATAACAACGTTACTAAACGATGACGTTAAGCAAGGCGACAAGAGTCTACAATTTTACATGACAAGGCTCAATCATCACAGCACCTTTAGACCACTTATCAAAGTGATCATTAGCACGCCAGGGGCTTTATTTATCGCCACAGAAATACCAAGCGAAAACGTCAATTTGCTTCGTTAGACCACCCTCGCCAGTCATTTTAGGAAACATTCCACAGATATTCGACGTTCTCTCATAATACGTTATAACGAAAACAAACATAATTCACCAAATAGAAGTGCAATAAGCTGGTCGGCAGAAACGCCTTGTAATTCTGGATCGCCCACAGATCATGCGGTTTTAGGTGTAAAAAAATCGATTAAAGTATGGCGACATGCTGGGATCGATAAATGATAATATTTCATATTGGACAGCCGCGCTGTGGTTTTTACATTTTCGTGAATTTCAATTAAATATTATGCGACTTCGGTTATGTTGTTACATATCATTTTACATCGCCATGTTTTATTGATATTTCACTATTAGGTATTATGGAGTGTCGGAATGCAATAAAATTACATGCCAAACAGCTTTTATTTTAAATTATCTATTAACTGTTACTGGCGCTTGTTATTATTTATAGTTTGTCTTGTTTTTATTACTAATTTAACTTAATGTCTCTTGATTCATTTATATTAAGTACAGACTATCCCGTGGTTATTATTGGTTAATATTCCATCCATTAAATTAATACTAATTTTTATTTTCAGATTTCTGTTAGCTGTAGATGAGTTTCTTATGCACGATGAAGGTAATATTTGTTTTAGTTGGATATATGATGTCATTTAACTTCTAATTTTAAGGTATTTTAGAACACTATAATAATTTTGTACAAATTTATTTTATACCATTAAAATCATCGTTGCGGTTATTGATGTATATTCTGAGATGGGAATCTCACAAATGGCAATTTGGAAGTAGGTTTTGTAAACTTTGATGTAGGTACAATTCACAAAGAAAAGTCTTGCGTGGGAGACACGTTTCGGTGAGGTGTTAATGCATGCCCATTGCCTAATTGTATTACTTTACGAGACCACCATAAAGAGTGTCATTGAGCTAGCCTTTATAGCCACTAATTGTTATTCTATTGTATTCCTCTCAAAATACACAGTGATCACTATTCACTGACTTGAGGATACACACGTTCAAATTCTTTTGTCTCTTATTGCATTTTTTCAGCCTCCTGTATAATATTAGATTAATGATCTAACCTCGGTTAGTTGCTTATTTTTTTCGAATGTTCGGTGCGAATAAAATGATGTCGAAAATATTGTAGCCTTTTTATAAATATAGACAAGTTCTCAACCTGAGTAATTAATAAATTTAATAAATAATTCCTAATATACCGTTATCCGTAATCGAATATCGTGTTTGCCTTAGTAATTGTCATCAAACGATTATTGCTTTTAGTATCGATAAAAGAAAGCCATTAATCTTGTCCATCTCATTTGCACTGTTAATCTCTTACGTAATGAGTTCATCAAATTATTTAAAAGCTTATCGGTACTGCTAGACACAACATACGATTTCAATTAAAGATCGCTTCGATTTCATCTTGGAATGTATAACGTGTTTATTAAATGAAGAACTTTAGTGACACCTCAGTAACCACTCGATGAAAGCTGCGTCGGGGATCTCGCTCGGTTGGTTTGTCAATAAGTCATAGCAATCAAAACTAGTAGGTTCGGTCCACACGTCCAAGATTATCGGCAGCTACACTTTTAATTACATTGACACAATTCGTGGTTATCGTCAAACTTCTCACGGTGCCGAACTCAATATTCAGAATGTTCATTAAGTTCTAATTACGAATGGGCGCCCTTGTTTGTCTCGATCACAAAAACTAGCTTTTATTAGATTACGTGGGTAGTTTCAATTAATTGTGAGCATGCTAGTATCTGTCGGCGTTTTCATTGGTAATGGCCGGTTATCGGTGTCTTCAAGTAGATTGAGTGAGATGTGTATTATGCGCGACTGGTTTTTCATGGTTAGCGCCAGTTTCTAAAATATATGTCTATTCTACGAGTTTTATCTTATTAATTAGTATGATAGATACTATTGTTGTTACTGGACTTAATTAGAGCTAGTGTAAAGATATGTCTAATCTGTTCTTTTAATTTTTTAAGATGTGTATTGTTTTTTACAACCAAAGTGCTTTTTAACTTATTTATTGTGTCAAAATGCGTAAGAGCAAAGAGCAATTCTATCTTGTGATAAATGGCCATCGTCAACCATGAACATCAGAATGCTGCCGAAACCGCAGCATTAATAGTGTCTGGGAGAGGGGGGTAATGGAGAAAGTCTGTTCCACATGTGGCCCGAGATGAGTACGCGTCAAAGTCACTTAATGATCGGGTTCGCATGCAGGTGGTATGAGATGCATTTCCAGTAGTAAAATTGAATAGTATTGTAACCCGTCCCATTATCTCTTTTATTATGTTAATAATCAAAGTAAAAAAAGAAACATAGATTCAATATTATGAAGAATAATTTCAAACGTCAAATAGTAAGAAACGTAGTAAATGACAAGAAAAAAGTTAATGCAATGTTGACAAAATGTGCGACGGTAAACATCAAAGGTGTCATATATATGTTAACATTGAAATAAGAGGTGGCGCTCGGCTCGGTAATGCGACGATATTCATATTTCACTGTTTATCGCACGCGAATCGCACTCGTGTCCTGATTTACTCGATATGCTCGCTCGGGGAATGTCCTACACTCGCTACCGTTCGTTTCGCCAAGGGTGGTCTCGAAGCTCGCGTACGCCAAAACTCTCATATTCATATTATCTTTAAACTGCCCATATCAAATCATAGATATTATGTTACCTAAGCATATTTTCGAACATTTTTAAACGGCGTTAATAAAATAAATTGAATGATTTGATTTTTTAAATATTTGACGCGTTGGTCAGAAGTTGTCACATCTCTCATCATTGCGAGAGTGATTGATGAAGAATATTGCTATTGCAGACGGATGACTTGCTACTTGTCTGATATAAGTTTTGTTTTTAAGAATATATTTTTTGTTTTAAATGTTTGTCTAACTTGCTTCCAGAATCGTAAATTCCTACATTTCTAAAATTATTTTGCTGAGTTCACAGAAAGATATGTTTGTTTGGACTTCACTTTCTAAGTTTGTGGGTATAAAATCAGAAAATATCGTTGCATTTGAAGTAGTCCATTTTGTACAAACACAAAATAGTTGTAGACAAAGTTGCACTTTGTGCTAAGGGGAACACGGTGACTAATGTTGCTGAGATAGTACATTGGGAACGTGATAACGTACGTTAAAAGATATAAATTTGTGACATATGGCAATAAAATAAATATAGCTGATAACAACCAATAATATTTTGTGGAGGTATTTTTATATCGGGAGAGGAATTTTTGAAATAAACGTTATGTAACAAATATTTTCTCGTCGGTGCATCATAAAAATACCGAACGACACGCCATGTACTGCAACAGTTATCTTTTAAATACCTAATCAGTCAACATCTCATCTCAGCCCACGCGTGGCGCCAAGGAGAATGAGGCAATGCAACGAGTTAGAGAGGCACAATTAGTGGAGCTGGTTATCATTGGACAAAGTTTACATAATTGTCCAGTGTTGAATCGAATGGATGTTTATGTTATTTTATGATGATTCGCGTGAAAAGAGTGATTGCCAATGTGAGAGAATATAGCACATAGTATGATATGTGTGTGGCAAAGTCCTAATAAGCCGATTACGATGTAAGGAGGTCGGCGTTTGGGCGCGTAGGCGTGGGCGCGGGAGCACTGTCCCGTATCGAAAGCGAGTTGTCTCACTCATAATGCACTGATTGTCGACAATCGATCCGCGACAAGATCCTTACCTATCCTTTGCATGTGATGCGACTCGAGCGGGGACTAAGATGTAATCGATTGTAGATATACACTTAGTAATGTTTAGATAGTACGGAAAATTAACAAAATTTTATACGTAGTTTATTTAAAAAGGGGGATTCCCTTATTTTACTACTCCGTATGATTTCCTTTTATTATATATATATAGATCATATAGTTGTGTAAGATTTATTGAGATTTACACAACTTACAGAAGTACCGAATTTGTTTAATCTAAAATAAAATTGCTATAATTTTACGACTAATTTTTGATAGTTTTAACTCTTAAGTTATTTGTCTATGGCTAGACCTTCTTTTACGCAATAATGTGATACACGAGATACAACATTATTATAATTACGTAACGCCCTATTTTGATACCTTTTGTATGTTCAATTTAGCAACTCTTATCTAAATTTGTTTGGGTTTTAATTTTATTTTATATTATCCTTATAAATTGCGAAGTTAATTGTTGTAGCAAAGTTAATTTACACAATTTCGTGTGTCAGTTGTTGCATAATGTGCCTACAAATATACAGACAAACGAAAATTTTAAAATTGAATGTGTGTTGTATGTATGGTATAATAAAGACCCCTCACATTAGATTTTCTTAAATTTCTTTCATAAATCTACAGACAAGTTAGATTTTTATCATAAGGTATAGATTTATTTCTGCAATATTTAAAGAGTAAGTTGTTCCTGAGTACCTCGCAATTATCATATATTGTTTGTTTCTGTAATTGAAAGCGGAGTCGGCGGTTAATTAAGTTGCTGGCGAAAGCCTCCCTTGATGGATTGTTGTAAATGTAAATATTTTTTGCATGAATTTGCATGCGTAATGTTTCAAATACATTACCTCGTGTCTTGATGTGGTTATTCTGGATATACACAGATGTTTTTGTTTCTTCATTTTTGTCTCGTGCTAAGAAGTGGTTACAAGAATAACCGTTTTGAAATTGCGTGATTCATCTTAAGATTTAACTCCTAGATACTTATTATTTTTTACACTAATTGGACATTAATTTAGTATACATATTCAAAGAAAACAACGTGCAAACACAATATCTTTTAATATGTCTTCTGACAATGTCTGTTTCCAACTGTCTGTCAGACCACTTCAATACTTGTCTATCATACCCCCAGATCAATAAACTCCAAACCTTAAACGCCTTTTCTATGGATTTTAAACAGTGTGCAACTAAACTATCCAAACTCATATAATATCAAAGGCTATTACGGGAGAGATAACATGTATTAGGCTATTGCGGCATCCCAACGGAATGAGATTGCGTTAAACTTTTTCGTTTAAAAATATTTGGAAATACATGCTCTACTAAAATTTGTTTATTAAATTAAAAATAACTTATTTAAAACCAAATTTCAAAAATTATACACCTCGGTGTGAATGTTACTACTTGAAAGGTCTTCCTGAGGAAGTGTCAAACCACGGCCACGGCTTCCGCTCACCCCATTCACCCCTTCCTTTAGGGTGTATTTGGGTGGTACGGGGTGAGGGGTGGGGTGCAAGTCAACGAACCCGGTCCGATGTTTGCGGTGCGATTTTGACGACACAAACATGAGCTCGCCATTTATTTTTCCGAGAACCATTTTAGTTATTGATCGGGCATTGTCTTATAATTCAATTGCAGATACTATTACCTAAAGTGATTTGGTGGTTGATTGTTTGTTCTCAAGTATCTTGATATCTTTCATTTGTTACTGTGTTTTTCTATCATATTATAAATATGAGTCTTGTGGTTTGTCCTTCTTTCACGTACCTATTGGCCTGAACGTAAAATAAAGGTTACTTCTTTATGTTAGGAAAATCATAAGGGATATGTCTAAAATATATTTTAAGTTATCCAGTGAATGGAATTTGAATCCACGATCTATCGACTTTGAATTCGACTTAACCACTGAGCTACTGTTGTTTTTTGAAGTTATTCAGGTTAATATTATAAATTACTCTACGTTATTTGTAGTAAAATTATTAGCCTACGAGTAATTTAAAATAGTTATACTTTAGGAAATTACTTTATTATTTTTTTTATTTCAGAGTCACTGGTAGGTGTCCACTGTACGCATGGTTTGAATAGAACTGGATATATGGTCTGTCGGTATATGCGAGATCGTCTCAAAATACCCGCAAAGGAAGCAATTAAACGTAAGCAATTCCTATTTTTGTTACATATCATGAAATACCACCGACAGTACTAACTTAGTTTCTCTTCCAGGGTTCGAAATAGCGAGAGGATATCAAATAGAAAGGGAGAACTATATCGCTAAACTTCTTGGCGATAAACCACCTCCTCCTGATTTAGGAAAAAATACTACAGTGAAACCAGTCTCCTCATCTTCCCATACAGAGAATGACGAAAGAAAAAGAACTGATTCAAAATCGAGTAGTTCCTCGTATGAATTTGATTTTAAATATGATTATTGACCAATGCATGATATAGGCAAATTTTTTTAAATTGTTTTATATGGACGAAAACGAATAGTGATTTCATAATAGATAAATTTATACTGTTTGGTTATTAAAATACTTGATGAACTTTTTAGGTGTATAACTTTATTATAATATGTACATCCATAATATTTATTATAAGATAAAAACTTAATTATTTCCCTAATTTTATAAATCTCTTCATGATATTAATAATTCTGCAATCAACATCTGAGTATGCGTCGGTGTCGGGTAGAGTAAAACTTTATGGTCAACGTATATTTTACAAACAGTGAATATGACGTAGTGGTAGCAAATACCAGAAACTGCATATAAAATCAAATTTGGAATCATTTTAGAATACGTTCTGAAGATGAGAACAAATTTAAATTCCCGCCCTTTTCATCACAGATAAAGATAAAGAATATAAATCTGTGGAACTATGGAATGAGTTACCACCACACTTGAAGTTCGTAAGTCACCATCCTTAACCGTGTTCAAAACTCGTGTTAAACGTCACTATTTGTCCTTACAGAACAAATTATGTGTGTATGTATATATTGTATGTTATGTACTATGTATATTTCGGAGAATAGTAAAAGATTATCAAATAATCGAATCGTCATCGCCATCTGTGGCGCTAAAGTAGGGTAGGGTAGGGTTGTCACTTTCGTCATTTTGACAGTCTCGACTCTTTATATGTCTTAGACAGTCTGACTGTAGTGTTACTCTTGTGCGGTCTCTTAAGGAGTGAAATAGTCTCAGGACTGTGCTAGTGAAGTGTTAGTACTGTCCGATTATGGTCACGTGAGTACCTTACAATGTAGTTTCCACGTCTTGATTAAACAGAGAGCCTGAGCAGTGGAGGTGAGTGTCTCGATCGAATAAAGAATATCCTTAAGCCTACACCTTGGTCACAAATCCAAGGCACTGTTTAGGTTTCTTTCGTAATTGTAAGAGATTATATTTTATTATTTATCGGTTCAGTAGAATTATCTACGTTGCGTTTACCCAATAGTCCATCCAATATCACCACCTCTTCCTCCTCATCATTAAAATCTCCGAGATATGTATGTTATGTATTTTATATAGGTATGTATTGTTATTATAGTATGTTAAATCTCATTATTGTATTTATTTATTAATCTTTAGTGCACTACCACATTATAATTGTTTCTACGGTTTCCTACGACGAGGTTGCCTGGAAGAGATCGCTTTTAGTGATAAAGCCGCCTTTGGATACTATTTTAATTTTAAGATTTAATTTCTGTAACTGTCTCTATTCTTCATATACCTACATTGTGTGCAATAAAGAATTTATCTATCATCTATTTTAAACTGTAATCCAAAATCTTTGAATAATAAATCAAAAATAAATTTTAACATTGAATATCTAGACAAATTTTAATCCAAATCCAATTTGCAATGAGTTTGTGTATTAATTTCGGCCCTAAACGTATTTGCATAAATGGTTTTTTTTACTATGGTATAAAAAAATATGTAAGTCATGAGAACAACTCTAATTATAGTGAAATTGTTTGGATCACGTATAGTGACGTGAATAGCTCGCACGTGCTTGATATTATCGAGATGCCTTCAAGATTGAACGTATGAGTTCCAGATCGACGCCTTAAACCACTATTCATAGGTAAAAAAAAAATCTCAGAAGCACCAGTTTTAGAAAAAAAAATAACTAGTGAGGGGACGGGTTAGATTCCCCACCGCCGCTGGGAGAGCTCTCGTAAGAGCCGAGTAATTTAGCACATCTTGGCGTTAGGGGATCTATTCCCCGACTGGCTTGCGATTGACGCATCGGCAAATACGAGTCACTCTCTTGTATTGCCGATGTCCAAGGGTGACGGTGGCCACTTACCATCAGGTGGGCCGACTGCTCGTTTGCCCCTTTTCTGCTATAAAAAAAATGTTTATGTAGTTTGATTGTCAGTACCATAAATTGATATTTTGAAACTGATTTGATCATAGAACCAGGAGGTAGATAGTGGAATTCTTCAGTAGTTACTAGTAAAAATTCCTCTTCTTTGGAATCATAGGAACAAGATGTCGTGGGACTGATGATGGAGAAAGGAGAATAATGGGAAACTAGAGTGTGTATAAACGTTATCTTTTTTTATTAAATAATATTTTTGTTTGACTAGTAATAACAGCAGTGATAGGCCAGTGGTTAAGACATTGATGTCTTACTCGGGAGGTCCGAGTTCGATCCTGGGCACACACCTCTGATTTTTCTGAGTTATGTGTGTTTTAAGAAATTAAATATCACTTGCTTTAACGGTGAAGGAAAACATCGTGAGGAAACCTGCACTCCTGAGAATTCCCTAATAGTTCTCAAAGGTGTGTGACGTCTGCGAACCCGCACCAGGCCGGCGTGGTAGACTATTCCCCTCCTCACTCTGAGGAGGAGACCCGGCACATTAATTGTTGTGATGATGAAGATGATGAGTAATAACTTATTCGTCTTTAAATAAGGTAAGGAATCAATGTAGCTTAATAAAAAGATTTTATATTTTAACTTTTGATAATTATTCAATACTTATTAATCATCGCTTTATTTTGTGCATAAAAGAAAGTGTTTAACGTAATTAAGCTCTATAATTGGTACCATTGCTTATTTAAACAGTTTCAATTATAAAAATGATTTCGAAATGCGAAGTCTGATTAAATCTAGAGGGCTATTTATTAAACAAAGCCTCTGTTAATGGTGTGCGCAATGAAGTCGATTTCCTCTACCTGCCCCGATGCCCTTAAGATTGTGCTTACGAAATATCCCGTGGAAGAATTTGGGTGCATTTACTGTAAATTGTTTTTTATTGTTGCACTTTATAGCATAATAAAACGTACCATTTTGAATATTCATAATTCCAAAATAGACGTATGTTACAATATGTTATTTTTAGACATTTTCACTTCACTTTGGTGTCATCCTTTCTTTCCTTTCTCCTTCTTTGCATGCGTTTCCTTTCACCCTTATTGCTTGCTTGGGGAGCCATTAAAGTCACAATGATGTTGAACAAAGTATAATATCTTTGTTATTGTATTAATTAATATAACAAAAGAAGAGACTTTTAAATTATGTTTTTTTCTCTATAAATCAAATAAGTGAAGGTACGTAAAACACAATTCAATTACTACTCCTCTGTCCACGGGTTTGCTAGCCACTCAGGCTCTCCGGTATTGTTAATCCACTTGCATCAAAATTCACAGACAACAGCAATGTGCTTCTGTGTAAACTCTACTGAATACTGACATCCATAATAAGATAAAAATCACGTACACACAGTCGAGGAATTCCTCGAAACATAAAGGAAAGGGTTACCAACTTGGAAACAAAAGTACAATACAATCGAGGGATTCCCCGTAAAACATAAACGAAAAGGGTTGTCGATTTGGAAGGTCCTAATTCCCTAGTTTTTTTTTTTAATAAAAAAATGTTACGTAACGCGTTGTTTAAATGTAGTGTTAGCGAATAATTGCAAAATAGTCTTTTTAACACTTTTCTAAGTTTCATCCTTCTAGAATCATTCAGTCGCTTAAGAATACATAGACCAAAGTTCAAACTACTATTTATAAAGATTTTATAAACCAATTTGCAATATCTCCTGTTTTGAAAACGTTATTTGCCGTAAAGCGAAAACTCATCCCACCATTTTACAAACAAATCATGCGAAGATGAGAAGATATGACTGCTGTAACTGTCCCACTTTGCAGACTGTGCTTTATGTAACAGAAAACTGACTTATGTCCCAGTGTTTGTTTGCTCAGTATTTTCAGTACAGGTAACACTCGGGCTTGCCTGATTTATTTGTTATCGATACGTGGTAGCTTTCACGAGTCGTCGCCTCTACTCACCTCTATTCGCATTTATTGCTCTATTGTTTGCCTTTGACGAGCAGATTACCAACACTCAGAGTAATTTACTCCTAACCACTGTACATTGTAAGTTTCTGGGGTAAGTATTATAATGAATTGCAATTTACGCGAGAACAAATTGAGTTTTAGAATTATTACTTTTGAAATAGAGAAAACTTATAGGATTCTCAATCATAAAACTAAATGGTGGATGTCTAACATTACTTAGTTGGGGCATTGTAAAGAATTTACCTGTAGAGCTTCTTCAACTATTGTTATTAATAAATGAATTGTTTCGTACAATAGAAAATGTGTTTATTATATATTTTTTATATATTTTTTAATATTATTTTAGTATATAATTTCATTGTTCATAATCGCCCTTTAATAGTCCACTGCTGAATAGGGTTTCCTCCTTAGAATGAGGAGGTATTAGGCCATCACAAAGACCAAGTGCGGGATGGCAGACTTCACACACCTTTGAGAATCAGGAGTGGAGGTTTCTTCACGATGTTTACTTCACCGTTGAAGCAAGTGAATCACACATAACTCAGTCAGAGGTGTGTGCCCAAGATTACAGTCAGACCTCTCGAGTAGACATCGTCTTAACCACCTGGGCTATCACTGCGTGCGTCATGCAAACAAAAACTAAATATTTAGGAAAAAATCTAACTTTGTATATAATTGTTTTGACTATTACACCATAGAACATCACAAATCACCCAAATTACAAATATTGTTTTTATTGAAATTGTGCTGTATACTGTGACGTCACATTTCATAAAATTAAGCAGAAAGAAAATTCATTAAATAAAAGACACTATTGCATAACAAAGAGCTATCTTTGTAAGTAAGTGTTCTCTAAACTAAGATTTACTACATAATATTAATCATATGAGCGTTATCTACTGACTAAAAGAACGTAAATTAGTTTTACTTTGTTTCCTAATAAAATGTAACATCTTAACTCATGTTATCTATATATTTGTCTCAAATCTAAACTACCTGGCTTCCGTCAAAGTGTATTTCTACAAATCCTTAGCTTGAGTGACGTGGATGACCACTTAATTTATGTTCATTACTTGGAGCCGTTTCGTTTTAATGCGCTCGTTTACATCGGTGACAGTTTGTGACGCTTTAGGCGCCATTTTGATTGTTATCGGTTTATCGAAAAACGACGAATAGGTCAGTTATACCGATCGGAATTTGATTCTGTGAAATTGGTGCCGAAATTTAGTGATCTATACTAATAATATACAGAGATGTTTGTAATTTTATATTTCTCCAGCGTGACACAATCATATTTAGATTGACCATAAATTTAAAACTCAAAAGATATGGCCATTTATGGGCATTGAGCACATTCATTAAAAAGATATGGCAATGTTGATTTTTAGGAGGTAGCTGTTCAAGTATCAAAATTATATTTAATAGTTGATAATAATATTATTAAATATTAAAAAGCGGTTATTTTAATATAACAATAAAAAGAGGGCGGGGTTGTTATAACTAAATATTTTTAAAATTTTAACAAACATTATGTATACCTCCCGTGTTCAAAGTTAATATTGTAATTGAGTAATCGTAAAAGTCAATTAAAAGAAAGTTTTTGTAATAAAATATTACAAAAGTATAACATAACTCTTGCGGTCGTATTAACAAGTCGATAATTCAATTCAAGGGGTATCCGTGCGCCTGAGCCCCGAGGGCTACCAAGTACGGCCGCTTCTGAGGTAGGTGAGTCAAAGAATAACGATTGAGAAATACTGACACAGTTGTTTTAATAAAATAAAAGTCTTCATATAAATATCAGGGAAAAAACGAAGTTAGAACACGTAAATAAATATTTTTGTTAAACCTTAAATAAATGTAATCTTATATTTGTCTCTAATGTAAGTATTATTAAAATTCCAAAAAAATTAAAAAAAGACTAAAATCTAGCAGTATTTAGTGCGAAATAATAAGAGATGCTTTCAGTAAGTGTAATTGAATCTGCTTTTGCGTTGTGGAACTCTTTTGCTTTGGTCACTTGTAAGCGCTGAAATTATAGAATCCAATTTACAGTTGACCTTCTACTTACCTAATTAAATTATATAATATTAATTGCAGTTTTCATATAATTAAATATTACATATTCATGTTATAATATTATATACGGCATACTTATTGGCAATATACTTAATTAATTTCATATTAATATAAAGCAATATAATTATAAAATTAATTAATTTCATTACAAATTGCGTTTATACTATAAATAAGTATATCTAATGCTAAAATTTACAGTTTTATTATTATATGCAGTAATTTGAAGTTATTATTAATTAAAAGTAATCCTTGTTAATTTATTTCCGCGTTAATAAGATTATGCCTATGTATGGTTGAATTATTCTTATTTTTATCATTTTTACACTTAAACCAAGTAGTTATTATGGTATAGAAATATTAAAATTATTTTATTTACACTATAACGAACTATTAGGTACATACATAGGTTAATAACACCTGAACAGATTTTGATGAAAGTGTTTTCTTCACCTCATAATACAGTTAGCAAAAAACTAAAGTAATATGGGGCTATTCATTTATTACGTAAGACTATTTTCGCTAGTTGTTTGACCCTCTCGCCCCTAAAATAAGAAAAAATAAGAAGAGTTTGACCCCCTCCCCCCTGTTTAATATTTCTTACGTAACAATCAAAAGGAAAAAATAAATACATATGTACTTTAAAAGGTACTAATAATTTTTGGTAGTAATAAACTTTGGTTTTAATTACCTTATCTTTACCTAAATAAGGTTTACAGTCCAGGGGCTCAAAACCCACTCTGAAAGTGGATCTGCCACTGGAACATCTTTTGTATTGTTAAAATTATATTAGTACGTAATTTTAATATAACTATAAGGTAACGAGTGTTGTTTACCCAAACAAGTGACGAGTAGTCCACATGCGGGGAGTTCCCGGGATGCGCAGTGCGGGTGGCGCGGGTCCGATGCCATGGAAAAAAAATCCTTTATCTATACGTCCTATACGCATCCGAGCGGATCTCGGCCCGGCTAACTTAGCGCATTTTTGTAATCTTACGTAAGAACTATCGGAACTCCCTTCCACCTTGTAAGAAAAAATGACATGGTCGACCCCCCTCCACCACTAAATCGTCTTACGTAATTAATGAATGGCCCCTATATAAGTGATTGATGTACTAAATTTTTAATAATTGTTACAAATTTAGCACTGTTATGGAAGAGCGATGGCTTCTAGCACCGGCTTTATAAAGTCTAAAAGAAGTCATCATCAATAAAATAAGGACAGTTTGTACGTTTAATGTTTTTATCCCGAACAGTAGCCTTGTGGTAGTCTGGCGTCTCTAGTATTAAAAGGAGTAAAACACAATAAAAACTCAACAGAGAGTCAGTGAGTGTTAGTGAAAGTCTTTCATTTCACTCTGGACTCAATCCAGAAGATTTCGCAGAAGGAGCGGGTATTTTATAATTTGGGTAATGTATATTTAACATCTCTATTTTACTAATCTGTGCACTGTATATAGATTAATAAACGGCATCGATTAAACCAATGAATAAAGATAGTGTGGTTTTGAAATAAATTAGAGGGCTTTGCCGCATCGGAAATCGATGGCTATATTTGTGGTATTGGGTCATTTACTATTAATTCACCTAATACATTTTATTATAAAACATTTCAGACCACTAAAATTAGACTGACCTAATTTATTACAGTTATATTGACTTGAAACACATTTTATTTATAGAATAACACTGATTCATTGAGGATGCCATATGTTTGACTCAGATTTAAACATGTAATTACCATGTTTTGTGGTGTTGTCTAATTTCTATTGGATTTAAATAACAATTACGATGTATCATATTTCTGCGGTAAAAGACACATAGACTGAGTAATAATTAAAATAGTGATTTCTGAAAAGCAGCCATTGATGTGACTAGATGAGCCATGGGATGAGCAACCCACTTAACTCTTTAATTCCCATGTCCAAGTTTCTAAATATAACCATTTCTCTTTAAATAAATTAAATTTAGAATCATTCAGATAAGAAAAAAAAAAAAAAAAATTATATAAACTACTCCCACTTTTATGAGGGAGTCTTCCAAAAGTAACAGTGGACATTGTGCATTTAAGATTCTGAAAGACAAGCGGTTATTATTTTATTTTAGTGAATTTAACAAAAAACGTTTGGTTAGTGTTGCCAGAAAAAAATAATAAATAGTGTTACTATTTAGCTTTGTTACAATAATAGTAGAGTGAAAAAATAATATTGCCATGTGAGAAAAAAAAGGTTAAACTTCTGTCACCTACAGGTGACACTGGGAATTAATGAGTATGTGAGGATCTTCTAAGGAACTTTTCAATGTTCGAGAGAGACTTTTTATTTATGTCAGTTTTATTAAAAATTGCCTAAGATAGGGATGTTAATGCGTTAATTGATAATGAAATGAATTTTGATGATCGATTTGAGCCGATGAAATGATCCTTTATTATTATTTTTTTATAACTAGGTCGGCAAACAAGCATACGGCGCACCTGATGGTAAGCGATTACCGTAGCTTATAGACGTCTGCAACACCAGAAGCATCGCGAGCGTGTGAGAGCCGACCCTATCTCCAATTCCCCCCAGGAGCTCTGGTCACCTTACTCACCAACACCAACACAGTGTTTGTATAACCTATCTACTTTTGAAATGGTATTGAAAAGAGCATCCTGGACAAACAAAACAAACTTAAACATAAATTACTTATAGCATTTAAGTTGCACCTTCAACAAAAGCTCATCATAAATTTAACAAGTCAATAAAGTTGTTTTCAACCATCAGTCATTTAATAAAGTAGCAGTCGATTGTATTGATTATTTTACCAATTAATTAAGACAGTTTTATGACTCTTATCTTCATTTCGTACATTTTTTGTGTAAGTTTGCTATGGCGATTTGTAAGCAATAAACAAATAACCGGTTGCATAGTTCAAACTTCAAAGTCAGCTTTGTCAAATTAATAGGTTGATTTGAGGAATATTTATTTGAGTTTAAATCTCTTGATATATTAGTCAATACTTTGCACTTTTTCAAAAATTAAAAGTAAATTAAAATTAAAAGTAGTATCTAAGCAACCCATAAGATAAGGTGTTGTACACACGAGACAATTTGGGAGAGATATTGTCCCCTCAGGATGAGCTCAGAGCATGGCAAATGGGAAGGACAGCGGATGCGGTTCAACTGATTTCCCGAGGTTCTCCTGACGTGTCGAGGCAGACCATCGCAGGGGTTTTAGTAGGTAGAAATCCTACATAACCCAGCTTTTACCCCAAGAATTGGGTATCTTTTGAAGATTTCCCCTGCGTTATCAAAAAAAAAAAAAAAAAGGTTAGGTTAGGTTAATGTTAGTCTGAACTTAGGCTTAAACAATGAAACTAAGCAGTGGAGGTATGTCTCGATCGAATAAAGGATATCCTTAAGCCTACCTACTACTAGCCTACACCTTGGTCACGAGTGGCACTGCTTGGGTTCTTGTCAGAATAGTATGAGATCGTAACGATTAATTATCTGACGTATTGTACCCGTAGCTTATATTATAGGCGAAAACCAGGATAATATCAGAAATCTTTAAAATGACAACTATTATGAGCCTTTTTTTTATGCGGTTGAAAATGAATTTACGCATCCCCTCTTAGAAAAGAGGAGTATGTGGGGCTCACAGCAATCAAGTGCCATACTACCTAAAAACCATCGGGATCATCGCCGTCTGCAAGGGACGCCGCGGGATCGCTGAGTTGCATTCCACCGCGACGAACTATTATGAGCCTGGAAGCGTAGCCCTTTTTATGTAAATTGACTAATTCTTCTTTTGGCTAATAGATCTCCTGCTTTGACCCTTGTGTGCCTATATAGAATCTTCGCTCTAAATTCAACTTCTTCAGGTTTATCAGAGAGCTTTTAGCGTATTTTTAAATAGCATAAGCACCATGATAACAAATACGAACACTAAAACTACAATAAACGCCACTTTTTCCTCTTTAAATTTGATTCTGGTTCAATCCAGTGTATGTCAAGTGACATAACCACTTAAGTTCATAGTAGGTAGTGTAAATAGTATAAAGTGCATGAACGCGGATATTGGTTCATTGGTTTCATATCATGTTTACCGATTTGTTCCACCTAGTTGTGGTAAATACAGCAAAAAGTGTAATTATACAGCTTGTTAGCGTGCAGTAAAAAAGGTTTTATGGCTTAATCTGCTGTACTCAACGATTCGCAGTTACACAATGTTTTGCGTATTTTTTACCAGATCTAATAACTTTGGCAATTAAGAAAATTGATTGCTGGTTGGATCATCGCTTCTTGGTTCATCAAATATAATTCTTAAGGTGAATTGGACCAGATGTAATAATAAAACTTTACATGGTCTTAATAATAAAAAATAATGATGAATCTGAAGTCAACAAGCGTTACAAAACAATCGTTTTTTTATATTAGATACTTTAACTTTTGAAATAAAAGAATATTTAAGAATATAAACAAAGCAGCTATCTGTATATAAATATGCCCATTTACAACGATTTCAATAAAATATCTTCAATATCTTTCACACCAAAACGACCGCTATTTCGTTTGTATATTTATTTCTAGTATCGATAGAAAATGATAGATTTTTCCCATAATTTATTACATAAAAAAGTAGGTATGAGATTACAAAGCGTGGGTTCATACTGATATGCAAATTGGCATTTTCAAAACAATATTATATCTCAAAATTTCCATAATGTGGTAAACGGTAATTTGACGCGATACTTCGATAAGATTGTATGAGAAAAAACATATTTGGTCTCTTCACTTGTTCTATTTTTCGTCCGATACGTGGAACTTTATCTGGATTTGAAATAATATCGATAGACGAGCAGGAAGTGATTTATAAAAATTTGACCGCTTGATCATAGAGTGCAAGTAAAAAATAACAGGCCTTTGTTGACTTTAATATTATCCTTGTTAATGTTTTATTTATTTATTTGTTGTAGTTGTAAGCGAGCTCCTATAACGCCTTAGGTGCTTACTTCTTCAGAAAAGATAAATGATTTTACTTTAATGTTTATTATTTAATCAAAAATTTTGAAAAGGGTGTTTGATGTAGGTGGGCTCGTCCGGGATTTGAACCCGGGACCTCTCACACCCGAAGCGAGAATCATACCACTAGACCAACGAGCCGTACAACCCTTCTTTTATATCATTAAAGTAGGGGATGAGATTGCAACAAATCAGTTTCACGATATTGTATATACTTCGAAGCTACTGAACGGAATCTGATGAAATCTAGCACAGATAGTACTTACATTTTCGAAGCTTGGGCAATCTTTAATATTATTTTACTAAACATCAATTATTTTATTTATGAGGAATAGCTAAAATAAACTCTTGGTCACGATCACAGATAATGGAAAGTGATAATGGAGCCTCAGATGTGTAGCATTTCTCTGATAATATGTTATGCTTTTTTATTCATGTAATAGAGGCATCCTTAGTATGACTTTAATGATTAGAATATAGAGGATGTATCCTTCTTCTCTGTATCAGGAAGGATGAAGCAAAACATATGATATTTACGAATGGTTCCAGGTCTTTTGGAGTATTCGCCGACCAAGCCAGTCTTGAGTGGCTCTATGACAGAGCCATTCAGTTCAAACCACAAGCCTTTCTATATCTTTTATACTTTTTGACCTATAAAAATCTAAAACACCATAGGTAAATAAGAGAAAGTAAATGTGACTATACTCGTATATATTACAATTACAATTCGACAACCCAGTCCTATAATCTTATTAATAGGTTCGTAATACTGGACGAGAGATGTCAAACAAAACATTTTTCTCTCGTATATCTGAGATAAGTATAATCTATTAGTAATTAGACGGTAATATATTGAACTTCCATGGTTTTGGCTCATTAATGGCTCGTTACTCTTTTTAACGGACTTACCGTTTTATTTATCCTCTATTTATTATACAGCAGGTTTATTGAGATGGAATAAAATATTATGTTGTGACCATGATTTCGTTCTTAAGGGAATTTACTGTTGAAATAAACTTTTAACTATAGCATTACTTTTTGTACCATTCTTAGTACTTAGAGTTTCTTAATAGCAAGAGATAGAAAATACATCAACATTACACAGCACACAAGGTGTATTGAAAATCGTAAAATCCTGTGATTTCTTAAAGGAAAAGAAAAATGTTTTTATTATTTTTATTAGGTATTATTTATTTCTTTTTAAACACTTCGCACTATTAATATATACTGAATAAACTCTTTGGTGAGGGCAGGAGAGAACTGATATCATAAACAAAGGGAAACCTAGTTAGGAGTTAGGATTTAACCATGTACTTACAGTCCTAAACAGCACGAGCCAGATTTTATTAAAATGGAAAATGTGTGTATTTAATTCTTTTGTTGCTCAATAAAGAAAGATTTTTTTCTTTTAAAAACTCGTTGGTCTTTATTAGGGAGCCGTACCCAAAGGGCCAAAACGGGACTTTATTATTAAGACTCCGCTGTCCGTCCGTCCATCCGTCCGTTTGTCTGTCACTAGACTGTATCTCATGAACCGTGATAGCTAAATAGTTAAAATTTTCACAAATGATGTATTTCTGTTGCCCCAATAATAACAAATACTAAAATCAGAATAAACTAAATATTTAAGGGGGGCCAAATATTGGTACGGAACCCTTCGTGTGCGTGTCTGACTCACGCTTGGCTGGTTTTTTATTTATCAAAACATGCTATTTTAAAATAAAATTTTAGTGCCAAAAAGGAATACACAAACCTATTCTATATTTTGATAATATTAGTTGGATTCTCTAGTATAGAGCAAATAACTATAACTTGTGTGGACATTTTTATGCCTTTCACAGGTGAGTCATTGAAGAGAGATTAGATATACATAACTTGTGTTTATTATGTTTTATATCTTTTAATATTGAGGTGGAAGGTTAAATTTCTCACCCAAATATTATCTTTGTATTAAATCTTTCTGCAGTTCAAAATATCTGAAAAAGACATCTATACTAATATTATAAAGAGGAAAGATTTGTATTTTTGTATTTTTGGATTTTTGTATTTTTGTATGTAACGAATAAACATAAAAACTACTGGACCGATTTCAAAAATTCTTTCACCATTAGAAAGCTACATTATCCCTGAGTAACATAGGCTATATTAATTACAAGAAAAAATTAGAGATCCCCAGAAATTCTCACTAAAACCAACACAAGGTGCAAAAAAATTAGTCTAATAAAATATCTTTCATCGCGTGCGCTGCGAAAAGTATTGATGATAGAACAAAAAATGTTTTACAATATTATAGAACGTATCAATCTCTACAAAAAAACTCCGCGAGACCATATGTCCAACTATTGTAGTTAAGGCACTATAACTACTTTTTTACATTTTAAAAGTTGATATAAATGCCTATCAAAATCAGACCATGTTTTCCATAACTTTGTATTAATTCTTATCCAAATAAATTATTTCGTTTCAATACCTGTTAATTACTTTTTGAATTATGGAAATCGGACATTCCAGTCAAAAGATATTACGAAATAAAAATATCAAGATAAATAAAAAATAATCCCAGACGGGCCGCCGGCGCGGTGTGGGGTGCCTCGCAGCGCAGCGAGTAACGCGGCGATAAAGGGAGCGACAGAATGCGGGAGCCAAAATGTTAAAAAAAAATTATCCACCCGTGCGAAGCCGGGACGGGCAGCTAGTATTGAATAAACGAAGTTGTTATTAACTGAATAATGCCTGTATGATTATGCAAAATAGGGCTCGTCCGGGATTTGAACCCGGGACCTCTCGCACCCAAAGCGAGAATCATACCCCTAGACCAACAAGCCATGTATGTTACTATTAAATAATAAATTAGCTTCGTATTTATTACTGTATTTTGTTGCAGTATATTATGGATAAATATAGAATTTATTGCATAACAAATATATATTTCTTAGATTTTTAGATATTTTGTTTGTTCATTCCTTTATTACTTTAAAAGATGAAGTTTATTACAGAAATATAATAATATACCTAATATTTATTAAATTTATTTCAGAAGAGTTACATTTACAGTTATGCAATGACAACCTGTCCCTGTGCCACTTAGTGGCAAAGGCGTCATCCATCCTTCTCCATTCTTCTCAATCCATAGCAGTTCTTGTCCATGTGCTTCTTAGTATGCCTTAAATATAGAAAAATGGTCTGAAGTGATAATAAACTGGTTTAAAAGTCATAAGAAAAAGGAAAAGAAGTAGACCACTTAGGAGATGGGTAGATGACGTTGAATAATAATAATAAGAGATCAATATCTCTTAGGTCAAAGAGTGATTTCTTTTTGGTTATTTATAGAAGTTGATAAACAAACCAACAATTTATATAGTTGCCTGAAAAAGGCAATGTTTCAACATGTTTCACTATTCTACAAGTAGAAATCGAAGATAATGACGGCATGGGAAATTATTCGAGTTCTGTATTCGTAAAAGGTATGTATTTCATCATCGATTTGACAAAAACAGCTGTTTAAACTCTGATAATAATCAATTACAAAAGATAAAGAAATACTTTGTTAAGATCTATGAAAAAATTATGATCATTATGAATATATTTTCCGTCCAAATAAATTATACTTATTAAATTATTTTTAAAATGTGAAATAAAATAGGGCTCGTCCGGGATTTGAACCCGGGACCTCTCGCACCCAAAGCGAGAATCATACCCCTAGACCAACGAGCCATCTGTTAAACAATATGAAATAAAATATTTGTTTTAAAATTAAAATTTAATTCCATACCAATGTCATTTTTAAACCCCGACGCAGAAACGATGGGGTGTTACAAGTTTGACGTGTCTGTCTGTGGCATCGTGTAGCTCCCGAACAGATGAACCGATTTTGATTTTGTTTGTTTTTGTGTGAAAGGTGAATTAGTCGGGAGTGTTTTTAGCTATGTTTGATGAAAATCTGTTTAGCCGTTTGAAAATCATTAGCTCTTTTCTATTACCCCTTTAAAAAAGAGATTTAAAGTATTTCTTTATTTGGGACGTAATTTACAAATAAATTAGGTATACAAAACACTCACACACACACACACACACACATAACATAATATCACAATAACCTTACATGACAAGTTATAAAAGTAACGCAAATAAAAATTTAAAAAAAATAATGAAAAATTGCATTTTTTATTTATTGTATAAATTTTCGTTCATAATTTTGATGAACATATTTAGAACTAGCTGCGCCCCCCAGTTTCACCCGCTATATTTTGGATAATTTACACTATATCATTATAAATTATAGCCTGTGTTATTCTGATATGTAAAGTTTCTTCAAAATCCAACCAGTAGTTTTTGCGTTAAAGAGTAACAAACATACATTCATACATTCTTACGAACTTTCATGTTTATAATAATAGTAGGACTAGTAGGATATGTTTTTGTTGTTTGTAAGAGGATATCTCGATAAAATCCAGTTAGAACTGTATAATTGAGTAACTGATTGATTTTGTTAGTAAAAATTGTCTTCCAGTGTTCCATATATTTCTGTATGAGTTTCAATTTATTTGTTCGCTATTTTTGCTTACAATGCCAATTTACAGTTGATTATTTTTCTTTACAGATGTGTACGTAGTGTGACCGCAGGTTTACGAGCTAAGTGCGAATTGGCGGCGGAACCTACAAACAGCCTCTGAGAGCTTGGCATGTGTGAAATGATTTTCCCACCGTCCGAAACGTATTTACATAAATGTGTTTGTGAATAAATCTGCGTAATTTATCCGTATTTGGGTTCTCTCGGAAATATGACATTGTATTGTGAAAGAACCGACAAATCTTTATAATTCTAATGAGAAAGAAAGGTTCAGATGAATAGATTAAAATAGATGTATATACACAACTTTTATAAATTATAGTAATTGCATTTCTCTTGAAACATAATTAGCTATTTACTGTATTTATGTGTAATACGCCATTGTGTCAAAAAGTGGAATATTTGAGAATTGAAATATTTAGGAATCCAATAGAAAGAAATATACCCTTCAAAGAGAGTGGCAGCATGTTGCTTTTTCTGTGTTTAATTGTTTTTTGGCTGAAAATCAATATCTTGGGAGCGCTAAAATAGCAATTTCTCTTTTAAAATTTTTTTACTACCCACACTATTTTAATTGTCTGTATTTCTTTAACTGTACAATATAGATAAATAAACTAAACTGTAACAATAATTTATTTTTTTTAATTTTAATTTCACTTACACAAGACAATGATATTAGGAACTCTCAACTGCTATTATTCATGAATTATTGATTAAGTTTATAAGGTTATACAACACGAATATGATATACTTAAGTTTAATGTTATAATAGGTATATATATTAAGTATTAAATTATTTAAAAAAAATTGGCATCTCGGGAATCTCACTGAAATCCAGAATCAAACTTTATGTCAGCTTTAACCCATCATAGAAAAAGTATTTGAAATAGTGCTCAATATAAAAGCCTACATATTTTTATTTATAGAAACTTAGAAATTTGTAGAATTCAATTCAGTATTTTATAGCATCACACATGTAACATTACATTTGGATCTCCGCCACAAAAGTATCGCACGAACAAAGTACTACAACTTAATATCCTTCCATAGCATTTAGTGCTGATGTTAAAATGGTAATGAAATTGTTTGTTCGATATTGGTTTAGACATTATGATTTAATTGCAAACCATTATGCTAATATTACGATAATTGTCTTGCAAGTAAATATAGTTTTACATCTTTATTCTTGAATGTTAATAAAACTTTCTTTAATTTAAAATTAATGATCTGGATCAGTTTTCAGCCCCGAGGCTTATTTTTTATTACATTTGAAAATTTGTTGATCATGTTTTTTTTAAAATGTGTTTAGCATATTTATAGCTATTGGATTAGCTAAATATTTCTTAAAGAATATTTCATACATATTTGTATACAAATATTAAATCAACACAATGCTTATTTGAAGCTATTGCGACCCTTTCGCTCTGTTAAAATAAGTAACTTACAAAAAAACATTATAAATTAATTAAGTCTATTCTTAAAAATACCCTCCACCAATTTATAAATTGTTCTTGACTTAACAGTCTTAGGAAAACTGATTAAGGAATTACTTTCTCCTATATTATACTTATTATTAATATTAAATAAATTAAGCCTCAGCGGCTGATTCTGGCCACACTTCACCAAAACATGAAAAACATTATCGATGACGTTGCATTCCAGACAAAAGGAAAACCTGTGAGCGGGCGGGTTAACCTGTGAGGTGACGGGTTAGAATACAATTCCCCTCTGCCGCTGGGAGAGCATCTTGTAAGAGGCGATAAACCCACCTCCCTCTTGGTAGTAGGGGATCTGTTCCCCGACTGGCTTGCGACCATGCGAATCCGTCCGCCAAATGTCATTGACGCGTTCCGGTCGAGCAGAATGTGGGCCACAATTACCCCTCCCCCTCCCATCCCGTTAATGCTGCGGTTCTAGTGAACTCTGAGTTTTCGTTCAGGGTATACAGAAACCGTAGCATTCTTCTCTTCATTCCCCATCCTCACTCTATCTTCGAGGTGACAACGCATCGTCAAAACAAGAGTCACTCTCGTGTATTGTCGATGTCTATGGGCGACGGTGGCCACTTACCATCAGGTGGACCATCTGCTCGTTATCGCTTATTCCTACAAGATGGAAGAACATGTTAGAAGGGATGAGACCAGAACGCAACGTTAAATATATAATTAATTCTTTCTTACTTATATTAAAGCGAAGTGTCAAAACTCTGTAGTTATTTCGTATTTTCAATTCAGTTTCGAAAAAAACTGTATTATTGTAAATATTTCTCTAAAGAGCGATAATATAAAATGGCGTTGCTTTTAACTACTTGTCTATTTAACTTAGTACAAAATAATTGAATATTTTAGTAATTTATATAATAAAAGAACATTTTACATAACTATATACACTCATGATTGTGGATTTTTTGTGTTTAATCTACTCATATTTGCGTAAAATCAACATAATGTAGTCATAAAAATAGTATTCCATATTAGAGTGCACAAAATGCCATCTCATTTCTTCAGTGAACGGAAGATGGCAATTTTGGCACGGAGTCGAACTGCAACACATGCACATGCCGACGGAACCTCAAATTGCTAGACGACATTCATATTTCATACGCCTTGCGTGCTTTTCAGCAACTATCATGCATGTTGTAGTTAAACTGAAGATATTAAATCACGTTACAAAATGTCTACTTAAATATTTTTGTTAAAGACTTACGCCAATATTATGAAGAATTAAAGACTCTTGTTCTAGAGTTAACAGAGACAGTACTACCAACCATCGCATGAGATCTCATATCATAGCGCCAAAACCGAGTAGTTTGCTATCATCTGAGAGTAGTTTGGGCGACGCCCATGCATTCCGGGACAACGTGGGCAGTCGTCTCTTCTGCCTGTAGGTATGAATGAGAGAACAATGGGTCCATAAGATATGGAGGATTTTTTATATTACATACATATAAAACTTCATTTATAAAATAAATAATAAAAATTTTCTGAAAATCCAGTTTGGGTTAGTTTGCCCTTTAGATGTTTCTATTGCCTACCATCCGATAGGCCCATATCGTCTGGTCATAAGGGGTTTTAAGGACCCTTTTGAATACTCTTCTGCTCCATAGCCCATGTATGTAGTCTAGAAATTGTTACTTCAGGTATCAGTATACTTGTTAAAAATAAAAAAAAATATTTGGATATTTTGCAAAATATTTGGTTATTTCCACGTTACAAGTTGGCCTGCAACAATTTCACGCTCTTTGTATTTCAGATGTAATTGTATTCGTCTCCCGTATTCGCGGCTTTATTGCCCATATCAACTTTGGTTCGTGCGGATGTTATAAAATTATTATTTGCCGCCATATTAACTGTCAACTTTATTTTTATTAGCTCATGACTCATTGTTAGAATTTTAAATGGGTAATTTCAAGTTTCGCCTTTGATTTACATGTAGAATAATAACGTCAAAATTATTGGCAGTTAATGTATTTCTTATATTAAAAGAGTTTTTCGGTACATCTTCTGACTTCTCTTAAATGCCAAATCTATATTATGTTTTTTTTTGTATACGATTTCGATCCATATTAGATCCCTGGATGGTTTACACTTACAAATGGACGTAAGTTGTACTATGATCAGTTCCTAGAACTTTCATGAAAAATATTTTTCACATAGATATGAGAACATGAAATCTAAAAATTTCGTTACTCCCAAATGGCATAATTAGATCCCTTAGCGAACCGAGCTAATTCCTTAAATATACCGCGCGATGCAAAAGTTTCGGACCGGACGGAGTACAATTTTTAAACATATCGAAAAGAATAATTGATGGTGGAAAATAAAAGATTGATTGTAACACGTTTTGAAATAACTTATAGTTAAAACTTTCTTCTTTCCAAAAGTAGATATGAAATGGGAATTAAAAAATCATGTTTATTTGTCTTTACTGGACTCAAAACTTTTGTAGTAATGACTGCAGTATACACGACCAAGCAAAGATTTAATAAATTGCGAGATTATCCTTTAAGCAAATTTTCGCGCTCATGTCACAAGTTATTCCACAAATCCTTATTGTAGTGATTTATCGATTCCCGCCACTGTCTTTACCCTAGGAATTTAATACTTTACATCATATCTGGTCCCGGTTTGACGCATTACATACTTTCTACCAAAATTGAAATTTCGATAATTTAAATAAAGATAGCTTAGAGAAATCAAATATTTTATTGATACAGTGGAAAAAATTGTGTGGCCCGTAACATTTGCACACCGTATATTAAATTAAATACAAGTTATTTATTTAGACAAATATTTTATGCCAAATATGACTAGTGTTTCTGTTTATGAGTCTTTAAAACAGTTTGAATGCAAATAATGCGAGATGTATTTCTTACAAATTCACCTCACTTCTTTTCGGTTATGAACATATTTTTGGGACGCTAAAATAGCGCTAGCGTTATTTATTTAATTTTTTTATGCTATCAGTCATAGAAAAAATTAAAACACTAAGTATAAATAAATATGCTAATGTTTTAAAAACTTAACCTCGTAATGTAATAGCACTTTCTCTACAAATCCAGCAATGTATATAATGTAAATGTTATTATTTCTAATGGCAAAGGAGAATTTATCGATAACATCCATATTATAATGTTGTTACGATCATACCACACAATTTTTAAGGCCTTTAAGAATTTCCATGAAACGTTCGAAGGACATCACATTATTGCGGTTGTAGCTATCGATTGTATTCCTGATGATTGCCCTTCCTTATTTATCGGGCGAGGACGATCAAAGAGTGGGTTAAGAACAGAATTCTCACATGTCATTAGTCCGTTGAGCTTAGGAGTCTTATAAAAACACCTTCTCCATAATATAGTAGCCATGATATGGTGACGAGACCCTCTTCAGTCACTGTGCAAACAATTTTTCACAATTGATAACCCATATGAATACTTACAAATAGATATATATGTGTGGGCACGTAAGTTAGACTGAGGTAAACCTAACCTTAGGTTAAAATAGTGAAACTAAGCAGCGGAGGCAAGTGTTGGAATTCTTTTAAAAGGTCTTGCAAATCTACACCTTAGTCACAAGCCCAAGGCCCTGCTCAAGTTCCTGTCGTAAGTGTTAGAGATCATAATGTTTAGTTATTTATCTGTTCAGCAGTATCTACGTCGCGTTTACCCAATATTTTATTCAATATCACCCCTCCCTCTTAATGTTTTAAATATACCCCCTCTCTTCTCTTTTTCTCCGAGTTTTAATGAGTTTTACTACTATTAAAATATCTTTTTTAGCACTTTATTATATTTGAATAGGTGATAATAACGGAGGTTAACCTGTCTTGTTTTACAGTTATAATTATCGGGTTTGAAATGAAGCGCGGTATTAACGCTACGAGTTTTTACTTCGTGATGGTGCATGCGCAACACGATTAGCAACATGCTCTTTATAATTATTCATCCTTAAGTATTTGAGGTCACATTGTTTAAACGTTTATTAGAAAACATTAAAATATCGGAATGGAAAATTTAGGTTTACAATGCTAGTATTTTTTATTATCTTAATCCAATTGGGGAAAGACTAGAATGTTTTCACTACAGTTAGCAACATCGTTTATAATTTTTATTTTATTTCATTTATACCCACGTAACAATTTATAACAAGACAACAATATAATCTCTGTTCCCATAGATTCGAGTAGTCAAACGGAGCTCGCCTAGTGACCATTATGACTGTAATGTCGTAATGCTGGGTCTCCATTACTAAGATTTGGAGTAAGTTTTTAACATTGGTTACTCGTTTTATTATAGAAACTAATTGGTAATTAATCATTTTTTTTAAATTATGCCAAAGGGTAACACTCACGTATTATTGTGGTAACAAAAAAATTGGTTACTCGCTTTCCGTCTTAAGCGCATATTATTATTATGTAGTGCGTTACTATGCGATGTCAGTCCCATGTAGATAGCACAGTTTTATTTTTTTTTATAGTAGAACAAGCAAATCTTTTGAAAATTAACTCTGCCCTCTTAAAATAATTAGCATAAATTAAAAGAAAAATATTAAGTTATTTATACCATCGTCTAACTTAAGATATTCAGAAGGAATCAAAAAGGTTGCCTTGCTCGTACACAACCCAGAAGAGCACACCGCCCACATAAAAGTGAGATGCGCGAACACGAACCGGGAGACACAACACAAGTAGGTCGCTCGACAATAGAACAACCAGACTCGTACGGCACAACCCAGAAGAGCACACCGCCCACATAAAAGTGAGATGCGCGAACACGAACCGGGAGACACCACACAAGTAGATCGCTCGACAATCGACGTACGTTTCGATTCGTAACCGAAGCATCTTCAAGAGTTGTTTCTACAAGCGTCACTTGCGAAGTGGCGACTGTTCAAAAAACAGCCTTTTATACCCTGACTCAATACTTGATACTAACTCTGTACTCGTGTTTTTTTCTTACAGCTAAAAATATTGAGTAGAGTGGATTTAGAAACGTTTATTTGTACATTCCTGCTGAATGATTCAAATATTTGATCGGTATTTTTAATTATTTCTAATTGCTTTAACAAATTAAGTTTAAAACCTTTGTCGTATATATGTTGTATTTGTGGCCGCTATCTAAGAGATGTTTAGCGAAATCGGATTTCTCAGGTTTATAGTATATGACTAACTTTGTATGACTTTATAATTCCTTCTTATTTCAATCCAACTTAAGAAAAAGCCAATTTTTACATTTGAAATTTCTTAATTACATTACATCGAAATCATTTTCACTAAAATTCGCCACTTTTACAATATTATTTTCAATGCTGCAGTGTGACGCAACATGATCAGAATCATTTTATCAACTAGGGGACAGTTGTCGTTCAGGCAAATTATTGTTTTATTTAAAAAAAAAGCGGCACGATTTTAAAATATTTATTAAATTCAACGTACAAAAATGCGGCATATCAAAAGTGGGGTAGTAAAGGTCTTCATCAGATTGAATCAAAATTTATGTCCACAGTCCACTATAAAGCATGTCGTCGCGGATTTTATGTGTTTTCTTCTAGTTGCCGTCCGCAACGAAATTTAATGTGGAGTGCGTTCAGATAATGTTATCTGGTATAAAAATACGTGTATTTTGGGATAGTAAAACATGAATTAGTTGATAGAAGATAGAGACAAATCCAAAGATATTTAGGCCTTTGAACAATTTTACGCTTATTTTATTGCTTTTGTTCGGTTTACATATTACTAGTAATAAATAAGGAAAAATCTAAAATGCACTAGTAAAAAAAAAATTAAGAATACTTTCAGCAACTTATTATTTTTTGGTCTATACAATTATACCGTAACGAAAAATTGAATTAAAAAAAATATCGGATTTTGGCGATTTTTGAAATCTTAAAAAATTTGGAGCGACCTTTTAATTTTTTTTTGAGTTGTCCATTGGAAGGGGTTCCTAAATCATCGAAAACTAACATTTTTTTCATACGAGATAACCTATGGCACAGAATACTACTGCACTCCAGTATTGTGCCTGGAGTTCGTGATCCAGGTGTAAGTTTACATCTAACTAAACTAAGTAATAAAGCAAATGAGAGAACCTCACTTATTACACTTCCACTCCCACTAAGTTAGACTAGGGTAATTGGTTGTCATAATGCATCTTATTTATCTGAATAAAACTGTTAAGAAGTTAAGGCAGTTACGGCCAACATTATCTCTAATCGATGACATTGAAATTTTGCATAAACATTTATTAAGATGACAATGCATGACGACCCAATTATTATATATCCAATCCTCTGGTTTGCTGAGAAGTATAACATAGACCTTATAAGTATCTAATTAAAAATCTTATTTTCTCAGTATGACACTGTTAAGAAGGAAGTTTAGATAACTTTTAATGTTAGCGCTGTCATTGATTTGCTTCACATAATAAGATAATAATCTCATTAGTTTTTACAGTTACCATATCTCCCCTGCAATATTAAACTTGGTTTATATCGATTTGTAAATGAAAAATGTTTATGCGTCAAATAAAATGCCATATTTACGAGATTGACATGTCGAGGCGTCGGCCCTGCGATTGTCGGCTGTCACTCAATAACTGTCAGTTTAAATCAATCACTTTGAAGCAGTTAGTCTACTTATGTAGTGTGCTGCACTCTTATTACAATGGTGTAGGTTAGAAATTGCATTGACTTTGTTGGGTGATCGAAAGTAATGCACGTTCTCAAATGGATTTATATTAATGAGGTGCCTCTGTACATCTGCCCTTATTGTTGTTATAAAATTATAACACAACAGCGTGTTAACCATAAAGGATACAGATTGCAAAGTAAGAATGTGATTTAAGATTGATTAATGTAAGAATCGATCTTCGAAAATCGATATCAAATTTTTTATTGGTCTATTAAGAGTTGGTAGCAATACAGCATTAACACTCAAATGACAATACTAACATTTAATTAAGACAGACGCAGAGCAGTGCCTGGCTGGCTTGAGACTCAGGAGCAGGTTTAATTAACTCTCACTTCCATGGCTCTACCTCGCTACCGAATATTAAATTTGTATAACACGTGCTTCCGATAAGGGCAGCCTAGCACCACGCCACCCAACCACGTCACACTATGAGTCTCACTCGACAGACTTACCAAATATGTAAAAAGGAATAAATAGACTCAAAAACAAATAAAACAAAGTCGAAAATAAAAATCAAGTTATATATCGATTAATTGATATTTTAATGTTCGATTCAGTCGAAAATCGATTTTAGAGATTCTGAATAAATTCTTGTTTTTTTTGTTTACATTCTGGTTATACCTAATACAAGAAATAAAACTAGTAACAAATGTTAAGATCCATTACGTATTTATCACTACTTCTCACCTCGGTAGGGCTCGGCTCAAGCGGTGTTATTAAAAGCACCTACCTGCCGAATAATATCTTCCGAGAACGTGAAATTGTAAAGACAAATAAGCCAATAGTTTGTTCTCCTGACCGCTCGTACGGTGGGCTCGTATACATTTACTCTATTTTAGCTTTTATCGTTATAAACATAAAGATAGGTTAAACTACGTGTGCTGAAGTTCGGGACTCTACTTAATGTTCTAAAATATGTGGCTGTTTACAGTAACTCGGAAATAAGTAGGAAACTATTTATCGGTATTTTTCATTCATCTTGATGCCAAGCTTCACGAATGCTGTTGGAAGTATCTTACTATTTTTGAAGGAATATTAAGTCTTAAAAGCTCTAAAAAATAGGACCTTAAAATTATTTGACCTTCCGAATACTTAGCATCTTATTGTAACCTTGCCCTCTTTTTACATACACACAAATTGAAAAAAAAAAAACATCTGAGACTGTAGGCGACTGTAATGTAATATCCTGACTTTTTTACAAACTGTCATAGAATGATACCCATTTAATACATATGCCCATGTAATTTAGACGGAGCCGAGCAGTGCCTAGGGCTTGAGACCCAGACTGTTCCTGGGCTTTAAAGAGCTCTTTCAATTATATTAACTCTCACCTCCACCACTCGACCACGCTAACGACCATAGATAATTGACTAACTTCCATGTACACTGCGCGGAAACACCAGAGAGACTGACTAATCTATCGGTGTTGCTAACAAAACATTTTTACATTATTATGATCGCAGTTTAGGACGTTGGACATCTCATCGGTCTTTGATGTTTTTCTTTCACTTTGACCCTCTGTAACTCATCATCGACCTTTGAGGGTAGATATTTTTTCACTTTGGGAGTCATTGGACTAAAGTTGTTTAACTAATGAAATGTATTCACAGACAAATTCCTTGAAACAATTTCAGCAACTTTTTAAAAATAAAAATTTCCGGGATTTTTAATTTTAACATGACGCACTTACCATAAGTAGCAAGGGGTGAAGGCTTTAGGGAATTTTACAAAAATCCTTTCTTATTAAATGAAGGGAAACTATAGCTAAGGTATTGTAGCGTTGTCTGTCTGTCAGCATTAGCTTTTTATTACCATAATACCTATACACGAAACTGTCTACTCAAAGGGGTATGACTTTACAAAACCACACGTGGACGATCAGACCCGAATGTACATAAAAGACATCAAACTGGAGAATCCTATTCTTCACGCTTTGTTCAGGCTATGAAAAGATTCGGCGCGTGACTCATCTCAGAATTTGCGACTTACAACTGACCTACTTGACAATTTGCATGCAAAATGGTTTAGTCGCTGAATTGGCTCTTTTTTGCTTATACGGGCTCATTTATGCTTCAAGTTTCGGATGTCACCTGGTTGGAGGGTTTTTAACTTATCGTCACGTCAAAAAAAGTTATACAATATAAAGTAGAGTCAGTCAGAGTGGATTATTGAATAGAATTTTATTCACCATAATTCTTTTTTAGACATTTTAAAATTTTAGCTATTTTAAGGTTTTTTGCTAAATATCGGTAACGTCACAACAGAAATTATATTCAAACGTAAACACATTTCCTATGTAACTTTAACTATACAACATTGGAATGTTAGCAAAAATTAATTGGGTAGCGGCAGTTTGACGAGTAAATTAATCGGGAAATATTGACTATTATAGTGGCAGTATAATTTATCGAAGATAACTAGGCTTTTATTTAGTTCATATTATATTAAGCTAGACTTTTCTCCAATTTCAGTATTGATTAATAATATTTTATTTATTATTTTAATTTAATATTTGAAATGTGAATTATTCCATTTACTAGTGGTATTCCCGTAAACGTGACGAGTGCGTCCAAACGGGGTCTAATCATGTCAACGTATTGAGGGGTGACGCTAATCCTTCAAAATGGACGCCGGACGCTTTGACATCACAAAGAGCGCCGGGAAGTGCAAATCCTTTTAGCTCCACTAAACGGCAGGTTGTGAAATAACGGTTGTTTGCTTATTCTATTGAAGTTATTGAATTATTCCAACAATATTCACTCTTAATCCATATTTGCAATGTGTGCTTTTACTTAGACAGATCAGACAGAATAAATAAAAAATGAATAATTAATAGCCGGCAGCTAATTTTAGGTTTGAATAAAAATAGTGGGGGAAAGTTTTGAGCGTGCTGCGTGCCTGTATTGGGAGTTCAATCCGTGACGTTTATTATTATGACAAAATGCAGTCGCGCGGGAATTGGAACGTCGCGTAAGAACTTATTTAGAACATTTATTATTTTGTAATTAATTTAAATGTCCGTTGAGCCTATTTTTGTGGCTGAGTAAACACAAAAATAGGCTCAACGGATTTCGATGAAATTTGTCAAACATATACTTTATAACCTAGATTAACATATAGGCTACTTTTAATCCCCGAAAAGTTATAGTTCAAGTTGGAAAATAATAAAATGTTTATTGAATGCCTGAATATTTTTATACAGCCATTAATTAAAATAATATTAGGAAGGTCAAATGTTTTTTGTTGCAAATAGCACCAAACTGCGGTGCCGGGACTGGTCAACTAGTATTTTATGTAATATCAGTTGATGTCTATATTTGAAACATGCTTCTAAGAATTCAATGTCATTATTCCCAGATATGTATTTAAGCCTTGTATATAACTAGCTTTGTCCTGCGATTTCACCCACTATATTTTGGATATTTCACACTATATCGGCTATCATTATAAATGATAGCCTTTGTGTTATTTTGATGTGTAAGCTATATTATTGTAAAGTTTTATAAAAATGCAGTCAAGGAGTAACAAACATCCGTACGTCCAGACATCCATGCATTCTTACAAACTTTCGCGTTTATAATATTAGTAGATAGTACATTTCATACAATATAATTTCATACAAAAGCATTTTCTCGCTCACTAATATAAAATAATTATAACTAATAAATGTATTTAATTTTATGATTGATAAATATTTCTTTAATATAAATTAATTTCTTAAGGATATTACGTAAACGAGTTTTTTTAATGTTTAACGTTAATCTGCTGTTCTTTGACAATACAAGGTATGCCGAGGCAGCGAAGTTCAAATCAATTTAACTTTATTAAATGCACAATGTATTTTTTTTCATATCAGCAAAAAGATCGTAATGTGATGAATAACATGCAGCACATGGACCTTGTGACCTAGGTGCAATAAAACTATACCATCACTCTTCACTAAGCTTTTACTTCTTTTGATAATGTTCACTGAAAAAATTCACTTGAAAAGCTACTTCTGGGTCTGGGACAGAGTTTAGATGGTTTAACTAAATTTATATGCATTACAAGCCAAGTAGTTAGTACTTAACTACAGTTTCATCTACATTCAAAACTATAATTATTTTTTTTATTGAAGGCTTTAAAGTTTATAAGCTCAATAACGTAGTATAAGGGCTTTCGTTTCAAAAGGAATACACAGATTAATTTCATTAAAATATATTGTTAATTCCTATATTGATTACTCAGCAAAATCTAACAATAATACAAACACAATAAGTGCGCAAAAAATAAACATCAATTATTAGAAGCGCTACGAAGTAAGAAGTCCTCGCAAAGAAAACTATTTTCAAGTAGATACAATCATCTCAAGCAATAAATCTCGTAAAAGAAAACCAACAATATGAACATAAATAAGTATTCTGTTTATCAGATATATCCCCGCCTTTTAATAAATTACTTGTATTATGCAGACCACTGGCGTGGTAGGGATATTGTTGTTTTTTTATTTATAGAACTTCATTGAGTTTCTGAAATCTTCGCAATAAAGTTAAGTAAGATTTTTATATTTAGTTTATATCATCAAATATATAGCTAGGAGAAATAAGTATGACGAGAAGATAAGAGTATAATGAAAAACACTAACACTCCGCTTGTCTGATATTGAATCAACGATCTCTTACAATTACGACAGGAACCTAAGCATTGCCTTGGACTTGTGACCAAGGTGGAGGTTTGCAAGGCCTTTTAACAGAATTCCAACACTTCCTAGTTTCACTGTTTAAACCTAAGGTTAGATTAACCTAAGCCTAACTTACGCGTCGATATACAAATTATATAATAATGGATAGTTTCCATAACCATTAGTTCCGTTTAACACATAGAACTGTACGTCAGCAAAACACATTCTAATACAGGAGAGTATTGAAAAGTGGCAGAATAAATATAGTAGATATAATAGTACTGAGCAGAGCCAATTGACCAGGTTCTTTTTTCCTGACGTAAGAGAGGCAAGAAAAACCATAAAATTGATTAATTTGGATGTGTTGTCTCAAATATTGACACGGTGGAGTCGGCGAATATTTACATAGATTCAAACTGAAAGACAATCAGTACTGCGACTGTGATAAATCATCGGTCTAAACGGTAATACATGTCCTTTGCGAGTGTTCGCAATTCGGAAATAAAAGAAACAATTTCGAGATTAAAAACAAAATAACAGTAACAGAAGAAAATTTGAGAATACTAATAAATGGTACCAATTACAGAAACGATTTTCTGACATTCGCAAAGGGGGCAATGCAAACTGTAAATAAAAATAATAATAGAAAGATTAAGTTTAAGACATATAATAAGATATGACATATAATATAATAAGATAGACAAGATAATAGATTTAGGAAATAGGTTATACAATGTAGGATAAGACTGTAAAATAGTTACAGGCACTAAATATTAAGTTTAATATGTAAAAGTTTTTAAACGATTTCGTTAATCGTTTAAAAGTAGTTGCACAAAAAGCAACAGTTGAACTATCATTAATAAAAAAACACACAGAACTACAGTTCACTACTATCGTCTCTGTCATGTCAGTGTAATTAGAATGTGTAAACTCCTTAATCAAAATGATGAAATTATAGTCCCGTTCAGTGATTCATTGAGAAAATATCGGAACACAATTTTGCCTCTTGAGTTAAAAAACTGATTCTGAATTCTTATTTTTTTAATTTCAATAACAACCAAGTTACGAAAAAATTGTCACTCATTCATTTACATTGTTATTTTTATTAATGTTTAAGTCCTGTTTTGTATACTTCGTAATATATATCTTGCTGTTAGTTATCATAATTAGTTCAGGCTGTATTTGCCTTAATAAGTAATGCATTTAAAAAGTTTATCTGTAGCAAGATAACTGTGTACGATTAACGTAACCCCTGTTATGTGTTACCCCTATTTTGACGAATTTCTGCAATGTAACAACGTACAACAAATTATAGTCTAGTACAGTTAAAGTAATTAAACGAATCCTAAATCAATATAATATATAAAATGATTGCTACTAATATATTACAGGAAACTTTCCTATTTGATTTTCAGGAGTTCATTGGTATTTTTTCGAAGTTCAATGTAGATAAAATTAAAAACTGGCTTTGTATCCCTTCTAAAATCGGATTTATGGAGGTTCTATTTTTGCTAAGTCATGAAAAATGTCTATGAAAGTTTCTCAAAGATTATATAGAAGACCCAGACTCGAAAGCGGCAAAAAACATCTTAAGATTTTCCGCCTTTGTTTATTTTGTGTCCGTTTATTTAAAGCACATAAATTATCCCTTGTTCGTTAAATTAGTTGACTGACATTAAGAACATGATGCTCTATTTTTCCGAACAACAACAACGCGTAGGCGTTTCAGTGCGTAGGCGTTTATATTTTCGTATAATAATTTGGAGTCGCTGTAAGGCAGTGCGTGGGCGGAGGCGCCAGGAAGTGACCTTGGCGGATCCATGAATTTATATTTTCATAAAGTTTATTGCTAGTTACACGTGTCAAGCAGTTAATATACCTACAACGATATTACTACCTACAACTTATTTAGCAACTCTATTGGAGATAAAAAGTTGTAATTTTGGTCCTTAAGTATATATTATTAACTTAAAAAAATAGTAACATGCAATTGAGGTTTTAAAGACCTTTTTACTATCTATAAATTCTATTCTTTTAAGAAAGATCTTTCTCTCTCTTTATAAATAGTTCTAACTTATATTTTACTATTTTTATATTCACAAGACAATATTTACTCCACGAAATTGCTTGCGCTGTAGATCTCTCTCAGAGCTTATTGTTGTCTTATTAGTAAAGGTATTTTTACAAGAAAATACTTGCCAATCAAACGCTATCAAACGAATGAAACGATACATTCCTAAAGTTATGATTTTGGTAAAATATTCCACCAGAAGAGAGATCAGGATATTTTACTTTTCTATTATCTAAATTTTCAACTGTAATGTCCGAATATTTGTGGCTCATTTAAAATAGAGATGAAGTTGTTAAAAGCTACATAAATTATAACCATCAAACAAAACTTAGTTCTGTGACTGTGTCAGTCGATTTATAGACACATAGAAAATAATTTAAATTCAATAGCAGACTCGTAAAACATAGCAAATCCAAGTATATTTTGCAAAACTTTATTATGATTACGTTTCACTGGATCATAAAGTCTCATTGCTCATCATTGATCAAATCTTCATGTTAATATTTTATAGCATGATAAATTCTTTATTGTTTTGCTCGAGTTTATTTGGATTCGTCATATTTTAACAGATTTCTGGTAAACAACGTTTCGGCAAGACATGTATTTTCCATCAAGTCTTGTTTCTTTAGTTCATTATTAAGACTCAGTTAATTCACCTTCAGTTATAATTCTTAAGATATTGACTTAACGTTTAAATGCATAGAATTTAAAAAAACGTGAAAAAAATGATATGTTCTTAGGTAAAGTTAGAAACAACAATAATTAAATAGTAACAGCGGAGCATATTTGAAATACTGCCTGTATATTTTTCAACACAAATGTTTTAATAATTTTTACGATAAAAACGGGTTGAAATGTTTGGATTTTGCAAAAATCATAAATGTTCAATCACACATTGAAAGACTTTCGGAACAGAAAACAGCGTCAGCAGCAACAGCGTGAGTAAATGTTAAACGTCGCTATTGGTTTTAATAAATCATTGCTATTTAAAAAAAAAGAGAAGTTGCTAGCCAAAATCGAAAATCGATTTTGATACACGCTCCATTTAAGGGTTAAAGGGTTAAATCCAAAATTTAAATATTGTTATGATACGTAGAACACCGTCATAGTCCATCACGAAGATGATATTACTTGATTTTGAATAAATAAAACTGCGGTTTCCGAATCCGAAATTATATGTATGTAATATTTTTATAGATTTAAATAAACGTATTTTAGTTACGTACATAAATCATTACAGAACTCGGTCTAAGTATGTTTTAAGTAAAATATTCCATGGAGAACTGGACACCTCCCATTTATTATTCGTAGACTCGTATAGTCGAAATTCACTGTACTTAAAATACTAAAATATGCATCAGCTAAATCTATTATCAGATTTCCGATGATTTGCATTTATTTAGAGGCCATCGTCTACTAATTAAGTTATTAACAGTCTATTTGCATAAACAATCTTTATAACTTTAAGCTGTTGTTAATAATGATTGAATTATGTTGCGTTCAGTTATTTGCCTTACAATGTTACTCGTAGCTAGTTTATATTCAATATTAGTGACCCGTGCTCGCTTTGCTCAACTTTTATTGATGTTCAAACCAGTTTTTTATTAATCCTTTTTCATATAATGTGTTTTCAACCACAACTTTGTCCGACAGTTCATGCATCAGTAATGGACGAAAAAATACTTGTAGAATAAGGACAAAAGCCTGTAAGTTTTTTATGAAATTGTCACTACTTTATCAGCCCTCCATGTTTGATGTTTAGAGGGCTTAAAGTAAAATGACCCGAAAAAGCACGTCTTCGTGTCCTTGAATTTTTTTATAACGTAACATAATAAATTTACCTTACAACTTATTTTTGCTATTTTTAAACATTAAACGTCAGACAGATTGTGTTTGTTAATATTATGACATTATCTTAATCTGTTTCTGTTCTTTTGTGTTCTTTTACCCCCCTCTTATCTACATGTGTCCATGATTAGGCTCGCGTTAATTTCTAGGATTTGTACTGAAGCCCTACAAATTGAATTGATTTTTTTAGGTAGACTATATAATTGGTATCCATAATGTAAGTAGCATTATAAGCAAGATTACGCAATAGCTTAATTCTTACGTTATTTTCGTCACCCCTAACCTTTCCGAGACAGACAAGCCCACGCCATCCACCCAGCCATTTGGATGAATGCCAGACACCCAATCTTCATTCATGTTTTCCACTACACCATTATTTATTTTGTATTGTCGTGTCCTTAAAGCTTCGAAAATACTTCTTGAAAGAGCTTCGTATTTATGGATTGAATGTTTCGTCTCATTGGGTTTAACATCTTGAGTATCATTTAGATTTTGAATACAATTTTCCTTATAGCTGATTTCTTTTAATTGCGGGTTGGATTCACGCTCTTTGCTAGTATTTGTATTGGTCTGTACTGGTGTCCGTTCACAAATTTTCCTAATGTGGCTGAGTATGACAAAAAATTAAATTTTTGTTTTAATTCAAATCTATAATCTAAGTAGTTTGTTAAAGTCTGCGTTCGGAGATGTTCGAGGATATGTAGTGAGGGATGTGTTTGTCAAGAACGAATAGAATCTGTTTTGACACAATCTGAGCGAGGCTTACCTAGCCATCATAAATTCTTAAAAAAATATCATCAAATTGAAGTGCATTGTAAGTGAACTTCTTTCTCCGCACACAGACTCAGTAGATCTTTTATATTTTAAGACCTTGCACCTGACTACATAACACTAAAAAGAAGAAAGTTTTAAAGAAAAAAAGAAACTTAGACTATTTTATTTGTAGATCAAAGAACATTTCACCAGAAAGAATAATTTTTTATGTTACGTTACAGCCATTGGTTCATCTAAATATCTAGGTTGATTATTCTACTTCATTGATTTTTCGTTGACCTCTGGCCTTTTATATCCAGCCCACGTTTTTAGATATGGCAGTCAGCCAACGTTTGGACAAACCCTAACTATTTTCATTCATAAATTCGCTTTCGAAGTTGGCAAAATGTATTGATTCTGTACAAAAATACTGTTGGCAACGTATGCTTTATTTTATGCATACTCATTGATGAGTAGATTAAGCTCGTTATTTTATAAATAGCTACGTTGTATCGACTTCATAATAGGTGGATATATATTTTAATTATATAAGCTCAGTCCAAGTAGTTCAGCCGCATTTTTAAGAGTCATTTCGTGGATTAATATTAACTTTTATAATGAAGGAGGTGTTACTGTTAGGTGATGAGATCATACAAAATAGGCAAGAGTTTAGGCCTAATTAAGTTTTTTTTTTTTTGGAAAATGTTACCATATTTTGAACTCGCCAAAATTTTATTAGTATTGGCTGTTGATATTACCAAATACGATAGGGATCTCCTTAAAAATGTAAAAGGAAATATATGAATAAGAATTATAAGTACGGGCAAGATTAACAACATTATTATTCTCATTAACTGCTTTACTGTACATTTTGTTTGTTTCAATATTATTTAATATGATGTGAAACAAATATTCATTGAATTATAAGTTAACATCTGAACAAGTATTCACTGAAATGAATACAGATAGACATAAAAGACCCAGTTATTAAATGAAGAGGACAGATGCAGACTCATCGGTAAATTCGTTTTATCTGGAATGGGAAACTATATGGAATAAAGCATTTCGTTTCTACCCTATTTTTCCGAAAGGTTGCTATTAATAACTCAAAAAAAAACCGTTTGAATATTTGTACATAGAAGATATTTAATAACGTTTAATGTTAAAGGTCTTTATAGCATTCATAGAAGCCAAAATAATTATTTTGGAATTTTTTATCTGTATGCTTGAACCGTGCTTCACACAAAAACTACGAGTACTGCACGAGATTAGATAACTATGGTTTTCATAGTTGTATTAATGCAGGTTTAATTTAAATTCTTGACTTTATTTTATTTGAATCAGATGTCAGTGCTAATGTTCTTGTCATTTAAAAATATTTTAGCCCAGCAAAGCTACTAGTAATATAATAAAGTTACAAATGTTTGTCGCTAAATATAGTTTTTAGTTTTCTCCACGACAATACCGAAATAAAGCACAACGAATCCACAATTTTCTACTAACTTCGTAGTTATTTTCAACTGTGATTAAACAAAAATATCGCCAAAGTTTTCGTACATACTCTGAATATCTACTCTATTCTAAAATAACAACGTAGTTGCTAAAAAGTATATTTTATCTATTAAATATTTTAAGGAAAGATTTTGTTTCGACAATACACCTTTTAATACTTCAGGAAATAATTTAGTTGGTATAGATTTAGGTATACAGAGAATCTCTGTCTAAATATTGAATTTCTTGCAAATTCAGTTTTCTTTGCGAGTGTAATTTCTGTTGTGACTTTAATTTATATGTTAACTGTACTCTAGTAAAAAAGTAGCCTGTGTCTTATTCGAGCTTTTAAATAAAGTGTTAGTGAAATTTCATTCAAATGTGTTCAGTCGTTTTTGTGTCAATAAATGTGTCTTTATTCAGAATTAAAAGTATTTTTAGTGTTACTCAAGTTAGTTAAGAGTAACCCCCTTTTACATCTAAGCATGTTAAACTTCACATTTATAATATTAGAAAAAAATTTTTGCTCATCGTGCAATTCATACTTAATATACAAAAAAATTGTAGATACATAGAAAATTGTAGATACATAGACATATACATTTCTCCTAGGTCATTACGATGTTATTCCTGAAAGAGCTGAATGTATTTTCGTATCCGATATCTACCGTAGACGGTTGTTTACGTCGCGCTCAAATTCCTGGACGTTGTAAACATTTCAAATTGAATACTGTATATGGATGCAAACAAAGTGATAAAAATTTCCAAAATCGAATCATGCGCCCCATTAATTGCCTGGGAAATTGCAAATTGTTTGTGAACTACATTTATAAAGGTTTATACAGGTAAAAGAGGTGATGGTCTCATTGTATATACATATTTAAATGGCAAATGAGAGTTGACAGTCAGTAAGAAATCAGAGGCTTCAACTAGATGAAGGTTTTATAGCTTTACTAGTAGAAATTTGGCTCTATATTGGAAAGCAATTAAAATCATCCAACTTCTGAAATGCTTTTGAATATAACGGCCAGTATAACGTGGGTCTGTTATTATGGTATTAGCTACTCTACTGTCTTTGTAAAACGAATTACGAATAGACCTTGTTGCAATATATTAATATTAATTTTATGGGCAGTGTCTTACAGAATTATCGACAAGTTGATAACTAATAATATCTCAGCGAAACGAGATCAGTTTGAACTTATTTTAAAATACTCTCATAGTACACAAGCCTTTACGGGAGTGTTATCGTACTGAAGTTAGACTACTTTTTTCAAACAAAAGAAATGTTTTTCGATTTTCCTGCAGTTTTGTTCTTTTATCTCCTCAGTGTTTCAATTCGAGTATAAAAATAGTAAAAGGCTATTGAACGTATACTTTCATTCAACATTCCTTTTGAACAACAAGTTAAAATTCTCAACAAATTAATAATGATTTATGACTATTATTTTCATTATTTTTTTTATTTTGTCAAGCTTAAGCTTTCCCTCAGTATAGAAATTAAAGAAGCAATGGGAACGTAGACAATTAGCTAAAACTACATCTCTTTGATAAAGTATGTACTTACAAATATCCACCAATTTATTAACTGAATGCAACCATAAGGTCGACCCGACGACCGAAATTTCGCGCCGAAATTGAATTTGACAGATGTCAATTCGTGTGTTTACAACTTTATAAAAACTTGTGTTAATTATTTGTTTATGAAATTACATTTTTACATTAAAAACATAGAATTTAATTGTTACATCTTTATTCATACGAATCATCATGATCATCTACTTAAGTGTTATTCTTACATTATAGAGATAAGAGATATGTAATCTTAATAGAAGCCGAGCAGTGCCCTGGAGCTTGAGACCTAGTAGCAGGTTTAAAAACATTTTCTATTATACACAAACTCTCATCTCCATCGCTCGACCTCACTACCGAATATTAAAATAATAAAGTACATTACTCACGTGCTCCTCAATAACCGAGGTCTAACACCACGCCACAAAACAACACTACATAATAGTCTCAATACTTTTATAAACAGTATTGCAACAAACAAGTTCTTATTTCTTTATAGAATAGCTTATAATAAATAATATAAGATTAACAGTCAATATCCACTAAGTAAAAGTTATGTTATATAGTTATCAGATCAGTTTACGGAATACCAGTTGGACAACTCTGATTGACTAGTGGCCAAGCGTTAAATCTTTATGTCACTAATCAATCAATTTTATTTCACTTAAGAGATTCCGTAAGATTTATTTTCTATACAACCTGCTAACTGAAATTCAAAGTAATACCTACGAATACTATACTGACTGTTTGGTTGAACAGGACTTAAATGGGGGATGGGTTAGGAGAACCAATTACTTCTCATGTTAGGGATATACTGATCATTTCTATCTAGTAAGAAATAAAGCTAAATTTCTGCGTGTTTCGTGAAATTTGAAGTTGTTGAGAACGATGCCGAATTAATGTTTTCGGGTTTTCGGCGACACTCTTTTACAGCAGCAATGTTTTCAACAGATCTACTGGTACATTGATGCACAGGAGTATTATTGTCCATAACCGATCCAGTTTCTTAAAATTTTTTGATCACTCCTCGATTGGTTAACATATTAGGTGCACTTTCTCGACTGAAAAGTCCTTGAATTTTGTATAACTTAACTTTCCAAATTTTTGTAATAAGTTTTTTTTCACAATTATAACGCGTTGTGCTTTCGTAAAGCGCCTCATTTTTAATAATCGGAATAAACACATTATGTTACAGCTACCAAATATCAGAGTTGCCCCTTGCACAAAAAAAACACTAAATTTAAAAAGTGCACACTTACTGAGACACCCTTTAGTATTCATACAACAGGTGAAGTCGCTGGAACTAACTGGTATAAAATTATTTTACTCTGTTTTCCTGCAATCTGATTGGCAAAATGAAAATGAAATGAAGTTTAAGTTATTAAATATTTTAGTAACCAAAATAATTTTTGTATAATAAATATGTATGGAAAATCGGCATCAATCTAAGTAATGACAACTTTGGTTTAGTATTCGTAAATACAGTGATTAAAAATTTTATGTTGATCTCGTGTATATTTTATTGACGAACTTGTTTTTAAGAATGTGTTTATTGAAAATATAAGGGTTAATAAAAACAGAGTTAGTATGTAGTTTTTAGGTATGGCAAATTGCTTATGTAAACATTATAAGTTATGCAAAATGTTATTTTAAAGGTATAAAAACAATAATGACATAGTAATCAAAACATCGGTAAATAACGAATATGATATGGCGCCAGTCATCGAAGCTCTCGAAGTTGCGGTTTGCGTAATACTACTCCTTTGCTCCTCATTCTATTGGCTTCTTATATGTAGAAATAATATAAGTAGTAAACAGACTTTATTTTGCTTTTATACTAATCAAATTTTCAAGTTGTTTTTTAATTGTATAGTTTCTTGAATAAGGAACTAGAGGAACAGTCTGAGTAATTATACTCTAGCTCGCTTCTAATAATATTCTAAGAGATGTATCATTGTCCAACCATGGCTTTGCACTCCAATTTAATACGGGTACCTTCTTAGATTTAACAAAAAATATTAAATATCTGTGCGTAAGTGAGGCTTAGATTAACCTAACCATATAAGCGCAGTGGAGGCGAGTTTTGGAATTCTGTTAAAATACCTTGCTTGCTTAGGTTCCTGTTATAATTGTGAGAGATCATAATGTTCAATTATTTATCGGTTTAGTAGCAGTATCTACGATGCGTTTACACAATAGTCCATTCAATATCCCACCCCCTTGTAGTGTTAATCAATATACAGAGGGTATATTGATTAACACTACACCTCTTCCTGCTCCCCAATTTTCTCCAAGTTATTATTAATGTATAAAAATAGTGATGCGTTCAAAAAACATTTAATTGTCATCCCGCAGGAACTATGAATTTTTTCAGGATAAAGAGTAGCCTATGTTAATAATCCAACTTTTGAAGTATCTATGTTCCCAATTTCATCTAAATCCGTTCAGCCGTTTTTTTGTAAATAACTAAATTAGAGTAACAAACATCTAAGTATCCTAACATTTATACGTGCAAACTTCCGTAAAGCAAGAAATGAAAAATTAATACGAAATCGAGGTCTGTGATAACTTTATAATAAGGAGTATGTTATTATATTATAATTACACGAGATTAGATAAAATCGTATAATTAACCTCAGTGTTATGAGGATGCCTCAAGTATTTGCATCCGCCATCATGCAATATCCGCTTTGCTTCTGTATCCGTATTTATCTTTTAAATATCATTGATAAATCTCATTCGTTATAAAAAGAAGAAAATTAATATATCTATTTTTATTTTTATATATTGAAAGCAGCAGGGTGGATACTAAATATTTTTATTATCTTTTTTCTTTCAAGAACATGAAGACAAGAAGTATAATATTTTGAATCAATCAGACGATAACCTTCTGCAAATAGCGCTCACTTCCGCTGCCCGACTTCTAACAACAATACTACTATATGAGTTTACTAATAAGATATAAAATATATGTTTGTAAACTCACTCAAAACTAAATCAAATCACTTGCTATTCAGATGAGTTTGAAATCACTTGAATGGTTATTTCAGATCGAGTAGGCCAGCTGGTGACAAAAGTGTTGCCATCAGGAAAACGGTTTTATTAGCATGACTGATTTATATAAAAAATAATGCATTTTGCCAAAACAATTCAGCAAATAAGACTTGCAGATTGATAGTACGAGTATGTTTTATGACAGCAATCAGTATCAAGTTAATGATCGTTTTGTATGAAAAGGTTACAAAGATACACCTGTTCAAACTAAAGCTAAATGCACACAGATTTAATATAATTATTTTATATTTTATTTGAATATCATTTTAATGTCTTGCTTTAACTGCTACATTACGCTAAAACATTTTAATGACAAAACAAAGCCTGTATTTTATGATATAATTTAACAGAGTCAGAACTTTCCGACTAGATTTTTTGTTATGCTACATAGTGTTAAATCTTATGTTGGCAACACTAATTGGAGCAGCATCCTGTTATTTATTATGTTAGTAGCATTTTTAATTTCTTGAATGCTAGACAACTGATAAACATCAACCGGAGTAGGTGATTGCAAAACAAATACGCCGTACGACAGAAATCATTATTATTACGTGGCGAATATTCTAGATGTAACTCTGAAGCTCTGTATGTATAGTACAAGCCTGGTAGTAATATTCTAGTCGACAAGCCGTTTCACTGCAAACTCAAACTCAAGTTAGTCCTGCAGCAATACAGTAGTTAAAACAGCATTCAATTTGGTTACATTATACGTGATTCGCGTAAAAACATACGGACCGACATGATAATCACCATCTTTTTTTTTATAATAGATAGGGTGCAAACAAGCAGATGGTCCACCTGATGGTAAGTGGCAACCATCGCCCATGGACATCGGAAAAACAAGAACCACTCTCGTTTTGTCGATGCGTTGCATCCCCGAAGATAGAGTGGGAAGGGGAATGAAGAAGAAAAATGATGCGGATTCAGCGGACCCTAGGCAAGAGCCCAGAGTCCACTAGACCCACAGCATTACTGGGATGGAAGAGGGAGGGGGTAAGTCTGACTCACATGCGGCTCAATCGGATCGCGTCTATGACACTTGGCGATCGGATTCGCATGCTGGTGGTCGCAAGTCAGTCGGGGAACAGATCCCCTACCACCAAGGGGGTACTGGGTTACACGGCTCTTACGAGATGCTCTCCCAGCGGCAGAGGGGAATAGTATTCTAACCCGTCCCCTCACGGGTGAATTTAAAAACATCTATATATTTATCTGTTACAGTGTATATATTTCTTAAGTTTTTTAGATATATATCTATATATCAAATTAACTGTTGTTAAGGAAATGATCTAGTTCGACTGCTCATTACTTTTTATGTTTGTTTTTGCGCTCTATGTTATTTGTATTGAATTTTTTTCGCTCACGATCATCTTTAATGATCTCGAAATAGTAATTTTGTAGTTTTTTTATAGCCTTGTGATACTTCCTTAATTCAAAAGCCTTGATTCATGACATGAAGGAATGTTTACTATAATTTTGTTGCATAGATTTAAATTGATACTCAATTTGCAATACAAAGTATTATTGAATTAACAATCAATTGAAAGGTCGGACAGTGCTTTGAAATTCAAATATTTAAGCAGCTAAACATTATTCGTCAAGGCTTTCTCATTTTAAATGCAGGTTTAGAATTAAGGCTTCATACAAAATTTTGATATAATATACATTCGTAATCACAGAGAGAAAATATAAATGTAAGGAGAATTTTTTCGGGAAGGCAGGTTTTCAGAGTTTCATTAAACTTACTATTTAGATTGAACTGTATGATCTTCTAATATGAATAACTAGGAACGTTTATAAAAATTGAATTTATGTATATTTTGATAGCGAAAATCATTTTTATTTATCATTCTTTCACAAAGATACCTTATTAACTAACTCTTAACTACATAGCAGTTTGTCGACGGTGTGTGTGTTTAAAAACCTATAAACAATTTACATTAGATATTTAATAATTAATAACTCTGGTACCTTATTTTACGTACGGTAAAAAAAGTCATGACATAAAGGAATTCTAAACGTTTTAATAGCGATTATTTCTAACAAATTGATTAATGAGTCAATAAAAATATCCTTAGTTGTATTAATTAACAAGAAAATGTTAGTTTGGAAAATAGCGCGATACATGCCAATATAAATAGAAAAAACTGTATAAATGCTGAATGTAATTAAAGACAAAGTCATCGATGACAGTGTTGTGTGCTTTGTAAAGTCAACACAAGTCAAATTGGACAGTGTAGAAGGTCAAAAGTTGGTCAGAGCAATGATTTAATGGTATTGCTAATTTTATAATTGTGTTTTATCAGCGTAGGCGTCTCGATTCCTTCAATAAATATCTCAAATAGTAGGATGTTTTGAGCAAATGTTGAACACTTAGGTTGAAATGTTTGTTTAATTTATGGTAATGACCGGTTATTTGCGTACGACAACAAAAACAATGTTTATGTCAAAATCAATACTGAAGATGTTGATGTGGCCTATTGGTTGAACTTGTTAGATTCTTCTTGGAATACACAAGTTTAATCTGTATAAATTTGAAATAATATTTTATTTCATATTCCGTAGGTAAAGAATTATTGTTTAAAATTATAATTATTTATTTAAAAGCGGCCAGTTTGGCAATTTAAATATTTATAATCTTCTGTATACTAAAATATGTAATCTAATCCCGAAAAATACCTAATTAGATTATGCTAGATATAGTATAAGTAACTCTTGAGTACTTACGTAGAGTCATTTTGACAAATAATAGGTTGGGGAAAAAGTTTCTTCGCATTTTTTAAGAAAATTCAAAACATTTTTTAATATATTTTATTTACATTTAATTAAAGTATGTAGGTACCATTTTGTTCGATAACTTTTTGCCATCTTGTAGGTAGGGACGTGATCCCATTGCTATAGAAATTTTGGGGCTTCTGATCAAAAAACCGCGACAAGTAATTTTGGTAGTCCTCTCGTTATGTTAACCTGACACTGCCTAAAGAATTCTGAAGAGACCGAAACAGGTGGAAATCTGAAGGTGCAAGGTCAGGATTATACGGCGGATGCATTAACACCTCCCAGCCAAACACTCTTAATTTTTGCTGAGTGGATAAAGATATGTGAGGTCTAGCGTTATCATTATGAAAAACCACACCCCTTCTGTTGATTAATTCCGGCCGCTTTCTCTCAACTCCTTGCTTTAATCTCATCAGTTGTTTGCAGTAGAGTTCAGAATCGATGGTCCTGCCCGGTGGTAACATCTCATAATGAGTAATGCTCTTCCAATCCCACCACACACAGCATCACCTTCTTGCAAGTTAACTCGGGTTTCGCCACAGACTGTGAAGCCTGACCGGGGTTTGACCACGTCCTTTTTCGCACGTTCTTGTCGTACGTGATCCACTTTTCATCACCAGTTATCAGCTTCTTCACAAATGATTCGGTTTCATTATGTCGTAATAAAGAATCACAAATGACTATACGGTTCATTAGGTTTCTTTCAGTGAGCTCGTGAGGTACCCAAATATCGGGCTTTTTAGTGTACCCAGTTTTTTTCAAATGCGCCAAAACTGTTTTGTGGTCAATTCCCAATTCTTCAGCTACGTCGTAATTACTGATATGCCGATCTTGCTCCACTTTTTCAAAAATGGGATCCATTTTATCCGTAATAGGGCGACCAGAGCGAGGTGCATCTTTGACATCAAAATTTCCGGATTGAAAACGCTTAAACCAAATTTGTGCTACTTTCACAGACACTGCACTAGGTCCATAAACATTACCTTTTTTGTAGTAAAATTTTAAAATGTATCGAATTTCTTCATTAGATTAACTCATCTTCACACAGTACACACACAGTACGACAAACAAATAAAAATCGCACATTTTCCTAATTTGAATTTGGAATTATCTTCTTTAAAATGTAAACTTTTAATGATACCAAAATCAGCCAGATACAAATAGTATAGCCAAAGAGATTTCATTACAAGTTCATACATACTATAATGCGAAAAGACTTTTTCCCCAACCTATTATTAACAAAAAATGCAGGGAATAGGGAAATCAAATAATATGCTTTAAATAAGGCTATAAGGTTGTTAAATTTAATTAATATTATTCTTAAGCATTAAGCACTTTGAAAATATCAATTTAATAACATGTCTTTTAAAGATTCTGCTAAAGGTGTTTGTTCTTAATAAACATAGAGTTTATATCTATAACTCAAAGAAAAAAAGCCCTAGAATTTCTTCAAATTATGGCCCAGCTGCTGCAGTGAGAAGAAAGAAAGTTGGCTAAAAGTTGTGACAATAATAGAAAACTACAATTATCTATAGTAAATGTGTCAATTATTCGCGACAAAACGATTATTTTAACAGAGAAGGCAGCAGCCGTCGAATTATTCACTTTTATTCATCAGTTTATTCATTCACAGTGCCCTTTCCTAATGTTATAATATTTTGGTAGTTTAACATCAGTGGTCAGTACTGTTGTGTTACTTGAATAGATTTTTTTGTATTACTCGTTTAGGGTTCCTTATTATGTGGACTTAATATTTCTTCACTCATCTATGTGTGTTTAAGGGTTAACTTCGGTAGATTTTAGCTATCATTTGGTAGCTGGTAACGCTATTGTCAAGAACTAATAGAAAAGAAATATCTCATATAAAATCTTAAAAAGGAAATAATGGTATAATTGAGATTTTTTATTACATTATAATTTTATTATTCATTAAATAAGCAGCCGTTATACTATGAATAAACAACAATTTTTGTTAATACAATTATTTATAGTAAATGTGTCAATTACTCCTGACAAAATGATTAGTTTAACAGAGAAGGCAGCTCAGGCGAATTTTATTCACTATTTTTCTGATTTAAAAGATAAAATATAATTAATAGGAATTCGCAGTTTCAATTGTAGAACGACGTAAAGTAAGAATTTTAATTTTAAATCTACACTAATCTATAAATAGGAAAGATTTGTATTTTTGCTTTTGTAACGAATAAACTTAAAAACTACTGTACCGATTTATAACGTCTCAATATCTACAAAAAACTTCGCGAGACCATATTTCCAACTATTGTAGTTATGTCACTATAACAACTTTTTTACATTTTAAAAGTTGATAGAAATGCCTATCACAATCAGATCGTGTTATCCATACTTTTGTATTAATGCTTATCATATATATCTTATCTTAAACAAATGATTTCATATTCAAAACAGTTTCAATACCTGTAGATTACTTTTTGAGTTATTGAAATCGGACATTCCTTTCAAAAGATATTACGAAATTAAAAATGTCAATATAAACCAAAAATGCGCCGGTGTGTTAAATGTCCACCCGTGCGAAGCCGGGAAGGGCCGCTAGTAATTTATATAATGATACAGAACATTTAACGTAAACAGGATCGCACTTAACCGTTTTTTGTAATTGGCAAAATTTGTCTACACCGTAGCGAATTGAATCCTCGTATTCGGAAATCGAGCAATTTGGCTCTAAATTTATACGCTTCCGATTTATTCAGGGACTAAACCAAAGGTTCTCAAACTTATTTGGATTTTAGACCATTCGCTATATTTTTAGCCTGGCTTCGTATAGATAGACCCACTTTCTAAATTGTCTAATTCTAAAGAAACGGACAGCTAAATGTAGAGACTATTGAACAATAACAACTATCCGAAATTATATTATTACTTCATAACAAAAATTAAATTTAAATCCACTATCATAGATATCACGTCATGTCAGGGGTAAATAAATAAATTAAAAGCTTACTTACGATAAAGTATATAGGGCCTCGCGGAGAGTCAATAAGATAATAGGAACAGAAATGAAGAAAAAGCTTCTTAAGTATACGGGAGCTATACTGCGCTGTAACACTCAAATGACAATATCAACAGTGCCTGGGGCTTGATACCCAGGAGCATGTTTAAAGAGCTCTTTCATAATATATTAACTCTCACCTCCACTACTCGACCTCGCTAACGACATTAGATAATAAAGTAAACTTACGTGGATCTCAAGAAGGATGACCTTAACCACGCCAATATAATACTAACTTCATTGTACACTCTCCGAAAACACCAGAGAGACTGACTCTAATCTATCGCACTACAGGTTATATATTGTCTACACGTCGGTAATCTTGCTACTACTCACTATTACTACTTTATAAACAGTGTTGCTAACAAACTTAGTAACGATAAAGTACAGACACAACGATCCTTGGATATTACTCAAATTTTTAATTTCATTTTATTTGTATTTATGTGGACCTCCTGTCACTTGGTCCCCAAAGTGTCACTCAACACTTTGGGTATCACTGGTGTAAAGGCTAGTCATTTTCCAGTCAATGGGGGTGTAATGAATGGCGACGATGGATAAATCGATTCGCCATTGATTTCAAATCGGATGAATTAATACGAGAATTACGGTCATTGTGGGTGTGTCGTTTGCGGTTACAGATAATGGACATTTCTTATTGTATATAATTTATGGATTCATGGTGTGTGGTATTCATTCATTGTAACTAAATATATTTTTCGTTATTAAATTATTTTACAATCGCTTTTGAACTAGTTTCAAATTAGTTAAATAGTTTTGTATTAATCTATGAAACTAAAACTGAACTAAATTTAAATATTTTTTTGTGGAATGAGTGGACCTATGAGAGCCTCATTTTAGATGATTTCGGAGAGATTCAGGAATTCCTAAGAATTAAAAAGGAAATTTATTATTTTTGACAATATATGATCTTATTGTTTCGTTAAACATTTATTTTACTCAATTTATTAATATCTTCAACCAATAGTGATTTCTATATAAGCATTTAGTTAGTGACCTTTTACAATTCTGTATTAGCGAGTAGTTCTCTTTATTTTATTTTAATTATTCCCACGAAACAATTTATAATAAGACAATATAAAACTAAAAATGAATTCATCTATATATTTTCTATATTGAGTGTGAAAGAACATGATCACATTAACAAATTTAAAATATTTAAAGCTATAATTCGCATTCCCAAACATTATAAACATCTAAACATCTGTGCCAGGTGCCCGGAGCCTGGTCCCGGTGGTCATCGTAAATACCAACGTATCAAGAGCAGTTATTATAATGCGATTGTATGGCTGGCACTTGGCGCCTAGCCGCCTACCACCGCGAACCACTTTATTGCCTCATCTTTGCCATAACAGATAAATACCGTGTCAGCTTATGCTTTTTATTGGCCTATCGGTTTTATGTTACAGTCCATTGGGACTAGCCCAACAATATGAATCGGTATAGCCAACGAACTGCAGATTGTAGTGTTTGTAAACTCTACATCTATAACAATAATAAAAATGAAACTTGTTGTGTCATAGAATGAGAGAGGAATTATATCCATCAGACACAGCAATACGTATACACATACTATTTAGACAAAAAGCCGAGCTTCGGCTTGGACTTTCGACCAAGGTGTAGGGTTAAAGGCCTTTCGCTGCCCGATCACAAAATAAAGTAGATAATAAAGATAACTTACGTGGACCTTAACCACGATACTATAATACTAATACCCATTGTACACCACGCGAAAAGACCAGAGAGACTGACTCTAATCTATCTCATTAAAGGTTATAATTTGTCAACGTTGTTATTAACAGTTAAATGTCTTATTGAAGGGATGTTTGTCAGTTCGGAATTGGATAAAAACATTTAAATTCTTAATATATTAGGTATATACTTAACTACCGCTCGAATTTCTTCTAAATTATTCTTTTCCCTTTTTTATTACCCCCCGACTCAACTTTTTTTTTTCAACCGACAATAAAAATCTTCAAGAAAGGTCTGACTTTATCAAGATTCTTTAAAGAGTTTAATAAATTTTTTTATTGTGTCAATAACCTTATTATAGAGGGTAGTCATCCTCAGGATCAAGATGGTGTAATGATATAGCGAATATTAGTAAGATTTTTAAGTATATCCAGTAAGTTCATTTCGAAACTCTTCTAGCCATTATGTAAGGTCTAGAGGTATTTTCCAAGTCTACAAATTATTTCCAACCCATCATCTCTTTAATGACAACTTCAACTAAGTTTTTCTTAGTTAAATAGATTTCACACAGAAGGAATTATTACGGGTCGTTGGTTTTGAAATCAAGATAGCACACATTCCTAGTACCATAGTTGCATAAAATTTGACAGCTTCTACTTAAAGGTAGAACTGTGAAATTTTAAACATTCTGATGTAAATCTAAGAATAGTTCAATCTTAAATATTTCTATCACATTTTAATTAAGTCAGTTCAAAAATTCAACTGATAATATCGTAGTCACTTGTGAATTGCAGGCGCGTGTGTGAATTTTCTAATTTTATTGCTTCTGTGCCCTAAATCTATTACTTTATGGCCATCTATCGGCTGATATGGTCGATAACGAAGATTCTTTCAACAGATATCTGAATTGCCGAAATATAATGGTAGTTGAGACGAAATGTGCATTAATGATTAGTTTTGTCGTAACTTCAAAGAACTGTTCACACGATAATGGCCACGAATATAATATTTTGTTCTACTCCCTTGAATGAAGAGTTCCATTACATAATCGAAATTAGGTCCAAGATAGAACTTACTGAAAGTATGAAATATCCTGACTATTAAGCACTGCTTCTTGTCATTGTAAAAATCCTTTTAATTTGACTATAAAACATCGTTTGTACTGAAAAATTTCAGTATTTCCGGTAGTAGAAAAAGAATCTGGTATATATCTGGAATATAACTCGGTTAAGATAAAGCGTTATTTTGATGTGAAGCTATATCGGGCGCGTAACCTAGCAACCGTTGTTGATAACTTGAAATATTGTGACTTGTAAAATAATTTAAGGAGTTCAAAAAAAGATTGGACATATAATATATTGACATTTCATTTCATATTTGGCTAAATTCCTTTTAGGAAGATTGCGCAAACATTAACGTAGTTATTATAATGATACTGATCCATTTTGACAAGAAAACATTAAGATAACGGCGAATTTAATATCGCCAGAATATCGAAATCTTCCTTTTTCGGATAAGAAAAGATGTATACCGTACGGTATGAACTAAACGATTATAAAATAAATGTGTTATTAATAGTTATTCAAGGTTAATAACGGACATACCTTCTTCTGTCTCGTGTTTGTAATCAAAATAGATTATCAGTAAAGAATGTAATTGTAATCGAAAGATAAGCACTGATTTAAACATGTCAATCATATCACACTTTAAACAAGAATTCCCCGAGTCATCCAAAATATTGAGTGTCTAGATCTAGAATATTGATCGACTTTTTTAATGATATTACAGTCTATCTATATTCATATTATAACACGGTAAGATTGTTGTAAGATGTCTGGATATTCAAAATCCAGATAATAAGATCCACGAATAATGTAGGATGAAGATTGCAAAGGAGATTAAGACTTAAAATTTGTGTGTCTTATTAATATTTTTACAAAATAAATTCAGAAAAACACTATGACGTCACGTCAACGATTTATAGAGGAATGAATGGCTCATCTATACTTCATAGTACATTCTCTTCTACACGGCATGATATCATTCGGCGTTTTCATTGTAACTTTTACATGATTTTTGAAAACGTAAAGTTATTTAAGTAAATGATAGATTTTTAAGTAGTCTTTTAATAAAAATATAGAATCTAAATTTTCGTAAAGTGTAGATCTGATTATTCGAGTTTGACAATCCGGATCATCACGAATTTGTGTAACTGAAGTCCGGATAACCGATTTTCTGCTGTAAATCTTATTGTAGTGACTTATCATCAAATTTTCTCTACTTGAGCTTTTTGTCTTGTATCAATAATTTGATATACAATAAATAAGGTAGATTAATTTAACATACGCCAAAATATATTAGCTTTGTGCTCGTTTTGCGTTAAAAATATCGTGAGAAATGTTTGCTTTGAAGTGACAAACATATTTATTTAGTTTTGAAGATATTTTTAGATATTTATCAATCGAATATATTATATTCTTACAATGTAATATTACGTATACTCGAGACAAAGATAAATAAGGATAATTTGCGTAGTTAGGAGTAGTTGAATGATATCGATATATGTTTGTATATAACAAATAAATATTACCACGTACTATGAGAACGTCAGTACTCGTTAATGAAACTATTTATTTGAAAGATTGTTAGTTGTAAATATTAAATACTCCAATTAACATAAGAAAACCATATCCACAGACAGTGTGATTTTTAAAAGACGTATTTACGTCTTTTTGTGGTTTCTTGATGTTAAAAAGTTACACAACGTTTTTTCCACATCACATGAAAGAAAATATGACACTGGAAGCCAACAAGCCTTAGTTTGCAAATGTTTAACGTCATTGACATAATATGTCATTGAACAATACAATTTTTCCAAATTTATCTAGAATATCTTTTTTTAAATAAAATAAGAAGTTACAAATGGTTGGAAAAAAGCTTAGTTAATTTCTTTTAACATATATAAACAAATAAAGGTATAAAATATAACATATTAATCAAAATTATGATTTTTAGTTGGAGTTAGGAGTAATGGTTGTAGGTAATATAACTTTATTTACAGGACGCATAAAGTCAATATACCAGCAATGAAATAATGTTTTGAAAGAAAGGGTATAATACCTATAAGAATTAAATGACTAACTAAAACATTACCTACATTAATTACTTATTAATATCAGTTTGAATTAGATAAAAATGGTAATATTCAGTTACACTAGACGACTTGCTTTCACTCGACTGAAGTAGCTAGAAGGTGATAATAATACAAACATACAGGGAAAAAATACAAACATATAGTACTGCGAATCCATTTACTGTTTAAAAAAAATGGGTGCAATTTGAGCTTACAATCAGCGCTTAAAAGTGTCGAAGGCAATATAATAATTTAATTCTATATAGTTTAATTAAATAACAAAAGATACTACAATAAAAATTGTTTAAAAACCAACACAATTCGTAGATTGGTTGAAATTGATAAAATAGGCCTCTCATACTATTAGTTCAAAGGACAAAAAAATAAGTATTTAAAGACTATTTCAACATTGTATAACAATCATATCCTGACTTGATTCCAAAAGTGAAAAATGAAGTACCCCTCCCTTTACACAGCTCACCGACTCTTCTAATATTTTTTTTATCTATGTAGACCATACCATAACATATATTCACTAGAGTAAGCAACTTTGTATTCGCAAATAGTTCCATTTATTTTATTTCAATCATACTCACGTAACAATTTGTAACAGGACAATATATAATGTCTGTTCCGATAGGCTTGTGGCAGTTGTCAATTGTAAAGGATATTATGGGTGTGACAGTATTTTCTCGGTTTTCCGACAAAAGTGGATATTATTTTTATTTTCAGCGTTACTTTGCAGTATAACTCTCATATAAATAGCACTAGATTATTATGAACAAGCACGAAAAACCGGTAGACAGAACTTCTATATTTATGTGTGTGGGTTCTGTACACGTTTTCCTTAAGTTAGTATATACGTCAACGGCAAAAACAAAATACCATATAAAGCTTTTCTGTACAACGTTAAACTGTCATGTTACAAGCCGTTTTATACTAAAATATAATTCTAAACAACTAGAATGTTTACCATATCCTGGAGGTATAAGTGGCATGACTGGCGAATCAGAAGCACTCTTACGTCGTAACTTGTTTTTAGACACAATTGCCTTTATGTTATTGTGCTTTTGCTGTAGATTTCAACAGTAGTATTTATTTATTCTCCTTTCATCTTTTACTGACGTATTTCTATAACAGTAAATTCTTATTCACTTTAAAGTTGTATGTTGGTATTTTATGATGAAGAATCTCAATGTAAGAGAATTGATACTTAAATATATTCTTGATCACCCGTTAATGGCCCACTGCTGAGCCCGGTTTTCTCCTCAGAATGAATCATGAGGCCATAATCCACCACGCTGGCCCAGTGCGGTAGACTTCACACACCTTTGAGAACATGGAGAACTCTCAGGAGTGCAGGTTTCCTCACGATGTTTTCCTTCATCGTTAAATTAAGTGATATTTAATTTCTTAAAACACACATAACTTAGAAAAGTCAGAGGTGTGTGCCGGCAAGGATCGAACTCGGATTTCCCGAGTAGACATCAACGTCTTAACCACTAGGCTATCACTGCTTTTTTACTCAAATATATATTTGTTCATATATAATTTAATATATCACTAATATGTAAGTTATCCCTCTTCCGAATTTGAAAGACCCAAGACAGTTTCATAGATTTCTGATAAAGGTTCTTATCTGACATATACTATGATTACTGTTATAAACGTTTAAATTAATTTATAAGGTCTATTATTAGGCAGGTTTGATAGTAATTTGGTGGAGTTAATATTGTTGGTTAGATTAGTTTTTAATATGGGAGCGAAAGTTCACATGTACTAAGAACTTTGTAAATCTTTTCCTGGAGTTCGAGCCTCTAGCACTTCTCGGCTTCTTGTCTAGATATTCTCTTTTGAGTTTAACTGTGCTATGTATCTCCTATATAAATTATAATATGTATGATCCTGAATACTTGGAATGAGAATGCATGAAAAGATAAGCTTTAAGAGGTTAAGCTTCTTCTCTAAAACATAAATTACAATAAGCTACTTAGAAATTTTGTATTTTTTTTAATCTAATGTAACAATATACAAAACATTGTGATATATAATCAAAAATTATATATCACAATGTTTTGTATATTGTTACATTAGATTAAAAAAAAATTTTATATATATAAATTATAAATAAAAAGTCTTCTAGCTTCTTAGTTCTTACGTAATTCTACTACAAAGGGCGAAATAATAAAGTTGTTATAGTTTGCGTCATAGATACTATTTTATCAATTCTATTATTGCAGAATTTACCTTTTGACGCACTATTTATATTAATAGCTACAAGTGCATGTTATTGAAATAGGAAAATATCTTTGAATGAATTAAAGTATATATAAAGAAATTATTGCTTGAAAAATCTACGGAATATCTTCTAAACTAATTTTCATAACTTGATTTTCAATTTTTGTTTATTCTTATTGATTTGATGTAAAGCCTAAAAATTATTTTAATTTAATTTTTATTCTATCATTAATCCAGTTACAAACTGTAATGATTTTTTATGATATTGACATTCACAAATAGAGCTATATTTACGTTTTTCTGGGATGGAAGATCGTTTCGCAGAATTTTAGAGCGAATCAAAAAAATAAATATTTGAACGTCCACCCTCTAGGAAACTTCTGTATTTACTTTTATATAAGGCTATGCAGAACCATGGATTTAGACAGGAAACAATATTAATATTATGATATATAGTAGAATAAGATATAAAGTGTAAAAATATGTAAAAGAAGTAATGATTGAGCCTTAAAGATGAACATATTCACATCCACATCTATATGCAATAACAATCTTTATATTAAAGAAAATACATTTAAATAAATATGAAGTGCATCCGGAATACAATTACTAGTTAAACATAGTAAATGCGTAGTTGGTCACATAATACCTCGTAAGCTTGTAACTTTCGTGGAACTAGTAACCACTAAGACCACTCGACATTCCTGAAGGTGATAAGGATTTTCCTGAAAGATCTTTAGCGCCATTGCTGATAACGATTTGTAATGTATTTATTATATTTATTATATAAATTTTATTCCAGAAAAAAATAATCGGAAATTTAAAGGTGATTTTTTTAATTTATAAAACCTGGTCAAAAATGGGTGCTACAATTTTTTTATGTCATTGAAATATTTTTTTTATGTCGTATTTAATTTTGTTATTTATAATTTTTTTTGAGGAAAAAGAAAAAAGGAACTGAACGTTAAAAAAAAATATAAAAGCATGTGAAAAATATATCTGACACAAAAAATGTTTTTGGGCTATAGAAAAAATGTGCAATTGGATGAATAGTTTGGGCTCTTCTAAACTATCTTTTAAATTTAAAGCTCTTGAAACTCTGCGGCCCTTTCACTACAAACCTTTTCGCACGCCTAAGGCTCTTTTGGACCCAGCTCTGTACTCAATTCCGTGTGATTTTGTTGTTTTACTTATGTAAATATATGATATGATCTTGTAAATGCAAGTAAGTTTTATATAAATAATATAAAACTTTATTTACTATAAACTAAAAGACTCTAATTGTGAAAGCATATAAGATTTAAACTCTACATAGTGACTATTTAGGGGTCGAGAATTTTCTTGCTTTATTGAGAGTAGCTGTTAAATAAAAGTGAGAATTAATAATGGATAATAAAGTAAAACTTTAATACTCAAGTTATTATAACGTTTGAAGGTAATTGTCAAAGTGTAATAATTTTTTTATTAAAAAATATCTTCAAATATATACTAGTAGGACCGACGACCTTAAGAAAAACGCGGAGAAATCTTTAGATCCATTTATGGAGAGGACAGTGGAACCTAATTGGTTAAAAAAAAGGGAGAGGTTTCAGATTTTTTGGAAATGTTAAGTAACTATGACGAGATCATAATGTTGACATTTTTTCCCGTTAGCTATAGTAAACGCATACGAGTGCAGCTATGTTTATATCAAGTTTGCTTGTTTTACGTGTCGGCCGTGGCCTCTGTGTAGTGCACGGGGTACACTGATGATGATGTTTATTTATACTATTTGAAAAGGATTTCAAGTGTTTGCAACATGAATATTTTTTGCTTATTATCATGTTATATCAACTCACTTTAGCATATTTTTGGTAGGTATTGATCACAATTGGTATGATTTACTATAAATAAATAGAAAGTAAAATAATTTGTGTTAAGAGTGTGAATAATTTGTAAGAAATAAATACAGTTAAAATTAAAAATAAATGGAAATTTTATTTATAACAACTAGTCGACTCGCCTCGCCTCGCACGAGTGTAAATTACCACATTTACTTCGATTTAACAAAAAATGTTTGATTTTTTATCCCACAGATACTATGATTTTTTCCGGGATAAAAGGAAGCCTATGTTAATCCAGGCTATAAGGTATCTATAGGTCAAATGTTAGAGTAACAAACATTTAAACATTCGAACTGTCACATAAAATTAATAGATAACAATCTATAACTTTATACCTAAAAAAAAATAAAGTAAAAGTTTTATTGTTGTATGATGTTCAATGGTCTTGTCAAAATAAAATATTCACAGTTTGTTCTTTGTAATATAGAGAAAATATACTTGTAACTATGGTTGCAAATAGAAAGATTTGACTGAAAAATGTATGTTCTGCCCATTATTAATATCTTAAAATATAGTGTGTTCGGTTCCTTAGTCACCAAACAGCTACGATTGTAAAATAAGGAAGTTTGCGTTTGCAATTAGGGCCATGACACTGAAAATATATAAATTTAAACACATTTCAATGTAATACAGAAAATCTGTGCTATAACTATAGGGCAAGTGTCGTTTTTGTTTCTAGACGATGTTTACAAATTGTGTAGATCAGAGGTTTTGGAATCTAATTGACCCGTAGACCATGACTTATAATTTTGTTTACGCGTCCTTCCTTTGATATATATTATAGCAAATTTTGAGAGCAAAAGAAATTAAAAAGAATGAAGAAAATAGAAACCATGATCTGTGTGTGCGTCCGTTTACATTTTCCCAATTATTTTTCGTTCAGATAATAGCCCACCACTTAGGAAATAATGATTTTTAGCTAAATTGACCTTGAATTAAAAAGTAATCCTTTGGATGATATTTAGAAATAACCATAAGTATAAGAGGAGTAAATAAGCTGTTGTTTATGTAAGTAAAAAAGGGGATTGAAAAGAAGAATGCTACGGTTTCAGTGGACCCTGATCGAGAATCCAGAGTCTACTAGAACCGTAACTGGATGGGAGTGGGAGGGTTAGGTAAGACTGCCTCACATGCGGTTTGACCGGAACGCGTCGGAGACTTGGCGGATGGATTCGCATGCTGGTGGTCGCAAGCTAGTCGGGGAACACATCTCCTACCACCAAGGGTGCTTGATTGACTATTACGAGATGCAAGATACGAGATCAGTGGTAGAGGGGATTTGTATTTGACCCATCCTCTCACGGGTAAAATATAATTCAATCACATTACAACCTCTACGTTCATGTTCAGCTGAATTTTATTCACTATTACCTTATAATGAATACAAAATGAAGTATACGATGTTAGGGAAAACGGATTACGTTATTTATTTTGTAATATTAAGAATTTACACTGGCTTTGTAATAACCCAATAAAATGTGTGAAGGTTGCGGGTTTGTGGTTAAAAATCGTGTAAATACAAAGAAACATAGAGGTTTTTAACTTTATATTCAGATATTGAAATGATTCATTGATAATAAAAAAATTATATTTATTTCTAGGTTTTGGGTGATATCTTAAGAAATCTAGGCAGGGAACAAGAAAAACGAAAACCTGAGAAAATATTAATCAAATCCTTATCCCTATCAAATCTCCGCTAACGGCAGAAATTAATAATCAATGTTCAAAAATTAAGATAGATTAATTACAAATTCAAATTTGTGTATAGAAAATTCTAATTTGAAATCTATTATCGATATTGAAACTGACATTCGGTCTTACTTTAAAGTTTTTGATTATTCAAAATATAAATATAAAGTTTGTATTGTGTCTGGCTAGAATCCTAAAATATTTGTTTTGGTTATCTAATAAACGCTTTATTTTGTTTTTTTTTAATTATATCTCGCCTCCGCCAGGTTATTCAGAATTTTTAACAGAAAGTAAAACATAGTTGGTACGTCTGTAATATAAGTACAGTTCAGTTTGAAAAACAAAATGTAATGCACGTAGTACAGTACTCGATGGTCCTTGGAAGTATTTTTTTTATTTTTAACTTATAACTTAATACCAGTATGAGGTTGTGTTTGTACGTAATTAGTCTGTGCAACTGTTTGTGCAGGAGAATAAACAATCGAGTGTCAACACTTGAAGGAGCGATGACTTGCGCCGGCGCAAGTGCTGACTTTAACTGAACGCTTTTGTTTATTATTATTTAAGGTTAAGGTTTTAGATTTTACTACGTAATGTTATTTTATTTATTAATATTATCTATACATATTAACAGTATGAGAGCTATACTGCGCAGTGTCACTCAAACGACTTTATTAACTTATAATCTAGATGGAAGCCGGGCAGTGCCTGGGGTTTGAGACCCACTCCTCCTCGCTCGCTGGCCTCGACCTCGCTACCGAATATTAAAATAACAAAGTACGTTACTCACGTGCTCCTCGATAACGGTGACCTAACACCACAATACATTAATATGTACTGCATGACAACACTTGACAAACTGAACGAAAAGTTATATTAAAGTTAATTTATAAACGGTGTTGGTAACATACATATAATAAAATTAAAACTATCACGCACATTACTAAAACTACTGCACAAAATTGGATACGGTTCTATTGTATTATAGGCAAGCTTGTAATTTAAAAATGTTCTAGTATTTCTTAGAAGGATAGTCAAACTATGGTTCGCCTTCAAATACAACAATATAGTAGACTAATTCAATTAATTACCAACAATGTTTTGGACTTTAAAAAATAATTATAAATAAAAAAATACTTGTTTGTTATCCATACAGTAGCGAGAAGTGTTAATATAATAACAATAAACTATAATATTTCTATAACCACAAAAATTTTAATAAAAAGTATACGTTAATAAAATATGAGGTTTTTGAAATGACCGATTCAATTGAAGTTCATTTAAGCTTTCACTCGACTCAAAGCCTCCTCAGTATTGAATCTTACAAAATATGTTTGAACAAATAACTATGAGTTAAATGTTAAAAAGTATCTACATTTCTTTGGTAAGATGATAATACTCTTGTAATCAGTAGATTATCGCCGCCCACTCGGTTTCTCATAGATTAAACGCCGTTACTCAGCCGCTATCGATGTATGAAAACACATTAGCTTTTAAATTTTTATTTGAACATATGATTTTAGGGTCTTTTATGTGTCATTTTTTACACCTAATCATACTCTGGGATTATATTCAAGTTATCTATTCGATTATTACTGCTAATGCTAGCAGAGAGTTAAATATTTTTTAACAATAAAAATTTGTTGACAATACAGTTGATAACTTTTGATTGGCTAGTGGTTTCTATTGGTTATTTTACGCTATCGGTAGTTAATCCCGGTAAAGAAGTTACAGTTTAACTTGAAAAATCCTATTGAATGTTGAACATCATAGTGAAGTGTAAATGTAATATAGCGTTGTGTTGTGTAACCCTTTGAGGATCACGTGAGATGCTAACGTTATTGAATTAAAACTCTTTAATATTCGTTTAGAAATTTAAAAAAAAATCATAACACAGTTTTTCCATTTAATTCATAAACATTTAAAATTACAAGTTCGCAAAGTAAAGCCTTAAAGTAGGGAAACACTAAATAGATGAGAATATAAAGAATATATGTAAATTAGATAATCTCTACTAATATTAGAAATGTGAATGCAAGTTTGTTAACAAACTTTAACGCGAAAACTACTTAACCGATCATCATGAAACTTTGTACACATTCTTGAGGGTATTAGAAGTAACATATGAAAAAAAAAAATTTTTTTACGAAAGATAAACAATTTATCATATTGATTCATTTCTAATGTAATGATCTCTAATACTTATATAATGGCTTCAATGCGAGCGAAGCCGCAGGTAAAAGCTAGTTTTTATATATTTTAGCTAATAAACTGAATAAAGTTTTTAATGTTAAAAGAAGAAAACAAACGCATTTTTTCATAACTTAGATGAAATATTATAAAACATTTGTCGTTACAGTTCAGCAATCTATATATTATATTAAACGAAGCTGGGTTAAAGATTTTGATGAAATTTGGCACCGAGATAGACTAGAGCTTGGGAAAAGTGGCTTAAAGGGGCTAAAATAAGGGATGCAAGTTTGTATAGGAGTTCATCATAGACATATAGAGAAATATGTTGAAAATTGAAATGTAAAATTAAACATAAATACACGTGATAAAAGATAAAGCGAAGCCTTTCGTCGTTTAGTAATAACTAAATATGGTACATAGTTAATATAAAATCGTAAAGGAAACAGCCTGTAGCCTATTATGAGGAATGCAGGAGGGATTTGAAAGTTACATGCTTTCCATAACTTCGATTAATATTAATATCGACGTACAAATTAAAAGAAGGTGCGAGAACATTGATTGAACCTCTTAAATTATAGAATATATTAATTTTGTTGTTTTATTACTTACTCATATGGACTGTATTTAGGGTTACGGTTACTTAAGGTTATGGACGGACAAGATTAGTCTTTCTAATGCTCTGCATTTCTAGAAAATAACATCTTACGGTACAACCACACTGTAGTTACTTTTTTGTGAGGCAACATAAAACAACACTAAACGTTTTAGTTTTTAACTTTTGCGACCACTTTTGTTGAATGTTGCCCATCGTGTCAATAGTCCAGAGAGTGTAATAAAAATGAAATTGTATACCTTATAACGGCTAAATGTGTTAAATATATAATTCTTTATAAGCATTCTGGCCTGACTTATATCAAAGTAGGCCAGAATGTAGGTATTGTAAATTACTACTAAAGTTCAATACAATTTTTTAAATTGATTCTTTTGCGACACTCTTTAAATAAATCAAAATAAAAATATACCACAGAGTAACTCTCAGCAATAAGTTGACTTTTGAAGATTAGGCTAGTCTAATTAACCTGACAACATATATAATAATTAATTATTTGGTATTGAAGTTGTACACTAACACTTTCAGACGTTGCTCTACAAAAAGTTATTGCGGTCATAACTAGTCATTTGACATCATAATAAATTCATACACACTTAGGTTTCAGTGAATCCGGGCAGTGGAGGCGAGTTATTCAATTGAATGAAAGGATCCTTTAAACCTTCACCTTGGTCACTAATCCAAGACACTGCTTAGGTCCTAATTGTAAGAGATCATAATGCTCAGGTATTTATCGGTACCTCCCCTCGCCTCTTTTCTCCGAGTTATATTTAAATAAGATTATTTTGTATTTAAAGCAACCGAAGCAGCGTTCAAATGCTATCTAAATTAATAAATTCGTTTATCCCATGTCCGATGCACTCGATCTCGGCTCCACGTTACCCGGCGCGGGCGCAGACGCAGGCGCAGGCGCAGGCGCATGTATTGAATAAATTATTGTCAATACGTTTTTATATTGTTTTATTGGTATGAAAGTTCGTGAGTTTTAGATATTACCATCATAGAGGGTTCGGTTATGATGCAACATGGTGTTTTATGTTCTTTGATACCTAGTAATGGAAGTGTTGCGTACACTGATAATGAGTTTATTCTAATACTTTATAATGTTATAATGTTGCGTAGGTCTGTTACAAATAGCTTCATTTTTGAGTAACTAAAACACACTTATATGAGTACTTCAACAATATTTTGGAAAAAGTTCTTTAGTTTAATTACAACAAACAGAAAGAAGACAGAATAAGTGGTGAATATAAAACTAAAATTACTAGCAACACTGATAATACGTTTGATTGGTTAGTAGTTTCTATGGATATATTTTAAAATTAACTATACCTACTAGCAATACAATTGATAAGATCTGTTCTGAATCAGAATTTCTTCCTTGAAAATACTTATATTACATATTGAAAATCATAGTTAAGAGGAAATCAGTCGACACTTTTTTCATACAAACGTAGTCTCCTGTTTCCTCCTAGGATAATGAATATACGTACCTCTGCCATGTACGTTTTGTTTTTTTATTATTTGATTAATATAATAGACTAAACTTTTAAAACTAAAAAAAACGACTTTTTTATTTACATTTGCAAACATCCAGCAAACTAATCATAATTAACATAAACCAAAAAAGCAAAATGTACGGACATAGCTTAGACCGTATACTGCATTTTAACGAAATAAATATTAAAATCGGTCCAGATAACGAGGAGGAAACAGCTAAGCGCGACAGCAATATTTTTGGTAAAAGTCTATTTTTCAAAATTGTCGTTCGTACGAAGTCCTCTTAAAGTGTAGTAGGGGAACCCTTTTTTATCACTAGATCAAAAATAATGAAGATAATCGTGCAAAGATTGTATTGAGACTAACACTGAATAGCTGTGAAGACTGAATCTTTTTTTAACGATTGGTAATACATCTATTGTCAACATTAACTCTAAAAGCTTACACAATACCCTTTATTTAGTTACAGCCTCACGCGTTTATTGACATTTTACTGATCTTTAATATTACTAACTATAAATGTTTTATTTATTGCTCGTTCACTAATACACCATTTCATTCACTTTATGACTGGGCAGCCAAAATTTATCTTCTTATTTTCTTATGTAATTTCATTTGGTTGAATATGATATTATAGTCTGATCACGTTTTTTATTGTGTTTTGCATAATTTATATGAGTAACTTATAGCCCGCGGCTCTTGTTACTGTTGCTGGACAATATTTTATCCGGGAACACAGTTAATTTTACATTAAGAATAAAAATTAAATACTTAATTAAATTAGCGTATTAGTCTATTTTTTGAGGATAAAATAGTCTTTATTCAGCCGTGTTTATTTATATGAGTGACAGAATTATCAAAATTTTATGAATAGTTCTAGAGAATACTTCTAGTACTACTACAAGTACATCCGAAACAGGATGAACTGAAATCGATTAACGAAAGAATTTCTAAACAAAGCAAATTCTAAGCAAAAAGTTGTCTATTTTCAGATCTTGAAAACCAGCATAAATTTTTCAGTGAAGATTAAAAGTTAAATGTGTTTAATAAGGTAAAAGTCCTCAAATCTTTATGCGAAATGAGATGACAGTTTCAAAGTAAATTATCCAAAAATCTATAAGTATGTATAATTGTACATGATTTTTTTTTAATTTTGTAGAAAAAACTAACAGTGAGTTAAAATCAAGTTACGAATCGATTAATCGAGTATCTAGCTTCTGATGATTGCGGTTCAGATGGATTCCAATATCGATTATTTTATAAAATAGCCTATTCGTAATCCTATATCCAAACCTACATTCTATACCGATAATTTATTAGTATATATATTGGAAAATATATACTATTATCAAATTATCGAGTCGTCATCGCAAACTATGGTGCTAGAGTAAAATTATAATCACTTCCGTCGTTTTGAAAGTCTCAGCTCTTTATATTCACTCGACAGTCAGATTGCAGTCTTTGTCTTACGCGAGGACTCTCAAGGAGGGGATATCTGAATAGTGCTAGTGAAAGTGTTATGTGCAGTGTCGTATGAGTGCTGGGAGTGCTGTCTGATTAAGGTCACGTGAGTACCTTACAATGTAGTAGCAACTTGTTAATGTAAACACAACGTTAGATTAGCCTTGTGTTAGGTTAGGTTTATGTTAGCCTAACCTTAGGTTTATACAGTCATTCCCTTAGGTTTATACAATTATTCCCTTAGTTTACTCTGACATACATGTAAATTAATGTTTAGTTCATAGCTGAATTTAAATTAGAATTTTGAATAATATGTCAACGTACAGACACCATTTGGTAACAATTTCATAATAATACGGAATAGAGAAAATTGAAACGAATGTGTGAATGCCGCATTAATAATTTATGATTCATTTTATTTATTAGCACCATATAATAAATTTGGTATACAAAAATGTTGGAATTGGAAGCTGAGTATTTCGGTCAAGTAAGTGTCAAGTCATGCCTCTACTAATTTTGTAATAATATTAAGATGTTTTTGTTATATTTCTAACTGTTATTAATCTATTCGTATAATAATAATAATAATTGTAGATTTGACGGAAGCCTAATTTTAAGATTGAATTTTGGGCCATATTTGTTCCTAATCTATTTTGTTACTAATACTATAAATGTGAAAGTTTTGATGTTTAGATGTTCGTTACTCAATAACACGAAAAGGGCTGAACGTTGTTATCCCGAAAAATTCAGAGATCCTGCGGGATAAAACTAAAATATTTATTGAACGTTAATTGTTAAATCTAAATACACGTGTTAAATTTCACTCGAAGGAAGCCGGTTAGCGGATACAGTATAGTATTCGGATACTAAACTTTGACTAGAGGTCGCCTAGTGTACGAAATTCGACCATAAATAATTTAAATTACTCTAATAATAAATTAAAGAGAATATATGCGTCTGTGTGTCAAATACATGGTAGTGTGTGTAATGATTTTTTTATTGATTTAATGTATTTTTAATGCATAATTTAAAAAACATATTAGTATTCTGCACTCCTCTATATAAACTATAAGTGTGGTACTCCTCAGTCGGCGCAATTTTCGTAAAAAGGGGTACAAAGTTTATGCTTCACGTTTTAATATATAAATAATAATTATAACTACATTTTGATAGTACATATATGTCGGCGCAAAATAAGGGAATCACTGTAAGCCTAAGGATAGGCTAACATAAACCTAACTTTAAACAAGACGTGGCAACTACATTGTAAGGTACTCTCGTGGCCTTCATCGGACAGGACTCCAACACTGCACTTAGCACTCACTGACACTATCCAGAGACTAGTTCACTCCTTGAGAGACCGCGCACGACTAAGATTTTAGTCAGACTGTCGATGGCATATAAGGGGTCGAGACTGTCAAAGCGACGGAAGTGACTACTACCCTACTCCAATGCCATAGATATCGATGAAGATTCGATTATTCGATAATCCTTTATTATTCTCCGACATATATCAATATAATATTCTAGACATGTAATAAACGGTACGGTACGGTAGAACCTGCTATGTCTCCATTTTGAAGAATTTATCATATATGAAGAGTGTACAAAACCTTTTTATATGTGTTTCTCTTGTTTATATTTTTTTTAATTTATAACTCGATTCATGAAGAACTCGACAGAATCGAGTTAGTGACTCAATGAATAAGTCACTAACTTGATTCTGTTTTGGTCATAATATGTAATAGTTAACAGAATTTGTTACTGAATAAAATTTAGATATATCAATAAGATCTTAATCTAGAAAAAATTGTAAATATATCTGTTATATACAAATTAGCATTTAAAAAAAAAATTTAACTATAACTAAAATTGACAATACTATTGTTCAAACATTTACGATGGCAATCTGGTAGCTGTGATCATGTTCAATACAGGGAGCTGCTTATTCAAATGATGGTGACCCTTGGCTTATGGTAATTTTACTAATGCCAATTAAAATGTTAACAATAGCCCCATAAGGCCTCGGCTCCATTGAAATGGACCGGTTTGGCACAAGCTTATGCATCCTACATCTTTATCCAATGAATAGGACTCTCCTATTTAACATTAAATTATTCATACACAATTAAACCATATTACAAGGTCATAAAGACTAGAACTCTATGTTATTTTAAAGGGTTGTGTCAAATAAACTAACAGTATATTAAAGTTTTGAATTCAATGAATCCGATTTTGTTTAGATTATAGTTAGTCCGGGAGCCATGGACCGCCACATTTATATCAACGCGCTATCTCCGTCCAACCTTCTGCCTGCTAGCAACACTGTTGATAATGATTAATTGACTAATCATTTCAATTGGTTTATTGTAGAATAAAAGGGTTTTGACTATTTATAAACACTGTTCTGATGGATCCACTGCAGTTTAAAGTCCAATTATATTATATATTGACTATCATATTAAAGGGTGAGAAGTGATTACTCTTGGGATCACGTGAGTCTTTGGATGTAGTGGTTGGCCTAATTAATTGTTATGTATGTATGTTTTTTCACAGTAAAGGAAGTCTCTAGTCCTCGTATTGCTAGGTTTCTTATTTACGCTTGTGCATGTTATTATTGTTTTTAAGTAACAGATATTATCTGTCATACCAGACTCAAAACTCACGTTGGAACCATGCAAGGTGTTTGGCACTATGGCATCAATTGAGCTACATCTTATTTACTTGGTAATTTTTAATGGCACCACCACCAATTGTTACTGCCATCTATATAATACTTACAAAGAGAATTTTCGGCTTTTAACGCAGATATGGTACTCCAGAGCTCTCGGATTATGTTTAAATGTAACAATATATTTTTAGCCACAAGGTTCCGCTTAGAATATCAATAAGCTAAATACCAAATGTCGTGAATTTTTAATTAAAAAAACGTGATTTAACGTAATCGTCTTTGTTAAAAGGTATTAAAAACATGATATAAAAGAAAATTACACAATTTTCTAACAATCAAACAGATTAAAGTTTTATAGTAATAATAAAAATATTTTGACTTTTATACGTTTAGAAAGGAGGCCTATAAAGTAATCTTTACAGCGGGTACATCGTTAACGAAGAACATCGATCAAACATTTGAATGTAACACCCCATTGTGGTGACACCGGGGAGTCGATACAAGATAGTGTGGGGAGGAAATAAAAACCATATCGCTTCCGATTTCACCCTCGGGTTTCCGAACTGATAATGCCGTATTAATATCAATGATTTTTGTAACCGTGACGACGTGATGGTGCCAATTTGGGAACCGTTGGTAAATTCAATTCTATTGTATTTTAATTTTGGTCATACAAAAAATTCACATCTGCTAATTTGACAATTATACACAAGATTAGAAATTCCTTTTGTATTTTCTATTATAACTATTAATCACTGTATCTTTGGAAAATTAACCGCATCGTTGCCTACTCAAAATACTTTTACTTATCAACCGAATCCCTGAAATTGTCACAGGTTATATTGAAAGAATTGAGCAGACACTTATAAAATAAGAAAAATTCGAATAACCTAAGAAATCATTTCAAATCGAGTAAAACTAGGAGGAGATTTATAAAAATTAAAGGCATAAAATAAACGTATATTAGGGAAGATATAATAGTTTTAAATTTGTGTGTGATCTACCACACCCTGAATAATTTACTAATTACTTCCGATCCTGCCCTTGTTTTGATTATGGTAAATTGACCCATTTAATTCTTTTCTGCCAATCTCTCAGTTACCCAGTAACTCACCCATTCATACACCCAGCAATTCACTCACTCGTCCACCCATTAACTCACTCATACAACCATTTTTCCCAAATTTAACTAAAATTCATAGCCGTTTTTGCGTTAATAGGTACCTACTTTGGTTTAATTTCATAAGAATAATCTCGATCAAAAAATTTTTTTTAATATACTAAAAGAATAACATTGTAACATCAGCTCTCCCCCTAAATATTCATATAGGGACACATACACTAACTGATGAAGGAAAAATCAAACAATTTGCGTAGATGAAGCTATCTCATACCTAGAAATCACACTGGCATGTACATTAAAGACAATTCCGATTATATCTGGTATTGACAAGTGGCTTAATTATTTCTTGAAAATAAAATAAAAAGCACATATTATAGCCAGGCTAGCTAAAACTGCACTTTTAATTTACATTCCGGCCTTCATTAAAACAGAGATGTATTAAGATAAACACTCGATGTGTAAATGAGTGACAATGACTTCACTGCAGACTACCAAATCGTGTATGGGAATGAAATTACAGATTAATAATTTGTATTAATTATTATTCTGTTATAGTATTTAGGAGAATAGTATAAAAACTATTTTGGCGAAAAAGTTTTGTGTGATTTTGATGAATGACCTGAGTGTAGTGTAATGAGTGTATTAGTTTCTACGCACACTCGTAACTTACTATGTATATGAGAGAGATATGATACCCATTACTGTACAGCAATACGTATACACATGCAATTTAGCCTGAGGCGAGCGGTGCCTGGGGCTTGAGGCCCAGGAGCAGGTTTAAAGAGCTCTTTCATAATATATTAACTCTCACCTCCACCACTCGTCCTCGCCAACTACAATAGATAATAAAGCAAACTTACGTGGACCTCGAGAATGGTAACCTTAATCACGACACTATAACACTAACTTCCATGTTCACTGCACGAAAACACCAGAGAGACTGAGACTAATCTATCGCACTAAAGGTTATATATTGTCTTCACTAAGGTATACTTGAAATAATATAAAGTGATTTACCCGCTACTACCACTTTATAAACGGTGTTGCTAACACTTAGAAGATTTTTTCTTTGCTACAAAGCATTCAAATTATAATATTATGAATTAGAATTAGGACTATCTAGGTAAATTTACAAGTATTTAGAACTCAATTGCAACATTATTCTCCGTGTCTTATTCTGAATCTAAATTATCCTGTGTAATCATTCTGTGGACATTAAAAAAACGGGTTGCACTGGGGAGTGTCGGTAGAAGTGAAAACTTGAACATTAATGTTGTGCATTTTTGAATATTTTGGAATGGTTAGGGAATTGCTTTATTTATCAGTATAAAAGTATCATTTATTTGGTTTAATACAATATTCATCTATTGCGCTACCGTGCAAACGCCGTCTTACGTATTTTCGATCAGGTCACGTGTCCTGACACGAGTTTAACATTTTTTATCTATTCCAAAAGTGCCGCACAACGCCGCTAAAGAATTTTACACTTCAAAAAACTATTGAAATTTGCATTTCTAAAACTACGAAATTAAAATTCATACTTTGACAACTATATAGCAGCAAATTAGAATCATGTGTGTAGAGTCCCTTATCAAATCACACGTGTTCACAAATCAATTTGTTTTGCGTCAGCGGATGATGGATCGAGCGCACGCGGTACAACCCTTCACTATTCGGAGTCGGGCGTGAAGGGTAAATGAATAAATTAATAAAGGAACCAAATCTGCAGCTGTGTGCACTGTGCAGCATCTGTAATGATATTAGTATGCCGAATTTGCAATTCAAGCAAATATTTGTTCTCTTGTTCATGAGATGATATTGTAATCTTTGGTAAACTTAGTATCTGTTGTCAAAGGGTTGCGCAAAGTTTAATGAAATATTGCACTTACACTTTAGATACATGTAACTTTGAAAAATGTGCTTATGTAGCAATTCTTTTGATACCTTTATATAAGCGGTAGTTCCTATAGATTTATCTTAAGAATACCTCACCGAACTTGAATTCTCGTCAGAATATCTATAACTTGTGATTTCATTGTTTAAAGTAGACCAAACTGTTGAGTGGCGAAGTTAATCAGTGGAAGGTGAGTATTATAATCATGTTAATTTAGATCTGCAAGTCAGCATCTATTGCATAAGTCCCAGTTAACTGTTCAAGTCTAAAATGTATATAGTTATGTAAATAATTTCATTGCCTAATTATAATTACTTTAAGTAATATTATTAAATATTTATCTTATTAGATCTTGTTCTATTGTCTAATGTCAAATTATGAAAATTTCACAGATGAAATAGGAGCTAGATTAGGATATAAACAATTAGTGATGTTATGTAACATATAGTAAAGATGTAGGTCAACAACAGTTATAAGTATCAGGACCTCTAAAAACTCGATTTCTACCTAGAATATTAATAAAAATCCTTATGATTTTGGCTTAAGAACCTGCTAGTAGATAGTAAATATCGAACTATGCTTATCGAAGATCTCTGAATGTCGTAGGGTTGGGTATCGGATTTCTGTTTATTATCGACGGTAGCTACCAGCTGAGTTGCTCGGCGAGTGAGATGTTCGCGAGATGGTTAGATACGTAGTCTTTAACGTAATGTATTAAATAGTCTATACTATACTACAAACAACTATATATACTATGCGTGTATAATTTTAATACGGAACATACTTTTACTTAGAATTAATTTGTTATTTCTGCAATCAAAAGTCCTACTGTATCTAAAAAAATTGAGGAATATTTTAAAAACATATCGCAAGAAATATATTCACATAATTCTATGACACTTTAATATGAACTATGTAAGCAGTGCTTGTGGGTTGAGTCCTGAGACCAGGTTTAGATGGTCTTCTCAATACACGAAAACTTTAGCCTACGTATACTAGTCAGTGTCTAATTTATGAAACTACTCGTTGAACCAATCAATCGAAGGAACAGCTTAAAATTGTCGAGCTGTTGGGGGTATTTTTAAAATATACAAATAGAAACGTAAATCTAATTAAACGTTATTAATAGCGAAATTATCATACATTTTGTGGATAATATATTATAACCACGTAAATTTTTTTAAGTATTTCGTCTGTTCTGCTGAAAATATCGTACAAATTCTGGAAATAACTAACCGCCCGAATCTATAACTAATTTAAAAAGTATGTCGATAACTAAGTATGTTAATAATTTCGTAACCAAATAATATACACGACACATCTGAATTATATTTATCATAATTATCATCAATAGCAATATATGACGCGGTCACATCACACCGAATGGCTGACGTCGAATATGAACTTAATAATCATAAAGATTTTAAATAATGTACCAATATCGGGCGTTTATTAACGTGTCCGCATTTATGAAATTTCTGCGATTGTAGATTTCTTTTTGTTATTCATATTTTCTCTATATTTTATTTATTTTATGTGAAATCAATATGACAGCTTTCTAATTAACGAAATTATTATTGGCTAATTTTGATAGTTGTTTGGGAACTAGATGGTTAAGTGTTAAAGTGATAATGTCATACATTAATTTCTCTCGCATAGTAAAAAACCTGATAACTGATACTAATCAAATTAGTTTTGTAATTTTAAAATCTTTCTGATTTTTAAATCTAGAAACGGTTGTAATATATGAAAATATTTAGACAAGCAATGGAAACGTGAATTGAAAGGTTTGTTCGTTAGTCTTTCTTTCAAACTGTAATAGAGCAACAAATCGAAAGTAATATTATTAAATTAATATATATTTACATTATATATTTAAAGAATATACATTATTTACAAGTTTTTTATTAACCAAACATATAACAGTACATTTTTTTTACGATTTTTTTACTACGTCATTACATGAGATCACGATTTAGCACGAGATATCCAATTGGCTGCAAAGGTAATAATAATAATTCTAATGACACTTGTTTACGACATAATATATAACTTGCTAATGCATGTTCAATATCTGTGACTGAAAAGGAAAAAAGAAAGAAAAATTCGGAATATCATGATATTTAACTTGCTATTGAGACTCTTTAATCGTCTTTCAAGACCGTTTTATCCCCCGATCATAAGTTTACGAGTGTATCTGTTTGTGGCATCGTAGCGCCCAATATAATGCACCAATTTTGATGCGTTATTTTGTTTCAAAGCTGATTTTATCTAGATGATTCTTAGCTATAATTTGTGACAATCTAGTCAGCCGTTTGAAGACTATCAGCTCATTTGTAAATTGAGAGCTGCTTGATCGTTTGTCTTCTAAAAAATGTAAGTAAGATTATAATAAATATGAACCAGATTCATTAACTTTAAAAATTTACAATGAATAAATAGCTATAAGTTATTATATTTATCAGTAAGTCCAAAGTTAGTGCAACCTGGCCAACAAACAACACTGCAACAACATTGTCAGTTGCTGGAAGTTGTGAATTCGCATCCTGCCTTCCCACGGATCCTTGTTCATGAACTGGGTCACTATGACAGCTGTTATGAAGTTAGTTATATAACTAAAATACTGAATTTAAGATACTAAATAACATAAATATTTTACGTAAGCAGTGATGGCCCAGTGGTTGAGACTTCAAGTCTTACTCGGAAGGTCCGAGTTCGATCCCCACACCAGCACATACCTCTGACTTTGAGTTATGTGTGTTTGAAGCAATTAAACATCACTTGCTTTAACGGTGAAGGAAAACAACGTGAGGAAACCTGCACTCCTGAGAATTCCCTAATACTTCTCAAAGGTGTGTGAAGTCTGCCAACCCGCACTGGGCCAGCCTGGTGGACTATGGCCTAATACCCTCCTCATTCTGAGGAGGAGACTTGGCTCAGCAGGGGGCCATTGACGGGTCGTGATGATGAACCACATTATTACTAATTTTATCTACCTAACTTCGAGCTGCTCCAATATTTATAAAAAGCTATTTTATCAAATGTTCGCCTAGTCACAACGAAAGTTATATTGAAACGCATTTCCTACGTAAGTGTAACAATTGTGCGAATATTGAAACTAAAATGTAATCCAGATCAATGCTACTTAAATTATACTTAAACAATCATTTGAACATTTGACCCTTAGTGGGTCTAGGGAAAAAAACCTTTTTAATTTGTTACCTTCACAGTTAGGTATTTAGGTAATCATTTCGACGTTTATATAAAAAGAATTATACTGTCTTATAAATGTGAGAGTTTGTATGTTTGGATGTATGTTGCTTAATCACGCAGAAACGGCTGAACAGATTTCAATGAAATTTTGCACACAGATACTGTATAACCCGGCAAAATTCAGAGTTCCTGCGGGATAATAATAAAATAAATTTACTGTCGTAAAGCCGAGGCGGGTAGACTTGTTTTACAATATTATAAACATAATTTATATTTAAAAATATATTGTTCAATATAAAAATTTTTATGCAAGTCAAAAGATAATCTGTAAACTGTAACAAACTGACAACATATATGATCTCATCATATCAGTATACCTACTTTAAATTCTCAATTTACTAACAAAATTATAACCATTTTGATGCACGTCTAGATAAATCTTGTATTTGATTTTTTATTTCCTTTTAGCTCTTATTGTTATATACTGACATCATGAATAATTTTACTAATGGATGGAACACGAACATTCGTTATTTTGTCTATATTAGGCCAAACGTTTATAAGGAAATGTGTCAACAATTGTAATACATAACCATGACTTAGAATAATTATTTTAATTACCAATATTAATATACATTTTACATCTAAACACGGAAAATCCTAAAAAGCAAGAATGCGCAAACAAAATTACAGGATTTCATTATGACGTAAATGCATTGTATTAAAATAATAAGTATTATTATTTTTGACCTTCAAATCATACATACAAATATAATTTACTAATTAATAAAAAAGTATTAGTCTATTAATTATTAAAAAAACCTGAATGCATGTTTAACAGATACACAAGTTCGTATATATTGAAAAAAAAAGAGAAACTCTAGAATTTTAAAAATAAGGTCACTATCGCGTTTTTATAAACCGCAGTTTAAGGCTGAGTGTTAATTTTAATTTTATCTATTTCTATAAAATTTTGTCTATTTGATATATATTTTTAATTTAAAGAAAAGTTTAAAGCAGTTACCAAAACTTATGATGACTTAAAATTTTTAATAACACCAATTTTTAAATTACTTACAGCCTTTATTCAGCCTATTCATAAGAGTGACAATGCATATTTTTAAAAGCCAAACAATCAACATAACAATATGTCTGTTTGATTTCACACCAGCACAATAGTCAATAGGTGAGTGCAAATTCCTGCATTAACAAAACGCATTTATTGCTACGTAAGCAACCCCTTACGTATCGGCTTGGATTCAATTCGGTTAACGTTTGCTTAAGTTTATAATGTTGTTTTTCATTAAATAATTGTAATAAATATATGATAGAGCTAGTAGATCTTATAACAATTAGACCGTAATGGTTTAAGTAGGTAATACAATGAAAAGTTGAACACCCCTTAATTTTGCAATATAGAGTTAGATTCAGTGTTGTGTTTTGTGAACAGTAATCATATCAAATATTTTATTAAATATTTACGTAAAAAAGTGCAAATAAATCTGTGATAGAGATACATATATAATAACAATTTTCGGGTGACTAAAAGTTTAAAGAAGATACAATAAAAATTTAAATACCCTTCACAGAAACGAAAAATTAAGAATAAGGTACTAATCTAATTTATATGATAAAGTAAATAAATAAGTAACTCTAATATGACTATGAAAATTGTGAAAATATCAAAAATTTAAATATGAGTTTGTGTATGTAAAAGTTAGATAAATCTATGAAAAATAGTTAAACGAGTGGTGAATTAAATGTTCCTGGATGCGTCACTCGACGTGCAGCGTGCGGCGTGCGAGCTGTAGGGCGACCGGTCGGGGCGAAAGTCGGCATCGGTCACAGTACGCGGTACATAACGCCACAGTCTCATCTAAGCTTCAGCTATGCGAACATCTTCCCCTACTTAACCGAAAATTCCCATTTGGGGACACGCGACGCGGCGCGAAACATCGCGATTCTTATTCCCCATACAACTTTTAGCGAACTGATTGACGAGCGACAAACGGGTAAAGTTGTGTGTTTGTGCCTAAGTGCGTTTTGCGTACAGCTTTTAAGATTTTTTTATTTGTGCTGTGTACTATATGTTGTTGTGAAGTGTATTTTTTTATTTGTGCACATTTTCTTTTTTGGATTTATTTTGCTGACGGAATTTTTGGTTGGTTGCTATTTTTTTGTTATTTTTTTCTTACATACTACGCTAATTTAATAAGTTATGTAGTATATAAATTATGATTAAGTATTGAATGATTCTGTATAATCAATCAGGGCTTCATTAATTTCCTGCGACAAATGCTATCATTTCATATTAACGGGTTTCTGACGAGAGGAAAATATATTGAATGCGGTTAGCGACGATACCTCGATTAATTTACTATGCAGGTACTATGGCGCCACTATTGTAAAAAAACTTACAAAAATCTTGTAACATTAGTTTAGCTTATTTTAAAATTCACCAATATATAAAGTTACGAGTAAATAATATTGTTAAATCATTTTGATAGCAGAAATTGTAGTTACGAAATTAAATGTTTTTAAACGTAATAATTTTACAATAACATGACACGTTCAATTTTATATCAGCTAAAACGTGTTTTATTTATATAAATAGGCTAAGGTATGCATTTTGTAATGTGATTTGTTAGCTCAGTTAAGCTAAAATCTTAAGTAATAGAAGGAAAACAATACTCTTAAGTAGAAGTTACCTAATAGTCACGGTCTACAGTTTTTCAACAAGATTTTTTGGAGAGAAATTGCTTGATAGGACCATATAAAAATTGGACATTTACATAACCAAAATATAGTCAAAATCAAAGGAATTTTTCCATGTTAATTATATGCGCTATAAGACTTAAATAAATTAAGAACTCTACAGTTACTACGAAGCTTTTTCCCACTGAATACGAATTCTATGGCAAAAATGAAGATAAAGAATAACATCAAAATTTCTCTATTTTTATTAGGCAGTAAATTACAATAACTCAAATGCTAATCGCTTGATATAGAGATATTTCAAAACTCTCGCAATCATTCTACTCAGATTACTTAAGTTTTGCATAAAGTAATAAAGTAAATTGCTAAAAATAAAAATATTTTGCAAGACTTAATAGACTCATCATGCAAATATTAGATTTTTGTTAAATAAAAAAATTCTAGTTGTGATTTTGGAATGAATTGTTAGAAAAATGTTTTCTAGCTTTAATAATGTTAAGCTAAAATATTTATATAAGATTTTTAGGCACTTTATTTGGGTTCAATCTACCAATAAGAGGTTTTATCTCAAAAATGGTTAGTACGAAGTAGTATCGTAGCAGATAATCATGGCTACGGCTGTCGTAGATACGTAAATTAACCAGTTCCCGTTTGCTAACACTATATATACTACATAAATGTAACTCAAAGGAATTCAATTTCTATTTGGATTTTAGAAAAAAATTATTTTTATTCCAATATTCTTCATCAATTAGTGAATTTTTTCCTTTACATTAGATTTTATTTGATGTTCCTTAGGATATCATCTATAATTATACTCAATATTGAATGATAATTGGCATATATGAATTAGATTTAATATTTTTAGTTTTTAGTTTAATTTTTCATTTAAGGCCGTAACGTATCCTAAAGTTTTTGCTTTAGAGAAAATTAAAGGTAGATTAGTTTACTCCATTAAGGAAAATAGTAGTTAAAGAGAGATAAGAAAAATCAAAGTGGTAAAAAGTTAACAAAATAGGTAAAACAATCATACTTTTTAATTACAATTTTTAAATTAAAAATTAAAAGTCACAAAAATGCCAAACTCTGCCAAAAATGATTTCATTTAAAAATTCGCCATGTTGGTTTTTCTTTCATAAAATTTATATCAAGTTCACGCAGATATATATCACATATAATCGAATTCGAAATTCATGTATCCTGAATATATTAGTCTTTTTACTAATATTTTAAATGTGAAAGTTTGTATGTTTGTTTATTTGGATGTTTGTTGACACAAAGGCACATAGATACTTTATAAATTGGATTAACTCATAGTCTACTTTTATCCCGAAAAAAAAACTTCCTGTGGGATAATAATAAAATAAATTTACCGTTGCACCTGTGCGAATCCAGGGCGAGTCAACTATTAGTAAGTAAAAATCGCAGAATTAGTGTTTCTAAAACTATATGTCTATTGGAATTAGGTATTCGTGTAAGGGTTGCGTGTTCCTATTTGATATATAAATTATAGTTTGTTTTACCTCTGATTAAAGTAACGGCCTCTACCTCTCGTCCCACTTACAGGTTGGCAGGTAAAACGGCTCAGTATTTGTTTTAGTTGCCCTTACTTGATACTTCACTGGAAACACGAATTTTTAAAGCAATTATGATTATATTAAGCTAAACAAGAGCTTATAGAATCTAGCCATTATTATATATCAGTATTTTTTGGACAATTAATAGATAGGGTCACAGAGAATTTAACTTTAACGAGTCTCTTTCCTATTTTATTTTAAAAATTAAGATATCATATATTTTTAATAATAATATTAGTTAACACTCTACATAGAGTCTACAATTCAGAAATAATCCTTATTGGAGAAATAATTCTGAATTTCAGATATTACGTTCTTTGAAATATGAGATACGTAGCACTCGATTTATTATAACTAAGTATAATAACTAAACTATATTTTAAATATTAGAAATGTATACCTTACTGTATTGATTTACTACAATGACTACTATATTACTACATTTTATCAATCAACAAACCATTCCTAATGGGGGTAAATAGAGTAGACTAAAACTGTAGAAGGAAAGGGGCGGATCGCTAGTCTTATTTTGTAATTCGATTTCATTTCATTGAAATGTTTACGAAAAGTGATTTAAAATTATAATTTGCAATTAATATAATCATTTTCGAGGATTAGGAGGAGGTCAATTAGTGTTCCATGTAGTTAAAGGTGTGTGAAGTCTGCCAACCTGCAGTTGACCAGCTTCTCGTAGATTATGGCCTAATCTCTCCTCATTCTGACGAGGAGACCCGGCTAAGCAGTGGAGCATTAAAGGGTGATGATGATGTTTAAGCTAGATCACCTTTGTTAGTAGACACACTATAGAAAGACTCGCCATTAACGGTATAATCGATATTGTAAGTAATAGTCGATTTCATAAACTTTAGAATTACACTAATATCTAGTCAATATCTTTACCGTAAACAACCTGCGTCTATAAATTCAGTTCCATTATAAAAATGGAATTTAAACCCATATATCTCACGGAATGGTGTTATTGACTCGAATAGAATAACTTTATAAAACTACCGTCGCCATTGCTGAAACGGATCTTCCGAACTGCGTTTGTTTGAAACTTTAAAGTTTTACCTGACGGTATAAACATTGCGTCAGATAACTCAGATATATATTGTGTACAAGTTGAGAAATTGTCATTTTAGAAGTTTGATCGTTCATCTTATATTCTATTGTATCCTTTCTTACCTTGCTTTGTAAAGATTTACTTTTCTAAGTTTTAAAAGATTCTATTTTAAGAAATACTACTTCTATATCTCTCTACTATATCTGTACATTAATCACAATCTGCAGACGTGTTTGCATTTGAAGTATATTACAGTGAGTAAAACCAAAATAAACCAGTTTCGCTACTTATAAGTATCATTAGAAGTGTCATCCATTTTGTTTGTTATTCATTTCTTACTAAATATATTTTTTTAGTATTATTGAAACAGTATTTGCAATTATGGTAAATTAAATTTTGATATAGTGGCTTGAGGTACTTTATGTGTTTACTGACCTTACACTAATAAAAATGAAAAAAACTTCTTCAAACAGATTTGTCTGAACGTTCTTCAGTATTTAATTTATTTGATATTATAGGCCTATTTTCCTTAACATTATTTAATAAGGCTTCTATTTACACAATAATCCATGAAATATACGTTCATGGATCATCATATCTAAATTATAGCTTCAATTTAAATTATTAAATTTTTTTTTTATATATAGATAGTTATTATAATATACTGGCTATATATAGATAGATATTATTATTGTCAAGTTTTTTTTATTTTTTTTATTTGATAATATAATTGTCTACTCCTTTATGCTACCTGTAGTATAATCTTGTTAGTCTCTCTCATGTCAATAAAATTGCTGTTGCATAAGTTTTAATTCAAAACAATGGTCTCATATTTCATACAGTTTCAGGGTGGTCTTAATTAATACATCAATAATAATACAATAATAAATATCGGTATTGTTTTTGTTATAGTATTTGCGAAAAACGCATGATCAATAATATAACGTGACAAATATGTGTCATCATATTGCAAGAATGCAATTTGTTTCCGGTTTAGTATAATGTAATATTGCTATTTGAGTTTACAAAATAACTTTGAGTAGAAGTATAAATAATCTGATGACGAGAAAACCTACAGGATCATGGCTCAGGCGTTAGATCCACGATCCTCTAATAGTACAAGCATTATAGCTTAATTGGAGATGTTAATAAAAATCTTTTATTTTTTAAATAATCTACTAATCGATCCTCTAGAGCATTTTAAAATGACAATAAGTTTTTTTTCTAATTCGATTTAAATGAAACAAAATCTATATTTTAAATTAATTCTGTAGCAATACAGCTGCGAAAACTGTATCCAATTTCCTCCCAACAGACAGACATACAGACCAACAAAATTATATTGGCCTTATGAAGACTTCTCACAAGTTTTTCTTGGATATCTTCTAAATTTTGATATTTTATAAGTTACTTTTTATTGTATGAATATAATAACATTTGAAGAATTGAGATTTTAATTTTTAACACTTCTATTTATCTACAAAACTCTCAATGGTGAAGGAAACGGTGACGGAAAGAAATAGAGAGAGAGAAGTTTTTTATCTTACGAATCTATGTGCCCCAGTCTACGTATTACTATTACTCTTAATTTGACAACTGTGGTATCCCTAAAAGCTTCTTATTTACAAATTCGTTATAAAATTGCTTTATGATGTCACAAGAATACAATGTGGCGCCCTCTAAGGGAAATAAAGTCAAAGTAAAAACAGTTTAAAAAATAAATAATTTATTTTATCCATAATTATCGGTATACTGCCGTATAGTTTCTCTCCGACGCGGCGCATTAACACATATTTATGCATCTTCTATAAACCTGCAGTTCATTTGGGCAGTTTTCGCACGTAGTTTCCCGTCAGTTCACATTGCCTCGCGAGACATTACCTACCATAATGTTGTACTAACATTTATAATTTTATACTTCACTCACCACTTTATTAAATTCTTATCGGCTTCTATGGTACATCATTAACAGTTTTTACTACAGTGTAACTTCGTTTAAAAAAAACTTTAAAAGAAAATTGAGAATTTTAGTAGAATGAAAATGTTCTTCAAAAACGATATTTTGTTGAGACATTATTTAATTAAAGTATTAGTAATTTATGTAACAAACCATTTACTAATGAGCTCTCGTTAAAGAGGTTAAAAAAGTAAAATACGTGTGCGGTTATAAGTTTCAAAGGAGTCAATAGTTTTTTAACTTCACCGTAATTTTTGCTTATTTTATTTTTATGTTAATTTAAATTTTCGCATCTATAATAATCAAATCATACGGTTTTAAAACGCTTGAGCGTTTTGGAGGAAAACAACTAATCAAGTGCGATGTGAGGATTTAGTGTTAAAGAAAAAATAGGACAAAGTTGAAAATTCTTGGCTTCAGCTAGACATAAACAAACAGTCTAAGCTACAATTTTATTTCAAGTGCAGTTTTATCACATTTGTTGTAAATCTCAATACATACCTCTTAAAGAATGGTTGTACGGTTAACACATCCCTCACATAGTAAGCTCAGTAATGGTCCATAAAATACCAGTAAAAATCATATTTCAGGTTAAATTGTCTGCATGTAGTTCGTTGCACTCGTACCTACTGTTTAACCGTTTAATAAAAAAAATCTTGAAGTATTGAAATACATACATTATAATAGATTTTTAAATCCTCAAAGTTAATAAATCAATTTAGGAGATAGTAAAGAGAATAACATGATAACAAGACATCTTTTTAAGATGATAGAAAATTAATCTTCATTCGAAAGTCTTTTGGTTGTAAAAACATATAGTTAAAATATACATATATAAATATCAGTGAAAACTTCTGCGATTTATGATTGTTTGGATGTTTTGGAAACTTATTTCAGTGTGCTACATTATGTGTGTGCTGGCTTTAATTTCTATTTAATTAACAATATCTATACTAACATTATAACGCTAAAGAGTCTGTTTGGATGAACGCTCTAATCTCTGAAAGCACTGGTTCAGTTGAAGAATTCTTATAGTGTTGGGTAGACGATCTATCGAGGAAGACTATAAACATCACGCTACGACTCATAGGAGAGGAGCTAACTTTCTATCTCTATCTTTTATCTGAAGCAGACAAGTATCTCTGGTAGGCTAGTCACATATATTCTTAAAAATTAAATGATAAAGCTTCATTTTAAACATCATAGCTGAAATTAAAATATAGCCATCAATAATACTCTGGCCTACTTTTGATTTTTGCTCTATTCCGTGTATTTCAATAAAAAATTCAAATCATACATTCTAGTAATTAATAGGTCAAGCCGCGGTAGGCGTATGTAGCTAAAAATAAGTTTTATACCTGCGGAATAAGACTCTCGTTCCATTACTATAGTAAAATAGTTGTTTATAATATATTAAAAGTTAGAAGTTGATGGCTGTAAAGTCACGGCCTTTAGAAGTGCAAGGTTTTCAGGGGCAATGTCGCTATTTTATGCGTATTAATTATTTGCTAAGTATGTTTGCTTTAAATTATAAACTAACGACTATATTTTATACAAAGTTAAGTACGTGTGAATGAAGTCTTCTATTGACGTATTTGTATTTAAAATTACATCTGTAATCATCAACTAATAATATCAAAATTTTGTTAAATAATAAATGTTGTCTCAGTTCTTGTAACAATTGATTAATGCTATTGGTAGTGAAATAATTTCTGCGTACGAATTGTTTTTTAAGAAAGAAAATTGAAAAAAAAATGTCCAACATATTTTAGAAATTTGCTAGTAAATAAATTAATTAACACTGAAGTGGAACGACAGCACTTAAATTAGTCTCTTACACATACTATAAATCCTTTAGACTTCATCGGATCCTTACAGTAACCTAAAATAGGTTACTTAATTATAGATACGTTGATCGAAAGATATATCTATATAATACTAGGTGACCCACCAAACGTTGTTTAGCCATATAAACCCTTCACCACCCTTATCACTTAGGGGGATGAAAAATAGATAGTAGCAGATTCTCAGACCTACTGAATATGCATATAAAATTTCATAAAAATCGGTCAAGCCGTTTCGGAGGGTTATGTTATGGTAACTAACATTGTGACACGAGAAGTTTATATAATAGAAAGATAATACATATTTTTCTAATCATGAAAAATACTATGAATAATGAATACAGTAATACGGGGGTTGTGTTAAAAACCAAACTATTTTACACTTTATGAATTTTGATATAGGAATAAATAATATAAAATATTTTTATATTAAAATAATTTAACTGAGGTAGGGCACAGCAGGAAATTTCCTGCTCAAATATGGAGTAGCCCGACTGGGGTAGTACCTCGACCTTACAGAAGATTACAGCTAAATAACATTACTCTAAAGCAGTGTTGTGTTCCTGTTGGTGAGTAAGGTGACCAGAGCTCCTGGGGGGAATTGAGGATAGGGTCGCAACGCGCTTGCGATGATTCTGGTGTTGCAGACGTCTATAAGCTACGGTAATCGCTTACCATCAGGTGAGCCGTACGCTTGTTTGCCGACCTAGTTACATAAAAAAAAAAAATTAAAGTACGTGGAAGTAAAACAAAATATTTAATTATTATTTTTTAAACATATTTAAATACGGTATTTTAATATTTATGAAAAGTACTAAATATATTAGTTCAAATTTCATGGTCCTATTATTTGTCATTGTATCCTCAGTATTTACATAAGTATGTCAAATTTTATCTAAATCTGATCCTAAAAAATTGTATTATAAAAGCATTTACAAACGTAATAGGTACCTTTAATAAAGAATTCCTTTAAAAAATGTTTTTTATTATTAGTATGAATTGAAGGCATAGGTATCAGATTTCAATACCTGTCTCTAGGTCTGAGCAGTTAAATTGAAATGAGGCAAGTTTTTCATTAAGCTGGCTGCAGACCGCTGAGTCTAATCGCTCGGTAAACTTCATACTCTGTGGTCGATGTACACCTATAACTATGGAGAAAGCTTTATTAATATATTGCTAAAAAATTTAAAGAAAAAATTTTAGAGATGTACGTTGAAATTCAGGTTCCATCTTGTCCTTTTTTTTCAATTTTTACCAATAAAAAATCTTTTCTTAAGTGATTTTTCAAAAATACTCTCCTATTAAAATTAATATTTAAAATCATACGATAAAGTCCACTTTACAAATGGCTAATCTTGTAGTTTTTTAAATAACGGTAAATTTTATGTCAAATTTGACGTTAAAAATAAGTGAGCATTTGCAACTGTTCCGTAATTATCTGTTGTTGAAGTTTGCCATAAAAATATGCAAGGTCAGCTGATCACTAACTGAAGTCATTTCTGGCAGTGTAATTCCTATAATCGTTACTTTAAACCATACGTACCTGAGATCCGTACAAAACCTTCACCTTTATTTATGTATACTCAGACAGAAATCACCCTTTGCGTCGCCCGCTCGACGTATGGGAACCAAGAAAGCATTCAAAATGATTTATTGTAAATGGTTTTCTACTTTGTTGGCTAAAATAATAAGACCCGCGCCCGGATTGCTATTCTAAATTCGATATTTTATTGTTACTTTTTTCCTTTGCCGCATGCCGATACGCACCACGAAATTTAATTTGCAATCCCTTTGTTAGTCCATTAGCCCATCGGGCAGCGATCGAGTAGGTTAGCGATATGGTAATCAACTTGAGAACGAAAAGGAGAAGTTAATTAGTGTAGAATATTATATTGAAGCCATAAAGGTGGAAGCTGAAGTGAGAGTTGAATGAGACATCGACGTGGCTAACAATAAAAAGGTTTAAGCACAGTAGGAATTGCGGGTGGCTTTGTGTGTGCGGACAATAGCATTCAACGTCCGAACCATTGACGCTTTGACTCCGAAGGTGTCATGAGAATTAGTGGGCCATTATTGCTCCATAGAAAACGCTATGGTCAAGCGAATAGTAGATAACAATAATTAGCTTGGACGTAACAAAAAGTGACATAAATCCCGCGTAATAAGTCCCCGGGAGGTGCAAAAAACGTCGTCCGAGTTTACCTGAACATCTAGTTTTTTTGCAGAATGACTCGGAACGAACGTGGACCGATATAATAAACACCTCAATTCCTGGCAAAGGCATTGTTTAATGATTTTCTGTTGTGATCTTGCACAATCTTCGACCGCTTGCTTTTTTTCGCGTTTAGTTTACGAGAAAAATAAAAGTTTTTGTATGTCTTGGTAGCATTTAAACAAAAGGGACTCGGGCTCGTGTGAAGGTGTGATTTATTTATGATTTTGCCCTAAGAGTTCTCGCTTGACCGCCCGAGACACGCTTTGCATTCTGTTAGTGTAATCAAATTTCAATATTTGTGTTGCAAAGAATGATTATCATATTTGTTTCTCTTATTGTTTCAGATGCGATATTGAAATGTGCCAGTCAAACGCAACATTGGGGGTCCTGTAATTAATATTTGCAACTCACGAATTTCAATTTAAACGCTACGATAAAATAAAGATGCTGGGGTGTGCTCTTAGGGGAGTGATCTCGATCATCGTCTTCGCGAAACAGATCAAGTTGAGCTCGGCAGACAGCCGGTGCTTAGACAAGTAGACAGTAAATAAATGATTATTAAATTAGAAAACATTGACAATATTCGGCCTTAACTGATAAATTACTAAATTGAATCGGAATTAGAAAAGTAAACCGCGAGTTAACTAAGCTAGTCAGTTACTGTAGAGAGTATAGCAATAATAAGTTACCAATAGGCGAAGTAAATCTAAGGAGTAGAATTCACTGGAAGGCCACCTCGGTGGTATGCTTTATATTGCATTTTGTATCGACTGCGCGCTGACTGGTCGCTACGTCACGTGGCTTCCCGGCGCGCGACTGCAGTGCTGGATGCTACTAACTGTATACACGTGAGTATTACATCTATTATACTATTTATTTACTTGTAATACAAAAAATATGGATATGCATGGAGAGTGGATTACCATAACCTGTAAAAGCTATCACTTCATTTTAACATAATATTATGATATACACACAAACCTATAACACAATTATAGGTTTTAATTTTATTATATAAAGAGCAAACAAGGAGAAGCAATAAACTAGCAATCTTGTAGTAACTGGTCAACTTCGCCAATTATTTAACAGTTGTATCGTAATGTTTTTATTTTATTTAAAATTTTTGAATACACTTCTCAACAAGCTAATAATTCAATTGATATTTCAATCATATCAACAAGTTTCTGGGTTAATATAATACTTATTTTTCGCGTGACGCAATATTTTCGTAATTTAATTTAGGTGCTTGTACATAGTAAATATTATCGTAATCGTTATGAAATATTTTGTGCTAGTTATTATTATAAATAATTGCAAGGTTAGGCAATACATTTTCTTTATTGAAGACTAATTGAAAGGTTTCGCTGGGCTAAATTTTTTTAAAGGTATTTACTTTTTTATTACACCCAATTTGAATGAAACTACATCAATATAACTGTAAAAACCTTATCCAATTTCGTGCAGCAGTTTTTCCAAACCAAAATGATAAAAATAACTTGTTTAAATCACGTTTCTTGTACGGAAACCCCCCTTAAATATTTATCTTATTCTGTTTTTAGTATTTGTTGTTAAAGGAGCAACAGAATTACATTATTTGTGAAAATTTCAACTGTCTAGCTATCACGGTTCATGAGATACAGACAGATGTCTATCTCGACGAACAGTTGAGTCGTAGTAATAGGGTATAAATGATTATTTGGTATCTGTTGTTTTTCTAAAGACAACTCACATAAAGTTTTCTATAATAGCTTCTATGTACAGACATGCCATTAGTTATATCTTTTATTACATATACATATAGATTTACAGTTGCTTTTAACTTTACGAAGTGTCAAGTTCGAGTACGCAATCATAGGCAACATTATGTCGGACTACTCACTTGGCCTTACGACCTCAGCTTTGCTCATCAATGTAAGGGACATAAACTTTGTTTTCAAGTTCCGGCAAATCTTTTGACGTTTTCGCAACGGTCACTGCGATTTATGACAATGTCATTGCTCGTTTTACATAACTTTGTCTACTACTGCATTTTAATATTGAGCTATTTGTTCGGCGGATTTAGAAGATTGTCATCTTCAATTGTGATCCAGGTGCAGATCTAAGGTCTACTTTAATTAAAACAGTCACATTTAACTAACCCAAGCAATAAAGTTGTCGACTCACTTGATCCTAAATAACGGCTACACTAAATGTAGTGAAATTTTGTTAAATTTACATTTCAATATGATAATTAATATATAACTCGACAAACTGCCTATATATACTAGTCAATCAAAATTAAACAGTGTTGCTAATAAGTTGTCTTTCTAGTCGTCTAGTCTTTAATAATAGATTTAGATAGTTTGAAAATTTAATTCGTTAAATGTATCGATTTAGCATGTTTTTAATGTTAAAAAAATAGACATTACATACCTTAATTTTAATAAAATATAGGTATTTGGTATGGCTTAATATAGATGTTGATTTTGTCCAATATTTCTAATATGTAGGTGGCTCTAATTGATTGGTGTATTTAATAAAATGGATGTCAAAAATTTGGCAACAACATAAAATGTTTGCGTACTTTATTTGTTTGAAAAATCGCGACAATGTGTTAAATTGTCAGGAATTTAATATTATCTGACAGCAAACATAATGATTTGTAGTTAGAGTAATTTTATACTTTGTATGATATAATGTCTGTGTAGATTTATATTTAGAACTTCATTAAAATGTTTTTTGTTGTGTCTACTTTCAGTAAGAAAATTATTGTAAATAAATATTGGCCAAGTGTGAGTCGGACTCACGTATAGAAAGTTCCGTACAAACTTTGAAACTTGAAAGCAAATAACTTAACTTTGCCGTTAGAAAACTGTTGTCCCGGTGTATCGAAATTGGTGACAGTCAGTTTACCAACTGATGTTATTATAAAATGATGATTAAACTAATTAATCAAACTGACATGGTGTGCACGAAAATGCATTTGTCTGTTTATAAGATTGATATTAAATCTAAAATTTCAAATAGTTATATCATAAATACATATACATCTTGGAAGTCATCTTTTCACCCGTGAAGGGACGGGTTAGAATACAATTCATCTCTTCCGCTAGGAGTGCCTCTCGTAAAAGGGGAGTAAACCAGTACACTCATTGGTGGTAGGGGATATATTCCCCGACTGGCTTGAGACCACCAGCATTCAAATCCGATCGCCAAGTGTCTGATGCGTTCCGGTCGAGCCGAATGTGGGCCCTGCCTCCCATCCCATTAATGCTTGCATTCCATTGAAATCTGGGTTCTTGCACAGGATCCACTGAAATTTCAGCATTTTTCTCTGTGCTTCTCCTTGAGATAGAATCTCAACTTTCGAGGCGACAACGCAACGGCAAAACAAGAGATACTCTCTAGATTTGCCGATGTCAATGGGTGATACTTCCATCAGATGGACCGTCTGCTCGTTTGTCCCTTATGTGTCATGTTTATAAAGAAAAGAAGTACAAAACTTGTAAATACGAGTGGCCTGTACTTAAATTTAAAACGAAAAAAGCCCCACTTGGACAATACGAAATTTATGTTTTATAATACTAATATCGAGAACAAAGCTCGAAGAATAATTCAACGTTTTCTGATTTATAATTCTTCTTAATTATGATCTTTACTTATGCTATAAGATATTGTTTTTGCCAAATTTCACGAGTTCAAGCTCAAAAAGAAGAAGAAGCTGATATTTTTGTGGCATAAATTAGAAGTTTATATATCAATATATTTTTGAGAAAAAACGGTCTTAAGAGTCGACGAGACAATGAAATAAATGTTCTGCTAGTTTGTTGTTTTTTTTGGATTATAACGAAGTGAATTTATTATAATTATGAGCTTTTATTAAGTAGGTGCTACCCTTATTGACGAACAGTCTGAAATACAATGTGGGTATTTCATATGTTGTTGGCTTAATTAAATGGATGCTTCCGGTCTAAAGTTCATATTATTATTGCGTTCTACTGTGCATATACAGGTAAAAGTTTTTTTTTATTTAGTACGCACGGATCCCTAAAAATAATTCAAGAAATAGATTTCCGCTTTATTATTGAGAATGTATTAGAATTTATGTTTAAAATCATAATTTACTTACCTTTTATAGATTCGAAACTGGAGTGTGGTCTCAAATCACCAATTTAAAAGGTCAAAAATCAATTTTTGGAATCTGAACAAGAACATTATATATTGTAACCTTAACTAATAAGATCAGCCCACTCAGTGTATTCAATTTGTGCCAAAACAGGTCACTATGGCGCAATCATTACTGTCTGCGACGAAATATGATGAATTGACACTTATTCGGTTAAAGACGTTTCTGATTTAAATTGTTTTCCCATGTAAATTATATAGACCCTCTAATGTAATAAGATCTTAGTACTTTGTCATGTAAATATTAAATTTGCATATATATTGCTTTTTTGTGTGTCTTATTCAAATCTAATTAGAATTTGGACTCTTTGGCTATTAATAGGTATAAGGGCTATAACACATTGGAGTGAGAAAATATAAAAAATATTGTTCTTGAAAATTAATATTGATCTCTTTTGATAAAAACTATTTGTTATTAATTTAAAAACCATGATCTCAAAATTTCAAGGTAGACGTAATAAAATTATAAATACTAGATAGAAATTAACAATCTTTGTCTAATATTTTCAACTTTAGATCTCTTTATTTGTTTTTTAAATTCGTTTTACTAAAATTACTTTAATATTCTAGAAAAATGACTTATTAAAATACTAATCATCTGATTATGAATATTTTTAAAATAAATAAATTTAATGAAATTACATTTATAGACTTAAATGACTTTTTTAAATTACATCTTACATATTACTAAGTATATTTAGTACTGAGTACAAAATAAAGCTTTAAGAAAAAGGGCGACGTAATTTTAGCTACCAGGGTGAGAAAGCCATTTCGTACACGATTGAAACAATATTTATTTGTAATACCTGAAATTAAAATACTATATCAACAGCCTCTTCAGTTTAGTCAACTATAGATGTGAAATAATATGTACTCTTTATACAAATTGACCTTAAAAAGAGCCTAACTGAAACGAAATTTCAAATAATATGTTCGAATCATCATCATCAATTTGTTTTGTTATTCAATTAAAAGTACTACTAATTTGCACAGTATTAAACAATAGTTTATTGTATATGAATGATTAAAAAGTCGGTTAGAGACAATACTAATTCAGTGTGGGCATCATTGTTTGAACTAACACAAGGTTTTGTATTACGATTACAACATAATAGTCTAAGAGATGTATACTTGTGTTTCCTATTGATACGATACATTAATAAAACGTGTAGGTTTATGTAGATGTATCGTCTCTAATTTCATAACTTCAGTGTAGTCCAAAACTTCCGCTGTTTACGGCGGAACAATCTTCATGAAAAATATTTTCAGTTTAATAAATTATGTAATGTATGAGTAGACAATATCGAAATAATCAACCGCTATTAAGTCTTAAGGCAATGGCTTTACTCTCTTCACTTGGCAGCAATTTCTGCATTTTTTCCACATATTTTAAAGAATTAATACCTATGTTCATCCACACGCCGAATATTCTGTGGATTTCCACGCTGAATAGTCGAAAGTAGTATTTCGTTGGTCGCTTATTTGTTCAAACATACTTCTTGTTGAAAGAAAAATTAGTATTTCTACTATCATAATTTCCACTTCTGAATTTTATTTACGATAGTCGACCCGCCCTTCGCCCGGCTTCGCACGGGTGCGATTTAGCATGTACGAGTATGTTTAAAAAAAACATTTAATTATGATTTTTTTTCGGGATAAAAAGTTCATGTGTTAATCCAGGGTATAAAGTATTTGTGTGCCAAATTTCATTGAAATCCGTTCAGCCGTTTCATTGTGATTAAGTAACAAAGACCTAAACATCCAACACCTGTTGACTGTTCTTTACTATTTGGCCGAAAAGGATACCCTTTACATCAGACTAGAAGTTTCCACAAAGTATGAATGCTTGGATCGTCTTTAAAAGTGAGTTTCCTAACAGTGAGGAGTCGTAATCTAAGCCCGTCCACCCACGGGTTAATTGTATATTATCCATATAATCAGTCACATTTGTCTCTCATAGTATAAGCAGCCAGACATTTTTTCTACTACTGAACGTGAACGTGTAGGCGTGTATTAAAAACGTATTAATCACCATCGGAATGCTTCCAGACATGTTATGCAATTGATTCAAATTAAATATTTATATTGGAGGTGACATTGCGGTGTTTGAATTTTTAGTGTTTCTACGTTTTATCTAACGTTGTTATTATGTTCACACGTACTTTGAAATTTGGAATTTTAGTATAATTTATTAAACCTTTATTAGGTTACATTACTGAGGTTTAATTTTTCTATTTATATCACAGGCATGATGATAACATCTTCTTAAAATGATGTATCTTTTTAAATATTTAGTATTGTAATACTGCTGATACCGTTGTATTGGTGTTGGTCAATCTGTCAATTGATTTAAAACACTGCCTGAAGTAGTACAAGTCGTGTGTGCTGTCTTCCTTTCTTCTCTTTCTTTCTTTTGTTACGCGATTTATTATTATATTAAGATATTAAACATTAAACAAGACTAAGACGATTATTAGTATCGTAATCATATGACGGACGGCCTTAAACCTGCTACTTGGTCACAAGCCTCAGGCTTCCTATATAAACTTGCTAGCATGTTTATCTGAACATTTTCAAAGTTCAATATTCGTTATTTACATTACACAAGTGCCGACACTTAGATTCTCAAATCACGCCTAATTGAATCAATTCAGTAAAAATACCACATCCATTTCAATGAACATGATTCATGCCTAATTGATAGAGCCAATGACCAACAACAGAGCAGAGCAAAACAATGTAATTCATATGTCACTCATCAGCACCGCACCACGTACTAGTTACTAACCAAGTACACGGTAAATTAATTATTATTGTATCTAGTTAAGAGGAAGCCTGTATTAAATATTATCTTAAAATTGATTAAGCCATTTAATTGAAAAACTCATACATATTTCATGTCGATAGATCAGATTTTTTGTCATTGGAACTACTGACGAAAACTGTCATGTGTTTTTACCTGTCCCGGGTTAGAATACAATTCCCCTCTGTCGCTAGGAGAGCATTTTGTTAGAGCCGAGTAACCCAGCGCCCTCTTGGTGGTAGGGATCTGTTCCCCGACTGGCTTGCGACCACCAGCATGCGAATCCGACCGCCAAGTGTCTCTGACTTGAGTCTCTGTTCTTGCTCGGGGTCCATTGAAACCGCAGCAGTCTTCTCTTCGCTCCTCCTCCTCACTCTACCTTCGAAGCGGCAACGCATCGACAAAACAAGAAATACCTACCTTCTAGCTTTGTCGATGTCCATGGACGACGGTAGCCACTTTCCATGAGGTGGACCGTCTATTCGTTTGTACCTTATCTATCATAAAAAAGTGTAATGACTAGGATTTTGATCCTAGAACCTTTTATCGTGCACTTTAATCTATCGATCCAATTATAATCAGTCAGATAGACAGAAGGAAACCAATTTCAGATCGATTGTCATATATTACTAATTCTACGAATATACCAATATAAAGTCTCACCAAGAGTTGGCAAGATTGTAAATAACCTCTGTTCCGATAGACTTGAATTGTCAAACGGAGCTCGTTAGGTGACCATTACAGCTGTGCAGTGGTGTTGTGTCGTGATGGTGGGTCTCCTTTACTATGGTTTGGAGTAAATTTTAAGTGCGTGTTATTATTGTCTTATGCGTGTTATTGTGTGGTATCTATCCCATGTTTACCACCCATAGAAGCCTGTCCTGAATGGAGAAATCGAAGAAACAATCTAGAAGTACGTTGAATAACTCAAACATAACCATGACAAGTAGTTAAAAGTTAACATAACATTCTAAAACTTACTGCATATTATAAAACAACATTTTGACACAAGTGTAACGAAAACAAACATTACGCACTTGGCCTTAACAAGTCATTGAATGGAGGCGCGACGGTCCACAGATATTAATTGACGGATTAACTCTTAACAGATTGTGATCTGAGGATGAATGGTATTGCGTTGGGGTCAAAAAAATTATAGAGATTGTTTTGATTCATTCGTTTAGATTGAATTAGTGTTATATACACGATCTAATAAACATACAAAGTACAAATAAAAGTCACACCTTTAAAGGAATATAGGAATATAATTTTTTTTAATATTTTCTAGCTGAAGAATTTATAAGGTTTGAAAAATATTATAATTTTTTTTTAAAATTTAATAGAGTTATTGAGCTATATAGAAGGACCTGTTTTTTGCTTTCTTAAAAAAGTATATAACTTATTTTTTTCTAGAAGCTTTTTGTAACTATGATGTGTTTAGAACAATTGGTTTAGTCATACCCGAGAAAAAAATGTCTATGACTGAGATAAATGTATACTTTTATTGTTTGAAAAATTTACTTTAAAAATTTGGCAAGCAGAGAGAAAATATTGTCTATCGTAGTACAAGAGGAAATGTTCTAATGTGAAGTACTGTAACTGCTGCTAGGAATTTTAGATCACGTTATTAACTCTATTACTATAGTATAGTGTTGGATATCGAAGTTTGTAATCATTGTAAGGGTACCTTGTGAACCTGCACACGGTTCTAAAGCACCAGGCACTGCTCGTCTTCCTATCTAGCGTTACTAGAAGTAGTATTGTTACACTGATGCAATAAAAATCAAGTCTATCAGTTAAGAAACGACTTGTTTAAATGGATTTGAAACAAACCAACAAACGCATAATCTATATTTATAAAACAAAGTCAGGATAGTTACAGCATTTATAACTCAGCAACGGCTTGACAGATTTTGATGAAATTTGGTACAAAAATACGCTAAGCTTTAGGAAATATTACAGACTACCTTTTATCATGAAAAAAAGGCTTAAAAGAATTGAAATAGGGGATAAAATTTTGTATAAGTTCGTTAAATATATACAGCACAATATGTTGCAACCGGGCGAAGTCAGACCAGTCGACTAGTATACGCTAATGTATGTAAAATATTTCATTTAATATAAAACAGTGTAACATAATATTATGAGAATGTAACTAAAAGCTATTACGTTATGTTATTCTAATTATATAAATTCGTACCGGAGTGTTATAAAACAGTGAGAGCCGTGTAATTACTGTCGTTTACTAACATCAAGTATAGAAAGTAATGTTAAATATTATAATTAAAATTTTAAGGCTTAGTTTGTATATAAATAAGCTTATGTTAAATTAATAATTTTATTTTCCTTTCACTATCTATATTTTAAACTATTATTTACAAATGCTTTGTTATGTTTTCCAATATTCTTAAATTAATTATTCAAAGCTTTTTGAAAACCAACAGATATGGTGGAGACAAATCTATCAAATCAAAATCAATCATTGAGGATTTTTTTTATTTTATCCGTCATAGATATCACAACAAAGAGTCATCATCATTCAAACAAATAAAAGTTTTTACTACCTGATCGCAGCGCTATCTACCAAATGAGTTTGTTAATTTTCTACAGGATTATCCTGTATCACAAATAAATAATTTCATCAAAATCAGTCCAGCCGTTTAGGAGAAATTTAGTGAAGAGTATTTAATGTTTGTTCTACGGCCGGAATTAATATAGATTAAAAAGAGATTCGATTTAAATTGGAATTTCATTTTGCATTCGATTATTTCTTAGATAAAGTTCCTCAGATACTCGTAATTACCAAAATGATTCTGGCTATTTTACTCTGCACCGTGACTTTGTAAAAGACCTTTATATATGACAGGAAAACACACAAATTACATTATAATAATATAATCGATTAACTATTTTTTTTACCAGGTTGTAAATTATTTATAAATAAATAGAAAAATAACCATACTAAGCTTATAGTGGACATTACAATATATCATTAGGCTTGTAAAACTAAGATTCTTTGTCGACTTGTCACTTTATGGTCACATTGTAACCATTGCACTCGAAGTTACTTTTACTGGCGTACGTGGGCGTTACTTGGAGTTTTCTAAGCTTATGTAATTTTCGTGATCTATAGCTTTACGAGTTTTGTATCAATTGTATTTATATCTATAAAACATATTGGCTGTTTTAGTTTTTGTCTTCCATGGTCTGTGTCTTCCATATTTTATGTTTTAATATTAATTTTTTTTTTAATTTATAAAAACACTAAATGAATAAAACGTTGATTTAAAGAAGGTCAGGTTAATTAATAATTTTAAAATATAATATTTATATTTGAAATAAAATATCCATCAATGAAATTCTGTGTCATAATTCAAATTCTCAGCACAAATTTTTTTTAAAAAAACTACTGGAAAAGTCAGAAATACTCGTGATTTTATACCAAATATAGAGTATGTGTATTTCTATACGAAAACATTGTTAGCATCCGTTTTAATTTTATCTAAATTGTTGTTATATGGTATATTTTAAATGCACACGCACTCAGTATGTTCTGCGCTTAATATATAAAGTAGAGAAATACCTCTTTATTAGTAATCTGTGTTAGCATCCGTTTTAATTTTATATAAATGGTTGTTATATGTCCGTACAATGCTTGAATATTATCTATGGTATATGCTAAATTGTTTACCTTACAGGAAATTAATTGTCTATGAGGTAGATCATATTAGTGATGAATTGTCAGCATTGATACTGTTTCCGTTATTTTTTTAGGCTTAGGTAGGATATAAAAAGATGATGCAAGATAACAGAGTGCAGTATTTCTTTGATTTTTGATGTAATAAGTGCTATTAAAGTGGTTATGTGTGAAAGTGCTGGTGTTTTTCTTACGAAATATCTGTGTTAATAGTTCTAGAGCTAACAATATTTACCGAATATAAAGGATGGGTGGAATATAAAGCTGTTGTTATGGATTTAATCTATTTATTACTTTGTGCTGAAATAATAAATCCATATATTATTTATATTCTAAAGCTAATTTGAAAAATTCTAGTTAAGTTATGTAAAGGATAAAAGCTTTTATTTTTAATCAAATTAGTTGATGTCATCAATAATAATTTTTTGTTATCCATACAACAAATAAAGTATGAGTCCATAAGAAAATAAATTAATTAGCGTGTGTGGAGCAGATGGTCCTGAGGTCAGGTGGTTCCTCTTGAGATAAGAGGGAAGGTGCTATAAGGGATGAGAGGAAATTATGATCGTTATCAAGAATACAGAGGAAATATTAATATGACAGTGATATAGGACTTTTTATTTAGTTTTATAGTATATTATAATTATTTCATTTCAGTATACCAATTGCAATAAAAATATTACGGTGTATCTCTAGTTTTCGGTTTTTACTCATTTCTAGGTCAATAGAAAGTCCTCTAAAGATTTTGATACCCTTGCGAATGTCGACATAAACGTATCCTTTGATTGCGTTGACTTAGAAACTATACTTTCACGTTTCTCACAGAAAGAATTAGAGAACGGCGGACAACTAAGTAATATTTTCATAGTTCCAGTTTCTGGTTGAGTTACAAAATTTAGATGACCTCATTCAAGGTATAAGAATTCTTGATACAGTAAAATAAGGTTATTGATATAGATAATCTCAGGATTAATTAACTCTGGAATCTATATTAAGGACATTAAATATAAGAATAGTATTAAATTCATTAAAATTAAATAGTATCCTTGAGTCTGACACCTCATAATAAAGTTTCCACGTAGAGTTAAGCGTTTACATTGATTTTATAGAGTATATTCACGAGTTTATGGCGCTTGATGTAGTTCTCAAGTACCTTTAACTCGTATAAGGACTTATAATATTGCTGTCGGTGCTTTTGATGTGATCCTCCAATATGCGTAATTGTGGGTTTAGCGTTCTTGTTACGGTTCAAGTCTGAAGTTGTCGCGGTTTGACGAATCAGACAATGTCCGCCCACTTGTACTGGCTTTAATACTGTTAATAGTACAGGTGTGGCTAGTAACATTTTAAAATGCAAGGTTGTTTAACAATTTCATTAAAATTACTATCACAAAACCTTATATTTTTTAGAGAGAATAGCTTTAAGTGTTTTCTGTGATGGAATTTTGCATTTGGTTTAATTGAAGGTGATAAATGATTTTTTTCAAACGACTGTATTTGATTGATTAATTTATATAATAGGTTTTCATGATTCTAGCACAACGGAAGTACCATATAGATTTGCGAATAGCGACGTAAACAACCGTATCTTTTGATTGCGTTAACTAAAAAAATTCGTTTAAGTCAACGCAATCAAAATATACGGTACTATGGTAAGTAACCTCAGGTACTGTTAGCTTGGGTGTTGATATTAATTTGAACTTGATACTTTCATGTGTCTTTAAAATATTATTAAAATAGTTTTAAATTTTAAAATATTATTAAAATAGTTTTGGAGATAAAGATTTTTTCTTGTACCAGATTCTCTAAACTAATTTTTCCGTGCAAGTGTTTTTAATGAATAGGTATTAATATTATCTGGAGGCTGAGTTTACGATAAGCTTTCGATGTCTTATTACGAGAATCAATGTACATAGATTATTTATAATATATGGATATACATATTCAGCGCTAAGCTTTTAATTATGTAAATAAGAAATGAGAATTGCCTCTTTTTAAAATTAAACGATTCAATTTATTATCATATATGGCTCCGCTTTGTTTACTATGTTGTAAATATATGAAATAATGGAATTCGTAATTGATCTTCTGAAAAGTAAAATTAATGAAATAATTTTACATATTTTGTTCCTACATTCAATTAAAAAAAATGTTAATATTATTTTTTCTTAGCAACGAATTGTTTTTTTTTTTATTGTAGGAAATTTCCATAGATTTAGCTCTAGCTCGATAATATCTGTTCCATTCGATCTGAGAGTCTTCCAAGTGATTTAATACAGTTAACATCCTCTAAAGTGATGCTGGTTGAGTATTGTGGTGCTAGTGCTCTTAAAGATCTAAAGTTTATTTATTGTAGTTATTAGTCAGACACGATGGCTTGTGACCCATAAGAAAGCTTACGGAGCTTCTGATACTTTTCGAAGTTACTATTTATAACAATATTTTCCATATCAAGGCTTTGTGATGTAAAGTAACTCTACTTAATACATGTTATTGCATTAAGCATAATTGTAAGTTGATAAATGAAAATATATATTCTATGCCCTTCTAAGGTTTAATAAATGAACAATCTTAAAGCATTTTTTGTCAATGTTTATATTAATTTTTAACAAGTTTCACACAATAGCTGTGGTGAACCAATAAAAAGTGGTGATTGATTGAGCATCCGTATTTTAACCGAAACGAAGCGCTATATGAATATTAAAAATTCATCGTTTTTTAATCTTGTAGGGCGTAAGAATCCAGTATATAAATTACCTACCGATTATACTAACACATTATTAGTTATGGGAATGGAGAGTCTTGGAAACTTTGTGGGGCGTCTCTACATGAAATATATTTTAACGATGAATTTTTATTTCGACACTATCGTCATGATGAACTCGCTTAAAGTTTAATAAGGAGTATTAGAAAATATTTTATTGCTTATTTTCTAGGCTGCCTAACCTCCATAAGCTACCTCCATGAAAAAATATAATTTCTAAAAGGACAAACTCTATTAAAAAAATGATTTAAATATAAAACAATTTGGGTAATCTAAACGTTATGGGTTTGTTTATTCGGTTATTTTACTTAAATAATAAAAATTATATTTATAAACCGTAATATTCATAATATAAGTACGATTTTAAAATAAATTATGAATATTTTATTTTAGTCATTTTTTTTTAAAAGCAGCAATGTCTGAATTACTGATATCTGTAATAATGTATAAGTCCTTTTTTTGTTAATAAAACTCGGAAAAACATGTTAAATTTGATATCAAAGTCAAAGTCAATTTTTTTTATTCAATATTGGAATTTACATTCTCTTATTGAACGTCGGAATCTACCACCCTTTCGGAAACGACCTAACCCAGACCTGAGAAGAAAGGGCGCAAGAAACTCAGCGGGACTATTCTTTTGGATATTTTACTTTTTAACTTTGATTTTTTTTAAACGCCAATTTTTATAACAAATATTTATATATTGAGAAAGCCTGGAGCGAACGCATCATTCCCAAGGCGTGACATCTTCCAAAAAATCTTTAATGTTATAATAGCCTTTGTCACACAAACGTTTTTTAACTAACTTTTTAAATTTTCCTATAGAACAATTTTAAACGTTTTCTGGGATCCTGTTGTAGAAGCATACACATCGCCCAACAAAAGAATTACTAATTCTACTCAATCGAGTAGTAGGAATAACAAGTTTGTGTTTGTTCCTAGTATTGATGTCAATATAAAATGTTTAACAATTAAAACAAATTTTATTATCATTCAGAACCGTTAAATCGACTTTTTATCACCTCCAAGTTTAACTAGATGCGTAATGTCGTCTAAAGCGATAAGTCGTAAAAGTATTGATCTTAAATTTTTAAAATCGTGTTATTTGTGATGTCGACTATAAAATCACACAATAACTGCACATTAATATTTGTAACATATGTTAAAAAAATATCAGGTTTTGATCAACTCAAGATATTCTTATGGGAGGGAACTCTAAGATTCTATAATTTATTATATAAAAATAGCTTTAATTACATACATACATAAAAATTTATTAATAGACTATACCAGAAGCATGTAAAGACGGTCTTTTTGTTAAAGCAATCTCTCCCAGACGATAGTAGTTGTTCAGTAAGTAACGGGTGATATATATTTGTATAATACATTACAAATTACGTTTTTTGAGTAAAACAATTTAATTTACGTTTACAACACTTATCACTGTTTATTTTAGAATTACAAAAGTGATGCTGATTTCACACAGTACACAATATTAGGAATAATTATAGAGAAAGAGATTATTTTTTAAAGCAAAAGTTAGAGAATAGTGTTGCTACCTCTAGTGTAAATATTATAATTATGTTATGGTAGGATATTAAGAATAAATCTTTTAAATTAGTTTTGAAAACTAACAGTGAATTTAATTAAAAAAAATGGTTTTGCATAAAGTAGTGGTTTGGGTTATTAATATTTTGTTCTTCAATGACACTAAGTTCTTGTGTGAGTAATAACAGCTGTACCAAACTATTCCATAGATCAATTTATTAAAATTTCGTAGTTAATGAAAAAACATTTTACGATTATTAAACCCCTCGATTGACAACCGGGAAAGCATTATTGTCGTTCCCATATTTTTATTGCGTGTAAACCCGTCGGCGCGTTTTTATATCATCTCTTTTAAGTGACATAAATTCTAATACAAAGTCCATTTGTGTATCTCGGACGTCTTAAAAGGTATATGGATAATCGTTTTTCTGCTTTTTACAAGGAACTCATTTCAATTATCGGGTGATTTGATGGGTATAAACTCTGGTATGTGTTGGTCGGTGGCGCCCAGCCGCGGTCGGGATCCCGGGGTTTTTTAATTTTTAATTCGTAGATGCTAATTTAATTATGGAATTTTGAATTTTATGTCTTATGCAGGTGTATCCTGTAACGTATTTTTGGGTAACGGTGGTTTTGATTTAGTTTTGTCCTAATAGTAGAGAAATAGTTGGTCCTTCACCCAATTGCTTACTAGACGAAATGTATGTAATATCAAGTATGTCAGAACACAGAGACGATTTGAATGAATGAATAATCGAATATCACGATTCTGTAGTTTTTGGACTGGAACCCAGGCAGTGCTTTGTACTTGTGACCAAGGTGTAGGCTTAAGGATATCCTTTAAATGATCATAACACTCATCTCCACTGCCTGGTCTCACTGTTTGTCTCAGGTTAGGTTAAGATAAGGCTAACCCAACCTAAGGCTGACCTAACCTAAACCTAACCTAAGGTTGTGTTAACACATCTAAATACAATGTAAGGACTTACAACATGTCCCCTTTACTACTATCCTTTTTTTTTATCCTACCCTAACTATAGCCCGGCACGGCCTTCTTTACTATCCTATCCCAACTATACCCCGACAAGTATTACATAATGTAAAAAACCTTAATACCTATGAAATGTATTCTTGGCTATTTTTAATAAATATTATTAGCTTTTTGCCAAACAAGAATTTCTGTCTACTATTACAGCAGATACATGTACAAGCAGTTGATTTATATAAATAATTATAGCTTTTTTAATTAAAAATAGCCATGAACATTTTCTTGAAAAATTTTTTTTGAAAAAAAAAAAAATACTTACCCAATAAGTATGACTTACGTTTCATTTAATAAGCAGGTGGGTGAAGGATGACTTTTCTTCGTATATTACACATAAAACATTTATTATGATGAATATAAGGGATGTTTTGATACAATATTCTTTTGTATTCTTTTATCTTCCGATATTTCTTTTATAATCTGTATAGCATTATCTCTTTGATTTGACGTAGGATGGAGATTAATATTAAATAACTCAGAAAGGACTTTGATGTAACAGCGACATATTATTTACTGTAGAACTCGTGTTGTATATTAGGAATCTATTAGATATGGCATTTTAATTATATTGCATCGTCTTTTACTTCCAAGTATTAGATAGTATAAAAATCTTCACAAATTTTCAATTTGCAAAGCTACTTACTAAGAATAGGGAACTCCAATATTAGAATCTTTATATTTGGCTTCTAAATGTTCTATAAAATAAATATGGAAGTCGCTGCAATCAAAATAGAATAGCTTCAGTTTGGATAAATCTTTTAAAATTGAGGCCAAGATTGGATTTCTTAAATATTGAAACATGGATTTCAAATCTTAATATAATCATTACCATTCCAGGCATTTTAGCATGATTATAATATAACAATATACATATTAAACAAATTATAATGTATTGTTGAACATATTGACATTTCTATAACTTCCAATCCTTCACCCTTCGAGTATCTCGAAAGGCTGTGGACACGAAAGAATAATTCCTAGCGAAGAGTGTTACTGATACTAAAGTGGAAATAATGAATTGTCTTTTTTTATTTTCTCCCGAGGAATGTCTGTCGGTACCGTTAAAACTATGTTTTAAGTTTTAAGTGTCAAATGCGGCTTTTAATAATGTAAGTGAGGTTATCGACTAAAATGAATGACTTTTGACTCGAATATTCTCGACTTTTAACTTGTAATCTGTGTTAGATTTGCTTCGTACTTTCCCTTAGTTATGAGATTTTTTTGTAGATCGATAGAACCTATCTTTGACTTATGATGTTTCACTTATCTATACTTTAATGTATTACACAACATATTTTTTTACGGCAGAGAGCCCAGAAGCCAGAAGTATCTATGGCTTGTGACCAAAGCGTAGGCTTACTAGGCCTGTCCTATCTTCTATCTAGTAGGGTAAAACTAGGTATTACGCCCCAGTTGACAAAATGCCCCAAACGTCTAGCACCCACATTAATAAAGATGTGTCGTACACACAACGTGGACGAGTCCACTTTAATCGCTAAACAGCATGGCCGGTGAGCGCATGTTACATTAGGCGTTAGTTTGAAAAATATTGTAAATAGTTTTATTTTGGCGTCCAGACAATTTGCGGTAAGTATCAGTATTTTTTTTATAAAGCAACAACTATTATTTTAATTTATGACTTACTAGTATTGTTGAGAAATAGGTAAAAACGGTAGTCTTTTCTTGTTATCCGAACGTTATAACCTTGAATTAAACACTTTAACCTCGGAGGGGCATTTTAAAAATCGAAATTTATAAAACGCCCCTCTAATTTTTGTTCAAAATGCCCCAGTCTGTACATAGCGTTTATATCATTTCTTTTTTAATTTATTACAGAAAATGTCACGCAAATATTCAAGAACTACATTAAGAGCGTCATGGAGCGCAGAAGATTTAAACGAAGCAATGCGATGTGTCCGTAGTAAAGAAATGGGGGTAAATGAAGCTTCTAGAAATTTTAATATTCCATCTAGAACCTTAAGAAGACATCTTATCACCGGTAAATCTAAAGAGCCCCTTGGGCGAAAATCAGTATTTCCTGTAGATTATGAGAAGAAGTTGGTGAACCATATAATAAAGCTAGAAAAATTTGGATTTGCTCCGGAAAGTAAGAAATTAAGAAATAAGACAGAAATCGGAAACTGGGATACTACCACATAATATGAATGTCAATGAACCAGGACCTTCGACGTTCAATCCTACACAAACCCTTGAAAAGTATGATGTTATTGTTATGTTATTTTAATGAAAGACTAGTTTTGTACCAAAGACTTTAATTTGTTAATTCAACTTGGAATTAGTTAACTGTTTTTTTTTTTTTCTTACTTTTTAAAATAATTCTATTCTGTTTTTAATTTTTTTTTTTACATTATTAACCGAAGAGACTGTTTGGTAACGTTAAGGTTAATATAAGTAATTATAATTTCTTTAAAAAAAAATTAAAAACCTTGGGGCATTTTGTAAAAGGTGTGAGGCGAATTACCTTAGGGTTACTTTACAAAACGCCTCACCTTTAGTTAAAAACAAATTAAAATATTATTAATATTTTTAGTTACTACATTAATTATATAATTGCCAAATTATTGCCAAATAATCAAAGTACGGGCCAAAATAAAGAGTTTCATTATATTTTGCATTTTTGTCGTTTTATTACACTTTAAAAAAAAGTGGGGCATATTACCTAGTTTTACCCTATCTATATCTGGATCATGAAAGACATGTTTGTTGCGCTTAAAGATTTCTTCAGAATCTTATGTAAATCTGACGTAAATTAAATTCCTAAGCCATTCAAATCCCGACAATATCACGTAAACAAACACCGTATCAAAGAAAAAGAAAGTAAACCAACCAATACCAATATATCACTCACGCACTTTATATCAAATTAAGCTTTCCAATGTCCGCTTTGGCCAAAAGATAGATGGGGCCTAGTTATATTATAACAAGACAGTACAGTAGTCTAAATAATTTATTGGAAAATCGTCTTTAATATTATTATTATAAGGTTTTCTAATTTTAAGGTGTTTATGCGGCGATTCATCAAGAACTTGTCAATTATTATTCTGGTAGACGCGGTCATCTAGAATGTTCGATTTAATTAAAATTTATTTGATACCAGTGGCCAAGTTTGTAACTGCAAATTTAATAAATGGATTGCTGTTCAGTTTGATTCCTTAATTACATTTCCGAAATTACGTTGCTTAGGTGCTTGTTTATACATATAGTGAAAAAAAGGTAAAGTCTCCTAAATTTATAATAACCACTATTATCAATATGTTGAGAAAAACAGATCTTAATGAGGACTAATATTTTAATTGAATCATAAAATAAGGAATACCCTTATTGACAATTTATTTAAAACGTTTGATTTTTCATTCGCTAGATTTTTCATAACTTTGAAAGTTTCTTTCCAAGTTGTTGTCTGTCTATTTAATACATTATAACACGCTTTTTTATAGAAGATTCAAAACATTAAAAAAAAGGCATTTCTTTGTGCTAGTTTTGTTTAATGCAATCTGACTCTGAAATTATTTTAGAAAGAAGATATCATATTTATCTTAGAAGTTAAAGAAAATTGATAAATTGCGAAGAGATCCGCAGGTCATGCTTGTACCAAAATAATAATTTATGAGAACATTAAAATTATTGGCTCAATTAATTTATATTGATCACGAATATTATCTACCTATAAGATTAGTACATTTATGCGTTTACTAAAATGCCTTCTAGTAGGGTATTAATCATTCGCCTTTAATATGAGCCTATCAATTAGCCTCAATGACTGTTAATTAACACCATGCTGTATAATTTTCTTCGCTCAACGTCTAACTTTCAAAATTATAACATACTGCCGTATCGTAACATGTGGAAGCTCAAATTTATGGTTTAATGATTTTGAATCTTCTGAAAATTACAAATCAGCCAAATTAACTGCTTTCACACTTAGATACAATTATAACACCAATAAAAGCACGTGTTAGTGGAATATATTAAAATATTAATGTTTTATATGATACATAGATGTGTATAGTCAAACTCAAATTCACAAAATTACTTTTAAGAAGTAAAAAATTAATCATACAGTAAGTTTGTCCGAAGCTACCACCAGCTTGGAAAGCATTTGTTGGTAAGGAACTCAATAGTCGTTCTTTTCAAAGAATTAATTTTTAGGTAGTCTATCTAAGATCTTAGATCATTTAGTTTGATAGTTAATTAGATTCTAAGCGTTCTAATCGTTTTAGTAATCCCGTATAGATGGTCCAATCCATGACGTCTCGCAGATCACCTACTATTTCGTCAGTTAGCTGGCGAGCCGAGAGACGTCGTAGGTTGGACTATCTATACAGAAAAGTTTGCTTTACTCATCAACGATTTTTTATGGTCCTATTCATGTTATAATCTCTTATGTTGAATAGCAATATTTTGCAAGAAAGAGTATTAGAATTCAAAAGATTGTTATCTTATCAAAGATGTATATTGAAGACATATCAGAAGTATGCGATACTCACGTAACCACAACTAGGGCAGCAGCGCAACGTAGTTCTTTAGATATATAGTATGGTTCTCTTAGGTCAATTTCAAATCGAGCTCTTTCAGATGACCTCAGAAAGATTCTGCCAGTGATGAATAAATTAAGACAGGCAGGGTGGGTGATTCAGGCTAAAAGATGAAAAAGCAGACGCAGAATGTACTGGAGCTATCAATCTATTGCTTTTCAGAACGATTTGTAAAGTATCTACTACTAGAGATTGGGAACAGTTGCTAAAACAGAGGCTAGAAGAGAACGAGGAAGTCCGTTATTGAATAGGACCTTATATTTGTAGAGTCATAGGATGATGTATTGAAATACCTATTTAATCCATGAAAAAACTTCTTCAAACCAGTAAAAAAACAAAAAAAAATTACACCCTAGACATCAACAAGACTATAACTATTATGAGAAAGCAAATTTTCTTCTTTTAATACCAATATAAAGTAGACACGCAATGTCGATAAAAGAGTTTTTCACATGCATATTTCATTAAGGCCCTGACCCGATTCTAGTGCTTAAGCCACTCTATCCGAGCTAGATTTTTATCGTTTTCGCCGAGTCTGGGTTATTCCACTTCAGGTTCAGACAGATCTTTATCGGTTTCTATATCTGGTGGTTGAGATTTTCTTATAAAACTGTTACCTATATTGTATGCTAATACACTTATCTGTTTAAATTTGAATTCATTGTGAGATAGTCGATTTGTAACATTTAAAATGTTACAAATCGACTAATTTAATTATCTTTAGTTAATATAAGCTTCATAATGTGTCTTATGAATATTGGTCGGTTGTTATCGTAGTCAGGAAGATAGTTTGAATAAATGAGAATTTACAGTATAAAGAGATCCCTTAAACCAGTATCTGGGTAACAAGTCCCAAACACCTTCTCCAGTCTATTTGTTTATATATATCATAATGCGTTTTTATTCAATTCTAATTAAGTTACTAGGCGACCTGCTTGAATTCATTCGCGTCGCTCCCCTCCTATGGGTCGGAGCGAGATGTTAAATAGCCTAAGTTACTCCTTGATACATCAGCTATCTGCCAGTGAAAGTCCCGTCAAAATCGGTCCAGCCATTTCAGAGATTAGCAGGAACAAACAGACCGACAGACAGACAGACAAAAATTGTAAAAAATTTTGTTATGGTATATGTAGGTACCGTGTATACATCCATATGCACTTAGTAAAAAGAAGTTATTTTAATATTACAAACAGACACTCCAATTTTATTTATTTGTATGGATTATGATTTTATCGTCATTTATGCTTGTTACTATAAAAAATCTTCAAAGCGAATAAAACAAAATGAAATAAAAACTTAAAAATATTTACTGTTGAAACTACAAAGTAAAATAAAACGGTATACTGTTTTAGTAAAAAATATTGAAATTAAGCGAATGTCATATAAATATTGAGAAGTTTATAACTATATTTTCTCATAATATGTCTAACTTTAATTTGGTATATTAAAAGAAAGTTTAAATATCACCTTAAAACCTTTCCATAAACGTCGCTAGGCAAACAATAACTTATTCAAAAGATAAAGAGAGCATAAACGTATCTCACACTAACTTGTAATACTAGTATCCAATTAGCGATCTGAATTTTATTTCGATAAAGTTATACAGTAGCTTGAGCATATGTTATCCGTGTTTAAGATAAGAATACGAACTTGTAATTGGTATTAAATAGCTTTGAGATACGACGGAATTATATGGGACTGCTGTGATCGAGACATCGATTCTCGTTTGTGTACCTATATTGGTTATTATGTTGTTTATATCTGCGTCTACCCATTGACTATGTACTTAGCTTAGACTTGAGCTTGCAAAAAGCAACATTTACTTTAATTTCGTCACTTTAATATAGTCTTCCTGTTATCCTCTTTTTCGCTGTTTAATTCATCGTGAGTTATATCTTTATGACACAACAACAAACAACCAACAACAACCCGTTAATGCCCCACTGCTGAGCCGTGTCTCTTCCTCAGAATGAGGAGAGATTTCCACGCGATGTTTTCCTTTACCATTAAAGCAAGTGATACTTAATTTCTTAAAACACAATAACTCAGAAGTCAGAGGTATGCACAGTATCGAACCACTGGGCTATTACTGCTGCTGAGTTATATATATAATCACCAGCAACATACTTACTACTGGATATATACTACAATACTTCATGGTCCTACTAGGCTACTATTGGACTTAAAGCAACCAGCAACCATTAAGTCTGAGCGAAACGAGTGTATATTAAACATTAAAAAAACTACAGGTACGGTACTGTCAGGAAATTGCTGATATAGAAATAATTGTACGATCACTTCTAATTATGACAGGAACCCAAGAAGTAACTAACGCGTCTAGATATAGACAGCATAGTAAGCTTAAATTCTAATTCTAGATAGGAGAATTGAGAAGGATTGAAGATATATTTATAAACTATGGTTTCTACTAGGCCTCTTCAGTAAAACCGGGATAGAATATCTGAAAGAAGAAATATAAAAATCTGATTTTATCTTAATAAATTACGAGAAGGCCCTGTATAAAGAGTGATATATTTTACTACTTAATTAAAATGCAATTAATTTGCATGTTATACATTCTATAAAGATTACCTATTACCTAACTATTGGTTGTGATGATAGATATTAAAAAGTCGTGTTTATGACCAATTGAGCTACATCTTAATGTTGCCAATGACTTGGATTTTTATTATAGACCTGTCCTGTTATTTTCTTATCTAATATTCACTCGCCTTTGCATATTCATTTTTAATTATTCTTAATAAGTATTAATTTAAATTACTAGAAAATGAGGCTCCGAAAGACTTTAAGTAATCAGTTAAACAGTTGTGATGAAGATTAGGAACTATTAGGAGAATTCAGTGGAAATAATTTTTAACGATTCACTGAGAGATTTTTTCATTTTCATTATTAAGGATAAATAATAGGATGAAATTAAAAGCTTCTGCTAATATAAAATAGAAAATTTCAGCATTCAAACAACGTTGCTTGGTTACTGATGATTAAATGACTCAAATTGCTCTAAAGACTGTAAATTGAAAACACTCCCAGCTTTCTGAATTACCACTTGTTATGCTAATCCAATTTCATGTTGCGTCAGATGAAAATTACTCAAAATTGAATAGAAAATTAATGTAACTTGTCAATACACTTAATTTAAATTTAGGTAGAATAAAACAATGGTTTATTAGAGCTTTAGAGCTTTTATTTAGATCTTTTGAATCACTAAAAAAAAGTATTAATCTATATTTTAAAAAATTATAATAAAATTTGGAAAACGTAGTTTTAATCATTAGATCTCTAAAAGGATTCTGCTGCTAACATATCCTGCCCGGACATGTTAGCAGAATGGAAAGTAATTATTCTGACCTTCGAGGTCAGAAAAGCGTTGGAAGGATGTTGTCTCTGAAAGTTTGAGACCGGAATTGATGACGAAAGCAAGGGACAGAGAGACATGGTAATTTGGGAGGTCTACCCCTTGGAGGCGACAACTATTATAAAGGTCATTAAAAGTTTTATTTAAGAAACAAATGTAAAAAATTAAGTATAAGTAAATTTTATTCATGTTTTATAATAAAATTTGTAATATTGGAAACTGTGGTGGTTTAAAAATATTCATGCTCTTATAATTCAAATAGTGACTATATCCCTTCCTATATTGTTATGATTATGATGTATGGTTATTCCTAAATGCATTGAATAATTCAAATCAAATAAGCAATAACAGTTGCGATATTGTAGTATAATTTATTTTGATCTCTACCGCTTTTGTAGTGTGTCAGCGTCGATTAGCCTATTGAAATTAATATCAATTTGCAGTAAATTACTTACTTTGTAATGTTGATAACGATTTATATATGCGTAACCTTGTGTCTCTTGAATAGTTTTAAAACTATTTAGGCTTAGAAGGAGATGGGTAGGTAATTAATAATTAATACTTTACTAGTAGAGAACATTCATTTAATTATTATACTTGCTGTAAGTGGAAATTAATTGAGAGTAGTATCATTAATTATAACATGAAAAATACGAGATACATTTACAAAGTAACATGTTCAAAGCACTGAATAGTCAAGAACAATAATTACTGATCGTTATCGATATCGAGTTGTTTAAAAACAAAACTGTTCAAAGTCAATATTGAAGAATGAACGTGAAAGGAATGACGCGGAAGGCAATCATTATCTGAATCAATCTGTAGTAATGATCGCGCATCAAACAAATTATGAAATTTAAAGAGTACGTGTATGGATTAAGGAAATTTTGTCTGATGGGAGTCAATTTGACGAACTTTAATCACAAAACGGAAGGATTTTAAACTATACTTGCATACCAATACAGTAATAAGATTGTTTGAGAAGAAAGTTAAAGACATACCTATCTTCAACGCCAACTACGCTTCATGTTCATGCCCTCTCACTCACTCATACATAAAAACAATTTACATGTCTCTTTTATTCGTAAGGTGACCACAGTTAAATAAAACATAATAAAAACAAAATATGATGTAAATCGTCTATAAAGGCATTTGATGTAAAAACCTTAAAAAATTATTGCTTTATACAATAACGTATATCTGCGACACTGGCTGAGGAGTGAGTGATTGAACTTTCAATCACTTAAGGCAGATAACATCTATATTTTTAACCTAAGAGGAAAACGAAGCGTGATGATCTGCTCCTATGGGTCGTAACGTGATGCTATATAGCCTATAGCCTTCCTCTATAATTGAGCTACCCGACATAAAAAGAATTTTTCAATTCAAACCAGTAGTTCCTGAGATTATCGTGTTTAATCAAAAAAACAATTCTTCAACATTATAATATTATTATAAATTTCATCAAATACCTCACCAGTAGATAAACAAACACCAGTATGTTTGTTTTCAGCAGCGATTAATCTAAAGCGTACTGCAATTGTCTTTCATGTGTAGGAGTTCTAAGTACAAGTTGATCATAAACTAAAGGCAGCGGTGTGTCACGATTTGACAGACAACACTCATTAGCATTGTTTATTTTGAAGACATCGTCGGTGCCAATATTAGGACTGTTATGTAACTATTACAAGCTTGTAACATTCCTTTGTGTTATTAAATAATTTGAGATAGCGTAAAAGATATGTTTTATAATGAATTTCCAATATATGTGAATGAGACAGTAGCAATCTTCCCTAATGTTTAACTTTAGGATTAAGATCATAATACACCTTACTAATATTTTAAATGTTTGGTTTCTTATTACTTAATTACGTAAAAACGGCTGAACAGATTTCAATGAAATTCGGCACACAGATACTTCATAACCTCGATTAACATATAGGCTACTCTTTATCCCGGAAAAATCATTCTTCCTGTAGGATAATAATAAAATATGTTATCGAACGCCTAAATATTTTCATAAATCTAAGTACTCGTGGTACACAAAAGCTCTCGTGCGAAGCCAGGGATGGTGGACTAGTATTTACATATAACTACAGTTGTAGTATCTTTAAAATGTCTAATTAATTATAGTATATAAATAGTATACGAAGTTATTTTATTACGTTCAAAAACTCAACTTTCTATTACTCTTGTAATTATCTATTGTTTCTAAAAATCTCTATTCTAAAATGTAAAGCGTTCGAGCTCTATAAAGATTGTAAAGTACATAAAATATTTTATACTTGCTGTCTAGGAACATAAAATTGGCCTAACAAAGAGTCTTTAATATTTAACAATACTATTATTATTAGAGTGTACCTTTGCACAAAGTATGAATAAATTGCATGAGTTGTTAACGTAGTTTGGTTTCTGGAACTACTTTGTTCCGTTTGGTAAATATTTATTTTAAAGCCGCAAGAACATCTATCTATTACGCTTCGAGAATTGACATTTATTTTAAAACGGTATGTTTCAGATGATTTCTAAGAAAATCTTATAAGAGTTATGAATGCACTATATTTTAGAATTCCAAAATATAAAGATCCACTTATATTCTTTAAAGAAATAAAGAAATTAAACAATTGTTTAGTCTGAGAAGGCCACGTATAAGTAGCAAAGGCTGAAGAAGTATCTGATTCAGATTCGATGATAGTTGATCGAGAGCATGGACCGTGGTGGAAAATTTCATCACCATAAAAAAAACTGTGTTTTAAATATTCTAAACTTTCTGATCTGCTAATAAAAATTACATTGAGCTATTCTTAATAAGTCAAGATCACCGTTAACTATATAATGAAATAATGCAAAAAGTGAGTACGCTATAAATTTCTCTCATCATAGGTAAAACGTCGGCAAGCTAAACACACACGCTAAGCGTCGACATGTTTGTAAATAACGTACTAAGTTTAAAAACATCTTCATTTATAACACTTTCTTTTAAAATTTAAAAGGAACGTAAACACTATGTTTTCCACTTTAAAATCCTTTTATTTTCCCAAAAACTCCAAATTCTAAGATTTTGATTTTCTTGTCCTTCTTTACTAATACACATTTCTTCTACTATACATCAAACACTTGTAAGCTACTTAGCTGCACAATAACACTCAAAAGACTATAATAATATACAATCTAGACGGAAGCCGAGCAGTGCCTGAGGCTTGCGCCCTAGGTGCAAGATTCAAAGATTCATACACAACACTTTGAAGTCACACGAGCTCCAAGAATAACTAAACCTTCTTGCGTAAAAACCATCATAAAATACCCCTTCATCTCACTATAATGACGATAGGTGGGGTCGTAGGCTTGTGTTACCAAGTTAATATTTAAAACCCCCCTTATATAATTTAATAAAGCTTTCACAATACTTTTGATACTTTATAATGTACTTAAGTAAGTTAAATTACTAAAATACAACAATACGCAGATAGATGAGAAAACGTACATGACATAAATATAGTGACAAAGGAACCAAGTGTGAAATAAGATGTCTTGGTTTTATGGGTTAAGAAAATTAGCACTGCTGAGTCTACCATTATACTCTTTCGTTTAACGTTAAAAATTTACATTCGTCCAATTTTGTCGGTTTTATTGCCAGCTTTAGTAATAACTCAATTTTGTGAAGTACTTTATACCTTTATTCTCAAAAGCAATTTGTTATGATGGTAGTATTCGTACTTGGCCGTGAGTTACCAAATCAACACAAGAGGTAATAGCAGTATTTATTGAATCACGTATTGTTCCAATTCAAAATATTTTCCGGTTATGCTTATTAATATTTGAAACTTGATAAATACTTATATAAGCTCAAAAAATTTAAATATTATTTAGAATTTATTTGTGGGCGTGCTTTCAATTAAATCATGGAAGTCGTAAATCCATGGATAGAAAATACGATGGCGTGGCGCCATCGGATATAACGGTAAATTTTCATTCAGATCAATTTTTTCTTAATTTGCAAAATGGTCAAACTAATGAAACTTCACGAAATTTATGCCTCTTTTAAGAATATCAGTTCAAAAACCTACAACTTTTTATTACTTATATTCTATCAGTGCTTACAATGTTATCCATCATGATGTTATTACTTCGCGTGATCTTCCTAGGAATTACTTGTAATTGCGTTAATAAATTAAGCAACTTGTCTTACGTCGTCATAAAGCCTAATGGCACAGGCCACAAACGTCGCGTTCCTTATCTTAACGAAATCTTAATCGATTCAACTATGAATTCATAAAACACTTTTAATTGTAATATTTTGCATAAAACGCAATGAAAATAAATTATATTCGATGAGAGTGGACATGGTGAGATGACGTGGGATGAGACAGGCATGCGCCCGCTCTACGAAATGTCACTTGGCAACTTGTTAAACAATATTTATTCAATAGCACACCGACTTGAAAAGATGGACACTCGAAACTCTTGTGCGGGAAACGTTAATGACATTCAGTTCTTAGGTACACAGTGATGCTTTGAGTATGTTAATATTTCCTCGATGTACCCTCAGTCACATCGAATTATTAGTTACCATGATCAATTAACGGAACAAAAAGTTTGACAAATTATGCCAGTCTGAACGGGCGGTCTCGTAAAAAGCGGCGATGGCGCAAGCGTCGGGAAAAAACTTGATACAGTTAAAGTTTGATTGATGGAGTCGGGCCTGATCGCACACTTGCCAACGAGTGGTAATTGAATTATAGGACAAAAACAGTTTTCACATTATCCATTGTCATGTTTCAACGTCTCATAAGACATAAAGTTGAAATTGGGCTCAGAGTGGAATTGACAGGTAAATTTGCTCGGCGCTTTAATGTCGGCGGGCGTTTAAGAAAAGCGGGTGTTTCAGTAGCGAGATTCCATTTGATCATTAATTTGCCTCGCATCGGCTGCGCAAAAGCTGTTGCATGATATGCAAAACAATCGAGATACAGCGAATAGCGATTAAGAATGGCCTTCGTAAGGTATGAGGTACACTTGTATGTTTAAATTGTCCCCAGATTCAAAATAAAGAAGAAACCTATTTGTGATTATGAAGAGTATTCTAAGAATATCAACATAGGCAGTTTGTACATACACTGAGTATCATTTTCTCAATGTTTATATTAAATTTAATATATTGCTTGCAACATTCTAAGAATTTAGACAATTTCCGCATTTGGCGATTCCTGAAATTTTTATTTAAATGAACTCTAAAATTACAGTTATTTAAGAGAATGTTATGTTTGCATCCATTGTGTCCCAGCCCTGCCCCCAATCCGCGGCGATAGTCAAAGCCTTGTATTACGAGTTGCTGGCGTCGAGTGCACTACGAAGTTTATGCCTGCCTCGTAACTTCTCCGTGTTTATTGATGTTATTGTGAATTATATTGCTAAGTAAATGGTGCCTCTTTATAATGTCATTAATTACTTCATTTTCGTCATGAGTTTATGTTTTAAGATTAATTTTATCTTTCTTACAAAATGGATCGTAAAGGGAAAATTGGATAGAAAGTTTGTTAAACTAAACCAGTGATCTCCAAAGTAGTCTATATCGACCCCCAAGGATCAATGAGGAGTTATGAGGTTTATGTAGTCTATATTGACCTACAAGGATCAATGACGAGTTACAAAGGGTATATAAAAAGGGGTCTACAGCCAGTGTAGTACGCCAGATTTTATTTGTAGTCAGGATATAATTTGAGAATTACGTTGCCGTTACCTTAATCTTTTATTTATATTTGTTAGGCAATATGTGGAAGGGGATCTATCTGCTTCTTATTAATTAAGGTAGGGAACCTCTGGCCTAAACAATACAGAAGCAGAAACTCATTAATACCTAAAATATGACATGTAATTTTTAACTTTGATTTGATCGATTTAAATTAGAATATTGATCATTCCAATCCGGTTTAAGATCATACTATATGCGCCTTAACATTTGAAAATAACTGTAAGCTTATTTAGTTGTTGCCAAACGGAAGAGCCGATTGTTTGCGTAGTTGAAGTAAAAGTTATGTCGAGTGTGTTGTCTAAATATTTATTTTCAAGTAACTATCTGATAACAAATGCAGTTTATATGTAAATCCCACCTTATGGAATTACAATAAATTGTTTAGTACTTAGAAGATCGTAAAGTTTACGAATAGTAAAATCACGTCTACCACGTCTAGTAAAGACGTAATACGTTGACATTGTACTAAATTATAGGTCTTTATTTTATAGAACCAGTGACCTTATTTCATCCTTAGATAATATGATACTCTTTGTAAGTATGTTTTTTTTATGGTAGATAAGGTGCAAACGAGCAGATGGTCCACCTGATGGTAAGTGGCCACTATCGCCCATGGACATCGGCAAAACAAGAGATACCCTCCCGTTTTGTCGATGCGTTGCATCCCTGAAGAGAGCGTGGGAAGTGGGAGTGAAGGAAAAATGCTGCGGTTTCAGCGGGCCCTGAGCAAGAGCCCAGAGTCCACTAGATCCGCAGCATTAAAGGGATAAGAGAGGGAGGAGGTAAGTCTCGCCCACATGCGGCTCGACCGGAACGCGTCTATGACACTTGGCGGTCGGATTCACAAGCAGGTTGGTGGTCGCAAGCGAGTCGAGTCGGGGAACAGATCCCCTACCACCAAGGGGGTGCTGGGTTACTCGGCTCTTACAAGATGCTCTCCCAGCGGCAAAGGGGAATAGTATTCTAACCCGTCCCCTCACGGCTAAGATATGTTTGCTAGTTTGTTGTAAAAACGTATCTGGATTTTCCATGGATTATTCTTCTTGCATTTTATTATCGTTAGATACATTATCTCTCAGTTTGTTATCATTATCATTACAAAAATAAAGTGAGAGTAAGTTGTCTTAACAAACTAAGCAATTTACTGAAAAAAATATTTATAAAAACTACGAATTCTTAAATCAAGAATTTACAAGGTCTAGATGGAGTTTATTATATATTTAATTATAATTTCTAAACTGTCCTTTACATTTTAAAAATAAACGACAAATAAACGTGTTATGAATTTTAATAATCTGATAAATAATAATTTAAAAAATTTTAATAATAAAAAATTATATCAATCAACTCTCAACTTTTGGTTTGAAGTTCGTATCATTGAATCTTGAAAACTATTCCAAGTATTTAGATAATTTTAATAACTTCAATAACTTTAATATGTTATTAATATTTTAATATCAGTTACTATCAAAGCTTATAAGAAAATTGATCAAATTACATTTCTAAGAAGACATAACTATAGTTTGGTATCAGTACTAAATCGATGATTGCGTTGGGCATACAAATATGATCACACCAGTTGTGGCTTCCTCTTGAATACAAACAAGATGGTATTTTGGATATTTTATTGCTACAAGGTTAAGTTATTTAAGACCAATTATGTATGGCAATATTTATGCATTTGTGTAAGCGGTGATTTTCCGTTCCAAAAATTTGTTAAAAATAAAGTTTAAAATAAGTGAAGAAAACCACAAATTTATATATAGGCTATAACAATGTCAATTGTTCTATTTTCTGTGGTTATATTTTCATCAAAATGTAAATATTATATTAAAATAGTAAGCACTAATAGAAAATACCAGACTAAAGAAACATGTTTTACCTAAGTGAAAACCTTAGTAAAGTGTTTTACCTGAGCGAAAACCTTAGTAACATGTTTTACCTTAGCGAAAACCTCAGTAACATGTTTTAACTGAGCGAAAACCTTAGTAACGTGTTCTAACTGAGCGAAAACCTTAGTAACGTGTTCTAACTGAGCGAAAACCTTAGTAAAATGTTTTATCTAAGCGAAAACCTTAGTAACATGCTTTACCTAAGCGAAAACCTTAGTGAAATATTTTACCTGAGTGAAAACCTTAGAAAAGTGTTTTACCTGAGCGAAAACCTTAGTAACATGTTTTACCCGAGTAAAAATCTTAGTCAAATGTTTTACCTGAGCGAAACCATATGTGCAGGTTTACCTTTACAATGTCCCTCAATATTGGGAATATATTTTATTTATTTGTTGGCTTTTTCATATTCAAGAGCATTACATTTAGGAGATATTGCACATGCCTGAAAAAATCTAAATAACGGAATAACTTATTTACCTGAGAAGAGGCTACACTCACGACACTACGTTGCACTTGTTGTATAATAATACTACAAAATAACTGCCAACAACAACTACTTCCTCTGTCTTAGATTTTTCTTGCATCTCACAGATCCTCAATAACTTTTCTCTAACGCGACCTCCTGAAGGTATTTCAGTAGACTCCTTGGAGTGATTTAAAGGATTTTGAGAATCACTGATATAGTAGTATCTTCTATCATCTTTTGATGATGACTCAATACGAATAAGTCATTTAGCATAGTATTATCAACGTGATTGTTATTTTAAATTGGTGACTAAATGGGTGGCCAAATACGTCAATAGATCATTATTTATATCTATTACGTGAAGGCTATTAGGGTTATCTCGCTAAGCAACTACCTTATCATTAGTTATTTCCCCTGTTTTCTTTTGTATCCATAATTTAAGTGTCACAGACACTTAAATTATGGTATAAGGTATAATAAAATATATGTGGAATGATAATGCTTAGAAGATATTTAAGAAAATGTAGTGTGAGGGGTCTTTATAACACCAGTAGATTCCAAAACAATCATTTTTATGTTTGCACGAGTAATACACAAAAACTACTGCACGAAATTAGATACGGTTCTCACAGTAGTATTGCTGCAAATAACTTAAAATTTAGACTTTGTTGAAATTAAATCAGACGTCAGGAAAATAACTTATGTAGTAGTCAGAGAAGCTAGGGCGGGTCGACTCGTATTATAATAAATTAGTCGATTAGTATAATTTATTTTATACATATAGCCATAAATACATTTTTAAAAGATGACTTATTGGTTATTAATCAAAGTAAGATATAATAAATAAATAAAATGTCTATTTAAATAATACAAATGGATGACGAAAGTTATAAAAACTCATACAAAGGATGAAGCAAATTGAAAACAATATTATTTAATTGATGACTCTATTATATAAAAAAGAGAAATAATTAATAGTCTGTGGTTTATGTAAAATAAGTTGTTTTGAATAGAACATGTTAGAATAAATATTTCTATCATTTTTTAATGTCGTATATCTTGGTTTCTGTTTCTAGGAAGATTTTTAAAATACGCCAAAAGACTTTTAAGAGTCCATTTTTCTTAATTAAATCGATTATTTCCAAGAATATATTATATATGTTAACTAGAAAATTGAATGGATATATAAACTTTTAATAAGCATCGTATGTGCACAACGGATGGCCTATAATATAAGCTACGGGCGCAACACAGTTGGGATATAACTAAACGTTACGAACTCGTACTATTCAGGCAGGAACTATTGTGACAGGAACCTAAGCAGTGCCTTGGACTTGTGACCAAGGTGTAGGCTTAAGGACGTCCTTTAAGTGATCACAACACTCGCCTCCACTGCTTAGTTTCACCGTCTAAACCTAAGATTAGACTAACATTAACCTAACCTAACACAAGGATAACCTAACCTTAGGCTAACCTAAACCTAACTCACACCTCCGACATATATATTATACTTTTTTAAAACCAAAAAATAACATTGGAGTATATACTTTAGACTTATAGTCAACGCTTAAAGTTTCCGAGGCAGTGAAAACTTACTCCATTCAGTTACATGGCTGTCTTTGGAAGATTACACTAATATCCTACAGATCTTAATTTAAAAACAAAAACATATTTGTTTATAATACAGATTATTATTGCCTACACCTTACACTCGGAAACGTACTGTTATATTAATTGAGAAAATAAATTGTGTAAAAATCTAAAATAATATTAAATATAAAGGAAAAAGTCTTTGTTGTATACCATTAATAGTACCATTCCTTTAAATTATTCTATAACAGACTCAGTTCTAAAATGAATAACCAAACAATATCACGAACATATTTATCATATTGCAGGTCTCGGGCATTTTTTCGTGATATTTATATGAAGACATACGTCAATAATTATTATTAAAATGTGAAAATGTTCCCAAAATCAAAATATTTAGATAATCAAGTTATACATAAACTAGGTGACATTCCATATTTCGTTGCTAAGTCCACAGAAGCTTAGCATAAATAAAATGTACCATAAATATTCAAAACACGCCAAATAAAGTTGGAATGTAATAAAATCACAATAATTGACCGAAACGACTCAGTATATTGATTGTAAATTTGCCAATTTGCATGTCATTTGAAGGCACAATTTAATTTTCTTTATTTCTCACACTGCCACACACGATTTTAAGGGCTTTTTTACATGACTGTAATAATAAATGATATCTTTTGTTAAAAAACATTTTTTTTTCAATTTCCACAAAAGAACTGGAAACAATATAAGGAAATTTGAACAATATTCAATAAACGGAATAAAAGGAATATATACACTTTTAAAATACTTGGTTGGTAGCAGAGTGTAGTTAAACCATATTATAATAGTACTTTTCATTTAATTTTAGGTTTGGAGTAAATCGGGTTATTACGTGTTTTTCGAATCAATAAAGTACATACAATTTAAAAAAATTATATACTTAATAGTATTTAATATAGAAGCAGAGTGTAGTATCATTAAAGCATAATATTTTTGATATGATTCACGAAAAAGAGTAAACCGATCGGTTTTTTAAGCAATAAAAAAATACTATTTAAACAAACATTATTACTTTAATGCGGTAGTAGAGCGTAGCGTTATTAATTAAAGTTAAAACAAAGTCTATTACTATGTTGGGTTCTTATATATAAAAATGAACGGTGTTTGTAAGTCTGTATGTCTCGCTAAGTGTGCCTTCACTTAGCGAGACATACAGACTTACTTTCAAGCAGCGCAGCAGTAGCAGCTTGACATCCGCGCTGCTCAGAGTGATATCAATCGGATTCGACTGCTGCGCTGTTGCTGCGCTGCTTGCGACCTAATGTGAAGACTGTCTAAAACTAGACAACACCTAGACCAATTTGTGATGAAGGCACACTTAGCGAGACTTACAGACTTACTTTCAAGCAGCGCAGCAGTATCAGCTTGACAACCGCGCTGCTCAGAGTGATATCAATCAGATTCGACTGCTGCGCTGTTGCTGCGCTGCTTGCGACCTAATGTGAAGACTGTCTAAAACTAGACAACACCTAGACCAATTTGTGATGAAGGCACACTTAGCGAGACTTACAGACTTACTTTCAAGCAGCGCAGCAGTATCAGCTTGACAACCGCGCTGCTCAGAGTGATATCAATCAGATTCGACTGCTGCGCTGTTGCTGCGCTGCTTGCGACCTAATGTGAAGACTGTCTAAAACTAGACAACACCTAGACCAATTTGTGATGAAGGCACACTTAGCGAGACTTACAGACTTACTTTCAAGCAGCGCAGCAGTATCAGCTTGACAACCGCGCTGCTCAGAGTGATATCAATCAGATTCGACTGCTGCGCTGTTGCTGCGCTGCTTGCGACCTAATGTGAAGACTGTCTAAAACTAGACAACACCTAGACCAATTTGGCTAAGTTTAGTTTTGGAATATTTGTAGTAGTACAAAAAAGGTTGAAAAGGTGAGATATGGTAAAACAATTTGATAAAACTCTTATCCTTAGCCTATTATACCTCAGCGAAGCGAGGACGGATCAACTTGTTATTTAATAAAAAAAACTGTGTCTGTATAAAAAGAATGTGCTGAGTTTTTACCGTAATCGTAAAGTGAAGTCACGTCAGAAACCAAATAAAAGCTACTTCTGTGTAAACAGCGGTTATTTAAAAATACGTCATACACGTAGAGTTTATTACCGAATTTGAATAAGAATAGACCGTTTTGAAAATAATTAATAATATCCGCTTACTAATTGAGTTATTGAATTATCACATCTCTAAACGTCCTTCAAATATATTGTTAAAAAATTATATAAAAAACAATATTAATTGGTATTTGTGTATATCACAATGTTGTGAAATTATTCAAAAACATCATATTTCTTCTTATGTTTTGATTATTTTTTTAATATGTATTTATACCTGATACATTTATATAAAAAGAGATATTTTTGTGTAAAGAGATGTTTAAAAATGTATAGACGCTCTAAAGTACACTGTATTTATTTGTAAATCATTTTAGACTTAATTTAGGATCTATGAGAAATTACTGATAATTTTAATACTAAAACAACAAGAATATGGCAGCAGTTATATGTAAGTAAATAAAAAACAGCTTTTGTAGGTAGTATTATAACAGTTTGTACAATCTTTGAAAAATAATCATTAATTTTTCTGTTCATGATTTCAAAATAATTGCTTAAGGTGAGATAAATTTTGGCTACAGCTCCACTCCAGTGTCCATCCATATTTTAAAAAGACAAAGTGATTTTATTCAAAAATCCTTATTCACTCGTAAAGCTCTAGGTCAAGTCGAGTATTTTGACAAGATACTGCGCTCGTGATACTTGCTATATTTTTTTTTTGATTGGCAAGAGTAATAATAATTCTGAAACACCATACATTCAAAGAATAATATTTATTAATTGGTCAGAGATTGCTCTACACCCATTAAACTTTAATGCCGTTTTATCTGCAATATTATTTAGCTCCATTTTAATATCCACCATTAAATAGTTATCCCTAATCAGAGGTCAAGATTGACAACCAGTTAATTTGTAATTCGATACAACATGGATTTGGAATGGAATCTAGAATGAAAACAATAAAAATCGTAATGAAAATTCCATAAAACCAGCTCGTGTCGCCTACTAGTCTTCGCATTAGCATAAATAGGTGATAAATTATCATTTCGACAAATAGTTATTAACTAATACTCAGATTAAATCTTTGGAATTTGCAGCAATATGTCAACCGTAATTAATTATTTACATCATTGTTTATATTGTGGTATAGAGCGTGCGCATGTTACGAGATTAAACTTTTCATAAACTTGTCAGACGGCAACTCGGATAGTGCCTCAGACTTGCGAGTCAACAACGAGTAACAAACTTAACTCACAACACAAGTGATAATACTTATAATTTTTATAATTTAAAATCACCTTTACTCTACGTGCGGAGTCAGTTTGCGCAACAAACTGATTACGATTCTGTGGAATATTATAACATTTTTATCACAGTAGTAAAAGCGAAGCTTTGCGTGTATAAAATAACCATTTGTTAGGATATCCTTATAATAATTCTCATAAACTTAATAATAGTTAATTTTTTATAATCTCATTCGCAAAACAGTATTTTTATGAATAATTCTGCATTTTAATTCAAGTCAAATACGACTGCTGTTGTAGATTATAATTAACAGAAGCGATCACACAATGTATTTTTTAGGTTATCAATTCAGCGGAAGCTATTTTTTAATTTCCTTTAAGGGAAGTTAAATTCAAATTCAAATTTCAATAAAATTTAAAATAATCTAAATCGATATTTTAATTTTATAATGGTACATAATAAAAGTAGCTTCCTTAATACGAGTATGTTGCAAGCAACTTTTTCGCAACATTAGTTGAGAGCGTATACTTGTTCTTTATATATTAAACTGGTATCCGGATTAAAATTTATGATGTAGACATAAATTTACATTTTAGTGTATAATTTTTATTATACCTTTTAATACTGTATTTCTTTGTTTCTTGTGGTTTTATTTTTTATAAATTGGCGCCACGTACTAGTTCACACGACTACTAAAATTAATTTGTTTTTAAATAACAAAGTCTTTAAAAAACAAAATTTTAAATAAACAACGTAAATGAAGTAAGCAAGTTGTTGACTATTGCTAGTGTGCCAAGTATACTTATTAAGAGTATGAGAGCTATACTGCTCAATAACTCTCAAATTACAATATTAAAAGATGGAAGCCGAGCAGTGCCTGGGGCTTGAAACACAGGAGTAGGTATAAAGACTTCACCACTCGACCTCATTACTAAATATTGAAATAAAAAAGTACATTACTCACGTGCTCCTCGATAACAGAGGCATAGCATAACGCCACCAAACAACTACCCACGAATACTTATTTATAAACGGTGTTGCTAGCATACAAAATGTATCTTAAAGCTATAGAAAACGATTACAACCAACCACCACCACCAGATCTGTGAAAATTATTATTCATAAAATCATTTTCACTGTAAACTGGAATAATATAGACGATATCATCCAGTCCAGCATAGCGCTGGCTTTACCTTTGACTATGACTTTGAGACTTGATCTAAAAATACATTGAGTCTCCATTTTCTTTTTGCACTATACAATATATCAACGGGTAAAAGACACTCTAGGCACTCTTTAATTGGTTTCCTTAAGTGAACTATATTAATTACTTATTTTAGAAGACTGCTTAGCACTCGCGTATAAAGCCCAGTCCATAACTTCTGTATTCCACAGTTAATGCTAAAGAAAGTGACACATGACTAAAGTGACCAATTTATTTTTCACTCAAAACGGGACACGGAAAACGGAACGGAGGTCTTTTAGATGTTTAAAAACACAAATCAAACTTAAACTTTTAATACATCTACCCGCTACAATTACTTTATAAACAGTGTTGCTAACATCCCACTACTGATGTCGTAGGTGAGAGAGATATGATACCCATTACTGTACAGAAATACGTATACAGATGCAATTCAGACTGAGGCGAGCAGTGCCTGGGGCAGGTATAGAGAGCTCTTTCATAATATATTAACTCTCACCTCCACCACTCGACCTCGCTAACGACAATAGATAATAAAGCAAACTTACGTGGACCTCGAGAAGTGATAAATGTTAATCACGACACTATAACACTAAATTTCATGTTCACTGCACGAAAACACCGGAGTGACTGAGACTAATCTATCGCACTAAAGTTTATATATTGTCTAGACGTCGGTATGCTGGACATAATATAAAATGACCTACCCGCCAATACTACTCTATAAACAGTATGGCTAACATGCTCTTTGGAGAATGAAATAAAATTTTAAAAATTCAAATATAATTAAGGACTATTGAATCTTTGCGTGTAAGTGAGACGATGTCACGCGTGTTGACTAGTACCAAAAAATAATCATAGCCTTTCATTAGTTAATCAGCCTGCTGTCTATGTCTTACGGAGCGTATGGTCACATTACCGATGCCCTTAGAAGGGAAATTAATTTGTTTCTTTAAAATTCCAAGGTGACATTAGCATTAACATAAAATAGTATTCTGTTTACATTTGAGGGCCATATCTATATATTATGATTACTGATTATTGAAACGATTTTACTAGTTTTGAAATGTTAATTCGACGATGCGTTAGAAATATTGTGTTTTGTATGTATTTGTAATGAGGTAATAGTCACAGTTGGAAGTAATTGATATGAATAAATTTTATTTATAATTAATAAATATAATTTTTGGGATATTTTTTAAAGGAAAAATGGGACCCTTATAAGATAATTTCGTAGTTTTCCCAGAACGCGTGGGTGTATTAAGTTACCAAAAGATTTGACACTCGCTACACTTAACATCTAATTCACTGTGGTAATTCTAGTTGCCCTAGAATCATGAGATTCAGTAAGAAGTAAGGTCTTAAAGTGTACGCCAAGTGAATCTTCCTCGGTGGAGGAATCCGTCTCGTACATGGCTGTTTTGTATTCTATAAAAAATAAAGTTGTAATTTTCCATTACAACATTATGCAAAAAATATAAAATTTCAAACAAAGCAGTTTCTAGGTTAATACATAATTATGACATCAGTGTCTCGCTTAGCTAGAATTTTGATAGATAAACTTGATTTTTATCAATATATAAGCCGGATCTGAGAGTATTTTAATTTTGTAAAAACCTTCTATTAAACTTTAATATACAGATTTCTAATAGACAAAGAAACAAAACTAAAAGTTAGAGAGACTCCCAAAATTTTATATTGAGAGACTGTAGAAAACCAAATATCAGGTGATTTCGTTTTGTATTTTTGAGATAATTTAAGTAATATTATAATCTTAGTATTTTACTAATATATTTGGATGTTTGTTACTCAATCACGCGAAAACGACTAAACGGATTTCAATTAAATTTAGCACATAGATGCTTTATAACCTGTATTAACATATAGGCTACTTTTTATCCCGAAAAATTTTAGTTCCTGTAGGATAAAGATTAAATGTGTTTACTGTTGTAAGCATCTAAATATTTTCGCTGGTCGACTAGTATCATTATAAATGCTTTATTGATTTGTTTATTTTGTGTGATTTATCTCTATTAAATTCCATAAAAATTAGTGCAACTAAAGTCACCTTAAAATTATGTGTCAAGGTAAAGTTATCATGTTACGTCAATTTATATTACACCTCATTTTCTGGGAAGATAAAAATTAATCAAGATAATCTTAGCAAAGAATTAGATACGCTCATGTTGTAAAACTAGCTATCCAACCTGGCTTCACGTATACAGATAAAAATCATTATCACGATCCTTCAATGGCCCACTGCTGAGCCGGGTCTCCTCTTCAGAATGAGGTATTAGGCCATAGACTACCACACTGGCCCAGTGCGGTTTGGCAGGCTTCACACACCTTTTATTGAACTATTAGAACTATTAGGGAACTCTCAGGTTTCCTCACGACGTTTTCCTTCACCGTTAAAGCAAGTGATATTTAATTGCTTAAAACACAACTCAGAAAAGTCGAGAGGTGTGTGCCCAGGATCGAATTCGGAGCTCCCGAGTAAGACTTGAAGTCTCAACCACTGGGCCATCACTGCTTTTTAGATAAAAATACTATAGGTAAAAACCGCAAGAAAATCCTTTCATTAGTTCATCACGTACAAACAGACGCGGCGTGAAACTATATTAATAATATGTAGTGATAGTAATATAAATATTTGGTGAATGAGCAATTAAATTGGTTTATCATAGTTGATATTAGATAATTGTGAATAGCTGAGCTGATCTTAAGTGTTGATATTACAATCTACGAGGAAAACCATTGAGGATTTCTGCTGGATATTTTCTATGAATTGAGTATCTGCAAATTTACATATTCTCTTTTTATAATGAAGCACTTGAGTAGCCAAGTCACTTAGTGTTATTGGAATTTCTAAGAAAAAAGTTTATATAGTTTTTGGAGCCGTTTCTAAAGATATCACTAAGCTTAGTCAACATTAACTTCAGTAGCATACTGTTAGTTATGATGTTGGTAGGATACACATTTTTACTTTCTTGAATGTTGGACAAGTGATAAACATGAATAGAAGCAAGAGGGGTTTGCAAATTAAATACGCCGTCACGTCAGAATAATAATTATTAAATATCGAGTATTCTAGTGGTAACTCTGAAGCTCCGAGTGTAAAGTATAACTTCCAGGAGAATATTCTAGTCAAGCCGTCACACTCTCATATTTAAGTATAAATTATTTATATTTAAGTACGAGAAGTACTACCTAAATCATTTTTTCTTATCACCTAACACTGATATTGAAAAAAAATATTATGATTTTGTGTAGGAAATTTCTAGATTTATTTTATTAAAAAAAGAAATTTAAACATAGAAATGTTTTATATAAAGTTATTCAATAGTTTATAGGCTATATATATTAATTCCAAAAGTGAGGTAAATTAAAAAAAAAATAATGCTGTTTGCGTTTTGTAAAACTTTTTCAAAAATGTTTTCTATTTTTTTCTCTATCTTGGTTATTTCTTGGAAGAAATGTAAGTTAATAAATTTGAATCATTGTTATTTATATTAAAAACAATATTTGTGTAAAAATATTTAAAACAATTAAATTCTGAACATATTGCAATTGATAACAAAGTCACGTGATTGCAAAATTGAGTTTACATTGAAGGGTTGAGTGAGCAAGGGCTTGTGCTAGGGGTCATTGAATTAATCCAATTGATTCATGAAGCCTCTGAAAATTCTATTATTTATGGTACACAAATGATTTTATATTAAACAATTTTAAAAGGTTTCTCGTCGAAGTTAAATAATTAAAATCGTAAGCTTGTTGACTTGTTAAATTGAGGTAAAAATATTTTTATTTATTTTGTTTAGATCACATTTCGCTAAAAAAAAATGTAATAAAGGAATATGACAGATAAATTCAAATTCAAGACACATTTTCTAAGAAATAGGTAGAGTTTTTAATTATTATTTATTATTACGCTTACAGATAACCACCACAAGAATACTGTCTGTCTCATGTTAAGTGCTAAGTTACATAACAATTCATATATTTAGTTTTTCATGGAAATATGGCACGAAAAATTTTTTTTTGCATGCCAAGGAAAAAATAACCAGTAAATTAGTTAATAGTAATATGTGAGTAGTTGGTCTGTAATACTATATTGTGGCCTTGAAAGTGACCTTTAGTTTAGAAGCATTAGGAACTATTATACACAAAAACTAGCTAAACGTCAAAAGGTCACTTTGATAAGAGTTTTACTTATATATTTAATTTATTTTTAACCGACTTCAAAAAGGAGGAAGTTCTCAATTCGATTGGTATATATTTTTTTTGAAATTATTAATTCATGCAAATATAATCGTAAAATATACCATAAAATATATTCATGCAAAAATAATCATAAAAAATAATATAATTAATGCAAAGTAAATTGAGTATTACAAAATCCATAATAAACTACGGTCTTTAAGCCCTTATTTTCATGCTAATAACCACAAAAAGTGTTATATTGTTTTTTTTAATAAGAGAGAGTAAAGGTGTTACGTGAGGGTTCAATTTTTAAGGGCAGTAGGTTAAGAGTGATTCAACGTGTTAAATCACAATCTGCCTGTCGTGTAAAGGGGCTGAGGTTAATTAATAGACTAGATTGTAGAGTCTAGACTTATCTATGAATTAAGTTATCTACAAAAACTTTTTTGTTTGTTTTATATATCATACATATATGTACCACCGGTTTATTTATTAGCCTGCAATCCAACCCTTTTACTAGCTTCTTTAAGTATTATTTAGCTTTTTTTGACTCTTATATGACTGAAATATCAGCAATAATGTTAAATTTGGACATAAAATAAAAATATAAAAATATAGAGATCCTATATAGATCTAAGAGTTATGCAACTCTTGAAAACAGCATACAATTCAATAACAATACTTTTTAAATTAGGTCTGTACATTCTCACAACCAAAACAATTTTAAAAATTCTTTTATTCTTAGAAAGCATATTATTTTCACATGTCTAGGATGTTTTTTGAATTAATATAGAGTAGGTAAAAAAAAGGAATGTCTTATTCGTGAGATCCGACTTCGATCCTTTGGTGTGTCCAGGTGCCCACCTCTGACTTATTTGAGTTATGTGTGTTTTAAGCAATTAAAATATCACTTGCTTCACCATTTGCAAACTCCTGAGACTCCCTTAAAGTTCTCAAAGGTATATGAAGCCTGGCAGTCTGCACTGGGCCTGGGTGGTGGCTAAATCGTCCTCAAACTGACAAACAGAAACCGGGCTCAGCAGTGGGCCATTAACGGGTTGTAATGATGATTATGAAATACAAAGGCAAGGGTCCTTCATTATGCAATCCACCGGTGGCTACCGTGGAAGATGGACGTCGCCGCGTCACAACTATTTAAGTTAATATAAACTCAAATATATACTAAAATATAAAAATTGCAGTGATAAAATTCTATAAAAACTAGAGGATAGTCACTATACTAAATAAAGAAATTAGATAAAAGCCATTTTACCCATGAGGGAACGAGTTACGTTCTATTACCCGACTGACTTGCGACCACCAGCATGCGAATCTGACTGCTAAGTGTCTCGGACGCATTTCGGCCGAGCCGCATAAGGGCCAGTTCTAACGCTACCTCTCCCATTCCATTACTGCTGCGGTTCCAATGAACACCGGGTTCTTGCTGAGGCTCCACTGAAACTGCAGCATTCTTCTCTCCTCACTCTATCTTCGAGGCGGCACCGTATCGACAAAACAAGAGATACCCTCTAGTTTTGTCGATGTCCATGGGCGACAGTGACCACTTTTCATCAGGTGGACTGTCTACTTGTTTGTCTCTTATAACTAAAACAAGTGTATTTTAGTGTATCTAGTCATATCGATAATTGTGAACAAACTATAATGTAGAACAATGACTTTCATTTAGTAAGATAAGGTACTATGTTGTAATCGTTTTCTGAAAAACGAAGCGTTAATATATTTCTATGAAACGCCTTATCGGTCACTTCAGTATCGAAACTGTTGACCAGTCAACTGTTATATTTAATTATATTAATCTAACAATAATTATATGGTAGGAAAAAAGAAAGCTTTTTTGGTGGTTGCATGATGGCAACAATACTTTTTTTAAGTAAATTCTCATTGACTTAAAAAATTTGCCCTAATAGAGGAAGTTTAGAAAGTAATTTTAAAGAATGAATGTTGTCTATTTTAGTAGAAGGGTAATAAAATGTAGCGCGGGTCTCTTTTATATACTGTTAATTATGATGTTGGCAACACTAACTTTAGTAGAATTCCGTCAATTGTGATGCTGGCAACACTGATTTGTGTAGCAGCCTGTTAGTTACATTAATCTGAGTAACATTTGATTTTAGATGTGAACACAAATAAATACGCTGCCAATAGAGAAATCAATATTATTACATCGCGAGTATTCTAGAAGTAACACTGAAGCTCTTAGCCTAAATTATAACCCCCAGGAGGATATTCTAGTCAAGCCGTCATACTGTTGTTCTGCGCCAAAACTATAACTCACATTAAATAACACTAGCTAGTTAAGTTGGATTTTGGGTAAGGCGGTCGTCAAAACTAACTCAGTAAACCTGCTCCTCTGTCGCAAGCCCCAGGTGCTCAGGTCTGCATCTTGTAAAGTCCATGATACTATTAACTTTTACATTTTACTGTCCATTATTAAGTAATAAGTTTCATCTTTAATCTTTAACGTGTATGTAGTTAATTAACATAATAGAAATAAAATAGAAAAAAATTATATTGACCTTAGAGTCTTATTTAGAGAACATGTCGACGTATTTATATTGTATTTAAATTAATAATATAAAAAAAATGTTAAAGATCTACCTATACATAATTAGTAGTATTTATTTTCACCTACGTGTAAGTGACTAGTTAATAAAGTTTAAAGAATAATATGTTTATAAAGCAATATTTCCTTGATATAACTATCATGTATGACACTAACAAGAAGTAACCTACTAACCTCATGGCAGGTTTCGTGCAAAATTCATTCGTAAAGGCCTTTCGAGCAACCAAGCAATTAACTGAGTGTTAGTTTATAACACATAATGTAAGTTTTGTAAAGTATATTACGAATTATGATTAAATTGTAATGCAAGTTACATAAAACATTGTAAGTACCAAAATGTATTTAAATTATATATTTATTACTACGAGGGCGAAATAACGAGTAATTGTTGTCTAGTTTAAAAAAAATCAACATTTGTAAAGTACCCGCTTTACTAAGTTACTACCTCTAGGAATCAATATATTGATTTAAAAAATAAAATTAAATCTTTTCTATTCTTGACTTTTTAGTAATCAACATTTTTCAATGGAGCTGATTCTTTGAATGAACAACTCTTTGAAACACGATAAACTAATATTTATATTTTATATATAAGTCGGTGCGTAGGTTAGGCTGAGCTGTGCAGGTGAGTTTTTTAATTGAATAAAAACCTACACTTTGGTCACAATTCTAAGGCACTGCTTGGGTTCCTGTCGTAATCGTAAGAGATCATAACGTTTGGTTATTTATCGGTTCAGTGGCAGTATCTACGTTGCGTTTGCCTAATAGTCTATTCAATATCACCCCCCTCTTAGTGTTTTCAACGTACTCTTTCACCTTTTCTATCTCATTTCTTCGAGTTATTAAAAATAGTATTCTATAAGTCTGTACGTTACTGAACTCCTTCTGAAACGTTAAATCGATTTTAACAAAATTTATGTATTTATGGAGAATAACACACGAAATTAAGATGTAGTTTCCGTAGATCTACATTGTTTACTTCATTTCGAAGCGAATTGAAGTCTAGTTGTTAGTATTTTATATTAAAATATCTCAGAGTATAATGTCTTTATAAAGATAATATTAAAGCTCTGGTATTACGCTACGTACGCCTACAAGTTTAACGGTCGTGTTTGCGTATTATAATGATCGAGTAAAGATACCAAGTGTTATGACGGCTACAACTATTTGAGTGGATTCTTCGTTGGTTTCATTTACATATCCTAAAATATGTGGGTTAATACAATTATGAATGTAAGTGATGATAGTTTTGTGGTTAAGGCTTCGGTGTTCTACTCTGCAGGTTAAGAATTCGATCGCAGGTCGATCTCTTTTGAAGTGTTTAAGTAATTTAATACCAATTGTTTTAACGGTAAAGGAAAATATCGTAAGGAAGCCTATATGCCTGAAGTTGTTTCTCAATAATGTGTTGAGATAATGAGAACGATAACACTTAAAGAGATTTTAATATCTTTATAATGTTTAGCGCTTTCATGAAGAGCAATGGAGTATTAATTCCATTGCTTTAGTATAACAAATCTTTTTAAAAATTATATGGAAAAGATTTTAAAATCTTTTTACTGTCGGTGGATCCTCTAAATTAGTATAGATAGAAGTAAAGAATAGTGAGGTTTCAATGGGTTTAAAATTAAATCTATCTGTGAAACCGTCAAAATAAAAGGAGTTACTTAATACGATGTAATTTAAAATGATAGTTGCTTAATTGTAATCCTTATTTACTGACTTTGTATCATCATGACGCATGACATTATTAAGCTAAAATTTCAAAACATCACGGATACATGCAAAATACGAAATATCTTTGTAAAGGAAAACCCAGAGTAAATGTAAAATCGACTGGCGTGTATTATATACATTTTATTACTATATGTTAGTTAGTTTTACCCGTGATTTAGTTCACGTGTACTTTGAGATTTTTAGAGGTCTTGTCTACAATGTTGTCGCTACGCTGTGATTACTTGACCTCGTTTAGGTGTTAAAATCTTAGAAACTAAAATGATTGCATTCGATGCAAGTTCTAGGTAATATGTAAGATTTTTTTTTATATTAGATCCGACGTATCAGGAATAACCGTTATTCGTATTATATTCGTCATCATTCGTCATTATTGTATGATGCACTTTTAAACAGAAAGCCGGGGAGCGCCATGGACTTGTGACCAAGGGTTAAAGGTAGGGTTAAAGGCCTTAAATATAACGTTCTCCTTCGCTGTCTGGACACTACCTGCAGTAGATAATGCTAACTTACGTAGACCTCTAGAAGAGTGACCTTATCACGACACTAAAATGTTAACTTCTATGTACACTACCCGAAAACACTGGAGAAACTGTCTCTAATCCAACTCACTAAAGGTTATATATTGTCTACACGTATAACTATCCGCGAACACTAATTTATAAATAGTGTTACTAACAAACCGCCCAGAGATAATCAGAAAAACAATATTATCATGGATATGACCTTCAGAAATGAATAGTTCAACGTAATGAAGACAATAATATATTTTTAAAAATTTATGGAATATACTTTGTATATTAAATTTGGTTATTTAGAGTTAAAATAATTTACAACAAATATTTACAACTCGTAAATATTTTTGTTTTTGTAGAAAGACGTATTCTTGTCTTTTACTTAACATATGAATACGATATAACAAGTAAGGTAATAACTTCGTCAATTAGCTTCTAGGTAAATTATTATTTGACTTGTTCAAAGAGAAACCGGTAAGTTAACGACAATTAAATGCTCTCTGTACATCAATCTATTAAAATAATACTCAATTTGTAATTTTCCGTCATTGGATTTGTTTTTATTGAATTTTCAATGCGTGGGTGGTCCTCGTCGAAGGTTAAATATGTCACATACAGAATAACCTTAGTTTTTTTGCGTCTTTGTAAATGTTTTCGTGTTTTATAAGTATTGCGTTTAAAAAGGAGGCAAGCTTAACTTGTCATCCCTTTATTATTTTTCTCTCTCCATTTAAAAACAATCCTAATAACGAAATAAACTAACTGTGTAGCTATATAGAGGTTATACTGTATCGTTTTAGACAGTTATTATACTCGAAATATAAAAATTGTGTACTTTTACGTAACGTAATAGCTTTAGAGAAAAATGAAATATATATATAACTGAAATGTATATTTCAAAAATTAAAGATAGGTGTTTGTAAGGTTACTTAGTTTAATTAACCGTGATTTAGAAATATTTAGCTATAAATATGATGCTCTTACTATACTATATATAATACATTTATTAACAATAGTTAGCCAATAATGAAGAATTTTCAAAAATACTTGGTTATTGTTGCCGGAAATTTCGTGTCCTAGACCTAATGATTCAGGGAAGTATTAAGTATGTACATAGTCAGACACAAACCTTCAAGCCATCACAGTCGACAAGGCTTTTAATTGATAAGTAAATAATAGTAAATACAGTGTAATGTTCACCCGTATCATGTTCGTATTGCCTCACGGATGCATCCATGTTTATAAATCCCGGAATCTCGGTTGCGGTTTCTTGCTAAAATCTTTGAAGTAATTGTTCTGGCGTGCGGTTGTGCGGTGCCATCCTAATAACCATATTTTCTTTCTGTGATATTTATTCTATACTTTAGTTTTAATAACTTAGTGGTTATTCATTAAAATCTTTAGCTGTGTGACATAAGTTTAAATCTCATCGTCATTAATTTTTCCATTTTTGTGTAGATTTACTTTAGAAGTTCCGTATTCAATTTTTGCTATGACTGACTATAAAACTAATGATTGAAAAGGAAGACGATACATTAGCGGCAACAAAATTATAAATAAAAATATTAAAATAATAAACAATAAAATTTATAGGAATAGATTTAAGTACTTTCGATTCAGATATTTTTTTTTAATGAGAACGGCCTTTCCCTAGTTTTTGAAAGCAATTTTGATTAATTTCATTAGTAGTAATTTTAAAATATAGCACATAACAGTATTCTTAAATTAGTCCTTGATCATGGTACATAACCATCTCGACTTTTATTTTTTATCTCGCTGTTAATTAAGTTATCCAATTCACAAAAATGTGTTATATTTTTGTCTGAAAAAGGTCTAGATGTTGATAAGATATTCCTCTGTTATAAGTAGCCCGAGGAACAATAATATTTTAAAATGTACCCAAATTGTCTCCAAACTATGAATGGAGGGACTAACGTCTGTATTAGAGATGCCACGAATATTCGGCATTCGGGATATATGGCCATTTTTTCACTATTCGGTACCGAATAGTTAATCTCGATCATTCATATCATGAATGAAAACAATTTATTTAGAATTTGTTGGTAGCAAACGTTTCACTACATTTCTTGAAAAAAATAAAAATATTTTGTAGAAGATAAAAATAAAAATCCAAAAACTTGGTTATTTTATTTTTTTACATAAATTTTGAGGTTATGTGAAACAGTGTAAACAAAAAAGATCTAGATCTTATTATTATCCACAACTTTGCCATTTAAATTTTCCATAGGACTTGTAGATTTCCCCGAAATCGGGATAAACCGTTTTTTACCCTTAAGGGGGACTTCCCCTTTTCCACTTGCCTATTTTGTTATCTTCTCTTCCTTTTTCAGGATTTGTTATATTCTCATTTTTGGTTTCAAAAATTATCGACCCTGGCCTATTAATAAAACAGACACGAAAGATTCTAAGTGTTGCCCCGGCCAACAGACTCGCCAAATATTCGGTATTCGGCCAAATCACTATTCGTGGCATCTCTATTCAGTATATCCAGAGTAGCGGACAAGAGCTATTATTATTATTTATTATTTAATCTCTTTATTGTACACAAACACACATTCTACAATTTTATAACAAAAGGAAAAAAAAATACTATAAGAAACAAATAGGTGCTTAGTAATAATACATGCGTGATGAATTCATGTACAAAGGCGGACTTATTCCACTTGGGAATCTCTACCAGTCAACCTTAGAATAACTGAGAGGATAATTAATTTATTATGGGCAGATCGTAAATATGATATGATACACTACAAACATAAACTTTACACATACATACATACAAACATACACATAAATTTATTAATATAGACATATAAACATACATATAAATTTATTTATACCATAATATATTTGTATTTATAATCATACCAAAAATGACAATACAACCTACATATTAGAGTAAAACTTTTTTAGTTTGCACTTAAATGATCCTACTGAGGGTGATTTGCGAATTTCAGTAGGCAGACTATTCCAAAGCTTAACCGCCAAAGAGGTAAACGACCTAGCATATGCACGCGAACTGCAAACTGGTGAAGCCAACGTAAGATTATTAGCCGATCTTAGTCGTTCGTCGCTGGATTGGGCCAGGTATCTAAATCTTTCGCGGAGATATAAAGGAGCGTGCGGGTTGAATAGTACGTTGAAGAGAAGAGTCAGAATATGTATATTTCTTCTAAATCGAATAGGCAACCATTTTAACTTTTTGCGGTACTCCGATACATGTTCAAACTTACGCAATCCATAGATATATCGAATTGCAACGTTCTGTAACCTTTCGAGCTTATTTATAAGTTCCTCTGAAGCATCAAGAAACACAACATCCCCATAGTCTAAAAGGGGTATTAAAAGAGACTGAGCTAGTAAAATCTTGGTTTCCTGTGGTAAAAAATTCTGCATACGTCGTAAAGCGTGCATAGATGAGAAGAGCTTATTACCGATGTAAGACACATGCGGAGCCCATGACAAGGTTTGATCCATGATTAAGCCTAAATTTTTTACCGTGGTGGAATATGGTATCGTGACTCCGTTGAAAGCTATATATGGTATGTCAGTAAATTTAAGTAATGCAATAAAGTGGTGACTTCCAATAATGATTGCCTGAGATTTGGAAGGATTTACAGATAGACCAAACTTGCTACACTACTCTGAGATTTCGAATAAGTCACGATTTAATTTATCTGTAGCTATTGCAAGGTTTTCAATTGATGCCGATGTATATAACTGGAGATCGTCCGCATAAAGATGGTAGGACGAGTTAAGCAGGGAGGTAATACTATTAATAAAAAGAGAGAAAAGTAGTGGTGAAAGAATACCGCCCTGTGGAACTCCCGTCAACCGATCACACCATTGCGATAGATCCTCATTTACTTTTATACGTTGTTTTCTGCCAAACAGGTAAGATTTGAACCAAGTAATTACAGATGGCGCAAAATTAAAAGTTTTCAGGACATTTAAAAGTACATCAAGATCCACCGAGTCAAAAGCTCCACTGAAATCTAACAACACCAAAAACGTTACTTTTTTATTCTCTATGTTGAGGCGAATATCATCGGTAATCTTCATGAGTGCAGTGACCGTGCTGTGTCCAGTGCGAAAGCCAGATTGTAACGGGTTAAGGAGATCGAAACGAGTAAGGTGATAAGTCAGCTTTTGGTTAACAAATTGTTCAATTATTTTTGAGAGAACCGGAAGGATGGATATGGGCCGAAAATATGCGAATTCCGAGGCGTTAGGTTTCTTTTGTATAGGAATAACATCAGCATTCTTCCATATTGAAGGAAAAGTACCAGAGATGAGAGATGAATTAATGATGTGGGCAATAAATGGAGCTATTAATTGTATAACTGGTAATAACATATTTAAACTTAAGTTATCATTACCGACTGCATGAGTTTTAATGGATTTTAAAATTTTAACGACTTCAACAGACGATATTTTATCAAACTTAAAAATAGGGATGTCAGGAAGAGGAGAGTTACTTAATTCTTGTAAGTTCGCTGCTTTTCGCTGAGGATCAAGCACGGATGACGGTGTGCAGAAATGGCGATTTAGACTATTTAAATCTAAACTGCCTACCGAAGTGGTAGAAGATTTACCTATGCCAAGTGACTTTAAAAAGATCCAAAGTCTATCTGAGGGCGATTTCTCGATTGTAGCATGTATATATTTACGCTTAGCCCGGCGACATAACTTACTACATAGGGATTTGAGAGACTGATATTTCTCGTTATTGGTGTCACTTGGATCCTTTCGAAATTTTGAATGTGCTCTGTTTCTCTTATTCATTAGATTCTTGAGTTCAGGTGTAAGCCAAGGGGCGGGATAATGCTTTACGCGGATCTGTCGAAGAGGAGCATGTTTGTTGTATATTTCCGTAATAATGACATTAAATCTTTGAACTTTAATGTCTATGTCTGTAGCCTTCAAAACTGAATCCCAGTCTGCACAACATATATCCTCTTTAAGGGCTTCATGATTAATACTACGAAAATCGCGCATAAGTACAATTTTGTGTCTTCTCTTTGGAGGGCGAATCTTGTAAGAGGCATATATTAAATCGTGCCTAGAAAACGCACAGTTATTTATTTGACCATGAGACTGTACTAGGTGCGGAGAGGCCGTTATAATAAGGTCTAACAGTGAAGGAGGACCATTGTGTGGGAAGTGAGTAGCGTTCAGAGGAAGAACATGCATATTTACAGAATTTAGAGAAGAAAGTAAATTACGTGTTCGATGATCTCTTTTTAAGATACACGTATTGAAATCACCCATAAGCAGGATGTGTTCATATTGCGGCCTGTACGCTGACAATAGTTGTTCAAAACTATTGAAATAATTTATATTTGAATTAGGGCTATAAAATACTCCAAGTAATATTTTAGAATGATAAAGTTTGACATCTAATAAAAGGTACTCCATATTGTTTGAAACAGAAGCAGATTGTGAAATAACGTTACAAGGGATATCACTACGTAAATATATGGCTACTCCCCCACAACTTACCGTAGCATCACTATTAGTTTTCTTATAAGTCCTATCATTTCTGATGAGACGATAGCCTGGTAAAGGAAATAAAGTGGAAGGGAGAGAAGGTTTGAGAAACGATTCAGATATGAGAATGGCGTGTAAATGTTTACTGTAAAAAGAAATCAGCATATCATTGTAGTGGGCCGGCACACTCTGGGCGTTTATATGCACTACATTAATATTTTTTGTTAATTGTAAGAATGTATTATCAAGGGACTCTCCTAATTTACAATTATCATTCTCGCTCTCAGCGCTTAATAGACTTTCAAAAGATGAACTCAATGAGAAGTATTCACTATTATTACTTGCGGTAGACATGATTTCAATATTATATTAAGTACGTATAAGTAAGTGGTATGATTTGTTAAGAAAGATGTATATAAAAATATTTAAATAAAATAAAAAAACAAATTAGCTATAATAGAGCTAGTAGCATCTGGCTGCTTTCATAAATGAAATGTAACAGAGTCAGTAAATTACTTAATAAGAGAAGAGGTATAATCGATATGATAATCGATGAGATAAAAATCCTGTATAAAGTGAGAAATAAGTTTTACATTTCTTAGTATAAAACTTGAACCTTGATTGTGTCCACTAAATAGCACGTTTTATTACGCAAGAATATTATACGATTAACATGTTTGCAGTTTCAACACTAAATTCTTTCTTAATCAAATGCTCTAGGAGGATTTCTCGTGGAATGCAGACTTTATTGCCTTTGGGTTGTTATTTGGAAAACAAAGTTAAATTGTTTGTCTGCTAATTTCGCGTAATAGTGAATTAATGGTACGTTTATTAGGTGTTAGTTACAATCCTATTGGTTAGTTTTATATTACTCCGACTAGATGGACAAAACATGGTTTGGATTTTGACGCAATTAGACAAATAACTTCATCAGGTAAACATCTGTAATATTTTAAGTGTGAATGTAAAAGATATATCTAGTGATATTCGGTTTTATTTCATTTACATTCTAGTAGTAAAATAATGTATCTTTTGTAATTAAAAATATATCGGTATGTCGAAATTTATAAAATTCTATCTCTAATGGAATCTTAAAACAACTTTCATTCTAACAAGAATATGTATTTAATTAACAAAATAAGAGATTTACATAAATTGCCAAACATGTCGGACATCATTTGAAAACACAGGCGACATGTTCTCTATATTTGAGATTACATTTCATTTATCGTAATATTTGCACGACAATTACAAAAACAAATTCTTCATAGGTGGCACGTACGAAAATTTTACATTATGTGAGTTTGTACGTCACGGGCGTGAGTTCGCATTAATGAGTCGGCTTTTTGACAACAAATACTGCTAAACAGTCGGGAAAGTTCCAGATCAGTTGTGAAATGAGCGGCTGGCCTTAGCTCTCGACATACAAAGCCAGTACTCACTATATTTAATTTTAGTTATAACTCATTATGTAATTTTGTTGTTTATTTAATAACTTGTACTTGGTTATGCTTTTTAAAGATTATGTATGCAAATACTAAAACTTTTATATACTCAGGAGATCTAGCAAGTAATGTTAACACACTTCTACTCTCAACAATAACTTTGTCAATGAAATGCTTTGAATTGTTAATACTAACAATTTTTTTACACGTGTTATAAATAGCCAGACGAGTTTTTCATAATTATAACACAGCACGTGTTTTTCTATATATGTCGAAGAATAGTAAAAAATTTTGATAGTCTTGACTCTTTATATGCCATCGACAGTTTGACTGTAGTCTTAGTCATGCGCGGTCTCTCAAAGAGTGAATTAGTCCCTGGATAGTATTGCGCAGTGCAGTGCTAGTGCTGGGAGTGCTGTCCGATTACGGTCACGTGAGTAGCGTACAATGTAATTGCCACGTCTTGTGTTAGGTTAGGTTTATGTGAGTTTAACCTTGGGTTTGAACAGAGAGCCTGAGCAGTGAAGGCGAGTGTTGTGATCACTTAAAGGATACCCTTAAGCCTACACCTTGGTCAGAAGTCCAAGACACCGCTTAGGTTTCTCTAGTAATTGTAAGAGATCATATTTGATTATTTATCGGTTCAGTAGCAGTGTCTACGTTGCGTTAGGCCAATAGTTCACTCAATATTATCAACCCCTTACAGTGTTCTCCAATATTACCCCTTCTCATCAAATGGCAAATATAAAGGATATTTCAATTTGAATTACAGTTAGTATCTTATTAGAGAATCACCGCCCATCGCATTAACCATAAGTCACCCAACGCCACTCCACTCCAAACCACCTCATGCCACCTGACGGCACCCTAAGCCACAACACTATATATCGGCGATCACTTATTATTATTGCCTACTCTATGCCACCTTGAATAAGTAATTAAAGCATGAAAAATATAGGTACCTATTATAATAGAAAAAAATGGAATTTCACATTATAGAATCTCATGTTGGAGTTACCGAATCATTTATTCTAAGCACAATGATTAAATACTCATAATTAATTGTGAAACCAGATAATTCTAGTTTTGCAGTAAACATTTATTCTTTACTTATATCATATTTACATACGTCAAGAGGTGTTAATGTAGTATTTGGTTTTATATATTTTTTTGTGCGAATTTAAGAATTAAGTGCAGTTTTGCTGGAATTCGACGTTCATTGGACGTTCATCGTATTCGTAATCAAAATACACTCATCTGAATAAACAGAACTCTTAATTAAAATATTGTTTTACAATTAATAAATGCATTTTTTTTTATAAATACCAAAATGTTTTAAGAAATAAGTGTAATATTAAAAAAAACATATTCTATCTTTACTGACTGATAATAATAACTAGAATTAAATTATTTTAAATTGAATGACGATACCACCTTGGTCACTTTAGAGGAGTAGTAGCCCAGTTTTTTTTACATTTGTGTAAATTTAATTTATTACATTATTTTATTTCATAAATTTTTAAATACACCTAAAAATCATTTAAAATTATAAAAATTAGAAGCGGCGGGAACAGGCTTCAAGCTACCGATGGTTAAGGTCCTAGAGAAAGGTATCTCTCACGGCACATATTGTGAGAGAGGTATCTCCTCACAATATGTGCCGTGTCTAGGTAGGTAGTAGGTACCGGTATATTAGATGCTTAACCCATATGCTACAATTCCATTAATTCATGAGCTAAATCAAGATACATATTTTGTTTGTTTTGTCTTTTAACACCATCCGATTTATCGTCAAACTTCCTAAAACCCAGAAATCACTTACCCTTGATTTATCATCTAATCTATTGTTAATTTTTCTACTATACATATAAATATTAGTAAAATCAATATATTTGTGCTTTTGATTTCCTCCCGTTAGACCTGCAGTGATGCTCTTGACCCGTAACGAGCACAAACACTTCAGCATTAATCAGGCCCGCATGCTAATAAGATTAATAATTCCGAGCATGAGCAATTGTGTGACTAACCATTGATAAGAATTTTGTTTTCTCAAGAACGATTTTATGGCTAAGAATCTAAGAATCATAAATATTTCTGCCGTTGTAAAAAATCCACATCTGTTATAAAAAAAGCTGAAAAGTTTTTGTGGTTGAAAGCCCTAATCTCAGAAACTTTTGGTTTGAATTGAAAATTTATTTTAGTGTTAGATAGTCCTTTATCGTGGAAGGCCATAGGTTATATAATTCACGTTACAACCAATAGGAGCAAAATAAAATAATACAAAAAAATTAGCTGCATTTTAATGATTTCCAAAAAGCAAGTAAACTGAGTCAAGTGAGGAACCCTCTTGTTGTGAAGCCTACTTTTCTTTAGATGGACTAATCTATTTTTATTATAGTAGCTGATTATTAACTGACTCATCAACCTAGCAAAGTTTATATTGTGATTTAAACAATCACTTAAATGAGATTTTTCTAAATTTAACCCATATTTATATAAAAATTTTGCACAAAAATATACTACGCAAAAACATAGACATCTGTTTCAGAATTTTCCACTTTACTTACTTTATTACTAAAAAAATGTATTTGTACAGCTAGATTGTTGTTTACAATATTTTTGAAGTAGAAATATACATACTCTAGTCTATTTGACATCATTGTTTTTGTGATTTGAGGAAAATGATCACCTTTACGATTTTGGTATAAAACTTGGAATTTGGATTGAAAATATATCAGTTTCCGGAAATAGCTCTAAGAATCATTTTATATTCTGGGGTAAAACAGAAATTATACACTAAATTAATTCCAAGAAACCTTATTATGTTTCAATCAGTGATGACATTGAATACGATTAGACTTGCTAGTCATATTTTAAAATAACCAATGACCAACGCTGTTAGGTAATGCATTCAATGAAAGACTTACTAAAAATTAATAACTGGAAAACTCTCAAGTAACATTTAACTTAGAAATATGCAAATTTTTAAATTTTAGTTGTGTCATGTATGTGATTAGCAGAACTGTTGACAAACAATATATTATATGTTCAACAATCCTTTTACGTTACTGACATTCTACATTTTTAAAATCTAAAATACGCCAACGTCCGAATATTGTGGATATATCTTGGTGATTTCGAAACCTTTGCTAAATTAAATACGTTCTTTAGGTTGAGGGACAGTTTTCCGTATCGGCGGTTTTAAATGTTTGACAGTTACGAAACCGAAAGATTTTATATATGGAAAAATGTGTTTTCTTTTCTTTTATTAATTTTTTTTGTTAATTTTTAATAGTTATTCTGGTATTTAGGACGGTGACAAATAAAACAAATCAAAAATCATGAAGATCGGTCCAGTCGTTCTCGAGTTATAAGTGTTCGAACAAACTCGTCTTTATTTTATATATATAAGATTAGAAATCAGCTCTTTTGGGAATAAATGAAATTTATTTATAAAATATATCTCTGGATTAAAACAGATTAGTAAGCTAAGCTTAGACTAAGTAGGTCAGACATACTAATGAAGTTATGAGAATGTATAATTCTTGTCATTTTTAAATAGATAGAAAATTCAGTTGATATGAATTCATATTCATATTTGTGTACGTGTGCACTAACAAAATTTTAAAAAAATTCGGCCAAGTGTTAACCGGACTTGCGCACTGAGAGTTCCGTATAAGGGCTAATTGCAAATAAAATCTTTTCTTAAAATTATGTAACAAAATTTCTAATTTTCCGTTTACATGTGCTACAATAAAACGTCTTTTAACGAGTTTTATGATTCAAGACCAACTGGATGTGGATTGGGTTCAAATTTCCGACATAAAAGGCCCTGTAGGTATTTTGACTAAATTTATAGAGAACTTTAATTTTTTTACAATACCCTAGGGATGTATAACTGAGTACTTTTATTAATTTCTTATTGATATCTCCACGCGTTTTGAACGAAAATAGAGATAGACAACGAAGTGATCCTATTAGAGTTCTTTTTGAGGTTTGGAATGCAATGATGATCTTTCCTCCTAAATGTTCGAAAGTTTTAAGATATTGGCTAAATTACAATGTAGGGTTTTTTATTAGTTTAATAATGTTCACACTTATTGGGCTTCGGTCATTGGCCTTTCGATTACTAATCATATGACTGTCAATGTCGTCACACTGCATCTGGTGTCACAATTATTGGCTTTACATTAATTATGTCACAGCTTGTAAAAATAATTGCGTGTGACCAATAACTTCGTAATGAAACTTGTAAGAGAATATCATTCAATTTTTAACGTAGAATTTCCACAAGATACTTTTGGATATACCATATACCTATAATAAAAAAAGAAAAATCCAACAAACGGGAAGTAAACTTAGTGAAAAACTATGATTACAGTATTTTGAGCATTAAAATTAATATTTAGCAACAAATAGAACTAAATTTAAGATATCACGTAAGGTAGAGTTTTAGTGTTATGAATTATTTTAAATAATGGATCAAATTAGTTTTTTTTTATCCCGGTTTAAATGTAAAGCTGAATTTCCAAATATTAAATTAAAAATTGTAGATTCATTTTTCTAAAATGTTCTACGGTATATTCCTCATTGAAATGGTTTATTTGTTTTTCGTTTAATTAATATTAAATAAACAGTTAATGTTTTATGTTTGGCGCTTGCATCCATATCGTTATCAAATTGATACTGCATTGGCGCCATGTAAAATGAGCGTAGCGGTAAATAATTATATCGATATATGTCGGGTGATAAGTGATAAGAGACCGTTTCAGAATATCACCAATATCAAATCGTTGAGCGATAACGATGGATTATTATAGTTTATACATATATTATAGATCTAAAACAGGTTTCTAGCTGTCTACCTCTAATCTTTATGTGAAATATATAATATTCATATAGAGATTCGGCAGCAGTATAGACAGACCCCAAATTTTGAAAATCTTTCTTCTACATTTCCTTTAGCTGGACATAACTTTTCTATGCTCGATCTGCTTCTCGTTCTTCGGCTCTCTCATCACCATTTTCATGTAAGAAATTTAATATAACTGTATAGCTTATTAAACAATCTAATCAATTATAGATATTTTTTATACGACTAATAGACGAGAAATTTAAAAAAATCAATAAAATATCTTATACACTCATAGTTACACATACTAAAGATGTCTACAGTTTGTAACATAAATAAATAATATATACTATATCTAATGCATCATATAAATTTTATTATTTACCCTATGGTATCAGTAAGGAATTTAAAGAAATAAAAATAGTGTATCAAGCTACTGTTCTTAGGACCAAATGATAATAAATATTATCATAATATATGTCTTAATATACTAACTAAAATGAAACTCGAGAAAAAATATACACTGATAAGTTTGTCTGACTATATTGGTCTTAACCTTGCTTCTTGCCAAAAAATTCAAGTCCCTAGGTCAAAGGACCAACCCTGGGAGTTTTAATTCGTGTACGTATCTTTACATTACTTTGACTTAGAAGTGTGATTGTTTGACAGCCGCAAGGATCTGCAGGCTTGAGTATATGATATAAATTTCTACTTGATACCTCCACGCGTTCCTGAGAAAAAGGGTCTTGACAGACAGACTGACAACGAAAGTGATCCTATAGACATTTTTTCATTTAAGGTACGGAACCCTAAAAATTATCTTTAGACGCCAACAGTTCGAGATGCCAGCATGTAAATATGTAAATATTATATCAACTTTATTACTATATCAATAACACTAGAACATTATATATGCTTTATATGTCAAAGTAGCTATAGTTTCTTTAACTATGGACAAGATAAACTGCTTAAATGGCGATAGCCATTGTTTATATTGGAAATAATGTGTCTACTGATAAGATAATAATCTGATATTTATATAAACTCCTATTTTGAAACAACAAAAACGTTTAATAAAATTCAGCGTCAGAAAAAAACGTATATCTTCCTAATTGATAGATGTGATATAGTGCAATAATAATAAAGACATGCTACAAGATTATGACTACAGTGATATTGCATTTTTTTAGAAATCATATGGCAATAATTCGTAACAGTTTGATAAAATAATAATAATATTAACTCCTTAGAAGCCTTTAATATATATGCCCTAAAGTAAGCGGTAAAATATGTGGTATAATATGGTGAATATTATAGTGAATGTCAATAACCGAAAGCTTGCGTAGGTAGCGGCGGGTTGAGGTGGGGATGCGGCGCGGCGCGACATGGATGGGACAGTAATTTGATATTTTTGCATTTTATATTGATGTACATATTTAAATATTAATAAAATTTAGAATTTTCGATTTGAGTAACAATAATACTGTCACAAAAACTGGTATGTAGCTTCATGCTTATGTTTGAAACAGAAATATCTGTATAAAGTAACAGAATCCCAATGTAGACATTAGTAAGGAACACGCTTCATCAATATATAACTTTACCGTAGTTATATTTGTCGACTGGCGCCTCATATATGTAATTGTTCGTACAAACAGGCACAAGCGTCGAGACGACTGATTTACTAATGTATCTAGTTTTAGCACTTACACAATGTTGGATTATCTGAAAATTTTCGGCTTATATTACTAGCTTGGTTTGTCATATTGTTTTCTTTGTGTTATTGGAAGATCTCAGAAATAGTTTTTCTAAGAAAACATTTATTTATTGCTTACTTCTCTCCTTCTGAACTTCTCAACTTCATAAAAATAATGATTTTGGGGTGTTTTATTTCTGTGCTTATTCCTAAAATATTTACTGCTGCAGCTGTATCTATGCATGTAAAATTTTTGTCTCTATGTACGCTAATATATATATAAGATAACCAATTTGGAGGTGGTCAGCAGTAATTAGAAAGTTACACATTTTAGAACGTATTCATTTATTTTTTATTTAAAGGCAAATTCCTAGGCGGTATATATCACCAATTTTGCTGTTAAATAATCTAGAAATTATAATTTATTTTAAACAATAATTCTTTCATGTAACATTCTTTTTATAAATAAACAACCTAATTTTTTGAGTTGAATTTACTTATGTTCAAACTGATGTTGCACAAAAGTATTCTAAACCCTTTCTGAATAATTAAAAAAAATATTATGATGAACTACATAAAACTTATATAAAAGATGTGTAACTTACATCTCTAGAGTAGTCACTTGCATATATTTTGAAGTGTTGAAGGTAACGGTTTGGTTTGGGTTGGGCACTTCAAGTTAGTAGGTCTTGTTGACGGATTCAATAGTAAATATATTGTGGCTCACTCATTTGAGTGCATTGGCTACTTGATGGAGGTCACAGGTTCGATTCTCGATCAAAAATTTATATTTAATAAGTCGTTTCAACAAGAATTTGTATATTGGAAATTGCTACATATTACAGAATCTGAGTTTTTAAGTCCATTATCCTAGAGATAGATGGAAATAGACAACTTTTAGAATTTTACGAACTTACACATATATTAATTATAACTGATTTAACCTAAATTTTTACGACTCTATACTAGTCCGAATTAATTGTTTTAGTTTATACAGATATTTTATACAAATCGAATTATCTAAGTTGTGAAACAGTGTCATCGTTGGTGACATCATAACTGTCTAATCCTCATTACAAGTGTTTTAAGTTCGTAGAACTGCACCAGATTTCCGGTATATTATAAATTATAATACATATTTTGTCATTACAATCAGTTTTATCAATAAAATATCACAAATTAACTTTTTTCCTCAATTACTCATATCACTTTAGAATTTAGTATAAGTTTGTTTAAATGCTTCATTGGAGATTTTTTTTTTAGATTTTTTTTTATTGTTCCACCAATTCAAAAAATTCTAAAAAAATCATTAGTATTTAGGAGAATGAAAGACATTTTCTGACAAAATTCGGTGAGTAACACTTTTCACAAAAAGTATTAAAAAAAGATTGAAATTTAATTTCTTCCGTCACAAAAACCACAAAACTGTGATATAAATGGTAGAAAATTTGTCGAAATTATATTTATACGTAACCTAAATTAACCCCTAAACATGAGAAGAAAAAAGGCCTCAAGGGCAATTCCATAGAAACCCGGGTATACCCTTTGACTAGAATTGTCTTTTTAAATTAATGCAAAAAGTCCATGTTATTCGTATTCATATTTTTTAGCATATTTCTGTATTGCAAATATATCCAAATGGTTTTTGGATTATACTATAATCGATTATTATCATAAATTATCTTCCCACGCGAAACATTTAAGACTAATATTATATTAAGTATGAACATTATTATAATTATGTAATATTTTAATACAAAAAAAATATTTAAATTAAAAATAAAAGAATCTTATGGTTTTAATGGTTTAGATTTTCCTTAATTGCATCCGTTAACTTAATGCATGTATTTTATAGAACTATTTTTTTTTTAAAAAAAAACAACTTTTATTGACAATTTTTTATTTAAAATACATTTTAATTAAAATTGGGTTTGCAGCCTTGACCTAAGGATAAGCGTTATCAAATCAATCATGTCGTTGTATAGATTATTATACTAATGTTATTAAAGACAAAGTATTTCCATACATGATTATTTACGTAAAATGCATAAAGTTTTTTTTCTACTTACGATTTTCTAAGTTCAAAGAAAGTCGGACTATTCTCCTATATTAATAGAACCGGAGAGAATTGACATTTGAAGTGGAAGTTGGTTGATTGAAACAAACAATCAAACTCAATGGAAAAAACTTCATATTTCAGTACAATTTGAAATACATATAAAATGATATATACAATAATCAAATAATTTTATTCTAAAAAATATAAATGTTTTACTTTGCTGCTATGAGTAATACCGTTATGGTAGAAACGACTGGAAAATCTTTCTTTACTCATAAACTAAATATACAAAATATACACATAAAATTTTACGCACATTCACGATGGAATAATTGAAATAAAGAATCAAAATACACATTGTGATATCTTGTCTTAACAATTTGCATAACAAAGTTGCTACGAAATGCGTTTCGACTTTAAACTCGCATTAAGATTCATTTTATCGAACCTTTTAAGCAATTCCGTGTTAAAGCACATATTATACTTTTAACCTTTCATTATCAGAAAGGAAATAGTTTTTCTTGTATCATAAGTTTTAGTTATTGGTGTATCAATTTGCAATATTCCAACGAATTTGTGTATAAATTATGTATATATTATGTTATTTCTCACTCTCTCTTGTTCGCCTGTGAATATCATGGACGACGACGAATGTCGAGTGACAATTATTTGAGTTAATAAAAAAGCAATCGCTTTAATTATATTTCACGAACTCAAATTGTTAAGGACAATCCTTGTGATTTTTTTTCAATATAGAAATCAAACAAATCTATCAACTATATAAGTCTGTTTGTTTTCTATAATTAAATATTCAAAAGGAAGTATACAGAACATATATATACAGAAATAGAGTAACATTTCGATGCATTTTTTGCTTAGATAAAGTTTATCAGCTATCAACTTGAACATTTAAACCTTTGTTTAAATGTTCAAGTTCAATACAGTGTTAGATTTTTAGCGCCTCCATTACAAACAATTTCAATTTTATACTTTGTTTTCTTACAATTTATTACTTTTTACTTTCAAAACTAGTTAAACCGTTTTAGTATGGAATCGTAAACAGACTTTAAAATACATATTTCGTTGCAACTTTGGGAGTGTTTTAAGCGTAAATTGGTTTCTTAATGAAAACGACGTGTGTCAGCGATGATATGCATTAAGACCCGTTAAGTAGTCTATTAAGTTAACTACTTTGTCCATGGTTTCCGTTTAGTTGGCCTTATAATAATGCTAAATACAACGTAAACACTACTCAATATGAAATATACCTCACCGGACTTTGTTGAATCCAAAATATTAATTAGAAGATCGTAAAAAACATAAGAGCACTAATTGCTTGGTTACCAAGGAAAAAAATCTCAATCGAAAATTAAGCTACAAATTCATAAAATAACCAATAGATGACTTTATATAATTTATTTACTTTAACAGGTATCAAGGTTAATTTTAATTTGGAAAATTATTTCGTTTGTGACAGATAGAATCTCATTAAAACGATCTTGAAGCAAGGATAGATAACCAATAAGTATTTACCCTAAATCCATTGAACAAAACTGTGTATGAGGAAGATAAAATACGTGTCAACTAATCCGGAAGGAGGAAACATCAATTTAGCTCGGTTCCAATAGATCGAATGTGGACTACAACAAATTGCTCTGTAGAATACGTGATATGTTTTAGACCTTACATTTAAAGATAAGGAAAATTGTATGTTTAATGCTAGGTAAAACTATTTTGACTTTTTACATTATGTTGTCTTATTCATTTTGGAAACTCAAACTTTGGAAATTTAAATGATAATCCAGATCCCTATGTTTAATAAAATATAGGTTTATGCCTACAGGAATATATGTTTTATTAAACTAAATTTCTCCAATTGTTTAGTCTAACAACACACCTCCGCAAAAGAAAGTGTGGATTTAACAATGTGACTGTCTAAACGTTGAGCAAAGATGTCATTAGTAGCTTTGTGCGGGTCATAAGTGAAGAGTAATAAAATCGCATTAAAGAAGCAACAATGGGTAGAGAAGATGTAAAGTTTATGCAATAAATTATCTAATTTTTACGATCACTTCGTTGTCTTTCTGCTGTCCTTTTCTCATGGACACGTAAAGGTATTAAGTCAAAATTAATATCAAACATTTAGGAATACAATTTCTCCTTGGAGCTGTGAATTAAACTTATATGTGAATGCAATCAAGAGATACAAACTGCATATTTTGATATTCATATGGACATCACGACCTATCGGCAAGAATCAGTGTCTTATCATATCATAAACTTTGTAATTACGTCAAAAAATTTTTTTTACAGGAAAACTGAACGCTACATAAAACGATATACAACAGCTTTTTTTCGGAAAAGTTATATTTGTTCTCCAATCAAGTATGCACTTTGTGCGGAATATTCGGTGGGATAATCCAACTCGCACTTGGCCAGTTTTTTATCAGCGTTGATAATGATAATATTAATCCTATTTTTATTAGGATGAAAATGTTTAACTTGAATTTCATTTTTGTTGCATTAATTTATCACTTAATATTGTGTAGCGAAATATACCTTTATTTATTAATTCATTACTAATAAATTGATAATTTTCATAAACATTACATTAAAAAGTTATGGCAACTTGTATATGAATATTGAAAATGTCTAAAGTTACACAATTTAGTTTATAGTAGTCATATACTACAATTGTTAAATGACTAATAAAAGTTGGTCCTCATAATGATGTTCAGTTAAAAGCTTAGGTTTAGAAATATCTTTAAAACTAGCGACCCGACCCGGCTTCGAACAGGGAGTATTAAGAAAGAGATTACGCAGATTTTCAATGACTTTCCCATATTTGAAACAAGTTACCTTCATATTTCAATTAATTAACGCAACACAACAAATTATACGTCTGAACCTTCTTCATGAATCACGTTGTCTATTGGTGAAAACCGCATTAAAATTCATTCAGTAGTTTCTAAGTCATCATGAACAGATAAACAGAAAGACAGACGCAGCGTGGGATTTTTTTATAATATGTAGTGATAACTTGAAGTTAATGTCATTTTATACAAAATGATTATTCATGTAAGTTAGTCACGAAAAAGTTCAATTATTTTTAAATGAACGTAAATCGATAATTATAAAGTAGTTACATAATATTACTATGCAGGAATGGCGGCTGAACAAACTGACACGCGATATTTGCTCTTCGAATAATTGGGTCCTAAAAGCGATGCCTACATATGATCCTTTTAAAAGGGATATAACCGAATAGACTTTATATTTTTAATTAGGTCTATAAGTAACAAAGTTTACTAGAGCAAATTTAGATAAATAAATCAGGCAGTTTAAAAAATAATTTCATATAGTAAACATTGTCTAACATCGTGTAAATGGAAGTGTAATAAAGTGTAGTTACTTAATAACTACTAGGTTAGATGTTAGAAAGTGTGGCCTGGTAAACCTGCACCTAGTCCGTAAGGCCCAAGCGCGATAGTCCAAAATTAATTCAAATTAAATATTAAATAACTATATTGATTGATAACAAAATGTACTTCAATGATACAAGAAAATTTCCATGTACTTCTATTAAAATTTATTTTCAGAGTCCTTGAGAGAAATTTATTATTCACGTACATTGCTCTTTATTCAAAGCGATGATGTCTTGCATGTGATATAAAAAAGTAATTTATTTAAAACAAAACGTTACATCGCTCGGTGAAGGATTTCTTAGCGAAATAAAAAGGAGTGAAGTAGGTACGCGCATTGGCCCATTTTGATAAAGCCGGACAGAGATTACGTCCACTCAAGCACTCAGGTGCATGCATCGTATTTTGTGACCGTAAAGAACTTTGCCTTTGTTTGTTTTTCATTCTATTTCAAACACGTTATGGGTATGTACAACTATAAATATAGCGGGGTCTACATTTAATTAATGTATGCTCCAGAATTTTCTATACAAAAACTATAAGAATTTAAAGTTTTACTTTCCATGCTTGTAATGCTACCAGTTCCAGTGTAGTACTTCTTCCTCTTTGCTCAACTTCTTACTAAATTATATTTACAAAAATTTTTTTGTGTAGGCTACACTTATTATTTTTGTTGGCTTAGAATTTGCGTGCAGTACTGGATTGTTAAAAAATGCCTTCCTTATTATATACATACTAGCCGACCCTTGCGACTTCGTGCCCGATTGATGATATATAGCCTACAGCCTTCCGCGATAAATGGGCTATATAACACTGAAATAATTTTTAAAATCGGAGCCGTAGTTCTTAAGATTAGCGCGTTCAAGCAAAAAAACTCTTCAGCTTTATATATTACTATAGATGTACTTAGTATTTTTATACGATTAGACTGTCTCTCACTATAAAGTAAAATTTTCAATAAAAAAAAATAAACAAGTGAAAACCTAGTAAGGTCACCAACAAAAGTCTCGTACGCACATCTTAACGCACGCACACGAATAAAAAAGTTTAGCTTATAAGTTTATAATCAAGCGACGTTTTTATCTCGTAGTCGTTGGCCGCCCGCCGCACAGCGCGCATGTACTCGGCGCTGAAGCCTTACAACTATAAATACGCGCGTGAAAACATCCAAGCGTGTATGAAAATTAAAAAAAAACCATTAGTCAAAGACGCCTCAACCGTCAAAGGCGTTATACGAACGTAAAGTGAAGCGTTAAATATCGTGTGCACCATTCGGGAAAATATGAAAGTGCTGTGAAACTATGCGGTGTTTCCCTTCAGCGTTCAGCTTTAGTTTTTTTTGAGTGACTACAAAGCCTATTGTTCGAAATAACGCTTGTTATAGCGTGTAAATATGGTATTTTGAGTGTTTTGCTTCGTATGCGTGTTTAATTATTACATAAAGTGGATTGTTCTGTTAGTAAAAGAAAAGCGGCAGTAATTCAGTTAGATGTATGTTAAACATATTGTACAACGGGACAAAACATGACGGCAAAGTTCGGCTATGTGAGTACTATTTTATTTTTACAACGTCGTGAAAAATGTTTTCATTTCCGGTAGGTTATTGATATGTCAGTTACAATCAGATTCTGAATTATTTTTACGCTTATGGAATTTCATTACCTATTTTAATTTAATATCTGATGTGATCGGTGTATGAATGAAAAGTTTTTACATAAATTAAAATTTTCATAATTATCCAAGTAGATAGATAATATAGTAAATAAACACTTAAATTAGGATGTTGTATAATAATAACTTTTATCTAAGTACTACCACTCGTTTGTAGTGTTTTCCTTGATGAAAACATATAATATGGACTATTTAATATTGAATAATTTTAGTCGAACTTCGGGATGCTACTATAGTTAAAATTAAGCTTGTGCTATTGAGCGGGGTTAAAAACGACCTCTCGATACTGAATCCAACGCTCAAATGAACTACGGAAGCTACTTTAACTATTGCTGTTCAATTAACTATTGCTGAAGTTTAGTATATTAGTGTATGACTTTTACTTTTCGATATAGAACAATTATTCTTATGAAAATTTTTTTTTTACAATATTAGTGCTTTAATTCGTAATCATTAGTCAATTGATATTTACTAATAATGGAGTGCTTTTCTATTTAGAGTACTTGTTTTACTGACTTTAAAAAACAGAGGGCTCTGTACGTATATACATATTCCTATGGATAGTGTACCTTATCATAGCCCGGACCTATGATAATCCTGGGAACATATCTGACTTTTCTGAGTTACGTGTGTTTTAAGCAATTAAATATCTAAATATCACTTGCTTTAACGGTGAAGTAAAACATCGTGAAGAAACCTGCACTCTTGATCCCTAAAAGTCGTCAAAGGTGTGTGAAGTCTGCCAATCCGCTCTGGGCCAGCGTGGTGGACTATGGTTTAACCCCTCTTTATAAGGAGGAAACCCGGCTCTGCAGTGGGTCATTAATGGGTTGTGATGATGATGAGTGTACCTTGCATTTGGTGGTTTATATTAAACAAATTGAATTAACGTTCTTTATTACTTTAATTTTAAGTAGAGTGACACAAATTTTCTTTTAGGAAATAGACAGGATGTGAAACCCTTATATCGCATTACAATTGACCGATACATGCGGTTACAAGGAAACGTATTGTTGGTAGAATTAGAAATTGATACGTAAATGTTATTTTATATCTGAAGCCTTTCTTTAATACCACTTTGTATGTCCGGTTTAAAACGATGACTGTTCACCACGAACACTCCATTATTAATCTTTTCTAATATAAACATGAAAGTGTGTGTATTGGCTTGTTTGTATGTCCTTCTTTCACTCTAATATCGAATCTAATTTCAGATAATATTGAAAAATTCATAGTTTCTGTAAAGCAAACTATAATATGAACTTTATGACTAAATTAACTGTAACAGTCTTTTCAAATTGATCTCTACAATCAATGATTAATGTGGTCCTCAATAAGATCAATCTAGCATCAGCTACAATTATGACTAAGTTCATTTTATGATATTTTCCCTTACACTACGATAACAATATTCACTTTATGAAAATACTAGTCAAACTTATATTTGTAGGAACTTTGATTATAGTAGAGTAACTTAAATAATTTCCGTAGAGGTTTCATTATCTCCAACGTTAATATTTTAAATCCTGTACAACAAACTGTAATGGCTTAATCAAACAATTTTATCTAATAACGTAAAAAGTAGATATAAAATATTAACGTCATTTAATGATAGACACACAAGGAGATGATCACCAGTCATTAAAGCATATTAAGAGTATGAATTAACATAAAACATTGGATGCAATTTGCCTCCATTTTCTCTTGTAAATAAAGGGTTCTTGACTCTACAAACACAATGAAGTGGCTTGCAATTTCAATATTTATTTAAACGTTACGTATTAACGTGAAGGATTAAGGGCACTTTGAATTAAATCTACACTATTATAAAAGGGTATTTTTAGTTTATTTAATAATCGTAAGTGGTAATCTAGTTATCAGATATATAAATTCTTTCACTGATAGCAATCTACGCCATTCATGAATTTACGTAGTTCGTGTCTATAAATGTTGGAATTAAAAATATTGCCTACTAGCTGTGTTTTTCTTCCTCATTCGCTCACAAAAAAAAATACATAGTGTTAGATGTACCCCAAACGTGTATATTTGGCCCTTTAATTATCTGTATGGAAGCTATACTGCACAGTAACAAGTGAAAGATATACAGTTTAGACGGAAACCGAGAAATCTTAAGCACTAACTAAATACACAAAAAAATCATACTTATAGGTCACAAAAAATTAGGAAGATTCATATATTCGGTACATATTTTGTTAATTGTTATCTCCGTATAATAATATTGAAGATATTATAATAAAAACATTTTTTAGTGTAACTACTATAATTATAACATTCGCATGTTAAACACAATAATTTTTCTTAGCTAAATTTCTTATGTTTCGACTAAAAACAGAAAACATATCGTTGACAAAGTTTAACTTACTGTAAATATTTTTTTTATAATATATTTCTAACTTATCCATACATCCATACAAATAAATAAAATAGGAGTGTCTGTTTGTAATATTAAAATAACCGCATTTTGCTAAGTGATATGCACTGGAAATATACACGGTACATAATATACAAAAACATTTTTAAAAATTTTTGTCTGTGTTTCTGTTTGTTCCGGCTTATCTTTGAAATGGCTGGATCGATTTTGACGGAACTTTCACTGGCAGCTAGCTGATGTAACAAGGAGTCACTTAGGCTATTTAATGTCTCGCTATGATCCATAAGAGCGGAGTAACACGCGAACGAAGTCGCGCAGGTCGGCTAGATTTTAATATAAAAAATCATTTTTTTTACTCACAATATTTATTTAAATTTGATAATGTAGTTTTCTGATGATAACAATTCCTATTGGTCAGGTTGGCCTTAATAATATTTATTTTAAAGTAAATAATAACCAAAGGCCAAGTGTGAGTCTACAACAAATATTATGAAAAATAGCAATTTTTTAATGGATGGAAGATGTTTATATAAAATCATCATATTCTTTATCTCATAATATGCACAAATAATACATAAATATATCAACTTATTTATTATTATATAATAAAATTGAGACATAATATTGTAATAAACCACCCGGATATGATCGTTTTTATCCTGAATACCCGTGTGACAAAATTTTGGTACGAAATAGCACTTTGTTGTCATTTTTCATCATCAAAATCGATGTATTTATTTATTTTATAATAAATTGTATTTAATTTCTTCTTGACGTCAAAATTTTGAAATAATTTTTATACACAAAAATTTGAACATTTTATATTGATTAAAATTTGCCATTATGTAAAACGCTATAACATCAATATATTGAAATAAAACAATGTTGTAAAATAAATATATTATAAAATACAGCAAATACTACATCGCTAATTTATTTGACTATGCTCGATGGAACTTATTAACGTGTTTTATGCAAATACTATCCATTTTTATTTGTTAATAAATCCTATTCATTATGAATAATTTATTATGGCCATAACAATTCTATTCTAAAACAAGCGACATTTTTATTACAATTTATTGATTGCGCAATATTTATATTATCATTAATATATAATTATAATTATTACAAAAAAAATTTATGACTTCTTAAGATTATTTTATTTTAATGACAGATAATGATAAATAAGTAGACGGTTCAACTGATGTAAAGTGCCCACCGTCGCCCACAGAATCCTTTATTGTTGATACGTTGGCGTCTTGAAGATAGAGAGTGGTGAGGGAGTGAGGAGATGAACGCTGGGCTTTCAGTGGATCCCAAGTAAGAACTTGTAAGTGCACTAGAAGCAGAGGTAGGGGTGAAAGAGGACACTTGGCATTCGGATTCGCATGCTGGTGCTCGCAAGCTGGTCGGGGAACAGATCACCCTCCACCAACAGGTTACTCGCCTCTTACGAGATGCTTTCCCAGCGGCAGAGAGGAATTTTATTCTAATCCGGGGACAGATATACAGTGCGGGGCACACGGGTGAAAATTAGTAGTTATTTTTGAAAAATAAATCATAAACCTAATTTAAATGATAGAATCAGTACTGCCATCTAAAAGAACTGGTACGAACTGGTACTGGTACATTAAAAATTTTCTTGAACTTCGCGTCCAGTAATTGTCAAATGGCCGTTACCTCTATCAAAATTATGGATGGAAATAGTTGCCAAACAGAAATTAAATATACCGAATAATACGTCACGTTTCTTTCTAACCTTTATACTGAAATTTTTGTAGGCTTAGATATTATTTAAATCGAAACGTATAACCGTTAAATACAAGCAACGAATGTAACACCTAGACCCCAAATTGATATTTCATTTATATGGATAACCATACTAGTAGTATTATCATTGATATCTTTGAGCTGATTTGATGATGGAGCCTGATATAGTGAAACTCGTCATCTTCAGTGGCTACCAAAACCCTTTGAAATTGTAAGATTTATTTTGATAAGTTCAATATACACTAAATAACGAGAGTCTGATAATGCAACCAGCCTATAGTGAATTTCTTCGGTGGTTAACACATCGAGTTTGATTTGTGGAATTCTTTTTTATGTGTCCAATATGCATAATGTTGTGGGTCTAAATGAAGGAGCCATTAGATGGTATTCTTCGGTGGCTACTAGAGTCTGGATTTGTTAATCTTAATTCCTTAAACGCGTGTCACTGCACAATGTGTGTAGGTATTCTGTGGATAGAGCGTCATAATAATATCTACTGATTTATCTACTGATCAACCTAAGATATATCGTATGTCTGTCGACATGTACTTTATTATATATATCTCATCATAAATGTAATTAGTTTTCCAATATTATTAAAGAATTATGCAATATTTACCAATATTATTCAAAAATTATGTAAATATTTAACAGTAAGCATTAGTTTTTGTGTTCATATTAAAACTTCACGAAGGATACAAAAAATTGTTCACATTAGATCATAGACAAAAAGAAGGTGTGTGGACTTAAATATATATTAAAATATTAATAGAAAAAAATAATTTAAATTCTAATTATACAATCAAAGTATGTTTTATTCGTGTCATAAACATTTTCTTAAGAAACTTTAGAAAAAAATTAATTTTTCATAGTAACGCCATCTAGTTGCAAAAAAACACGTATAGAATTATTCTCTATGATTAAAAATAATAATTCTGATTTCTAGCTATGCAGTTGAGTGACGTTTTATTCGTCTTGTGATTGCTCGTGCGCGTAACGACTGATAAAGAAATATGTAGACAATAGGAATTTGTTACGTTCTACAATAGTTTAAATATACAATTGTATTACTGACCGTTACTAATTTAAAGAAAACAGCTGTAATTTTAAGTACCTATTAGACAAACTCAAGATCTAACAGTCTGTTAGGAGAGTCAATTTTTGTCATATTTGCATTTGCATAGCATTTGAAATAACAGGGTTGGTAATAATAATAACAAACATACGGAAAGATAAAGCTAGATAAACAATAAAAGTTCGTTTTGGCTTCACATTAAATCTTCATAAATATCTTCTACGTACAGACACTCAATGAGTCACAATTTTGTTAAATATATAGATTTTTGATTTTATTAAAGTCTCCTGCCTAAATAAGAGGATTCAGCATTCATTTAACTCCCTTGCTTAATAAAATAAATAACACAAAAGCAAACCCCTCAGCAAAGGCTCTAATCAAACTGCCTACCAGTAATCATAACGCTAACGAGGGTGAATTTTAAAGGTTAAAGTCTTATACTCCATATTACAATAAATTCAAGCCAAAATAGTTCCTAAATATTATATATAAAATCTAGATTACTTTATCATAATTTGGCTCAAAATGTTTACTGTATGTTAGAATTCCTTAGTAATTACAATTTATTATTCATGTATGTACCGTTTTCATAGCTTTCATGACTTTACCAAGGCCAAGCTTTGAAAATGCCGCATATTTTCGTATAATTTAATTAAATTTCAAATTGCGCAATATGACGGATAATAATAATTTATTTTACCGACTTTAAAGACAGGCGAAAGTTCCTAATTCTATCTTATATATCTTTTATGAATTTATATACCAATTGTTAGTAACACCGTTTATAAATTAGTGTTCGTAAGTAGTTCCTTTTATATTATTTCATGCAAACCGACGTGTAGACAATTAGTACGATAGATTAGAGTCAGTTTCTCCAGTGTTTTGGCGTAGTGTACATGGAAGTTAATATTATAGTGTTGTGGTTAAAGTTACCCTTCTTGAGGTACACGTAAGTTTACAATTATAAAAGTCGTCTTTAAATCTGCTCCTGGGTCTCAATCCCCAAGCACTGTTTGGCTTTTATCTAGATTATTGATAACATTGTCGTTACGAATGTTACTGCTCAGAAGCTCTCATACTGTTAGCACGATTTTGAATATTGTTTTTGTTGAAAAGGAAGTATCTTAGATTAGCCCCCCTATAATTGACAACATTTCTTTTTCTCCAGTTTTTATCTTTTTCTCCGAAACGAATAAAAAAAAAATTAAAGGGCAGATAAAGAAGTGGTATTTTGGTAATGTTGTCAATTGGATCTTGAATATTGAAAATATGTACTCCAGGAAACTGTCTCAGGAAGTTTAATTTACTTAATAAACTGAGTGCTTTTATTTTTAAATTTTTATCAAGTGACAATTTGTTTACTTGTATTTAAAAAAAATATTAATCAAGACATCAAATACGATAATCAAGTGGAAATGATAAAATTTTTGTCTTGCAAGATGAAATATTTCTTATATAAACATTTGTATATTTAATTTCTAAGGTAGATATAGTAATTCTTTTTTTTTCTTACAGGTTACCACAGCTTGCCGTCTCTGCGAAGATATTGTGCCTCCTGATGGTAAGTTTAAAAAAAACTAAGCTTAAAGTTAGATACAAAGATAGTGTTAAGGATTCATTAGATACCAGCGCTACGACAATTTATTACTTACTAAACTAGATGGCGCTAGTGGTGTTTTAAATCGCAATATAATTTTGTTAATTTATGATTAACTAGTCGACCCGCACCAGCTTCACTCAGGGTTATAATTTCTAACATACTTCTCCATATGTATATGACGAACCTTCTAGCTTTATCTCGGGATAAAACCGTATGTCATTTTTAAAAAATTTCTGTTTAAAAAATTTAACAATAAAATACTTAAATCATAACTACTGTGATTAAAAAAAAGAATATCTACTATAATTCAGTCCATGGAGAATCATGCGCGGTCTCAAGAGAAACTATTGGAACCAACATGTCCATATGATTTTCAGTAAAATCATCTGCTCCTTCAACTTCATTCTGATCTAGCCACTCTAAGCTGTTGGTGCTTGCGCACAGTAACTCATTAGCTCGTCTTGTGACCGTGAGGGTCGCACTTTGCGGAACATACGCGCTTGCTTAGCTGGTGCAATGTGGGCTGCTCGCCTGTGCTTTGCAGCTCTTGTGCTAGATGCAAAGTAAATACCGCATGTACATGTACAGAGCAGGTTGGAACCTGGAACCTGGAACCTGTCCGTGTGTCGCTGCCACTGAGCTCGTACGCTCTCGTTCATCGAGTCGCGCGTTCGGCTGACAGTGGCGCGAAAACAAAGGACGGGCTACACTGTACCGTAAATTCAGATTAAATTGAGCTATTTGGTATAAAACAAATATGGTGGTTTGACAGTCAGTAGATGTATAACGTTGAAGTATGAATGAAATTATTTTCTTTCGAACGAATTAGTGAATGATCTTAATCGTATTACGATTACTCTTAAGATTAAATCTTAGCGAAAATAGTATAATTTTTTTTTGTTGAAAAAAAATTGCGTGATATTTGCCGAGACCCCCCCTCTCTCCAACGTAAGATTAGATGAGATTTGACTCGACCCCCTCCCCCCCTTAAACATCTCACGTAATTTATGAACGCCCCCTTATAGTCTCATCTCTGTACAAAATTTTATCAAATTCGGTCCTCCAGTTTTTGAGTTATAGATGGTGGAAATAACCTGTCTTAGTTTTACATATATTATAAATTATAATCCAAAATAATAAATATATATTGATCTCAATGAAAGGGATTTTTCAAACTTAATTTATACCTTTAAAATGTAAAAACTTTCTCAGTTGTATTTTACTGTTGTCTTTTAAGTGCATTTGTGCAGTAAAGCTCATATTATGAAGATAGAAAGTACAGACAGTGGCTAATATAAAATAGTATACAAATAGGCAATTTCCTAGCGTGAATATGATATCGCAAAATCTTAATAAAACAATTTACGTAATAAGTAAAAAAGGTCACTTAACCGGTATAAAAGGATTAGTAATTTCAATTGCAGCTATCATTTTATTCGCATTAGCCAAGTTTAATAAGAAAACGTCTGCCGCTCGTCCGCTGTACGCTATACAACTACACTACATGCGGATAACTAGAGTGCAGCCTACGAGTAAATATAAATTAAACACTGTGAATAAATAAATGAAATCAATTATTATTAAGTCCTTCTCTACACTCTCACCTCCACCGTTCGACCTGGCTACCGAATATTAAAATAATAAAGTACATTACTCACGTTCTCCTCGATTAAGGAGGCTTAACACCATGCCACCCAAAAAAACTTTACTAGTGTCACTGTTCTAACATGTACTTATTACTTGACCGACTAAATCACTCCTTTTGGAACGAATGTTATATATTGTCTATTAGAAATAATATAAAATACACTACCCGCGAGTACAATAACATCCAATTTCTTCTCGCTTCTATTGCTAGAACTTGCTAGTCTTCATGTAAGCTAGTAACGTTAGTAACACCATTGATATTATTATTCGCGGGTAGTTTATAATCACTGTTCTAATAGAATTAAGTCAGTTTTCAAAGTGATCTCGCTTGATAATCATCAATGTTGTGGGTCATGTAAATGTTTGATATTCGTCAAAATGCCTATCTAATCAGCGTCAGTAGCTGACTGGTTCAGGCGTAGGATTCAGGATCAATAGATCGTCATTGGTCGACGTAGCACACTCCTAACACAGCTTTAGCTTACTTGGAGGGGTTAAGAATACTAGTATTTTACTACTATAATCTTTATAATAAGAAAACTAATTAATCATTTGGATATTTTTAAAGCAGTGCTTGATCTAGAGAAAATAGCTTCCACATTTTAATAGGCTAAAAGAATCTAATAAAGCTGATTTAATATCGCTTATATCTTTATGAAGTTACTATCTATAAATATCAATTATCTGCCACTGTTTGCAATCGGTGATCGCAAATCAGCTCTTTGTTATCAAGTGGTGAAATATTTTAAAATTTACATTATGATCTTCAATTAGTGATGTGAGTTTTGATTCCTTTAGACTTGTAATAAATACATAAAATCTTAAGTCTAATCGAAAAATAGTTATGACAAGAGATGGAACAACATCTTACATAACTCCTTTAAGCGTTCAACAACGTTCGCCTTCACTTCTCAACTCGGCTGCTAACTAAACTATGTGATAAAGATAACGATCCATGGTTTCCTGTAGGGGTCATCCACAAAATCTTTCTAAAGTAACCATATAGAGATATATATATGTATATATACGTTGGAGCGTAAGTTCGGCTTAACCTAATCTTAGGTTTAAACAGAGAGCCTGGGCAGTGAAGGTGAGTGTTTCGATTGAATGAAGGCCGGCTCCTTAAGCCTACACCTTGGTCACAAGTCCAAGGCACTGCTTAGGTTCCTGTCGTAATTGTAACAGTTAATATCATGATATTTGATTATTTACCGATTAGTAGCAATATCTACCTCCTCTAGATATGTATTAAATGTGCATTTTCATTCATTGGTTAGTAGCTAGACAATAATGGAAAAGTTTTCTTAAATATTTACAATACAATATAATAGAAAATGCATACTCTACTATTTGCCGTATGGAGAATCTAACATTAGAAGCAAATAAGTATTATGTTAATACATAGAATATGTAGTCTTTAGTGATCACTGATCGCCTATCATTTGCGCTGATTGCTATCACGGTTGATGAAGAAATTTACTTTTAGGCCGACATGCTATTTTACATTATTTAGATATATTATAACTTTAAAATTTACGAAATATTTCCTTCAATGTAAATTTTAAGTCAATTTACTATTAATTAAGTAATTATTTTTCCTGATATATGATTAAGGAGGAATTATAAAGTAACCTCTCACATAAAGTTATTTGATTACATTTTTATTACACAAGCGATCCGCCCCGGCTTCGGCTTTTCTCTTCTATAATATGCATTTATTATACATATAAACTTTCCTCTTGAATCGCTGTCGTTTTGTGAAAACTGCATTAAAATCCATTGCGTAGTTTAAAAGATCTAAGCGACAGCAAGACATGAGCTATCCCACTTCTGATGTCGATGACGATAATCGTTTAGTCGTTCTCGTTGAATCGATTATAAATAACGTTAAAATCTAACGTAACTCGATATTATAATACATAGAATTTTCATGGCGTCATAAAAATTGTTTTTAGAACAATGCTGATAATGATGTAAGTGATGATAAAGTAAGAAAATTATGCAAGAAATCGCGTCATTGATGCGTCAACATTTTTTACTGATGAATAAGAAAGAGTTTTAATGTAAAATAATAAAACCATGTCAAAATAAACCTTGAGAAGGACAAATTCCAATGTGGTCATAAAATAAATGGTTGGGCCCGAAAATATTTGTTATTGTCGTTTTCTTCGATTTAAAAAAGCAGGTCGGGCTAAAAATAGTTGGCGCCGGCGCTAAGAGAAATATAATATTTTATGCAATATACAGGAAAACGACGATGGAAAAGATTTTGTTTTTCTCGACATGAACACAAATAGATGTTTTACCTATATGTTAGATAGGACGAATGAAATGTTTATAGATAGGTACATTCTCTATCATTATAGTCTTATTAATAGATACTTTTAAAAATAAGTAATATAACTTGTACTAATTGTTATCGGAAATATATGTAATCCTTCATTGAAAAACAATTCCTTGGAAATCTGTAAATTTCTAAAACAGGCAGGAAGCGAATAAAATCATTTTTTTAAAGATAATTTTTTAGTAAAACTAATTTCTAACCTAACCTTATCAATCATTCTAATTCTCAGTTTCCTGAATTTCTTACAGAAATTAGGGTAGGTATACTTTATTCTTCTAAAGTAGTAATTAGAGATAATTCCTAGGAAGTAGAGTAAAATTTCCCATATTATTTCAGAATGTAACTTCCAGACTATCTACGTCAGGAGTCACGGCTCCCATTATATAAAGAATCAATAAATAACTAATTTATTGAGTCGCATACCTTTCGGAAAGCTAAACTAATATTCAATAACATTAACAGATTTCACTGCCATTCCGTGATCGATCGCTTAGCGCCCCCGGATTTGTTTGCTTCGATCTTTTGTTAAAGAAGAACCTTTTCTAGCAGGCCATCGTTTGCGAATTACGTCAAGAACTCATGGAAATCTGAACGGTAAATATTTTCATAACCTTCGTGTTCAATGGTTTGGAATTTATTGAAAAAAATATGTAGCTAAGTGCATTATGACCTTAAATATTATAGGTTAAACAAATACAGGTATAACTAGCTGTTGTAGTACATAAATATTATGTTGTTAATACTTTGATAATTCAGTGACTCCAGGGCCAAAAAGGTTTTAAAGTAGAAAAAGAGTCTATTTTGAATGCGACGTTTCTGAAAAATGTCAATAGGGTTTTGCAGTGGAGTAATGAAAAGGGAACTTTATAGCTTCCAGTCTATCTAGTATCCCAGAATACTATAAATACAAATACAAGAGACCTTCAATCTCTTGTCTGCTGTTAGCTGTCGTGCATGAGGAAAGTATTTAATTTTGCAAGTAAAGTATTGCTGATACCTTGTGAGCGTGGTAACAAAAATAATTATGGTTGAGAAATTTAACTGTTAGACTATATTGGCCTCTGTCAAGTCTTATAAAGTGAAATAAATTTCATATTATTTACGTGACATTACTACATTTTATACGAATACTTTCAATGTATTTTAATTTATTTAAATTGTTTAAAAATGGCACGTAGCAGCACCAGACGTTTGTCTGCATTATCTTTTCAAAACAATTATTACGTCCGCGTTATCAGTGGTGTGCGGTGTGTGGTCGCCCTAAGCCGTAAGGTAGTCTAGAGATAAGGGGTTCAGAGGAACTGGACGTCACGAACATTAAATGAATCAAGGCTGTTTGATATCTGGCTAAAACGTGCATTCGTATACTTTACTTACAATTTTTCGTTACATCACCGTTTAGAAACATTGACCTATAATCAAGTTTTAGTATTATAGATCATCCAATTAACCTTTAATCACTTCAGATCAAAACTACCTGACCTCCCCGATCACCCAAAATTTTAAATATTTTTCGACTAAAGTAGAAATAATTATAGGGTATAATTTTTTTATAGAAGTAGATTATTCGTTTTTCTTGTATGCATAATTAAAACTTTACCTGGGAAATATAGTAAGGTAAGGTCATGAAGCGCTTAGTTGGATATTAATGTGTGCGAGCCTCGGACACTTTTTTTGTGACATATGTTTGAACAAAAAAAAATTGTAATTTCCTCCTTATAATTCTATATTCTAAACTAGAATGTATTGTTTAAAATATATTTCATATATCTACTAAAGCAAAATCAACTGACCCAGAAACGATTATACGAATATCGATAACACTATCAATGTTCAAGTACCGTGAAAATTTCCGATACACTTGCTCTAGATAGTTTACCTAAAGTTCATATGCAGTCATTTGTAACTAATGTGAACGGTCAGTTTGTGCGAGATAAGCCCAATGCCAAAGCCGACTAAAATTTCCGTAACCAATGAATTTGGCCTCGTGGAAAAGGAGCCCCGAGGAGGAGAAAATTCTCATGCCACGAAAAAAAATTATGTTACACTACAATGACTTGACATTTCGCTATACCAATACTTTAACAAATTTATCGGCCAAACCAACCAATATCAAACTAAATCAATATCTTTGTAATATTCTAGGGGGAATACAATGTTCATGAATAATTTCCTGCCTCCCTTAAGAGAGCTAGGTGGCCCTTGATTATGAAATATTTATATTCTTTTAAAATTCTAGGGAACTAGGATTCTAAGTGGAACAAACCTAAGCCTTTAAGCAGTGAAATAAAAAAAAAACTGAAATAAAGAAATGGGTATCTAAAAGTCATAACCTATAATAATGTAGAGTTGAGTACATCTGATACGGAAAGTTTGTACGAGGCCGTTTGCGCTTTGCTGATTTTACTTCAAAGTTGAGCGTAAGTATAATAACTTCCGGTCTTTTGGAGCCTCCTCGTAACCGTTGAAGGCAAACCGTTTGATTATGACCATCAAAGAAAAAGAGTTAGTTAAATTTTTCATCCTTTTTCAGTTATACAAAGGTTTCGTCTGTTTTGTTAAAATCTTTTTGATTTTATGAATACCTTTTAATGTTTAAATTTCATGTTATTATATATACGTATTGTTTATAGTAATAGATATTTTCTTAGCTTTAATAAGTTAAAACGACCTCCAAATAAACTGTGATAATTATACTGCATACGACGTTGAAGGTAACAAAATCGATAGAACTCGAATAGAAGCAATCAATGAGACAGATTTGGATCTCATCCAATTTAAAACTGCTACAGAAAGAGACATAAAGGAGAATATAAAGCACGTGAACACAAAACGTTGCAAGGAAAATCGTTTAAAAATTTTATGTGCTTTAAAACTTCGTACCGACGATTTAAAGTTACTTCCTTTTAGATGTTTGAACAGTCAAATAATGTCGTTATTGATATTTGTATGAATTATTAAATTAAAATCCATGAGCATAAATTACATTATATAGTTTTACTAATTTTATATTTAGTTCATTCTTAATCTGTTTTTATTTTAATTTTAAGTCTGTAGGTACATTAATCGGTCAGGAATGAAACTTTAATTCCAAAGGTAAGAATGGCCATTTATGCTACAGTAAAATTGACACAAACTCACCCCAGAACCGACAGTAAAATATGTAGACGAAAACATATTATTCCAAAAGCCTAAATAAATATAGTACTAGATATAGGAGGTCGTAGAAGACTATTTAATATTATTATAACGAAAACAAATCAATAATTATTAATGTAATGTAATATCACTTGCACTAGTTGCTACTACTAATTGCAGCATGAATATATTCAATTAAGTGTCTATTCCAAGTTGTAAATATTATTAACTATAATTTTAATCACCTCGACTTCACCAGACATGAATAAATATCGTGTTTTATGAACTCTGATATAAAGTATAATCTCTACATAATATAAAACAAAGTCGCTTCCCGCTGTCTGTACGCTTAGATCGTTTAATTTTCTTTTTTTATGATAGATAAGGGACAAACGAGCTGTTGGTCCACCTGCTGGAAAATGGCCACCGTCGCCCATAGACATCGACAAAACTAGAGGGTATCTCTTGTTTTGAAGACTGCTGCGGTTTCAATGGACCCCGAGCAAGAACCCGGTGTTCACTGGAACCCCTGCAGTAATGGGATGTTAGAGGGAGGGGTAGATCTGACCCACATGCATTGGCACATGTATTGGCGGTCGGATTTGCATGCTGGTGGTCGCAAGCCAGTCGGGGAACAGATCCCCTACCACCAAGGGAGTGCTGGGAGGAGAATTGTATTCTAACCCGTCCCCTCCGTCCCCGTTTTAATCCGGTTGTCATTCATACACAGAATGATTCAAGACAACATTTTATAAGTATAATACACTAGCCAATTCGTGTATGTCGTCTGCACAACATAAGAAAGAAGACCTAAAACTTTCTTTGTTTAATCGCCGTTTACAGCGCACTCAACGAAAGCTCTCAAAAAACTTACCCAGTTTTTGCAACATTTTCACTGATGCTCCGCTCTTATGGATCGTAGCGTGATGTTATGTAGCCTATAGTTTTCCTCAATAAATGCGCTATCCAAGACTAGTTTTACTTTTCTTCTTGATATTTGTGCTAACAAATAAACTACAGCTATAGTTAGTATAGATGCATAATAGTATGATAGTAAAGAACATCCAAGAATTTCTAAGATTTGTGCATCTCTACAAACGTACGAAGCAGGGCAGTGTCGCTAGTTTATATTACATAAACTTGATAAAAATATATTAACATAATTATTATTTTCATTTTCATATGAGAATACGAGCTTTGGTTTTAAATATGACATGTTTTGACGTGTTAACGATTATGGTACAGGTTTATATTAAGCCAAGAGATTTAACTAATGAATGTGTCGATACGTTTCCTAGTTGGAATGCCGATTTAATTTTTTAACGTAATGTGACATTTATACAAAACTAAACAACTTTTTAATGTATAAAACTTTAAAACTGAGCTTAGTGTAATGTATATGTATGTACCGTAATGCTAGCAACACTGTTGATAGCCTTTGGTCGACTAGTAGTTTTCAGTAGTTTCATATATTAAATTGCAACCCTTATACAAAATGATGCAATCGAGTCTTCGATATTGATAATAACTTAGTTAAATGTAAGGTAACGAGTTCGTTAATGCTCAGCGAAAGGGCCTATAAATCTGATACTGGTTCTCAAACTGCTGGAAAGAAGAAATGCCTCCAATTTTCAAGTGATTTAAAATTATAACTGGATAAATTTTCGAACAATAAACAAATACGTTAGTATATTGTGAAGCATATCGATGTCCATGATTACTGTAAAATTTGATACACTGTTTTCAGCTTAAATTATTTAAAATTGTGGTTTATTGACCTTTTAAAAAATATGACAAATTATTAGTTAAATTAATATTTAAAAACTTTATAACTAAAATAGTAAAAGTTCATATGAAATGTGATATAAACGTATGGTGACCGCGTCGTGGTAGCCTATGCTTTCCCACCTGAATATGACACCGTACAAACACAAGCAAATGGTCATATACCACACATTAACATAACAGAAAAAGAACCTAAATATATTAAAATAGAAGTCAAAATTGCCTAAACAGATTTGAGTTGAACCCCAGTCAGACGGATTGGAGCGCGGGTGACCTATTAAAACGATCGATTGTTTCCTTATTGTAGCTCGGAAATAAGTTCTGCTTATAATTACATTATTATAGAATCATTTATAATATTATTAATTAAAAAACTAATGCCAATTCATCAACTTAATATAACTCGGAGAGAATGGACTATTCGGTAAACACACACACACGTAGATAGATACTGCTACTGAACCTATAAAAAACTAAACATTACGATCTCTTACAATTACGACAGGAACCTAAGCAGTGAATTGGATATGTGGGCAAGGTGTAGGTTTAAAGAGCTCCTTGCCACATATGTACCTTTACTGCCCAGGTTCTCTGTTCAAACCTAAGGCTAACGCGCCGACAAATATAGCATTAATAGATACTATTGCCTGTATTTTTTATTGACATGTACTCCTTGTATTGTACCCCTAGGGATTATATAGACCTTCTGCGTATAACATTGTTGTATGTGAGATGATGAAGAGGACTGTATATTTATCAATAGTTTAAATTAATATCAAATATTTAGGTCTGTTTTTCATTTTGATATTTTGACCTCTGCAAGGGGTATATCTGTCTGTGTAATATCTGTAGTGTACATCCTTTATAAGAAAAAAATTCAAAAGAAATATCATTTGTTATTTTTTATATTGAATTCAGATAAGTTATTACGTGATATAGACTATTTTGGGTATTACTGCTTTTTTTTATATTCTTCAAGCTATTTTCTTTTTGAGTTTAACTCTGTCTATAAGTTAATTAAAATTATCAATGTATTAAATACTACAAATATTATCTGATCTTTCATTCAGTATTTTCATAAATTCCAGCAATTTACATAAAATATGATAATTTTTCTTGGTAGCAATACAAGTCTTATCTGCTAGTTTATATTTGAATCTAATATCAGTTATTGCTTGTGTTCATTATAATCTCGATTACACTCGAATGCTTTTGATAAGAACTCAAAGAAGCTAAATAAATTTCATAACATCGATTTAGAATCGATTTGTGATGATGGGAAGGCTTACATAATGCAGTCATTAAAATAATAGTGAAAGTTTGTTTATTGAATAGGCGAAAACTAAATCAAAGTCAATAAAATTATTAGCATTAATCTAATCTAGTAATTCCCAAATTGGTTTATATCAACCCTCAAGGAATGATGATGAGCTACAAAGGCTGCACGTAAAAGATAAAATAAATTGGGGAATCGGTGAGATGTAAAAAGGGGTTTCCGGTGATAGTAGATAGTATAGATAATGTTTGTAATCCAGTGAGTAATTGTTTATAATATTTAGCAATTGGCTAAATATTATGAGAAAGATCTGAATAAGAATAACATACTAAATCATCTACGGGTCAAATAAGTTTGGGAACTCGTGATTTAATACAACCTTTACAAAAATACTCTACTCCAATAAAATAACAAGTGTAAATCGAGTTTGTTTGCACTGTTAGTGTTTTTTCTTCTCCTTCATTCTTATAACATAAACACTAGACAATCTATATAAAACCGGTAGTTAACTAAAGTTATCATAGAGTCGCAAAAATAATAAACATTTATCGTAAGTAATTGAATTGAAAGGTCAAACGGATTTTTGATAAAAACATTTTGTTCTCCTAAGATAAGAATATAAAACAGAGAATGAGAACGCAAAACATCATTTTATTGTTGTTTTGAAAATGATAACTTTTATATAATACCGACGATTACAAATCATTTGCCAACAAAATGTACTAATTTATTTAATTTTTTTATTAAATAATTAAATTAAATTAATTAAAAATTATTAAGGAAAAAGAAAGGAATACGATTTTAGTATATTTTAAAAGTATTTTAACTTAATATCGTTTTTTGTTGTTGCACATTAACGATTAAGAAATAGTAATAACTCAGCCTTAACTTAAAACACGAACAGAAAGCGGAAAAGTGCCTGAGTCTTGTGAACCAGGTGCAGGTTTATGAGGTCTTTTACTTATTTACAATGCTCACCCTCCACTGTTTGACCTCACTATCCAAAATTTAGCTAAACTAAGATAGCAAGCTACGTGATCCAGATCATAAATACATAGATGTTACAAACCCGAAACAATTATTTTTTTAACAATTTTGTTTATCTGTCTGTCCGTAAGTTTGTACTGCACTACCCATAAACTATTATTATTGTCATTTATAAATGTTTTAATCCCACTATGTTTGTGTAGGGCGGTGTAAGGATTTGTTAATAAAACTAAACGGAATATCAGCCAACTGCCAATCAGAGGCTACCAAATGTTGCCATCATATAAAACAGAGTCTTTTTATTTTATACTTTACTTTAAATCCAGGTGTTTATCCAATTCCAGGTGGTGATCTGCGGTGCGGTGCCATCGATGGTTCGATCGGTTCGCCTGTACAGCCAGTGCTCGCACATGTTTGTCAACGTGTTCCCAAACGGCACTGTTATGGCTCGCTCCGATGGAAACGACCAACGTAAGTAATCTAAAACTACCCACCATTTACACTTAGTTACTACTAGCAGGATATCCAGAAATTAAGGTATTTAAACGGTTAATGCGTCAAATCGTATTACGTTTCAAAATATCATTTTCTACTCAATGTTTCATAAAAATGTTTTATTTTTAAATTTTTAAGTATATTTAGGAAAATCTGAATAAAAATTCTTAAATACCCATCAAAGATCACATCTTATATTTTCATTTTTGTATAAATTTTTTACCAACTAGTTTCTTCCATATTTTGGCATGAGGTTATCTCTTATATATAAAAATGAATCCCTATTTCCCTTGGTCACGGCATCACGCGTAAACGGCTGGACCGATTTCACTAATTCTTTTTTGTTGTGTTTGTTATTGTCAGGAGAAGGTTCTTATGGAAGAAAAAATTAAAAAAGTTGCGCGGAAAATCAGAAAATTTAAAAACTTAACGACCATATTAACTTTTTTAATATAAGCTTTTGACAGCAAATTCGAATTCAATATTCATAGTTAAGACAGGACAAAGCCTGTCGGGTCAGCTAGTATTATATAATGTGTGTGACAAACCTTAATTGCTTGAAGATAATTGCTGTACCTAGACAAACTAAACAACAATCAACCATGAGAGTTTAAACTATAATTCAAAATCGTAATTTTTCTGTCGAAAACATACTTTTTAGTCCTCCCCGTCAACTAAACTTATACAATATAATACAATAGCTATACTGCTTTACTATATATATCTGACTGCTTATATAAAATAAGAATTCTTCTGTCTATGAAACCGTTTTTAAAATGGATTCATAGAGAGATAGATTATTTTAATATATTCGTGACATGTCTTTTCTCCCTGAAATTAGACGTAGATTATTGAAACGAGAAAATTACAATAATTGATTGATAAATAATAACTTATAGTAATTAAATATTACAAACCAGAATATGTAAGTAATTTTGAATGCATTTGTAAGCATACCTCAGTAATCATGGCGGGAGCTAGACGTGAGAAACTATAGGAATATGTCAATACTTGAAGGGTCATTGGCCAGGTGCTGCAAGGTAAAGTCCGCGGTGCAATATGTAACGGGTATTGTATATGTAAAAGTAGGCAAGGGTTGGAAGGTATTTGTTATTATAACTACTTAGTGTTCATACTACTATTGTTATTGTACCGTTTTGTATAAAATTTACATTAATAATAAATATTTAAATCAGGAAATCAACGCTGTATTCCGTACTCGTTCGTTCGGTTTAGTATAGAGAAAGAAAAATAAGAAGTAATAAGAAAACTTTTCGAAGACAGGCTGGTTTCGTTTTCTTCTCAGCAAATTCTCTAAATTTTCTAAATAAAATTTTGTGTTAAATTTAACTGAGTACATTTTTATTATCGTTTCATTTATTTCTCTTCTTTCATTAGATACTCATACCATGATGTGCAAAGCTTAAATTTCAGCTTATAACACAATATAACATTTTTACAAAATCGACAGTTCTGGGGGTAATATCTATTGTGTGCTTTCGTGTTATGTTTATTATACTGTTTAATTCGCGCATCGATTACCATGACCGGTTAAATCATAAGGAAATCAGAGAAAAGGAATTACGTATGAAAATTTGCTCCCTTATTCAGAAACTTAGTAATTACATCTAATAATAACAATATCAAAAAAACCTACCGTGTAATTTTCGTGGTCCGTGTCCCAGAAGTATAAGATGTACATTTACAATACTATTTTAACAATTGACTTATAATATTATTACAAAAAGAAGGATGTATTCTAAGAAAGCATTCCAGCAATTCGCGCATATAACATATTGCCGCCATTACTCAACGCGCACACGCAACTTTTTAGCATAGTCTACTACTCTCTAAATAAAAAGTACTTTCACATCACTTTATTTTGAGCGCTTTGTGGTTTGCTCAGGAATTATCGCAGGCTCTTTTACGCTGGCGGTACACGTGAAGGACCTTTTTATTTGAAAATAAATGAAGGAATTCGCCTTTGTCCTTTTCGTTGTAATCTTGAAAGCAAGACATGGAATGTTTACGCTGGGGTTATGTAATTGTACTTTACTTTAAAGAATTTAAAACTATAGTTTTTTATGTTATTTATTTAATAGATAATAGAATAGCTACCCTACAATTATTTTATAGATGCCTTCCAATGCTCTTACATTCGCTAACTTTAGGAATATCCAAAGATTTCCATATATTTTGGTAATTGTATAAGTACTAAAATAATTTTATGACGAATATAATAACTTTATATAGACATACTGTTTTAATGTTTATTAGTCTAATTTAGGTATAAGAGTACTAGTCTGATCCAGTCAATAATATTTATGTCAGAAAAGTTAAGAACAACAATTTGGGCTACAAAACAACAACATGATTAATATTAATAAATTGGCTTTGATATTTTGTCTAAATAATTTGATAATTTAAAACTTCTGTTCAATGATTTTGAAGCCCTTTAAGCTTATCGCTTAATCTTGATTCCATTCCTTCAGATATTTTATTAACCTCCTACGCAAAAACGTATTATTAGTTTGACCCCATTACTCGTACTTGGTTAAGGTAAACTTTACAAAGTGTTTTTACAGTTTTTTTATTATTGAATGAATAAGCTGGATTTACCTTATTTACTTTACGTAAACTAAGTTTAGTGGTTTAAATGATTTTATTATGTGTAAGAATAGTCATTAACATTTACTCCTAATATTAGTATCTAAATTATGATATTACATTGATGTAGGGCTGACCTAATAAGTAATAAACTGATACATTCCAATCAATATATCGTTCACATGAAGTCCGTTTGTATAAACATTTTGGTTACTGTGGCAACAGAAATGTGTGTGAACACGAGATAATTAAGTACGAACAAAAGTTAGAAAGAACTAGTCATTTAGATAGTTAGTACATTAATAGTCGTAAATGCAAAAAAGATATTAAGGTTATTCTTATTTCCAAAATTAGTAATTTTGCCTTTTTAACAGCATAGAAAAAAATGGTTTTCCCACTGTCTTTTATTAATTCAACTTCATTCGTCACAATTTACTTAATGTAGGAACACTTTCTAAAAGAAGATGTAGAATGCAATTAGAATCGAACATTTTAATTCTGTCAGTGAAAAGCAGTATTTTTGACTTTTTGTAGCAGTTTTCCATTTGCTTTTACACACTCTGCTGCTTATATAAAAATTAAAAATGTAATATTAATATTTTGAAACCTGTAAATCGTGTAAACAATATTAAATTCACAATTACCTAATCGTTAACAATAAATTGATTTATTTGTATCAGAAGGAACATCGACAGATTGAACTTTGCATAACAGGTTCAAATTACTTGAACAGCAAATGGATTGAAATATTTCATTTCGCCGCTTTATTTCAACTTCAAAGATAAATGCGTCGGAGCAATTATGATAAGAAACTCAATAATTAATATAATTGAATATAGGTGATGACTGGACTTATCGCAGTTTTATAAAAATATTTGTTTGAGCTTAAAGTTAGGTCAAAAAGTTGATTCATATTTTAAATAATAATGATGACTTCAGTGACTTATATCTTTATATTATTAATTACTTTTTGTGACTGGCAACAATTTGAATATATGTATTATTAAAGGCAAGAACGTCCAGAAAACAAGTAAAGAAGAAAACATTATAATTCCAGTTTATATTTTTTTTATTACTAAAAAAATATACTTTATATTTAAAATAAAATTGACCTAGTTATGGTACCTATAAGTAAAAAGAATAAAAATGAAAATCAGCGTCAATGGTCGTCGCAATACAAAAATTATCGCTGTATTAAAAAGTAGCTTACGTAATTGATATTTCAGGGCTAATTTATTACAGACATTTTCTGGTCATTAGTCGTAGCTCCCAGTTACTTTGAATTATACAAAATGAAATGTCAAAATAAAGCAAAATCTGCCGAAGATGTGATGATTATTGACAAACTAATACTAATACTATTTCCTTTTAATATTATTTAAAACCATAGTCTTTATTCCTCTTAACTGTACATAGTTATTATAGAGATATGAACACGTTTAAATCGCGTGAGAACAAACATTACAGCTTCAAAAAATCGAAGTACGTGTTAGCAGGGAGGCAATAAAAGAAACCACTTCCAATATTAAATTTAACGATATAATATTAAATTGCCACTATCAGATGAACTCCTCTTATCATGTATGGTTTATGAGGTTACTAATGAGTGGGAGGTCTTGTTACGTTTGTCGTTGACCATCGTCGGCCACATTGCGCCGCCTCCCGCCGAATCGCATAAAATATGTGACGCACTTTAATTAATTTGAGATTTGAATGCGTTGATAAAGAAATATAATAATTTATTATTTAGGAAATTAACAGTGCAAGTGTTTGAAGTGCCGATACTGACTACTAATGCTCATTCTTTAAATTTACGTTCTCAACTGCGATCATTGACCTAATACTGTAATCACAATCAGTGCTTAAAAGTGACACAGTCAAAAGTCAGTCTAGTAACGTGAAAAAAATTATAGTGTGAATACTTAAATCAATATTTAAATTAAATAACACACAAATAATAGAAATAGTAATAAATAGAATAGAAACAGACAAATGCGTCCGCTATCCGCTAAACTATTACGAACATCCAGGAATCTAAGGAAAGTACAAAAATATTAAAATACAGGGCCTTGGACACTTTTTCCTAATATTTGTATGAAAACATTTATTTTTTATTTTTTGATGGCGCTGGGGAATGCATCTACACATACCCCCACAATTGTAAGTTATGTGGGACTCCCGGCAAATGCCTTCCTATCCACTAAACCTCAGCGGTTTCCATTCTCCGTCAAGAAAGAATTGCTACAGGATCGCGGTTGCATTCAGCAGCTCTCACTGTCAAGCATAGCACCGATCACACTTGCCAACGAGAGGTCCGGCCCAAGTAGGAAAACATTTGGATCTAGCCAAGTGGATGTCTATTTATCCATTTAAAAAAAAATTAAACAATGTCTTACGTATGTACATTCCCTTTAATCTTTCTATGTATAAGAAAGTAGCTCTTGTGACCAAAGTGCGTTTAGTCTTTGGTTTCCTATGAGATAATGATAGTTTTTGTATAAACCTATTACAACTTAATCAATACCCAAAGATACAAAAACCATTCTACATTAAAAATAAACTCAAAATTGTAATCTTTAGCGCTTCTTTAATATTTTTTGCGTCGATTCTTCGAACGGGGTTTGTCGGCCTGCAAATTATATGAAATCAATCGACGGAGGCGGTCCGGCGCCTGCCCAAATTAAGTCGTTATATCGAAATTAATAATAAAATGCCCATAATGCCCTCTGTTTCGCAAAAAATATACCACACGCATACTCCTATTATTCCTAATCCAATAAGAGCAGGTATGATAATTGAGTTATGGTTCTAGTTTTGATTTCGAAGAATTTGATTGTTCACGTCAAGTAGGTCGTTTAAATATTACTAAATTGATCAACAATGGTTTTGTGGTCCTTGTTATAAGTGGTTTGTAATAATTATATATATCTACAATTTATATTATTTCTTAAGAATTCACAAAATTGATTTGATGATTCAAAAATAATTGATCAATTGATTAGATTTTCAAAATTCCATAAAGAGCAGTGAGTATGAGAAATAATTAAAAAGTTAATTTAATTATTTGATCAAGAAATAGAGAATAAATCATTTTATTAACGTTTCTCGTAAAAATTTTTGGAACAATTTTCTTTGAATTACCAACCGTAATCTGCCAATATGTATTTAATAATCAGTTCTCCTACAATATTTTGATGTTTTTTCTATAATCTCCCAGATTATCAGGAAATAATTTCATCGGAATTATTATTTGCTATCTAGGTTATCTAGAGTAACAATTATTTGTTCATGTTTGTCTAAAGTTTTTTAAACGGAAAATTAACTAAAGACTAGAGTTCAACTCATAGATAAATTTGTTTTAGAAACTTGACCGCGATATGAAATAAAAACAATATTTTATACGCTTGTTTTGACTGCTTATCAATATAATTGGCTCCATTGTAACATCTGTTAGTTTACACGTTGGGTGGTCGCCTACAGTACTTTGTCGCAAAAAGAAAAAAATAACTTAGTATTTAGTAAACATATTACATTGTAATAAACGAAATCAGGTTGTTTAATGAACGCGCTCACGATATTTTTAAGTGTTTATAAACGATTGCTTTCTCTGAAGTTTAAACATTATGTTTATATATGTTTGTTATTAGTCATCTCATTTAGGGTTTAAAGCTAAAATTTAGAGAAATTTTAGCTTTATATTGGTTCATAAAACGAACTATTTTGCTTTATATTTCAACACTACATCGGGGTTTTCCTATTCTATCTCATTCATAGTAATTTATATTCATTACATTTTAATGAATTGTTTAAATATTTAATTTTCTTATTAATTTTTGTACAGAAAATACCGGTTTTTTTACATCTACTTATTATTTTTTCTGTACCGACATTCAGACTGCTAAAAAGTATTGAAGAACATGGAGTAAGTATTAATAAAAAAATAAGAAAGTATATAATAAATTATCTAAAAGTCATGATCCAATAATTTAACTGAATTGAAGTTTCACTTTTTTCTTATCATTAAGACCATAAATGAAAAACGAAATTTTATTTTAATCTATAAATTTTACCGTAGGAAATAAAACTGTCTAAGCAATCTATTCCTTGAGTTACAAGCTAGTCTCGAATGTATTTTATCGGTGTCTGACTTATCAAAATATATGTTGACCCGATTTTGATTGTCATCCTTACTCAATCATACTAGATAAGATTGACTCTTTTGCCATAGTAACAAAAATGTGTTTGTATGTTTATCTGTATAACATGGATAACAGTGACACAGTTGTGAATTTCACTTGTTCTCTTTATGTCTAGATTTGTTTCGTTAAGTGTCTAGATTAGAAAGGAATGCAAGTCCTAAAATTATCAAATCAAGTGTTTTGTTGTCTAGTGGTGTTCTAACAAAAACTTTGTTTAATAAAAATTTGTGATGTTATTTTATATAATTATATTAATTCTTCTCTGTATCAATTGTAAATCAGCTGTACACAGTACAGGGAGATGCGAGTATTTTCTGGAGCTTGAAACCCAACAACAGACCTATACCTACTCGACCTCATTTCCAAACATTTAATGACGCCAGTAACGATATCAAACACTCCCTTGATTGTCAATAAAGGTTACCATCCAATTAATTATTATAGTCAGTGTTCACTCCACGAATTTCCTCATAAAATTGCCATTTAAATATCAGAAAAATACTTATGAATTGTCTAGCCAATCAGGACTGCTAACATTTGCTTGAAAATTTGTAAAATTCTTTCACTAAATTTTATTTATTCGTCGTCATCGAATTGTTGCTGATAAATCAAAGCAAAGCCAGAATAATTTATATGTAAAGATTTTCAATTTGAATGTTCATGTTATCAGAAAATGTGTCATAGTTGCTTGTACAGCTACAAACATCGCAATTACTACCAGTAATAGCTTGTTTAATTACCAACTTTAGGTAAATCTTCATCAATGCAGTAAAATGTAGAATTTATGCGGCATTCCATACATTAATTATGCGGAATAATTTCAGATTTTTGTTCGATGACCTTTGCTTTTCCAATAATATGGAATATATTAGCATTCGGTAATAAGTTCGGAGATCATAGTTTTTAAATAAATGGTATAGTCCAAGGAAAATCTTGTGCGCTATCAAAATGTAATTCACCAAAATCATTACTATTAATTAGTTTATTAATAACATTAATAAAGGAGTGTCTGAGTATTTAATTATATTTTTTTTTGATATTTGGACATAATTTTAAAGGACCTTCAATTTCGAAAATACATCAAGGAACTCCCCAAAATCCAAAAATTGTAGTAACTGGTTTATCTAATTGAAGTCGCCTTTTTGGTAAAAGTAAACTTGACTCGAAAAATTTTTTTTGGATTCTTTTTTTTTATTAGGTGACCTCAACATTCTGTTACACTGTATATTAAACTCTGTGGCTACTGACTAGTATCATCGTGTATTAGTGTCAATGCCACACTGTTTGTGGTCACATGTCTGGCCCAACTAGACGCAATCCGATATAGCTGGCTAATGCATTTATTGATAGCTAGATTAGATACACTACTGCAATGCTGATAAATTGGACGGACTACATTTTAGCAGATGGATTAGAGAATGCTACTTTTTTCCGCTATTCATCATTAGACAATTTTAATCCCTTATTTTACCAGCTGTTAGTTTTATTTTTGCAAATAAAAGTAGCGTAACCTTTTCTCCATTCTCCAAGGTCTTATCAATATCAACAAAAATCGTTAAAATTGTTTTAGTAATTCAGGAATGAGTCTTGGTTGCTGATTTTTAAATTATTTTTAGTTTATTTTGAATCTCTTACGTTTAACGTTTATCATAGTCGTCATATATTAATATTTATTTGTTTACTGATTAAAGAAGGTAAAGGAATCACTTCTAAAATATCTATAGCGTCTTAATCTTGTTTCGCTAAAGGATTATTATCACTAACAATTCTGTATCCCTTATCATCTTTGAATTTCAGAATAAAATCTTTCAATTGTACTTAACATTAAAAATGTTATATGCGTACGTTAAGAACGTGAAATATTCTTATCGTTATTTGATTTCGTATTAAGATAGTCCTCCTAAGTAATCCATTAAATTATATTTATTTGACATTGAATCTCTCTGCAGTTACGATTAAGTGCAAATAAATATTTGCGAAAAACATTTTCACGACTATGGTTATACTCTCATGTTCTCTGGGACTTGATAATACGATTTGATGCTCAATTAGTTAATGTTATAATAATTTACAGGTTTTGCTGTGTACTGTTGTCCCAGGAACGATTAAGGGTTTTTTTTTTATTTTGCTGACTCCACAAAAATATCAATATATCGATATGTTATAGTTGGATAAGTATTATGTCAATTTTATTTAGCGATTTGGATATATCGATATATAAAAAGTGAATATCGATATTTTGCTACTCAACAACGAAAATGAAAGTTAAAGTTGGGATTCACTTTTTTTCGTCTTCGTGGCTTCAAAAAAAAATGGTTTTCAAGATTTAATTACATTTTTGACATAGATAAACAACTATTAAAAAGGTTGATATTCCGTAATAAAAAAAAAACAATTTCAAACAGGTGTATATTTTTCATGTATCCCAAGTCTCAATAAAATAGCTTTCTCTTATAAACATTTGTATTTAGTTATAAATCAATGAGTACTGTGATAGTACCGATTACCGGCTGTATCTAATACAGTGCGTGTACGCAATTAATTATATGTAACGAATATTTTACGTACATACAGACTTACATATTTGAAAGATGGCGTGTAACTTTCGGTTGTGTCGTGTAACAGCTTTTAGAGAATATGATTATTCTTTTATATTTTCTATGAATATAGATTAACATTGACTATTAATATAATAATTTCATTTTATTAATACTGGTAGGTTAAGTTTTTATCTCCATTAATATCCTCTATATGTTTTACTTAATACTAGCCCATCCAGCCTTGTATTAGGTATGTTCAATTTCGCGCATATTCACAAACTCATTCTTTCACTGACTCTTTTGCCTATCTGCTCTCTCGCACACCTACTTCATTTATACTTTAATTCACTCTTTCACCGAATTTCTATTCTATAATGAGTAGTAGGTACATATATCACTTATACGCAGTGGACACCACCATCTCACAAAGACTCACTCTGTCTTCTGTCATTCACTCTTTTTTGTACAAATCTTTTCCTGACAATAATGAACACATCAATCCATTTTTATTTAAATAAGTTCATTATCTGTTTATTAATAAAATCCATAAGTTTATAACTGTTCCATAAGTATAAAATTGTTGTCTAGTTTGGCTAAGCATCTAATAGTTGCCGTGGTATTAGATTTCAAATATTCTTTCTATAGTTTCTGTTACCTCTAACTTCAATAACGAGGTATAAATAAATAAGTATATTCTCTTCGTCAAAAAACTTAGTTTTTTTAAACTTTAAGGTTTATTTACATAATTATTACACGTATAACAAAACTGTGATTAGATAATAAACTTTAAGATCATGATTATCCAGGATTAAGATAGTGCGGGATGTTTTTATATATATATTATTTGTTCTACAATAAAGCCTTCTTGTTTCTCGGCCAAATGGACCTATTTCCATATCATTACGTCGTTACAAAAAAAAAATTTCTTATGGTAAAAATTCCAGTGTTTAATAAACTCACATGCAAACTTCTTAGGCTTCTTTGATAATCGTGATGGGTAGAAATAAGGGTAAAACTAACATACTACTACTAAATAATTTATTGTGAGTAGTATAAAGTAGTTTTCACTAAACTTTAAAAATTCCTGATTTAATTGAAGAGAGGACAAATTTTTTGTTTTTAAAACTTCTCGGATTAACTCTCTTCTCTAATCTTTGAAAAATATTTTTTTAATATACGAAAAGATACACAATACTGTCATGACTTTATTTTGTGATTTGATAATCGCATTGATTTAATATTTCGTCTCGTGGCAACACTAGTTCGGCTAATCAGAACATTTTCGCCAAAAATGTTAATTGTGGCGTTTTGAAACATGAAACTTGAAAGTATTTTTGTAAGAGTATTAAAATTGGGAATTCGGTAAAACAAAAATGTCCTTTGAAAATAAAATGATAAAGAATATATGTAAAGTCATAATGATTGATAATATCGAGTAACAATAGCATTGTATAATGTATGGAATAAATATGTATTTGAGCTGATACTGAGTTTGATTCATAAAAACTCAGAAGTGGGATCGAATCCGTAGACTTACATAATTTTAAAGTATACAGAATACTTTGTTTTAGACCTGTTTTGTTTTTCTAAAAGAAAACAAAATAAAGTCATGACAATACTAAAAGAATAGAAAATTATAGCGTACAAGTAGTATGTCAATGGAAACAGAACAACTACTAAAGCAGCGAGGCCGAGGATTCTCAAAAGCCTACCTACCGCAGTTGAACCTGGGATTACCGGACTAATCTCGACTGAGTAATCTGAACGTTTTACTTAAGATTATTGTATGTTACTGTACTGTAACTGTGGCGTTATCAATATAGTTATATTCTTTCATTACATTCAAAAAGAATACATTTATAAAATAGTAGCGCCATCTGTCTGTACAATATGTACTAATAATTTGATATTTTTACGACGCTATTAGGCATTTTTACCTTACTATAGCGAAGCCAAAAGGAAGGGTTATGATTTTGGCAGTCTATGTATGTATCTATGTATGTTTGTATGTTCAACTCTAGCGCCTAAACTACTGCACCAATTTTCATGAGTGAGGTGTCAAAAGATTCGTAATATTTTTTTTATAACCGAAATTATACCTCTAATTCTAACCTCGAAAAAAATTTAACTGCTTAATTATCACGTGTTTGGTACCAAAAAAAAGGTGTTGGCGAGTACATAACAAATATGTATATATATATTATTCCGCGCGGTCCTGTCTGTTGCAGTTATTTACTCGTTCAAGCAAATAAAAACCAACATTACGTTACGATATTAAATTATAAAGGTTATCTTGATCGAAAAACGGAAAACTATTAAATAAAAAAATAAAGTGTAAAAAAACTATAACCCGACTACGTAAAAAATTGGTCTGAAACGGACGAAACATTGACCATTTTTATATTTATGCATTTCTTTGTTTCTATCTGAATTATTTTCTTATTTCGTCCTTTTCAGACCAATTTTTTACGTAGTCGGGTTATAGTTATTTATTAAATTCACTACTTATGACTATAAGTTGTTTCTTAGAGCCCATTTACCAGAGACAATTTCTGCGTTTCTCATTTAGGTCCTTACAAGTAATATATAAGTATCTAATATTCATGATAATAAGAGAACGTGTCACAATCCATTTTTAGATATAAAGAGCCTTAATAGTTATTAATAAATGATTTTGAATACTTTAGATCAAAATGGTTTTAAGTAGCTCGTGGAATAGTTTAACCTTAAATAGCAGCTTCCTATATATGAAATATGTCATTAAAATTCCTTACATTTCAAAGATTCGACTTATTTTGAGCTGGACTACGAATAATAATCGTATAAACTTGCATGAAGACAAATCACAAATAAGAATCATGTCAGAAGTCAGTTAATAACTATAATACGAAATATTTTAACTACCTTTTTTAAAATAAAGATTTATAATATTTAAAGTATTGCTAATTGAGAAAACTTTTAAGCTATTTCAGTTGCATATTAATCAAAACTCAGCAAACATGTTGCACTTAAATTTCCAAACAGGAAAACACTTTAAAAGTGTCAAATAGGTTGACATGGCGGCGGAGGAAATTGCATATCCATGTTTGAGTGAAAACAACAATAAAATCTGAGTGCGACTAGATTGTCTATCATATTATGACTGATATACTGAAAGAAAAAAAGAACTGTATTTTTTACCGATACCGCATAATAACACGCACAAAACAATAATAATATGCGCTTAAAAAGGAAATCGAATAACCAATATTAAAAACATTCTAAACCTTAGTAATGAAGACCCAGCGTCATGACACCATACTACTCCATACACCATACAGCCTAATTATATAAATACTGGATATTAATAATTAGAGTTTACGTTTGATTTACGACGTTGCCGTGACATTTTATCATGAGTTATCATAGGATGACGAAAATTACGCGAACGTCCAATTGATTTGTTTGGGTAACGAACAAGGCTTTAGAGATAACACTTCTATTGCCTAATTATTTCATGCATATCAATGTTTATTTAATAATTAGATATTTTAACAATAAAAAAGGGTTTTTTTTGTAAACAAGGAAATGCTGTATATTTAAATCAGAGGTCCCCAATCGAAATTGTTTCGACCACTTGATAGTTTTTTCCCTTTTTATAGATCAACTAAGGCGGCGTATATTAATTACGTAATGCTTTTTGATGATTTTTTTTTGTCTAATTTTATGTTGATCATGTACGAATAATGACGTCATATTTTGAAACACTTTCCCTCCAGTAAGATCGTCATATCTTGAAACACTTTCCCTCCAGTAAGATAAGGTGAAATTCAACACCACACTTACAAGAAAAAAACCACCACCGTTTCCACTGTAAAACTGTACACTCTGAGGACCTCATGAAATCGTTCGATCCCTAGGGTAACAGACTACCTTAGAAACCTGTGAATTTTAATTCAGAAAATCGTATTTATTGTTGTTGTTTCCATTGGAAATAGGTTTACTAATAATTATATATAGTTTTATAAATATATTGTCAGTATTTTGCCGGTGACCGCGTATTGGAAAATACAGGTTACAAATAAGATTATGTCGATAGAACGCTATCAGGACGATAGGCGGTCGTTGGCCGCATATTCGTCGGCTTTGGATAAATCGGTATATAAAACAATTATGTACCGTCTGCATGTTTATACCATGGGCTTTAGACAGGGTGGTAGTGTCTGGCGTCTGCGAGTTAGGTTCAGGTTTACGTGTCTTTACAATGTATTGTTCAACTGCTCCACTTCATTACTTAATATCTAAAGTAACTAAGTAACAAAGGTACCCTACACTATATTATATTTCAACTAGCATATGATAGTCTAAGAAATTACTTATTTCTGGTCTATCAGGATAACAGTTATAAGTTATCGAGCCGGTAAGGATACAATGAACTACTAGCCAATGAAAAACTATCAAAATGTTATTTTTATAGCTAGAAAGTGCTTTTAAATTCTCTAATAAGGATTTAGTTAAATAAATAGCTTATCCTCATGGACATTTGTAACGGTAGTTGTGATTTACAGCGCCATTTGATGAGTGGTTGACTGATAAAACACAATTAGAGCGCGACAAATCACGTTTTAGCCGCGTATCGAATCAAGAATTGTATGGAATGGGAGAAAATCTAGCATTTATGAAACATGAGAGAAAATCTCATTAACATTACCCTTTCTGTACTTTGAATACAATCGTGTCCTTAAATATTATACTAATATGAAACGCGACAATTTGTCTAACTCCTTAAACAACGTACAGACCCAGAAAGTGTCCTAAGTAAATGGGTTGCAAGACAACAATTTAGTGCCAATACGTTTAATTCCTCGACACTACAATAAGTAACGAATTTAATTGTTACAAAGAAAACAATAAATAGATAAAAATAAAAAAAGTATTCTCATGTTGTATATAAATAAACAAAAAATGAAAATGTACATGAAAAAAAATGTAACAAATAATGACTATATGTAGGTTACATTGTAGATATTTAAAGTTATGAATCATAGATATAAGTAGATACAATACATTATAGATGATATGGAAGAAGTCGCTTAATAAAAGTTAATAAAATGGAAGAATAAAAGGAAGGTAATAAGAAGAGAAAAAAAATGAATTTGTTCTTATGCGAGCTCACGATGGAGAGAAGAAGACAGCATAAATAAAAAAAAATAAAATATTAAAATATGTTTCGATGAAATCGGATGTAATAAAAATTACGAATTTAATAATTCCTAGTTGCGTCGTTAAAGGTTGCAAAAAGTATTATATAACAACCACAAATTAAATAAACTTATTTTTACTAAAGCGATAATTTGTATAGATGCGGCGGCCATTAATGCACCGTTTCCTTACGCGAAGTTTAACTAACTTCCCAATGCTTTACTCTAGCAGATGACGCTACAATTTATTTACAGGTAAAAAATACGTATTATATTTTCAGATGAGACTATTTTATTTTAGAATCATTGCTTTATCATTCAAGTGTGTAATTATTAAATAAAGTACCAACTAAATCTAGATATATCTTTTTCTTGAAATCATAGAATTTGATAAAGTTGCAAGAAAGTTGATTTATTTACCCACTAATATTGACGAAGTAGATAAGTTAACGAGAAAGATCAATAAAAATATTATACTTTATGAAATAAGATTATAATGTTCTCGTAAATGATAAGAGACCTAGATTATTTAAGAAAAATAAATAAATGTATACAGAACATATTAAAAGTATGGGAACTATACTGCGCAGTAACACTCAAGATATGATAACATGCAATTTAGACAAGTGCCTGGGGCTTCAGACTCAGAAGCAGGTTTAAAGAGCTTTTTCATATGTTAACTCTCATCTCCACCACTCAACCTCACTAACTACAATAGATAATAAAGTAAACTTACGTGGACCTCAAGAAGGGTGACCTTTAACCACGACCCTATAATACTAACTTCCATGTAAACTGCGCGACAACAACAGAGAGACTGACTCTAATTTACCCGTCGGTTGAACATATAACATTCAGTGCGGTAGAAAAGGAACTACCCTCGAATACTAATTTATAAATAGTTTACTAACATACAGATACATTGTAATAAAATAAATTCCAAGGAAAGTAAAGTAAAAGTTTTTTTTTGGTAGAAGTTTCAAAATCCAATTCACCCGTAGGCCACTTGTCATGTTATTTATTTGTGGATAGACAGACCCCTTTGCTTTCTCACGGTTATCGACTGCAACTCTTCATAGACCTCTTGCCGTTTATATATGCCGTTTTGAAATTTTAGGGTGTATATGTGCAATTTAAAAACTTGGTTTTCAAAGAAGAAGAAATAATTTTAAGTTGATTTATTTTGATAAAAAAACAATAATTTTTAAATTTACTCGAGTTTGATCTGTTCTTCTTTAGTCTGTTCTCGTATCTAGATAAGATATCTATTTGTTGTTCCCTACTTTCCATATAACGTTAACTCCTGATAACGATATTCAGTCCCGTCAGTAGCATTATAAAAATTATTTCATTGTAATTAATATCATATTTGGTATTGGCTGTAAAAAGTTGTAATAAATCAAAATAATTATTATATAGTACAAAGTAAACTGCGCCTGAAGTAAGCGTTTTCTGAGTAAAAGTGAAAATACCTGTCGGCATCATCAAAGTAAAGCTCAGTTTGTTGAGCCGAGATTACGTTGTCTTTTCAAAAATTAGCCTGTCTATGGAAGTTGGGAAATGTTTACGTTTCTGTTATGAAACTTATGAGTCTTTGCTGTAAATAATTGACTTATACTACTAATCTGTAATTTAGTTATAATTTAGAAAATAAGTTCGAGGTCCAATCATATCACCATAAATACTATTGATTCACAATCAGCACCTAAATATTTCTGAGGCAAGAGTTCCAAAACTCCAAAGAAGATTCAATTCTACTTAACTCATTTCACGAGAGTCTTCATACATTACATCATATTTTCAAAAAATAGATGATTACATTATAATTTTTTTTCAATATCAGAAACAACATTTTCCTTAAAATTTAAATTAATAAAACAAAAATCTAAAAAATCAGTCAAAACAAATCTTAATATATTTGCATATTTCTTGCAAATAAAATTAAATACCTCGTTGATTTAAGGTTTTAAATTTAAATAATTTTAAAAATATTTTAATTATACAAGTATTTATTTGTATTATTTTTCATGAAATGTCAACACATTTTAATCACGATGCATGAAAAATACTTCATTGTGCGTCATGACACAAATATTAATGTGTAAACTAAAATTAAATACTATATACCTAAGATCCCATTACAATATCACGTGTTAAATATCAAAGTAAGCGACACCGTCTATCTTGACAGAAATAAGAATTTTAAGACTCCTTATACAACAACATCACTTTAATAAAAACCTTATTTAAACAAATTTTGCAGACATTATGTCGCGTTTGCTATCACATAATCATATATATCGGATAATGGGTTTTTTTTTTATTACTTTCTATTCTGATAGTAACCCAAGAATTGCCATGACTTGTGATCGAATGTGTGTAGGTTCATGAGCTGCCATACCACATCTATTAACAGTAACACACCTCCACTGCTTAGGTTCTCTGTATAAGCTTAAGGTTAGGCTTACGTAAGGCTAACCCGACACAAGACTTCCCTAACAACTTATCTAAACCTAGTCTCACTTACGCTTCCGGCATATATTTTGTAATATTTTAATCAGTACCTGTATGTCTAGTAAATAAATTTAAGTATTAAACATTTTATAAATCAGTAATCGTTAATATCTTCTGAATAAATTTAAAAAAAAGTACCAAAAAAAGATTACTACTATTGGATTGTCATAAACCTGCCAATATTACAGTTAATATGCATTTTTAATTTTTTTAAGGTCTTGGGTTAGATTGGAAGCCAAAATTGGCATCCTCTTAATCATAAATCCGTAAACAAAAAAAATATAATAAATATTTTTATTTATTTAGTATGCATATTTTTCTATCGTTTGATTCAATTGGACGTCTTATTTAATTGGATTTAATATCCGTTTAGTTATACAATTTTATAATACACATTTTAATGTGTTCTGTTACTACAAATATTAACAAATTTAATAAAAAAAATAGTTAGCAACAATACAAGTGAAAAAACCATGCTTAAGGATTTCTAAAACAACAAGCATGTACAGACAGTATATATTACAAAGATGATTAATACCGTTGGACTATCAAAATCAATAGTATTGTCAAAACATAAATCAAGTTATCATACACATAATAGGAATTATAACTAATTCATGTAACCCAACGTCCCAAACATATTTCTCCTAATGTTAATTGAAATGACATGGTCGGTGTCACAAGCGGTCGGTTGTACTTTTTATTTTTATTAATTCTTTTTATTAGTGTCCCATCGCGTTTGGTCATCGAATTCCATACAACTTTCCTCTTAAATGTTATCTAATCGATGACTGGGGTAGGCTTACATGTCACCATTTCGATGACATGAGAACTTCCCTTTAGTACTACAATCAGATAAAGATGAACACATTTTAATTCATTCACCCTTTCATTCAGGTTTAATGAAACGACAACAAAAATGAAATTTTATATTTTTGGCCGTATGTATTTTTTCAAATGTCTCCTACAGGAGTCTTATCGCCATTAAGATCCAGTAGAAATTAAGGGAAATCATCAAATATATAGTTAGGTTTAGTCTAAAGTGTAGAAGAATTCAATTATTATTGAAAGTCAGAATTGACACAAACATTTTGTTTTTTAATGTGCTTTATTGTGAATTTTTATTTTATAATTTTACTCCTGAATTCACATTATTAATTTAAAAAAACAGGTTATATCACAATGAAAAAGAAAATTGCTTAATATCATTAATTGCTTAATATTAATTTAATTTGCTTAATGGCTTAGTATTTAAATTGCCAAACAGTATTTTAATTTATTATTTATTTTTAAGTGATTAAGACATACATATATTTTTTTATTTATCTGTTGATAAATAACATTTTATTTTTAGTATTTAATCATAATGGATTTGCTTATATTTTCTGTCACCGTGGCTGTTAATTCTTTCTAACATTTGATGATTAGTAAGGATAGTAAAATTATTAGTTTTTCAAGAATTTTGAAGTGTCCGTATGTAATCCGATCTTAATCCGCGTATTCGATGTCCGGCAACTCCGGCAATAGATTAATATTTATTGACGTTTTATTTTTGTATTTTGTAAGTGTTCAAATATCATTAACGATTAGTTTGTTGCACCTAAGGCTTTCTCGATCCATAGTGCATATTAGTAATTGAATTTATTATGTGACCGATGACGCGGACGGCGGGATCTTAAGCGGTATAAGAAGCGATTAAAAATTCTTTACATAATTATCTAGTATAATTAATTAGAGAAAATTGTCGAACAGACGCTTTTGAATAGTTGATAATAACTTTCTTTTTGATACATCTACATTTTAAATAAGTACATGTTTACTTGTGTTTTATTGTAACTTAAAATATTATTTTATTGTTACAGCGAATCTCACCATCAGCACACGCGGTTTAAGCTTAGACCTGCTCATCCACTCTCCGGTACAGGACATGTACCTGTGCTTCAACCGCTCTCGGCTAGTCGGCAGGCGCCTGGTAAGAATGTTACCTTTTAATTTTCATGTCTGTTAAATACAGTTAATATACATATCAATAAAATAAAACAAACTAAGAAAGTAGAAGAAAAAACTAAATGATTAAAAATTTTCAACAGACGCGGTTCCAAGCGGAGAGACAACCGAATTGCTTATTCAAGGAAGAGTTTGTGGACGGCTACAATCGATACCATTTGGTGAAGAACGAAGACCGGTATATAGGTTTCAACAGGCGAGGCGCCCAAGTGCGTCGCGGGAAGAGCCATCTTCCCGAGCGACAGCACAAGTGCTTTTCTTTCATGATCAGGGCCCACGACTTCGACATCAACAAGCACAACGCTTTAATCTCTGGCGATCTAAACAAATACCGTACGCAGCGTAGACCTCGACCTTCACAAAACTCCATCAAAACACCCTGTCATGTTCGCCACCACCACGGCAGGCATCAGAGGCGAAGGATCTGCGAGGGTACGTAGACGCCGTCGCATCAGTTGCAGCTCATTTACGCTTTGACGCTTCGCGCGTTTCGTTGCCAGCTGTCGATGGACCTTGTGAGTGGACAGAGTATTAGTCAACCGCAGTATTATTACAGTGACGAGGACTGGATAACGTTACAGGCGTTTCAAACGTCGCATGAATGGTAGCTGAAGCGAGAGAAAGAGCAAACATTTGAATGTGGAGAAAAAGCCGAGTCGTTTCGAGCTGTGAAATTCCTTAAGGTCGTGTAACATCGTGGCGCTCGTTTGCTCTTGTGCGCTCAGATTTGTGCTCTAAAAGGAAAAAAAGTTTTCTGTGGAAAGAGCAAATAGTAGTCTCGCTAGTCACGAGTCTTCCGACAGACCACCGCTGAACTTTGATGCTATAGAGGAAACTATGCGGTCGCCATTAATATGTGTCGAAACAAATTTGTCCGTTCCTTGAAAACGTTTGAGTTTACAAACCTCGGTTGCTCCAGCTGGCTCGCCATAATGTAGTTACAGCGCCTTTACGTCAATTCTCAGTGTATTATTATTTAATGCTTTACTCTTAATTTAGTACGGATCGTGTTATCTGCTTGTAAATATACTTAACGTGTTTACTTATTTATCGAACGTTAATCAAAAATTGTAAGCGTAGGTGTTAGTGTAAAGTTGTATTAAAATGTTTTGTATTTAATAATTAATGGGTATTTAATCCGACCAACTGCTCTCTTGTGATTAGCTACAGTTGATAATGTATGTATGACCTACATTTCTTTCTGCCTCCACCAACCATCCTTCTTAATGTTCTGTTGTAGTTTCTTGTTTCATTCGAATTAAGTGTATGATTTTGAGAGTTTTGTACATATTATTTTAAGTGTGTGTATGAGAGTGATAGGTTTCGAATCTCTTCTGGTCCTTTATACTACCATTCTGATGTTAAATGGTGTCTTTATTGTATTTAATATTAATTTCAAAGCATTCCGTGGTCGAACCATGATTCCACATTCCGTTACTTAATAAAGAATAAAGGCATCATCGTTTAAAATAATGCACCGATAAATTGCATAACCGTAACTAAATGATAAAGGACATTGTAATATTTAATATTTTAATAAGATCTGTGCCATAGTGTGGTGGCAGTATGACCTTGTGTTCGCGATGTATGTAGTGTGTTAAGTTTATGTCTGTAAACTATGAGTAGATAAATTGTTTAAAGTAAGAAAAATAACTGAATGTAAAACATAGTGTATCCTACGCCCAGTGTCTATTTAAAATCCAGTATTCGCTAAAATTTCGATGTTGCTTTCACGTACGGTGATCGTCGCTTTAAATTACATGATTTCATCGATGTTCGTATAGTCAACAATATTAAAAGACATAGTTACATTCCAAGCAATAAAATGTGAAAATAGTTTACGATGTATGCGCTTAAATACACAATAAATTTGTCGTAAGACACTGTTTATGTAATGTTGTGTCTATATTTATAAATGTTCAGATGCTGAAAACGAAATCATATAATTGCTAAGAAAAATTACGAAATTAAATCATATTTAACTCGATTATCCTTTTTATTACTTAATCCCATCCTTTTATGATGTAACTGCATACTAATAATGAAGAAATTTTGTTATTGTCCGAATCTTAATTTGGGTTTTCAAGTAAGAGAACTAAGACCGCTTTTTATTGGTACATGGAATGAAATGCTTCTATGTATTGGACAGGTTCACTTTAAAATATTTTATGCCAAAGATGTTTGTAAAGATTAGGCAAATGCCTGGGTTTTTATTGCCGGATTAAGCCCATAACTTTGAAAATCGACGCCTGTTCGTAAAGAGTCAAAATCTCTGATGTTTAAACTGGCATTTATTTTAATATTACGCATAACTTTCCTTAAAACTCAAAAAGGTCATCACGAAATCCGTTAGCATTGCGAGTAATTTAATTTTGAGTCCGTGAGCAGTTTTTTATTGCCAGCTTTGATTTTACTTCACTTGTTATTTCAAATGACTTGAGCATCTTTTTATTGACTTAAGTTATAACAAATTGTGTCAAATTATTCAATTCTAAATATGTTTTCGATTTGTTTGATAACTTCAAAGGTTTTAGTTTTGGTTTTTTATGAAGTTGAAGTAGTCGGTCGGTAACCAAAAAGTGATTCCAATAATCTGGCCGGAAGAAGCCGTTTACGGGTGAAATGTAACTTAAAGAACAAATAGGGTTGAGGTATGATGCCGCATATGCGTGCGTTCTACGATTAGCACCTAGGCGGCCATAGAGAGTAGGGTGGAAACAGAGGCAACATTCGAGAGATATTTATTTTAAAAAACCAAGGAGTTCAATGTTTCTGGGATGTTAGGCGGACTTCAAATGCTATAATGTATCATATAATAAATTGCTACTCAAGAAACGCCAAAATAATGTTTTTTTTTTAATTTTCGTCTATGTGTATTTATATTTGTACGCACACCACGCAAAAACTCTAGCATAAAATCGAATCAGGACATGTAGCAGCGTGTCCAGCCAAATTCAGCAGCGCAGCAGCATGTAGTATTTATTACACGAAATATTTCGAGATATTCATCAATGTAGCTCAAACAGTTATTGATATATTAACGCTACGATGTACGTAACGACTGGCTTATAGATCAAAAACCTCACTCACTCCACTTCTAGATGACCTAGAATCTTAATATTTGGCATTAAGATAGACTATAGACTATATACACAAAGGAAAAAACCTGATACAGTTTACACAGTTATATTAATGCAGGTCTAAATTAAAATATAGGCTTTGTATCATTTGAATCGTATGTGCGGGAAATAGTTATTAACATGAAAATATTTGTAGCCTTTAAAGTAAGGACGGATCGACTAATCTATAGGTATAAATAATTCCTTAATATAATATTATCAACATGGCAATAATCAAGCCGAAAGCTACCACAGAAATAACATATACTTAAAGCTTAATGTATTATATCTTGCAGTACTGGCGTAAATAAGGTGTATTCTCAGGGGTCGTAAATTATAGGTCTACCGTAAATTGATACCATTAACTTCATCAAGAGCCGAGATAGTGTAATATAGTCTTAATAGAAAAATCGAAACCTTTATCAGATTCTGTAAGAACAGATTGTTTAAATTTTGAATCTAATGCCTCTATATTCTTTTTATTTTAATTTTACTTGATAAAGTTACTTTAATAGAATTTTAGACATATGGATGAACAAACGTCGTCGCAAATGAGAACATTGAATTATTGATTAACATTGAGAAGCATTGTTTCATATTTCTCATTACCAAGACTTGTTTCTATTATATTCTATTCTCCGTCGTTAGATAAAAATCTCGAACGAGGCGAACATATTGGGTGGCTAATTTTTTACCGGCTACCACCATTTTTTACCGTTACCACCATCATGATTATGCAAGCGTTCTTCTTGCATTATAATCCTTAAGTAAAATTTTCCTTAATTTATCCCTTGAATTATACAGGTTTAGCGAACTCAGTTTAATGTTTCGTGCCTAACTTTTTTAACCGCCAGGTTCTTCACCACTTTCATGCAAGTGTTATTCCAGTCTCGTTGAATATATATATTAAGATTTTCCCATCTACCTGGACTTGTCCCTTGAATGCTACTGTTTTTGCAGAATTGGGTTAATGTTTTGTTTTTTTCCAATCTCAGCAATCTTTTTATACCTTGTGTATATGTTATGTTTTAAACTCATAACACATCTGATCTTTATATCTATATCTATAACTATATTTATATAATTTAATGAATGTTTTTACTGTATTTAACCTAATTTTAGGAGACAGATTTATTGTTTACGTATATTCAAATAATTTTGAAAAATAATTACCGTAAAACAATAATACAGTAATTTACATGTAACAAGCGTCATACAAAAGTGGGATTTTTTCACCAATTCTTTGTTTGCTCTGTTTGACGTAGTATATATCTATTTATCACTTGTTTACGCTAAGTTAAGTAAGTCACGCATTCTTTTGTTATTATATCTTATTTCGGAGTATTATATGCTTTTACACATATTTACAAATATTTTTGTTTAACTACTTGTTTTTAGCATAAAGATTTGCTCTCCGTCTTTGCTAAATAAAAAACTAATTCAACAAAAACTAACAGTCCTCTAGTTACAGAGATTTTGGGTTACATTCTGTTAATCAACACACATAAAATCTTCGTTAAATCCCATCCATTTTCGGATAAGGCTAGAGGGCTGTACAAACTTGTTAGGGTTGGTTTGCAGCTGAGATAGGATGCTATCGTGGTCTCTAGCTCAAATCAACCACAAAACGTTTTTGTGAGCTTATAGAGCGGCAGAGTCGCGTCATTTTAGCGAGAAAACTCTTTAAATTAAGATTTTTTTTTAAAATGCTAAAGCATAGTTTTCTTTCAAAATATTTTATTTCGTTTGATAAATCGATTTTAAATATAATCCTTCTTTATTTTATTAACTTTTTAGAATTCGATTTTCTCTATAGCAATTTCGTGTTTGAATGACAGCCCTAGAGAGCCAGTACGCTGAATTATCAAATCTGAAAGAAAACCTACCTAAAGAAGGAGATCATATATCATTGTAACAATTAGCTATTATTAAAATTCAGTAGTAGTAGATATAAAAGATATCGCTTAAAAAAAGTAAGAAGTAGGGGAGCGTAAAAATTGTGCCTATAAAAAAATCTTCCAACAAGAAAGCCTCAAAACATGGAAGGAACACTTTGACGAGAGATCGTTGACTAAAGGGATATGGTATAAAACAATACAGCCAAATCTAAACAGCAAACCTTGGTTTGTTGGTGCCAATATGAGTAGGTGTGAGTAGATATCAAATTACTATAGCTTTTAGACTTCGTTCCGGACACATTCCTCTAAATAGTTTCGCGGCAATGATAGGGAAATTACAAACACCGGTCTGTTTAGAATGTAACAAAAATGAAGATGCTATTCACATAATGGCGCAGTGTGTCCGAAACAAAGCTGAAAGATCTGATTTTTTATTTAGATATAATTGTAATCTAACAGATGTAGGCCTTTATAACAGCATTCTGGCCTGTCCTGTATCGAAGCAGGCCAGAATGTTATATAAATTTGTTGAAATAGGTTTAAGACGTAGGAATTAATTATTTTTTTAAGTTACATTTTAGTTATTTATAATTGTATCTCCTATGGAGGTGACATGATCAATAGGTCCGCCCAAACCAAACCCTTTAAAAAAAATAAAGATAAAAAAAGAAAAAAAATCTTAATATAACAGTAGGATTATAAATTATAATGTATCTCCTTAATACGTATTATTCGTAATACCAAATACGTCGTAACACAATCTGCTACGTACACTTATAATTTATTGCCTCATACATTATTATGTCGATGCTTGCATTTTGAAGTGACTATGAATTACTTCGCGGTTTTTAACATGTGGTTTTATTAAGATTGCCATCGAGCAAATATGATTAAGAGCATCTATTAGTTTTAGATATATAAAATATGTAAGCATTTCTAAAAACCTTTTTGATAAAAAGAAAATGTCCTATGAACATCAACATTTATATAAATGATTACTAGCAGTATGGATCACATACTACTAATATTCCTTAATGTGTGTGTTAGGAGGGAGCATGTCAGTAGTCCAGTAGTCTAATGACTGGGTTTTGAAGCCACGACTTATCTAACGACTAACAATTAATTAACATAAATGCAGCATTTTGGTACCAAAGTTTCCCCAAAATTATATAAGGAGATAGGCATTACCTTTTTACCGACCTTATTACTCTAAAGGTTCTAATGACATTATATTTACTTTTACTAATTATTTGAAAAAAATATAAATGTATACAAAACCTTTACGCATTGGACGATCTTAAAAACACTTGAAACTTAACATTTCTGTAAAATAAAAAAAATTACGTTTGCAAGTATATCTTTTTGTAAGAATTCTCTATATTTAACACCTACTCTGTCCAGCAAGTCCAAGCCCAACCAATGGGTTCAGATGTTCTAAGCACACATGATGTTTGTCCACACGTTGATGGAGGCGCTAACTAGCGGGGTACAGGTGTGTTTGTTGGGGTAGAAACATAACTGCTTCGATACTTACGTATAATTCTAACATATATAGTACGTTAATATAATACTTTGTTATGTAATGCTAAAGCACACTACTCTTTGTATGATTCAAAATATTTTAACAAAAAATAGATTGATTATAATGATGATTCCATAAAACCGGGGCTAGGTTGGCCTAGTCCACCCAAGAATCTTGCTGTCACACCCTAGAATATTATATAAGTCAAATATTAGATCAAAACAATTTACTTACCTATTTTAAACAGTTTTGAAGTCAGTTTTTAGAGTTGTTTAACACCTAGTAAAAACATGTTTTTACGCCTATGTCAGAAACAACAAATAAACTTTATAAAATAGTTCCAGAACTATTTATCTATTAAAGTATAAAAAACATACATCAGATTCGATACAGGCTCAGAATTTTGAAAGCGTACATAATATTAAAAAATCAGGTTTAGAGCTACTGGCACGTAAGTGTAGGATTGACCTAGAAGGGGCAGAAGTCACTATTAGGGCCTTTTTAGCAAGGAGCGCGGGGTTTTGATTAGCCAATCTATGACAATCGTTACGTAGGATATTTTTCAAATTTTATACAATAACATAGGTAAGATTTATAAAACTATTAGACTATCATGAAATTGTAAGTGAAATTGAAATTCATACAAAATAGTACGAACAATTTGATACAGCCGGAACATCTAAAATATCATAATAAAACATCTCACAACGGTATAATAATGAAAAACTCGTTAAAACTGTTTGGTACATTCAAATTCTTTAACCGAACGTTAATCGAAGCTCATGATACCATCTAACTAGTTGAGGTTACTGCTAACAGTTAGTGCAAACATACAGCCGGTATTTCACTACCTGGTAGTTTTACCGATACTGTGTATACTGTATTTATGAGAAGTATTGATGAATGATTTATGTTTTTATATTTGTTTTAAATTTTTGTCTTAAAAGAATGTCGAATTTCTACATAAATGATAACAAATTCTGTACGAGACACATCCAACATTATTCAAAATCCATACTGTTCAGAATTGAAATAAAATATAAAATCATATATTCTATAATAAAATCATATATTGCACTGATAGTTAACAGACTTAGTTAAAAATTATTTATCTCTGTATACTGCTCATTTCTGCGAGATGTTGTTTTTTTTTTAGTAGTAGTTTAGTTTCTTTATTGCCTGCAAATGTATTTAAAAATGTATAAAAAATATTTAAAAATAAAAACTGTACTAGATAAATTTTTAATGTTATAATAATGTAAATCAATAATTGTAATACAAAGTTGTGCACAAAAACATATCCAGATGAGAAATACAATTATATTTTAATCTCTCCGCCATAGTCTTCATAACACTGTCGCGGAATGTGTTGAATAATATTGTGAGTGAGCTAACTTAGATAGTGGAGGCGAGAGTTTGTGTCACAGTCGCTTTTGATTTGTTCTTGGGCTTTAAACCCCAGGCACTGCCTGTTTTCATGCCTTAACTGCATGTTAATAAATGATTGCATTTTACAAATTATCACATTTTTCCTAGGCTAGTAGCTAAAGATATTATTTTTTATATTCATTTCGTTTTATCTATTCTTATAAATATATATCTTGTAGAAAAATTTCTTGTAATATTTTGAAGAGCATACTAAAATCTTCCCTGTCTTTAAGGAGAAAGTCAAATAATAATCCGCCCCTCACTGGTCGCCTATTACAATTGAAATGAAGAGTTCGTCAAACATTATATACCTCCTAAGCCTCTCAAATAGAAATCTCAGGAAGAGAATTAGTAATATTATTTTTGTGCGACTAATATCTATGTTTTTCTCTAAGAATTGTGAAGATATTATTGTTAAAAACTAAACTGTTTATCTGCCTTCTGAGAATAACACTGTCACTAATACGGAAAAAATATACAAAAGATGGTCTTAGTTTTTATTGAGCGTTACTAAAAGGGCTTATATTGATCCCTAAGTGTCATAGATGGTAAGTAGCTCCATTAAACCAAAAATAGAGTAGGTATGTAAAGTGGGTCTAGTTTTTAATTCTTTTCTCTACTCTTGACTACAGTAGTTAGAACATAGAAATCAGTAAAACCATAAATGAATTAGCTAAAATTAAATTTTAGGTAAACAGAAGTTTTATCTAAAAGTGAAGAAACACTTCAAGTAAGCTTCAAGAGAAAAAAAAACTGGAAATATAAGACATAATCATCTCAGAATAAACTTATTTTCAATGTATAAAACATTGGAATTTTGAAAAAGATGTCCGAAGAGTTTGAATTTAAATGTAACAATTTTATGCAGAAGCATACATATAGAGATACTTCACAATATAATAATAAATGTTAGTTAAAATATTAAGCGTAAAACTGCCTCCTTTAACCATCGTAAAATTGTTAAGATTTCCCTACGTATTAGATGCGTGAGGGCATTTACAAGAACTGGTACAATACGCCAAATTAGTACCAACTACAATATGCATTGATACAGAATAAACACAGGAAATTGATTTTTTGACCAGTATTTTTGTTTCGCTTTTTCTGTTCTATAATACGCATGTATTCCTTTATATCCTTTGAAGGTTTATACATATATTTATATATGTATAAACCTTCCTCTTGAATCATTCTGTCTATTGATGAAAACCGCATTATAATCCGTTGTGTAGTTTAAAAGATCTAAGCGAACAGACAGCGAAAAGCGACACTTTTTTATACTATGTAAAGCATATAATATGATTGATAAATTAAAAATATAAATATATCTGCCTGCTCGGATTTTTTATGCTTAGGGAGAAAAAGAGCAAATATCTAGAAGCTGTAAAAGAAATAAAACATAACCTCCCTTTATGGTTAATTGTCGAAAACCAAACTGTCGAAAAAAAAACGAAATATTTTTTTTGGCTGAAAAGGAAGCTTCAGTTGATTAATGGCTAGGTGTATTTTTTTTTAATCTACAGATCTACATAAATCGAGTTAATTTAATAATTTTAGAGTTCATGATAGAAATTTTTCATCGTAAATCTTGTTCTTAAGACAACGCCGTTATTAGTCAACTAATATTGTGTGTCTGTTTATAAGCGTTTCTTCCTTTCTTTTTACAAATGCTCTTGTAACACAAAAGACCATTATATACGGCACAATTTCCAAATTCCACCGTGAAGGTTGCCGTCTTCAAACACCCTCAGCCATTCAACCCTTCCACTCGAGCTTGACAAAAAATACTCCACGCTTGGTAAATATTGGCGTCCACTGTGGAGTTTGGTGCAAGACAAGAATTATGGCGGAAAATGATAGAAAATAAATTTCAGGAAATCATATATATTTCTTAAACAACAGTAATCCACACAAATTTAGAAATTGCAAATGGAAGTGTTTCCATACTGATTATTATCAATTTTCCCACAGAATTTCATATATTTTGTACATACTTCTGAACCTCAAAAAGAATCAGTTCAACTGTTTGTCGTGTAAATAAAACAACCAAAAGATTATATCGCACATTAATCAAAACCTTTTTAGCACTTCCCATTAATCTAGAATCATTAACTTCAGTAGAAAGCAATGTCTTTACTGGAACCAAATTTATAGTTCCTAAAGAAATATATTTTTGCATTTGGTAAACTGATCGCGATCTTTAGCGATATAAGGGGACAAAAGATTTCTATCAGTAAAGTGAAGGTTGTCCCTCAACCCTCAATAAGCGAGTCATTACCATACAAAATATTAGTTAAAATATACCGCAATCTCTCGATTCTTGAATCCACCAAGTAAGTATATTTTGTTAGCTCTTCGTCCTTTTAACGCCACCAGCATGTTTGATGTCGTCGGGTATTACATGTCCATTAGGTTTGCTGGCCTATACCATGAGTTATGAAGAAAAGAGTATCAGATCGAGTTAAGGACACGAGAATTCCTTAATGGTAAATTGAATTAATTTAGTCGTAGAATTTCCCCTTTAAATAGAATTCAGTTATGAAATTCCTAAATCTATTAATGTCACAATATTCATCTTTGCATTATTTTTTATACTATTGTGTTAATAGCTTGGTGACTATAAAATACCTTAAATGAAAGTAAATTAGCTCTAGAAAAATATTTGAACATGTCAACAGGCCAAGATCTTTGTAGCGCCGTGGTTCTTCTATTTTTATTTATCTATCCCCATTACATTTTCAGACAAAAGGCGTCGAGTGTTTAGTGATGGAGCAAACACTGAGAGTTCTCACGGTGCAACCCGTTTCGCTTATAACGTGGCTGATGTCTTCTGTTAGGACGTATAAAGAAAAAATTGGAATTTGTGAGCAATCTATATCTTATAACTTTAGGCGATCTGTTCGAGTAGTAGTAGCAGAGTTTTGCGTCAATAGTCGTGGACTCTATTCCAATTCATTAAATACGCTAAAATCAACAAACAATCTGAGCTTTTTCAGACAAGATTTATAAAAGATTCTGTGGTATAGTATAGTATAGGATCCAAAAAGAAACATTAGGTTGTAGTAGCTGTCTTTTTGAGACAGTAATGGGCTATAAAAAAGGCTAAACAGCGGGCTACAGGGGATGATCCGCTGCTGCTCCCAATAAATGGGACGATTTTTTTGTTGCCCCTAAATTATAATTAAAGCAAATTTTCTAAGAATGAAGACAGATACTCGTAGCTAGTTGGTATTGTAATAACAGTCAAACACAAGTTTCAAACTGATAGTGAAAATGCGTCCGATAAAGATAATCCTATACCCCACAAGACCTCTAATTAGTTAAATGAATTATTTATCTATTTGACATTCCTGAGTGCAGTCCGCGCACGAGTTTAAGGAATTTGGTCACCAAGAAGTCATAGATATCAGATAAAATATAGTCGCAAGGGGACTGTATCCGACAAAGTTACAAATAAAGGAGATGTTATTGATGATGTATTTATTAATCACTAAAGTCCAAAGAAAAGTTGCCAGTATTGTGTGACTATTTAAAGGTATTTAGTAACATTCTAGTTACAATTTGTTGTCTTTAATAAAGCGGTTTTAACTGAATAGTTGGAATTAAATTTACTATACATAGATCGGAGTTTTGTCATCATTTCTTTGCATAATCTTTTAGTATTTAAGATATTCAACTACAAAATGGTAAAAAATCCGGTTTGTTTTCAAAAATAGAGGATAAAAGTAGGTAGTTACTGTATAAAGACAACTTTTAAATCGGCATATTCTGAGAATTAAAGGTCAGTAAGAGATATAATAAATGATAACTCAAATTGAGCCTGGAATTTCAGTAGCTCTCAAAAAAATCAAATCAAATCTCCAAAGTTAGATAAACGCTAAAAGTCAATCGTTCATTGGATTGCGTACTAATGAGTATTCGTTGAAAACAAACTTATCTTGATGAGACAGTTGAAGCCAAGCAACACCATTAATAATTCCATATAAATAATAACATCATTACTTTCAAGTTGGACCACCCAAAATCATCACCTCAATTGTACGTATATACGATCGTAAGCTATGAAGATAAAGAAAATTAAGAGAATTGAGAGTTTTAAAATTAGTTGTTTCCACGTAGAATAAGTTGATCATCACTTTAATTTCTTAATAATATTTGTTAGTTATGATCTCCTTAAATTTAAGAATACCTTCTATATCCTCCTAAACAACGCAACATGATACGAATGTAACAAAAAAAATATTTTTGTATATTTATATGTCTAACTGACATAATTTTATTACCTTCGCAGCGAAGAGAGGGTGGGTTTTTTTAAACAAATTCATTATTAATATTGTAATAAAGAAGATTTAAAATATGAAACTATATTTTTGAAGAACATACATGTTTACTCAAAATAAGAAATAAAACCAGAAGTTCTCAAACTTGACAAGTTGCTGAATCGCTTGCGAATGTGAAATATTCTCAAACCAGTATCTTTAAATCACAAGTCTATACCCAGCCTAATACTAAAAAAAAGAACGAAAGATTTTTTGTGTAAGAAAGAGACAGAAGTAATGTTTTTAAAGTAATAAAATTAGAATATTGAATGTCGAAGAGAACGTTTAAGGTTTAAAAATTAAATTTAAAAATTTAAATTTAAATGATAAATTTACATCTTTTTTTAGTTCTTATTTCTATAACTAAAAAGAGGTAAATTTATTATTTAAATAAAATGTTCTGAATGTTTTGATTTCAATTCTTAATCGAGTGACAATATTTTTAGAAAATAAATTATGGAAACGCAGGGCAGCAAAAATGAATTAATACACTATTGTGAACCTGGACCGAAGCTTGTTATCGACCCCTGAGAATCGATATAGACCACTTTGAGAATCAGTTACACCAAGTATCAGCATAGAAACAGGAAAAAGTAATCCTGTAGTTTTGATAGCTCGTCGACGTATAAACAAGACTGGAAGAGAAATCGCCGGCAGAGCAACGTAATTGTAGGTTCCGTCTTGTCGCGATATGAGGCGCTAATAGTGGTAAGATACGATTTTTTTCTGAATATTTTGTACATGAGCAAGCCCTATTACCATAGATATCGTGTAATGATCAGAAATAAGATGTACCATAGCTCTACTCTACGCCTTTATCATGTAAAACAATGTTTTGAGGCCATAAATTAAACTTGTGCAATATGAATTTAAATGGCGCAAGTGAATTACACGGTGGTTTTAATATCAGACTAAATTTAAAATAGGAAATATTATTTTTTAATAATTTATTGCAAATAAACAAGGCTAATATATAAATAATTAAATTATTTGATTAATAAACTGTGTGAGAAATTAACTAAATATTAATTAAGCACTTTGCTGCTGCATTTAAGTATCGGGCAAAAATGACTATAAATAAACATGTTTATTTAGAGAAGTTTCTTATTTGTTGTTATTTTCATAATAAACATTAAATATATGTAATAAAAAAATGTTGGATCCTAAGTCTTCTATAGTAAAACTAATATTTTGCATTAATAGGCCTTTTATAGTAATTTCTCTCTTACTTTCGAAACTTTTTTGAAGCGAAAGATATGAATATATTTTTGATACCAAAATTAAAAAATATACTATATTCCAAAGAAGAAAGGACACAAAATTAGTTTAAAGACAAAATACGCTATTCCGTTATTGCAACATTAACAAAACTGTGAAAAAATACAGTTGTCCAATAATATTTTATTACACAGTTACATTACGCATGTCAAACAATATAGTTTATTATTATTACTAAAACATTTATTCATTAGTATGTTGGATGTACACCGAAATTAAGGACATCAAAACATTATCATCGTAAATAAACATCGTAACAGTACTTAACCGCTACGTATTGCAAAACAAAGTCCACTCCGCGTCTTTCCGTCTGTTCGTGTTAAACTCAGGGACTACAGAACGGATTTTCATGAGCCTTCGCTACACTACTCGCGAAGTGGAACAAATTTAGACGAATACGATAGGTAGTGTAGAGGAAAAAAAATTTGCCCGAGGCGAGGTAAAGTTTCGTATTCGTCTAACTTCGTTCAACTTCGCGAGTAGTGTAGGGGAGGCAATGCGGTTTCATTTATCTTACTATCTTGCTAATATTATAAATGTGAATATATTATATGTTTGGAAATTTCAATGTCTAGATGTTTGTTACTCAATAACACAAAAACAGATGAATGGATTTCAATGAAATTTGGCACACAGATACTGATAACCTGGTATATTACATAGGCTATTTATATCTCGAAAAAATTTAAAGTTTCTGCGAGATAATAACAAAATATGTTTATTGAACACCACATTTTTTTATATAGCATTATATATTGAGCGTCCAATGAAAATGCTGTCTAATTCTTTTTGAGATATTATAAAACAATTTACGAAGCCGGGGCAGATTGCTAGTAATGCTAATAAAATATTCCTCGACAGTTTCGGTAGGCGTTGCGATGTGTAATGAGCGTATTAATGTATCTGCATTATTTGTTAGTGATTTATTTGATAATTACGTGCTTAAGGCAAGTTTTATTATGTGTAGACAAGGAATGATTTGCAATTTGTTTCTATGCTTAAGATATCGTCTAGGCTTAAGACCTAGTACTACCTACTTTTAGGAAACTCGATTTTGTACCCCGGCGACACTAGACTGATGGGAGCGACGGCAAAGTGGTGGTAGACAAGAAAGCTTTCTTGTTTAGCTTCCTTACTTTTTGACTTACTTGTGTGTCGAGCCTCGGAGTGTTTACATTTAAGAGGAAATCAGTCGACTCTTTTTTCATACAAATGTAGTCCCCTGTTTCTTCCTAGGATAATGAAGTTACAGAAGAAAAAAAATACCATGCGGTATATACGTACCTCTGCCATGACTATAGATTTTTTATTATTTTTTTTTATTATTTGATTAATATAATAGAAAAAAAAGCAAAACGTACGAGCATAGCTTAGGCCCTGTACTGCATTTTAACGAAATAAATATTAAAATCAGTTCGAGCTGTAGTTCTCTCTATCACATGGTAAGGGGTAAGCTCGGGGCTCAGCGCAACAGCAATATTTTTGGTAAAAATCTATTTTTTAAAAGTGTCGTTCGTACGAAGTCCTCTTAACAGTGTGCAGTGTATTGTGAGATAATAAATAATTTTATAAAAACAGTGTTTTCGCTCGAGCTGTCCTTTCACATATAAATAATGCACATGAAATTACTTGACTTACTACCTTAAATCTATCGGGAAAGAGGATGTGTGTTATCAACAAATGGGAATACTCGCCAAAATAAAGTTATCAGTGACATATTAACTCGCGCCCAAATATTTTTTTTTATTTTTGAGGATTTTTGGCACTCTTAGTCTATTGTTATGAAAGCCATTGTAGCTTTAACATTGTGGTCATCGAATATAAATACAAGAAGTGAGGTAATGCTCCCCTCTTTTGTCCGCCAGTGGCTATCGTAGACGTCACCAGGTTGCAAGAAGAGGTAGAGTTAAAAAGAGATCTTAAGTAATTTGTTTGCCTTTCACAACAAATGACACTAGCAAACCCGTGGCTACGCAACTCTAAACTAGTTATCTAGCCAATATAAACTGAAATAAGTAACTGATTAGAGTGTAATACGCGTAGAAATAAATACAATAGATACGTGATAATATTGATCAAATGATAAGTTAAAATGCTAAAAATAAAATAACATCCTGTCGAAATAAGTAATCTTACTTATCGTAAATTAATTTCGTGAATCCTAAGAACTTAAAATATTACTGTTATCTACATTGAATATTTTGTATAATCTTAGGTTAATTCGATTAAAAAAAATAAGCCTAAATTTTGCTAGCAGATAGGCCTTACACAGACACACTCGCACAGTTTTATTAGTCAACTAGACGAACCGCGCAACTTCGTCCGCGTAATGCTCCGCTCCTATGGGTCGTAGCTTGATGATATATAGCCAATAGTCTTCCTATATAAATGGGCTATCTAACACTGAAAGATTTTTTTAAATCGGACCAGTACTTCCTGAGATTAGCGCGTTCAAAAAAACAAACTCTTCAGCTTTATATATTAATATAAGATTAATTTCTTTTTCTTCTACGTAGAACGTTTATTCTTTGTCATCAATCATTGGTAGTCGATATAGAACACTTTGGAGATCACTTCTAGTAAATAGAAAACAGTGTAGGGCAATTTTCTTGCTAAGCCTCCTGACAGAAAACCATGTGAGTCGTTCCGTAATCTAGATCAGCATATCGTTAAGTAGAGAGTGTTGTGATCACCTATCGAAGAACCGTGATAACACTGCACCCAGACACTGCTAGATATCGATGGTTAGAGACTTTGTCTATTGGCAACAATCTAAATATATAACCACACCCTTCTTCATTCGATGGAAGCTATCTCTTGCTACATATATATATTAATATCTTCTTTACATAGTATAAAATGAAGTCGCTTCCACTGTCTGTTCGCTCAGGTCTTTTAAACTACGCACAAACGGATTTTATGAAATTGTGCGCCTAAATCGCGAACGCTGGCTAAACCCTACAAGATAGATCAAATTAACTGTACTACGGAGTTCCGTATATCTTAAAAAGATCGATAAAATAGTCCGCGATGGTATCTACATTGCACCCGTGAGAAGCCGGGAAGGGTTGCTAGTTTAACATGAACATAAAATCAATAAAAACCATAAGAACACGCCTTTATATATGACGATGCAGTTACACGCTTACAAAGAATTGTCGAACATCCTTTAAACTGCGGTGTTTTTGACGTGTGCCACTTTAAATTGCCAATAAACATCAATCAAATTATTTTTTAATAAAATATTGCTGTTTCTGAAACAATGTAACCCAGTAATGAGGGTGAAATTTAGGCTAACTACATAGTGAAATTGTTAATAAATCTTGATCATGCAAAATTACATTAATCTTCATTATTCGGTTATATTATTAATATATTGAGATGCGATCTAGCCTCTGAGACGCTTTTTTACTGCCTATAGGGGTACTCGTAAGGGATTTTATTCGTCACGTGATCATTTCTATGCAAATTTAATCGCAAAGCCTCTGTAACTCCTTTACAAATCCATCTATATAGCCCAGAATTACTCTATACCTTCAATCTCTTCCATTCCTTCAAGGAATCTCTCGTGCTAGGCAAGTGATTTGAAAAATTTGTTGCTCAAGCATTGAAGCTGAATTAAAAGTATCACCATGACATATAGAACACCTTAGATCAAGCATCAGAAAACGATAAAATTCAAAGACAAAGTATCTCCCTCAATATTAACAAAAAGTTTTATTAAAATCCATAAATATCCTCGTTAGTATTACAATATTTCAAACTTAAACGGATATAGCTGTCCTAAATTATTTTCTGCCACACAACTTGACCATGTTCATACACAAAAAATCCCACATATACATGTTACAATAAATATCATAAGAAATATTGAATAAAATGAAAAAACACGCATAATGTGACGTTCTACAACTTTAAAAAATTGATAGTGGACAAATAGCAAAATCTATCATATATGTTTAATCTTGATATCAAACATTTTTTTCAACAATAGATCATATTATACTTATGAATAATTCATTCATATTCAATATTTTATCGCTATATCAAAATTTATCGATTTGCTAAAAATATAAAAGATATAGAGATTTGATAGAGGTGTTTTTGTATAATTTACAATCCATATAAAATTTAACAGCAATAAGATGTTAATAAAATAATAAACTTAAATAGTAATTTGTCCTCATTAAATAAAAATAATATTTTATTTGTGGTTGTAAATTTTTCTGTCGCCCTTGTTCTACAGTTATTAGTAAATATATATAAATTTACAGTTTTTCTTTTGTCAGTGAATCTGTCACATAGTTAGTTATTTAAGAGATAATCTAGACCGGGCACACAAACTATGTTAAAATGCATGTTTGTTTCTGAATCAAAGATTGACACTTGATTTTCTCAAATGCAAAAACATACAAGATTATTTTATTTGTTATACCTACTTAGAACACCTACCTTTACGCCCTTGAGGGGACGGATAGAATACATTCCCTTCTGTCGCTGGGAGAGCATCTCGTAAGAGGCAAGTAACCTGGCACCCCCATTGGTGGTTTTGAATCTGTTCCCCGGCTGGCTTGCGACCATCAGTATGCGAATTCGACCGCCAAGTGTTATTGACGCGTTCCGGTCGAGCCGCATGTGGGCCAGACTTTCCCCTCACCCTTCACTGTCTGCATAGAGGTCATAAATCCGTGATTGTATCGGCTGCGCCGTCGATTATCATTAATATCGTTTTTATATATATCACATAAACGGATTTCGACGAAGTTTGGCACACAGATACTTTATCACCTGAAATAACACATAGGCTACTGTTTATCCCAAAAAATTTTCAAGTTCCTGTGGGATAATAATAAAATATGTTTATATCGTAAACGACTCAATATGTTTTTTAGCAATAATATATTGAAAATAAAATAATTTTTGATAAATCCAAGTGGTAAACAGCACCCATGTGAAGCCAGGGCGGGTCGACTAGTGAATTGAATATTTTTTATAAATATATCCACATATTTGATACATTATACACTCGCATCGTCAGGTGCCTTTCTTGATAACATTATCAGTCATATAATTATGAATGGGTCATTGTAAATACTTTTTATGTAATTTATGTATATTATATCGGAATAGTGACGTCACAGTGACTATTGCAGTTTACTGATTGATCTCTTTTATTAAGATAAAAAGGGTAAAGTAGTATGCTGAATAAATAGAAATTGAAATAATACAAAAATCCAGAAACGACGAAGGACGATATTAATAAGAGATAAGACAGTTTTTACTTTGTGAATAATTTCATTATTTTGTTATTGAAGATTGGACATATTGTAAGTTCCACAAAGGCCTAGCAGATGGCGTTGAAAATTAGTTTATTGACACAATACTTATATATTTTGTTATCTGGCTTGAGTAAAAGATGGCGCAGTAGGCTTAGTATTTTTTATTTATATCTTATTAGTACTACCATGTTTATTCTTACCTACTGATTAATAAAGTACTGAAACAATTTTGATGAAATTTTGCAAACTGTGCGTAAATGGAACCAACTAGAAGTAACCATCTCTATTAATTAATACAAATTGGAATTAAGTTTCTAACAGATGGCGGGTAATGACATAAAACTTCAACATGTTTTGTTGGCAAAGTTAAGCATTCAAAAGATGGTGTAGTGTTCAGATTGCATCAGGCACTGAATGGTAAATTACAAGCAAAGCCGTAGCGGGTCGTTAGTAATATAATAAATAGACATGAGTCATATATTATAACGATTACGTGATTGATGAAGAGAATCAAAATGTAATGCAGTTCAAAGTACATGATGCTAGTGATAAGCTTGTAGGTTAAGTGTTGCCATTGTCATAAAATAGTAATTAATATTAATCTTATATCTAAAAACTTTGTGTCAATTTAGTGTTGATTTTTATGAATTTTTTTATGTCGTAGCCTATTTTTTGATACCCCTAGGTGAAAAGAAATCTATACTAATCATAGATCTCTACGATGATACTAATATATAAAGCTGAAGATTTTATTTTTTTGTTTGTTTGTGCTAATCTCAGGAACTACTGGTCCGTTTTGAAAAATTTTTTCAGTGTTAGATAGCCCATTTATCGAGGAAGGCTGTAGGCTATATATCATTACGCTAAGACCAATAGGAGCGGATGTCGGCTAGTTAATTAATATAACAAAATAATGTTTGCCGTGTCAGCTAGTATTTTATGAGTAAATATTAGGTTGGGGAAAAAGTTTCTTCGCATTTTTTAAGAAAATTCAAAACATTTTTTAATATAGTTTATTTACATTTAACTAAAGTATGTAGGTACCATTTTGTTCGATAACTTTTTGCCATCTTGTAGGTAGAGACATGATCCCATTGCTATAGAAATTATGGGGCTTCTGATCATAAAACCGCGACAAGTAGTTTTGGCAGTCTTCTCGTAATGTTAACCTGACACTGCCTAAAGAATTCTGAAGAGACCAAAACAGGTTGAAATCTGAAGGTGCAACGTCAGGAATATAAGGCGGATGCATTAACACCTCCCAGCCAAACTCTCTTAATTTTTGCTGAGTGGTTAAAGATGTGTGAGGTCTAGCGTTATCATGATGAGAAACCTCACTCTTAACTTCTTGCTTTAATCTCATCAGTTGTTCGCAGTAAAGTTCAGATTCAGATGGTCCTGCCTGGAGGTAACAGCCAATCCCATCACACACAGCATCACCTTGTTGCGAGTTGACAAGGGTTTCGCCACAGTCTGTGAAGCCTGACCGGCCTTTGACCACGACCTTTTTCACACGTTCTTGTCGTACGTGATCCACTTTTCATCACCGGTTATCAGCTTCTTCAAAAATGGTTCGGTTTCATTACGTCGTAATAAAGAATCACAAATGAGTACACGGTTCATTAGGTTTCTTTTAGTGAGCTCGTGAGGTACCCAAATATAGATTGTATTGTATTGTATTGTATGTGGGCTCTTGTTTCCGCACTCAGACTCTAGTCTGCTACTCTGTTATAGACTGCGTTAGCCGCATGGGTGATAGCCACACATTCGCATTGAAAGATGGTGCTATGGTTACCCAATGCTAGAGATAAGTTGATGTTTAGTTCCATAGAGAAGACACCGGCTCCTGTACCTGACCCCAATTTGAAGCCATCAGTGTATATGTAATACTCCAGTGTCTTCGTATGGCTTTGTGGTTCATGTAATTGTATTTGATAGTTTCTATCAAATATATGTCGTTTTGGGATCCTATCACTGGGTGCGGCTAATAGCGGTTGTGACACTATCCTTTCCGACCACAGTTTAGTATGTGGACCCCCGCTGTTTTGCCATAGGCCTAAGTGATATAATCGTGTTGCTGCCATGGCCGCCTCCTGTTGAATAAACAGGTCTAGAGGTGGCAGACCTACGAACATCTCAATGGCTGCAGTTGGGGTCGTGCGCATGCAGCCTTGTTACAGCGGAGCAAGCCAGGCGCTGAAACCTTTGCAGTCTGGTGATAGCGGTGCTTAGTCTGGTCCTGGGCCACCAAACCACAGCACCGTAGGTGATAATGGGTCTAATGACGGCAGTGTACAGCCAGAGTGTAATTCTGGGTGATATACCCCAGGTCTTTCCTAGGAGTCTTTTGCACTGCCAGAAGGTAATACAAGCTTTCTCAAGCTTGCGTTCTAGGTGTTTGCTCCATAACAATTTGCTGTCAAGTATTACACCCAGGTACTTGACTTCATTTGTTAATGTGAGTTTTGTGTTGAAGAGTTTCGGTAGTCTAAGATTATTTATACTCCTCTTGTTAGTGAACAGCACTAGTTCCGTCTTAGTCGGGTTGACTGTGAGTTCGTGTTTGGTGCACCATTCCTCTACAACCATGAAAGCCACTTTCATTCGATCGCAGAGTATGTTTTCAAATGGTCCACTAATTAGTATAACTAGGTCATCTGCATAGCCCACTGTGTACAGCCGAAGTTCATTGAGGCGGGTTATGAGCTCATCCACCACAATGTTCCACAGAAGCGGCGATAGTACACCTCCTTGTGGACAACCTCTGCATACTACACCACGTATAGTGGTGTTGACAGTAAACTGTATCGCCCTGTATCGAAGCATGCTGTCAATCCATCCGGCAACCATGGGATCTACATCATACTTCTCAAGGGCTAGGCTTATGCTGGTAAAGTTTGTTTTGTCAAAAGCACCCTCAACGTCAATAAAGGCGCCTAAGGTTGATTGTCCTGGTTGTAATCCACACTCAATCTTTGTTACAACGTTATGTAGTGCAGATTCTGTTGATTTGCCCATACTATAAGCATGTTGATTAGCGTGAAGTGGTTTACTTTGCAACGTGTTATTCCTTATCTCCCAGTCACACAATCTCTCCAGCGTTTTAAGCAGGAAAGATGTGAGACTTATCGGCCTGAAGGATTTAGGTTGCGTGTAATCACTCTTGCCGGGCTTAGGTATGAATACTACCTTGACTTCTCTCCATTGAGAGGGGACAAAGCGATATTTGAGACATCCCCTGTAGATATGAACAAGGTGTGCTACTATTTCCTTCCCACACCATTGCATGAGCCCTGGGAAGATTCCGTCAAGGCCTGCACTTTTGAAAGGAAGAAAGCTGTTGATCGCCCATTTGACTTTGTCGCTATTGACAATTTTATGAGCTGTGTTCTCGTCTGTGTACGTAGCAGTAGAATCCAGGGTCGGCTCCCAATTTTGAGATCCCGAAATCCGGCATCCCGGAAAGTGAGTTTCTATCAAGAGCTCACAAGTTTCTACTTCTGTTTTTGTGAAGGTGCCGTCTGGTTTTTTCAAACTACCAAGGTTGTGTTCGGGTTCACTGGCTATAATATTCTTAACCTTCACTGATTGATTTACGTTGTCAATGTTGGTGCAGAACCGTCTCCAGCATTCTTGCTTCCTTAGACGGATTTGTTTCTTGTATAGACGTCGAGCTTCCAAGTATCTATCCCAGTCTTCTTCATCATATGTGTTATTTGCTCTGTTGAACAGTTTCCTCAGTTTGCGTCTTAGTTTTTCTAGGACGGGGCTCCACCATCCTCGCCCTGGGTTGGGTCCGGGTTTAGGTGTAATGAGGGGGCATGTCTGTTCATAGCTGGTGATAAGTGTTGATGTCAAGTTTTGCACATGGTTATCAATCTCCTCTGTTCCACTGTATCTTGTGGGTAGATGCAACTCTCTCAGTTTACTGGTCACTAAGGTTGTGTATCTTAGGCGGTCAGTTTTCCTGGGGTTGCGTTTGGGTTTTACGGGAGGTATGTTGATATTTAGTTCATATCGGATCCACCTATGATATAGAGACCCAAATATAGAGCTTTTTTGTGTACTCAGTTTTTTCCAAATGCGCAAAAACTGTTTTGTGATCAATTCCCAGTTCTTCTGAAATGCCGATCTTGCTCCACTTTTTCAAAAATGGCATCCATTTTGTCCGTAATAGGGCGACCAGGGCGAGGTGCATCTTTGACATCAAAATTTCCGGATTGAAAACGCTTAAACCAAATTAGTGCTACTCTCACAGACACTGCACCAGAGGTCCATAAACATCGCAAATTTTTTCGCGGCTTGCGTTGCATTTTTACCTTTTTTGCAGTTAAATTTTAAAATGTATCGAATTCCTTCTGTAGATTCACTCATCTTCACAGTACGAAAAACAAATGAAAATCACACATTTTCCTAATTTGAATTTGGAATTATCTTCTTTAAAATGTAAACTTTTAATGATACCAAAACCTGCCAGATACAAATAGTGAGAGAATTTATTAAGATTTTATTACAAAGAGATTTTATTACAAGTTCATACATACTATAATGCGAAAAGACTTTTTCCCCAACCTATTATTTGAAATATAAACTTCTGCATTGACGTTAATGATAAATGAATCTAACAAAATGATAAAGTATATCTTATTAAAAAATAATGAGCTTGAGATCTATATCAATATCAAGTAGAATGCGATTATGGAAGCTAATTAATAATATTATGCGCGAATTTCGTACAAAATACAATAAATTTAAGCTTATCAATATTAAAATATCAGCAATACTAATCCGTCTTGCTAAATATTTAATATGCGCAATTGATACTAATCCAGGTAATTAAAAATCTTATTATTTTGTGAATATTTATAATTAATCTTATATATTTTACAAGCTTCTAATTACACAATATAAGTGATATTAAAGACCCTGCTAAGAATAACTCAAAAATTAAGTGATACTCTAGATCCAATATAGATATAGCGGACTTCTAAAGATGGCGGACTAAGTTTTTATGCTTTGGAACAATATGAACACCCTTCATATTTTTAATTACGAATCTATTGACACCTCATTCATTAACATTGGTACTTACCTAGACTGCCAAAAACATAACCCTTCCTTTTGGCTTCGCTCGCTTCATCTTCTTGCTGAACGACGATGAATCAGATCATAAGAATGATTGACATTTATTATCTAATTTGTGTACTTATATATATTCCTCAATAGTACTTAGTTTATTGTTTATACGGATATTTATAGTATAAATATATATTATAATTTCTATAGCTATATGCTATAAAAATTAGGTTGTAATTATTTGTATGTAGTCTATGGTTGCACCACCCTATACCCATCTCGTAATAATTTCCCTAACCTAAAGGTAGTCTGGAAGAGTGTGCAACTGTTTTTTTTGTAGCTTTTATTGTATGTGTTCTTGTACGTGGTGTGCAATAAAGGGTTAAATAAATAATATAAATATCAAACGAAAAGACTTGCCCGTCCAGTGATAAATAAAAAGTAAAAATAAAAAAAAATCTATTAAAACAATTTTTCATAGAGACAGGCATATTTAGATGAACAGGGTGCTCTAGTGTATGGAGATATGAAACTTTCCAATGAATAAATCCAATAAAAATATACTTAATTATGTACCGTTAATCGATTGCTCATTTGTATTATGAATAATGATTTAATTATTATAATACGGCCGCATTAAACTTGTCATTAACAAATGATAACACGCAAACACGACGTTTACTTGCCCGCGACCAGTTTTTAATATCATTAATAACCGAACCTTTTTCATTATCAGTTAGAACTGTGTCATAATAACTGGAAATTAGAAATACTCGAAACACACGTACTAATCGATTATAAATTAGTTTGACAAAGTATCACGAGTTTCTGGATGCAGCCGCGTGGGCGTGGCGGCGCCACTGCTCGTAGAGCTATATTGTATGCTAATTTCATATGATTTCGAATAATAATTAATACAGAAAATAATTTGGAAGCGGCTCTTATAAACTCGGACTGGTTATTCATAATGGTTCCGTTAATAGTCGAAGAGTTAGTGAATAGTTTATTAATAATAAGTTAAGTAGTAGATACATATAGACAAGTACTTTAAAACTGAACTAATTTCTTATGATAAGTTGTATAATAATTATTTAATAAAATCAAATAAATTCTTGGTAGACACATTAGTCGAAATGTCCTCTAATAATGAGTGTCCGTGCTCTTAGAGTATACAGTTCTGCCTAATATTAATATCTTTTATTTTAATACCGGTTACCATATGTCAAACTTGTAGTGGCCCATGAATATAGTTACAGTGACATAATAATTCTTGAATGCCTACACTGTTGACACTTTCATCAAACAATATAAATAATAATGAGCTTTTAAGCAATTAACTTTTTTTTAGAGATCTCTTGTACTAAACTATTATAAAACAGAACAGTTAGTTAAATACAAGAATGAAGAAAGTGTCAATCCGATGCTTATCTTTGGAATAAAAAATCAAAAAATCCATTTCATAAATACCATAGATACAACATAAGTCGAACATATAAATCGATATTTAAATCGATTTTATTTGAACGCTACTGCTGTCAATTTCTTCTAATTTAATCTATGGTCAGTCCCTTTTATTTTGACATTTGACAATTTGAATAACGGAATAATGTGAGCTGCCATATTAAATATTTTATTTTATTGTATGTTCAACTATATTTTAGTAAATTAAGGATAACACTTAATCAAAAAAAAAATTAAATCCATACCGAAGCTATGTAAAAATAAGTGCATGTGTTATTTGTTAATATTATTTTTTTTTTAATTTTTAAGGTGGAAAATAAATTTTAATACTGGTCAACAACATTCATATTAACACAAACAAAGTTGTACCTACCAGAAATTAGTGTTGTTAAACAAAAAAATCTATATCTTACCGCAAAATATAGTCAAATACTTTGTTCTCAGGCGTTATGTCAGAAGTATTATTTTCCCTTATAAATCGCTCGGGATGATCAGTTCCTGTTATTAACCCTAATCTATCCACAACACCTCTACCCGTTTATCGAATCTTCACTTATTACTTCACTACTTTTACACGCGGTTTCGTTCAAAATTAATTTATATTATAAGTATTACTTCAACATTTTTATGTTGATGATGACAAATTAATAATGTAGAGAGAATTCAGATTGAAACTGAAGCTAAAATTAAGGGAAGTATCGTTATAGTCTAGTCGAGTTTAAAATGGTCTAAAATAGAGATACTTCTCTTAAAATTATATATGATAGCTTATTGGATCCGGAATGACGTTTAGAAAAATGTGCTAAAAGCGTGTATTAGCACATATAAATCTGCAAAAGTTATATACAAAAGATAAAGAAAAAAATACATTTCGGTTTTCAGCAATATTTTATTCTCGGTGGAAATTTTACCAAAAGTTAATTTTAAATCAAGTTAAACGATTGTTAACTCAAAAAATTGTCTCGAATTTCCGTCTCCATGGTAAATGAAAAAAAAATGTTTAAATAATTGTCTTAAAAATTTTTCGCTTCGCGGAGCCTTTCTTATCATACCTACTTAACAAGATCACGATATAAAAGTTATAAAAAAAATGCATACTTTGTTTAAAATAATTTTTGTAATTGTACAATATTAATTTAGTCTTAACGATTAACTCAGATTCATTGATTATTTGAGTTAATCGTTAAGACTAAATAAATGTTTTGTCGATGCGTTGACACCTCGAAAATAGAGTGAGGAAGGGGAATAAAGAGAAGAATGCTACGGTTTCAGTGGACCCTGAACGAGAACCCAGAGTTCACTAGAACCGCAGCATTAATGGATGGGAGGGCGAGGGGTAAGTCTGGCCCACATGCGGTTCGACCGGAACGCGTCAATAACACTAGGCGGTCGGATTCGCATGCTAGTGGTCGCGAACCAGTCGGTGAACAGATCTGCCACCAAGGAGGTGCTGGGTTATTCGCCTTTTACAAGATGCTCTCCCAGCGGCAGAGGGGAATTGTATTCTAACCCGTCCCCTCACGGGTAAAGGTAATTTTCTGTATAATGATTTTATTCAAAAAGTGTCCGACGATAAGCATTAAATTAGGGTGGCGTCAATGAAACAAGTGGGTAAATTAAAACGTAATTTTAAACAAATTTATTATTTAGAATTGACCTAGAAAAACTTTTTCCTAATGAGGATAGAACCTTACCGGCTACATAGATTAAGTTTGTGAAATGTTTCAGCTTCAATTGCTCTGCAGCTTTAAGCTAGGCTAGCGACACGTTTGGTTTTTTTCAAGTTATCCCCTATAAAGAAATTATTCTAATAGGAATTATAATATGTTACAAACATACAAACATAACAGTTTTCCAAGCAGTGAAATAAATAACGAAACAAAACGAGTGTAATGGTATACTCGTAGTCGTATCTCGCAAAGTCCTAAATTGATATCGGTTACAATAAACGGTCGGGATGGTGTAATTATAGATCGCCTACTTACTACTTGATTCATTGTACAGTAATGAACGAGGTGAATGTACGTGTGTCTGTGTGATGTAAAACATTTTATAGTCTGTTAAAAAATTAAAAAAAAACCCGCTTAATACAGTCTAACAAACCCTAACAAAATAGTTTAACATCTTCTTTTTCAAAATTATGCATGTAGTTTCATCATCAAATTAACTTTAAGATACCAAATATAAATAGTATGGAAATGGATATTAACATGTAATCTTGACGGAAGATGAGCCGAGCCTGGGGTTTGAGACTCAGGAGCAGGTTTAAAGACGTCTTTTCTAACTGTAAACTCTCAACTTCACCGTTTGTCCTTCTAAGGTGAAGAACCCTACCCTATTAGTCTCAATTCTTTAATATGTACTTCGCGACACTACTATGTTTCATTTTGATAAAACAATTAGCAATAGGTAAAGATTTACTTAAAAAATTTTATTCTTAATTTGTTGTAAGTAAAGTTTATAAGCGGGTTAAATCTAGATCGTCTTAAACCGATTTTAGCGAAATTCGTTTAATAAAATTGGGCATAATTAATATAGTTTAATAAAGAGGCGGCATGAGACTTTGTTTTTTGAAGTTTTCCTACAAGAACTGCTTTTCTGAGGTAAAAAATATTTGAATAAATAATTTAGGTAATACGTTAAGATAGGGTTCAGCAGTTTTCAGTTATGTGCGAAAAAAATACAGACAAAATTACAACATACATACAACAACATACATCGGTAAGGTTTAGTGTGTACTTCAATATTATCAGTTTACTTCGTTTCATCCGACAGACGTTGTCCGAGATGAATCTGCTAACAGATACCTCCCCAAGCGGGGACTTGGGAAGGTTATGCGGAGTATGTTTGACTGCCTATGTAGGAGACAGCCCAAAACTACCTCTGAAGGAGGTAGCCCGACTCGCTAAGCCATCCGGTATGTTCCTACTCGGCGCCTAGAATGACAGGATAGGAGATCGAAGCGCACTGCGACCTACTACTTGTCCGCTAACACACTCTACTATAGGGGAGATGGTAATTCTCCCCTCAGTCCTACACAAAGTGTCGCCCCTGGAACACTTAGGGACACGCACCTGCACTGGGCCTATCTATTGGAGACGGAACCCCCCATCTATCACCCACGACCGAGTTACATTAGAAAAGTGTCTGTCAAAAGCGATAAAGTTACAGAAAAGTTAATAAAGTCGTTAAGGCTCTAATTTTTTGCGTAACTTTCTTAATTTCTTATTACATAAGAGACTTTTTCAAACAATAACAAACACATGAAAAAAATATTATTTGTTGTAAGAATTAATGTGGTTTTTTTATAAAATAGTAAAAATAAATTGCCGAAACCCGGGATTGAACCGGGGACCTTTAGATCTTCAGTCTAACGCTCTCCCAACTGAGCTATTTCGGCTGATATAAGTAAATCAAAATTATCAATATTATATTATATGTATTTTGTGATAACAATTTTATACAACAAAGTAACAGAAAAATGGAACTCATCTACGTTATCATTATAGACAATAAACGATAACATTTGGATGGAGATTATTCATTCATACGATCGCAAGTCACTAAACAAAGACCACAAGCAAATATTTGAATAAAATGTAACAGACAATGGTGCACTCTAGAATTCAATTATTATAAGGATAGATCTAAGCATTTCACAAATGTTTAAGTTAGAAACAAACCCCATCTATTAGAAGTCGAAATTATCGCTTTAGTTTACTTTATTTACTAAACAAAAAAAAATACAATGAGTACTCACCTGTGATAAAATATTCCAGGTTCGTTTTGCGATGTAACTAGGCATTTTAGAGCCCATTTACTGGGGACACATTCTACGTCTGTTAATTGAGTCCTTGCATCAGTAATGTAAGTTAATGCAAAACCTGTTTTATAGATGTTTAATAAATTTCTTTTAAATGATGACTGACTGCGTTCATTATAAAGAGTATAGGAACACACTTAAAGATAATATTAAGATAGGAGTCGAACTTTGCCCGGGGCTTGAGACCTAGGATAAGGTTCAATGACGTCTTCTACTATGGACAAACTGTCACCACCACCGCTTGAGGTAGCTACTGAATGTTAAAATAATAAAGTACATTACTCACGTACTCCTCGATAACGAAGGCTTAACACCACGGCAATATGTACTTAATTAAAAGTTATATATTGTCTACTTGAAAATTGGGTTTTTACTTTTTTTTTTCTTAAAGTATGTTTATTCACACTGTCACTAAATGTGTCACTAAATTCAATATGAACTAGCGTTGAACCTTCAAACACTTTATTTTGCTCGCTACCCCCCAGTAAAGCTAGGGTATAGTTCGAAAAACAATGCTTTATGCTTAGCTTATTATATAATAATATCCAAATACCACAATGACTAGCAAATTGCAGTTGTATTTAGGCTAAACAGACGCACAGACGCAGGTAGCTTCATTAATTGACTATTAACGTATCGGCACAAAAAAGCATAAAAGCTAAAGACAATGAATTTCTTCACTTGATAACTTAATTTGGTGAACCTTACCTTTCACACGGCCACTTGTAGAGACGCTAAAATATATTTTTTTATTTAAAAAAAAAAAGAATACGACCAAATGTAATATAGTTTACATTAGCAGTCTATGCGCAGACTAACAGTATGATGGCTTGACTAGAATATCCTCCTGGGGGTTATACTTTAGACTCGGAGCTTCAGAGACTCAGACCCTCAGACCAATTCTTCGATTATTACTTATTAGTTGTCCAACATTCAAGTAAAAATGCCACACAAATCAATGCTACCAACATCATAAATAACAAGGTACCAATCAAATTAGTGTTGCCAACTTCATAATTAACAGTATTTTAAAACAAGTTTCCACGAACGCGAACACGAACTGAACGAATATTCGTGCAGTTTTCACTAATAGACACGAGGAAGGTTTAGGTGTATGATTTGTTGTATGTATTTGTATTTGCAGAAAGTAGAGCTGTTATATCCCAGAAACGGATAAGATAGCCTTTACGATGAAAGCTCACAGGCGGCTTTATTTTTCCATCAATTTCAACAATAATCGTGTTAACTTTCGTTCTGGTCATAGTACGGTCACTGCACTAATAAAAGTCACAGACGACATTCGCTGGGCTATGGACAACAAACAGCTTACAGTTTTAACACTCTTAGACTTCAGCAACGCGTTTAATTGCGTTGATCATGATATTCTGTTGAGCTTGTTGTGTTCCCTTAACATATCTCCATCAGTGAAATATTGGTTTCATAGTTACCTGAAGGGACGCCGCCAGCGTGTACGGATTGATGAGACATTCTCATCGTGGTGTGACGTCCGGTCTGGGGTACCTCAAGGTGGCGTGTTGTCTCCTTTACTATTCTCTATTTTCATCAATTCAATCACTCATATTATTTCTTCTCTCTACCATATGTATGCAGACGATGTTCAAATTTATCGCCAGTCTAGTCTTGAGAATTTACACGAAGCAGTGGCTGCCATTAACAGTGATCTTGTTGCGATTTATGAATGGAGCAAACAATACGGCCTCAGTATTAATCCTGCAAAATCGCAGGCCATTGTAATTGGTAGTAAAAGCATAATTTCAAAGGTTGATTGTGCGAATCTCCCACCAATCAATTACAACGGTGTTAATTTGCCTTATTGCTCCACCGTTAAAGATCTTGGTATACAACTTGATCAAACATTGTCATGGTCAGAGCAAATAAAGGAGATTAGCAGGAAAACATTTGCATCGCTAAGTCATCTGCGTCGTTTAAAAAATCTTTTACCAATTCCTACCAAAACTATGCTCGCAAATTCCCTCCTATTATCTATTCTCGATTACGCGGATGCAAGTTTTATTAATCTGACTGAGGATCAACTTAATAAGCTTGAGCGGCTTCAAAATATTTCAATTCGGTTCATTTTTGGGCTCCGAAAATATGACCATGTTTCGCAGTTTCGATCTAAGCTCAAGTGGCTTCCTATACGCCGTCGCCGGGATATGCATATTCTTTCACTTCTGTACTGTGTGTTATTTAACCCTAACGCTCCTTCTTACTTAAAGGAGAAATTTGAATTTGCTGGTTCCCCTACTAAGTTACGACCAACACGTAGCCTTATGCTTAAAACGCCTACTCATAACTCCAAAATGTTTGCAAAGTCGTTTACTGTACAGGCCATAACACTTTGGAACAATTTACCACATAGCATAAGATTATCAAAGTCTTTACATATTTAAAATCCCTTAAAATCCCTTAAAGACTTTTATCTTATGTCGGAAAATCGATGATGACAGTTAAGTTATTTATGTATGTATCTGATCTTTAAGTATATTTAATTTGTTTATTTGTATTGATATTTATTAGTGTATTATAAGTATTTATGATATCTATAATATATATATATATATATATATATATATATGCAGTTATGTTTATGTATTAGAATTTAGATATTTGTATGTAGTTTATGGTTGCACCAGCCTATACCCTTCTCTAGTAACATTTTCCTAATCTAAAGGTTGTCTGGAAGAAATGGCTATTTAGCCATAAGACCGCCTATTGTTTAGCCACTATTTTAGTTGTAAGATTATTATTATTTTTTTTTTTTTTCCTGTATGTTGTGGTGTGCAATAAAGAGTAAATAAAACTTTATTAATTACTAGTTGCGCCCCGCGGTTTCACCAGCTATATCTTGGATAATTCACACTATATTATTATAAATTATAACCTATATGTTATTCTGATGTGTAAGCTATATTATTGTAAAGTTTCATTAAAATCTATTCAGTAGTTTTTGCGTGAAAGAGTAACAAACATACATCCAGACATCTATATATCCATACATTCTTACAAACTTTCGCGTTTATAATATTAGTTGGATTTAAAGGGAGATGTTGAATATTACCTTGGCAACATAGGCTTACACTAGGGGGTTGTTATAGTTGAGAGAGGAGGGTATTTTTATATTATATAAGGTACGATTTTTACGCAAGAAGGGCTATTTCGTATTTATCTGAGTGTTAAATATTATGATCGATAGATCAAGCGAAAGTGAGTGTTTATGCATAATAGAAAGGCCTTATCTTAAAGGCCTTAATCTTGCTCCTAGACCGCAAGCCCCAGGCACTGCTCGGCTTTCGTTTAGGTTGTATATTATTGTAGTCTTTTGACTTTTATTGTCCAGTGAAGCTTCCATGTAACTTATAATCATATAACCTTAACAAATTATACACCGTCCTCTGGAATCACGCTGTCTAATGCTAAAAACCGCATGAAAATGCGTTCAACAGTTTTTGGGTTAGTCGCGAACATATAGACAGATACGGAGTGGAACCTTGTTTTATAATTTTAGTGATATTTAGCAATCCTTTTCCTCTATTTTGTTATCTTTATTTAGTCTTAGCTACTCTAGTGAAGTTCTGTTCCAAAAACAGTTCATCATTGGCGGCGTCGTTTGTGAGACTAAGGCGAATAATAACAGTGACGGACAGACCACTTTACCTACATGCTTGATTTCAGATAAGCGATTTATGTGCTAAAATTAATATTAATATAGACATTTCGCGCTAAATTACATTTTTAAACTTACAATCTTTTAAGGTTATTCATTACTTTTATACTTTTTAAAAATTCATTTAGGTAAAAGAACATTATCAAAAGCATCGCCAAGGATCAGGATTGAAATTTTATCCTTTTATCCCTTAGTTACTTGCGTAGGGTATGTGACACCCCATATTTTTGGTTGCAGAAGTGAAATATGAGACATGAAAATTTCAGTATTTAATTGATTGTTATTTGAACTCAAATATTAAATCAACTTCTAAACTTCATTAAAAAATAATTTTAAAAATTTCAAAATAACAAAAATAAAGATTGCTTTTTACTATCACAATCTTGACACATACTTTTAGACGCGACTAAGTAAGGGTTAATATGGTCCAAATCCAATTTAAAGACATACTCTCTAAAACGTCGAAATTACTTTTATTTTTTGGTTTAACTTAAAAACTATAGAAATTATTTAAACTAGAACATTTTTATCAATATTATTAAATAAAAATCATGTGTAAGGACATTCTACATATAAAAACAAAATTAACATTTTTAACGCTAGCAACTCTTTACTCTGTTACTAACGTATGTAGAGTAAATCTTATTACCTACTTATATTAAATATAATTTTTTTATGAAACGCCTGAATATTGAAATACAGCAATATATTGAATTTAAAAAAAAAAAAGTAGGTAGGTACACGTGGTTACTAAAGTAGACCTTCACTTGGATCTCAATATCCAGTTAATGCTTGGGTTACTATCTAGAGAGCATATGATTATCATATATAGTGAATAATAAACCTAATATTTATAATATTAATTATGATGTTGGCAACATTTATAATTTGAGTAGCATCCCGTTATTTGATTGCGTATGAACTATAAACATTTAATGTTCTGTATGAAGCGAGAAATGTGTTTGTTAAGAATCAATAGAATCGCTTCTTTTGACACACTAAGATAAGGTGTGTGTGTGTGTTCTTAATTCAAATAACATCTTAACGACTATACTGAAGCGCCAGTACCTCAGTGGTTCAGGCGTTGGATTTAGCTTAGTTGGAGGAGACACAAGTATTTCGTTTAGTTGGAAGGGTATCATAGTATGTGATTCATGTTGACTTGCTTACGTATAAACTTATTCTCTAATAGATTCAATTTTACCGAAATAAATAAGATCACGAAATAAATAAGATTACAAAATACACAAAAATCGATTTTTAAATCGATACATATAGCAGTGAGTTAATTAATCTTAAAGAGGAACTATCTGAGTAGGATCCTGTTATTGGATTGCTACAAAATCTCAGTAGGTGTTTCTCGTCATGTGTTAAATATCTCAAAAGGCATCCGTATCCGTAACTAATCAATGCTCTTAATGACTTGATATAAATCTTCGCTTAATAACGTTTTAGGGCGGCGCCCTTAAAGGGTATAATTGGGCCGTTTTAAGGGTGCAACGTCACATCTTGTTAAGGGATAGTCTACACTTAATTTTACTTATATTGTCATATACTAGCTGCGGCCCGCGCTTTCACCCGCTATATTTTGGATAATTCACACTATATATTTATAAATTACTTTTGCGTGAAAGAGTAATAAACATACATCCGTACATACATTCTTACAAACTTTCGCGTTTATATTATTAGTAAGATTTTAGGATATCTAAAAGAGGTCACAAAACTAATAATTTCCTGTTTCATTTTATATTAAATGGTGTATCTTCGATGTGTAAGGTTAAATGCTTATCTCCTTTTCAACAAAAACAGAATCAGTTTCGATAGAAATAAGTTTTACTGAGACATCTATCCATCTTTCTTTTTTAAAGTCTGTAATAAATACCAAATGATATTAATCCATAAACAAGGTACCCCATTAAGTATAGAAGAATTTGTTTATACAATACTTGAGCATAAAATAATAATAAAAAGGTTGAATTTTGGTATCTTATATTTACTAACAGACACTTCACAAGTTTATTTTGAACAAACTCAATGTGGATCATTTATTCGATATATTTTTCATGCAAATCAGTCATTCTCAAAATAGTTTATGTCGATTTCTGGGAGTCCAGATAAAAGAAAAATAATTGGAGGATTTGGTAAGGTGTAAAAAGCCAGGATAACATACCTTAATGATTGGGACACAGGAATATAAAAAAGGAGGAATTTTTCACAAAATGGTCAAATAACATCCCTTTAATAAAAGTTCAGCTATGACTATGGATGTCCAAGAACGATTAAGTTTTTGATTTATTTATACACAACCCCTACTATAAAGGGTAGCGGGATGAATACCATGAATTCTGTTGTTCACAATAGGTAGCAATTTAATAAGTATAATGATATCTTAGATTAGGTACAATAAGTATGAGAATTTGATTTTTTTTAGAAGTTCACTACACATTCTGTTCTTGTATAAAAAAAAAGACGAAGAAGAATTGGAAAAAATAATTCAGTGATGAAAAATACTGATGACTACTTAATTTATTGTCGTTGTCCTTCTGTTATCTGTTGCCTGCACTTAAATTTAGGGGGAAAAAACTATACCTACAGGAGATTTTTAGACGGTTAAATTTTTTGTGATTATATTTTTAGGGATTTCCAAAAAAAATGTTCACGTAATTATTGTAATTTTAGAGTTTCTTGACTTAAGATTTAGGGAAAAATATTTTTAAAATTTGTTAACACTGGCAACATAACTAATAATGTGAATAAATAAAGTGCTTCTTTTGGACTCAATATTAAGTTTAAACTTCACTTCAAAGAAGCGATGTGAATTTTTGCATAAAGGCAAAGAATTTCCAAGCAATTGGCAATAAAATCTCACACCAAGCAACCAGCCTCTGAACAGTGGCCTTAACCGGCTTAACCCTTGCAGGTCGACGCGTGACGGAATTCGAAACAATACTCCATCAACTTGCTCGTTTTGCTCTGCTAACTGTCAAGCTGAGGCCTACTATTTTCTATTACTTGAGCTTTGCATGATTGTTGCAGAAATGTTTTGTTTTGCTGTCATATCCAAAAGTTTACGGTCTTTTTGACCTATATTTATATGATAAAAAATATATCAACCAAATGGTTATAACATAAAACTATTATTCAAGCAAATATACATCTCCTACTATCCTATCTTAGTACTCCTTACTTAGCGGCCCTTCAATTTTCTTAAAAGTTTCTACATACCATTCCGAATCCTAAATAATAATTTTTGGAGAAGCACTTGTTGACTAGTCAACTAAACCGATTTAAATGAAATTTGGTACACAGATAGTCTAGATCCTGAGAAAGGACAAAGGCTACTTTTTAATGCGACAAAATGGTTGAAAGGGGGGTTAAAAGTTGTATGGAAGTATCGTCATTTTCAGACCTAGAAGCTTGAAACTTATTTTTTAGGCTGTTGTTTTGATTTAAATAAATGTGACATTCAAAGTGTGTATAAGTTTTACCCTCAAGGATGTAAAATAACAAAAGGAAATATGTGATAAAAGTTTGTATTGAAATATGTAAGGTTGATGAGAATGTTTTATAAGTTTGCGATAAGAGATACGTACTAGTATGTGCCTAATTTGTAAAATAATTAGCCTAAATAATTAAAAAAGACTCTAATTCCAAGCCGAGTCACGTCTCGTGCACAGCTAGTATTAAATAATCTATTTAAATAAATTAACTTTTTAATAATTTAGTGCTCAAGGTAAATTTAATATTTTAGAAATAATGACATCTAGCGGAATATATCAAAACTAATACGCAAACGTGTGTTAGTTTACAAATGTATTTAAAGCTTTGGTCTTTGGTATTTCTATACCTGAATTATAGATGGCGCTGACATTAATAATTATTTAAATAAACATTTAAATTAAACCCTGTAAACGTTTTATCAGGAGTTAAATATGCCTGTTTTATAAAGTAAAGTACCTACCTAATTGAATATTAATTATAGTAAAGAATTATTTTAAACAATATAAAGAGACATCTGTTGAAAACTTTTCGTATTAAAACAAGTCTTAGTTGATTCTAATATTTGATAAGGTGATAAAAGATGGCACTGTAATCTACGTATTATATATATATATCTTTTTCTTGACACAAGATGTCGACACTGCTTCAAATAGTTCAATTCAAATTATAAATTAATTCTGTATAAAAATAAATTTTAGTCAGAAATTATGACCACTGCTTCATTTAAAAATCATTTTTTATTATAATTAGTTTAGTTTAGTTTGGTCATAATTATTAAATTCAAAATTTTTAATTGTTACTTTTTAATATAAATTTATTACCTACGTATTGTTTATTAGTATTTAAATAAAAAAGTAGAAAAAACTAAATAAAATAAGAAAATACTAAAAAATGCAAAAACGTATGCCCCGGGTGAGGATCGAACTCACGACCTTAAGATTATGAGACTTACGCGCTGCCTACTGCGCTACCGAGGCTTGCGTAATATAAGTAAAATTACGAAACAGTATATATGTATTTGTATTATGTTCATAAAATGAAGGTTAAAGTAATGTTTAGTAAAGTAAAATAATTTTTATTATTTTAGTTTGCATCTCGTTCGTGTTAGTGATAGAAACTGTCATACAGAAACATTGGACGTTCTTACCATCAAAAGCATTTTTATTTTTATTTACTATTACTATAATGGCAACAGTCTTCCCGGAAATAAATCAATCACACCAGCCAGCGTCTTTTCATTTTTTTTTTATTTTATTCAATTCTGCTTTGAGAGCTGCTGCGATGAATATAATATATTCATCGTTTTCTGATAAAGAAAAAAGGAGAATTTTTTTTATTCTTTCTGTCTAATTGATGCATTACTATAGTACCTCCTATACTTTGAAATTCTTCGTTTTTTACTTTGTAGTTACATGTTGTTATTATAAAAAATTCATATTAAATAATAATATCTCTTTAAATTAATAGACGTCAATATAGAAAAAAAATTATGTAAATTACCAAATAAATTCCATTTACATTAACGTTTAGAAAACAGAAATACTTACACAAATAATGTTTTTCGAATTAATTCTGCATTAAGTAGACAACTGAAATCCTTTCGAGCTTTCAAACTTTCCCTCACCTAATCGATACCTAAAATGTCATTATAAACGAATAAAATCTCACAGGAGTTGAAAACTCCGTTTTTGGCCTGTTTTACCCTTCGTTGAATATTTAAAAAGTCGTTGGGAACATTTTAATTGGGCAATCCTGTAAGGATTAAATTATCAAGACACCTAGTTACGGCACCTTTTCAAACTTAATGAATTCAACATGAATTAACCGCTTGTGCTCGTTCATTATGGGACACTTTTTACTTTAATATTTTATTTATTCCAAAGACTTTCATAGCTAGCAGTTACTTCAAAATAATTCAGAATATTCTGTACTTTTAGCTACAATAATAAGTTAAGTAAATATTTATGGTATGAGCTAGTAATAAAGATACTTTAATAAATTAATTAGTTGAATTATTGAAAGTCAAGTAAGTACGAGTTAGACTCGCATACTGTAGGTTCTGCACAATCTGGTTAAAGGGACAAATACAACTTTGTTGATAAAAAAAATGTTGTTCCCATAAATTGACATTTATGTCACGATTGGATTACCAACTAAAAAATCTTTTTTGTTATGTAATGAGTTTAAGAATTTCTCTTCTCTTCATTCATTCAGATATAGGACAACGGAAACTACTATGTAGGTTATGATGTCCTACGAGTATCAAAATATACATTATTATTATTATTTTTATTTCTCTACAATTCCTACAGTTCACATTTTTAAATATATCTAAAAAAAAAAACAAAATACATTTAAAAATATAAAAAATAGAGGCCAACCGGCAGCGGGAACACGGTCCAAGCTACCGACAGTCAGGGCTCCAGAGAGAGGAACTTCCGCACGATACGTGCCGTGTCCAGTAGTACCGCTTTCTGCATCAGGCCCTTGACCCATCCATCCAACGCGAGCCTCTTAAGGTGTTTATCGAGGCTCTTGGCCATTAGGCCATTTGCCGTCACGACAATCGGCACAACGACGCTGAGTCCACATCCCACATGTCGACAATCTCATGAGCTAAATCAATATATTTATTTTGTTTATCTTTCTCAGCTTTCACAAGATTCCCGTCATGTGGGATGGTGACGTCAACAATCATTGTGCAGCGCTCCGATCGATCTATCACCACTATATCAGGCTTATTGGCAATTTATTATTATAGCATTTATTTAGAAACATCAACTGAATTAGAAACTACTCCAGTTACTCTTACAAACTACTTAAGATTAATCCAGTATTTGGTATTTTGTTATTTTTTTGTGTGTCTGTTTTCCCATTGGCAAAGTCCTCCTTCAACCATTTCCATTCTTGTCTATCCTTCGCAACTCTACTCGATGTTAGTCCAGCAAATGGTTTTATGTCTTTTCTATTTTATGTACGTGACATAAAACCATTTGCTGGAGTAACATCGAGTAGAGTTGCAAAGGATCAAAATATACATAAATACCCGTACTTTTTGATTGCGTCAACTTAGCAATATCATGATTAGATAACCACAAAGTAAGTGACAGATTTGATATTAATTTCAACTTGATGTCTCCACATGTCCCTCAAAAAGGTCTTAAAGGATATATGGACGGACGTAGAAGAGACGGACAACAAAGATTTATAATCCTATATGAGTTTTAATTTCAGTTTGATGTTCGGAACCCTAAAAAAATATTTAAGAACTTAGTTGTAAGTACAAAATTCTCTCAGGTAATTTCTTAAAAATTGGTGTAAGTATAAAATTATAAATCACGAGAGTAAATACAGCATAGGGTCTACAACTTTTTTAATTTAGCCAAACGCCGTATTTTCGAGCGGCTAAAATGTTTACTCTGCAAGGGGACATTTTAACTTTATTTTTGACTTTTTGTATGTTAATTTTTTACGGGAATCCCTTGAGACCGATTCGAGATTTGAGACACGGAGTTTAAAAGTTGTAAGAGTTTGTTAAAAGACACTTTTACAATGGGTTAAGCTTACACAACGAAGCGCGCTGCATAATTTTATGGCTTCCCAAAGGCTTTATGTTCCGTATTTTTAAATGAAGATTTGACTTTGATGTTTAATTTACCTGTAAAAAGTAAATAAAGCAAATACAACGAGCAGATACCTATCCCACAAATTCCAATCAAACAAACAATAAAACTAATTATGAAATGAAAAATAGGAAATAATCAATCAATGTTAGTTACCATACTACTCCGAAACGGCTCGACCGATTTTAATGAAATTTAGTGTGTATATCGGGTAGGTATGAGAATATGTCAACATCTATTTTTTATACCCCTAAGTGATAAGGGTGCCCCACCACAATTTTTTAAAATTTATATGGCAAAACAACGTTTGTCGGATCTTTTTAACAATAGAAGACTAAACTAAAAGATATGTTAGCAACACCGTTTATAAATTAGTATTCGCGGGTAGTTCGTTTTATCTTATTTCAAATAGACAATATATAACTTTCATTCCGATAGGATTCAGTTAGTCTGTCAAGTGATATCGTGCAGTACATATTAAAATAGTGAGACTAATGTGTAGTGTTGTTTGGTTGTGTCGTGTTAGGCCTCCGGTCTCGAGGAGCACGTGAGTTAATTTATTAATTTAATATTCGGTAGCCATGTCGAGCAGTGGAGGTGCGAGTTTGTGCATTGTGGAAGACATCTTTTAACCTGCTCTACGGACTTGGCCCTGCTTCCATCTAGATCACATGTTCATATTGTAGGTCATTATAATCTTTTATGCAGAAGTATTTCCCGTATTTACTTACTTTACTTCACCCGTAAGGGGACGGGTTAGAATACTATTCCCCTCTGCCGGCGGGAGAGCATCCCGGATCCAGTGGACTCTGGGCTCTTGCTCAAAGTCCGCTGAAATCGCAGCATTTTTTTCTTCGCTCCCCGTCCCCAATCTATCTTCGAGAATGCAACGCATCGACAAAACAAGAGAGTGTATCTCGTTTTGCCGATGACCATGGGCAATGGTGGCCACTTACCATCTACATAAAAAAAAAAATTGTTGACGAAGTGTTCAATATTAGAATCAGTGTTAAATATTAACTTTTATGATGTACCTACTTCACGGTTAATTCTTAAATGTGAAATATATCTTTTAGTTTTCCTTCTTTTCTATCTTCTAGCTTTTTTCTAGTTTGTAATTTTGTGGTGTACAATAAAGTTATAAATAAATAAATAAGTATAGTATTTGCTGTATGAATACTGATTCTTGAAGAATAAAGAATTCCTGTGCACCTCGAAGGTACAGTGCGACAATATTTCGTAGGTAACATTAAAATTTATCACTACCGAGTTTACGCGAAAGCCTGGTGATAAAATAAAATGACAGTTGTTTAGTATTGGCCCGGGAATATTGTTTGTAGTATGTAGAAATTGAAAGGTATGGGGCGCGGGAGACCTGTTTTATTTATGATGGAAAATGGGTTTTGGATTGCTCTCACTGTGTAGTAGACAACATCTTATATGACATCTTTGACATTTTATATTCTGTGTAACAGTTAAAGGAGGTACTTGTATTGAATTTAAGAATTTAAACCGACTTAAAAAAGTAGTAGTATGTTTATTTTCTAAGGTTTGAAGTAAATGTTTAATATTGGCTACTCGGTTTCCGTTTCAAGTGCATATTGTTATTGTCTTATGCGTGTTACTGTTACTATCTTATGTTTAATTTAAAGACATTTTGAATAGTGACGGTGGTGGTATTGAGTCGCAAGCCCTCACTATTTAGGAATATCTATGAATTGTGAATAAATGAATTCAGTTCTTCTAGAATTCCTCTACAAAAACTTATAAATGAAATCACAACATATAAAAACAATACAATGGAGATTTTAGTGTCGAACACAACATAAAGGGGTTGTTTGTGGTTTATGTGGTCCGCACGGGCCCCGTCCTGTAACGTCCAGCTGGATTACTTTTATATCTCGTGCGAAATAATAGCACATAAAACTGCGCGAATACACTAGTTACAGCTTACGAGGATGAATGGAGGTATGGTTGGCATACAAAGTTAACTGTTATTAAAATTACCTATCGTGAAAGCGCTAGAGGATGCCGACGTTCGTTTCGTAGTGCAAAGGGTTTTTGGAACCGATATCCTTTGTACGCCATATCTTCTACCTAATTATATACTTTAAGGACCCAAAGTAGCCTATGTTATTTCAAAGGTTCCATTTATTTCTGTCAAAAGTCCTATAGTAGTTTAGCGTTACAAAGTAACAGACATACAATGTTATAGTCCAGTGTTAGTAAAGTTTTTTTATATAAAAAAGTATTTCAGCGTTTTACCTTGTAATGGTTTATTATGTAAGTTATTTTTAACTAAATTACACACTAACTAACCTAAACTGAAGGAAAATGAATTTATTCAACCTTCAGCGCCATCTGGTTGTGGAGTCACAATCAAGGAGAAATATAAAGCTAAGATCAAATAGTCGCAGAATCGTTCGAACCCAAAAAATCGATTTTTCTATCGATTTTGAGCACTTCTTCGAGTGAATCAGTCTTGTGTCTTAGAAAAGTATACAATTACTTAATAAAAAAAAGGTATTTTTAGTATACTATTAATAATGAGAATATCCTAAAGAGTAAACATCGGACTTTGAATCGATAAATCGAGAATCAATTCTGGAGATTTAGGTAGTTTTTTTCTTAGAAATCGCACGTAACTACATAATACCTATTGCATTTTTAATTTCAAGTTGTTGACATAGGTGATGACCATTAATTTTAGATAGAAAAATATTGAACTACGCAATTTAATATTTTCAATAGAAATATTACAATAAAAATGTTTTTTTGTTGCTTGTACTTCGTAATTCGTAATTCAGCCTAAGCAATAGGGGTGAAGTAGCGCTTATAAAAATGTCCGAAGAAAATTTAGGAGCTATCCACTGTTACAAGTTATATAGTAATAAACTTTATTATTATTACAAAAGTATTATATGAACATATATGTAACTTTACTCATTCAAGTTATTGATAGTTAAATCTAGATTTAATAGAACATTTAACTACGTTGAGAAGTTCTGAAGAATTCTGTTTTGCTCTAATAAAAATAAATTAATAAAACTGTAATTTTTTTAGTAATATAATAAGTAATATTTTTTTTTTCTGTGTCTGACATATTAGTATACTTAAAGTACATTTAAGTATGGCTACTTTAGTTTCATTTTTTATTTAGAAACCATTAACTCTTTGGGGTAGAAAAAATACTTAAAAAATAATTACACTCTCGAACTATCTGCGAAGTATTTCCATTTCATTATATTTACATTAATATAAAGGTACTGAGCCAATAAATACGAAATCTACCATACAAAACGTATTACACTTACTAGTACAATGGTCCTCATTTTATTCACCATATCTTCAACTTGCAGACAGTTAAATTTTACTTATATCTGTGGATAGATAGATAAACATTGCACTTATTAAAATAAAAAATGTAGAAGGTAATACTAAAAGCATTGCAATTAATAATAGCATAATTTGTAAGTATGACCTGGGGGGTGGGGCGGCCATCGCATCCCGTCCATTCACTTTATACAACGACGTTACAAAAGACTTTACGCCTCATCTAACATTTAAGAATTAATCGCAGTCTACTTTGTACAATGCTCAACACAAATCCTATACTAAAAATATTGTAAACAAGTTATAGTGGATTGTGGCCTTTTCACAGTTCACACTTCACTACAGTCAACACTTCTTAACTATGTGTTATACCGGTGAGGGGGAGACGAGTTAGAATACTATTCTCCTCTGCCGCTGGGAGAGCATCTCGTAAGAGCCGAGTAACCCAGCACCCCTTAGTGGTAGGAGATCTCTTCCCCGACTGGCCTGCGACCACCACCACCAAGTGTTTTTGATGCGTTCCGGTCAAGATGCGTGAAAGCCAGACTAACCCTCTCCCCCTCCCATACCGGTTACATTGGACTCTGGATTCTTGCTTAGGATCCACTGATAATCCTAACCCTACCTTCAAAGTGGCAACGCATCGTCAAAACCAAAGAAACTCTCTAGTTTTGCCAATGTCCATGTGCGACGGTGCCACTTTCCATGGTTCCAGGTTCCGACTGCTCGTTTGTAAAAAATGTATGGATTAAATGTTGCAACTGACTCCAACTGTTTTGTTTGAGTTGTTAAAAAATAATCTGATTAGTCCATGTTATCTGAGGAATTTTATTGTATAAAATAATTTAAAATACAGAGTTCTCCGAGAAATCGCTAGAAAAAGTTATTCTAATAATTGAAAATACTTATTAGCTAAACAGAGGAGATATTATAGAAGTTAAACCAAATTATTCGGAGATCTTGATAAAATATAAAAAAGAAAGCTATAACACTTGGAAAGCGTATTTCAATGAGAGATCAAAATGTAAAGGAATCTGGTTTAAGAGTATACAAAGTGAGCCTCCTCATGTCTCATGGTTTGGAGATGGAAAATTGACACGTCAAGAAGTTGTTATGGGCCTAAGGTAGCGTTCCGGGCATATTCCACTAAATAAATTTGCGTTCATGATGAAGAAAACAAGTTCGCCTAATTGTGACATTTGTGGTGTGATAGAAGATGTGCAACATTTTTTCGTAACGCAGGGAGGAGAAGTGAGCTAATTAAAATATTTAATATTATTTAGACATTAGAATCTTCCAAAGCATTCTGGCTTTTCCTTCTTCGGAGATAGCCAGAATGCTTTATAGTTTTAAATTTAAATAGTACCTATATAAAAGGATGTTATATTTATTGTTTTTGGGAACGATGGGACTGACATTCACACTTTGTGTAAATGTCCCAAAATAAATAAACAAATAAAAAAAAACAGTCAAAGACCTTATGTTAGCAACACCGTTAATAAATTAGTGTTCTCGTGTAGTTCCATTAATATTATTTCAAGTATACCCACTAGACAATATATAACCTTTAGTGCTATAGACTAGAATCAGTATCTCTGGTGTTTTCATGTAGTGTACATGGATTATAGTTTCTTGGTTAAGGTCACCTATTTTGAGATCTACGTAAGTTAACTTTATTATCTACTGTAGTTAGTGTCCGGGCAGCAAAGGGGAGCGTTGCAAGTTGCTAAACCAAAGCGCTGGTCTACTTTCTAGCTAAGTTTTTTTAAAATTAAAATAAGTATTATTAAATACGATAAAATTTGATATCACAAGTTGGGAATAATAGAGCACAGAAAATTGCAAAAATGAGTCCCAGATTTTCAAGTGATGGCCAATGCTACGATCTGATAAAGAATAAAATTACTATAGGGTCTCAACTTGTCTGCAAGACTGTACTCGCTACGACGTAGGACTTAAAGAAGTATCGCTCATCGTAAAAACTTTGTGCGCCGTAAACTATGAAAATTAAATTAGGAGCAGATTGTAGGGGCCGTATACAGTTTGTTTGCGATATAACAATGTTGAAGTGCTTAGGTATTGTTATTCATTTTGTCATAGACTCAGATTGAATTAGACTTAGTAAACATGTTTCTATTTGTAGATATTATTTTATTGTGCTGGCATTTGAATATGTGATGAAAGTTATGCTATACTGATCTTTAAGACTTTTACTATATTTATTAATATAAAAATCTGTTATTTAGAACTCACACACTTATTTTTATTTAGTTTTTTTTTTAACCACTAAAAAAAAATCAGTTGAACATTTTGATTACATATTAGTTTTTGAGAGAAAAAAATTTAGACTAAGAAAAAATATGACATTATGTACTTAATAATCATAAGGGTTTATTTTTATTCTATGTAAATAATAAAGACGAGTTATTATTCAATTTTATATCATACAACTTTATAGAAAAAATTAGTTGAACATTTTGATTACTGTGATTACCGTGCTCTATGTATAATATAGAAAAAGTAAATTGAATTAAGAATGTCCCTTATATTGTTTTCAAACAATACTGAGTCGCCATTAATATAATATATCCAATGTCCATTTAAAACATTTGGAGTTGTGATTACGATCCTTCAAACAAGACCCTCAGTGTGTGTCATCTGAAATATAATATATTAGACCCCGGCCCATCCCCGAGGAGACCCTGTTAATTACAAGTACAAGTCGAGGGAAACCTTTTCATATTTTGTTTATCTTGTTACGAATATTTCTATTTCAAATACAAATATTTGATAGAAAATTATGTTTTCTACTACAATATAAAATGAAGTCCCACGGCGAGTTTGTCAGCCTGTTCGCGATAAAATTAAATCTACAGACAAGATTGTCATGTGGTTTTCATCAATAGATAGAGTGATTTATGAGGAAAGCTTAGGTGTTAATTTTTTATGATTTTCTGTCAATTGTTTAAAACATGATGATAAGTGCAGAAAATGTCGGAAAAAGCTTGGGAGAGAGCGAGAGAGTGAGTGAGCATGTAGAGTACTAAAACTTAATATAGAAAAAGTCGCGTAGGTCGGCTAGTATAAGCATAAATCAATATTAGTGCTAATTTAAAGTATACATAAGAATTCTTAATTACTTTAGTTTGTGCTTAAAATATTTTCAAAACAAGGATATTGCTTTTTGTACATTTCACACAGAGAAAAAGGACGTATTTTTTTTGTTTTCTCTTCAAGATGTTTCTGTTGTTTCTTTAACAATAGAATATTTCAAAGTATTGAGATCGATTATTATTAGTATTTATTTTAGCTGTTATTTTGATTTACCTACTGTTAATTAAAAAGAGAGAAGAAAAGAGAGTTGAAATATATACGCAGACTAGCAGTATGACGGCCTGATTAGAATATCCTCCTAGAGATAACACTTTAGACTTAAGATCTTTAGAGTTACTGCTAGAAATCTCGAGATGTAATCAATAATTATTCTGTCGTGACGGCGTATTTATTTTGCAATCCCTACTTCCTTGATTTCTGTTTATCAGATGTCCAACATTCAAGAAGGTAAAAATACTACCAACATCAAATGACAGGATGCTACTCAAATTATAAGTGATGCCATCGTAATAATTAACACACAAATGTCAAGAAAGTTCGACACTGGCACCATTTGGTATTTGGCCAAATAACTATTCGTGACGTCACTAAATAAATTCATATAATTCTTATAGTATTATAATAATTAAAAAAAACAACACACAAAATATTTGATTGCTTTCATTTTCTATTCAATATTAATATTTAGAAGAGGAGATATTTAAAATTCTATAAACTTTTTGATCAAATTTGACAAACAAAGAATCATCAAGCACCATCATGGAAATATGCCTGTAGAGCGTATTTACAGTACCAATTTAATTTTTTCATCCAGTTCGTATTTAAGAGATGTTGTTATACGACATTTGAACTTAAAATGGCGCCACGAGGGATATTCTGCGCCGAAAATTAAATTTAAATCCCCTCACTTTTTCCACCCTGAAATTATTTATTGCAATAAGTAACTTTTTTTGACGGTGTGTTATTTAATTTTCTGAGGTCAGATTCCTTGAGGACATTCAGCTTTTAAATCACCCCTCGTTATAACGGTAGTTGTGCTTGAATTCTCACAAGAAAAAAATAATAATATAGAGTTTTGTGAGAGCGAAAAGGACGGCAATAATTTTATATTCTTCAATTACTTTGATTAATATTCTTTGATTGGAGATGGTCTCTGAAAAATATATAACCTCTCTCGATTGAACCGAGGCAATCTGACAAGTAATTTCTTACAGTAAACATTGTCTAAAGTAGTGCAAGTGATGTGGGCACTAGTGTTAGTTTAAGGTGTGAAGTACAGTTACGCGGAAGGTCGTTGTAAACCTGTATCTAAATGGCAAGCCCCAGGCACTGCTCAGCTGAACAGTAAATAGTATCATTTGAAATTATTGTTCTAGAGGGATTAATTATTAAGAAATTGTGTAGGAAGTTTAAGGTGTCTGTCTACCTAACAACAATGATATCTAAATTCGACAATTACTTTTTGTTTTATATACAAAGTCGGGGCAAAAAGGTTGTATTAAACAAAAGTATAACCATTTTCTTTATTCCCGAATTTGTGAAGTTGCTTAAGGGCCCATAACCGAAGGCTAGAAGACCAGGGACAGGGATCACCGCCACTTGTCAAGCTCGTAATATTTTATTAGATAACCAAATAAACTTTACCTGTTTACAAAATTTTCTTATTCTTTTGAATATTTTAGTAAAGAAATGTTTGAAGGTAAATCTGGTACAATATCTTTGTGTAAGAAAATAAATGATATGTTATGTTAAAATCAGCTTTTTAAATAATAATAAAAGTAGTTTAGTACATTTAAAAAAATGCCCTATTACTAATCTCTTCTTATTTATCCGTTGGAATTCGTTTATATATAAAAAAAATATATTGATGAAAAAATGTTTTGCATTAAAACTTAGTCTCAAATTTATAAATCTTTTACATTAATATCATGTAAGGATATAATATGAAAATCTGAGCCATAAACAGACTTCACATAACCATATAATATAATACATTACTCTCACACAGCTATTAATATTCATAATACAATTTAACGTAGCGAGGTTAATTTAACCTAAATATGTAAATTATCATGAGCCGACCACCGTTAATTCAGAGATGTCAGTTTGTAAATATTGCTATCTCACTCTAGATGTCGCTGTAGTGCTGTTGTGTAAGAGAGATAGGTGATGTGTACATTATGAATAAGGTGGTAGGGAAAATTTTAACGGCGCCTATGAGGGTTGTGAATGATATAACTTTCAAATATTGTCGCTAGGTGGACGGAAAGTTTTGCTCCTGAGGGAGGCTGTGCTCGTCTCTGCTTATAAATGAAACGCATATCATTTTAAAATACGATATTGTATACGACCCTTTATAAATATAAGCAACAGACAAACAACACATTCTGTTTTTATATTTTTTAACGACGAACCAAAAATGTAACTTGTCACTTTCTAATTTTAATTCAAATAAATATTTTTCTACCGACAACTTTTCTACTTAATATTTTTTTTAATTTTAAAGTGTTTTGCTTACTCGTCTAGAAGAATACGTTAAAGCTATAAGTTACTTTAGATAGCAGGGTGCCTGGGGCAGCTATCCATGTTTTCAAGGCTTTTTATGAGATTTCGATACATAATAACTAAACTAAGAATTAAAGTGAATGAAGTAGTGATGGTCCAGTGGTTGAGACTTCAAGTTTTACTCGGGATATCCGAGTTCGATCCTGGGCACACACCTCTGACTCTGAGTAATGTGTGTTTTAAGCAATTAAATATCACTAGCTTTAACGGAGAAGGAAAACATCGTGAGGAAACCTGCACTCCTGAGAGTTCCCTAAAAGTTCTCAAAGGTGTGTGAAGTCTGCCAACCCGCACTGGGCCAGCGTGGTGGCCTATGGCCTAATACCCTTCTCATTCTGAGGAGGAGACCCGGCTCAGCAGTGGGCCATTGACGGGTCGTTAGAATTAAAAATTACGACTTACATGATCCACAATGTGAGACGTACGTACCACCCTACATTTATCACTTTCATAATGTTCAAAAGTAAATCAGTGTTTTTTACCAGTTTCAGTTCCGTATAATTTAGTTTCAGACGCGTAACAAAGCAGCCAAAAAAAGCAATCGTGAGATAAAGTAATTACTCGTAAAATGGCCGATTCCATCTAAACGAAGTTAATCCAGTAAATTGCGAATCGCGGCTCCATAAAACATAATTAAAAACGCGAACGGAAAAAAGGCGAGAGGTATCGCGTCATCAATCCCAGAATTATTTCATTTGCGTATTAAAATCCTCGTTCTGTTACCATGAATTATTTGTAGATAGGGTTTGGTTTTAAACATTTTTTTTTTGGGTTTCGCACCTCTAGATAAAAAAGGAAATAATAAAATTACTTTGCTCAGTTTGTCCATCCGTGAAGATCTTTTTCAAATTGTCAATTTATGCATATTTTTAAAATCGCGAGGAAATCAAAAGCTACAACTTCCCTTGACCTAGAATCAAGACCTCTTGGTTTCTCTACAATTAATTCTAATTAATTGTCACGGCGGCTTTACCTACAATGCAGGGTGTGCGTTTAAAAACGGGCGCCGGTTTTAGGGGCCCTGAGCGCCACTTAAGGCATTTCTTTTCGAAAAAACATTAATTACTTAAAAAATTTAAGGTGTGTATTTAGAATGTAAATATTTCGTCTTCTAAGAAGAAGAGTCATCATCGTCAACGAAGCCAAAGCGACATTGTTTTTTGTGGGGTAAATAGTTTTTTTTTCGGGCGCTAGGGTGATGGTTGCACACGGGTGTTACATGGGCTAGAGAAGCCTCTGAATTGTCACATTTCAAAAATACTATTTTGCAGTTGATAAACGGCCAATAATTTGTATAAAAATATATCAGGACAACATATCGGTTTGTTCCTCACTTATATTAAATTGAATATTTATTATATTAATCTTAAACGCTTGGAAAAAATTTATTCCAAATATACGAAAAAATTAAATATTATTTATTTTCGTTTTAAATAAACCCTCAATTTTAAATTCTAAACACAGTTTGTTTAGTTACAGTTTTTTATGATTATTTAAAAGTTGTAAATTTTGATCTAGATTATAGGTAAATATTTCTTCCAAAATTACGATTAAACAATTCACGTAGATATGCTACGATTCGTGCATGGAGGATATAGTCTAGATGAACGTAGATGTATAATATTGCGCTAAATCTAATGCTTATCTAATGTCTGGTATGGGCTGGCCTAACCTCAGACAGACAGATTGACGGCGGCCGATATAGAATTTATGTGATGTCGAAATGCAGGGTGGATGCCATTGAAATAACAGGGACATCGCAATTAGATTACCTTATAAATATTTAATTCAATTTAAGTATCAAATCAAATATATATATGTATATATATATATATATAAATATTTTCGTGTCCGTTAATATACAGGGTGGAAGCAGACTACTTCCGAAAACTGAAAGTATGTGTTCAGACAAGGCTTCTGAACATTCACATGTAGAAATTTTGCGGAAAAAAAATCAATGATGTCATAATTTTTTTTTAACTTTTTCGACCAGGTACGAGTAGTATAACATAACCGCAAAGTATTTTTGTGAATATTTAATTAAATTAAGCTTAAAATTAAAAAAATAATGAAAACAGCAATGTATTGCGATCGCCTAAATCGACCGCGAGCGGGAGGTGACTCACCTGCGTGCGGCCAGCGCTCCCTATCAGCTGTTCAGCTGTCCTTCCCTCACGGATCATGTAATAACTTTATGACGAAATTTAAACCTTTATGTAGAGTAAACTTAACTATCAAACAAATAATAATAAAATGAACATACCTAAAGATTCTACAAACTATAGTCATACCCATAGACCCTATTCATCGATGGAAACCGCGGTTTAAATTTAAATACCTAAGTTGGTACTTGGTTGGTACCTACCTACTGGAATAACATCATAATACACTACCCAAAGTAGTCGGTTAACCACTTATGTAAGAGTACTAAGTACAAAAATTTACAAACAAAAAAAGGTTTACAAACTTTTCACACATCACACATGTCTACTAAATACCCAGCACCAACTGCAAGAACATTCATCAAACACAAACTAAATTAAATTAAAACATTAAGAAATGTATGAATCGCGACAGTTCACTTATTACGAGTACGTCATCTACGTATTAGTACTTTTAACAAGGTCATAGATGCCGACAAAGGCCTCCCGAAAAAAATGAATTTTGATTCGTATATTCATGCAAATAAGGTTGAAATTTGAATGTTGTACTGGTAATAAATAACCCTTAAATGTCTATTTTTTTTAACAAAACCATTTTTAAACTAACGTGAATAATTTTGTTTAATTATTTTATTCAATTGTGCATTCTGAAATGTTTTTTACCTAATTAGTTGAAATTTGTAGGGGCCGCCATTTTCACCCGAATTTGCAAAATGAAGTGTTCTAAGTATGAAATTTAGAGTTATGTTTTGTGTCAAGACTAAAAATGTGTCTGTGAATGTCTGTTTGTAGTATCCGAAGCAAGTGGATATTTGTTTCATTAAATTTTTTCCTATTAATTTCTTTTGAAGCGTCACTAGTTGAGTGGTTCGGGCGTTGGATTCACGGTCGATAGGTCGTGGGTTCATATCCGGACATTGGACTTCTGACGTGGCCCACTCCTGACACAAACTATTTATCAGCTTACTAGTAGGGGTAAAGGAAATACTAGTAGTATGTGATGCATACTGCTAGTAATCTTAAAAAAAATAAATGAAATTTCTTCGTTCCTAGTTCCTTATTATAATAATATTAATTTTATGTTCTATTCGAGGTATAAAGAAAATAATTATTCGGGTATTCCAATGTCCGGGATTTGAACCCAATACCTATCGACCGTGAATCCAACGTGGTTCGGGACCACTCAGCTACTGACGCTTCTGAAACTTAAATGCGAGTAATTAATTATTATTTTTTATTTAATTTGGTATTTACATTTATTTAATTAAATTACTCAAATGTCTATGCCGCCGTATCGAAAAATAATGGAATTTTTTAGCAAGGTCGTGCAACGGGTTGAATGTTTTGGTACTGGATTTTTCAAAGGATGCCGCCACTACATGTACTTGTGTGCGGCTTTCTTTCTTTAGGGTAAATACATTTTAGTCTTCAGTCGTTACTCGTTATTGCAACGTGCTACGGTGCTAGATTGTACGTTCTACTCGCAATTTAAGTACTAATGCGTAAATCGCGAAAAATTATCCTGTTAGTTTTAATTTTTTTTTAAGTTTGTTTCTGACTTGATTATTTAATAGTTTGTGGATTACTTTAGTACAATAGTTTTAAGTTTTTTTTGTGACTTGTTTATCTAATAGTTTATGGATTAGTTTAGTACAATAGTTTTAAGTTTTTTAACACAATGTTCAGTACTCGTGAATACGGACAAATATTGATGTTTTATGGAGAAGCACGAGGGAATGTCTCACGAGCGTTACGCATTTATCGACAGCGGTATCCAAATCATGCGCACCCTTCAGACCCTCGCATCATTACGGCTGCGTACCAAAGAGTTTTAGAAAACCAGCCCATTGTGCCCCCAAGGGGGGGAGGTGGCCGGGAGATTGCAAACCGCACGGAACAACAAGTGTTAGACGTGATGGGACGAAATCCACGGCTAGGAATTCGTACGGCAGCGCGGCAAATTAGAGCTCGTGGGCTTAGCGTGTCGCACAAAACCGTGCACAAAATACTAAAAAAAGACCGTCAGTGCCCCTACACTGTGCACAGAGTGCAGGCACTACTTTCCTCCCGACAAAACCACTCTGTGGGATAGCATTCACCGGGAGATAGTGCGAAGAGCCGAGTTGTGTGTGGAGATGGGAGGAGCGCAGTTCGAGCCGTTTCTCATACGTTACCGAAACTAGGTAAGTACCTAGATATTTAAGACAATCCACTTTTATTGTAATTTTCTTTGAAATTATTTAATAATAAAGTAAATACTAAAACACCTAACTAATTTGGTAGAAATTAACACGTGTGATTTATTATTCTATTTACAGTTGGTAATAATATGTTAAAGTTATGTTGAGTATACATTGCTGGCTGAAGATTGTGACTATTATTTTCAAAAGAAGATTTTGTTTAACAAATAACTGCCCTCGACTATACCAAGGTTTTTTTCAGTCATAAAGGGGTTTCTTCTATCCCCCCTTTCAGTTTTGGGAAGTAGTCTGCTTCCACCCTGTATTCCTAAAATGGTAAAATTAGTAACGAAAGTTAGTTGGTTTTATGTCGTTTGTCGGTTTTTTCAAAGTACTTTCCGAAAGTAATTCGATTCTCCTGAAACTTAAAGATAGTTATAAAATAAATAATGGAAAGTCGAAAAATAGTAACATTTCGTTTGAGCTTCTGAAATCTCTCTACATCCCAAAATCAACGAAAATTTTACATTAAAAAGTACTTTCTTTTAAAATATTCAAAAGTAGTTAGGTAATTTCTTTTTTAGTCTATCTATTTTTCATAATATGATTTAACTTCTTTGTTTATTAAGTATTTGTAAAATTAAGTGAAGTCATTAAAAGTTATATTTTTAATTATTTTAGTACTAACAATTGGTGAAGATTTTAAAGTTAACAAAAGATTCGAAGAGCGAATGTGTTTAAGATTTTAAAATATAGATATAGAAATTCAAGTTAGTTTGTTTTATATAAATATCATAAACATATTTAGGATAGTGACAGATGTATTTAATGGTATACATATTTAACTATTTAGGTACAACAATGGGAAAACTGTAGAGGTGTTGCTACGCGTGAAAGCGTGATTAGAGATACGTGACAAGCCTAGTTAGTTTCTAGTTTGAACAGACAACAAATCTACTTGGGATTGTGAAGTTTAATAGTACTCCATATGTTTTTATATATTTATAAATGAAGAGAATTAACGTTAGGTCTAAATAGTGTTAGCATCCGTTTTAATTTTATATAAATGGTTGTTATATGTTATAATTTAAATGCACACGCACTCAGTGTGTTCTGCGCTTAACATATAAAATAGAGAAATACCTCTTTATTTAGTAATCTGTGTTATCATCCGTTTTAATTTTATGGTTGTTATATGTCAGTGCAATGCTAGAATATTATCTATGGTATATATTCATTTTATGTTTATGATAAATTGTTTATTGTACAGGAAATGAATTGTCTATGAGTTAGGTCATATTAGTGATGAATTGTCAGCATTGATACTGTTTCCGTTATTTTTTTAGGCTAAGGTAGGATACAAAAAGATGATGCAAGGTGACAGAGTTTCTTTGATTTTTGATGTGATAAGTGTTATTAAAGTGGTTATGTGTCTAAGTGCTGGTGTTTTTCTTACGAAATATCTGTATTAATAGTTCAAGAGCTAACACATTGTTGGATTTGCAAACGCTAAACGGAGAAGCGAAAAAAAAATGTTAATTAAACAGGTCAAACATTTAGTAAATATTTCATGAATTTCATGTATATTTTTTTTTCATAAATAAATTGTTTTTGTACTTTAAAAATTTCTTTATAGTCTTTTGTAATATCAAGCAAAACGTTAATCCTGGATTCAACTCTGAAGTTTACGATAATAACTTACTTGGTACAACTTGGACTTACTTGGTAATGTATTAAACATTGTTTTGTATGACTGATTGATCAATTGTCACATTCCCGACGGAAATGGATTTATAACTAACTACTTACTAATTTAACTCGAGAAACACGTTTATATAAAATTTAATTAATAAGTTGTAATACTCTCGTTCTGTGTACTGTCGTTAATAACTAGAGCAATATATGACCATGTTATATGACAAACGTAATATAGTATGGCCATAGAGTGATGTAATGAACACATGACAGTAGCATATGTCCAATTAAACCTGTCAAACGTGAATCAGTGGCACGTGACACGATTAGGCGATACGTGACTACGTTCACTAAACAACTGTGCGGTAAATACTACAACACTACGTTTAGTGTTACTGCGTGTTAACTAGCTAATTAAAACCAAAGTAAAGTCTATGATCATGCTTGATGACTATTACAAAGTCATATTCAGTTAATGCAAATAATACAACTTTTGTGATGAAATAACTTTAAGATATGCAAATTTTTTTCTGCTGGATTTCTTATTTTAATTCTTCTGGTGAAATAGAGCAGACTGCAAAAGATAACTTTAGGTATATTGTTTGCAACATCGTTTATAAAGTAGTATTAGCGGGTAGCCATTTTATATTATTTCATATATACCAACCAATATATAAACTTAAGTAAGACAGATAAGAGTCAGTCTCTCTGGTGTTTTCGGGCATACATAGAAGTTAGTATCGCAGTGTCGTGGTTAAGGTCACCCTTCTTGAGGTCCACGTAAGATCTTTATTATCTACTAGTAGGAGGAAAAAGAGCTCTTTAAACCTGCTCCTGGGTCTCAAGCCTCTACTTTTAATACTTATTAATTCGTGACGTAACACTAAACTAACACATTATAAACATAATTCTCAAAGATTCCTAGAAATTACTCGTCAAACTATCAAAGGTATATTGTAACAGAGCTTTGAGCTTCAAACAACGCCATTCAGCTGATATTAACAGCGTTGAAATCTGAATATATTTTAAAGATATCAACTTAATACTATTATCAAAATATTAATGGCAACACTACAGTTCATTAGATCACAAGTATTTTGCATTATTAAAATATACTTAGTAAGTATATTAACAGTGAGGAAGTAAGGATAGTAATAACGGCATATTTAGGATATCCACAATACCGCCACACCGTGCCGTAGTCTGGAGCAATTCCCCGTCGTCGTAACGTCTAATTTCCGTCGACTTACACACATCAGCGTTTTCGATATCGCATTCTACCCCCTTAATTCATAGACTAACTTGCATCAGACAGATCAGAATACTTTTTACCTGAACCGATTGTACTTCTTTATGAAATCTTGTTATCTATATACCTACTTTTAATATCTTCTATATACTATATTTAAGATTTCTTTTTCCCTTGGTCATTCATAGTTAGGACGATAGTACAGCGCTTATGACTGGGAGTCCCAACCCCAGTAAGGGGTATGCGTAAATGCACGTCCCACATCAAAAGTAAAAGAACATCTGTCAGGTCAGCTAGTATTTTGAGTCAAACAATTACACAACAACAGAAACTCGATAGTTTCAAACTAAAAACTTCATCACTACGGAAGTATTCACAGAATAGAATTTAAAATATTGTTTTATTATTTCTCCTTCTCTTTCATACGTTAAATAATTATTTATCAAAACACATTAGTCTATTTATTGTTAACCCGTACCCGGACGTACTACTAGTAAATAACTAAACTTTTAAACTTACTTACGTTGACATATTCTATCAACAACTCCTGATGACTGCGTCTGTGCCTCAACTGATCCTGCTTTAATATGGCTTGTAAACTGATACTTATATCAACCACCACTACTGATACTTATATCAACCATCAAATACCACTTTCGATGACTAAAATAACTAATATTTAAATATGAGTTATCTTAGTAAGTAAGTAAATTCACAACTAAGTTCTTTCTACAATCTAAAATTGCGATTTTAAACGTGCAATCTCTCTTACTCAGTTCAACTTTTTACAGTTATTGTGATCCCAAATACTAAAATAAACATTTCATATTATCGGATTGTTTCTATTGACATCTTACTCTTCACCATTCTCCTTTTTCCATTTACACGGAACCGCACAAATATTGCAAACTAAACGGAGGCCAGCACTATTTACAATTTGCCGCATCCCCAGCGTCCGTCAGGGCACATTCGGCCCATCGTTATCTTGCCAATGTTTATATTGCTTGCTTACTACTTGTTACATTTTTATTGCCTCACCACACGTCTTATTGCGGTTAATGTTTGAATTTTGAATGTCTGATAAAACCTTTTTAGTAATGCTCTTGTTTTACCTCTTATGTGCACTAGAATATTACTCACTATGTAATAATAACGATTTCAATCATGTCACTGTGTTTATCTGGTTACCAAACCAACCAATCTTCTACAAAATTTATTAAAAGCTGATTTTGACAAATATCTTCCATATCACAACGAAATTTATAGTATTTCAATTGCATTTATATTAGAAACCAAAATCCTATCCAAATCAATGCTGCCAAAATTATAACTACTCACCTACAACCTACCTACCTACCTACGTAGCAAATGCTTTGATGATATAATATGTTATTTAATTATTTACTAATCTTAAAAACAGTGGCCATGTTATAATAAAATGGTATATTTGATAACATATGTATTACAAACAACAACAAGTCTAGACGACTAATAAAATCTAAAATATGGATAGGCACGTCTGAACATTTTAAAATTTTTTTTCTACCTTATAAACATTACCGCCATCTGTCAGAACATGTACGAACTACGTGAATAGATCATTGTAAAGATAGTCGAACTTTGTATAGGGTGAGACCGCATCTCTTATGAAAATTATCGCTTTAATAAAATTAGTTTATTTAATAGCAAGACAAGAAATCAATACAACGTAAGATACCGATAAATATTAATAATCTGCAAATTAAGGGTGAAAGATGTCCTGTTTTTTTTATTCAACCCCCTACAAAAATGTAATATATAAACTGGTGTTAAAATAGGAATAGTGAGTAGTAAATGCAGTTAAAGTCGTAGTTTTGTATTACAGTACTCAGACACAGGCAGGAGGCAGACAGCCGCAGCGCCTTGAGAGTTCACGCTCCATTATCGGTCGAGATAGGGTAACTGTCGCTATTGTTGCACTCAACATTCTGTATTCTATTCTATGTTCAATTTAGTTGTTGTAAAATAAACACAATATTGAAAACAAGAGCAACACTATTGGCTTGACTATATATATAACCTCTACCTCACCTCTACCTCGTAAAAATTGGGGTCATCTATCACGTGATTTCAACAGTAAATACTCTTAAGTAGTAGAAGTAGTGCAGTTACATGTTTTCCTGATCTAACATCACATGAGGTATTAATATTACACTTTGTTTATTTTAATAATGGACAGAGAGGTCGTAATATTTTGATCAATTCAAGGATCTTTTTAATCCTGATTACAATGCACAGCTTACAATCTTACAATTCTACATATTTATCGTCGATTCCTCTATCCTTTGATCTATGCATTGTCTCCAAACCCTTAACACGTTCACAGAGTTCTTTAGAGGTGATACATAATAGATATTATAGATATAAAATACGTCAAAAACTTGTCTGAATGTATTTAAAAAAATACTTTATTATAAGGACTGTAAACGTGTTAAAAAGTTATGCTTTGTTGTGATAAAACAATTTCATCCCTTCTTCATAGAATAGCTAAGAAAATTAAGCATAGGTACAAGGAAGCGGAACTTTTAACGGTTTTATAAAATAAATATTTGGACCATAAAATCATATTAATAATGTAGTATAGATCAATAATAATTAATTAATTACTATAGGTAGCCGCGCCCGGGTTACGTCGTGGCACCTACATGTAACTAGCGCGCAACAGTGGATTTCCCTAGAGGAGCCCGTTCAACGTTTGCTCATAGATAAATTCATAGATGTGCTATTCAAAACTATTAAGCTTCAAGTTATAATTTTATATAATACATTCACCAATCACCTCCCTTGATATGATAAATATTTAAAAAAATTAAATATAAATTCTTCAAAACTCCTGTAATATATAAAAAAGGTGTGTGTGCGATTCACACACGATAGAAGTGAAACTTCAGTAAATCGACAAAAGAATGAGATGAATATATATAATAATATAAAATAGTATGTATATTTCTGTCTCATTCTTTCCTACACATTTTTGTATTTGTGTCTCTTACCTGTCGTTTTTTCCGTTGCATCCGGTTTGAAATCACAACGAAGACAACAAAACGAATACAAGTTGTATGGAACACATACTACTAGTATTCCCTTTACCCGTCCTAGTAAGCTTGCATGCGTTGTGTCAGGAGTAGGCCACGCCAGTAGTCCAATGTCCGGGATTCGAACCCACGACCTATCGACCGTGAATCCAACGCCCAAACCACTGAGCTACTGACGCTTCAAAAAACATATATAAATACAGCATTTTTATGGAGATGCGACATTAAATAATCATTTTTAGGATTTCGCATAACGTGTTACGACTGAAATTAATAACCAATCATAATCCGAAATCCTCAGATTACAGATTAAAAATATAATCTAAATTTTAATATTCTATACACAAATTTTCTAGTTTTAATATATATCAATACGTCAAGGATTTCGGATTGAGACTGATTATTAACTTCGTCCCTTAAACGTATTGTGCCTATTTATGATCATACCAAGGGCGTGACGAGTAACTTACAGTTTTCTTTGAACATTAGTTATTACGTTACCTGACCATGTATTATAATAAAAATAAAAACTTGCCGAATGTATGCGTGCAACTTCAGAACAACTTATTGAAGTTAAGTTCTCTTTTTATATTTTTTTTTAAATATCAAAAATATCAAAGGCGTATATGTGTGGTTAAGTTTGAGAGTTCTACTTTACGCACAACCTAAATCATTAGAAATACATGTTAGGTATTACACTAACATATTTTAACTTCTTTAGTGATGATGATAAACATATTATAGTTTGTTTAGTTAGCAACACCGTTGATAACTTTATGTTGTTTCAATAGACTGGAGCGAATTGTCAAACAGAGGTCGCCTGGTGGTATGGTGTCATGATAATCGGTTTCCATTACTAAGGTAAGTGGAGTAAGTTTTTAACAATGGTTTTTCGGTTTGCGTTTTAAGTTCATATTATCACCGTCTTAGCGTTTTGTTGTGCGGTATAGGTCCTATGTAGATAACAGTGTTTAGTTAATGCTAGGTACCAAATAATTGTTTTGCGAAATATATGGTTTTTAGTACGTCTGCTCAATGATTATAATCTATGGGCACAGTAGCATTGCCGCACCCGCCATGTTATTCCGCCCATTAAGGCACCTGTCATGTGAGTTTACAATAAGTAAATATGGATGCGCGTTATTGCCACTATTGGCGACAATGGGGTAGCTTTGTTTGTGCTAAAAATTACTGTGTCCCTTATTACAAATCGTTGCCAAATTGCAGGGATAGCGATGGTCAATATTTGATTTCGTTTTCAGGTGGGATTGTCAAAATTGGATGCATTTTGTTTATTTAACATTATTTTGTTTACACGAACACAATGTTTAGAACGGACTAGTCGACCCGCTCTAGATTCGCTGGACTAAAAATTGAAAAATAATTTTTTGGGCTTCTACTGGTGTTATAAAGACAATTTGCTGAGTAATATAATTATAAATCCACTATGGCGGACGGCCCAAGATGGTGGACTATTAATCTCTCGTGCACGCCTATAATATAGGAACCATATGAATGGATTTTTGAGAAGAATACGAAAAATGAAACCTTAACATTATATAACAATAACATCATCAGCTGGTTTTCACGTAAACAACACTGTGTATCTTTATCGACAACTGAAGCGGAATATGTTGCTGCGGCGATGAGTGTTTGCGATATTTTGAATATAAAAGGGCTTTATGAAGATTCACACTCAGTAACAGAAATGAACAAGATTAAAAGTATTTTGTTTTTAGATAATATAGGTGCTATAGGGCTGACCAAATCATTTGAGAATAGTAAAAGAGCTAAGCATATAGACATCAAGTTACATTTTATTAGAGACGTTGTTAGCAAGGGAGAAGTAATAATTGAATACATAGAATCCCAATTTAACTTAGCTGATATTTTAACGAAAGGTTTGTCGAACGAGATTTTTAATAATTTTATAAATGTGCTTAATATTAAATAACAAATGATTTGATTAGCTAATATGATTTAAATAGTAAGGTTGTAAAATAAAAGTCATTTTATATTTTTTTGTTGTAACAATTTTAATAAAAGTTAATAATTTAACTTATCCTAAAATTGAGGGAGAATGTTGAAATATTGTAAGTTGGTAACATTGTATAATATTTGAATATAGAATAAGGGCGTATTGATATTGTTAATTGTTGAATTGTAAAAGAATATGGCGTAGATATATCATATTAAAATAAATAATATTAATATAATGAAGAGTTTAATTGAGCGTGGGGCCTAACGGCACAAATTATAACACTCTTCACAACCAAAGATAGATTGACTATAATATTAATAATATTTTTTAATATATTAGGGAATATTCTTCAGGTATTACAGTGGTCAAAACAAGGATTATGTAGCATAAAATTGTTTATGATCTAAACGTGTTTGCTATACAAGTATAAGATTATCACAGACGGACCCTTGTCAACTTAATTAACTGGCGAAGTCATGTCTGTCGGGGGATTATGAAGTAGCCCATGATTGATCTAAGATAACTAGATTGCTTTCGTATTTATTAAATAATAATGAACACAGACGTAAAGGTAAATATATTTAGTTAAACAATTTTTCATTAGTGATTGAAGTTCCAAACTAAATACAGAAAGTTACAATCTTCAGAATGTAAGTAGTAAGTAAGTATTATGTAGAGTACGGTTAGCAACACCATTAATAACTTTATATACGCGGATAATTTCTTTTTATTCCAAGACGTCTGTTCCGACAGACTTCTAAGAACTTTTAGCCAAACATTGAAATTATGGGAAAAAAGTTAAAATTATCAGTAAGACGCGACAGTATAATTTTTTAAAGAATTTCTTGTAAGTAAGTCCCACAAACTGTATTTTTCGAGTTAAGTCACATTCATTCTGTTTGGACCCTTCCATTTAAAAAATACCTATTTTAAAAGGTTACCGTTATAAATCTCAATATAAACCATTATTTAAATAAAATATTATTTACCGTGGTGTTTGGGCAAAGGTAAAAATAAAACAATAATCCCGCTTCAAGTCCCGACGGGCGCGTTTTCGCCCCGATAATACTTTTTATCATATTTATTGACTGATAAATGGCTACGTAACTCCGAGTGCATTTATATGTTGTTTCTAATATTGTTATTGTTTTGAGTAAAGGTTTATACTTTGGCGTGTCTTTAAAATATCGAAATACGATTGGTTGAAAATGGCGTCTTTAAGTTAACGCTTGTTTTAACGCTTGTTAAAGATTGGGTATACATTTTGGAGAGTAATTTAACTATATTAAATAGTCGTGTAATAAATGTGTTAGCAACACTATTTATAAAGTAGTAGTAGCGGGTAGAACATTTAATATTATTTCAAGTATACCGACGTGAAGACATTAGTGCGCACCTTTAGTGCGATAGTTTAGTCTCAGTCTATCTGGTGTTTTCGTGCAGTGAACATGGAAGTTAAGTGTTATAGTGTCATGATTAAGGCTACCCTTCTCGAGGTCCACTTAAGTTTACTACGGTATCTATTGTAGTTAGCGAGGTCGAGTGGTGGAGGTGAGAGTTAATATATTACGAAAGAGCTCTTTAAACCTGCTCCTGGGTCTCAAGCCCCAGGCGCTGCTCCCCTCAGTCTAAATTGCTTGTGTATACGTATTGCTGTACAGTGATGTGTATAATATCTCTCTCATAGTATATGACAAATGGTGTTAATTTTAGTTGAATAATATCTTCAGGCAAAGAATAAGGCAAGTCTGTTATTGCTTAAATTTTTTTGTGTTAATCAAAAAACCTACTTGTGGACGGTGAGTGTTATCCTATATATGTTATCCTATATAGTTAAAAGTCCAACACTCTATTTAGCCTCCTGTCTTAGTAGTTAAATAGTAATCGTAACCATATAGTTTTGTAATGGCCATCTTGTACGCACTTAGAAGTATTTTCGAGCAGCAACTTCTTTACTTTACTAAGTTTAATCTAATTTACTACACCGGACATATGTATAAGAAGTTAAAGTTGTTAGCAATACTTTACACACCCTTTTTATTATTTTTAGAATATCGCAAAGTGAATATTTTCCATAAGGTTTTTAAATATTGAGCGAGCAGTGTATAGTTGTTATCTTTCACATAATGTTGTTGACTATAAATTTTTACATTCACCATCACTAATTCTAAACTAAAAGTCACAAATATTTTGTTACATTGTTTTAGTGTAGCATTACAACTCTATATGCTTCTTTATCAATAAGAATTTCCCTACGATAACACGTTGAAAGCTTATATCAATACATCAGCGTAACCAGAGAAAATATATTCTGTTTATACAAAAAACAGGTGCCTTTGAGTACAAAGCACTACTCGGTATCCCAAGTGGCATTAGTAGATAACATATCGTATGCGTATCGGGTAAGCGTGGGGAATTCAGATTTTTATCCTGGTAACACCGCGGTTCGAATTTCAAAGGGTTTTGGTGGAAATGTGTCAAAATGTAGATCAGTCCTGAAGTAGTGATTCTGAAGAAAATCTCATTTATTGCCATGTAGGCTGTGACATGTTAACATCAGTAAAAATGATTAATTAAATTCAGAATTCTTAAAAAATCTAATTTTATGGAATCGCATTTTATTAAAAAATAAGAAAAAAAATTGCATTAATCTGCTGTAAAATATTACTTTGTTACCACTTAATTGTTCGTTTATTACGAATAATATAAATCAACTCCAAGTAATGCAACATCTGTCAAAAACATCATTGAATTAAAGTTTCTCTTAAAAATTTATTTTTTATTTTATAACATCGGTCTGCCCATACTAAATACATAGTATCTATATATACTATATTTTCTTCAAATATACTATATATTACAGGACACTAATATAGAATGAGAAATGTAAATATTTTGGGTATGAAACCCTAAAAAGTAAGTATTACTAAGGGTCCGCTGTCCGGCTGTATCTCATGGACTGTGATAGCTAGACATTTGAAATTTTCACAAATGATGTTCCCGTATAACAACAAATACTAAAAATAGAGGGGCTCCCGTACAACAAACGTGATTTTTTTGCCAAATATTGGTACGGAACCCTTCGTTCACGAATCCGACTCGCACTTGTTTGTATATAAATTTGAATTGACTGTGTATGAAAAATAATATGGTTTCAATATATTCGGAAATAATTTAATATTAGGTCAAACAATTTCCAAAGTAATTTAACAACTCCTTTGATTTTAGCTTTGCTGTTAGTTAATCAAATATAATAAAAAAATGATTATCCATTCATTTTAATGTGGATCTAAATTGTTTAGAACCTTAAAGGCTAATTAGAAACAATTACCAAGAAATAAATCATGACAAAAAAAATTTGAATATAATTTTGTAAGTTTTTTGGATAGAGTACCTTATTTGACTAACCTAGATAGTGATTTAGGACTAAAATGTTGAGTAGGGTCAGTCTCCTTGCTGTTTTCGCGCAGTGTATATTGAAATTGGTATTATAGTGTCCTAGTTAAGGTCATCCTTCTTGAGGTCCGCATAAGTTAGCTTTATTATCTATTAGTAATAGTTGGCGACTTGGCTGACAACGGTCCAAAAAGACCTCGACACAAGTCTCACCGTAAATGCAGAGTGGAGACTCAGGATAAGGAAGGTCGACCCCAAATAACTGAGAATAAAGGCACAGAAAGAAGAAGTAGTAGTTGGCGAGGTCGAGAGTTAATAAATTATGAAAGTGCTCTTTAAACCTGTACCTGGGTCTCAAACCTCAGGCACTCAACGGCTACGTCTAAATTATATATATATATATATATTAGTAAGCTAATATTTTATTTTGATAATTGGATGGGACGCGTCAGTAATAAAACTGTAATTAAAAATTAACTATACGAAAGTATGCTCTCGAGGGTGCATACTAAGTAGTCAGCACAAAGCACATTTGTTTACTAAACTAAAATAAACTATTCGAATTTATAACGCTGTAAGACAGGGGTTTATTGAGTTAAGTGCCCCTTGAATTAAAATTTTATAAAGATGTTTTTAAAATTTTATTTTTTTAGCACATGTCCGTCCTATTATTTTTACTTAGCGATGAGAATCTGATAAGTTTGGTTATTAGAATACTCTGATTAAGGAATAATAAATCAAGATTTTAACAGGTTTCGTTTCGTTTCAAATATTAATGCGTTAAGTGTTATAAAATCAAAATATTTCGTAGACATAGATTTATCATCCATGGCGGAAAGATTAAATCATATCGAATCAAATTTATTTATAGGTTACAAAGGTGATAGATAAAAACAATTTGAATCGCTATATTTAGCCGTGAGGCGTGCAACATTTACAGAATGGATAAAATATTAAAACGGAAGATTCAGTACAACTTATGCACCATGAAAAGTTAGGCAACTAAAAGTTGCTGATAGTATCCGAATGTTTATTACAGTTACTTGCAATGTATGTCCAATACCATTTTACATTTTAAAATGTTGTTACAGATTAAAATTTAAGGCAATCAATTGTGTGTGCAAAAAAAATTGTGCCACATTTTAGAATTTTATTTGACTTTTTATTAAAATTCTACTCATTTTATATTGAAACTTAAAAAAAATTACTAGTAGTTTGCAATTCAAACTGCTAGTAATTTTTTCCAATATTTTTATCCCCTCCAAGTAAGCGAAAACGCTTGTGTTAGGTGTGGGCCACGTCAATGGTGCAATGACTGGGATTTTCTTCCACTTTTAGAGTATTTAATTTCAAATGTACTTAAAAACACGTTATAGCATGTATTCTCATTCCTGTAATATAAAATGTTCCTTGGATATCGTGCTCCACAACAGTTTTGATAAGATCATCCCAGTACTTAATCATTAAACCCTTTATTACTAAAAGCCGTTCGCATTTAATTTAGTAAATTTGCTACATTAGGCCCACTTACCCGCACCCACGATATTAAGTTCAAGTTTACATTATAATAACTTATTACAGCATAATTTATTATTCTGTCATTACCGTGACACGATCGCGTGTCCGTCTGTCATAAGTTAAAGTCATCCAGTCCATAGTTAATTTCATTGGATATGTTTACTTACCAGGGCGTTAAAATGACGCCACAGGATCTAATTTAAGGTATGGTAATGATAAGTATGGTAATGAGAACAAATTAATTACATCATTTTTTGGTATTTTTATATGGAGTGGTTTCTACTATCAACGAGTGAGCTATTTACGAGTACAATTTACGAAGCCCATTATAATTATAAGCAAAAGAAAATATAGCCTTTCTAGCGTAGTTCATAATTTCATATTAGTATTAAACGTTGATATAGTTCCTAAAATACGAGAGCCTGAGCAGTGAAGACGAGTGTTGAAATTTGTTAAAAAATTTCTATAAGCCTACACCTTGGTCACAAGTCCAAAGCACTGCTTAGGTTTCTCTCGTAATTGTAAAGCGATATTTAATTATTTATCGGTTCAGTAGAAGTATCTGTGTTGCGTTTACCCTATAGTCCATTCAATATCAATCCCTTGTAGTGTTTTCAATATCATTTTCTTCTTCAAACTCAAAATTATTTATTTCAACTAGATTTTTTTAATAAGTACACTTGAAACGTCAAAAATTGGTCGGCCAGTTAGTTTGTCTGAAGCTACCACCAGCTCGGAATGCTGTTTTATTTTGTGAAGATCTTGCCAGAAACTCAACAGTGGCTCTTTTCAAAAAGCCATGTTTACATCGTCTGTTAAACAAATATGATATGATTTAGCTTAAGAGTCAACTTAGATTCCAAGCATTCTCATCATTTAAGTAATCCCGTATATTATAGTATGCTTTATATATTAATGACTTCTTGATCCGAGTTTCCTTCTATCTTTTGTACTTCAACGACTCGGATTCATTTTTCGATAAATAAGTTTAGTTTCTCTCTACACTACCACTCTTTTTGAAGAATTAACATAATTTAAACATGTGATCTAGACTATCACAAGCATTTGAATTCCCAATATAAAATTCCCAATACAAGACCATCTTCTGTATGCGTACCCAACGTACATAACAAAAAATGTTTAAGTTTTGTGTTAATAAACTAACTTACAACAACCATCTATTAGAACTTGTAACTCGTAACTCTATAACTTGTAACTCTACTAGCGACCCGCTCCGGCTTCGCACGGTTTAGTTATCTATTGTAATATGCATGTATTATACATATAAATCTTCCTTTTGGAAAACTATGTCTTTTGGTTAAAACCGCATTATAATCCGTTGGGTAGTTTAAAATATCTAAGCGAACAGACAGCGTAAGCGACTTCATTTTATACTATGTAAAGATTTTGCAATAAAACAAGATAAAAACTATTTCATTCCTAAAATTGTACCTTCACGTCATCTGTTCACTAGTGTCGGGGTTCATTTCGGGAAATTATTGTGACTTTTATTATATAAGGTATTAACTGATTAAAGGTAAGTCCACTTCTACAATATTTTCTTATTCCAAAGACATCACAGATAAAATATTAGACCAGTTTTCCGGTAAGAAAACACGTCTGCCGTAAAGCGAGTGAAAAACGAGTGGTCCGGACAAATCGGACAAGTCATCAATTGCCTCTGTTATTGATATTAGCGCGTGTCCTGCGTATTGATGTGCTCGCTTTTCCTTCATTTTTTAATTTATTAACAACATATTTCATATAAATATGAGAGATATATAAAGGCAACAAACGATTAGTTTTTTATAAATTCAATAGGCATAATGATAGTAATCAAAAATTGCTTACTTACTACGTACTATAGTATGAAATTTTTCTTTTAACTTATAAGTGACAAAAATACGCCATGATGACCTAAACATCGTCTTTGTGTGAATGACATCACGACTTAATAATTGTCATTTTGTTTTGTTGAAGCTTTATAGGGCTGCATACTAGTTATATACGTCTACATATATATTTAAAACAATTTATTTATACATATAATATAATAACTATATTGTTACATCTCACAAACGAACGCGTAATGTCACGGATTCATTGAAAATTAAATCTTTATCATCACACAATATTTCTTCAAATTCAGTCATTATTGTTATTACACGCCTGCATTAGTCAAAGTGATTTAATAACATCAATGGAGCTTTTCATTATTTTAACACTCTATAAAATAAAAACACATGTTAGGATTTTAAGAAGAAATAAAAGAACAAAGACGGTAACATAAAAATGGTAAACCAAAACAAGCCGAAGGCGACACAACACCTACATTACCATAACAAGACATGAAATTTGAATGTCCACAAATCAAATAACCGACCGCGTTGGAATTAAGTTATCCACTTTTTGCAAGAAAAGACGGGCACGTTAACATATGAATATGACAAATTGTCCGACCGCGGACTGTCCGGCGAGTTTTACGGCACCCAGGGGATTGGGGTAACTTGAAAAATTTTCATTCCAGCCGACTAGCCGCGGAAGAAAAACGGTCTGGTCACTCTTCAAAACTGTAACAATTTCTCAGAAACAATAATAGGATAACTGCCCCCAGCTTGGACCGGTGAAAATGTGAAAAAGCTATTACGGATGCTGTCAATGTTATTTATTTGGACGCTGCATGTTAAGAATTTTTATTTTGTCATGGGATTTCAAGTTTTATTGGCCACGGGCACCACAGGCGCCAGGGGCATGACTTTTTGAAACATCTGATGAATGTTTAATGTGAAAATAATATTTGATTTTTTTTTATAGAAAATCAACTGTTACAGCTTATATTTATTAAAATAATGTTAAATTTTATGCTGGCTATTGATACTTGATAACCCTTGATTGGTTGATAGTTTCTGTTGGTTTATTTCAAAAATATACCCTGTTTTTATTATTTTATTATGTGCTTCAGCTAAATATTAAGTTAGTTAAACGTTAGGTAAATATATCGAATAATTGTCTCAAGCCTAAGTACATCATAACTTAATGTCTAAATAACATACGGTAAATATAATTGATAGATAAAATAGTTCTTATTTAGTAGTCAAGCATATTTATTCCTCTCTTTAGTACTACGATGAGTATAGCTGTAGCAGCAGTTAAAAATAGATAAAATAATTAGTTATTTAAAAAAATTCTAAACAACGGCTTTTTAGTAACATAAAGAGACAAGATCTGATGAAGACAGGTATCTGATATTATCATAAGAGAATAGGTAAGTATAAAATAATGAAAGTAGTGATTTGTGAGTTTGTGGCGACAGTAATTCCCAAATGGAATCACGAAGAGTGCAGCCTAACGTGGACCGAATCGCAAATACGCATATGTTAGCGATTTTATTCTACCCGCAGATGCGCCTTGAGCCGGCTACGAAATGATGATATCGACATGTGAATGAGAAAGTGTTCTATCTTGTATTAGAAATACCTCATCGGTAATGCACTTTCATTATATTGATAGTTCTTAATTATTTGCAGAATATGTAACTAGCAACCCGCCCCAGCTTTACCCTGGTACTAATGTAAAACACAAATTAACAACTAAAAATAAATAAAAATAGTTATTGTTACTTGTAGTAGACAATATATAACCTTTAGTGCGATAGATTAGAGTTAGTCTCTCTGGTGTTTTCGGCAGTGTACATTCCAGTTAATATTATAGTGTCGTGGTTAAGATCATGTTTATTTTATTATCTATTGACGTTGCCAGGTCGAGTGGTGGAGGTGAGAGTTAATATATTATGAAAGAGCTCTTTACCTGCTCCTGGGGCTCAAGGCCCAGGGCACTGCCCTTATCCCGACGATAACGAACACAACAATAAAATAATTATTCAAATTAGTGCAATTATTCTGAAATTATACATAGTTTTAAAAGTTTGCTAGTTTGTTACTTAATCGCCCAAGAACGAAACGAATTTTAAATGAAATTTGGTACACAGATACTTAGATTGATTAATAGGATAGGTAATTTATATCCTGATAAAAAACGCAGTTCCTGTGTGAAAGATGGGAATCCATAAACGGCCTAGATTTATGTAGAACTCGTTATCCTCAAATAAAACATAATTTTTGTTACATAGGTCATAAATCCTTTCTAATATTATAAAAGTATGTTTTTTTTGGTTTCAGAGTTATCTAATAATAGAAATACGTATTTACATGTTATGATTCAAACAAGTAATAATGAGAGGTCCAAAATTCAAAGTGGGATTGAGTTAGCATTGGTCGACCGGTACGCTCAACGATTGCCGCGCCCTTCAATATAAATGTAAATAGAGACGCGCTGAAATATGACAGTTATAATTGCTTTATTGTACTTGGTACGCCTAGGTAGGGTGACCAGGGTTTCAAAACCTAATATGTCTTATAAAATCAAAAATTCGTAAATATATAATGTTGCTAAATATATGCTTGTATAAACTATAAATGTAAAATCCAACATCAATTCTTTATCTTACAATACGATTAAAAACTTAAACACACCTCAAAACAATCCTCAATTTTTAAAAAATTAAGAACAACTTTATTTTGAGAATAAAATTATTATTATCATCACTATCATACGATTGTGATAGATTGGTATTAAGATGTAGAGTAAAATGATGATAACTTTAAAATATTATTGACTTTAAAACATAATATAATTAGGAAAATAATTAATTTATAGCAAAATATGCTAATATTTGGGTACCTAGAAAAGAATGGGCGCCTATTAAAAGTCTTTTTAAAAAGTTAATAAAAACTTTTATTAAACCTTTACAAAATTAAACTATTAATCAAGAGAATCTTATCTAAGAGAGGAGCGCGTCGGTCGGAGTTAGGAATATAACTGAGTACATGAAGTCGGTTAAAAATGAACAATTATTTTCCATAAAATACAATATTCCACATTCCGTTCCCAGCCTTGGGCGATAATCGGAACTCAGATGCAGCGTCAGCTTAAGTACGCGGCATAGCGACAGTAATTGTATTACAATGGGGTTCGGCATGCATAACTCCTCCCTGCGCAAGTTCAAAGTCAGCAGGGTGATTTTCAGCCTGATGACTTTGATAAATCCAAAATCTTAAAATAATCTTATATACTATTGCAACGCAAGCGCCTAAAATTAAAATTACATAAAAGCATATAGTACTTATGCTAACACTGGTCACAAATTGCCCATGCACTTTCTCACTAACACTTTCCTTCACATTATATGCTAGCCGCCGTAGAGTCACAAGATCCACATCATCGAGGTTAATCAGTTTCTTTTCAGGTAGCGGTTCCGTGGTGAGTATTTTGGGAAAATGTATAAGAGGTATTCTAAAATCTGTAATATCTCGACCAATAGTTGTATGTCTTCGTAACGTTATATTTTTTGCTCTGTATTCACAGTTGTCATCAATAGTAAGTATATATGTTCCTCTTATAGTTTCACGGGTTTCATCTCCACTGCAGATCTTGAGAAGAGTGATTTCGTCTCGGCAATACAGAATCCATTGATTCTTCTGAATTGAAGCTATTTTTGTTCCAGATGTCTCCACTACTATTGGTTCACATGTGCTTGTATCGTGAGAGAATAGCATTAGAGAATCTATGCAGTCGTCATATATTAATGATTCTAATTCTATCTCTTGACATAAATATACTAGTTCGTCCGCTTCTTTGCACGGTTTTGAGAGCGGTATAACCTTCGAACTCTTCACTAAAAGGTATGGGTATTTTGGAATGATAAGGGTTGTTTGATTAAATGGATTAGTTATGGGTAATGGCAAAACCTTAAAGTAGTTATATAGATCATTCTTAACTAGAGGTATGTCTAATACGAATGTTAACTGGCTTTTCTTAGAATACACTTTTAAATCGATACATTGTTCTAATTTTATTAAATTAACGCTATTAACAGGGTACATGAGCTTATCGGTTTTCTCTATATTACTTAACAAAGTTAACAATTCGTCTGTGTCTATGACAGATTGATGTAGTGTTCCTAATTTACTGAAAGCAATGGCAGTTTCTATTTCATCAAACTTAATATATATCATTTGAAAATTATGTAAAAATAGATGATATGTACTTATTAATCTTGTTGTACTTATTAATTGTGTCGTGTTACCGAGCTGGTTTTTGATATTCATGATTTCTTTACCTATTTTAATAATATTCTTTTGAATAATACTAGTAGCATTCACGAATGACTCGGCTATCTCGGCAACCACAGTTATCTTTTCAGATACCTTTTGCTGATTTTCACCTATTTTATCTATTAATTCATCATATCTAATGGCGTCACTATTATCTAAATTTCCAGTTATGATCTTTATAAGGGATCCTACCGGCTGCGCCAGAAAAGAATGGGCGCCTATTAAAAGTCTTTTTAAAAAGTTAATAAAAACTTTTATTAAACCTTTACAAAATTAAACTATTAATCAAGAGAATCTTATCTAAGAGAGGAGCGCGTCGGTCGGAGTTAGGAATATAACTGAGTACATGAAGTCGGTTAAAAATGAACAATTATTTTCCATAAAATACAATATTCCACATTCCGTTCCCAGCCTTGGGCGATAATCGGAACTCAGATGCAGCGTCAGCTTAAGTACGCGGCATAGCGACAGTAATTGTATTACAATGGGGTTCGGCATGCATAACTACCTACTCTTGAAATATTAAGTTATAAATATAATGTAAATAAACACAAATAAACCAACAGTACTGTCACAAACTAAGCTAAGCATGTGATGAATATTCGTCTAAATTATTTATTTAATTTATTAATTACAATCTTAGAGTAATATATTAGTATTTCAAATGTTAGAAATTAAACAATTTATAAATAAGAAATTAATGGTCAACTTTAATTGAAAGTCAAACAATTAAAATGTTGCCAGTCTAAGAAAACTATTTACCATACACATTTCATCATTTACCCTAATAATGCTATTATTTTATAAAAAATACGATAGAATACTTCCTGAGATTATTTATCTCATCTCTTTCACTCCTATTAATGTGATGATTGAAGGTGCCACTTCAGGTTTTTTGACCATTGAAGTTACCATTTTCATTCAATTAATTATATTAGTAATTTATAGAATCTACAGAAGTAACTGGATTTTCTAGAATAAGATAACAATAAAGTAGATAATTGACTAATAGAAGACTTAGACATAAATATTAAATCTCTTTTTTATTTGACACAAGTCAAAGATGAATGTAATATTAGTATTAGTAATATAAGATTTATGGTCTCCCTGTGTAGCAATTGTCTCTTTCCAGCCATATGGTAATTTTGCCGGATATACCGTAGAAATAAACTGAGGTCGGTTTAGTTGGTACGGAAGTTGCTCAAACAGAATTGTAATACAAACTCTGCTTTACGTATTTCTGTAATTTTAAGTATATGTTAGATTCGTTCATTAATAACGATTTTAAATAGCTGTATAGAGAGTATGGGAGCTATTTTGCGCAGTGATATTCAAACGACAATATTAACATATAATCTAGATGGAAGTCGAGCAGTGCCCAGGCACTGTGAAATCCAGAAGCAGGTTTAAAGAGATCTTTTATAATATATTACCTCTCACCTCCGCCACTCGACCTCGCCAACGACAATAAATAATAAAATAAATTACTCATACTTTAGAATACTTTAATATGTACTGCCCGACTCTACATGACGGACTGGCTCAATACTATTGGAACAAAGGTTATATATTGTCTAGTGGAAATGAGATAACCTAAACAACCTGCGACTACTACCTTATAAACGGTGTTGCTAACTTATTGTTTTTTTTTTCTTCTTCTTCTTCTCAATCAAGGGTAGGTATAACAAGTTAGGTATTCCTTGGTGGTAGGGGATCTGTTCCCCGACTGGCTTGCGACCATCAGCATGCGGATCCGACCGCCAAGTGTCATAGACGCGTTCCGGTCGAGCCGCATGTGGGCCAGACTTACCCCCTCCCACTCCCATCCCATTAATGCTGTGGATCTAGTGGACTCTGGGATCTAGCTCAGTTGAAACCTCCGTTGAGACCACAGCATTATTTTCTTCTTCACAACCCCACCCCACTCTATCTTCGAGGATGCAACGCATCGACAAAACAATAGGGTGTCTATTGTGTGGGCTATGGTGGCCACTTACCATCAGGTGAACCATCTGCTCGTTTGCACCTTTTATACCATAAAAAAAAAAACAATTCTTTTATAAACACAAAAACTTTGTGAACCTGATAAATAATCAGTTGTTAATAATATAAATGATTGTTCTCATTAAATCTTCTTAGCACAGCTCTAGACTATATTTCCTAAAAACATTGTTATGATGAACAACTTTAACTTTACTTTCAAGTTTCGACAATGACACAGTACTTAAACTAAAAACATTAAATAAGCTCCATCTAAAAGCTGATATCTCATAAATATTCACAAGTTACCGGAGACGGCTCATTTGGAGCTGCCCCTCTTTTTTGCGTTATTGGCTTAATACACTAGAGGTTTGCTGGATCAAGTTGTTACAAAATCGATATCGTTAATGGACCAGTCTTTATTAATTATATGGACATTGCGGAGAAAATGTCTTCAAAATTATTTTTCATGGGTATCTCCTTCTGGCTTTAAAGTTTTGAAAACTTCCTTGCTGTTGCCTTTAATGATATTCAATTCAAGTCCAATCATTGACTTTTATATTAGTGGCACAAGGACTAAAGTAACGGACTCAGAAAGTTTCTCTCTAAATAAGCGATAATAAAGTAATAATCTTCATAGATTTTTTTTATATTAATTTCCAGAACATAGTAGTGTTTAAGATGTACATGTATAATAATTATAATTCCGAGCATATTTTACCTTTCGATGTGCAAATATTAAATTTATATACATACATTTCATATTCATAAATTTATACAAACAATTTATTCATTTAAGATAATTAAAGGTTAATTAATATTATCAAATACCATTTAATATAAAGTCATTTATGTTGAAATATAATTTTCCTAACAATAGGTTAAATAAAGTTTTCTTAAATATTACGAATGGTTGATTTTTGAGCGTATCTGGTAATAAATTGTAATTTTTTATAGCCATACAGTAAGCATTATTTTTGAATAAGGCTAATTTTTGGAACGGTATGTGTAGTTCATTTTGTATTTATTAGTTCTAGACGTATGTTCATTTATTTTAAAGAAATGTATTTTTTTTTCACAAACAGGCATATTTCGAAGATGTATGACGATGGGAGTGGGAGTATTTTTAGTGATTTAAAAAGCGGCTTGCAACTATCTTAACAACCCACTTGACATAGTAAACATTTAAAACTTTACCTGCAGTAACTGACTTACCCCAGAATATTAGACCATATCTAAGGTTTGATGAGACATAGCCGTGATAAGCCAGCATTGATATGATGCAGCATGATTGCAGCGACCATTGACTCGCTGTCACTGAACGCGAAGTTCAAATGACTTTTAAGGGGGTATTCTGGTCTAGAAATTTGAAAAAATGTATTTTTCATAATTCGAATTATTTACGGAGATATAGTGGATTTTGTACGGATTTGGGATCGCCGATTAATTGAAAGTGAGTATTAAATATTATTATCCGAGCTATTCTACTGGAATTGTTTCTCAAACTTCAAAGGCATATGTTTTAAAAAATTCGAAAAGGTCAAAAAAAGGGGTAAAAAATGATATTTCATGTCGACGTCATTTTAAGAATTTTTATTTTATTTTTTTGCTCAAAGGTCGATGCGATAGCGACATCTTTACAGATTAAGAATTTTTCAATTATTTTTGTTTCAGATCACTACAAGGGCTGGAATCCTGTCAACCAGGTTGCACCGTTTTTTTTGTAGCCCCCACGTCACAGACCTGTAATTTGACGAATTTCTGATTTTTTTTACATTCTTGAAATATCAATAAACATCATATGAAAAAATGTATGGTAAAAATGTTTTTAATTTTTTATGTTAGTTTGAAAAATGCCTAAAATTTAGCCTTCTACACCAGAATACCCCCTTAAATAATTTACTGTAATAGTTCATACCAGTATTGATTATTAGCGATGTCACATACATACTAAAATCTATTACTTAAACCCAACCTGGAATAACGAGAAAACTTGAACTCATTATAAAATAGATACAACAATACTCTAAACTAAACATCTAGTGTCTAGACAAAATAACACAACACCATACAGTTTTAGGACGATTTGGGAATTGATCGTGAGTTAAGTCACGATTGTTGTAGCCTTCGGAATCATTCCACCGGGATTCATTAGCACGGAACCTCGACTGATTGTGATGCTATAGACCATTCAAGATATATTCACAATAATAAATTATACGCTGATTTACCCTATTAACTAAGCTTAAATGAATCTAATACAAAATCTCCGCGTCCCAAGATTTGAAGAAACAATTTTTAGTTGCACTGACTACTACATCTACAGGATCTTAGTTAAAATAAATCCTTACATTTGATTAAGTATACAATTCTAAGGTCACTTTTTAGTTTGAACTTTACACTTCCAATAAAGATAATTTTTTGCCAATTTTTTAATATTTATGTACTTTAAAATTGCATTGCAATTGTAGGAAATCTTTAATCGGTTAAGTAAAGTAAAGTTAGTTTAATTCTAGATCCAATTCTTAGTTTAGTGAGTTGATTTTTGGAAATGATTTTGTGTTTGACTGCGAAAGAAAAGTAGAAGTAAAGGGGGTTATTCCTTCAAAAAGGAGGTTATCAATTCAATTGGTATTTTTTTAAATATTCTTTTAATAGAGGATTCTTCTTACCGATATCTATAATATATGATATATGTATATAATATGATATATACAATAATACGTCCATAAATATACATAGTAGATAGGAAGCAGAAAGCAGGAATTATATATATATTCAACTTCAACCAAACTTTTAATAGTGTTATTAGCAAATGCTGGGTTTACGTCTATTCTTCTTCAAGTTATTCTTCTTCTTCTTCTTTCAATCTTTTGAAAGTGTAAATTATGTGACAACGTTTTCTGATAAAGGGAAACATTTTTATCATTATTAGTCTGGTATTTTTGACTCCACTTAATAACAATATATTACAAAAGAGTTCCTAGTTTGCAAACTTCGCCACTTGTGCCAATTATTGCCAACATATCAGTTATAATAACTAACACAATCAGCCTCTTTTGTTGCAAATAATGATTGCGATAACGTAGGGGCGTGCTTGCGAATAATTTATACGCAGCGGGTGATTCTTACAAATTGCGTAACATGTGGCCCCATAACATATAATCGATAGGTCCATGTTTATGAATTTTTTTATCAACATCATTAGCTGTAATAACTGTTATTTTATTGTTCTGTAGTGTTAAGTTGTGTTATACTTTAAACACATTCTGTCAGTATCTCGGCTTGTTGTTCTTATAAACATTCGCTATATCACAACAGAAATTATAAATATCCAAAAAATCTTCAATCTGATAATAATCTGTTCAGAATAATGTTGCCAACATTATATCTAACTTACAATAGTTCTTCTTGTCAATATGAATCGTTTATCATAAATTGCAAATTTATTACGAAAAGTAACTAACATACTGTTTATTAATAAAAAGAGAGAAGAGAGTAGTTGTCTATGCAGACTAACATTATGACGGCTTAACTATAATATCCTCTTGGGGTTATACTTTAGACTCACGAGCTTCACAGTTGCTGCTAAGAATACTCGCGATGTAATCCATGATTATTATGTCGTGATGGCGTATTTATTTTGCAAGCCCCACTTCCTTGATTTGTGGCTAACATTCAAGTATCAGGATGCTACTCATATCAGTCGTACCAACATTAAGATCAAGAAACAGGATGCTACTTATATCAGTCGTACCAACATCAAGATCAAGTAACAGGGTGCTACTCATATCAGTCGTACCAACATCAAGATCAAGTAACAGGATGCTACTCATATCAGTCGTACCAACGTCAAGATCAAGTAACAGGATGCTACTCATATCAGTCGTACCAACATCAAGATCAAGTAACAGGATGCTAGTCATATCAGTCATACCAACGTCAAGATCAAGTAACAGGATGCTACTCATATCAGTCGTACCAACATCAAGATCAAGTAACAGGATGCTACTCATATCAGTCGTACCAACATCAAGATCAAGTAACAGGATGCTACTAATATCAGTCGTACCAACATCAAGATCAAGTCACAGGATGCTACTCAAATTATAAGTGTTGCCAATATCATAATTAACAATACTTTTATTTTTAGGGCTCCAAACAAAAAATTATATGATCATTTTGCTGTCAATCTATGAAACCCTTTTCTCATGGAATCAAACAAAGTGAATGCAATCAAAAGATATGGTTAAAAAAGGAAGTCAAGAAATCAAAACCTATAGTACTATCCTGTCTCCTAAAATAAATTTGGTAAAATGCAATGTCCTATTAGATACAAAGGAAAAATTCGAAAAATTCAATCACAATATTTTTTTTAAATTGGTACACTTGTTCCTACCTACTTACTTACGTCGATGTATAACAACAGTTTACCAACGGCAAAGATAGGTTTGAACCTTTGCTGTTTTATTAATATAACTAATAGTTAAGTATTAAAGACAATATTTTTTTAAGGCTAACCAAAAGCAGCTAATGCAAGTGTATAATGGAATTTGTCAAAAATTGAAGGGGTGTGTTACATGATCCCCTAATTTGGTTTTTATTTTATTTCAACCCCATATAGGGGCCAGGAATTAGTCTTACCATATGCGCGCCTACTTGTGTTACACTTTGCCATCGACTGTTCATTTTTGGTGTGCGCGTTTCGACGGTGAGACTACCATTTGTGTCGTATTTAAAAAAAAATTCCAAATCAAATGTACAAAATATAATTAGTCGCTAAAAGTACAGTAATAAAATAGAATATCTATACGTAAAAGATTTTTAAGAAAATTCAATGTGTGTTTCTTTAATTTGTATTTTTACATTATGATCACAGTTGGATTGCTGCAGGTTTAACCTAAAACATAGGTTTTGTTTAAATTACGTCGGACGTCAGAAAAATATATTATCATTCAATCATATTTTAGTTCATCGAAGGTAAGGCGGGCGAACTAATAATTAATATAGTTGAGTCTGATAAACAATAATATTTATAATTAGTACTGTAACATATTGTACCATTTTATCATTATTACTCAACGAAGTGTTATCAACTGAACGCACACGAGGGTAGTAGATGACGTAATCCGAGCATGGAGCATGTGCGTGCGGTTTTAAACTCTGATCTAATAGTGATTACCAGCACGCACTTTGATGACGCTCGATGTGATGATAATCGGGATGCAGGAAAATAAATCAATAAGCTAAAAAATATTGAAAATAATTATGAGAGAAAGTCAGTCAGTATTTGTCTATATTATACCTTACCGACTATTTTTTGACGATTAAAAAAAATCTGTATCTGTAAACTATTGCGGTAATAGAGAATCCAAAATTATTTAAAATGAATCAAGAGATTTATTTTTCCTTGAAATTCGACGATATTAAAGAAACATTCTCGTCTTGAAAATGTTGTACAATTGATTTTTTTTAATTTATTTTATTCTTTTATTAAAATTACTTAATTGCACACAATAAGGGGGCGTCCATTATTTACGTGAGGTGGTCAAGCTAAATCTTTCTAAATCTCACTTAGAGGGGAGCAAATATCACGTATTTTTTTTACTAGCAGAGAGGGTGTAAAATTCCGTGAAAAATAATTTCTAGAATAAAATATGGCCAAATCTGACCCAACAGTGTTTATCGTAATATTTATTATTTAATTTTATGATTGTAATTTTAAATTACGGAAATATTCACGAATACTAGTCTTCAATAAAAGTAATAGAACAAGTTGTGGGGTAATAGAACAAGGGGAGGGAGAGAGAGGGTCGAAAAATTCTCAATAATGCCTCACGTAATTAATGGAAGCCCTCTAAATATATATATTTTACAAATATACATATGGTAAAAACTTTGTTCATCGTTAAGATTATTTCTGTTTAAACAAAATTAAAGGACATAATATAATCAACAATACACGGTCAAATAGTTTATAAATACTGCCATATTAAAAAAAACATTTTTTAATGAAACACAATTTTGCAATATTTACAAAACAAGGATTACAAGTCAAGGCACAATGGGTAGCCATAATATATTTATATCCCTTTATCCGTTTTTATTTCCCAAAAATTTCAGTTATTACCATAGAGAAAACATTAAATAGGAAGTCAATAGTATATTTTATGCAAACGTTTCTTATCTGTCACATTATTTACTCGACATTACATGTTATCGACGACACTTGATCACAACGCATTAAACTCGCGAGACGTGTTTAATCTATAATGCGCCTTATCGCAATATTTTCCATTTCCGGGGAAACAGGAACGTCGGGCCATCGCCAGGGGAAATAAGGAAGGCTGAGTTTCACTTTGTTTTTTTCCAGACCCGGCAAATTTTTCCTACTCTTCGTTTACACTTACAACAGTTACGGTTGTTACGCGATTGTTACCTGCATTCCTGAATTAAATATGGCCGGGCAAGGGGTGAAACGTCTGGATTTGCATTTCGTTTGCAACAATGAAGCTGTATTCGGATCTTTATGTTTGAGTTTAAACGGAAATAAAAGATCAATTTCCGGTCGGTTTGATTTGGGCTACTGTTGATTATTTTTATTTATTGCGTCAGAAATACAGTGCAAAAACGATGAATACGAAAAGTTTATTAATTTTTCAGGGTATAATTGGGTCTAGTCTCCAATTTTCAACTAAAGCATATCCATCTGGTAGAAGGTAATGACCAATAAGATATTATTTGGTGTCTTAATATTTTCCACGTTTTAATTAAAGTTCGTTTACTTTAATTTTATAAGGAATAAAAAAATAAGTAAACCTGTGTCTCTTTGTAGACTTTTTTGACTTAGATTCTTAGTTATTTGTCCAAAAACGAAGCTGTTTACAAATAAAAATGTATAGTTCTTATCTTCCGCATAGTCTATCAGGAATTCTATTAAGAGTGATAAAACCTGCTCTAAGAGTTAATGTTTCATCATAATTTCTACATGACTCAAAAATACAGGTTTGAGACTTCTTTTCTGATGTTTCACTAAAAACCAAAATAATATTATAATATAATAATTTACCTTTGCGTCCAGGTATCGGTGTCGGTAATTAGTTAATGTTCGCTCATCTCCGATAATTTATTAAGACGGAGTACCTCACTCCAGGAGCCTCTGGGAATTGTGAAAAACTCTAGCAAAATATTAATGCAGCTGAAGGTATTGGGAAATGAAGCTGGAATGAAAAACTGAATGGTTTTAGTACTTGAGATATTATTGAAGACATAGGTCCAAATTTTTTGATGGTCAAAATTTTTGCACGCTTTTTGTGAAGAAACGTTTTTAAATATTAATGGATAACATTCAGTAAAAATAATTAGTGTTAAGTAGCATATAACATTACAAATATTACCATGTGGTAACAACTTCCGTTGCTAGTAGAAATTTATAAACATTTGTCATGCAACTAAGTATATTTGTAAAGTTTGCTGATATTATACATTTTGTAATTTTGCTAAGTCACATTTTGTTACTTCACATTGTAGGCAGGATACATGCGTTGAACAATTATTAACTTAATATCGTAACAAATCATGGTAAAAGTTAAAGTAATTAACTGATGCTATTATTATGCTGCTCCAGAAAAATTAAATATAAGTATATGCACTATTTGGAAACTAAATATACAAACTGTAGCTAAAACTATCTTCATAATATTTAAACGAATAGTTATCGAATTGATACCAATTTTAGTCAATCATATATATGTTTTTCAATAATTAGTAAAGTATCAAAACCTATTATATCAGTATTTGCCTCTCAATAGTCTCAGTGTCGGATTAATCAGAATTGTTCAGCAGCTCGCTGAAAAATCGTCGCCATCAGCATCGGCGGCGTCTCGTCCGTAATAACTCGATGATGCATCACCTAATATTTCTATACTTTTCGTAGAAATTTTTCACTTTTCCAGTAAAATATTGATATTTTAGTATGAGGACCTGTCTGTATGATAATCAGTTGAGAAATTATAGTATCTTATGTGTTAAAAAAACTTTAATCTCCAAGAAAATTAGCTAACTTAATGAAGATACAAATTTAATAATATTAAAAAAAAAATCTGTTAAATAAGGTTTTTTAAATTGTTTTGTATTTATATATATAATAGTTCTCAATTTTTTCTTAATTTTTCCAAACGATTTGAAAACTTTACTTTCCCATAGCAATCTTAGAGAAGTGCAAAGTCCATACTTTACCCATAATAAGTTCAGATCTCGCCGTGATTGGTTCAATCCCGCGGGGAGCGAACTTCGTCAGCAAATGAGAAGTGCGCAGCGATAATAATTTATAAGACTACCGGTGTTATTTATTATCAACTCCACAGCTCACTGTAACATGTACAAATTTTTGTTCTATTGTTTGCTATAAACTTGTTAAAGGTTACTATACTATTTCATGACAATATAAATACTGATACACTTTTAGTGCGATAGATTGGAGTCAGTCACTCTGGTGTTTTCGCGTAGTGAAGGTACATGGAAGTTAGTATTATAGTGTAGTGGTTAGCTCACCTTTCTTGAGGTCCACGTAAGTTAACTTTATTATCTACTGTAGTAAGTGTCCGGGCAGCGAACACGAGCGTTATAATTACTTATATAAAAGGCGTTTAGCCAAGGCGCTGTCCGGCTTTCTGTATAAATTGCATGTGTATACGTATTGCTGTACAGTAATGAGTATCATTCCTCTCTCATAGCATGATAAAACTAAAAATAGTAAGTCTCGGGCACTACTACAAATAAAAAGAAGAAAAAGGAGATAGTAGAATGTATCTTTCGTTAAACAAGGTACCCAGGAATACACATACCCTATAAGTATTTAAATTGCGTTCATCATCATCACGACCCTTCAGCGGCCCACTGCTGAGCCGGGTCTCGTCCTCAGAATGAGGGGGGTATTAGGCCATAGTCCACCACGCTGGCTCAGTGCGGGTTGGCAGACTTCACACACCTTTGGGAACTTTTTGGAAACTCTCAGGAGTGCAGGTTTCCTTAAGATGTTTTCCTTCACTGTTAAAGCAAGTGATATTTAATTTGCTTAAAACACACATAACTCAGAGTCAGAGGTATGTGCCCAGGATCGAACTCGGACCTCCCGAGTAAGACTTGAAGTCTCAACTACTGGGCCATCACTGCTTCCATGAAAAATTGAGTTATAAAATAATATTCAGACAGAAGTACGAATGGTTATCTACTGGTGCTTGCGAGATGCGACCCAGGTGACAGTTTAGTTTTACTTTTATATCGACCATATTTGATACAACGATCTATAATCGATATTTTTAACTGATAAATATGTAGAAGTACTGATAGGATGAAAGTTTATGGTTGGGTGAGACCTTTTATTTTTCTTCGATAATGTGGCGGGTCTAAATATCAAGTAGCTAAATAGCTGGCGGGTATAATAATAGCTGCTTAAAGAAAATAACAAAGTGAATATAACTTATTTGGCATGTCAGAATTTTGGCCAAAGTTTCGCGCAATTTATAGTGCAACCGTGAAAAACATCCCCTACTAGAGAAATAAATAAGCGTACCGCATGAAGAAGATATATGGTGTGGCGAGGGAATACAATTCAGGATAGCAAAGGTCGTACCCGTTAGTATAAATGTAAGTAAATTTGAATAAAACATGGCCGGCTCGCGCGGGGCTTGTTTTTCTTTGTTTTTAAAAAATCTGCTGTAGCAATATTGTTACAGTGAATGTGAATGATCTTGTTTTATAAATTAAGAAAAAAAATACGCAAAATTTCATCCAAATTTAAGAGTATTTTTATGCTTAAAATAATTGTAGTAAAATCCTATTAATATTATAAACGCGAAAGTTTGTAATAATGTATGTATGTGTGGATGTATGTTTATTATTCTTTCATGCTAATACCACTATATGGATTTTGATGAATCTTTACAATAATATAGCTTACACATCAGAATAACACATAGGCTATAATTTATAATGGTATAGTGTGAATTATCCAAAATATAGCGGGTGAAACCGCGGGGCGCAGCTAGTCAGATATGAGTTTTTCAAGTGTTAGAAACACCGTTTATAAATTGGTGCGACTAGACAATATATAACCTTTGTTCCGATAGTATTCAGCCAGTCCGTCAAGTGATGTAGCGCAGTATATATTAAAGTATTGTGACTAGTGTAGTGTTGTTTGGTGGCGTCGTGTTAGGCCATCTTTATCGAGGAGCACGTGAGTAATGTAATTTATTATCTATTGTAGTTGGCGAGGTCGAGTTGTTAATATATTGTGAAATAGCTCTTTAAACCTTCTCCTGGGTCTCAAGCCCCAGACACTGCTCGGCTTCTAACTAGATTACTTACATATAGGTATACAGTGTTACTGTGCACTCTGTCCCATACTCTTAATACAAGAAACCTATAGAAAAGATTATCATTTAAAAACAAGTAATCGACTGACACTTAAATGGATTAACATTTTTTGGTTTAATTCACATTTATATATGAAGTTTGTTAACCAAGCTATTTAATTTGTTTCTCCACAATTTTTTATGAGTATTGTTTGACCTGTATTCTAACTATAATATTTCAAATAACTTTAAAATACGCTTGTCGTATAATGAATAAGCTTAAATCTATGCATAAAGATTTATGATGTCTAGAATTTCTCGAAAATCATAAACTTAACTTCCATACTATCCATAAACTGATCCTCATTACGTGCAAAACTCTCCCTTGCAGAAGTTAGTCAGTGCGAATGCCCAAAAGGGTGTTAAAACAAATGTCATATGTTTATGGGATTTTCGTGTTATGTTAATGCGGTCCAACTTGTAAGGGAGTGAGTGAGTTGATTAAAATGTTTTCTGTAGATAAAGTTAGTAGCCAGCCATGTGGTAATACGACCTACGGTTGGTTGGTCAATATGTTGATTACATCTTTGATACATATTTAAATATTGTATTTTATTAAATAACTACGATACGAGTAACTTATGGTGGTTATTACTTGATATCTGTTAAATACTAGGTTTTCCATTTAACAATATCAAAGTAAACTTTCGAATAAGCTATTTACAAATTATCCATCAAACAACAGTTAAATACCAAATAACAAATTTAGTTCATGGATTAGTTGACATGGCTATCTGTTAATCTTTCTTTACCTGATAATTTACTTGGATATTATGTAAAAGAAAATATGCTAGCGACCTCCCATTTTATAAGACCGTCGTTAATATTATTAAAATTAGTTATAGTAAGCCTCCTTCACACTACTCGCGGAGTCGCGAAGTTGAACGATGTTAGACGAATACTAACTACAACTACTACTATTACTAATATAACTTCCACAACAAATGGAAGTCGCCTGAGGCGAGGTAAAGTTTGATGAAGTAAGCCGAAGTGCCTCTCTACACGATCGTATTCGTCTAACATCGTTCAACTTTGCGAGTAGTGTAGAGGCGGCAGTAGAAGTGATAGGAGTGAGTACAAAAATTACAAAAATTAGTAACAAAAATTAGTCTGAATATAATGTAGGTACAAATATAAATGAGTAAGTACATCTTATACAAAATACACATATTTTTATACTATAGTAGGCAGCTTAAGTTTAAAAAAAAAATAACTGAAACCAGAGTTGAAACAAAAACACTGAGGGTACGACTAGTGGCCTGAAGGCAAATATAGTGTGTGAGTAAGTTTGTATTAATATAGTGTAAAAGTGTACAAGTATATGAGTGTGTGTTATATGATTGATGGGAATAATAGGTTTTTCAGAATAATCTTTTATAACATTTAAATTTGGAATTTACCCTCAATCTCAAAACTAAAAATTTTGGATTGAGGTTGATTATTATTAATTTCGGCCATTAGTTAAGTTAACCGTATAAATACGATGATTTTGAATTTACAATCGTATTGACATTGTGTAAAGTCTTCAATCGGATGTAGATGTGAATTAGTAACTCAATTTCAATCTCCAATCACAACAATCGAGCACATTAGACAGTAAACCGAATTACGGAGCGTGTGGTCACCCTAAAGCTAAACGCTAACCCGATGAGGCATAATTTGCGACCAATTAGAATAATGGTTCAGCCGTGATGTATGCACGACGTGTTTGGAAATAGATTTCTATGGAGTCGATGATAGTTTCTGACATAATAGTTTATATACTTTTTAGATAAATTAATATTATTATGCTATATTAACCTATCACTGAGTTTCTTGCTGGGTCTTCTCAATACATATTTGCTTTCCACAAGCTTTGACAAACTGACTGACAGAACTAAGTTTTTGATGTGACAAAATTACTTTTGTAAAAAGTTTAATGGAAATAAACTATTTTGATTTTTGACTTATTATAAATTTCCTTACTTGTGAGTTGTGGCGTCATTAAAATTCCATTTTTTTAATAACTGAATTTTTATTCAATTTAGGAAATCTAGAATATGGCTTCTATCAATTAATGTTTCAACATATTTCCTTTTTAGGTAAATTATGTCTAAAATAAGAAATTCAATCTATCAAGGATTATTGTACAAACTTTATCTGAATGTGTTTAACTATCTATATAAGACTTTAAGGTTTTTTTAACTGTTTTAATGTATTCAGTAGTGAAAAACGACAGGTGTTTGTGTTGTGTGCGTGGCGTGGCTTCAGGGTAAGGAACTAACTTATTATTTTACCATAGTGTGCTGCTTCCGTCTCTATTCTCTCCCAAATTCGTTAATAAATGTTCGGCAGCGTTTGTCCGGTGGCAGAACGTCAATGTCGCGATTGTACTCGTGTCTATTTATGTAGAGTGCGGTGAATTTTGTATCGGAGCGCGACGTGTCTGGCATCAGCTTCAATTATTGATAATACTTCTTCGTACATATTCAATAATACTAATTGCTTAAATAACTACCTATAAAATATAATTTTTGACCCTAAATAAGTAAGTAATTCCAAAAACAATCCATATAAACTAACTATTTGAGGTTTTTACTGTCAAGTTTTAAATGCGAATTTTAGTGAACTTTTATGATATTTTTATCTGCTAGATTTTATGTTTGTATAGTGTTAACAGGAAATATTGAGTATAATAAATAGATTTAATAAAAAATGGAACATGTTTCTTAGAAAAATATGTCACACAATGTTATTATAATCTAAATAAAAACTAGATATTTAAACTTACAATAACTAAATTGACAATAATATTTTTTCGTTACTTTGACGAAAGTTAGCTGATATGCAATACAATTTTTAATACAAACATAATTATTATTTAATATAATTACGATACGCAGTTATTAATAGTAATTTCATTGAATAAGCCTAACATAAACAATAATCATTACATTGACCAAACAGAATCGATAACAGACAATACAATAATAGATATGAATGGCGTGTTAATTTATTGAGACGTGTTCAACTGTCCCGGTGGGAAATTGGGTAAGGTATTGTCGCTACATTCATCATTATACGTACTATTATAATGATTTTTACACTACATCCTACAGTGATATGTAAATCACATTAAAATAATAATTATTTGTAATGGCAAAGATTTAATACAAAAGTTTTGAGTTGAGTTCATAAAAAACCTTAAACGAAGATATAATAATTGTTTTAAAATATAAAATAAATTCAGCTTAAATATTGGATTTAGAAAGAAGTAGTTTTATTCATTTTCTTATCATAACACCGTTTTATTTAACACTAATAATTCACTGTTCAATGGTTCGCCATTAATTAACTTTAGAGAGATATCATTTTATTTTTCATTTTAGTTTTAAACATGTTTTTTGTCTCTTTAAATAACAATTCTGTAAACAGTTCTTTTACAGAGATAAAATATGTAGAGATTATATATTAATTAAGTTTAAAAAATAGCACATATAATTTTTGCAATACTTCATACTTGTATAACAGATATTTCTATTTTAGCACAACTACGAGTATAAATAGAAAAAAAATATTAGTAATATTTGAAGTATCCTCCTATTTATGTTTTTATGATACCTATTTAGTAAGATATTAGAAGAAACCGTACAGGTGGATTTCATGAAAGGTTTACATGTGAAAAAGAGCAAACCCTTGTCAATCTCCCGCTAATTTATGCGCACATTTGTTTAACCAAAAAACGTTTAAGCCTTCCGATTTACGACCGCTGTCCTAACTTTTCGGTCGGGTTTCCTTTCTTGCTTATATCAAGATAAAAACTCTTTGTTTGTTTATATGACTTTAATACATAGGTACACACAACCCTAACGTTCCTTCTTCGTACCGAAACCCGTTTTACTCTGATAAAGATAAATAATATTTTTTATATACTAGTCGACTTACCCCGGCTTTGCACGAGTGAAATTCATCACGTATAATACTTAGATTTATCAAAAAACAATGCTTACGGCAATAAACATATTTTATTATTATCCTGCGGAAACTATGAATTATTCCGAGATAATAATTCATCCAGGTTATAAAGTAGGTATCTGTGTGGCAAATTGCGTAAAAATCCGTTTTTGTGTAATTGAGTAACAAACAACCAAATATCCAGACATAAATACAAAACAAATTTGTAATCATCATCATCACCTGTTAATGGCCCACTTCTGAGCCGAGTCTCCTCCTCAGAATGAGGAGTTTGTTTCACGATGTTTTCCTTCACGGTTATAGCAAGTGATATTTAATTGCTTTAACACACGACTGAGAAAAGTCGTCGGTGTGTGCCCAGGCTCGAACTCAGACGCTCGACTCCCGAGTAGACATTAGCGTCTTAACCACTAGGCTATCACTGCTTATAATATTAGTAAAATAGTAAGATTACTAATTAGTCTGTCTAGTTTTCCTAGCTTCCCTAGGCTAAAACAGTTTTGTACTATTGGGCAGTTATTTCTCTACAATACAACTGGGAAAACGAAGAAACGTTTATTTTAAAAATAAAATTAATACTAATTAGGAGTAAGCTGAAAAGAGCTTGCGTTCATTTACAACATTGTATTTTGATATAAGTGTAAATTTAAGTGCTTTTTTAGTTTATCTTGCAGCAAAGTGGAAGTAATATAAGTAATAAAGAACTTATTTATTTCTCTAATTTCATTCAGTAGTTTTTGCCTTATGCGCGTACAAATAGGTATACAGACGTATAGGCAAAGGAATTTTTTTTAATAATTGTTTTGACTTCTTTTGTATCTTCCATAGAGATATTCAATAAGTTACATTAAAATAATTATAATATTACTAAGTAATTTGCTTATTGTTAGACTTATGCACTCACGTTCACAAATAATATTTTAAATATAACTTAATTATGAATTTTATTTGAAATTCAGTGGCTATTTGTATCGGTATATTTGTAGGCTGCAATTAACATGATACGTTTAATTACCCGCGCATAAATTTATACGCTATATTGAGTGTTTTTGTGCAGGACGTGGATTTACGAAACAGTAAATCTATAAAGCATTTTTAATATTAACTTTTTTTACTACAGTACAACAAGTAGCAATGTAAGTACAAAGATCAATGAATTAGAAAAGAGATATTCAATAGTTCCAACACGATTTAAAATACAGATAGCATAGGTACAAAGTCTTATAAAGTTATAATATTATAGAGTAGCTTTTTTACTATACAAAATAATGTACAGAATGCATCTAACTATAAATCTACCAGGGTTTTTACATTATTAACTTATGAACATTACAATTTAGATAAACCCTGAAACATATTTATAAAAGTATTTCTCGAAACTCAAATATTCAAAATCGCTACAAATTTCAAAAAATTGTACATAACATTTTACAATATATATAAATGAGATGTTTAGTAGCTCTACAATATTACCGGTCATAAATATCAGCGACAAATTCCCGCCAATCGCGACAATACACGTCCCATTTGTCGCGAAACACGAGTAAATAATAACCGGATGATCCTTACTTTGTCATCATTATTTATATCCTTAATATACAGGGATCATTGTATTACTCATAATTGATATTATTGGAAAACTACAATTTCCTAAATTACTGCCCCTTTTCAATCTAAGTCTTCATGGTTTTAATTACAATTCCTAAGTCATTTTCCCTTTTGCATCAAAGTCTTCATGGTTTGAATTACAATTTTTTTTTAAAGATTACTAGCAGTATGGATCACATACTACTAGTATTCCCTTTACCCCTCCAACTTAGCTAAAATGCTTGTGTCAAGAGTGGGCCACGACAGTAGTCCAATGTCCGGGATTTGAACCCACGACATCGATCGTGAATCCAATGCCCGCACCACTGAGCTACGGAAAATTCCTAAGTCATTGTCCCTTTTCAATCAAAGTCTTCATGATTTGAATTACAATTCCTAAGTCACTGTGCCTTTTCAATAAAAGTCTTCATGGTTTTAATTACAATTCCTAAGTCATTGCTTCTTTTTAATCAAAGTCTTCATGGTTTAAATTACAATTCCTAAGTCATTTTCCCTTTTGAATCAAAGTTTTCATGGTTTAAATTACAATTCCTAAGTCATTGTCCCTTTTCAATCAAAGGCTTCATAATTAGAATTACAATTACTAAATCATTATCCCTTGTCTATCAAAGTCTTCATGGTTTAAATTACAATTCCTAATTCATTTTCCCTTTTAAATCTAAGTCTTCTTCAACTAATAGATTTTTCAGACAGACAGACTGACAGACTTTTTAAAGTTTCGTATTAATATTCCAGTAAATCCAAAATTCATCAGTCACAAATATCAACAACAAATCAACCCAATCGCGACAATAAACATCCCGTTCATCGTAAACACATAAATAAAATGCGAATGACTTAACATACTTATTTATTGCCTCATTATCTACGTTATTATTTCCAAACTTTAATTTAAAAAATATATATAAGTTACATGAGATACCTAATAATAATAAACAATAGACATGGGCTTGGTTGTGTCCCACCTGATGGAAAGTGAAAATACAGCCTAAGATGAAGCGCGCTTCTCTAGAAGATGCTTATTCACCTTTCTTTTAAAGATACACATATTGTACGTGGTCGGATAAAGTAACGCCGATAAGGCGTTTCACTCCTGGGCTGACTTCGTACGAACAAGCGGAATGTCAACTACAAAAGGATGGAATGTCAACTACAAAGGGGTGGAATGTCAACTACAAAAAAAGCCTAATACCCTCCTCATTCTGATGAGGAGACCCGGCTCAGCAGTGGGCCATTGACGGTTCTGATGAAGGTCTCATTTTCAATGAGTCTTCTAGCACGGCGATCGACCAAGTCTAAAACTTCGAGTTGGTATTTGGCAGAGCCATCCCAGAGGTGACAGCAATACTCCATACCCGAACGAATCTGTTCCTGGTGTAATGTTAAAATTTGTTCAGATGTATTGCTTCACCTTGTTCAATTTCCTTGGATCGTTTCTAATAGTTGAAATATATGTCGGAGCATAGTAAAAGATTATCGATTAATCGAATCGTTATCGTTGTCTATGGCGTTGGAGTGGGGTAGTAGTCACTTCCGTTGTTTTGACAGTCTCTACCCTCGACCCTTTATATGCGATCGACAGTCTAACTGAAGTCTTAGTCGTGCGCGGTCTCTGAAGAAGTGAACATCATCTAAGTAGTGCTAGTGATAGTGATAGTGTGAAGTGCAGTGTAGTGTGGAAGTGCTGTCCAACTAAGGTCACGTAAGTCCTTACAATGTAATTGCTACGTGGTTAAGTAAACAGAATGTTAGGTTAGGTTAGCCTTAGGTTAGGTTAGCCTTGTGTTAGATTCAGTTTATGTGCGTTTAACATTGGGTTTAAACAGAGAGCCTAGCAGTGAAGGCAAGTGTCGTGATCACTTAAAGGAATTCCTTAAGCCTACACCTTGGTCACAAGTCCAAGGCACTGCTTAGGTTTCTCTCGTAATTGTTCGAGATCATATTTGATCATTTATCGGTTCAATAGGAGTATCTACGTTGCGTTTACCCAATATTCCATTCAATACCCGACATATATATAGTATAACGTTGTTTCATAAACATAGTAATTAGACAGGAGCTCGAATAGTGTCTGAGGCTTGTGACATTGTTACCGGTTAAAGATATCCTTTCTTCTACTAATATCATAGATGTGAAAGTTTGTTTGTTTGTTATTCAATTGTTTGGTTTTATTAAAATATTATTAAATATAATTAGAATAATTTAATCAAGTAAGAGTTATTAAATTATTTAAATGGAGGTTTTAAATATTAACTTGGCAAATTATACTGGGAATAGATGAGAGGGGTATTTTGTATTATAAGGAAGTCTGTTAAAAAGGATGTCTTGTACGCAATAAAGTTTCTTTGCTCTCAGAACTCGTGTGACTTCAGTGTTGTGTATTTAAAGATAGTTTGATGAATATTTAAATAATTAGTGTAATTGCTATTTTGCTGAAGAAGTCCTCGGTCGCAAATTCCAGGCACCGCTCACCTTCCGTCTGGATTGTGTATTATTGTAGTCTTTTAAGTTTAATTGTGCAGTTAAGTGTACCTTTTACAATGATACAAAAACTGTTGAAAATTCAAATTTAAAAAAAAATCATTTAATATTCAAAGGGTATAATGCGGTATAAAAATAATCAGGCGTTCAATATACATTTTATTATTTTCCCGCAGGAATTACAAAAGTTTCCGGCATAAATGTAATCTATGTATTAATCCAGGTTATAAAGTAAACACATGCCAAATATCATGGAAATCCGCTCAGCGGTTTTTGTGTGACTGAATAACAAATATCGAAATATCTAAAGATTCAAACATACAAATTTTCATATTAATAATATTAGTAAATTATTTTAATTTACTAATATTATTAATATGAAAATTAATAATATTAGCACTTTAAAGGCATCTTCGAGAAAATATTATATAGATAAGTCCACAACAAGCAAATGGAAAATAATAAACGCAAAAGGGTTCATTTGGTCCAAAATTACCTACTTAACGAGGGAAATTCAGGTGCTTTGTATCATTATAACCGAATATTAAACGTAATATCTCCCGTAGGATTACGCCAAAACTATGGATAGTGGGTTAATATGCGAAATTTGGCAATAATAGAGCTTCATTGACGATCACGAAATATGAAAAAAGAATGGAGTAGTCTCAAAAACTTCTATTGTATATACGTACTTATTGACGTACTTTAATAATAAAATAGATAAGTGATGGAAGTTCTTATAAATAGTTTGAGTTGCCATTGAATGTCCGGGTTTTCTCGATTTGTCAATAAGGCATCTCTTCCAGCTCTATATATCTTTCTCACAGTTGAGTCTTCTTTAAGATTTTTTAAGAACGTTAGTTTAAGAAATAAAACATTGATATATCACAAAAAATACTTTTAATTTTACTAAACTACTTTTAAAATACACCTGTTCTAATTATCACTTTAATACCTCACCAACTGAATGTCGTGACAAGGACTCAAGTAAGACATGGGACTAATAACCCAGATGCAGGTCAACAGGACACTTTAAAATGATCATAACACTCCTATCCATAATTTAGGGTTATTGTTTGACCTGATTTTATGCTTTAACTATTTAAATATAAGGATTAATAGTGTTGCTAACTTTTCCTTAGCGAAATTATTTAACTGTAATAACTTATTACTTGCTTTTTACCAATGAAAAGATAAAATAAATGTACAAAAGCTACTCCACTTTTTGTCCTATCAAATGATACGGACGTTCGACTCGCCAATAAATGTGCTAAATTGAAATGTTTCACGCTTCATTAAAAAGGTCCCATAACTAATTTTAAAGCATTACCTAAATTCAGACAATATGGTCTGGCAATAATTGTTGATAGAATTATTGGTAATATCAGACAATTCAATTCTGTCTGCATGATGTAATGTCTGCTAATTTTGTTTTAGTTGACATTTCTATTATGGCGGTTGTTTTAAACAAAAACCAGCCTACCTATATTGGTTACTCGGTTTCGGTACCTAAATGGGAGCGAAACCGAGTAACCAATATACCACACGACCGCATCGCCACAATGGTCACAAGGCGAGCAACAGATTGACACGGTTATAACCGTATCAATCTTTTTTTTTATAATAATAGATAAGGTGCAAACGAGTAGATGGTCCACCTGATGGTAAGTGGCCACCATCGCCCATGGACATCAGCAAAACATGAGACACTCTCTCGTTTTGTCGATGCGTTGCATACCCGAAGATAGAGGGGGAGTGAAGAATTAAATGATGCGGAAGCATGCAATGAAGGATTTTTTTAGAACACATTCAATAAAGAAATATTAAGCATCTGTAATTCTTTTCATGGGATTATCAAAACCTATAGTTAGAAAACGTTAGAGCTTAGTATTCGCGGGTAGTTCTTTTTATTTCAAGTATACTACGTGTAGACGATATCTCCGTCAGGATTGCGCCAGTCTGTCAAATAGTATTTTTGTTTGATGGCGTGGTGTTAGGCCTCCGTTATTTTAATATTCGGTAGCGAGGTCAAGCGGTGGATATGAAAGTAATAGATGTATTCAAACCTGCTTCAAGGTCTCAAGCACCAGGCCTACTACTAGACAGTCTAGATTACATGTTAGTACTGTCGTTTGTGTGACTGCGCAATAGCTCCCATACTCTTAATAGTATAAACTAGCGGCCCGTCCCGCCTTCGCACTGGTGGACATTTAACACACCGGCATGTGTATTTCTTGTTTATATTAACATTTTTAATTTCGTAATATCTTTTGGATGTCCGATTTCAAAAATTCAAAAAGTAATTAACAGGCATTGAAACTGTCTTATATAATAAGATAAGATTTATATTTAATGGATAAGAATTAATACAAAGGTATGGATAACATGGTCTGATTTTGATAGGCATTTCTATCAACTTTTAAAATGTAAAAAAGTAGTTATAGTGACGTAACTACAATAGTTAGACATATGGTCTCTATTGATACGTCCAATAATATTGTAGAACATTTTTTTGTTCTATCATCAATACTTCCTGCAGCGCATGCGATGAAAGCAATGATGAAAGACATTTCTTGGCTAATTTTTTTACACTTTGGGTTGGTTTTAGTAAGAATTTCTGAGGATCTCTAATTTTTTCTAGTAATAAATATAGCCTGTTACTCAGTGATAATGTAGCTTTCTAATGGTGAAAGAATTTTTGAAATCGGACCAGTAGTTTTTAAGTTTATTTTTTACATACAAAAATACAAATCTTTCCTCTTTATAATATTAGTGTAAAATAAACCACCATATTTGAGGCTTATAAAGGTAAAATGTAAAATAATAAGTTTAATCTCTACAGTAATACTTAATAATATTCTTATTTGATCAATGTTTCAAATATATCCGAGATATCCAAGAAACATTTGAAATATAATCCTAGAGACAGTTTCAAATGAAAATTTAGAACTGAATGCCTTAAGGGACTGGCTGGTACGAGTCTGAGGCTTTCGTAATATTGGACGTCCAGATTAGATTAATGTTTTGCAATCCACTACCTAAATGTCTACGAAGTACTGTACAATTTGAATTTGTTTATTATCTTTATACAAATGTTTTCTATGAAACTTTATAACGCTATATTTTAGGAATTTTGCTTTATGGGGATAGAAAGAGGACTTCCTTTAAAAGAAAGATTGGGAAAATATAAAAATTTGTAATTTATTTATTACTCTTGCTCAGCCCTCACTACGCATCAGTAGACATCAGATATTTTTTATTTCTAGAAATTTTACTGTAGACATGAAAGTCCATTTTGCTATATGTCGGCGCAGATACTATGCCTGGTGGCCTCTAGAAAATATTTTGGCAAATCAAACAATCTCTAGATTAAACAAAATCAGTTCAGATCATATAAAAACCTACTATTAGGTCGAATCAAAACTGTATCTGGTATCACAAAGAGAAAGATGACATTTAAAAATAAGCTATAAAGTACCATCATTTAGCTATTATTATAATGATACTTTCATAATAACATTTACAGAAAAGTTAGACATATAAGTATGATACAAATTTACAAAGTGAAAATTATGCACGAAGCAATGTTATTCAATGAGGTGAACAATATTCCTACACGAGTTCCTCCTGAATTTTTAAAGGTCCCGATGTCTCGCCAGCCTGAAATTCATTACCGTACAACATAAAACGCTACTCCATTGTTTAAGCACAAAATCACAATAAACTACGAGTAGCTTTTACTGGCTGTTTCTCACGTGGTAACGTTTACGTTACGAGCATTATTAAATAATTCAAAATCGAATAACGACAAAGAAATTGATATTATCGACTAGCTGACCTGCCAGACGTTATCCAGTGTACCCTAAAACTATGAATATTGGTCATTTGACTGACAGTTATGTAAAACACCATAAACGATGCATAAGAAAAGTTTTTAAAAACCTTCTCCTGTCAATAACAAACACAACAAAATAAGAATGAGCGAAACCGTTCTCGCGTGATGCCGTGATCATGGGAAATAGCTATTCATTTTTATATATATATCTCGCGGATTCAAATGGATTCCATTTCTTGGGCTTACCTGTGTCCGCCATATTGCCGGTATTTAACTGTCAGTAGGAACGTCTTGCGCCTCCGCCAGCAGAGATAAAAGTAATCGACTGAACTGACTTGCAACAGACTGACACAAACTGTCAAAGTCATGCCATCGACAATCAACCATCTGCCACTGACACTGAATTTAACACTGTACTCTCTATTAATCTGTGACATTACAGTGTTGCTATTCAAATAAATTAAATTACCACCATTATAACTACACATTACATAAACAAGTATCATGTAAATAGTTGTAGCTCTTGCTCGTGCGTTAGAGAACAAACATACAAAGAAAAATCTTTTTTTTACCCTAAATCTTAGAAAAGTTAAATGTCAAATAGATATGACAGCTATTATAGGTTTAGGAAGGGCACGCCTGAAACATTGGTTTTTTTATAGAGATAAGTACAAAATATTGATTAAGAATAAAATATTAATGTGTCAAATTAAGACTTTTTCATAAACAAATTCGATAGTTATAGGAAATTGAATCGGTAATGCAATGCATCACAAAAAAGAACAAGTTGTCAAAAGAATCAAAATTATACAAAACCTCATAAGGAAATTCAATAACTCAATACAAAACCTCATAAGGAAATTCAATAACTCAATAAGCTCTATCAACTTAATATTTCATCATTTTTATAATGTTTTTGATATAAGATTTAATTACAAATATTTTAAGCAATTCGAAGTAAATGGAATCTACGTGTAAACGAGAACTATGGGCTATGCAGTTTAAGCGGAAGCTGGCGGGACGTTTTATTTTATATTTTTAATCTACAAACAACGTCTCTTGTTAGTACATATATACAATTATACAATCATGTTTTACGTCTAACTTTAAAAACTTAACTGAAACAATACTTTCTGCCGAACTTCTGTTTTATTGCCATAAATTTGTCTGCGGATTTTCAAAAACACATATTAATAGATTGATAGTTTTATATATACTCCTATTCTATGGAGGAATATAATATAAAAGTAATGGAGGAAAGGTAGAACGTAGATAAGACTGGAACATTAGGTTACAGTTGATTATAATTGTAAAAGCTTCAAAAGCCGTTTTTCTGAAGTACATCTTAAATATATAATTCTCGTGTCACAATGTTAGTTACCATACTCCTCCGAAACGGCTCGACCGATTTTTATGAAATTTTGTGTGCATATCGGGTACTGAGAATCGGTCAACATATATATACCCCTAAGGGATAAGGGTGGCCCACGTAGCAAAATAACGTTTGCTGGGTCAGCTAGTATTACATATGTTTTTTTAATTGAACTTAAATTTAATAAAACAATTTGATAATACAAGATAAACTAATTATTTCTTTCTTAAATTTATTTACTGATAGATCAAGTTTTTCCAGTTTATTTTTTTATCACATTTTTTTAAAGCAGTTTTAGCTTCCAGCATAAGGTTATATATTTTTTCTTTCTATTCAAAATAAATACAGTCCTATTCGTAAGTGGCTACCTATCAAACATCAATATCACGTAAGAAAGTTAGTGGCGTTATTAGCGAAGCCAACAACTATAACCAATCTAATTTATTGTCGGATCATATCCTGGGGGAAGGTATGCGCATCAAAGTTGTCGCTAACACAATTAGGGGGACGAATTAGTTTCGGTCAGAAGTTACCTTCACCTGACCGCCGCGCTGTGGCCAGACGGTTATGATTTAGGATATTAATTATAATATATAGAATTATAATATGTACTCATTTCTTTTTAATATGTTCCATTTATTAAATGTTCATCTAAATAAGTAATAGGTCACAAAATATAAGACCGAATATATCGAACTACTCAAACATTTTTACATTTGTTAAATATAACATTAATGTGTTTTTTCATTTTCTTCAGTCACTAAAACGTGCTTAATAATAATAATATGAGCCCATGAGATGTCGACATGTGGAATAGGGACTCAGCAGTCATTGTCCCGATTGTCGTAATGGCTAATGGCCATGAGCCTCGATCAACTGTAAGAGGCTCGCGTTAGATGGATGATGGTCAAGGGCCTGATGCAGAAGGCTGTACACCTGGACACGGTACGTATCGTACAGAAGTTCTTCTTTCTGCAGCCTTAATCATCGGTGGCTTTGTGTCCTCAGCCGGTTGGTCTCTATTTTTATTTTTTTTTTTGTTTTTAGTATATATTTAAAAATGTAAATTACAGGAATTGTAGAAAAATAAAAAAAAGCAAAAATACCTCAAACAAACGGACCATCTGAACTTCTAGATTTGTAATATTATATTAGGTAGGTATATATTTTGATACATGTTACCTTACTATTACGATACTTATTATTTAACATAATGCATGTAAAAAAATCTTATAGGTACTTATAGTGGACTAAGGACAGTCTCGATATCATTTTTTTGGACTGTGTATCTAGTCTCTAGATCTTCTATGGAAAATCTTATTAATTGATTAATTGATTTGACTGATAACATGAATATATGTTTGTATGTAGCATATATTACAAAATATTTTTATAATAAAATATTAGAATTTTATACCCATTCCAAGTAAATGTAAAAAGTAGTATAAAATTTCAGATTTAAAGGAAATTCACCATTTCTCATTTGCATTGGCAGTTGGCACAGGAATCTCTGGAGACGGTCGTATTCATCTGGTAGCCAGTAACTACATGCTTGTTAACTCGTCTCATATATTATGAACTTATGTCAAATATATCCCGCACACGAATACAGCGTGTTCTGCTCTTTAGACAGAAAATAAATAATAAAAATGTAAATCTCACTAAGTTTTGTTTTTGTAGGCACTTCGTATTAAACAGTAGACTTCAAACACTAACTAAAAATTTCGTAAAACTTGTTTTCAACATGAACTCTCACTTACCGGAGCTATCAATCCATGGCAATTTCTTCCAATTGCTCAAATGCTGTTTACATAAATATCCAAACAGCATCACTTTCAGGGTAGCTTGCATCTCCGAATTAAACCCCCTTCGCCCCGGACCTTGGAAGAGTACAGACGTGTGTGTTATAGTGGTATTTTTGTTAAAATTAACTACGAAATTAGCTTACGAAAAATAGGAGATCAGAAACGCGAAGAGATTACTGATCGTAACTGGCTTAGAGTGAGACGAATATACTACCAGGCGTTGCTAATACTTATATGTGAGTTATTATACACTTAATCACACTAACACAACCGCATATTGCCTACACCTTAGCAGAAATAAAGACCAACTTATGATAAAACTATAAAGAAGAAAAGAAACAGATTCATTTTGTTTGCTACGTTTCCAGTAGAGGTCAACATAAACTGGACGGAAGTATGTAGTCGTCGAATTTTGACCAAGTTTAATGACCTCTCCGCTTATAATCGCTAGTTACTATTTGTGGTCATTTCTTATTAGCTTATGATATCCTGGTACTTTAGCTGACAGACGGTGCATAATGCCTCTCAAACGTACTCCCCCCGCCTCTCCTGTACCTACGATATCAGAACCAAAACAAAAGCAGGCGGCTGGGAATAGTGACCGTTCTTTGCAGCACTGTGAATCAGCTCCGGACCTTCCCTCACTCTTGCTCAACATCACAGAACGTAAAAAGAGAAAGCATGAAGGTGTAGGCCATGATATCACGACTTCACTGAGCGAAATGTTTGCAAATTTCTCAAGACAGCAGGAGAATCGGTTCGACGAATTAAATAACAGTATTATTCTTAATTTAAAGGAACAAAATGAGGAATTAAAGAAAAGTGTTGAAATAATGTCAAGTAAATTCGACGAAATTCTGTCTCGTGTCTCACGACTAGAATCAGAAAAATTACAAGACAAAAAAATCATTCAAATGCTGGAAGAAAAAATAGAGAATATAGAACGAAAATCAAAATGTGCGGGTATTGAATTACGTAATATACCTAAGAGTAATGGAGAGTCTAAGGAAAATCTATCAGTAATAGTAAAAAATGTTGGGAAACTAATGGATCTGGCTATTGCTGATTCAGACATTAGGGATATATACAGAACCACCTCTAAAGATGCATCTAATCCTATTGTTGTTGAGTTGAACAATGTCATCATGAAGGAAAAGCTTATTGGGGGCGTCAAAAAATTTAATAAACTGAAGACTAAGGGAGATAAATTAAATACAACACATCTAAATTTCTCACAACAGAAGAAACCAATATATATCTCTGAAACTTTGACCCACAATACTCAAAAACTTTTCTATCAGGCCAGGAACTACTCTAAATCTCACAACTATATGTTCTGCTGGACGTCCAGAGGCATCGTTTACCTGCGGAAAGACGAAAAATCCCCACAAATTAGAGTTAGCAATGAAATAGATATCGAAAAGCTAGGAAAAACGCTATGACTAGATTTAAGTAATATTTTTAGTGTCTCTTTTTTGTTAATGTCTTTATATTATATACAATCGGTTATTGCACACATCACTTATTTAACTTTACAAAATTCATATACACAATTTCTATATACAGATACACTTACACACTTTTCACATTCACATATATACAGTAATAATAACTTTCATATTTTAAAAAATCATAGTTATTTGCTGGTTACCGTCCTAAGACGCAAAAACTATTTAATCAAATTTTCAACTTATTATCATAATGATTAATAACTCTAATGATATTTGTGATGATTTGGATGATTTTACTGTGTCTAAATCGATGGCATGCACGGTAGAAGAATTTGATAAACTTAATTTGGGAAGCTTTAATATCATAACGCAAAACATAAGAAGTATAAACTGTAATATCCATGATTTCGAAACTTTTTTGGCCAGGATTAGTGTTAATTTTGACATTATGGTACTAACAGAATGTTGGTTATTGAACAAAATTTCTATACCTTTTTTAAATGGTTACACCTCGTTTAGCAGTAAAAACAATAATAATCAAAATGAGGGTGTTGTGGCATATATAAGAGAACAATTGACATGTAGCGTGGAAGAACCCACTTTTCAAGATGGGAATTGTATTGTAATAAAATTAAAAGATATTATTATCATCGCAATATATCGCTCCCCATCCTACAAAAATATAGATAATTTTCTATGTTCTTTAGATTCATTATTAAAAAATTACTTATCTTACAAAAATATAGTGGTTATTGGTGATATTAATGTCGATATAATCAATGAAAGGTTAGATCTGTCTTCATTAAAATACCTCAACTTAGCAGCTTGCCATGGTCTACTACCAGCCCATAGTTTAGTAACACGTGATCAGACGGGGTCCTGCGTTGATCACGTACTGCTCAAAACTAAAAGTTCCGCGATGTCATTTGTTCTAGAGACTGCAATTACGGATCACAAACCGGTAATCCTCTCTATGAAACTTAAAATTCCTCTTGTCTACGCTAAACGAACACTTAAAAAGATTAACTTCGACAAATTGATTTTAGATCTTCAAAGCATTGATTTGACACCAATTTACACATCTTTAGATCCTAATTATTCTATACAATATTTAACTGATACTGTCAAATCAGCCATACAAAATAATACCAAAAATATAGTACTATCCTCGAGGAAAAAAATAATTAAGCCTTGGATCACGCCTGGTCTTCTTAGATGCATACGCAATAGAGATAAATTGCATCAGAAGGCCAGACGTTCTCCAGAAAACGAAATTATCCAAATTACTTACAAACGCTACAGAAACTTCTGCAATTCACTTTTAAAGAAACACAAACGTAACTATGATAAAGAACAGGTGTTAATGGCTAAGAAAGATAACAAAAAGTTATGGACTGTTCTTAAAGACATTATTAACTCTCCAAAAAAGATTGGGTATAAGAAAGAATTGTTACACATAAAAAACTCACCACAATTATCAGTGGACTACATAAATGATTATTTCATAAATGTGGGTAAGAAATTAGCTCAGACCTTTGATATAGTAAAGGATGTTGACACAAAAACTGATAATACCACGAACATAGCCAAATCTTTTGTTCTCACAAATACAGATGAAGAAGAAATTAAAAATATTATATTTAATCTAAAATCTGATTCTGCTGTAGGTTGGGATGAAATTCCAAATAAATTAATCAAACACCTACATTATATATTGACACCGCCTTTAACATTTATATTTAATGGCTGTATAGACATTGGTGTTTTTCCAAAAGTATTAAAAAAATCGGAGGTGCGGCCAATTTTTAAAAGCGGTGACTGTAAAATTATAAGTAATTACAGGCCAATATCTATATTGCCATCATTCTCCAAAATATTTGAAAAATTAATTAACAAGAGATTAACGGACTATTTAGAAAAGAATAAACTGTTATCTCCAAACCAATTTGGTTTCAGGCGCAACAAATCCACTAATGAGGCGGTACATACATTAACGGATTTTATATCTTCAAATTTAGATAAAGGTCAAAAAGTCATATGTATATTTCTGGACCTTGCCAAAGCGTTTGACACAGTGTCAACATCCATACTATTAAATAAACTGGATAGGATTGGTGTAAGGGGCAACCAACATAAGCTTTTCTGTGACTATCTTTCACAAAGGTACCAAAGCGTGAAAGTTGATTCTTATATCAGTACAGAACAACTAGTTTCACATGGAGTGCCACAGGGTAGCATACTAGGACCGACTCTTTTTCTCATCTACATAGATCTACTAACTCAAATAAATCTAAAACACGGTCAAATCATATCATATGCTGATGACACCGCACTGTTATTTGCAGCTGATACTTGGCCAGCAGTTTTTGAATATGCCCAAATGGGATACAACCAAGTTACTGATTGGCTTCGTAAAAATATTCTCTCTCTCAATATAGATAAAACTAGATATATTACTTTCTCTATACGTAAATCTTGGGATAAGTATAAACAACATATTTTAACTTCTCATTCTTGCACACAAAGTACTATTATAAATTGTAACTGTCCAATTCTAGAACGAGTAAGTACTATAAAATACTTAGGCGTAACTTTAGACAGTAATCTAAATTTTAAGCAACACATTAACTTACTAAGTAGTAGAATCAATAAAATGATTTATATTTTCAAAAACTTAAGAAACGTAGTTGAACCGGATATGTTAAAGAGGATCTATATCACATTGTGCCAGTCAGTAATCACCTATTGCATATCTTCTTGGGGGGGAGCCGGGAAAACGACAATGAAAAAGCTTGAAGTGGCACAGAGAGCAATCCTAAAAGTAGCTAATTTCAAACCATTTTTGTATTCTACATCATTATTGTATCGTGAATGTAAAGTACTTACCGTGAGGCAACTTTTCATATTGAGTGTCCTAATAAAACAGCATAGCGACCTTCCTTATGATCCGGTAGTATTGCATAAGAGGAGAAAACATACCGTCACACAAATTCCTCGCGGTCTTAATACTGCATTCATGAGGAAATTCTATAAGTTTCTTGGACCTCATTTATACAATAAAATTAATGAAATCATAGATATTTATAAAGAAAATAAAATAAGTTGCAAAAATAAGGCAATGTCTTACCTGCTTAATTTGTCATATGACAATACGGAAGATCTTCTTAGTATAACAAAATAAAAGCACAATTTAGTATTATATATTTAATTTGATTATTTCACTTATACCTAATTTAACATCACTTTCACTCACAGACTTCACATGATACACACCCTCTCTATGCACACAAATATAAAAACGCATGCTCACATACATATGTACACTCACGCACACACACACATACACACACACACATATTTGCTTTCAACAAGAGAGGTGCACATTCAGTTATTTTAATCAATATAATTAGATGTAGGTATTTCTTTGTTTTAAATAAAAAATATAGCTAAATTATACTATAGCCATAAATTGTAATGTACATATTCCGAGGGGTTAAGGCGCCGTTAGCAGAACCACAGGTATTCCTAGCTCAGCAGCGGATGCTTCTATACTTTTAAATTGGAAAGAAGAATGGCTTATTGTTAATTTTAACTTTAAAACTTTATGTAACTTCTTTTGGTAAATAAATTATTATTATTATTATTATTAATACCTGTTAAACTATGAAGCCGTGGTAATCAAGCAAAATAATATGAAAAATACATGTATACTTATACTGAGAGAAGGAGGCAGAAGAGTAATTAGGCTATTTTCTGAATGAAATAGAAGAGCATTTCATAGACATGATAGGTTTACCACGCCAGACACTGCTTGAATCGTAAATAAATGAATAAATACAAAAATCGTGTTAAAACTATAATTTTGTCCACAATAAAAGATATAATTCTCATTGTAAATACATATGTAACAAATAGAATTACAAATGTAGTATAATATTATGATCATATTTATTTATTATCGTATCACTTATGATTGTACACTATAAATATACTACGAAGGTAGTAGGATCGATAATTGTTCTTGAGTTGTAGATTCGATAGGCCGTGTCCTGGTTTGATATCGTTTCGACTAGTAAAGCACAAGATTAGTGTATATTGTGAACACTTTACTAACCTTGCAAAGAAACAGCAAGAGAAAACTAACTCAATCTCAGCGAGGATAATATTGGCACCGTTTTAGCCCAAAGTTATATAATTTTACCAAACATCAACAACAATTCTTTAATAATGGCGCCAAAACAGCAAAGTGTTCTCAACCGGTCACAGCATTTTACCATAAATTGAGACAAAACTATTATATTCTAAGTATTTTCAAGTGGAACACTCTATATATAGAGGGTGGCTAGATAGAAGGTAAAATAAAGGCTCGCCGAATGTCGTACGTCGCGACCTTTAGGGATTTACTCAGTTACTTATTTAACTAGATGCGAGTGGATATAGTGAACTATCCGTCCAATATTTGCATGCCCTTAGTAACTCATTTTAGAATGTATCGTGATTTTTTTACAAAGAATATATCTTTTTTTTTAGATGTTTCTGCATCGGTATAACTTCTAGATTGAATCCAAAAGTGTATTAAAAGACAATAACGCAAGAACTCACTCAATAACATACTATGAAATAGACGCTTTTATACCTCAGGGATTATTTTTCTTTAGGGGATAAAAAGTATCCTATGCGTTAATATTACAATTCAAATAGTATCTGTATACCTACATTAAAATAAGTTTTTTCCCACAGGATTTTTATTTAATATGAATCAAATTTATTTAACCTAGGATATATGTTTTAATCTAGATTATTAAAACATCTGACTGGCAACTGAAATTTGATCAAGAAATTTCGTGAGATTGCGGTTAATTTCACTTTAAGCTCAAGTATATTAAAACACAATATTTAATGGAAAGAAAAAGAATAATCTGTCAAAATAAATTAAGCACAAAACCGTTTGTAGGGAGTCGTCACGCCAATGTCAAATATTTACACCGCGGTTACCCACCATTGCGAATAATAACAGATACGAATTCATGCTTTGTGGTACAAAAATGTAGGGATTTTTTTATTTCACATATTTCAGTACTTCAATAAAAAATTACGTTACTATTTGTACTTTTATTTCATAAAGAATATCCCATAGTAGCTATCTGCGTTCTATTCGCTGAGAGATCAAAAAACATAAAAATGTCATAATACTGATGTTACGTTCATCATAATATTATTAATTTGACATAGCCTAAGCGGTAAATTTATTTAAAAAAAATACAAGTAGTTTGGATTGCAAACTACTTGTATTCTTAACTCCATCAACTAAACTAAAATATTGTGTTTTGGAGTGGAGGAGTGGGCAAAGTCTGACTGGAATCTGTTCTATAGAATTTTACTAACCCTCTAAATTTTAGGGTAAATTTGCATTGAAATATATTCATCACATGAATACTTAGAATTCCTTCTCGCTTCGCTATGGTTTTTAAAAATTAATTTTGTCAATACTACGTTAAATAGCTATTGAAGCAAAAAATAAAGACAAAGTTATGAATATATTTTCGCATATATAATATTAGTATATATAAATATAAAATAGTACCCCCAAGTCCACGAGTCATGAACCGTATCATAAGAGGCTCAAATCTCATGTGACCAGAAGCTAACAATCCATCATCGTCCGACTACCGTAATAATGCCCTTTCAGAATAACAAATATAGAAAAAGGACCGTAAACCGTATTAAAATTTATGTTATAACATGGTTTATTTTTGGTTTCTGCGAGAATGTACATATTGTGTTTATATATATTTGTATTTTGAGATACATACAGTTAGCAACACTATTGCAATTTGGTATTCGCGAATAGTTCCTTTTTGGTTATTACAAGTATACCCACGCGTAGGGTCATTTTTTTGTGATAAATTATAAGAAATAGGCAAAGTTATCCTTTACGATTTGAGGTTGATCTTTAACCTCGAATAACTTCTAAACGTCAACTTAGGGAAAAATCATCTCAAGACGTTTTGTAGATCGTTAAATTTCCTACAAGAATATGTTCTGATTTTCACGAGACATTCATTCAAGTGCATAAAATATCCAAAAAAAATCTATGTTATTTAAATGGGAAATAAAAAAGTACGATGTCACCTCATAACATTACACGTGAGACAAAATACTATAACCTCTATTCCGATGGATTTGCTCTCTTTAAAGAAAATTCAAGATTTTAGTTAACTTTATAAGCATTACCTTGATACATTATGTTGTTGATTTTTTTACTATTCAAACGACGATAACTCTTAATAAGAGTGTGGGTTAGAGTATATTAATATATTATTTCTTATTTAGAGTAGGTATATTAATTCTTATTTAAACATAATTAATAGTTTAGCAATTTATATACCAGATTTCAAACACATGCGTTCTATTCGCTGAGAGATCAAAAAACATAAAAATGTCATAATACTGATGTTACGTTCATCATAATATTATTAATTTGACATAGCTTAAGCGGTAAATTTATTTAAAAAAAAATACAAGTAGTTTGGATTGCAAACTACTTGTATTCTTAACTCCATCAACTAAACTAAAATATTGTGTTTTGGAGTGGAGGAGTGGGCAAAGTCTGACTGGAATCTGTTCTATAGAATTTTACTAACCCTCTAAATTTTAGGGTAAATTTGCATTGAAATATATTCATCACATGAATACTTAGAATTCCTTCTCGCTTCGCTATGGTTTTTAAAAATTAATTTTGTCAATACTACGTTAAATAGCTATTGAAGCAAAAAATAAAGACAAAGTTGAATATATTTTCGCATATATAATATTATTATATATAAATATTAAATAGTACCCCCAAGTCCACGATTCATGAACCGTATCATAAGAGGCTCAAATCTCATGTGACTAGAAGCTAACAATCCATCATCGTCCGACTACCGTAATAATGCCCTTTCAGAATAACAAATACAGAAAAAGGACCGTAAACCGCATTAAAATTTATGTTATAACATGGTTTATTTTTGGTTTCTGCGAGAATGTACATATTGTGTTTATATACATTTGTATTTTGAGATACATACAGTTAGCAACACTATTGCAATTTTGTATTCGCGAAGGGTCATTTTTTTGTGATAAATTATAAGAAATAGGCAAAGTTATCCTTTACGATTTGAGGTTGATCTTTAACCTCGAATAACTTCTAAACGTCAACTTAGGGAAAAATCATCTCAGCCCATTTTTGAAGATCGTTAAATTTCCTACATGAATATGTTCTGATTTTCACGAGACATTCATTCAAGTGCATAAAATATCCAAACAAAAAAAAATCTATGTTATTTAAATGGGAAATAAAAAAGTACGATGTCACCTCATAACATTACACGTGAGACAAAATAATATAACCTCTATTCCGATGCATTTGCTCTCTTTAAAGAAAATTCAAGATTTTAGTTAACTTTATAAGGCTTACCTTGATACATTATGTTGTTAATTTTTTTACTCTTCAAACGACGATAACTCTTAATAAGAGTGTGGGTTAGAGTATATTAATATATTATTTCTTATTTAGAGTAGGTATATTAATTCTTATTTAAACATAATTAATAGTTTAGCAATTTATATACCAGATTTCAAACACATGCATTACTTGAAAAATCATTTCGGTGTAGCCGTCATACTGAAATATCTTCTCAATGTAAATTCAAGTCCCTAAGGTTAAAGAAAATGAAGTGTCTTCATCCACAAGATGGCGCTTTATTACGAGTACGCGTGCACTTAATATTCATTAATTCCAATCGGAATGAGCGCGTTCTTCCGCTTCGGTGACGTCATGACGTGTGATTTGAGTGCGGTTTTGTTTAGAATATTTCACTTGCGGTGATTTTCAATGACATTAATTAGATGGGGTTTTAAATTAAACCTATTTTTGAAAGTTAGATTAACAAAGATGCGTGTCTGCTTAGTGTTATCAAAACAGATGTTAAAAAATCCTTTTATACTGAAAATTTACGAAGTTTTTCAGGAATAAAAATAGCACTTGTTACTTTTAAGTTCATAAGCTATGTCTATTCAAAAATTCACGTCGATCCGTTGCTTCATTAAAGCGTCAAAGAAGGACAAACCTTTAGTATGATGTCTATAAAAATTTACTCAAAATGAAAACAGAAAGTAGAACCTTGTTAAAACATCACGCGCTTTATCACTTTCAGGGATTTCTATACCAAGAAATGAAGTTAAAACACATGAGAGGAAATATTGATGTTAATTTATTTCCAAAGAATTCAAGTCCATACCAATATTATGGATAATACCACCAATATCTCTCTTTCATGTTCGTTTAGTATTCGGGGTTAATAATTATCATTATAGTTATTTTAAAAATTAAAAAAATACATGTACTATGTTGGCTTGTTCTAACTAATAATGAGGTGTGATATTTATAGATAATATAACTCTTTGGTTCGTTCATAAGGCGTTAAAGGCAACGGAACGCGCAGCCGAAGCCGAAGCAAAAAATTAAGAGTTGTGTCGTTCAGCCTCCGGGGAAATTCGACCAATCACGGCGGCAGAATTGCTCATCGCATACACCATATTCACACAGAGAGACAAAATATGATGTATATTTAATAATTAACTAATAATTAAAAACCACTTTTCAAATCATTATTGGATAATTAGTTTAAAAAAACTACGCTTTTATAGAAAATCCAACTAAAAAATAAAAGAAATAATTTAAATTAAAAATAGTGTAAAAAAAATTGATTTTATCGTAAAAAAAGCGTGGGGTGCTTTTCAAAATAAACCTTACCTTCTACTCATGTCTGTTTATTAAATATTTACAACTATTGATAACATGCACCACACGCTTTTTTTACAATAAAATCATGTTTTCTTACACTATTTTTAATTCAAATTTATTAAAATTTATTTTCTATTTTTTAGTTGGATAAAAAACGCTATTCAACGATATATAAACGAGCGAAATCGGATAAACTAATATTACTATTGTCTACTAAAAACTTGATTTTTGAACCAAATTTTGTTAAAATTTAACAATTTTACTGAAAATTTCGATAAATTTTATTATAAAACGGGGTTGAAAACTACTTTGGAATATAGGGGGATGATGTACGTATGAGATAGGGAAACTATAAAACATAAGTATAAAGTGTCTTGACGCAGACACTCCGGGTCTCAGGAAAACAAAAAATCGCTAATCCTGATTATCCTAGTAAGGATAACGGATCAAACTGTTTAAAATATTGAATTGTCATCGATCCTTAATAAGTATGCCAAATTTCGAGATAATCCGACGTTTTGAAGGAGGTCAAAATCATGTTCAAAGATTCCGTTACATACATACGTATAAAGCTAAATTAAAGCGTATTAAAAATTTTGCGGACTTAGAACTTGATTTGTTAAAGCATTGATATGATCTTAATTAATGTGTTTGAACTAAAACTTGAGTTATTCAGTATTTAGTATACACAAGAAATTAATTCAGGGATCCTTGTGTGAACATGATCATCTGCAACGCGATTTATCTCGCACGCTTTCCCCAATTTCGCTCAAAGGTTATGACGCGCTCCCGGTTACACGCTGCTATTTATATCAATATCATTTTATGAGTTTCGTTATAAAGATTATACTATCAGATATAATAATGTTTAGCTACACTCAATTAATTTTTTATACAAAAATCGCAAAAAGAATAGGTATATTTTGCCAAGCGAATGAAAGAAACATACTTAATAGAACAACTCAATACATTTTTATCGTTTCAATTAGAGTCGCTAAAATTTAAGTACACTCAATTAAGACACAAAATGTTTTATTGCTCGAAAAGAACTGTTATTTTATATAGAGCTCGTTAAATCGCAAAACTTGCTAGTAACCAATACAAGATACTTTATAATTTTTGATTTTAGTTCCAGTACATATCTTGTTATTCTGTCATCTAGGTATATACTATTACTTGTTTAAATAAAAAGTAATCATAAAAAATTACATATTACTATTATTTTCTTCAAAATGCTTGTAGTCCCAAATGCTTTATCTATGCAAAAAGTCGGGATCAAACCAACAAACGTACTTTCGTGTTTTTATTAGAATATGTATGTGGTTACAACTAACAAAAAAATCAATAGATGTTCTTCAAATTTACATCACAATAATTAAAACGCGTAGCTGTCAAAACATCAATAACACAATCCCAGAGGACGCCAGTCTCCGTTAAACAGCAAAAGCTTTTAGCATTACCGTTCATTCATTCCGAGTATTTCTTTGTCGCCACCGCAAAGGTTTAAAATGCCGAATGTATAGAAAAATGAAGATTGGAATCTTTGTGAAATCCACGTCCCTGGAGGATTTCCTTCTGGTCCTGGATTACTGATTGATTATGCATTCCCGTCGCAACTCTCGCCTGACGTGTGGCTTCTGGCATGGTGAGGAAAAACAATATAATATCCGTACCGTTTTGACGGTTACAATTATTGGGATGGGCTTTTTGGGTAACTGATTTTAGAAGTTTTTATTTAATATGATACAAGTCTGGGACTTGCGACCAAGAGGTAGGGTTACAGAGCTCCTTTACATTAACAAATTGGGTAGGGTATACTTAATATAAACCCATAGGAACTGATCATATCATCATAGGATAATGAGTGTTGCTTAAATTTATTTTTGTAACTAACCAATAAATTATTTAGTACAAAGTCATTACGAGATTTGACTTCTTTTACAGTTTATATTTTTATTGTTACTTGTACCTAGATTTCTTTTTTAAATTTACCATAATTATAGCTAATCCTGTTAGTAGGCAAGACAGCCTTTTTTCTGGAAATACTACCCGAACATAATAAGACATATTCAATCGTTTATTTTGCGCACAATTCAAGCAGTTTGATTATGACTTCTAGCAATAAAGTGAAGTAAAAATCACTTTTTCTTCGCTGAGTCTATTAATAGGAATGACGGGGGGGAGAAGAAAAAATATTCTGGAGCATAGTTGACACCTTGAAAGTGAAGAAAAGAAGATGAGGGTGGGAAGGGGGGGCGGGGGTAGGAGGGGTCCCCTCTATAAATCGGGGGGGATTTTTTTTCTACCTTTTTTTACCGGAGACATATTTTAGGAATAAGGGAGGAAGAAAAACTATTTCTGAACCAAGTCTACATGTACGAATAAATATAATTTATTCGTCCAGTACTTGTAAAAATAGTCACTTCGCTTTTTCTTCAGGGGAAGAATTTAACGGGATAAAATCTAACTGGTGTTAATATAAGGATACGCTCTTAACTCCTTAAAATTTATTATAATATTTTCAACTCGGTCTCAATCTAGTAATCTAGAAAATAACATAAATCCTATTACCATCCAAAACATCCAATTTGGAAATAAATAAGATATTCAAAATCAAACTAATTAACGGGTGACCCTTCTCATAACCCAACTTTGACATGGCGACCTGCAAGACAGGGTCCAGTCCCCTCAAGATGGCGACCACAGATTACCCTCAAATGTCCTGCTATAGACTGATAAAACAGTAAAAGCCAAATGTTAACCCGCGACCCTTTAAAACTCATTTGGGAATCACGGGATATTTTATTTAATTATTGTGACTATCGTAAAATAGTAACTAATTGCTGTATACATTATCATTATTGCTATATATTTTTTATTTTTTCGGAAAATATAGTTAATGCGTAATGGATCGAAAAACTCCACCAAAAAATCAATATTTTGCGGTTATTTATTACTGATGGTGAAATTTGTATGTTCTTGTACCGACTTGAATAAAATTATTTTTAGTAATTTTAGAGATGTACCTCCGTGATGAATAAAAAGAGAAGCAGAAATAAAATACAATTATTATTTTTTTGTGTTCAACTATTACTCATTTCTTTATCTTATTTTTATTCTTTATCCCATTTTACATTTATCATAACTTAGTTCATGGTGCTATCCCAAAATGTTTATAAATATCGTTATTTAAGGTTTACTTAATAAAATAAAAAATCCCTGTACGCAATGACGACCTGTTAATTAACTGATAAAGTAAGAGCTAAATTTTGACGTCTGACCCTTAAAATCCAGTTGGGAATCAAATGATATTATATTTAATTTGTTGTAACTAAAATGGGTCCTTTATGTGCCGTATCTTAATATTAAATGTTAATGTTTTCACTTTATTACGGTATATTTTATTGTTAAAGCTTTTATTATTACGTTATAGGATTGCAGTAGTTCTGTAGGTATTAATGCTTCTTTTTACTACCTAGGTATAGGTATTATCAAGTACCTTCCAGAGCTTTAATTATAGTTGTTTTGTCAACTTAAACAATACATTAGTGACTTTTTCAGCGGCATATTTAGTAGTTTGGTATTGGTCTTAAACAAAGCTTTCACAAAACAATAAAGTAGACATTTAATAAACTACACATTTTACTAGCGAAGCAGAATGAAATATAGTTTTAGTTTATCAATAAATCTCCCAGCCAATTAAAAACCGAAAATCGTAGCGACAACTGTTTGTCTTGTTAGCAATATTTTTAATTGAGACAGGGTCTGTGGCCAAACAATAGTTAAAATGACAATTTTATAAAGATCCCCAACCATCCAGTTTGAAATTAGGGGTGACTTTTGAACACAAATCTAAAGCATTCAATTCATAAATGCACTAGTTCATAGAGCTAGAGAGATTTCAAAGAACTACCTTATCCTAATAGCGGATGAAAAATTTGCCATGAGTTTTAGCTTTAATTAAGGTTTTTTTACCCTTTGGTTAGTATTCTTGCATATAAAAAATTTGATAGAATTATAAAAACAATTTAAATTTCTTCAAAGGTTTTAATGTACTCTCTTAATATTTTCTTCTCTATTAAACTTGTCTTTATTCCCTTTTTTAAACTACTAGCCTCGCTACGCTTAGTTAGATTGTAATCGTTCACTCTTCCGTTCGAATAAATTATTATGTGAATTTAAAAATCTTTTAGGCAACTTGGCTTTTTCCAACCTTAGCAAATTAAATGCCTAAATCTTCCAAATAAATCGATCTGTCTATTAATGAAAACCACGTAAAAATCAGTTCAGTAGTTTTTGAGATAATCTCGAATCGACAGAGAAACAGACACGCGGGACTTTGTTTTACAATTACTAGTACTAATATGTATGATTGGTATGCCGAAGATAGAATCTCTACTCATTTCTACTCTATTGTGTTTCTGGATATCAAAGACCAAGTAAAAATGGTTTAAAGTAGGGGCGAATGTTTACTTAAACCAGGCAAATAATTAAAAATGCTCATTGGTTTTGTCAACAAACGTTATTGAGGGCCCGATTGTTTGCGCTAGCCGATGTATTGTGGCACACTGGCTTGCTTATTGCTTTTGTTCTGATATATTAATATTTGCTTCTTCACTTACGGGTTGTGTTGACTGGAACTAATATTGGTTTTATTATGAGAAACTACAATTGGATCAAACTCTACCCACAGTAATACAAGCCTCTTCATTGTTGTAATTCATGATAAAAGTGTCAGATACTCCCAATTGCGACGTGTGTGGGTTAGTTGAAGATGTGCATGATGCACAGTTCTAGCCGAATGTACTAGATTTCAGTCTGTCAGAAATAAACTTATAGAAACTTTAGGTTAAATACAATTGATTTAGGACTGTTTTGTTCTATTTTGTGTTGTCCAGTATCTCAACCAGCCTTATTTTTATTTAAATATTTAGTATAGTAAGCTTTCATTTTTATTGTCATTTATATTTAAATATTCAGTTAAGTTAGTTTTCATTTTTATTGTTATTAGGGTATGATGGGGCTGTCATGTACATGTCGTACAAAAGCCCCGAAAAATAAACCGAGAAATTAAAAAAAAAAAAAAAAATTTCACATTCATAAATTATTAAAGGCGTACCTATGTGAATTTCTAAAAATAAATTTAGTATTCTCCTGCTTTTCCAAACGTCATCTCACGTCATGTATTTATGATGAATATATGTAGTTGAGGTTGAAAGATAAAATCTATTGTGGAAATAAAATTTTCCAATTATTCAAATAGATTTCTTCGCCACCTTATACATGTTGATTTCTCTATTACTCTTTAATAAATTAAATTAACTTAATAAAGAAAACATTTAAAAAAACATAAGGTATCCCAGAATTTCTCGTACAAATAAAAAACCCATTAACTTATAAACTTTGAGAGCATTTAAGTAAGCAATTTCTTTTCTTGAAACCTTTTCTTCAGAGAGTTGTCCTTATTAGGCATGTTTGTTTTGTCCGGGTCCGGGTCATTATCCGGGTGATACGCGATGCGTGAAATTATTTCGTACTTTACACAAGTCGGGAGCGGGAGAGTGCGTATGCGCTGTGAGCGTATGGAAAGAAACGTATGGATTAAAAAAAAAAATATTTTTTTTATCAAAAAATCATAAGACCTTTAGTAGAGCGTTACATTTTCTATCAATATACCCCAAAATATTTTTTGTTCGGTTTTAGGTTAGTGTTCACGAAAAATCACAACTCATCTCTTTACAATTTCATTTTTATTTCTTGACGTAACTTTTGAGCGTATTTCCAGAACAAAAATATTTTTTTTTACTGAATTAGAGAACATTAAAGGATATATTAGTAGAAATTTTAAAGTTTAAAAGTTCAACGCATTAAATAATAGGCGGAGAGTTTTCTCCATATTTTTCTCTATAAACTTATATTACTGAGAATAAAACCTTCCACAAAATGTTTATATATATTTTTCGGATTATATTTTACTGTAAATTTTTGTATTGATTAAAATAGGTATGTTTGAAACCTTAAAACCATGAAAGTTTATTTAAAATTAGTATCTTATCACAGAAGCTCAGTTATTAAGATAAGTTAGATCTCCTCAAGAGCTCCCTAATAAATATTTGAGTTTTGACCCTTACAATTACAGTTATTTCACAACTAGAGTTCCAACAAAATTTGAAGGTAAAGCTTAGACTTATCCATATCATATTTTCTATAGAATCATTCAGAATCGTTCCCTTTCGATTACGATTCTACAAAATGAACTGGTAATGCAATACATCTGCTACGAATACAATACAATGGTTGACACCATGATCTATTGTGTCTAAATAACAATTTATAATTGTGTAAGTGTGTTTATCGATTAACCAATGAGGCGTTTAGAATTCTGTAGAATGTAAATTATTGTTAAATGGTGTTTTTCAAATGTTTACTTTAACCTCAAATTAATACAATACTTTCTGTAACTATCATTGTAACTTCTTAAAAGATAAAATAACCATTATCAATAAAAAAGATTAGGAATTTAAATAGTCAAATTCCTTGATTTTAAAAAATAATGTTCTGATATTTTTAAATTAATATATTATGCTATAGAGATAATGTATAACTACTGCCCGGTATAAAACATTTTTAACAAAAAAATCAAACTAAAGAATGCACTAAACAGTAAAAATAATTCCGTTATTTATTAACCTCTATTAATAATTGTTTTTTTTTTAAATCGGTGCCAGCCACGTGTAGTGAGATAGAATAGTAATAGGTATATCTTTATATCTATTGAATGAAACAGTAACGAATTAGTATATAGAATTGAACTATTATACTACTAGTTACTACGTACTATTGCTGTTTTATTGTTTTAACCCTTCTGAAAGTGTCAAAATCACTTTATGTGTGCCTATAACTTTTGAGCAGTTCTCTCAATTCCTCAAGGATTTTGAAAAAATGAGTCGTATCTGTAAGCATATTCTACCAAATACAAAAAGAAATTTCCAATTTGGTTCTTAAATGACGAAGTTCTGAGGTAACAAACATAAAAAAAATAAAAATTACAGCCGAATTGATGACCTCCTTTTTTTTGAAGTGGGTTGAAAATGTAAAAGATAATAGGAACATGCATTCCAGAAGGAAGGCTTATGGCTCAAGGGCAGGTGCTTTTATTTAATATCTCGATACCGTTACCTAACATAATAGTCAATATTTTATCTATAAAACTATTAGCAAAACAGCCGCGGAGTTGTCGAAATAAAAATTATAAAATGTTAAGTAAACTGTAGTTAAAATAAGTAATTACTATATAATCAAGCGTTATCACTATAAGTATAGAAAAAGAAAAATATCTAAAGAACTATTTCGCCCTGACTGAAAAAATATGGTAGAAAATATTTCTTAAAATTATTTTTCCACTCAATTTTCTACACAAGATATTATTATGTCTGTGTTATTCTAAAAGGCAAATAAAGTGGTAATCTTAGAGATTTAACATTGCCAGTAAAATTTTTTAATAAATACTGCCAATAAATTAATATCTTTTATTTGATATTAACTGTATGTAACTTACAACCAAAGTTGAGTAACAAAATATCTGTATTTCGAAAGGTATGTATCAGTATAATTTTGTCTATCGTTAGATATTTTAAAAGAATATTTATTGTACACTGTCTCAACATAATCTAATCGGATCGCAAAATAAAAAGATTATAGCGAAAGCAGCAGCGACGTGTTCATCTAATTCCCTCCACAAACCTTGTCTCGTCGTGTTTACGCGTAATAAATTAAATTTACAAGGCGCTGAAGAACGAATAAAGTAAGCTGTTGAGGATCTACTTATTTTACTTTAGATATTTACTAAAAGAAAACACCTACTCGTGTTAGGAAAAACTTGATATCTAGTTCTTACCTGCAACTGTGTTATGAACATTGTAGTAAGTTTACATCGTTTTTTTGTAATTTATAGGCATACTAAAAGTGAATTTTCGAAAGTTAAATACTAAAATTGACTTAAAACTTAGTACAATAACTCTATTTATGAAAACAAGTAAATTCATTTTAGTGGTAAAAAAGGGTATGAAAAAATCGACAGATTTGTATATTTTGAATATGAAATAAGAATATAGGGAATAGTAACAACAATGACTGTAACTATGCCTGTAAACAGATAACAATTTGATGGTTCCCAAATGTATATAAAACCTTAGTATTTATTTATAACACAGTCGGGTTTGTTCAGACACGTATAACGAGAACGGCCGGACCGTTTTTAATGGTTGTTGATTTGTTGTATTAGGCATAACAGCAGAATAACTACTAAAACATTGGTAAATTGATGAAAAAATAAAAGAAAAGAAAACGACATTTTTCCATATAAAATGTTGATAAGTTTCGTAACTGTCAAACATTTAATGTTCATCCCGTCGATACGGTAAACTCTCCCCTCAAATTAAAGAACGTGTTTAAAGATTTCGAATCGACAAGATATATTCACAATATTCGGATAATGGCGTATTATAGATTTTAAAAATGAAGAATAATGTCAGTAATGACATATATATTGGTTGTTAACAGTTCAGCTAATTACAGATTAGCTGATCTGCAGACACGACATGCATTGACTGTTAGGCGTTACGAAGTTCGCCGGGTCAGCTGGTTTAATATAGAATTAATGATCTAGTTACGATAGTTTCAACGAATATACAAATAAGACATAAAATTATATGCGCTTTAGACGGAAACCGAGAAATATAATCCCAAACACAACATGGTCACCTGGCGAGCTCCTTTTGACAACTGACACAAGTCTTTTAGAACAGAGGTTATATATTGTCTTGTTATAAATTGTTACGTGGGTGTATTGAAATAAAATGAAAGAAACTACTCGCGAATAACGGTGTTGCTAACTAGATTAACACAGCTCTACAAAAAAAAATATATTTTTTGTTGCCCTATATACCTTTTCGGATTATTAGATTTCTAAGTATATAGATTACGGATATATTAATGAAACTTCTGGATTGGCTCTAGTTTTTATGATTTTAATTGTTAGGAAGAAATGGTTTACTTTCTCTATAGTCTATACACATCTACATAGATTTCCAGGTAATCTGGGGAATTAATAAAAACGAGGTCAACAAAAATATGATGTCAGTTTAATAGAATTAACGTGTCAATGTAAACAAAATAATGTTTTTTAAGGAAAATATTAAAATTTTATATTTTTCTCATAACCTAATCTTTATGTAGAGTGATATGGCTATAAATACATATTTTAAAAAAATGAGCCTATTTTCCAAAATTATGAATTGTTTCATAAAGTGCAGACACAAAATTATTCGGAACTACTTTCATATCAAGAACAACAAAACCACTGTTTACCAGTGTAATTAATACTTTGTAAATTTAACCAGATTCATCTCGTTGTAATTTGTAGCCTAGAATTGTGTTTCCAAAATTACTATGCCGTTTCAATCTTATTATAAAAGTATATTTAATATAGTTAAAAAAGTAATACGGCTAATGTTTTTAAGGTTTCGAAGGGGAAATAATTCAATATGTGTGTTTACGTAAAAGAATTTACGCTCATGTCGATCTTCGGCTGTCACAGAGTGTTAGACGCGGTGATATTAATGGTTTTGCTGAATTCCCGTACTTTGAATGATTTACAAAAGTAATGCTATTTATCTTCATAAATGTTTATTAAAATGTTTGGATAATTTTAATACTTTACTATTCAGACAAGAAAGACATAAACCTATTTCACCATTTCATTGATGGTAGAGGATCTGTTTTTCTGTTCTGTTCATTAATGCTGCAGTTCCAGTGAACACCAGGTTCTTGCTCAGGGTCCACTGAAATCGCAGCAATCTTCTCCTCGCTCCCCTTCCTCACTCTATATTCAAAGCGGCAAACGCATTCGCGAAACAAGAAATACTTTCTAGTTTTGCCGGTGTCCAGGGGCGACGGTGGCCACTTTCCATCAAGTAGACCGTCTGCTTGTTTGTCCCCCATCTATCATAAAAAAATATAATTTAAATATACCGGCTAAAGTTATTAGAGTATTTGGAAGAAGAGGAAAAGAAAAAACCTATTGTCAGCTAAATTAGAAAGGGATGAGTATAATAGCAGGAGCTCGCTGCTCCTTAATCATACCTTTTCACTTAATTCCATTTACAAAACAATCTAAACATCTCTCTCTCTCGTGAAGTATGCAAAGTTAATTAACACAATAAAGTTCAACCATTTTTGTAACAAGATACGAAAGAATAAACCCTTTTTTGCTCTTTTTACCCTAGCAGTATCAATTTTGCAACATTATTGTAGATACTAGTGTGTGATAAATGTAATGTTGGACAATTACCTCACTTTTTATTGCTAATATTTAGTTACTTTAGACGAGGAGGATAAACATTTCTTATTCCTAATACTGTAAGTAATAATACTTTGGTTTTATTTAGACTACCTCCACTATAATCATATTGGAACGAAATTCAAACCAAATTACCCAACAAAAGGGTTACAAGTAACACATTGTAACACTATTAATGTCTTTATTTCACCGACCATTGGTTGTCAATGAACACAGGCGTTCAAATTCAATTCGCTACTTGTCATAGCTACACTTGCTTCATTGTAGTGGCCATTCCCGGTAATTGCTCTAACACATGGTATAAAGGGGTGAAGAAAATTATACGAAAATTATACACTGTATTGTTGTTCATTCGATCCGTTTAAAGGAAACGTTATGATTATTGTATATCAAATCTATTATTTTTCTATTACTGCATTGTTGTTAGTGTGTCTTATAGGGTTCATAAATCCATAGTTGTATTTTTGACCATTTGTTTGGACTATATAATATTTAAAACGATCGAATTTCTAAAATTACTGCTATAGTAACAAAATTTGGATTATTAAATACTATTTCTTTTCCTTATTTAGTACTTACATAAATACTAAATACCTACTTATTTTTAAACTCCTCCATTTTTAGTCATCGTTGTAAACAGGAAATTACTTTATGATTTTTTTTTTATTTCTTCTTATTATTCATGGGATCTCAGTCTTTTGCGTTATTTTATTGGTTACATTTTTTTTCGCTTCTACGATAATTATAAAATTGAATAAAAATTAAAAACTATATACCGAATTTCCCAATTTGTCTAAAAGCTCACGTTTTAAATGTGTCCGATCCGAAATCCGTCGGATGAAATGACCTTAAAAGCTTTTTATATGCTATATGCATTCGTAAATAGTTTTACACTTTTTTCGATTCAAAAAAATCAATTCTTTAGGTACATTAAACATATAATCATACAAACAAGGTTATAAAATTTTATGTATCCGAGACAAACTTCCTGTTAAAAGCTACTTTCTTCTGAAATGGGGATATATCTTGCCATTTTTCATTATAAAAATAAAAGTTATACTTCTAAGTGAAAAACAAATGCAATTTCCTTGTCAAAACTACAAACCACTATTCTCAGGTGTCGTATAAACCCGCATCGTTTACTTTAAAGTTGGGCGTCGGCTTAAAAGTGCTAACCCGTGTTGAGACCGACTATTCCCGTGGCGGACTTATCCATCAATATCCTTTGCATACTGAGATATAGTTTTAGGTTTATAGAGATAAACGGGGGTAATAAATAAGAGAAAGTATTGATTGGCTCGTTCTTTTGAACCAAGAAGTAAGGAAAAATAGATATTATTCTATTAACCCCGTACCGCATACAACGCCTTATATGGCTTTAAAAGTTTATTTTTTTCTAAATTGATTAAATTATTGCTTTTACGCAACCAATGAAATTTGATCCTTATACATCATTTCTTTGTTTAACGAAACGTATTTTTTGATGTCAATAGTAAGTGCAATCTGTCAAAATATTGGAGGTTATGTTCAGCATATCCAACCGTAGAGAGCAATTAATTAGTGCTTATTTTATTAATGGGAAAATAACAATAAAACGGCAAGTAAAAAAGCCTAGAATTTCAAAAAATAATGTTTATATATACTTAAATAAGAAATAGTTGTCGTTTCAGCATTTTTCTTGTCTTTTTTTTTGTTTTTAAGCATTATGGCTTCGCATGCATTCAGATTCGTGAGACGTTCCATTAAATAAAATAATGATGTACCTATAAGGAATCAACGTTGGTTGCGAAAGAACAATAATTTAATCAATTAAAAATAAATAACTTATAAAACCATTTAAGGCGTTATATACGGTAAGGGTTCATTGCTGCAAAGATAAGAAAAAACATCTGAATGCATGCGAAGCCTATATGTACCATTATGTCTTTGGGAAAATGCATATGAAGCCAAATATGGATCAGCATAGTTCACCTAGAATGCATACAATGGCAATAGGCTTCATGTTCATATTCAGACTATACAAGACAGGTATATATATAAGACATAAATGATATTTTAAGTAACAAAAAATTTTCATCATCTCCTGCATAATTCATGTAATAGGAGGTGAATAGTAACTAATGCACCATAATTTCGCATGTAAAAAAAACTATTAATTGATGATTTTTAGTTTATATTGATGCTCAGATGAGCAGATGATTCGTTATAATTTATGCTTGTAAAGCAAAATATAATTTCGAAATTAAAAAAAAATATAACGATAGGACAAAATAGGTATACCTACCTAATTCTTCATCAACAGATTTATTTATTAATTTCAGTTAGGTTTCTTTGTCATGGTTCCGTTTTTCAGAATCAGGAAGAGGCTGGAAAATCATTGCCAAATTTCGAGAAATACTTGAATGTTAGTCAAAGATTTACCTATTTACAAATGTACAGACGTCTCAGAATTTCAACAAAAGTCTTTATTATATTTAATTGATCTAAAAAGTAGAGAAGTAGTAAATTTTTAAGTTTACGAACCAATCTACAGGAAATTTAATGTTCTAATATTCGTGATTGATTCAATTGTAACCTAAAAGAAAAAATAACCTCAATAAAAATCTTTTTTTCACGTAAACCCAGTGGAATTTCAGTAAATTATACTCCAATCATAAAGTTGACCAGGTACGCACAATTCCATACGCTAGCTGTAACTTTCATATCCAATTTCGTATTCAATCAGCGTCACAATACCTCGGGGAAGGTTTTATTAACAAACGAACGGACGAACGATCTAAATAAAGCGGCAATTACGTCACCTACAAACGACATTCAAAATTACCTATTGCCAACATTTTTTTCATCCAAGTCCCAGTAGGCACCGAAAACTGAGTGGGAGTGGTCTGAGTTTAGGAGAACCTCCCATTGGTTGGTTAGGACACTCCCACTGATATAACAAAAAGGAATATTTCAATGTGCGACCTGGTCCCTGTACGTAGGAGAGCCTTGAGAATTTCTCTCTCCCTTTCTCAAGTAGTTTGTTGTGTTTCAGGACGGAGCGGACGGAATTTGGGTTCGCTTCGAGGTCCCAGGAGGAGGGAAGCGCCATCTTTCAATTGACGTTAGAACTACGACGGAACCGCCTCTGTAAGATGGCGTCGCGAGCTCTATTGAAGCGATATTGTTTTAAAGCTTTTGAAACTTTTGAATGGTCCTTAAAATTTTATTATGTAGCTCAATTGTAACATGAAAACAATACTTTTGAATTTGTGTGTACATTCCAACTTTTGTACAAAGTAAGTAGGTGCATATTAGAATTGCAAAATTATTTATTATATCACTTTTGATTCAAAATTTTAACATTTATTGACTTTGGTTGTGATTGAAAACTTTTTCCTACATTGATGTAACTTTATATACCTACTTAAAATTACTTGAGTATGGTTAAATATTGATTCCTTATATATATTCGTATTCCGATGATATTTTCTAATCAAATATAACAATAATCTAATTTATGCTATTGTATACCTATATTATAATTAATGGTCTCTAAAAAGGATATAAATAAAATATTATATGTAAATAAACTCTAATGGATATATTATATAAATTTTGTTTAGATTAGTAGTACCGTACTATAGTGTAGAGCAAAATGTAGAGTGCTTCATAAAACAAAAAATTATGCGAAAATTAAAATTTCTTTGTACGTTATAAATTCAATATTCTTAAATAAAAATATAAGACAAAAAGAAAGACTTAAAATTGATATTCTCTCCAATCTTCGGCAATACAAAGGCGCAGTCTTTAAAATATTGCCGCACGGAATCGATCTCTCGTAAGTAGCTTACCAATTTTGTAGGGAGGTTTAGCCTTCTTAGGGTTTATCTTATGATACACTTAGCTATCGTGCTATCAAATTAATTTTGGGCTTTTCTTGATACTTTTTTTTACCGAAAAAAAATAGTATGTAATGTAAAATGCTAACTTTGTTTGGTTAATTATTTTGTTAAGACTAAGTTGTTAACTTTGTTATGGATATTAAAATAAATTCTATTCCTATAATAAGGGAGTGATTTTGTTGATGATATAGATAGAGGCTTCAGATTTAAGCGCCAGTGGCTTAGTGATACAGGCGTTGAATTCACGATCGATAGGTCGTGGGCTCAAATCCCAGTCAATAAACTTCTTACTTGACCCACTCCTAAGACAAGCATTTTAGCTTACCTGAAGGGATTAGGAATAGTACTAGTTTGTGCAAGTATCTTTATTAAAAAAGAGGATATATAAATTTTCAAACAGACTCTGACTTTCTAGCTAAGTGGAAATGAAGCCTAACGAAAAGAAGAAACTATTTTCAGTTTGAATATTCGTTAAAATAATATCACTAATTGATATTTGATTTATAAGGAAAACGTCTGAATTTTTCCATCCACTTTATAGACGATATTTAAAAGAAAAGTATGGATCACATACTCGATACACGAAATGCTCTTGAAGCCTAACTATATTAGTATTTCTCTAATATGCCTTTTTACTTTTATTGTATTACTATGTACTTAATAAAACTATAATCTTATAAAGCTACACAGCTCTTCTTCTACAGAAGTTATTTAATTATTAAAAACACCCGAAAAAAGTACGAATAATTGTTCAACCGGCTTATTTAATAAGTTTTTTTATAGATCTGAACTATCAGAATATTTTAGTTTTATTAGAGCCTACATATCTTTATGGGGCTGATTGTATAACACAAAAATCATCTATACTAAAATTCTAAAGAAGTAAATTCTGTGAGGTTCCAGGGGGTAATTTCTGAATGTACTGAACATATTTCGATTTTTTTTAAATCAATTTAAAGCCACATTATTTGTGAGTTTCGTAGGCTATATATTAATCCAAAAAAATGAAAAGGTTTTCGTGGTAGACGGATTTAAAATAAGTCAGAGAAAAAACTGGCGAATGAAAACGTTTGTTACGAACGTTGCCTTAACGATGATAGAAGTGCATGATTCATAGTTGCGGGTAGAGTGTGAATGAATAAATGAGTGAGTGTGTGTGAGAAAGTGAACAGTTTAAATCCACCTCTGCGAAACGAGAGCGGGTCGGCCAGTTTTATAATAAAATAGCTTCGGTACTTTGAGGAAGTGATTGCGGAGATAAATTTTCTTTGTATCAGTATGAATTACATAAAATCGCATACTTAGCATCGTTAGCACCGTTATATCGGTAATAGCTAATTAGCTGAATCCCATAATCGGTCAGGATAGGAATTACCCAAGCGGGCCCTATTTGCGGCCGCGATTACACCCATAAAACTCGATGCGATCTTGATAAGGGACGCGAAAATTGCTAACAAACGGATCTCCTGAGTGTATAACCCAGCTAGTGTTTGTACTACTGTCTTCACATCTTAGGTGAATGTTTATTGTGTATCTTTCTTCATCCTCATTTCATCACTGCTAGCTAGCTTTAGGCTATATGTACGATTCCTATATCTTGACCCCTTACTATTAATCGTGTTATCTATATGTGACTACGGCACTTTAGACATAAAGGCAGAAACTGGAGCTTGAGACTTATCTAATCTTTATTAATTTTGCTCCCTACAATTTTGTAAAAATCAAGAAAACACACACTTAAATATTCTCAATAATATTTAATTGAGACTAGTACAGTTCTACAATATTATTTTTTAATAAATATTTTACTTAGGTATTTTTTTTTTTTTTAAATTAAAATTGAAAAATACTCGGTTTAAAAACCCTTGCCTTAGGTTCATATTAATGTATTAAATATTTAAAAATGTAGTGTTTTTTTTAGTAATTTATCTATTAAGTAGTATCAAGAAATAAACCATTTTATAAATGAAATATTACTGTTTCTGCAATCTTTATTAACATTTTTTTTTATAAATTCTAGGCCAATTATATTAATTAAATCTTAGAGCAGTAAAAGAAAAAAATAACGATATATTTTTGTTTTTAACTATATATTTCAAAAAGCTTTTCAGTAGTATGGAGCAAACATAAAATCCAACCCAACATTTCTATAATCAGTAACAAAAACTTTCACGTCTGCATTAGTTAAAATTTAGACAGGATGAATTTCAAATTTTTCACCGTTGCATCGCTTGATTTTTGAAACAAACTTTCTGCTATTTGCCATTCCAGAGGCGTCGGTTTAGAAATTTCCCAGTTGTAAATTTACCGGTTTTATTAACGTCTATGCATATTCAAATAGTTTGTCTTTCCCCGGATGAGTTATATTGGCTCACATGAAACACTCGTGGTTTTGAAATCAAAGTTAGAATTTTATTATAAATTCTAGTATTATAAACTTTATTTTAGCCTAAATTCGTGACAGATTTTATTAACTATATAAGAAGTAATCAATTGCTCCGTTGCTATGTTGCAGAAAAACACAGGTAGTATTTACTAAATTGATTTTTTCATTGGATTTTGCATTTGGTAAATTCATGATTTACTACTTTATAGACATTGGTACACGTTGATTGAAAGAATTCGTAAAACTGATATTATCAGAAATTGATATTTTAAGGGGTTAGGGGTAGTCAGAGAGATGAAAAAATAAGAATGTTCTGTAATTTTTTTTCCATTAAATCATTTCATTTTATAAATAAAAAAACATTGTGTAATGCCATAAATAAAAAAAAAATAACTGTCTGTTACACAATCAGGCTTAAATCACTTAAGCAATTTTGATAAAATAAGCTATGCAAAGCTCAGGTTCGTCCACATATGGAGTACTGTTCGCATCTTTGGGCTGGTGCCCCTAAGTTCCAGATGCTCCCTCTTGACTCCATCCAACGACGAGCTGTTCGTAATATCGACGATCCCATACTCACAGACGGTTTAGACGAACTTAGTCTCCGGAGAGACGTTGGATCTGGAATGTACAGGTTCCTCAGAAAGTAGGGTTGGCAACGCATCCGCAATCCTCAATGTGTTGCAGATGTCCATGGGCGACGGTGACCACTTAACATCAAACTAAACCAAGTGCATGTCGAGCTGTGTGGCCGTTGTCTTCAAAATGTAAAATATAGTGATTATGTAATAATAAACCTAGGAAAGGTCGACTAGTATACAATAAAACATAATGTGATAGTTTTAACCTCTTAAACGTAAGTTATAGGTAAAGTTAATCTGGTTGTATGTTGCTCCGCGGATGGACGCACAAAACAAAGTGCTACAATTAAGCCGAGTCCCGCTCCGGCAGAGTTCAACAGTTTTTCCTCGTAATTCTATTACATTATTAAGTTACACCGTGTTAAAGGAATAGCGATGCGTTTAATGTTTATCTCATATCGATATTTTTTAAAATATGTATCTTTTATTTAAAATTTATTATATTACCTATCAATATCAATCGTTTTATAAAAAAATTAACTCCAATTTTCTAAGCGATTTTTTTGTTTTTTTATTTATGATAAGTTAATCGTTGGTTAATGAGAATAAAACGGTAAGAGAGGCACGTACCTATAGTGAAACTATTGAATATGAGCTATCTAATCATCAGGTAAGTATTAAATTCTGGTAGAGATAAATTGCATTTAACTGACTAATTTCAAATAGATACGTATAGTGGATAATGAACCACATCAAAATAGGTCCATTCATATGAAAACTACGAGTTTAAATACTTTTTCGTTTGTATTAAAAATAAAATTTAATTTATATCAGTTTTCATTTTAATGTAATTAATTCTCATATAGATTATGAGAGTTCCTTAATGCATGATAATTAAGATATAATATTTATTATTCTTTTATTGAATAAAAAAATGATGTATCGATATGCTTTGTAAGCACAGCACTATAAAACAGGTTTGCGGCGTCGTCGGCTGAGCAAAGATCGCGGTGAAAACTTTTAATACTTTAACTCGAATCTCACTCAATTTCGCTTAGCGCCGCTCGTTGACACGCCTCGGTGTGCTCCAACGTGATATTACTTTATAACTGTTTTACCACTTCTTTTAATATCGGATATCTTATAAATGATATTTTTATCCAATTAAAACCATAATAATACAGTTTTTTTTTGAGTACCAAGTGTTCTGTACAAAACCAAGGTTGCCGCCATTTTGGCTAAGTACCCTCACCAAAGTTTTTAATGTCCTTTGGAAATATTTCGTATATTTTGGACAGGGCTTTAGCGATTTGGATAAAATTTTAACGCCTCATTTTAAACGCCATCTTGAATGTGTAATGTTTTTCAAATATGATTTAATGAACCCTTATTAAATATATTTTTATTCCAATATTGTAAATTTTCCGAATTGTAACATTTTGAAATTAGTACAGTTCATCGTACTCTTTTGACTGAAAAATTTGTGAGATCTCATGTCAAAACCAAGTCAATTTAATAATTTTGACAAGTATTAAATATCTAGATTTATACCTATACATAACTCTTATATATGTAGAGTTGTGAAATAATAGATCGTGCTGTCTTATAATTAATGTATTTAGATTTAATATTAATAGTAAGAAAGGACTCATTTAAGAGGTTGTATGTTGTATTGGTTGTATGTTACATACATATTATGAACGTTTTGTAAAACATATAAGTTACTTAATTAGAAGATTTTATAAGAGTTTAATTTTATATTTCTATATAAATTTATACAATTCGATAGTTTGGGAAATTCAGTCTTAGACAATCTATGTGTACCTATGTAAGTATAGATACTATGTGTATGTCACACGTTAAAGCTCATATATATAGAAATCCCAGGACTTATCACTATAGGTACATTCCATCTCAAAACAAGGAATATGAAAACTTTTGATTAAATTAAAACTTTCTTTCTCAAAGGAGGTTAAAGTTTATTTTACGAGATTAAACTACAATATGTTTGAGGACACAAGTTTTCATAAATTACTATTTGTAACTACAGAGGGAACAAAAACAAAACATGTATTTTTCAATATGTGTGGATGTTATATTTTAGACTTTTACCATCAAGTGATAGTAAATCATAAACTATACGGACCTCTTTACTTTTATAGATTCATATTATTTAACTTTTTTTAAACTACTATTACCTGTTACATTTTTATGAACAACTAATGTTAATTCTAGACTTTATCTCAGTCTTTAAAATAATTAGGATGTTATCAAGATGACTATTTCACTCACTTGAGAACATTATAATAAAAATATATCTATTGTAGAGTTCTTATTTCTTATTGTAGGAAAACCGTCACATTCCTCAGTTTAACATAGTTTTAATTAATTTTATATACCTAATATCAAAATGATTACAAACTGACATAATTCGGTGAAGTATACATTTAATAACGTTGATTTAAACCGAGAACTGTCGGAAAAATAAAACAAAACGTAAAACGCGTAAGAAAGTCCTTCGTCGGGTGGTGGGTGGTAGGGTGATGGTGGGTGATGGTCGACAATAGGTGTACAGATAACTTTCCTTCCATAGAGTCAATAGCTACCCTAGGGAGTTTTACCCTCGAGGCTCGCTCGCTTGGGAAAACTAGACCCTACAATATAGAAAAGGACGAACTTATACGTTTCTGTGGAGTGTAAACGGTGCTGTTGTACTTATGTATTAATAATATATAAAGGAAAAATGCCGAGGACGTGTGCGGAGTGATATGTTGCGAGTGTTAGCGGGAGAGGGATGGATGACGTCAATTTGTCGTATCGTGATGGGGTTTTATTTTGTTTCGTTTACTATTTTTTCTGATCTGTTTTAGAGTTAACAATAGGAAAGTTTTTAAATCAAAAGACAAGCCCGATTAATCCTAAAGTTATTCTTAAGTGTAACGGTAAAGTTAGTTGCTTTTACTAGCTTTCAAAGGAATGATTATGTTAAGATAAATCGTCGTCAAAGTTAGAAAACAATGTTTCACTTGCTGATATCCGATTGAGCATTATAATAGATATAAACAAAATGAAAAAGCAACAAATAGTAGTAATCCTTGAGCAGATCTGATGATTAAGCTGATAGTGACAGTATCACGAGCACTTAACAAGAAAGCAAGGTTTAATTTTTAAAATTTCTGAAATACTCATATTTCTAAAATAGCGATATTTTTTGCTACCTTTTATATATTTATTATAATATTAAAAAAAATATTAAAAAAATTATTTAATAAATGAATAAAGGCGAAATGTTTATGTAACTTCCACTTGATAAAATAATCCAAAAGTAAGTATTTAAAATCCAAAATCTTAAATTTAATTCGAAATAATTCTAATCAGAATTCAGAAACATGATACGCCCACACTCAATATCATTTAAGGGCAGATGCACACCGGACGCTAATTTGGTAATGCGCCGCGAGTCGTGGCACGTGGGCGCCACGCGACTGTGGGTTTGTGCGATTTGTTCACTTCACTTGCTTAGCAGGACAAATAGCTACTAGATAAATAAAAAAGACAATCTTATTAACTTTAGTATAGTAATCAAGTTTCCCCACCTTTAAAAATATTTTTTATTATATTAAATCTTGCAAAGTTTTAAGTCAAATTTATTAAACCTTTACACCATTAAAGACCTCATTATATGTATAATTATACAAAGCAGCATATTCATAGTTAATAATGCTATGTATGTATAAAATTTCTAAGAATAAAAGGAGAAAATATCAATCTAAATACAGTTGTACAATGAATGAATCACGACAGAATTTTAAAATAATATCCTGATTGGATTTTTTTTTAATGGTAGATAAGGTGCAAGCGAGCAGATGGTCCACCTGATGGTAAGTGACCACCATCGCTCGTGGACATAGGGGATGCGTTGCTTCCTCGAAGATGGAGTTGGGAGGGGGAGTGAAGAAAAAATGTTGCAGTTTCAATAGATCCTAAGCCCACCAGCTAATTAACGTTAAGTACAACATCTGGAAGAATCCTTTTAATATTTCAGTCTTCTTGCTTGACCCCCAAGTCAATGAAGACCATTTGAAAATAACTGGTGTAGGTATATCTAGGATACTAGAGGTAATCATCCAAATTTTTTTTTGTACCTCTGGTATCATAGATGGTTCGGTCATCAACCATCTGGTTTTTCGCAATCTAGTTAATAATCTAGTAAATTCTCTTTTAACTCCTTTTCCAATAAAAATAACTCTACCTTATAAATTGTTATAATAATACTGATACAAAATTAATAAAGGATTTTAACATAATAATAATAATAGTTGGTGTACTATATCAGTAATATAATTTATAACACAACAAATATGGAAAGTCTATCCCTCGATGGAATGACATCCGGAGCGCGTGCGCTGCCGCGTGCGCCGCACACGTCGACAAACGAGCGCAACTAAAGACTCATTTAGATTATTGTAGCGTAATCGGGTTACTACAAATTGGTACTGACTAATGTCTGTTGTTTCAAGGCAATTTCACAAGAATATCTTCGTTTGCACTAACTTATGTTATCGACACGACTGAATACTATTAAATGACAAACAAATCATCATCATCATGACCCTTCAATGGATCACTGCTGAGCCGGGTCTCCTCCTCAGCATGAGGATGGCATTAGGTCATAGTCCCAGCCAGCGTGGTGGCCCAGTGCGAGTTGGCAGACTTCACACACCTTTGAGAACTTTTTGGGAACTCTCAGGAGTGCAGGTTTCCTCACGATGTTTTCCTGCACCGTTAAAGCAAGTGATATTTAATTGATTAAAACACACATAACTCAGAGTCAGAGATGTATGCCCAGGATCGAACTCTGACCTCCCGAGTATAACTTGAAGTCTCAATCACTGGGCCATCACTGCTTTTTTTATAACAATAGTGTTTTTTAATCAATAAATGATTGCTCATTTCGTACGTTTTATACGGATAAATGACTTATAGAAAAATAATGTAAAGTAACGACTTTAATATCATTTATGTTTTAATTTAATTTTTAAAATATTTTGTTGATAGTTCTTAGGGAAAGAAAATTTAAAAAACTTGAGACTAAAATTAACATTTTGAAGTCGAGTGTTTGACAGTACACGAGTCACAAATGTATCTACTTTGCGATTTTTTTTTTAAATTATTTATTCCAGTTCCCACTTCAACGTCTATCAGGGTAGTAAGTAATAAATAAAATTAAGTTCATTTCGTTTGCCTAAGTTATATTTAATTTATATGGGTAAGACTAGGAGGTCTCTAATGCTAATTATTAATTGCTAATTAAAATGACCAATACGTAGATAGAAAAAAATCGCTCTATATTTATACATTTTATGTATGCATTTTATGCTAATTTAGTAATACAATCTCCATTCTTTACTGACACAATTAGGAGCAGCGATAAACCCATGCATTATCTATTGCAGCAACAATGAAAAATATTACCCCTGGAGGACAAAAATGGTAAGTATAATATTACAATTAGGGTGAAATGGTACCATGTGCGAAATCACAATAGCTTAAACTATTTAAGTTCATGTTTTGTTCGAGTTTATGATGGATGGGTTGCGCCTAGTGTATTTCGATCCTTTCGAGTAGCGATGACCCTAATAGGTAACTCTATCTTATCTGTGTCAGATTTATAATTTAAAATTATTTTATCTTATTGCATCTATGTCGCTTTGGATTATAGTTACAGACCGTAAAAAATTTGTATTTTCCCATTGACCATTTTTCAGTGTAAAAAGTAGTCTGTCTCTATTAAAAAATCAAATCTTAGTATAATATGCAACACTATGTTAATCTGTAAGATGCGTCTTCAGGAGATATTTGGACTTTACAAATGTTGATTGTAGTAGGTACTCCTTTATATCTATATATCAGTTTAAATATTTTTTAAAACAGGATTTTTAGAATTTATTTAGTAAGGGTATATTAAAATCATATATTTATTCTTTTTATTAAAAAAACTTAGAGGTAGAATAAATTTATAATTTATCGAAGCCTATTTTAAAATAAATACAAGCTTTTTTGTTAATTTTATAACTAATACAGTTACCATAATTATAATTGCAGAGGAAAAATAAAACTGCTCATATTGTATAAGTAAGTTTTTTAATATCGTGTTTTGTGATATTTTGTTCTTAACGATTACAATGTACAAGTCTTATTCGATATACAATTGTGTTAAATAATATGTATATATTTTATATTCAGGCAATCCTGATACAGTTTCGATAGGGTGTGATTTCTAAGGAAAATATTAGGGATCTATATTTTTTCGTATACATTTAGTTACTAAGAGATTTTCTATTTTCCTCGTTTCGTTGCGATAGAATTTTTATACTTAGTATAGGATATGTATGGTTTCATGATATGATTTTTATTCGATTTAGTTTCATGTACAATTCGTCTTTATATAATGGGCCCGATTATGCCAAAACTAAAAAAATAAAAAAGTTTTTGTTTTATAATTGCGCTTAAATATATGTTGTAACCAATGATTTTAAAATAAGGATGGAACCGTCTGAATATTTCGCCTATTTTAGGTAGAAACAAACTGTAATAACTACGCGAGTGGAGCATGGAAAAATTAGTTGGAAATAGTCGCAACAATGACACTTTCCGACTTCATTAACTGAAACATTGATTTCAACATGATAATTAAAAGAAAAACCTTTTGTGTTATATTGGCATTTTTGTGTAACTACTTCCAGACATTAAGTAATCCTAATTAATCCAAATCTAAGAATCGAAAAATTTACAAATCGTTTTTACAGTTCTTACAATAAATATATCACAGATTTTACAAAAAACGAAACACACATAAGAACTTTTTACACGGCCCTGAACTTATGGATGGGCTTTACAAAGACTATCTGAATCTAGCAACCGTTCTATGAAATATTAATATACTAATATATACAGGTAAATTACAATAGTATTTACAATGTTTTACCTGATAGCGCCGCCATTATAAAAAAAATGTCATTACAAAATTAATTAGAGTCATAAACAGCCAGATCTATGTTAAAGTCAAAAAATCTAAATATCCTATGCATGGGGTTTAAGTATAACATGTGAAAAGATTGAGATTCTTTTTAATAATTTGTCGTTTAAATACAATAGATTATAGTTGCTATTTGTTGCTTCAGTTTTTAATAACAAAAGATATTAACAAATAATATTTTTTTTATTAATAATATGTAGAAGCTAATGTAACCATTAAGTCATTGCCATTGGTACTAGCACCTATGTCAATGTCTTTGCGTAGGATACTTTTTTAGACTTTATACTCTAACGTAGGTTTAGCTGTTCTGGGCTCTTCGACTGTGACATTAATCTTCTCTCTTTTAGTGTTTTTTTTAACCTTAGAGAGACACTGATGCTTATATACATTTTCAGAATGAAGTAAAGAAATTAATTGAAAAACAATTAACTATTAAATATACATATTCATACTTATGTTTTAAAAACATAAAATGGCTTCTGATGATATTATTTTCAAAGAAGAATTTAAAAGACTTTTGAAGAGACTTTTGTAGAATCAAAATGTTTAATATCGTCTTTTAAATTCTTCTTTTGACAAGGATTTCCGTAAATTTTGTTTCCATTTAATTGTAACTGAAAATTGAGTATTTTACGTTGTAAAAGTATTACTTGGACGCGAGTGGTGCGGTTTGCGCATATTGTTGTGCACTACACGTTGGTAGCGAGAACGGGTTCACACTGAATGGAGATGACACGAGACCGCTCATTCCTGTGGACAATGGATAAAATTACTTTCTACACTTCTAACATAAGTTTAAACTTGATGTCTGCATTGTACAGAAGCTCGACTTATCAACACAATCAAAAGTATTTAAGCTACAAATATCAAATTCGGACAATAGTTTCCTTATGGTTCATAAAGACTGAGAAGCGGTTTGCAAATAGTATGCGAAATAAAAAAATCAAGAATTTTTATTATATATAGATTGTTACGATTTTAATGTGGTTTTCACGAGTTTATAAAGTTTGACATTGAAATCGGATGAGGTAAAAAATATATACATCTAAGGATATTTTACCTTAGAGAAACGTGAATTGATTGACTGATGGTTATAAAACAATAAGATAATTAAATATGTATGTACGATTTTGACTATGAATATCTTTATAAACTACTAGTCGACCTCTCGAGGCTTCGCCCGGGTGCAATTTTCCACTATATTGCTTTCCTTACATATATTTTTGTAGTACTATTTAAGATAAACATTTCCATTATACATGATATACGTGCCGCTCTGACGGTTTTTGCAGCGCACGCCAGATTAGCTCGCAGATGACAGAATATTTTGGACAATTTATACAATAATTTTATAAATTATAGCCTACGTGTTATTCTGGTATATAAGCTATATTATTGTAAAATTTCATTCAAATCCATTGAATAGTTTTTGCGTTAAAGATTAACATATGTCAATATATACTCACAAACTTTCGCGTTTATAATATTAGTAAGGATATTGAGCCTTAGTTACAGTCGGGTTGTAGAGCCTTGAAGCACAATAAAACGGGAAGAAAAAACAAGGATAACATGCAGAATATTTCTATGAAACTAGCAACAAATGAAAAGCATCACAAAAGCCAAAAATAAAACCACTAACATTGGACGGCGAGGTGTTGCCAATTTTGTTGGAACGGCGGACTCTGTCTTACGACCGCGAACGCGCTTCTTTGCTTAGCCTCTTTACCGAGCCCTTTCATATCAGGTTTCGTATGAGTGTTTACTGGACAGTCGGTCTTACAGTCTCTTTCACTGTAATGGCTGCTATCTGTGTTATACGCGTTATACTGGTCGGTTATATTCCGGTTCGCGTTGGCCGGATGGTACGGTCCAAGTGATACTGGTCGGGAAAAAGAAAACGGAAGTTAGCACAAAGCGATACATTGCATTTATTTTATATGGAATTTAACTACAGGACCTAAAATAACTACTCATACAACCAAGTTATTGGACTTAATGATTTTTAGTTGCGATGTAAAGAAGTCGTCCAGAACAAAAAGAAATCAAATATGGCGGAAAGCGATTTAATTATATAGCTAATTTTAGATATTAAGCAGTCCAATAAATAGATATCTTATTATGTATTCTAAGTTTTAACTACTTTTTCCGTGTAGAAAGAGGAAAGTTTCGTAAAGTGTAAGGTACATTTTATTTTATATCAATAATTTTTTTTTAGCAATTCTAAGTATATGAAAATATTTCCACGTTGGCCATACAGGGTCTTAGAGTTACTAGACAATATAAGAGGGAGTTAACACAAAGCGACACATACATATAGCGTGCGGAAGCGTTTCCTATGTGAAATAAAACTTAATTGTGCTCCGGGAAATGTACGGCGAAGTTAAACCTTGAATTGTCTTATAACTTATGTCTATATAGCATACTATTTCGTGTAGGGCTTAAAATGATGGTAATAGTACTTTTAAAATCTGCAGGTAACTTAAAATATGTAAATTAATTCAGTTTCCAATTCAAGGAGTGAAAACAAAATTTTAACATTTGATGTTGATTAGTAAAACTTAGAGAAATATTCTTTTGGAATATCACGAAAATCAACATTCTTGTCGTTATGATAATAAAAAGTTTCGTCATAAAAGCTATTATATCATGATATTAGACTTTTCATTTTATTTATTTATAACTACCAAGTCATCCAAACTGCTGTAGCGAACCTCTTTTTGTGGTGTATAATCACCACATAATCATGTGTACGTAAAATATATTTGGTACTCACGAGAACTCGTGTTAAACAGTGATGTCGGCGGCGCGTAGTGCTGGGGCGGGTAGGCGGCAGGCGCGTGCGGTGTGGACGCGGCGGAGCAGTACCGCGGGGACACCGAGCCGCCGCTGCGCGCGTACTCCTCTAAAAGAAAAAGCCTGGGTCAACACGAAATTGGTTAGGATGGTCTCTTATTACCATTCGCGTATGTTTTACTAAGAAGTTAAAATTACAGACCCCTTGAAAAATATTTTTAAGATAAGATTTTCTTTTGGCAAGTATAGGAATTTTTAAATGAGAAGTCGTTGTTTCGATTCCTAGAATCCAAATAAATAAAAATCCATTTTTATACATTTTTGGGCAGTTTTTTTGCGACAGTGAGATACTCTATCAACAAATAATGGTTTATAATTTTTTGTATTCCTAAATAAAATTAAAATATTATATTAAAAAGATAATTCGTACGTAGACGTCTTGTTGCTCCGTCTGCTCCCTCGCCCGACGCCGCTGCTACATACGCGATCTTTCGGTTATTATCAACGTTTATAGGATGAAAAAAAGCACTCCTCACCTTCATTCCACTGCGAGGCGGCGGAGTCCTGCACGCTCACTGCCAGCTGACCAGTATAAGAGTTGAAGGGCATACTGGAGGGCGGCGAACGCGGAGGTAGACCAAGCTGGTTGTTGCGTGGCATTGAGTATAGCGCCTCTGCTAGATCTGCTGCTCGTTTCAGGATTATTTCCTAAGGGAAAGAAGCTAATTTAGAATCATTTTCGGTAATTTTTGATAAACGTATTCTTTAAACGAGTAGTCACCAAATGGTTTTGTTGGAAAATACTGCGATAGAAAAACGTAACCTTTAAGTCGTACAATATAAACTTTGCTAAACTGTAACATAACCCACCAACGATATTATCTATTTCATTATTTTTTTATCCATGACTTTTATCAAGAATATAAAAATAAGATTTCATTGTGTCTTTTACGACGTCTGTGATATAAAACATTTACCTTGGGCAGTTTTTCGGGATCGCCGGGGTGCCTCGGTATGAGTTTCTGAAGTCTCTGGAATCCGTAATCTATTGTTGGCTCGTTGAGAGCTGCTATGCAAAACAAGAACAAGTACTAAATTAAACATTATTCTAAAACAAATACTTACTTTATATATTAATCCAATATTCATATATTGCCAAATAACATAGCTACGCTTTTAATTCGTTATAATACCATCACAATTTTAATAATTTCCTCGAAAATTAAGGTAGAGGCTTTTGTGTTTTACTAAGTAGATACAGACCATAAAGCCGGACATTCTACAAGATATTCTCATATAGCATCTCGATTCCGTCGTGAATAAAAACAAAATCAATCATTAGCCGCCCCACTAACGAATGAAAGCCTAATTGATGGATCGCTATCGAAAGAAATTGCGTACCACAGATTACTTTTTGGCCTGTTTCGGCCTTTCGCCTGTTTGTTGTTAATACGTCTATTTATTATGGGAATGTACTTTTCTTTGCTGGATTTATGTTATGTTATTTTCAAAGTTACAAAACCTTAAACATGAGAGAGTAATATGAAAGTCGGGGAAAAATAATTAATTACACACTATTTTTAATTTTAATCATTAATTTTTAATAAATTTCTGCCAAAACTAGCTACTTTTTAGATGCTAATAAGATTATGATTGTGTATTTATTTTAATTAGGTTTGGTGCATAATAGTCCCTATTTTATCCAACCTTTCAGTGTCAATGAAATTAAACTCTTACCTTCACTAATATGAACTTATTTTAATTTAGATAATTAATTTTTGATTTTACAAAGACTATTATTCGACAACAGCATAGTTATCTATCATATTTTAAGTCATAAATTATAGTATCTAAATAATTTAATTTTTAGATAATAAATAGATATACTCACAAACATAAACAAATCTCCCTGGTGCTCCTTTACAAAACTGTTTACTTTTGTACGAAAGCGTCACTTCTACTACACCCGGTATATGTCTTGGTGGTGTCTGTACTCTTATTGCGTGTGATGTTATTAGCTGTTGACAAAAAACATTGAAATAACAACTAGTTAATATTGAACCCTAGGAATTTAACCATCAAAAATATTTAGCCAATAAAGGACAATTTTTAAATTACCCAACAAACGGTAAAACATGTAATCATAACGAAAATTCCTTTTTTTTCAACTTAAGAATCAATTTTCAGAAGTACTAGTTATGATTTATGTTAAACCAGATACTTAAATCTAAGATGTCATCAATGTTGCCAAGATTATATATCTATATATGACCATAAAAGACTAAAACTGTCCTTAGCAGTATGTGCAGTCACATCGCGTGCAACTTTATTGACTGTTGACAATAAACGCCTCACAAAAACATATTTAAGTAATGATTAACATTAGTGAGGTTTTACACGCCATTTATGACCTAAATATTAAGTAAATTTACTATTCAATTGGTATTTATTAAGCCTCATAAATTATGATCTATATTGAATTTCATTTTATGTTTTTAAGCTATGTATCAATTTTTGAAATTCACGTAATCTTAGTAAGACATTTTTACTGATAAAAATGAATTGTAAATTAATCTCAACAATATATGTTTTTTCTGTAATTTTTATGTCTTGTTTAACTAATAAGTGCATACGTCCGAAACCGGACGAAATCTTCTTAGTCAATAATATCGCATATGGATATAATACAATAAGAAACAGCATAACAAATTTAAAAATGTTTAACATAACCTTCCATACGATTGAAGAACTTACCTCGCTCCAAACCAACATAGTTCCGAACACGACTTGTAGTCCATCGAAAAAGTTGTCCCCCACTATTATTACCGTCGAACCCCCTGACGTCCAGCCTTCGCTCGGAGATATTGCCTTGATGCATGGCGTTGCTACGGGCAACGGTGGGTAAAGCCCCGCTATAGACAAAACAAACAAATCTAGTCACTATGACGTTGGTCTTAAAGACGAAATAGCAGGACACATCACATTAGGGTTGATTCGTAGGAAATAAATAAACTGAAACTTCCGGATCATATAAATAGCATTTACACCATTATAAAACCACACTAAACTTTAACTACTTAACCACTTGAATATATGTATATTAAAGATCGACTATTCTGTCTGTGATCATTTCATTTATATGTATGTCGGCGCGTAAGTTAGACTTAGGTTAACCTAACCTTAGGTTTAAATAGTAAAACTAAGCAGTGGAGGCAAGTGCTGGAAATATTTTAAAAGGCCTTGCAAACCTACACCTTGGTTTCAAGTCCAAGGCACTGCTTAGATTCCTGTCGTAATTGTAAGAGATCATAATTTTTAGTTTTTTATCGGTTCAGTAGCAGTATCTACGTTGTGTTTACCCAATAGTCCATTCAATATCACACCCCCCTTGTAGTGTTTTTCAATAAACCCCCTCTCCTTCTTCTCTTCATTTTTTCTCCGATTCTTGTATATAATTCAATATTAACAATGCTAGGTATTTTTTCGTATTATTATAATTGTTACCTAAAAGGTAATGAGTGTCAATGACTATATGAGAGACAAAATAATTACCACTTTTATTTAAAAAATAATGAATAAAATAAGGGATGAAATTTTTCAATTATTTAAAAAATGCACGAGAAAAAAAAATAAAAAAAAAATTATTAACGCCGAAGTTAAACTAGTATTTTAACTAGTATATCAATGCTGATAAAACAATAATATAGACATAGAATTATATTGTCATAGAAAGTTACATAAAGGACGACACTTGGAGTTAATTTCAGTTAAATTGAATACAATTAACAATAAATTGTATCACGACATCATAAAGTTTTAATTATATTAAAACAAAATGGTTGTTATGACATTATTTACTTGTAATTGTCTATGCAGAGGTTTCCAAACTCAGTCCGTAGTACTTATCATTTTATACGCTTGCAAATAAACCTCTTTTCTCACATTTAAGATGAAATAATCGTATAGGTATACAATTTGGAAGCTCAAAATAAAAAAGAGAGAAGTATCTTTCTCTGAAAAATGTATACTGGCTGTATTATACAACTTAAATACATTATCTGGATTCTAAACCCATTTTTCTTTCACATAGACCCCCTGAAACTCGCCAACGACCTCTGAACATAGATATATAACAATTTGAGAACAACTGATTCAGGGGGATACGCGTGGCAGGACAACAGGAAAGATCCGAAACTCCAAAATCCTGAAACTCGGTAATAAAGACAAGAGAAAGTGAATTTTAGGGGACGAAAGAAGATTAAGTCAGTGGTACTTTTTAATTTGGGTAACAAACATTTTTTTCGTTCCCCTGTGAGTGAGTAATTAATATTTTATATATTTCATCCTATTTCATTGGTAAATAATGGGGGAGGAGGTTTTAGCTAATTTTCATATTGTAGTAGCCTAGTAGGTTAATGAACTTAAAAGTACTTTGATTTTAAATTTAATACTTAACGCAATGTCTATATTTTGTTCTGTCTTTGGTCTCATTGAAAAAAAATGAAAGGAAATTTTAATTTTTAAGTAACTTGATGATTTTTAAGCTTTAATTCAATCAGATATTAAGATAAGCTTTATCATTTCCAAATCTTTTAAATTGAATGGTATAAGAAACTTAAATATGTAACTAATGACATCATCGTTATTCCTTAAAATCACATGTGATTTGGTTTAGCTAAATACATAGCCTGATAGGCAAAATCTTATTTTACTAAAAACTGAAACTTTTAATAATTTTTTGTACCTATGAGAACTTAAATATTCAGTTCACATCCTGATTTGAACACGTATTCCCCAGAGTATCGCGCTCTGGGTGCTTTACCAATTACACTGTTTTTTATTGCTTTCTTCTTTAATTTATTTCTTAAGGCCAGACGACACATAGTATGGCTTTTAAACTCTATGCCTCATGAAAAATAAATGGTTAAATTAAGGATTTTTTTCACTAATTGTTGTTGCGATAGAGTCGGAGTAAAGATCATGAAAAAAAAATGTTAGCAGGAAATAATAAAATAAAGAATTAAAATCCGATACAATTTTAATAAAAAGTCATAGAACTGGCAACAAATGATTCTATTCCCTATAAGTATTCTAGCTTGAAACTTATATTATATAAAATAAAGTTTAAAAAACTATAAAACGACTAAGGAATAAAAAAAAGTGGTCTAAAAAGGACAAGACAAGTAAATAATTTAAACAGAAACCCAGAAATGCAGAGGTACAAATTGGTAAATGTATATATAGCTTATAAAACATGACAGATTTAATCTTTTTTTAAAATCCTATATTATTCTTGACCTATGTTCCTAGTTGTTATAAAACATAATTCTCCGAAATGATCCGTCTTGGTTCTCGCCTCAACCACCCGTCGCCCCCACTTGCGAAATGTCTACTGTGATTCCTTGCATACAAACGACATCCTCAATTCTTCTACAACTTCACACAGTTGTCTATACAATTAGAAATTACTTTTTACCTTTTCCTTTAATAATTAAAATGTTGTCATACGTTCTTCTATTTTTACGCGTTTAATCTATTATCAAAAAAAAAAGAAGGAAGATCTCAATTTCATTGTACTTATGCTTAATTTTGTGTAGATTTTTAGTTTGTGAACCAACTAAATGTTATTAGAAAATAATTGTTAAAAGTTGTATCGTATAATCGGTCATGTTTTCCCTTTTTTCTATATAATGTATCAATATTGAAGTAACTTTTTGTGGAAGAAACATTTTAACTGGCTGCTGTTGCGATTTATTGAGTGTTGCTCTCTACAACAAAGAGTAGCTTTAACAATTATTAAGATGTTACCACGTCAAATTATTTTAACAACACTATAAAAAGCGATTTATTAAAAGTAGTAGAGACGTAGTGTTGATACGTAATGAAGGGGGAATTATTCTTCAAATATTAACTTAAATAAATAATATTAAAAATAATGATAAAATAAAAGAAACAAAACGTACAATTAGATTCTGGCGCGGCGTCAATACCTTCAGTGGGGTCGAGGCGTTTCGCTCGTCTGCCGTGCTTGCTGTTGTTGTGGACAAACATGTTATCCGATATCGCCAGCAGAGGGCCATCCACCATTACTTGTGTTGATATTACCACCTGGAAATATAATACAATTTAATTCATCGAAATATACACCCAACTATCGCTTAATCAAAAAAAATTACACCAACCCGGAAGTTTATAAATCTTACTCAAAAACTACTTATGAAATTTTGATTAAATTTAACATTAATTTAGCTTGCACATGAAAATTAGAAATGCACTAGAAATCATATTTAAATACAGGGGAGAGTCGGGAGTTTTTTAAACATGACTAATTTCTATTAACTTATTTTTCTCGTAATAAATAAAGTTACTTCATAAAATATATAGTTGATTATATTTAATGAGATACATCTCTTATTATATGGAAACAACTGTAAAACTGAAAATAACATTCACTTTTATACAGTGTTTGAAACCCTTCTTAAATACCTTGTATATACAGAAATCAGTATTATTATTTCAACATGAAATTAGTTACAGTATGTAGAAAGTAACATATACAAAACATATCATAAAAGCATAACCATCAATCTTCATCAACTTACATCAAGTTCAAGATCATAGCAAAGGGCTACAAAAATAAAACCCACCAATCTTCGACCTGCATCAATAGTTACACAAACACGACGACGTACGACTGTTTGTGTGTGTATACAGATACTCGTACACTCACATGAATGGCACACAGTCACGTGATCGAAAGGGAGAGTCCCTGGGGAGGTGGGGCTTGTCTAAGGATGGCAGTAGGTATGAAAGTGCATTCTGCAAATGTTTTGCTTGTCTTTTTATATTTTTTTTGGTATTGTAAAAGAAACTAATGACACCTTTTTTTTCAATTTCCAATAGCTACAGAATGATTTATTTTTGTTATATTATGATGTGTATGACTAAATACTAGTAACTTCAACTGATTTTGTCCATGAAATCCTCAGATATTTGATTATTATAATTTAAGGATTATTTATAAATATAAGACCAAAACAATTTTATTTTTTTTATTCTTAGGCTGTATTATAAAGCATTTGTTCATGATTCTTTAACTCTCATCATTTATAAGTTATACTAAGATTTGAGTCTTTTATAGGTAACAAATATCTTGACGTTTAAGCGTTTAGTAAGCAACAGATAGATATCTTGATCATTTAACCTTACCTACCTAGATAAAAAAAATGTATATCATTTAATTGATTACAGTTGATAAGAAAGAATCTAAGTTTTAGAAGTTTTGAAGTGAGGTAGAGGATTTGAATTTTTTTTTATTTATTAGTTGAAAACGACACAAATTCTTAAGTTACTAACTCTCGTCACGATACCATACAATAAAGGTGTAGCTATGTTTATACCTAAGTCATATATTCTTACCCTTGAAACGTTGGGGAAAGACCACTGAATTATTCAATGACACACAGAAAGACAAATATAGACACACCAAACGCGTACCATAATCGCTAATGCATATTAAACTGAACGTTATATGTAAGTAACTAGTTCTATATTTGTTTAAAGTTGTATAAGACAAATATATAGAAGGAAAGTGAGGATGTAAATTTGTAATCATAAGTAGACTGAATGCACCTTTATGGCTTAAATGTGGCTGACAACATAAATTTCGTTGTTTAAATATAAATTCAAATCAATTAGTTTGTTTACTGATTGAATAACTGTACAATTAATGAGTAGATCAAATGATGTCTGACCGCAAATAATTCCGATACTTATAAACGTTTAGACAACTCACGCGACTTCATTTGCTTTTTTCATTGATGCTCCCCTCCTATGGGCCGTATCGTGATGTTATATATTTTATGGTCTTCCTTGATAAATGGGCTATCTTTTACTAAAAGAATTTTTTAATTCAAACTTGGTGTTTCTGAGATTTGAATGAAGTTTTGCATGCTGTGTATAACTTAGTTAATTTATCGATAGATAGATGGCGCCATATTAAGATTTCAAATGAACGTGATTCGTTATATTACGTTATCTCTTTACTTTAAACCTTACAGATATAAAATATTTGAAACAGCATGTAGTACAAATCACGTAAGAAAAGATCGAGAGTAAATAGATAAACTCGCATAAATAAATTTAATTTTATCCCTCCCCTAAATTGGAGGTGCTTCAAATATTCAGCAGCTGTGAACGCAACCCTTCCTTCAGTTGGGGGCGATACGAGACCGCGTTGTGGTACACGTTATAAGCAAAACGCCTTTAACAAAAATAAACTTGAAAAAATATAATTAAAGTCTCCGAAAATTATGCAACTAAGAATCTATTTAGTAATATGACGGTTTAACAGTTACGGCGTTAATATCGAGTTTATCTCGACATGTTTCGGGAAACTCCGGTTCCCATCATCACGGAGCGTTCGCTGAAATTCGCGAAGCCGACATGTCGAGCTATTAACGCCGTAAGTTTTAAACCGTCATAGTACTACATAATGAGTGCTTACGAAAGCTTTAGTGATAAAATAAGAATCTATGATTGATTATGATTGCTCTTTGACAAGTATATTTTATCTTAAACTCAAAAGAATTCAATTTTTTTTATTAAAACATAATGGTGTCACTTTCAAGTTGCTCAATCCTACTTTTGTAACATCGCATGATCCCACCTAACTAACTACAAATTGCGTATTGACTATTACAATAGATTATATTATAACATCTTTACTTGAAGATACAAATATTAATTTTTGTTACTTATAAGCAGAATCTTTTCTTTTCACTTAGTCCACGCTCAAAGCAATACCGACGAACTTGTACCGATTAGGCGATATTTTTCAAGCAACTAGTAGACGTCGAACCATTCAAGTGTCGACAGCAGCAATCATTACAAAAGTAAACAATGAAAACAAAATGTCTACATAGCTAAAATATCATAAATAATTAAACTTACTTGAAATCTTCTCATATCTCGTGGGTTGCCGGCATTCTTCAAACAGTTTTGGTTGCATTTCAGGAAGAATTTCAGAAAAAACCTGTAAGAAAAACTTTTATTAGTATCTCATTTAACTATCTAACGATTAGAGTAGCAGTAAATATTCGGCTTTTATTTCTGATTATTTGGCTACTTTATCCTAGAAATATTTTACATGTTAACATAGAAATATATACTAATTACGTTAACTATATGTACAAAATTGCTCCCACTTCACTCTTATATCCCACGGTAACAGTGCTTTTTATTGGGAAAACAAGTACGCTATATGTTATTCAAACTTCTAAAGTAGCTGTATACCAAATTTCATTCAAATCGGTTCAGCCATTTTATAAATAGGATGCGTTTGCGTTGTTATAAATAGGTTGCATGTAAATACGATGCGCGCACGATACAATGAAAACACGGCACAATTTTACAATATTTATTTATTAATTTATTAATCAGACAATTAGTACAATATTTTTCAAGTAGTCATAGGTACTAAACATCTCTATTGTCTAATAATAAAATATAAAATAAACGAATATTGATTCTTTTCATATATATTCATCCAGCGTCATAGCAGAGAGACATTTCATCAAGCGAGAAAGAAAAAAAAGCGTTTGTCCAATGTTCGACTATCCGGCCAGAAGACTCACCAACTATTCAATATTCAACGTATAAATACGTATATCTACAATTTCAGCGATTCAGAATCAGCTTACAAAGCAGTCTTTATTTCCTTAAAAACTTATAGTTTCTTACTTATTCATTTACAATCTCAATTTATTATCTTTGTAGTCAGTACTCAGTACGTAGAAGCACCTACAGCTGTTTCCACTCGAACAGAAACCGTAAACTCCCTATTATAGTATTAATTTGTTTCTCGTGTTCACAAATTTGTATCTTCCGCTCCTCCATTCTCGTTTTTGTGTAACAGCAATTAAGCGCTCGAGTGCCAACTTCACAACTTTTTGTCTATGTTTTTGGCACTTAACAAATATTTTACAAAAACCTAGTTACAAAAAAAAATTTCATTTTTACTATCATTTTTACTATCTTTGGCGAAAAGTTTTGTTACATACTCATACCTATATCATTTTGGAAAAATGAAATGAGTTTAGGTCAGAGCGAAATACCGGATTTAGGTTCTTTACATACGCAGTTGGCTAAATGATACTTACTCACACTACTATACTTAATTTAAAAGCAAAATTTTATTAAAGTTATCATATTGAGTAAGAATGATCGCAAAGGTAAGTTAAATCGTCATAGATTCTATATAATCATAAAAAATGCAAAATAATTTCCGAAATCTAATTACTTTGAAAGATGTATCTAATTGATAATTTAGAGATTCTGTTTTTAATTTTCTGATTATCACCAAATTAAATTTTGAGTCTCTAGTAATACTATCACACTAACTAATACGTGTTAGTGATGTAAACAAATTACCCTTGTTGTCGGGTAAAAATAAAAACGAGAGCAAGCAACTCTTTTTAGGAAGTCAAAAACGAAGCTTTTACGCAAAGCTGTTTGTTAGCTTTATACTAAATCAAACAATTTTCAATGAAAGTCTATAGGTTCGGCTATCGGTATATCGGATTACATACAATAGTTGATCTTTGCAATTTTATTACTTCTGTAGTGTTATTCGATAGTGATCTTTATTGCATTGTGATAAGGTTGTTATAGAGAGTTTAGACACATTGGTAGTGCGTAACGTAGCGCGCGATCAGGCAGGCGATCACGATGAATGCTTTAGCAGAAATATTTTACATAGCCTACGGCATCGGCAATGCCGCCACGCCGAATATTGCTGTGCCAACAGATGTGGATATCACAGAGCTGTTATAACTATGAGTAACTCACTGTTTGTAGGCTTAGAAATATTTATTTCTGTGCACAATTTTTTTGTTACTATGATTGCGAAGAAAACAAGGACAAATCCGCCCAAGACGCTCCTAGTTATTGTCAACAATATGGTAACTTATGGGCATTTTCTATAAATGGGAGAATTTTGTGTCCCGAAGCTTTCTTTTATGAACGACGGGACCGATAACCAAAATATTGGAAGAAAAGAACTGTCATGTTAAATATAAGTTACAGCCTATCTGCAAGCAATGCAAAATTGTACACCCAAACCCTTTATGTTGTTTATTTTAAAAAAACAGGCAGTCTGGGTAAAATATAATATCTAAATATTAAATGCCATACGAGTGTAATATAATAATGCTTATAGAATGCTTCTGATGCTGTCACGTTATTGTAGTGCGTCCAGTATGTTCGCGGAAGCACGTGTGTATAGATTTCAGGCTATTCTGTGTAAGCGAGCCGCGTCTTTAATATGTCGAGTACGAGTCAGTCCTAATTGAATTCTAGGGGAATTTCACAAAGGTATGATTCTTCTCTCTATTACAACATTATCAATGAGAGAAATGGAACGAGGATATATTAGAAATTATATGTAATTTATCCTAATTAAATTAATATTAATATTTTAAGTCAACACTACTAACATATAGCGGATCATTGTTATCTGAAAATATAAATAAAATAAAAACGATTATTTGCTCTGAATATCCGTAATACATTTGAAAGACAGCTTAAAAGATAAGAGGGAGTAGAGAGATCTTACAAAAATATTTGACAAGTGTTTCAACAGCTCCATGAAAATGAGCACAGGGCAGATATGAACAGTGCCGCGAACGTACTCGTATTTGTAGAGCCCGCGGCGTCGCACATCTGTCCGCATTATTTATGTTAAACACCTTATGTCACAATATTGCGAGTTAGTTTACACGTCAAACGGAACCGACTTCGGGTATGGATAGAGATTTTATTTTCGGATCGAAGATGTGTTGGGTGTTGGAGAATCTTTACCACAAGAGAATCTTCTAAATATTTACTACCATTAACTATTGTACCTACAAGTTTTAATAAAATCTGAATTATATGAAAAATTTAAACCAGAACGACTCACAACTTTCGCCAATCAAGATTTGTCATGTTATACGAATACAAATAATTATAAATATAAAAGCAGGACATCTATCTCTACAAGGGTCACGTGACACCATCTATATCCGTGCGGATCACTCTTGCGGTAGACCCTAAGCCTTGGAATGATGGCTACTACCGCTAAGTAAAATATATGAGATTGGCATTCCAATACTTTTTGTTATTTTAGCTTAAGGTTACGATAAAATTGGATAAAAAACTATTCTAGTATACAAGTATATTCTATCAGATATTAGAAATCAGGTCCCAAAAATTGATTGATTGACAACATATAAAATTATTCTGAAATCAGTACGAAATATTGTATTTCATACTTAATTATATGACGCAACATTTAAAAAAAAATACTCTAAGTTATTGAGAAAATATGTTCAAATTTCAGGTGCTAGAAAAAACATCGAAAAAGGAACATTGTTAAAACCTTTTTTTCATTTAAAGAATTCTCACTGTTTTTATAATTCACACAATAAACATTATCTACAGCAGTCTAAATAATATAGTCAAGTATAATGGTGCTTAAATATCATATACTATCTAGCCTATTTATATAAATAGCTATTTACAGTTAATATTAATGTTAAATACGAGTATAATCAATACAATTTTAGTCCCTTAAACTTATTTCCAGCTGGAAGCGGATTTCGAGTTCAGCGCAGATATACACTGTTCACACTAGTGGAGTCTCGACAGGTGCTAATTTATACGAGGCGAGTCGTAATTTACGACTACGTTGTCTTATACGTAGCTACTGCTCAACAAAGAAGCACTAATTAAACACTTTATCTGCTTATATCTGTGATAATATACCTACACGTAACTTTGATGAAGTCTACTTAGAACAATACAAGAACTAATTAATAGATAGAAACCTTTAAACTGGTAATCTTATTAGAAAATACTTGAAAGGGATTAGTGCTGACCTTCTTTAACGCAGTAATAAAGGTTGATTTTTTTATATTTTTTGCTAAAATTTGGTTAAGAAGCTGAAAATAACATAGGCTACTTTTAATTGCGAAATATAATATGTTTATCAACTACTAAATGGCCATATTGTATTAATTATAACATGTATATGGCAACACTAAATCACCTTTGTCACTCACGAATAGTGTAGTTTTCTACTGGTGAAAGAATTTTTTAAATCGGATTTTTTGTTTCTGAAAAACTCTTCAATTTACAAAATGACCACCTTATGGCACTTAAATGGCCATATCTTTTTAATTAGAGTATTTATGGCAACACCACATAGCCTATGTTACCCGGAAAGGATGTAGCTTCTTATCGGTGAAAGAATTTTCAAAATCGGTTCAGTACTTTTCGAGCCTATTCGCAACAAACAAACAAACATACAAACAATCAAATCTTTCCTCTTTATATAATAGTATAGACAAGCAAAATGGGCTTTACTGGTATTTAAAACAGTTGCAGATATTCTAGAACTAACTAGTACATGTAGAGGACTTTCAGTTAGTTACTTATTGTAAGTTAGTATAGCCCTTTTACTAAATATTGCTAATTGAAGCCTTCGATAAGTCACGATTAGCTAATTTCTTGTATATGATAGATACGGCTGAAATAAGACTGCAAATTTTTGAACAGTCTACGTGACATTTTTATATGCACTCATACAATAACTAAAGTTAAAAAATAGACAAAACACTTGATTATAAAAAGAGTGCAGACGAAATAAAAGATTTGGAAACTAGAACGCTGCACTGGTATAAAAAAATTCGTAGTTGCGTAAGAAAGACTGCGACAAAATCAAACCATTTCCAATAAAAGCTCCCGCCTATATAGAAAATATTTACCTATCGCATCACGAACAGAAAGGTAACTGTATTTTTCGTCGTAAAAACTACCCCTGGTTTTCATCCCTTCTCGTATATTATATAGCCCTATCCGTTAAGGCTTATCTTTAGATATCAAGCAAAACGTTGTAAGTGACATTGGCTATTTCAAACATCGTGAAACTGGATCAAAATCTAGATTTTACTATGAAACAATATTCAAGGCTTTTTTTGACACAAAAATAATAATATAGAAATTTTAAACCAACAATCTTAAAATAATGTAGTGTCATAAATTTCATATTTATTCCGTAGGTAGGTACTGCAGTTGAAACTCATACTAAAGATTTTAGTTCTATTTAATAACATCTAGGTCGCGAAAGATTTTCAAAAGAAGCTTACAGCAATGAAATTGGTTCATTATTTTGTATAAAACGCTCACTTTTTATAGTTTTATTTTACTCGCATATTCCGCACTATACGTCGGAAAAAATCTACTACGGCATTAAGTCGCGGTGAGGGGGTGGGGGTCTTTCAAGTCTGAACACTTGAATGCCTCCCACCCCACACTCCCGCCCTCTATACTATGTTTATTTGCATGGATCTTTCTTACAAATAGTTTAAAAATATACCACTTTCTTATAACTTTCACGCACCTTCTGTAAATTATTTTTCAGTATCAATATATAACTGTTATTTTTAATTTTTAAACTAAAGGACGTAAAAAGTCATAAGTTCAAAGATTTACATATTATAATATCATCAAAGAGTCAACCCTAAACTACCCTCAATAACAATAGACTGAAATGGAACAGCAATAGAAGACATTGAAAGGCAAAACCGCATTCGGCAATCGAACGTTCGCGAAGAACTCGCACTGACAACAAGCGGTCTCTTATAACTTTTCCCTTTTAACCTTTCGCCCCCCTGCTCCCTCGGGAGGCGGTCCCCAGGGCCCGCGACTCCCTACGCCCCGCTCCACTCAATACCGACACGCCATGCGGACGCCAAAGATTAAGTAGCCGGAAGATTGCCTAAAAGTATGTGTGAACACAAATATTCTTCGATTACTTGAATTAAACAAAAGAATTTGTTTTATTTTATTAAATTATTTCACTTAATATTTTTAAATTATGTTTAAAATTTAAGTTAAAAAACCGTCACATTAACTACTGTTAGTTATAATTTTAAATGTATTAAATTGGATAAATTGCTTAACTGTTAAACTTAGCAAATTTATTTAACGTTTGAATATTCCTTCTATTGCGACGTTACTGAAATTAAAGAAATAAATGTTAGCAACACTGTTTATAAAGTAGTATTAGCGGGTAGGCTTTACAATGTCGTGAAGACAATATATATAACCTTTAGTGCGATAGATTAGTTTCAGTTTTAGTGTTTTCGCGCTGTGTACATGGAAGTTAATGTTATAATGTCGTGGTTAAGGTCACCCTTCTTGAGGTCCACGTAAGTTTACTTTATTATCTATTGTAGTTATCGAGGTCGAGTGGTGGAGGTGAGAGTAAATATACTATGAAATAGCTCTTTAAACTTGCTCCTGGATCTCAAGCCCCAGGCACTGCTCGACTCCGTATAAATTGTATGTGAATACGTATTGCTGTACAGTAATGGGTCTCATTCCTCTCGAGATACTTAACAGATAAACAAGTTACTCTCAGTTTGTGTGTAAAGTAAAATCCAACTAATATTTTAGTAGTAAAAATTTAAAAAAAAATAATTTACTTGCGAATCTGTTTTCTAGAATATACAGTCAAATTGTAAAAAAAAAATCATATTTTTATGAAACTATGTAAGTTATAGTAACTGTTCTACCACTTTCATTGAGCGTAGCAATAATCTTTGATTCTGTGCGACGACGGGCCTATAGCGGGCCCAGTTTTCGACTTTGTTTTTCCGCGTGCGCCTATAGAATGCGTTAATATTTCAGTACGTACGCATTCAAGGGTTAACTGGTCCCCGACTCTGATGCGTAAATAGACTACAATAACAACTTGTATCAATGGATTGTTTGTATAATTTTTCAAATTATATTTACATATAGGTATAGGTATGCATACTCGTAGAAACAGCACATATGTAGGGAATGATACCTACCTACACCTAGGTAGATACTATGCAGAAATATGTATAATTGCTGCATGCCTTTTGACCTTTTCGACACAATTTTAAAACTCACCTTCCTCTGCCCGCAGTGGAAGTAATAAAACTACTCACGTGATCTTCAATAATGAAAGCTTTACACGACCACACTAAACTTTACAATTTGATAAAGATGTATAGATTAGTGTTAGATGTTAGTACTCATGAATTTAACTATTAATTATGTAGGTAGACAAACTGATTATCTGTAATGATAATATATTGTCTAAAGTCTATATTCATAAAGAATATTTAATCATTACAAGTTAGTCATTATATAAACATTTTTAACCTACATATTCCTCATACAAAGTAACCATTTTGAACACGCGATTCATACACAGTACATACATAAAAGACTAGAGTAGTTTTTCCAATGTGCCGAGTGAAGGGTATCGCGACGCAGCGTCGTTGCCATGGTAACGCGATAAAACCTTGCCTTTCATTGCCCTCTGTAAATGCTACGAGATAACTTCAGAATAAATATTGAAAATATTTTGCTTTTGTTACTTAATTGTTTTACTGTTTTAGTTACAATGTTATCTATACTAATATCTATAATAAGTTTGTTTGTTTGCTTTAACGCGCTAATCTCAGGAACTACTGGTCCGATTTGAAAAATTCTTTCAGTGTTAGATAGCCCATTTATCGAGAAATGATGTAGGCTATATATCATCACCCTACGACCAATAAGAGCGAACCTACACGCGGACGAAGTCGCGCGGGTTGACTAGTCTTTCTAATATTTTGAATGTGATAGTCTGTGTGCTTGTTACTCAATCACCCAAAAACGGCTGAACGGATTTGAATTAAATTTAGAACACAGATACTTTTTGACCTGGATTAACACTTAGGCTACTTATTATCTTAAAAAAAAACTATGTTTATATGGGATAAAAGTAAGATATTTACACAACAATAGCTCAACGGAATTACATGAAAATTTGCATTTATTAGCACTTTTATCGTGTCTGTGTCAAAAGTTAGTAGGGTGATTGAGTGAGTTAATGTGTGAGTGAGTGTCTCACACACTTTTACATATACCTACTTTGAATTCAGTTCTGAAGTTTCTGCGGACGAAGATATATAGATCAGATATTTAGTTAAGGCTTTACATTGGTAAAAATCAGAGGAATAGGTGATGTTATTATTAACGTCAACGTATATGAATATAGAGGCGAAGATTATTTAGTCTCTTGTTCGCCGATGACAATCTTAGACGAAGAATGTCCCCAGGTCGAGTTGAGGTTATTATAAAGTAGGTATTAGGTATATTGGTATTGTAGGAGTGTTTATGAAAAATTAAATAATGATTATTATCGCTATTCCTTCGTAAAGAGTATCGTAAAGTTCGTAACTTTTTAACTTTATCCATATATTAACATCATCTATTTGCCTTTTACAAAAGCAACGAATATCTAGAAATAATTCGTTTAGCGATATCTTGTATAGTAAAGTCTAAAAGGACCCAACGAATTTTCCAATCGACAATGCCTGACATCGTCCAATCGCTCGTGGCTTGTAAGCCTTCCCCGCTGCGGAGCTCGTCTAAAAATACCTACGTTATATTTCCCGACCACGTTTTTCTATCTACCTCCCTACTTTATATAGTCTTATATTCAAAACGTTCCTCGAATCTAGACCTTCATATGAATAGGCGTCGTAAGCAGTTTCTGTTTTCTGTTTTTTTCAAGTTAACAAAGATTATTTGTGATTTACATTTATGGTACTTAATAATCGTTGTTTTATTGTATAATATTAAAAGATATCATATGTTTTTTTATTAAGATATCATCATCATCACCCTTTAATGGCCCTCTGCTGAGCCAGGTCTCTTCCTCAGAATGAGGAGGGATTAGGCTATAGTCCACCACAGACTTCACACACCTTTTATATAATGGGAAACTCTCAGGAGTGTAGGATTCCTCACGATGTTTTCTTCACCGTTATAGTAATATTTAATTTCTTAAAACATACATAACTCAAAAGTCAGTGTGATGTGTGCTCAGGATCGAACTTGGACCTCCCGAGTAGACATCAACGTCTTAACTATTGGGCCATCACTGCTATTAAGATATACTATAGTTAAAACAAAATAAATATTGCGTAGACTATAAAGTAGCACTTAGCTACGACGTTATTCTATTCATCATCATCATAACCTGTCAATGGCCACTACTGACTGAGGTCACTATCCTAAGAAAAGACAAAAGAAGAAAAGGACCATCCTATTCTGAGGAGGAGACCTCGGTTAAGCAATAGTCCAGCAGGCTGGTCCGGTGCGGGTTAGCAGCCTTCACAGACCGACAGAGAATATGGAGAACTCTCAGGAGTGCAGGTATCCTCGCGACGTTTTCCTTCAACGTTAAAGCATTGAAGTGCAATGCACGCAGTTGCAAGTGATATTGATATTTGTATTAAAAGACATGGGTATTAATCGGAAAAATCAAGAGGTGTGTGCCCAGGCTCGAATTCGGAACTCCCTACTAAGACATCAGTCTTAACCACTAGCCCATCACTGCTTTTTTTGTTATTCTATTTCTTAAACTAAATTATCTTTTGTTTATAGAACTTAAAACTTAATTTGTTTTTATTTTACGTTCTAACGAAGCGACGGATCTACGTAAATTTAAACATAGAGATAGCTTATTAGTCTGAAATTAAGATAGATAGATGTATAAATGTATCGGTGTAGACACATTTTTAGATAATATTTTTAGTTTTACATAAATATTCCAAATAATTAATATAATAAATTTAAAGATGCCAGCATTTTAGCAAAACGGTGTTCAGGCGGGCTCTTTCCTTCGCAATCAACATACAAAGACAAGGGCTACCATTACGCGTCACTTCATTGTGGGCACCACTCTAATTGTAACTACACTCCAGGGTACCATCAGCCGCTCAGCGCTCCCGATAGTAGGCGTGGGCCACTAATCTTCGACCCCTACATACTAATACTGGAAAACACATGCTAAACTAAATTAGATTTTATATCTATATTCTTTAGACTCAAATTCGATTGTGTTCTATAATCGTATTCGCAAACGTAGCGAGGGTTAACGCACACTATCAACTCATTAAATTGCATCGCCTTTTTAATGAGTCTGAAAGTGAACAAAGGATATTGAGCGCGATTACATTAAGTACGTACTTGTACCGGTAAGATAGTTTGTTTCTCGGTTATGTTTTGATAAGCAAATTTAAGTATTAATAAACTTTGTTTTAGTTTTCGCTAGTTGTTTCAGTTTGGATATGAAATTAGCTGAATGTTTTTAAAATAACTTTATTTTTATTTTATAAATTAATAAATGGTTATTACACCTGACATTAAACTCTACAAATTTAAATATGTATCCAATTTAATTTTTTTTTTTGAAAAAAAAATTTTTTAGATCAAATTAATCTTCATCTATTCGTTCTGAAAAAGTTGCTATTTTTAAATAATTTTCACCTAATTTTCTAATGCCTAATAGTTTATAATGTAAGCTTTACTAAATTATTTAATAATTTTGAAATTGCCAACACAAGCCTCCGACCCCACCTATCATTATTATAGTGGAGAGATGAGGGGGGTATTTTGTATTATAAAGATATGCTGAATATTTAAATGATAAGTGTAATTGCTGTTTTACTGAAGAAGTTTTAAATATTGGGGGTCAGAAGGTCGAGTGATAAAGGAGTGTTGATGCATTCTAGAAAAGCCTTTTAATCCTGTAACTGGATTGCAAGGCCCAGACACTGCTTAAATTCCCTTTAAATTGTATATTTTTCTAGTCTTTTGAGTGTTATTGTTCAGTTAGTACAATAATATAAGGGTCCAAATTAAAGACTAATTCAATTAAAATCGATATCAGGTTAAATAGTTGAATTTAGTATCTTCACACATATCTTTTAACAATACATTTCCTATTAAAAAAATTAAAATGTATTGAATATTGTATCCACATACATAAATCAAGATTGTTATCAGTTAACTGAAACTAAGCTTTTAAAAATCTAAAACCAATAGATATAAAAGCGTTGACCATTTCATATAAACCGCAGTATTAACATACGCGCTCATATTTACCCAACGAATATGCTATAAAGTGATATCACGTGATCGTTTCTACCCGGGTAATAGTTATAAATTACCCGGGTAGTTTATAAAAGCCGGTTAACCCGAGGTAAGCGGACAAGGCGGATAATTTATTATTGGTAAATTCGGACGCATTTTCATATACTCTATTGATGATATCACAATGGGGTTTATTTAACGAAATTTGTTATCCATAATGACATTTATTACATGCGTTACAAGGAACAAAACTGGTTTATGTAGTATATAATGTTATAGTGTATTACGTTATATTCACGTGTACATAAATTTATAATTAACTGTACTACTAAACTTGCCTAGTAATAATTTCTTAGACAGACAATAACAACGAAATCCTTTGTTCGAAATACTAATACTTTATTATTTATTGTCCGAAATTACTACACGGATTTTGAGTCTGACTTCTTCTTAATGTGCCGTCTCCTTACGAATGGTGATTTCAACTTTTGAGACCGCTGCTTCAAAAATTGATCTTGTGCTCTTCCCGAACCACTGGCATAAGTTCTTAAGCCACGATATCCTTCTGCGGCCTGGCCTCCTTCTGCCTGCCACTTTCCCTTGCATGATAAGTTGAAGGAGACCATATTTCTTGGTGTTACGCATAACGTGCCCAAAACATTCCAATTTCCACCTCTTAATGGTTGTGAGTATCTCTGTAACCTGTAAATGTGTTACAAAGAATGGGGAAACACTGTTTCGTACACGGACTCTCCAAGAAATTCTTAGCATACGTCTGTACACCCACATCTCGAACGCTTCCAAACTCGAACGTTTTCTAGACATGGCTTCTGTTAGCGTCCAAGCTTCTACACCATAGAGAAGTACAGAAAAGACGTAGCACCGCGGTATACGTGTTTGAAGAGAAATGCTTAGGTTCCGGTCACAAAGAACTTTTTTCATTCTAGAAAAGGCGTTGGGTGCTTGCTCTATTCTGCACCGTATTTCAAGGCTGTGATCTCCTGTTTCGTCAACCATTGTGCCCAGATATTTGAATTTGGTGATTCAAGGTTCCGTTAGTGTTGAATACGAATATCAATACCAAAAAGAGGAAGTACATGGTAATAAGCCGAACACCAGAGCTTATCACGTCTTTATCCCTATATGGTCAAGATCTTGAACGAAATGAAAATGAAATTCAAATATCTGACTCTAAATGTCAAATTTTGATTTCTTTTGGGTAAAATATTTTTTTTTGGTTAAAGTTAGCTTTTCTAGAAAATTCGATTTCATAGCTAATAGTTTTGCAATAAGTAAGGTCAGAACGCTATATTGCGACTCTTCTCTCTCGGTCGATTTCTGAAGGTCGTGTCCACTCTGGTCCAGGTTCTGGGTCATGGTCTTTATGAGCTTTCTCCAGTCCGTTCTGTCCTCGGCTTTCCTCAGGTCACTTTGAGGCCCGTGAGATTAGTAACTTGGTTCGACCACCGTGTGGGGGAGGGGCCTCGTGGTCGTTTCCCCTCCACTTTGCCAAGCACCATCAGATTGTCTAGGCGGTCGGGCTGCCTTCGCGCTATGTGCCCAAAATAGCGACGGACACGCTGGTAGCAAATACTTGACAGTCTCGTTTTTATGTTTAGTTATTATTGCGACTCAGTTATATACAAAAATAGTTGCTACAGTTGTAATAGGCATGCATACACTCAATACAGTGGAGTAAACGATTTGCCGCCATTTTGTTTTAAAGTATTACCAGCTCTTCTTTTACTATCTATTAAGAACTTTAAATCTGAATTATCAATGTAAAAAAGACAAAAGCAAACATTTTTTTTAAATTCAGTTTTGGTTATTTTTTGTATCAGGCAGGACATTAAATAACAGACACAAAAAAAAATTTTTTGTTGACTTGTGTTATGGATCGAAAATGGAATTCATATTTGGAATCCATTTTTAATCTGTAATCCAAAACCTTCAAATGTGAGATAGAAAATAAATTATAAATATGAATTTTATCAAGAGAAATTAAAAGAATTTGAACTCTTTTTTAATCTATAATCCAAAGATTTAGCATTGAGATTGGTTATTAATTTCGGCCGTAAAGCGATAATTTTGACGACATTTGGTTAAAGTAAATGTGACTCACGAAATATAAATTCATTGTAAAGGGTGAGAAGGGGTTACAAACAATAAAAAAAATACTTTTGAATAACTAAGAAATAAACGAAGAATAATACTTAGGTAAGTTAAAGTAAATTATTCACGAGATCCTATAATAGACCTACATTATGAACTCTATAAAATTACTTGTCAAACTGTCTCTGACATGTCAAGAATGTTGCTAACGACACAGATGCAATAACTTATAATATACTTAATATAGTGACATTACATTTAAAGTGTTTTAAAGTTAGTTCAAAAACGAACGAGGATCAGAATATATAGTAGCAATGCGCACTGTATCATCTACGCGAGAGGGTCTCGCCGAGTTATTATAGCCGAATAGCCGAACTACGCTTACGAGCAACTTTGCTTTCGATTTTAACTTATTTAGGACCAATCGTTACTCCACTGTAATACGCACCTGGGACGTTAAACTCAAACTCAAAATAGTTTAATTCAATTAGACTTTTTACAAAGTACTTTTGAGATGTCAAAACTAGTCTGTCAGTCAGTTTGTCTGAAGCTACCACCAGTTCGGAAAGCAGTTTCCTGATGAGAAGAACTGGCAAGAAACTCAACAGCCGCTCTTTTCAAACGACTCTTTTGACCTAAATTCATGTGTTCCTTATTAAGGAAAACCTTACATCAGTTGCACTATGTTAGCAGATATTCTCTATGAAATAACTTATTAAACTACGTCCAAGTTATTGATTAATTGGGAACAGAGGTTATGAGTTATCGCGCCAGTTGAGGATCTCTAAATAAACTAAAAGCTATCAAACAGGTTGTATATTCTTTTAAAAGTTATTTTATAACTGCTATGTAAGGAAGTTAACCAAAAAACCAATGATAGCGCAACCAATGATAGCGTAACGAAAAGCAGTAACGAATCATTGAGCCCTTACCCTGAACATTGGTTAGGCTAACACAAACCTAACCTTACACAAGACTAACCTAACTTAAAGTTGTGGCAATTATATAACCACGAGGCAATTACATTGTAAGGTACCTCAATCAGGCAGCACTTCCAGAATTAACACTATCCAGAGACTACTTCACTCCTTGAGCGACCGCGAAAGATTCAACCTATTGTAATTTTTTTTTAAATCGAGGGCATATAAAGAATCGAGACTGTCAAAATGACGGAAGTGACTACTACCCTACTCCAGCTATAGATGGCGATGATGATTCGATTATTCGATAATCGTTTACTTTTCTCCAACATATATATTATAAATACTATTTTTATATTTAAATTATTACATAGATTGAACAAACGATGTACTTTATATTAAAAATATTTAATTTAATCGATTTGTATAAAGGCGTTCTACGCGATTGTACAAATTTTATATTCGAGAACCCTCTAGGATATTTATCACAGGAAAACTTTTAAGGTATGTATGTATATTTAGGTCTAAGTACTTAGTTTCTTACTAAAGTTATATTTGTGTGATACCTATTAAATACTAAAACACAATTATTATTCTTACATATTGTAAACTTATTAGAAAAGTTTGATTACATTCAAGAAATTAGGTTTTTTTTTTTTTCAGATTGATTCCGTTTTTTTCATAATCCAATTCTGATGAATCTCAAATTTTGATATTTCTGAAATCGTTTCAAATACTTTCGAATTTTTTTTTCTGAAAGATCAGTTCGAAATATTGTGTAAAATATTATTTTGTGCTTATTTTGGTTCTCTTTAATATCATTTTATGCGCTGCCACTTTGTAAAAGACCTTTTCGACTTTTCTATCCTTCAGAATGAAAGATCGAAGTTCATCTTCATGTATATTTTTAACAGAAGTCAAAGTAAAGTAAAAATCTGAAATCAAATAAGTAATTCACATCAAAAATACCAAAGTATTCAGCAAAAACTCCAACAGTACGGCAAACCAAAACATAAACGTTATATCGGAGATCCTCCAAAACTGCTCTATCAAAATATAACGACCGCGATAAAGCGATGGAAAGAAAGCAAATACCATCGAATTTTCAAAGATTCTACAATATCTTTCTCTCTTTCCAACACATATGTAATGTCTACCTACCTCCCTTTCTGACAGAAATTCAGTTTTATAGACTACTTGATAATATTTGGCGATATGTGTTAAACATTTTATGTGTTCAGTTATTAAGAATAGTTTACGAGTATTTACACGAAAAATTATGATATCTGTGGAAATCTTTTATAAGCATTAAATCTTGGGAACGCAGCCTTATTAGTAGTCCTAGAAATTTCATAAATCAAATTTACTTCTATACACTTATGAGTACCTTAAAATTATATTTAGTATTATTTTAATATCGATGATTAATATATACATTAATTAATTTTTATTATGATTGATACTTTGTGTTTGTTTATTGTAAATAACCTCAAAAATTATTCAACAGATTTTGGTAATTCTTTCATTGATAGAAAGCTACCTCCGTTCCGAATTTCTAGTAATATAGCCCATAGCCTACATAACTATGCTATTAATATTAAAGACATTTTATATGATTCAATATCCTAAAAATGGCTTAAGGAGGAAATTATTGAAGACATGCAAAAATAATTATTTAAAATCACAATATCTATTAAATCACTATTTATTTCTTTAAGTTTGTCCTCACAAACCATTTTGATGTAATGTCATTAATCTTGGAAAGCTGGCAGCCCAGCAAACGACCTTCCGTTAAGGAGCTCCAGCAGCGGACCATAATATGCTTATTTACCCAGAAAACACTAAACACCAAAACTGGTGCAAGCCAAATTAAACTTTCTAACAATATGCATTAGATTCATTAACGCTTGTACTCATGATGCAACTTTTGGTCTTTTTAACATCCAAATAGCAAATAAGGAATACTAGCATAGGAAAAAAAGAAAATTCGCTAGACATTGGCCTACAAATATCAGTGTTTAGCAGCACTGTTGATAACTTTAGTATTGCCGCGAAGTTATTTTGTAATATGTAAGTTATGGAAATCTGTCGAGTGATTTCATACATCAAACATTAAAGTAGTGAGACTACTATAGTAAACGGGCCTCCTCGTCTCACTCGCCTTTTTAAGTAATGTTGTCCTTAACAGTTATAAACTTCATTTAATTTAATAAATTATATTATGATTTCATGGTATTTTTAACAGGTGCTAAATGGGTGCTTCACGTGTTATCAACATGTCCAAAAAAAATCCAAAAACTAATAAAACCATTCGAAATTATTTTTTTTTAATGACATTTTGGATAATAATTTGTTACTTTTTAAAGTAGTGTAACTCGATTAAACTTTATTTATAAAAGGGTTTTAAATATTTATTTAATAGTTCTATTAATAACTTTCATATCTTAAACCAATAATCTAGTAATATGTAAAGCGAGATATTAAAGGAAAATGTTACTAGAAAAAAGTTGAAGTTTATAGACACACTCTATAGGCATCGATAATTCAAAGTAAGTCACGTCACTGTCAATTGTGTCGTAAGTCTTAAATATATTTGTCACATTAAATCACGTAAGTCTTTGATTTCATATAATCGTTATGTTAGTTAAATAGTGGTCGAGCGATGGATGCGAGTACGACTTAACGCAGTAGATGAGTTCTTTAATCTCGCTTCTGATTCATCAAACCCCAGATACTGGATTTCTTGACATTTAAATTAAATGTTTTTAGTTTAATAATGCATTTAGTAATGCAAAGAAGACATAATACCTAATTAAATAATAACCCAATATGTATGTATAGCTTTCAAGGAAACTATTTTCCTCATATTTGTGCCTATATAATTAATAGGAAATGTCGTAAGTTATATTTTCACAAAAAAAATCAGCAAAACGGTAGCATTATTAAATATATCGTCCAATCAGTATTTCGGGGAAGGAATTAGCGTGAAAGTGAATGGCAGAACGGCGTATCCTGCTCTACCCTTTTATGTGGCGAGGCGTAATAAAAAAAGAGATCTTATTTGAATTTGGAAGACGAATTAAAAAGAAAATTAATTCTGCCACTAATTTAAACAGAGAGAGTTTCTCGACGATTTTCGGGCATCGGGCAGGACGGCTTAATTAATGCTTTAAAGTTGGAAGTCAGCAGCTCGTGCTATGTCTAGTTATATTATATTTATTAATAGAAATTTATTTATTAAATAGTACTCAGTAATTCTCGCTAGATGGAAGTCTTTTTTATCTCGCTACTCAATATCAAAATATAAATAGATACATAACTCACGATAAGGGACTATAACACTAAACTCCATTACTTGCCTAATTTAATCCAATCCAATTATATATACTTAATCGGAAATATGTGGGGAAAAGAAATAAGGTTCCAAGCTGAAATTAATTTAATATGAAAATGTTGAAAACATTATTACGCAGTACCTACATATCATCAGAGATGTGACATTTTTCAAATAATAGTATTTGAAATACAAAATATCAAATACAAAATATCTATTTCCATTTTGTATTTAAATACTTTATTTTATTTTGTATTTGAAAAATGGTAAATAAATTTTGACATCAACAATTTTTGACAAAGAACAAACAAATTGGAGAATCAGGACTAATATCAGAGTTTATTATATTTTCATAATTACTTTGACTGATCTCCCTTATTCTGTTTAATTAGGGGGCATCCAATACGTGATATCCTTGATACGATATGACGTGAAAAGAACGTGATTGTGTCAAAAAAACTTAGTAATAAAATAAAGGCTTACCATAAAAGTAATTTATTTGAATAAAGTATTTTGAAAAAAATGTATTTTGTATATCATTTAGTATTTTAAATACAAAATGAAAAACTAATTTTGCATTTTGTATTTAAAATAAAAAATACAAAAATTATTTGCATTTAGTATTTAAATACTTTATATAACACATCTCTGCATATCATCAAAATGTCTTACGTAAAATATATTTTAACATATAACATATGTCAAATCTATTCCGATTAGTCAATGTTTCTTTAGCTAGAAAGAAATACAGAATCTTTAAACGTGATGTAGTTGAGAACTTTATTTTATTATTTGTAGTTGAGAGCTCATAAAATAACTCAAAATTCTGTAGCTTAATCCCATTATATTCTTGTTCTTATTTTTTTTTGCGGTATTTGTTTATATTTCATGCGTGATTAAATAGAATGCTTATTTTACATTAGAAGCAAATCAATATAATGTGTAGAAAGAACATTTTATACAGTAGGTATCTAATCACAGATTACACGAGCTCACGTAGAGGTTTGGAAAGCTCTTTAACGAATCGTATTGCTTGTAATGAAGGCTAATTCTTTCATTAACTCGCAGTGACAATAGGAAAAAGTGTATGGCAAACGAAAACAAATGTCCTTTACTTTTTGTGTAAGCTTTACTTGTATTCGATAGCTGTTTTTATCTAATTTTATTGTAGACAAAAAAATAGGTAGAGCCAATTAATGGATCGTTTTAATGGTATATCTATTGATTGTACTCTGATTATACCTATAATTAAGAAAGCAGAATTACGGTAAACATCCCAATTATGGACAGTTTAAGAATAGTTAAGTAATCGTTAACAAGCGAAACCTACCATTTTCATTCATCGATGTAAATAAGAGAACACAAGCCTAATTATGGACACCTAGTAATGCACTAGAAAGATAATAGTGAATAGTGCGTTATCACAATAATTATACAAGTTTCGACACTATTATTAATTTTTAATTTTATTGCACCAGTAATAGTCATCGACAAAATATCAAGAATACAACCAACACTGAAGTGGAAATACACTGTGTTGCTTTAATTTTCTGGATAACATTAGAAATAGAGCACCATATTAACAATTTCCTTAATAAATAGTTCCTATATATATTTATAATTATTTAAGCCTCTGTTTGGGGCCAATCATTAATTACGTAAGACGATTTAAGGGGTAGGGGGTCGACCTTCTCTTATTTTTTCTTAGAGGGTGTTTCAATAATTCTTACGTAAGATTACAAAAATGAATAAAGTTAAAATTATACATTGAATGAGTAGGTATAGGTAAACGATTTTCTTTTCGATAGCATCGGATACGCGCCACCCGCACTGCGCTTCCGGGAACTCCCCGCTTGTGGACTAGTCGTCACTTGTTTTGGTAAACAAAACTCGTTATTGCGTAAATGATTTTCATCTATGATTGAGTAAGTTTTGTACCTTATAGTTATATTAAAATGACTTACATAATTTTAACAATATAAAAGATGTTCCAGTGGCAGATCCACTTTCAGAGTTTTGAGCCCTTGGACTGAATATCTTATGCATCTTTACCAGATGAAAATTAAAACCAAAGTTTATTAATACCAAAAATAAAAATTATTAGTACCTTTGGAAGTACAAATAAACATTTCTGAAAATTGTTACTTTCAAAAAGGAACATTAATACAGGCCAAACTTGTTTTCATTTTTTTCTTTAAATTCCTACGTAATAAATATTAAACAGGAGGGACGGGGTCGGTCTATTCTTATTTTTTCTTATAATAGCCCCCTATTGGGGGGTCATAATCTAGCGAAAATAGTCTTACGTAATATATTAATGGCCTTTCTCTAATCATTCTGTATCAAGATTGAAGAGAAAAATAAACATCTAATTTCCGATAATCTAAACCCGATAACATACGTTTATGTCAAACTCTACATAGTTTAGTTACCTAATTCAGAAAGTATAATTTTTTCACCCACTAGTTTGTAGTCCATTACTGGCGCTATACCACATATAGCCACATTTGTTATCCTTCTACAAAGCTGATAATAGAATCAAAAATGCACTAAGATTAGGTACATCTGATCCCAGTATCTGCACTCCAAATGCATTTTATCTCATTTATCAAAACATAAATCGCAATCCGATCTGACAAGGCGTTAATGGGTAGCTCAATGCAATTTAAGCGCCCCCAGTCGAAAATAACCGAATTTCTTTTTTGTATCAACGGGATATTCAACTGAGTTACAATGCACTTTTCTATTTCAATTTGTATTTCAAGTTATTCGTTTTATTTTTAAAAGTTTCGGAAATCTTTATGACAGAGAAAATCTATCAATATCCTTATCAAATAAAATTGGTATAAATAGTAATATCAATAAAAGTAAAAGGGTTTGTAGTTAATTTAATAAATATTTATAATGTTTAAGATGTAACTAGTGATAACTTGTTAGCTGAAGCAATGACGAGCAGGACCCAGGGTTTGTGACCCATGTGCATGATTAACAAATGATTTGATAAAGCTAATATTGACTTAAATTAAATGTATTTTAGCGGATCCCTTATTGAGGAACATATGAGTCATTGATTTATTACTTGGTTTAGTTAAAGGTTGGATGATGAAGTGGAGTAGTGGTGGCGAGAGTTTTTACAATCAGAAAGAGCTTTTAGCTCGTGGTTATCAATCTCTAGGTATCTCAGTACAGTATAGCTCAAATATACCTGTATAGTAAGGGTGGGCCAAAGAAACTTTTATTTTTTTTGGTAACAATGGTAACATGAAAATATCGTCTGAGATGATAAAAAAATCTGGTAAATTTTGAGCTCTTAATATTAATAGTAAGAGGTGACTCATCGTACTTTATTATTTCCCATTTAAATAACATAGGATATTTTTTTTGTTTGGATTTTTAATGCACTTGAAGAAATGAATGTCTCGTGATAATCAAAACATATTATTGTAGGAAATTTAACGTTCTACAAAAATGGTCTGAAATGATTTTTCGCTAAGTTGACTCGTTCAGAAGTTATTCGAGGTTAAAGACCAACCTTAAATCGGAAAGGATAACTTTGACTATTTCTTATAATTTATCACGAAATATTGATTAACATTATAAGTAAGGGCTCTAAATTTACCAGATTTTTTTTTCAGAGGAACTAAAGAAAAAAAAATTAAAAGTTTTTTTTGCTAACCCTATTGTATAGATAATATTACAATGAAATTTGAAAGTATATAAAAATAAGATATGGGTACGTCGTTAAAAAGTAGTATTAGTCGAGTATTTATTTGAAATCAATTCATATGGAGCACCTTTACGAATTATATCGAGTCTATTACTGCATCGCCCCGACTACGATATAAAGCGAAAATTGGATTTACAGTGACAATCGAAGGCGCCGCCATCAAAGGCGACCCGCGATATGTTTGCTCAAATACGTCCCAACTACCGACTAGCGACTACCCTCCATTCTTACCTTACCCTCACCTTACTTACCTTGGTCAAGATATTTTCACCTCTCATCTATATTATAAAATATTTATACCTATATATTTATGCTCATAAATACAATGTTTAACTAATAAGTAGAATATTAAAATGTTTTTAGACAGATTTGCAGAACCTGGAGATTATGGTCTAAGAAGTTTATTAGACATTTTCATTATGCATAAACATTCGATTCTATTGCTCGACCTTCGTTACCATTTTAAACTTATCGCTTTAAAAAATTGGATTCACTAACTTATATTAGTTTATTTTAAGAATATCTCCACTGGCTAGACGACTCAAAACTTATGTCCCGACAAATTTTTTTAGAGATTTTGACAGTTATTTTTATATAGTAAATATTGGCCGTGTTCCGAAATGCACTAGAGCACTGTAGGGTGTGACGTCACTTCAGTTCACTGGAAAGCTGTTCCTTTATATTTAACTACACTGGACCACTGTTTAAAACAGAACAGCAGACCAGTATATATACTGTCATCTGTCAATGTCATTCATGTTTAAAGGTTTCTTTGATAATATTACGATTTTACATTTTTTATAAGGCCCGATTTCTTAAGATAACAATTTAAATAATTATTTATTATCAATAGTACAAGTATCAAGCGATCAATTCTTGACCCTGTTGATCACGTGATCAAAACACTGGGAGCACTGTAGCTCAGTAGCTCCAGTGGTTTCAGTACAAAAATGGCGTCGATTGATGACGTCATGGATTATATGGTACTGCACCAGTATACGGACAGTTATAACGGAACACATTTCTGATCACTGAGAGCACTGGCCAGTGCTTTCAGTGTATTTCGGAACACGGGGATTGTCTATCGTGCAAGTCATAAAGTGTATTGCAGTTTAATTGTCGCGTAGTCTCGTTGAATCGTCGGAGTTAAAGAAGTGGAAGCAATTGTTAATGTACAGCAAAAACTAAAAATTCACAAGTCCCTGGGACTGGCATTATCCAGTAAAGAAGGTATCTTAACAAATTTCGTCTATTTATCCAACGTTCAGATTATGATATAAATACTCCAATTTTGGGACAAACATTTTTCTAAAATAAACTGTTTTTCTAAGCTTGTAAAGTGATGTATAGTAGTATTCAACTAAGACACAAGACTTAACAGAAAACATAAGCACTAATACAATTTACAAAGCACGCAATCAAGACTACCCACATTGTTGCGCCGTCAAAGAGCCAAAGGAAGCTTCTTAATAATTAATAGACGATAAACGCGCTGACGTCTTGCGCTACAAAGGAGACTAACAGCTATGCATATGCTCGTAAGTGGAGCTTGTTTGAGTCTGACTAGTCCTAGTAGCAATTGATTTTAAACATATTAGCTTGATTGAAATTTACATTGCTAAAACTGGCTGGCTACCAGTAGTGAATAATAATATTATCTTATGGGAAGCTGTAAAAAACTGTTTTATATTACTGAAGAAAGTTTAAGATAAAGCTAGTTACAATACAAGCATTTATATTATAAAAACTTAACTTCATTGAGGTCTAAAATCGTGTAATTTCAGAGAGCAAAACTTTTTTTTAATTGATTTAAATAAGTTTTCCTTTAAACTTGTTAAACTAAAATGAACGTTAAAGTCGTCATGTTAAAGAGCAAAAGTAAGCCATCTCATCGGATTTTATGAGCCTAGAAACTCATAAACAGAAATATAGATAGGTAAATAGGATTGATCAAAATATTTATTGTACTATGGTCAATAAAAAAAGTATATTTATATTTTTATTATTTTCGTTTTTTCTAGTTCTACATAAACTAAAATATCACAAAATTAAATGATTACTTCCATGAAAATTAAATCAGAAACAGACATTTAACTAATGGATATTAAAACAGTGATATTAGTGTGTTCGGAAACCTCAATTAGAGCCGAAATTGAAGAGCCATTAATCAAATAAAAAGTCATGATTACCCCAAATCTTGATGTCTAATTGAATATGGCACTCGGTATAATTGAACTTGAATGACGAATTCTGCTTTCACGTAAATTTTCCTAAACGATGAATGGTAAAAGAAAAAAAAATTATCATAATATTTTTCGATATTTCGATAGTTTGTGACCCAGCAGATTTAAGGATACATAATCTGACCGTACTACGCAAACCTCAAAATAAGCATATTAATAACTCACGTGATCCTCAATAAGAAAGACCATATCAGAAAACTTCCACTGATTTGACAGACTCTGTCAGATTCATAGAGACAGTGGGTATTCTTGAAATAAAATAAAAGCTACTCAACAATGTTGCTAACTTTAGTTTTTATAATAAAACGTTATGGATTTAATTTGAAAAAGGATTGTGTATGTATTTTTGTCTTTGAAGGAGGAAACGTAGGATGAAATGTCTGGCTTACATTTTGCGTAACAAAACACAGTACAATTGGTGGTCTTTTTCACTAATTACATAAAAATTACTCTTATAACAATCGAAATCTATTGGAGTTTAAATTAGTAAAGCTTTATATAAATGCTTGTGTTTGTAGTTGAAAAGTTATTTTTACATAAGTAGCTTTAAAGTTAGCTTAGTTATTTAGTTCGCTATCTGACTAACACGCAATACCTTCATAAAAGTAAAAAGTACTTTATTTCTGTGTATATACACTTAATAAATAGTTAAATATCTTTAGCCCCCAATAAAATTGTATTATTATTATAAAATAGTAATATTACTATTTCCTTATAATATAAAAATATATTTCTTATCTAATTTTATTACAAAAAATATTATTTTCATATAAAAATAATATTTAATATTATAAGCTTCTAAACATCGCAATTGAATTTCTCCTCGAAGACGCAAAGAGCGGATGATAAAATCCTGTCACTAATTAAACGGGCCTGAGTCGTCTCTTCTTAATAGATTTGTCGCTAATTTGGAAATAATATTAAAATTGAAATTAATTTTAAATATTTTTTGGGGATGATTTTGCGTTTCTATACTTAATTGAATGAAAAACGCTTGAGTTTAAAAATACTGATGATACACTTTACATTTCAAACAATATATTGATAAAGTTTAGTATCCGAATTTTAGCTTCTAAGTTTTTAAGTACAAAATAAATCAAATTAATATTTTTTACTCAAGGACATCATCACAATACATTTGAAGCCAATTTGAATTCATTTTTTTTTTGCAATTAGCATACCTATGTGAATCGCAGGAAGATTTCCCTTCTCTTGATGAGTCTCTTGATAAGTTTGGCTAACTATCTTTGGAACCTCTTTGATTTAACGACTACAGTAGCACAGTAGTACAGTAGCAGTTGAAGCGCATTCATTGTTACTTAATACAATTTTCTGACCTTCCAAGATGGTAATGCAAAAACCGCTCCATAGATTAGAAACAACACGAGGATCCGACTAGTTGCAATTCATCATTATTATTCCAGACAATTTATCAAGCGGTTGGCTCGCCTCGCCCGACCGGATCGCACATTCTAACGAGATGGTGAATTTTCACCGAATAATTTCCGAACCGACGAATCACGTATTGGAATCCGAAATGAGGTCGAAATTGAGATAGAAGACTTGTACATGGTTTAGAATAAAACTTATATTTAAGAATTATGTACGCAGATATAGTTTGAACTATAAAGAACTTTAATGCGTTTTAAAATTGCCATTTTAAACATTTTTTTCTACTTCTTCATGACTTTTACCACAATCACAAAAGAATATTTTACTTAAGAAAGAATATATCAAACCACAACACGCTAACTTACAATTGTTACGTAAATAATAATATTTAAATGAAACGGCCCAGTAAATAAATTGCAGTATTTTTTGCATGATGCGCAAACAAACATACAGACTAACAAACAGACACACAAGATTAAAATTATTGTTTTGGTTTCTCTTATGAAGATTTTAAGTACATATATTCGAAAAATTACATTTTTATGATATGTTAAATAAAGTGTAGAAAAATATAATACATAATATGTATAGCAAGAACAACGGCAACTACTTAGTTTAAAAAACTACTAGAAGAGTAGAAGTAAAAGACGATGGTTTTTATTTCTTTTAAAGCATACATCGCATAAGCAATCAACTTTGATGTTACAGCAAAAAATAATTAATATAATATTTTTAACATTACTACGTAGTCGCAGCAAAGTCGAGGGGTCGATGCGATTACTGAAGCTTATTACTTCGACTCTATCATATTTCAATTTACGATCGTCACCCGACTTATCGAGTAGAAAAATCAGAGGGTACTGTGTATGCGATATAAATCAGAAATGAGACGTCTCATTACTGCACTGCCTTGATTTATTTCGCTAAGTGGGGAAATGATACTCAAAATTGATAATAATTATTGGCTTGGGTTACCAAAAAAATCACAGATGTTTTAGCAATATCTTGATAGTTCTTACGAATTCGAATCGATAATGCAAATTTAATTTCACTTCATTCCTCATTTTGAAAAAATTAGGTTCCCTTGTTGAAGCGAAGAGTTTACACAATATTTTCATCATCATCATCACGACCCTTTAATGGCCCACTGCTGAGCCGGGTCTCCTCCTCAGAATGAGAAGGGTATTAGGCCATAGTCCACCACGCCGGCCCAATGCGGGTTGGCAGACTTCACACACCTTTGAGAACTTTAGGGAACTCTCAGGAGTGCAGGTTTCCTCACGATGTTTTCCTTCACCGCTAAAGCAAGTGATATTTAATTGCTTAAACTTGCACAATATTTTTACTAATATAAAATTATAGAATTAATTTACTATATTAGCAGTAGTTCTTGTAAATATCGATTTTTTTTAGAAAAATAGGAGTTAAAAAATTAACAACTAACACACTTCGAGGCATTAGGTTTTTTAGAGAATTTTTTAAAACCTGGATTGACACAAATATATACTAAATTATACCCATGGTAAATATATATGAATATATAAGATATAAAATGATTATTTTAAACTTAATATAAGTATAATCATATATATTTTTATTTATAATTTAAAGGATAATAATAACATGAAATCAAAATACACGATAATATCCACAAAATTCAAAACTTAGTCGCTATAACATAGAAATTTTAAGTTGAATAAAGCGTTAGATAAAGTCCACGGCAAGAAAATGCTTGTTCCAAGGAAATAAGAAAGCGGTCCTAGTTGCTAAGTCTTGTACAGTTTCTGTCGCTATCTCTCGGATAAGGGGCCTAATCACCAGTCGTCGTGTCTGTATCGGGCCGTTGCGGAGCGCGGCCTTCCCCAGGGTACGCTTTTGGGACCAGTTTTCTTTTTGGTTTACATTACGCTGAAAGTGTGTCGAATTTTTTCGTTATGTCTCACTTTGTATGCTGATTTGCCTTAATGTTCCAGAAAAATAGTGGAGTTGGAAAATAGTTTGTAGGCGATATTTTGTAAATAATTTTAGACTTAACATTTATCCTTATAGATGGAATATTTTTCACGCTGTTTTTATGGTCTAAGTCACGAAGGAAGGTCAGACATAAACCCATTTTCATATGTCAATACAATCGCGATTTTTTTTCTATAAAAATATACATAATACTTTTTATCTGGGAAACGGATGGATAAAGGACCCATAACCTCTTTTTTGATCTTGTAGGTACTAATAAAATTTTGTTCGAAGAAAAATAATTTAATATAATGAAATTACTTGTCTCAAACAATACTGTGATAAAGTTATTTTCGAATACTGTATTACTTACTGAAGCAAGTGCAAACCTATTATTAAAGACTTATGAAGTTATCGAAACTTTAGCCGTGGAACAGTAAACCTGTTCAGTTCGCGCACTAATAAACTTGTGTTTGCAAACTATTTGTAATATAAATTTATTGCCCATGTTAACAACTCGCCCATGTTATAATTTATATTATACCTATTCTTTAAATAAAACTTACTTGCTTAGGCACTATAACATTATATTTACACCTAACACTAGATGTATTATAATTGTATTTTTACTAATATAATATGATGTTTTATCTAGTTTATTGAGAGAGGTATAAATAAAATGTTTCAATTCAAGAAAGAAATTTACATTGATTAATGTTTTTATACTAAAACACAGACTATGGAATGGAAATGGAACATACTTCATAGGAATAAGCTACCTTGTCACAAAAAATCTTGAAATGTTTTTATTTCAGTATGATACAAATAAAGTTTCCAAATCTACGAAAGCTCAACTGTCGAACAAAAGTTTATATACTATAAAATTCAGGCTTAGCTTGATCGCTGTGCTAAGAAATCTATAGATAATAAGTTAAAAGATAAAGTCACAACATAATCATTCACGTCATTTTGACGAAGCTTAGCTATTAAGGGTTAATTTTTTTTAATTTCAATTATTCTAAATTTATCAAATTAATTTGATTCAGTAACTAGGAAATCTATATTTAAATCAGTAGGTAAAAACATAATAGAGGAATCAGGCTCTGAAACAAATTTATTTGGCGAAAAGAAAAGAGCGGCGCACGGCGGCGCGGCGTATCTAATGAGATAATATAATAGCCGTGATTCGCTCCTACCACTGTTCACAGGACCGAAAATTACCGGAAAACTGCACGGAGGGAAAACCTCGGTTTTAGAACGTTACATTTCCCTAATGTAAAATTAGAATTTTGCCTGCCAAATAGATTTTTCATTGCGGTCTCGTGGTATCTAGAAAGTTTTACGTAGATAAGGATTTCATTAAACAGCTCGAAATTATTTTACAAGGATGTAGGAATTATAAAATACTTAAAATTAATGTTAAATAATACATACTAATATTTAGTATTTAGGAAGATTTGATAAGCAGCACTGGGACCCAGGAGCATGTTAACAAGCTCTTTTTATACATGTGTATTAAATGTATGAGTATGTGTTTCATCTACACCGCTCACAATTAATCTAAATTAATCTTTTAATACCTACTTTATTATATTAGCTATAGTTAGGTATATTGTCGAAACAGTGTAGGTATTTTTATTATGGGACTTCGGTATATTATAGTAATTTTAATAAGTCTGAAATAAATAATTATACTTACAATGCTATAAATACAATAAAAGATTCCTACTCGTAGCTATTTAATAGTATAACTTGTTAATGTCAATAAAATATTCGTTCTTAGTAACGAGCATGAGAGGGTCATATCGAATTGGGAATCGATTTTGTCGCTCCCGAAATAGGGTGTAAAGATCCCATTGTAATATAGATGCCAGCCATATGTCGAATAAGTCCGAAGTTTCTTATTTTCGATCACAGTTTTTTATTTATACATTAAAACATATTTTTGAAGAGATTTTGAAAAACAAAGTCAAAGAATAGATGTTCATCTAATGATGAAATTTGGAAATAATCTTTTAAGAACAAAAAATAATAATGCCATATGTCAGAACTCGTAACAACTACTTTGAATACTCTTAACAACAAAATTTTAAAAAATTGCGTACGATGACTGCCCGTCTAAGGCCGTCGTCGCTTTACAAATTATCGTCTTGCTAAAAATTTTGTTTAAGTACAGAACTTTGTACGCAACGGAGCATATTAAAATTCGCAATTAAGGCTGTGTTTTCACCTAACCTAGCCTCTCTTATAGTGCGCCAAAAAAAGGGTTCTATTGGATCTTAACTAACATCAAAACGCAGCCTTATGATAGTTCTCTATATCATCTAAGCAACAAATAAGGCGCGTCGGGTCTAAATTTGCCATCTTAATTCCCATTTACTATAGACGCAATGATCGATAAAGTATTCCACTATTTTTACACTTAATTGATTCCCTTTTGTAACACAAAAACGAAACAATCAATTACTTTACCCCTACTCTATTAAAAAAGATACAGCTTTTAATCCGTTAATAGCTATACCAGTCACAATATGTTTTACATGAGTATAGTTTAATGTCCCCTATATCGTTTTAAATCGAAACACGACAAAACATCTTAATCATTACGGTTCATAAAATCCTTAAGTGATTGCGTGGATGGGACAGATCGCGTGGGGCAGAATTGATTTCGAAAGTCCATCTTGTAAAGTACCTGCACCCTATCGGTATTGTGATTGTAATTGCACCTTTATGGATTGATCAATTTTGAGGGGGCGATATGGGCAGTAAAATATTTTCTTTACGACCATTACTTGCATCTTCATCCCTTATGTTGCTTTCCTATATACAAGTTCATATCACACATAAGATGTTGATATTACTTCGCTTTCTGATACTGAAAAGTTTGCTTCCTTTCTGTCTAACCCTTAACTATATGAGGAACTATAATACCCCATCATGTACAATGTCGACTTTTTATTTTTTCGAGAGTGGCAGGATTAAAGTCTCCGACTATAAGTTTTTTAATTATTCTCGAGATTTTCCGTTGAAGTAAAATTACACGTCACATAAAAATAACGTGGATGGAACTAAAAGTGAACTCGATGTCTCGACGTATTATTTTACTAAGTATACAGATGTTCATGTTAGATTTGTCACTTTGTAATTCAATAATAGTTTAAGGTTGTTCATTAGAAAATATTAATAAAATATCTAAGTACAGTTAAGTTACCTAATGTAAAATTAAAAAACTATTTTATTACTTTTTTATATTTATGTTTCTTTTATAATACTTAATAGAATGCAAATATATAATAAGCTATAAACAATTAAATAATTTTTCAATAAGAATATCATACTGTGCACGTAATTACCGGGTGACCTTGGTCCCCCATTAGTGTACTTACAGGCTCAAAATATCAAGTAGATAGTGGTAAGGGTTAAATAATTTTAATTAAATATTTTTTACTATCAACGTCCATATTTTAATTTAAAAGGTAAAAAAATATGTTGTGTAAAATTTCCATAGCTGTATTCAGCATAAGTTAATAGTAGAGTCGGGCGCGAGCGGTAGGCGGGCAGGCGGGCAGAGATAATGAAATTGTGTACAGAAGCGCAACGAGCCGCGATCGTGTCTCGGGCAAAAATCCACTTAACAAATTGCTGCTGATTCGAAGGGTTCAGGATTGTTGGCTGCTTTTACCGTTACGTCAGTTATTCGCCATCGCCATCGCACGGTTATCGATACTCCAACGCTCGAACGCGTGCTTGATTTTGACCTCACTACCTCACTTATTGTTTACTTTAATGTTTCAATTCTTAGCAAGATAATTAACCAAATTAAAGCCTTGCCTCTAACAGTGACTACTACTCGAGATGCAATAAGATTCGTATCTGTCATACCAAAGCCTTACATATGACAAATAAATAATTTTTGCCGAACAGTAAATTAACAAGAGGCAAATAGATAGGATTCCAGATTCCACACAGATTTTCCTAGACCCGTAACAGAGACTACTCGATTAAAAGGATAAGACACTAGAAGATTTATAATTAATAATTATAGTTGTTTATTTCATGAAAATTAAAGTCTACGCCAAATGATGGTAATCTTGAGTATGTTAATACTAATCAAATAAAACATTATGACCCATAAAATAATTAAAACATCAACGTTAGCTATCATTTAGTAAACAAAAAGGAGCAACACATATGCAAAGTAAGATAATGAATTCGTCGGCGTCGGCGTTTCGCACGCAATTGCACAATTTCAATTATGGCATTAGTTCGCGAATGTACTCGTACTACATGGGTGAGGCGGGACGCTTGATGGATTAATATTCTGTGACGTACTGACTACTAACTTCACTCTTGTTATATCTAGACTCTATGGAAAGCCCAGCCTAGGTGACAAAAATACCACAAATAATTATATTTCCTTTCATTAAAATTTCATTTCACTACCCGTTTGACTCTACTATTACGAGTATGAGAACTATATTGCGCAGTAACACTCAAACGACAATCTTATGTGTCACAATGTTAGTTACCATACTCCTCCGAAGCGGCTCGACCGATTTTTATGAAATTCTATATGCATATTCAGTAGGTCTGAGAATCGGCTACTATCTACTACCCCAAATATATATGTCAAAACAACGTTTGCCGGGTCAGCTAGTAATAAGATAAAATCTAGATGGAATAGGTTGAAAGACGCCTTTTATATCCGTATACTCTCACCTCCACCGCTTGAACTCGCTAACAAATATTAAAACAAAACGACATTTTTAGTCTCACTTTCTTAATATGTACTGCGCGATATCACTTAACAGACTAACTCAATCCTGAAGAACTTGATAATCTAAACTGTAAATCATGAAATATTTACAAACAAATTAGTATCTTAACTATGTATCGCAACTATGTATGCAACGTTTCCACCGTTGAATAAAAAAACGCCCATTTTCAGTACGAAATATTATAATTATCTCGGGATAGGATATATGCAAAATTTCAAATTATTGGTTAAATTTGAGTATCATTCTTTACCTACATATATTTATTTTTAATTAATCTCTATTGTACACCAAAAAATGCAATATTTTTAATATAACATATTACATTCAGCGTCGTTTTATATATTTCTAAGCAGACTCCATATTGTGTTTGAAAATTTGTTGTTTTAAAAAAAACGATACACAAACATAATAGACTATAAATATTCATTGGATCAAAATAGGGTTGCTATTTCAGATTTTTCTCTAATTATGAATAACTGACAGGTCGCAAAGTTTAATTTTCACACATCAAACGGCGCAATATCACAAGTTTATTCGTGGTCGTGAAATTCCAGGATCAACTTCATGCCCCGTCGAAAAGCAAAGGAAAGTTCGCGCACAAAGGCCGTCATTGAATTTTTTTGTTTCCAAGGTACAAAAAATTTGAATCGACCGAATTACAAAACCGACAAACGAATTGGTAGGGCTGCTAGTGAATATATTTTTTGTAAATCACATTATACTTATACGCTTTGACATATCTACACATTACATTAAGCGAATGATGAAAATTTATAATTATCTTAAACTAGCAACTCACCAAGTCTTATAAGCTCGGGTACAAAAAGGTGAAAAGTGCAAAGAAATATTTAAATATGTTTATTTTATAACATTGTCTATTTTTAGTACCTAGACTGAGTGTATTGCATAAATGTTAAATGTAGATATATTATTTTATTTAGATTTTTATAAAAATGCCAATCAAAACATACGCCTTCTACGACTTTCCTAATATGTTTTAAATATATTTTCTTTCTTATAAAACCTTGTCCTGAGAATTCCAAACAAAACAAAAATGTATAAGCAAAATAGGAGAAATAAAGCAGTGGTCACTAAGATATATATTGACATAGAAAGTAAGAAATAGTCGCTTCATTTGTATGAAAAAGATCTAAAATACCTAATAGCCATACATCACAACCCTAAACTGCAAATATCGAGCGATGTTCGGAACGGGAGACGCCTATCTCAATTGAATTCCCGAAAAAGGACGCGAAATAAAAGCACGAAGGTACCCTCACCTTTAGATAGTGCTTACTCTATTGAAATTTGGATATTTGTCAGTCTGATTAGCTTCCTCTATCGAATCCTAGTGAATGACTCAGCGTGAGATGTCAGGCAATTATGGTTATAAGAGCAAATTGTGGGTTCTACTTTTTGTAAACAATGCCTTTGTTCTGTTTGTTTTGGTTTTACGTTCCTATTTTTCGGATTTAGACTTTAATTTTTGTTTAATTAAGATATACTTACTCAAATTAGTAAAAATTTCACAGAACAAAATCAATATTTTCTTTTTTAAAGGACAATTAATCAATGAAATTATTCTAAAACTTACCTATCAATGATGACAGGATCTGATGGTGTTTCATTTCTATTGCCGCAACTTTTCTTGTCACAACACCGGCTGTAGAATAAAAAAAAATATATTACACGAATATTGATATTATAAACAAAATACTTTCCGCTAAAAGATTCATTCTCCTACTCTATGACACAGACCATTTACCATGTTTCCAAAAACAAGGTATTGTATAAAATATTTAATATTGATGCCATTGACACCGTCAGTACAAGAGATACCCTCTTGTTTTGCCTATGCGTTGCATCCTCGCAGATAGAGTAGGGAGTGAAGAAAAAATTCTGTGGTTTCAGCGGACCCGGAGCAAAAGGCCAGAGTCCATTAGATCCGCAGCATTAATGGTATGGGAGAGGGAGGGTGTAAGTCTGGCCCACATGCGGCTCGATCGGAACGCGTCTATGACACTTGGCGATCGGATTCGCATGCTGGTGGTAGCAAGCCAGTCGGGGAACAGATCCCCTAAGGGGGTGCTGGGTTACTCGCCATACTCGTATTAATCTAAATTTAAAAGTATCGGTGTTAATTTCATTGAAATCTGTTTATGCATTCATATAACATCTAAACGTACAAACTCATATTTATAATATTAGTAGGACAATGTCTTTCCCAAATATGTCTTGTTTTTATACGATGAATTATTGAAGCAAGGCAAACCAAATTGCATTTGAACCTTCACAATTAATATAATTTTAAAAAATCAAAACAAGGAAGCCGTATCCACATTAACATAGCGCGGGAGCACGCACCCTATCGCGGCTCCTTGACGCAAAGGGCAAAGACATTGAAAGGACAGACTCCCTCGAGACTCCTCCCCTGAAGACGAGAGATAGGGACGCACATATCGCACTGAATGAGATAGCGATACTACGTCTAAGGTAGAATAAAATTTTAATTGCTCACACAGACACGGTTTATTGTCACAATAACACACATGCGTGCAGTGGCGAGACGCGTAAGGATCTTTTCATATTAAGCTACTAAAAGGTAACTAACTATTACTATCTGAATTCAGTTACCTACTATAATATAGTTATTAAACTAAATTCTAAATCTAACTATATATCATCTGGCTACAAAATTGTTCGAGAAATCTTCAGAATTTTACCAAGAAAAAAAATTAATTCACTCACTAACCGAACTGTTTAGAAAATATGACTTATTTAACAAGAAACAGAGCTTCATTTGGATAAAGATTGATACAAATCAATTCTGTATTTTAGCTGTTTTCGAGTGTCTGAATAACAAGTATTTATACAGATGACCAAAAGCTCAGATTTATAACATGTATTAGTAAGATTTAATATATCTTTACTATTTTGTAAAACAGACTGATGTAATTTTGAAAAGAGCAACTGTTGAGTTTCTCGCCAGTTCAGCTTCAGACAAACTGACTGACTGACCAATTTAACGTGTCAAAAGTACCTACTTTGTAAAAAGTCTATTTGAATAAAATATTTAGAGTGAATCTATATACCTACTTTGTATTAACAATTAATCATTTGTTCTAGTGCATTAATCAGCACTAGATTTCAGGCCGAGTGTGAAAAGAGCCTTATTGTTACGAGCGGAAAAACCACCCCAAACAAATGGTAAAATTAATAAGGACGTTCACTTGGTCGCGACGTTCCTTGAGTTTTGTAATTTGCTGAGAATACACCTGGAAAGCTCTTGTGAAAGTTTTATCTATGACTGTTGAAATATGCTCAATTGTGCATGTTTCATAATAACTTATCAAATGTCTGTACATACAAGATATTTAGGAAAACTGTATGTGTGGGGTATTTATAATACAAATAGAAAATATTTTGTTTTCACAGTTGTATTACAGCAGGTTTAACTTAAAATACAAGCTTGGTTCATGTAAATCGGATGTTAGAAGAAATGTTTTGCCTTGGACTAGGTTTTTGGAGAATTTCGAATTCTTATACATAGAAGTCTCCATGGTAATTACGACGCTTGAATTCAGTATGAAATATTGTACCGCAAATGAAGCGCTTTGTTTACTGTTATTGTGACAAAGACAGAAGTGTTACGACTGTATTCTACAAATCGTCGCTTTATTTAATGGAAGGCGGTAAAAAGTAAACATCTATTTCTTACTAAATGGAATGAAATTATCTCTACATGATTAATAAGGCTATCTCTATATACTCTATTCCTAAATCTTCAATTAAGAACCGTGTTTCCGATTGGCTTTTTGACCTTGACTACAGAATTACAGAAGAATTAATTCCTATCCTAGAGTAGCACATATATTAAGACACAAAAAAACAAACACAAACTCTAATAGTAAAAATACACTAACACACACATACATCATCATCACAACTTTATCTATCATGTAATTATTTGTACTTTTCTTAACATAGTAATAATTCTTTCCATAAATTATGCTTTATTTATTCAAGTATTGAATTGTTCATCTAGTTTAAGGGTGGAAATCAGGTTGTCTGTAATACCGGTCTCCTAGTGCAGCATTCAGTCTCTCACTAACATTGCAGGTATGTTTCATGACTCGATAAACTGTATTAATTAAACCCATGTTTGTAAAAAGTGAAGTAAATGAAAAAGAAATTTTGAAAATGAATGAAAAATTCTATGACACTAGCCGACCCTTGCGTGATCATCCGCTCCTTCGCCGCCTTCCTCGATAAATGGGCTACCTAACAATGAAAGAATTTTTCAAATCGGATCAACAGTTCCTGAGATTAGCGCGTTCAAGCAAACAAACAACTCTTCAGATTTATATATTAGTATAGATTTCGAGAAACGAGCATTTTAGCCAAGGTGCGAAATATTGTATGAAATTTTATTTCAAATTGGGTTCTTTTCAAGCTCAATTTGAACGTCATATAGATATTACGTTATCTGTAATCCAGCTATTTGAATTGACCAGTAGGTAGTCTAACCCACATTTGTAGAAAATTTCATAAAATATTTAAGACAGGAAGAATAGTATTGATGTAATCTTTAGGCTACAGATAACGTAATATTTATATGACAAAAACAACATAGTGTTTTTTGAAAATAATTCTGATGTATTGTATCGTTCGTACTGAGAATAAAATATTTGAACTTGGTACGATATATATTGTTGTGTTAATAATTGTGTGATGGAGAAACACACAAAAACCGATTATTCTTTGAACTTCGTGTTAGCTAAGGGCCATATCATACGTATCATTAATAATCTATGACATATTCTGAGAATTTTGAGATATAACATGACATGCAGAATGTATAATTTGACAGTTTACACGTTACCTGCACATAACTTCGTGTGTGAGCAACACTCTGCACATTTCAGGGTTCTTATCTTGTCCTTCGTAGACGATGGGCTGAAACAAATTAAGATCATAAATATTTGTTTTGAAGATTTAGAATAAAAACTTATATTGTCTACTTTAGAATGTATATTCATTTTAAGGAGTTTCTTGATGAATCTTTGAAGTCTAACAATTATTTTAAATTTGGGCTTACTTTTTCCTCTTTAATCAGACAATGTAACTCATATATATAGGTAAATTAAATTGTTAGTTAGTTAAAAACTATTTTATAGTAGCACTTGAATATGATATCCGAAATACTCCTATGGGATCGAACCTAAGAAGGTCAGAACGCTGATTCGTTACGTGACGAATTATACCAGAAAACAACATAAAACAGGTCTAACATAATACGATTAATATGTATATAAAATTAATAGCAAATGACGTCACGAGCCACTGAATCATCTATTATAATATCTATCTACTACTAGAGAGATAGTAAAAGTAATTTGAATATTTTAATTATTATAATAGTCTAGCAACTATCTTATCACACTATTACAATTTGACAAAATTAGCCATATTAAATTAATTAAAAATCCGCGTGTAGATAAGATTTTTCGTCTTCATCAAGTTATTGCTTTTTTGCTAATTTATGCACCCTTTAATACATAATCGCATTTTATTATCTATGCTAAAACGCATTTGCATAGTTCCGAAATTAAGCATTTAAAGTAGCTTAATAATTTTAAAAATAAATGACATGTTTTAATTTTTATAAAACACTAGTTTCATCCCCGCTTTACCTTAATGTAGAAAAGAGGAAGTAGTAGAAGCTAACAAATATTATATGTTTTTCTGTCTCGTGTTTTAGGTTGTGCAAGAACAATGTTCAAATTGCCTACGAACGGAATAACATGACATCATAAAGAAAATTATTAAAAAAATTTTAAACTTAAGAATCAATTTCAAAAAACTGACGAACACTCCAGGACTTCGCAAGCATTTCAAGAAGTACTAATTATAATTGCCTCAAAACGACGGAGAAGACTTAGGTACATATCATCAGGGTTGCCAAGGCTATAATAGTACCCCCCATTGCATATGAGTGCATGCACTGGTTAAATGCACTCTGTGTGTTTTGCGCGTCAATAAGATTTTACAGATTTGTTTAAAAATACCATTAAATTTATGAGTTTTTTTTTCGGATATAAAACTTATCCTAATAATTACAAATACAACAATAACAAATACATATAACTGTTGTTTAGCAAATATAATGTGATTGTTAACAGGTATACATTATGAACGAATCCCTTAAAGTAACAGTTTGGTTACCTTGCTCCAGGTGTTATCCAGACTTTTATCAGACCATAATTAATTTATGACTAAGTAATACATAATGTACATAATAAATTCAACTTATTTTTGAGCTTGAGTCGACAATGCTACAGATTATATGACATATCAATTTAAGCGCTAAATCAAGTCTCGTAAAACAATTTTTGTTCGTGTTCCAAAGTTTCTCCCCTACAATAACTCCATGTACCCTACACGTGTCTCTCCGTTTATCTATTAATATCTAATTACTGGTCACCCTCAGGGTATGCGATAATCCTGGTAACATTCTACTTTTCTTTGAAACTTTCAAACTTTGTTCGGCTCTTTGTCTTTTGACTCAACTTGTGTTTATTGTTTTAGAAGTATTAGTTATTTATTAACACGCTAGTATTAACAATAAGACTGTAGGAGCTGCGCAGTAACATGGAAACGATAATATTATTATTTAATGTGGATGGAACCCGAGCATTGCATGGGGCTTGAGACCCAGGAGCAGGCTTAAATAGCTCTTTCATAATAAAGTAATATTACGTGGACCTCTACACCGAAACTATAATACTAACTTCTATGTACACTGCACGAAAACAGAGGCTGACTTTCATCTTCGGCACAAAATATATATATTTATATAGATGTATACTTGAAATAAAATAAAAGGAACTACTGGCGAATACTAATTCATAAACAGTATTGCTAACAGTAACTTAATTTGTGAGAATGTAATAAATTTATTTCTTATTTGACTTAAAATTAGTACTGATGACGACTCTAATTTTTAATGTATTTTTCATACCAACGTAAAATATAAAAGAACATAATAAATAATAATTTATATTTTAAAGTGTAACTACATTAAGAGGACTTCGTACGAACGACATTTTTGAAAAATAGATTTTTACCAAAAATATTGGTGTCGCGCTGAGCCCCAAGCTTACCCCTTACCGTGTATATGTAATGTGTATTGAAGGTATTTTAAACGACAAAAACAAGTTATCTAATTCATTAATGGCATAAAAATCCCTTATATTTGAGATCATAGGAATTTGTTTGGTAAGTTCAATATTGTAATAGTTTTCGAGGGTCTGAGTATGGAGTCAGGGGGTTAATAGTGGATGCCTTCAGTCGCATCTACTGGAATTTGTTGGTTTATGTACTCTATAGTTTTCTACGCACAGACCAATAGTATCCCGGCTTGTTGACTAGAATATTACTCGTGAGGGTTATACTTTAGATACACTGCTTAATTACTCGCAATGTAATAACAATGACTTCTGCAATGGTGGCGTATTTCTCTCATTCAGTTAATTTAATTTGTGCCAACTTTGAAAGTCAAATGCTACTGATAATGTTACCATCGTCATAACTAACACTACTAAAAATTAAAGATATGTCTTTTACAAGCAATAATTGTAGATATAATAATAATTTGTTTAGTATTCTGAACCTCAAACATCTAAGATAGATTTTTCACCCTACAGTATTTAATGGAATATGAAATAGTGGGGTATTATCATCTTTTGTGCAAAGGATTTAGCTGGATTTTGTGCAGGGTGTTTTGTAATAGGTATTCAAGGGTCATAGGAAAGTATTTAAGGCATTAAATGACTTGGGGTCGGTAATATGAAAGGCATCAGGTGTTTGGCATTATATAAATATTAATTATATGGATTGTGTTATGTTAGTTTTTTATTAAAAAAATACAACATGATAGCCACTGAATTTTGCAATATTTTTTATTTTTTTCTGTATCATTTCGAATATTATAAATTGATATTTTTTAATAGGTATTGTATTACTAATATAATTATTTTTCTATTTTCTGGGAAATAACTCCCTAAAAGATAGTATGTGGCCTATAATAATAATAGACTTACAATAATATATTTTTAAACCTTTTTAAACCCTCTGAAAATAATGCCAGAATGTTTAAGAACGATTCAGAATAGCCAAATATTGTATCTTGGAAACTTCGCCTTAAAGTTACTCTTTATAAATTCATAGGTAAGTTTAAACATTATAACTTATAGTTAAGTTACCGTAGATAAACATAGGCAATACTAGTTAGTAGTTAGTGATATTGTTCCTGTATGTCCAATATTTTTCAACGTTGGGGCGAGTCCCTCAGGAGACACTGCGGCTACCAGCGCCGCATGGGATTCAATCTCAGGGGAATTAGTTGGAGGTTAAAAAAAATTACTGGCTTACCTTATAGGTAACTAATTCATTTATATAACTAGTCTATTTTGTTATATCAGAGACGAAATTGACATTAACCTGTGTTGCCAGTCTCAGGCAATTGTTTATTAGTGATGTACCGCTATTCTAAATAAACGTTAATATAAATGACGTTACACGTTAAAAAAGAAAGATGGCACTGGTCATTTATTTTTATTTTAACATATTGAAAAGCTTGTGTATAATTTTAATTTAAATAACACACTTTCTAACAAAAAACTATGAAGGTAATCGAATAATATAATTTCGATTTAACAAACCGGTATTGTAGACATAATAGTACACATAAAAGCTGGTATCATTATTACTTGACACTTGCATGTATCACTTTGGTCTCTGTGATAATAAACTATTATGTATGTTTATTGAAAAATTTTAAGCAAAGATTGTATGTAGTATGAAATAAAGAAACGATGCAAGATGCAATGTTGGATTTGAGCGACAAAGTAGTTTGTAAATGTAGAAACTGTGCTCATTGTACATGTACAAAAGTCATAGCACTGCATTTTTATTAATAAAAATAGTATTAAAAATGAAATTAATGTATAAAAATATTTCTCTCTAGCAAAGAATATAAGCGAGATGTTTTTTAAAAATATCTTGTTAGGTTTAGATATTTTTGATATCCAAATCGGCGTCTTTTAGACCATTGTTTCCAGAATTTTGATGTCATTCATATAGAACTTTGATTTCAAAAATTTTCATTTACTTTTGTCATTCAAGAATATCAATTATAACAAGAAATGATTTTGTGCTTCGTAATTCTATTTAAGTAACGATTATAAGTAGTTACTTTAGACACAAAAATCGGCTTTTTTTTTAGACCTAATTATTTAAAAATTTTATATTAATCTCTATTCTATACCCAAATCTTAGAAGATCCAGAATTCAGTTTCTACTTCTGAACTAACTTTGTATCGTAAGCTTTTCATTTACTTTTTTAAGACTATAGTATGAACAAACAAATGCTAAACGCTTATGAATTTACTAAACAAAGTCTGTAAAAGTATATTTCTTGAAAAACAATAAACTTGTAAGGAATAAAATAAGGTGGAGGACATAAAGAAGACAGAAGTGCAGTGATTTATACTTTCGCGACAAAGCGAGCGCCACTCGAGTTGCGCAGATATTTTTATTATTATTGTACTTGCACCTCGCAAGATATATAGGGAAATATTTTATTTGCATACTAAATTACTTGATATAATATTTTGTGAAAACAGTTTGTGTCATATTAGAACTCGTAATTTTATTACAGATAACTTTGAAGTGGGTACTGATGATACCACATTGGTACGAAGATCACCAAATGCTTATACGGCTATCAAAATAAATAACAATGATGTTAAATACTACTGTTCGGATTTTAAAGTCGTACTCTTAACACTAGGCAGATCAGAGCTTGGGACTTGTGACTCAGATGCAGCAACATGTGATTCCTAAACAATGCATTAATTCTTGTCTCAACTGATTCTCAATAAGGTAGACCTAGCACCTTTTACTTGTACAATACCTATGGCCGCTGATATATGATGACGTAAGTCTATTTTTGGAAGTTTTAGACCACGTCCCTCCGATTATATGAAAAAATAAGAATAGGCCGACCCCCTCCCCCCCGGTTTCATATTTATTACGTAAGAATCTAAAGGAAAAAATGAATGTTGCCCACGCTTTTTCAAAGTCTAATTTTAACTTTGAGCATCTGTAATCTTACGTAAGAACTATCGAGACTCCCTCCCACCCCCTTGTAAGAAAAAATAAGACATGGTCCCCCCTAAATCGTCTTACGTAATAAATGAGTAAACTAATGAGTGTAATATGACATAGAATAGAAACTACCTACTAGCCAATCAAGAGTACCTATAGAATATACATACAAAAGAATAAACTTAATCTTTTTTGATTGAATAAATAGTTTCTTCTGATAATGATCAAATCAAACCTGATATTACATCAATAATGGCTTCCGAAAGTCATTTTCCCAACAAAAAGTGCTAAATTAATATGTTGTTTGAACATTGTACAAACACAATCATGCGGGCACGTGCGCGGCACGTCCGCTCTACAAACACACAGCTCATTCTATGGGAGTTCTATGGGATTTGCTGGAATCTCATTTTGGGTAACATGAGTCAGTATCTTAAGACTATAACCAAATAGAGGGAAGCCAGATTGATATTTTAGATATTGATATGATAGTGATTTAGTGTGTGAACAGAAATAATCTGCTTTTATGTTAGCGAGGGTTGTAAGGAGTAATTATAGACTTCCATATTAGATCAGAATAAAAAATATTTTTTATAACAATCTAAAGACATGTTTGTGTAATAATATGTTTGTCTCTTTCTAAAAATTACACTATATTCGTTTGCTGACTTTTTTATTCTTGGGTTATTTAATTTAATTATCTAAGTAGATTGTATTGATTAACAATTATAAAAAACAATGTTACTCACTACAATATGTCATACTCATACGGTATCTCAAAATATGACATGGCGTCTAATATTGTCTGAGTAATGTGCATCGAGATAGGTACCTAAGAGTTAGTAACACCGTTGATTAATTGGCATTAGCGAGAGGTTGCTTTTATTTTATTTCAATTATACCGACGCATAGACACTATATAACCTTTAGTGCTATAGATTGGACTCAGTGTCTCTGGTGTTGTTGCACAGTGTACATGTAAGTCGGTATTGCAGTGTCGTGGTTAAGGTCACCCTTCTTGGGGTCCACGTAGGTTTACTTTATTATCTATTGTAGCTGGCGAGATTGAGTGGTGGAGGTGAGAGTTAATAAATTATGAAAGAGCTCTTTAAACCTGCTGCTGCTAAGCTTCGTCTAAATGGCATGTAACTATCATTTCTTGAGTGTTACCCCATACTCTTAGTATAAGTATATTCTGAAAGCTACACTGTTTTACAAAAAAGCGAGCGAAGATTTATGTCCATTTACTAATTTTTGTGATGCAAAAATATAATATAAAGAAGAGCAATAACCCCACATACGATATACAGTGGCTAATTTTTTCGTAGTTGCGTGTCACGTTCGCATGCTGCATTAGTTGATTGGTGTGCTTCTGCCTAACGATTTAATACAATTAAATGAGCAAGTATCTGGTCGCCATCTTTGATACTGAACGACTGTTTTGCGTGTCACTACAAATCTTTGACTATTAATCATATTAATATGATTGCGATCTTTTTAATCTCATAATTCATTCAAAGTATATTTGGCAAGTTCCATTACGTACCTGACATTAATTACGAAAATTCGTTTCTAACTCTGGTACGAAATGTTATATGAAATTTCATTTCGTACTCGGTTGGATATTTTTCAAGATCATTTTGAATAAATTTAAATTCGATAATGTTAGTCGACAATACTGATCACTTCGCATCGTGCTATGTGTCTCTAAAATGATCTTAATTTAATTTACTAAGGTCATGAGAAAAATTTGTTTTACTGAAAGAGTTCAATGAACTTTGAAAGGTACACTTAAAGTTCAAAATTTACAACGTTTGTGTAGTACCTAACTAAAGTGATCATATGTCCCGTCTCCCGTCAATATTGTCTCATTATTTCTTTATCTTTCTCATTCTATAGTAATACTTCGAAACGCATAATTAATCCGGATTTTCTTCAAATCCTTTAGTAGAAAGTATTTTTAATTGTGACTGTCAAAAGAAAGAATATCCTGTTTTGAATTAAATATAGGCCATAGGTGAGGAATCAACGGTGTTAGAAACTGGAAAAAAAAGGACGGAACGTTTTTACGGAAATAGGAGTATATAAAAATCACACACCGAAAAACTACACTATATATATTATATAGAGTATAAAGATACGTAATTCCTTTCTTGTGAACGTTCGGCCTAAGTTAATTATGTTCACGGCATAAATCTTTCGTAATTGGCCTCTTGTTACACAACACTAAGAGCTCGGGACGTGTTGAAATTATATATGTGAGGTACACTGAAGTTTCATGATGGCTTTACGGTAAAATTATTATTTATGTAATAAACGCGAGCGATAATTGCGCCTACGCTATTGTGGTACGGCTTTGTTTGTTACTGTATCAATCTTATGCTTTAACTTTTGTTTATGATTGTATAGGTAATATACCAGTTATATTTATAGCACTATTTCAATGTGAAGCAAACATTATGATCGCAATCCTAAAGTCATACTATGGATACTATATTTTATTCAAAACACATACAAAAAATAATATACTTAGAGTGTGATGAATTTAAGTGATTTTTATTTTATTGTTGTCGCGTATTTTTAAATATTTAAAATAATTTTAATTAATGAATCTATTGAGAACGTAATTTTATCGTAAATACTATAGCAAACAACAAATGTTTTCAAAAGTATACATATTAGATATCCTCTGCTTTTATATTATCTTTAAATAATCAACCATTGATTTGAATTATTATAAAAAAGCTTCTCCTAAATCTAACAATCTCTTTGTAAGTTACTATTTTTTTGTGTGCAACAAATGTGGTAACCCTAATACCAACTAACATAACACTGCTTTCAAATTAGGTTTATAACAGAAATTTCATTATTTCAATGTGTAACACGTTCACATTGTAACCCTTCTACACCCTGTCAATCAAGTCTAAAGTTTCCTAAACTCTATTGAACTATGAAATATGAACTTGACACTTTCCAACAATTGCCAACTTAGTTACTATTACGTTCTGCAATAACTTTGTTATATGAGAACAAAGTCAAAATATACAAATAAAATACTAAAATATATAAATGTTATTTTGGCTTATAATACTTGATCTAATTGAATATATAGATAATAGAGTATAAGAGTTTATTTTAATGTATTTAAGAAAAAATGTACAAAAACATGGCGGCAAGAGAAATGTTATTACTATAGACAAGATAATTCTCGAACTTATCACTATTGTACAGTACGATGAGATTAAAAAATTACAAAAAAAATTAAAGTTTTTTATTTAATTGTAACTATGGCAATATTTTTAGGCACTCGTTAAAATTATTCGTATCTCATTATCGAATTTATAAGTCGAATAATATATATACATATATAACTACAATGACATAGATTTTTTTAAATATTACAAATACCTTATTATAAATAATTTGGTGAAAAAAGAGTCTTTTTGGATACAGCTCTATGTGAAGTGTGAAAAAATCAAAATGGTATATATCATATTAGTAAGTTTAAAATTAGAAGAAAAACCTAATTTTTAGGTGTTTTAACCTGTTTTCTAAATTGAATTGACATAAAGAATAATAATCATCGTCTCAATAGTATAACTGAGATGATAGTATTTAATTTTTTTATATTTATAAGGTACTCATATGTGCATAAATATTTAAAACCCCTTTAAAGTGTAGTTTTGAAACCCAATTTTGTATAAGGGTGCGAAATCCTCTGACCAAAAGCGGGTAGGCGTGTGCGGGGTCTAATCGGACCCCGATGACAATCTGACGCGTGGCAGTCACGTGGACTTCAGATTGAGCTGGAGGTGGATTATAAATCTATCTCTAAACTTACTTACCTACTATAATACTGTGGCTGTCCGGTGATTGTTGTAAGAAATTATACTTATTTTTAAAAAATATACAGGAATCCGAAAATTCACTGGAGCTTGCGCGTAATAATAAAAAAAACCTAACAATTACACTATACTAAGCTACACTTCTATTTGCCCTACGTTACAAAGTGTTCACTCTATGAAATCTCTTCTTCAATCAGCCTTATATTTATCGTGACCGATTTAATATGTTGTTGAGCAGCTAACCGATGGCTATCAAAATTAAATACCAAAACTGAAATTATCAATATATATTTTACCTGCTTTGTGACGGAGTCGATGAGTCGTACAAATATGTCTTGTTCTTGACGAATACCTGTAACAACATTACTTCTTTAACACACGTATTTATAAAAAAATTACAATGATAACAAATAATTATTATGGATTACACATACTAACAACTGACAAATCGATCCATTGTCTGAACTGCCTATTTACCCGATTTTAATATATAAAAATGTACCTACTATACCTACACAGACTATAATAATTAAATCTCTCTACGTTTCATCTTTAAAGTTCCCTTAAATAAAAGTATATAACTTTAATCTAAAATCCCTATTTTTGATTCTCTGAGGCAAATGAGAACATCGCAATTCCCTCCGATCCCCTTCTACATTTAATATAACAAATAAAAAAGCATAATTAAATTAATTTTACGTGTAATTACAACGGAAATGAAAGTGCGAGAATGTTACCCAAATTTTGGTTAAAATTCAAATGACTCTTATGGGGCTTTTTCGAGGATGTAATGAATTAAAAGGTTTTCTAAAATTCCCAAAAGCACTGAAGTGATACGTGAGCGTACAAGACGTACAATTTACACGTATACCTAAGTAATTAAAATATTACTTTCTTTACTTTCCTTTTAACCATAATTGTGAGATTTCAATCTCTCATTTATTTTTAGGGGAAATAAAAAAAAATAGCAAAATTCGCTTTCGCTCATATGGATGTGGATTTTCGGTCAAAGCATAAGAATAATCCATTTTGACTTTTTAAATACTCGACAGAAATTCACATAGAAAATATACTTATAGTGATTGAGATTTATGGCAATTAAATCCAATCAAAATAATACTTTCTTTGAAAAAAAATATCTTGTCTCTTTCTTCTCATTATATAACATCTTTACTATCTTATCTAAATAAAACCTAATACAACAGATTGCTACGCTTCATAGACGATTTATAATGTAATCTTCGTCTATAGTTATAGACAAACACTTAGACATCCTAAGAGCTTGAAACGCCATGATCATTCATAGTCTAAGAGCCTGTCTATTCGGTGCCAATTTTCCATTATCCCCCTAACGGCCAAGGTGGCAAATATTTACAATACGTCCGACCTATGCATTGTCTCCATACTGAATACTAAATTAAATTACATGTTACTTCCACCTTATTACTTGAGCATAAGATTGAAATTCATATGCTAAATGTTATTTGTTATTATTGTGTATTCTACAGCCTATTATATCAGAATTTATAAATAATTTCAGCTGCCTTTCTTGTTATTGTATACGTAAAAATAGACTACTAAATTAAATTTCGATTGATATGCAGTTAACAAAAGCTTCATTTACTATGACAATGAATTTCAAGACAACGCTGAGTGAGTAAATGTTTACTTGCCTCCAGAAAGGTATCGACCCGATGCACAAGGCATTGTCTCATTTGTTTCATAAATTAAATGTTTGTGCACTTCTATATCCCAACAAATAAAACACCATTTATATATTTATCTTCTACTTATATATAAAAATGAATCCCTATTTCCCTTGGTCACGGCATCACGCTCAAACTTCTGAACCGATTTTGTTGTTGTCTGGAGAAGGTTCTTATGGTACAAAAAATTAAAAAAGTTGCGCAGAAAATCTAAGAAAACTCAAAAATTTAAGAAAACTCAACGACCATATTAGTCTTTTTACAGCCAATTCGAATTTAATATTCATAGTTAAGACAGAACAACGTCTGTCGGGTCAGCTAATTATATAATAAAGAGACAGTAGTTTTTACAAAATTATGAAACGGGGATGATTGCATGAAGTAGAAAAATACATAATTGATACTATAAAATTTTTATATAGGTAAGTACTGTTAATTTAATACACTTTCGCCGTCCCAAATGGGACATATCCAAAATATAGATAAAAGGTTCTTGACGCCTTATGTTTATCTGAATTGTCTATTCGTAAAAGCGTACTTCATAAAATTATTAATGTAATTGACTACCAACTCTACAGAAAAATGAATAATATTACTTACCATTTGCGTAAAGTAATTGTAGTCTATATTGTATACCGTTGTTTGTTTTTTGGCCTTCAGCTTCCTAAAACAAAAAAAAATATTAATTATTAACGAGTAAACCTATACAATTCAATTCTAAATAAGGCATAAAATATTTAAAGCTCTGCCGTAGTTTTTGCCGCTATGCCTAAAAATGGTTACCTCGATGAATAATAAAGTAGTATACACAAAGATGTGTGAACACGACGCCCTTGGATACTTGCTTCATTTTTCATGGGTTTTAACGGTGTTTAAACTTCAAATAGGGAAATTCGTGTTTTTTTTTACTTTTTACATTGTTACACAAGTTTAAAAAAATATTCAAAGCCATAAGAAATCAAGTAAATAGAAAATATTTATAAATTCTACGTAATCAATATTTAACCGTTTTTAATTATTAATCATAAGAAATTGCAAGAAATTTGAAACACACACATAATATCCATAACTTCACTACGGGCTGAAAAAAAATCAAATGACATCAACTGTTTACGCTGAAATCCGATTAAATCATTTAACGACTATTTTATAATAGTAATACTGCAGCAATATAACTATAAAATACCTATCCAAATTAGTGCAGTGATATTTTAAAATGTCTTCTATATACAGACATTCAATAAGTTACATTTTTATTGTATGTATAGTTTATCTGAGACAAGTGGACAAAACAACATTAATTTAACACGCCGACGCCACCAACGCGGCTGAATTATGTAAATGGGTATTGTGCAGTATACTGATGTCCGTACGATCCTGATTGATGAACTGAATCTGATCAAGATTTGATAAACGCATCATTAAAGGCGAGGCACAAAGAATATGAATTTAATCTGTTGTTAAAATGTGTTTTGCTATTCATATTTTTTGCCTGTTTTTTTTCCCTGTTTAATTAAATTAACATTCAATGTTTCACTTGCGAAAATTTCATTGTTCTGATTTCCGAATCCTTTTCCTACTAAAAGCATATAAATTCGCATTTTCTATTTCTTTTACTGGTTTTATATTATTATAAATATAAAACACAACTATCAATAATAGACTAAATAAAAATGAAAATATTATATACCTATTCGTAAGTAAAATTGTTTTCAGCTAGTTTGTCAACAAAAATTAATACTAATTATTTCATTTAATAATAATAAATATTGATAATAACTTACTTGATCCTTTTCAATGAAACCAATAAAAGCAGTTCTCTCAATCTCAACTGGTTGTCCAGCTCGGTCGTATAAAGCTACTACGAAGTGAAAGAAGTTGCTCTTGCGCAGGTTGCTGGGCGGCTGCTTCTCAAAGTGGGCGCGACCTACGCCCACCGTACTAAAACAAAGTAAAAAAAATGAAAAATTTAAAAAAAGTACAGTCAAAACTATGTCGGGCAGTAAGTTAGTATTATGCTACTTCCGGTTCTGATGAGAAGAGTCGGCAAAAAACTCAATAGTCGCTCTTTCCAGAGGCAAATTAGCTTGAGAATTAACTTTACGTAGATTCCAAGCATTTTTTTTATTTAAGTAATCCTATACGTACTGAATGGTAGGCTTTATTTATCACTATTTTTTTGACCTCAAGTTTTGAATTATTGAGGAGATAAATCTATTAGGTATAGATACTAACACCAAGCCCTATAAAAGAATTATTCACTTTGTAGATAATGTTAAATGTATCTGCTATTGTACTGTACAGAAGCTATATTTTTTTCCTTACACTTAAAAGAAACAAATTTGCGAATACAAATAGATAATATGCGTAAAATTTACCCAACCGCACATTATTCTATTGAGTGACAACGGATATACGGCCAGCGAGACAGCCATAAATCTAAAATTCCGCCTGAGTTGTCTTTATTTATCCCTCTATTTGTCAATAAACACAGACGTTTCTCACCAGAAACACTACCTTCGACGTGTATAGAAAAACAATAGATAATAATCCTTCAAAATTGATTTACAATGGGCACCGTTACTTGCTTATTTTAAAATGCTTTTACCCTTTTGATAAACTGTTATCCTTATTCGCCTCTTGACAATCGTTTTACAATACATATTTAAGTTTTTGAGAATATTCACCACATATTTTAAGAATCTCGAGTCATTTTTTTAAAAGAAAATATAATAATCAGAAATATTTTGTTTTAATTATATATTAATTATGTGTATAAAATTTTCAGCTTCAACTTTCTTTGCAGGACTCTACCTTATATCCCACGGGAACGGTGCTATTTTTCGGGATAACATGAGTTAATACACGTTTTCAGGTGTTAGTATAATGAATGTCATCAAAATCGGTTCTGCCATTTTAACGTGATCTTTGCACAAACACAGCAATTCTACGATTTTATTGTTTCTTTACAAGTTTTGTGTTCTCCTTTTCGTTTGATTGAGTTAGTTTTTGCTGTGTGTTAGTCAGTCAAAATTTTAGTTTTTTACTAACTTCATATTAGCATGTTTACTTAAAAAATCGTATTATGATTGGTACTCGGACCGGTAAGTTATCGCAGAACAATTACAAAGTGACGACAGACAAATGATGCCACACACCAGGACTGCAGATAGACATATGGAAGCCAAGTTTACTAGAATTAAAATGTAGCTAATAATAATATTATACGCTTAATTTATTATTAGAAAGGAGAGATAAATTCCGTATATTAGGCACGTAATCAAACCCCCTACTTAATATTTTTCATACATGCAATTTTAAATTATAAAAATTGTTAACATTAATGTTCATCAGTCTTTTATTCCTAAACAACTAGACTGAATTTTTGACACTAAAGTTAACGGTCCTAAAGATATTATCATGTATTTGGCTTTGTCTATTTTTTAAGTAAAGTATAAGTGTCTATTGTGGCGATTGATTTCGATGTTGATAAGATCGAATTAAAAAATATCTACGAGAGTTAAACCCCTTACGCTATTTACGTACCGTGACGTGTTATTCCATAATATTGGCGTAAATATTTACTTTAATTTATTATATATTTTGGTGGATATTTAGATACAAAGTAGAGAATCAATGAAAGTACACAGCACTAGTGTCGCATTACCGGAACAGTATTCTGTATTACGCCATGGTCGGCCATTCATCTCGCCGCTGCAGAATTTGCGTAAACAAATTGGTTTCGCGATTGCCATTTTATACTCTCGCGTCGCTCCATTGTTTTATTTATCGCTACGAGTTTCGGCAGCGCGCCCGCGATTAGGTTGTAGCGCTTTTTTTGCTTACAGATCACCGTAGATTTATCAATCTTTAGAGCTATGCGATTTTTTTACACTGTATTTGGGAATATAGAACAATTTATCGGATTAAATGATAGGTAACTTTTATGTAATAGGTACCTATAAATTTTTATTAGTCCAAATGGTGCTTGTCCAAACAATACATGTGTGACGAAAAATCTTGGACATGGATGACATAGAAAATTAAAATTAGTTATGCAATAATTTTTGCTTGGTGCATTCAATAGATTCGACTCCATGTTTTATTTTTAACTTGAAATTTTAATTTAAGGCTTACCAAGGCATAACCAATTAAAAAATATTTTAAATCGACCTTCAAAATTTTCTACGTTACATAAGTCATTTTTTGAAGTGAACAATAAGCACCAATGCTAGCAAAACTGTTAATAACATTTCACTGAGTGTAAAAAAAATATTTCTAGCAATTTATACGCTCAGTTCCGAAAGGTCTAGAGTAATTTAGTAGTAATTTATTGGAGCGAATATTGGCTGTAATATTGAAGCTTAGTGACTCTTAGTAAGGATCACGTGAGCCGTTGGAATTTTTATTTAGGTTTTCAAGCCCCGTCACATACAGTTCGAACCTTGACGATCACTTTAGGCATGTATCGATTTAAAAGTAATAAAATCTTATTCGTAAAATATTTGCTAAATTACCAACCTATGTGTAGCTAATTAATAAAAGTCTATAATAGTAATTTTTAGAGCGAATATTGGCTGTAATATTGAAGCTTAGCGACTCTTATTAAGGATCACGTGAGTCGTTGGATTTTTGGTTCAAGTTTTCAAGCCCCGTCACATACAGTTCGAACCTTGACGATCACTTTAGGCATGTATCGATTTAAAAGTAATAAAATCTTATTCGTAAAATATTTGCTAAATTACCTACCTATGTGTAGCTAATTAATAAAAGTCTATAACTTGTAAAGTAATATAACGTAACGATTTAGAAGGGAGTTTACAAATGAAGCTGTCATCGCCGCCAGCGCCACAGCTATCCGTCTACATTTGTCAAACCCCGCTGATGACTCGCCGCTATTAACTTAATTATGGACATCCTTCACTTGATATTAATGTTATTAAAAATGCTACATCTATACTAAAATTTATATTTTTTAAGTTAGAAACTGTGTTGATATTTTTTTTCACAAGTACCTACCTAGTTTCTCTTGTATCCCTGTAATAATATATACCTAACATGTAATGTTAATATAACCTAGCCGATAAATTTAAGACAACCTATCAAGTGATTTCAAACAGTAAACATTAAATTACTGAGACTACTAAGTGGAATATAATTCTATGATATTACATACTTATATCTTACTAGTCGACCCGTCCGGCTTCGCCCGGGTGCAATTTAACACGTGTATTTTGCCGTAACCGCTATGTCCCTGCATTTTGAATCTGTAATATCTTCAAAAATATTCGTTTAAATTTCATGGTGTAAAGGGCCATATTGATCTATATTAAATGCACAATGTATTTAAGGTACCTAATTGGATAAGGATTAATGCTGTATTGTTTAAAATCGCTTCGTAAATAAACCATTATTTTTTGTAAAAAGTAAAGGATAATAAATGGTTATTGTGAGTTATCCCTAAGAGGTAGACATCTACCATCGCGGACTTTTTTGTAGACCTTTTTAAGGTGTACAAAACTGTAGTACATTATTTTGATCTATCTCGAAGGTTTCAGCCAGCGTTTGCAATGTCGCTTACATTGCAAAAAAATGTGTTTATTTACGACATCACATTAGAAACCTCTACAATTATCAGTGTTTCTCTACTATATTATATATGTATTATACATATAAACCTTCCTCTTAAATCACTCTATCTATTTAAAAAAATCGCATCAAAATCCGTTGCGTAGTTTTAAAGATTTAAGCATACATATAGGGACAGAAAAAGCGACTTTGTTTTATACTATGTAGTGAAGAAAAAAAGTGATTTATATAATTTTTTTTTAATATCTACGACAGTTATTGCTGTTTTTATCTTTATTAATTTTTTCTTTAAATTTAAGTATAATATAGTTATTAAAACTATTTTTAAACATATGAGATTTTGGGATGCTTATAAGATATTATTGACGTATTTTGAATTAAATTGTTTAAAAAAAATTGACGCCTAAATATTACAATTATTTATAGAATACTAAAACCAATTTATATTTATTTTTATTTCAAACCAGTTTTAACAGTAAATAAGTTCCTAGCAAGCAAAATAAACAAGAGAGCAAGAGTGGTTAAACCACGACAGATGTAGGAGCGTTCCGCAAACAATGCGCCCTAATTCGACTATCAATACGTCATATTATACGGAACCAAATGCATTGCATAACTTCATTACTGGTAAACTGTTTGTTTAGACCAAGTGTTTACTTGGGAATTAAATTAACTATTTTTGTCGTATTTTTATTATTAAAAGATTTTTATTAAATTTCAAACATTTTTAAATATCTGAATGAACTGTAATAACTAATAATTGAATAGAAGCTAAAAACTTCATATGTTTTAAAATATTATGGTTTTTTTTAATTTAATTTCTGATTTAATACCTACTAAATATTCATATAATGTATAAAATGTAGTATGTTTGTGCTACGCTCAATCATTACTGGCCGCATGGATTGGCTGGCAGGATAAAAATTTATTTTTTTTTATTTTTTTTTTTATATAGTTATGTCAAATTTACTATCACTTCTCGAGGAGCAAACATACATTTTTATTTTGTATTCTTTATCATTTTCTAATGTAAATACCAAGTCAATTAATATAGGTAAGTATATCAAGTTGCGCTAGATATTTTACACAAGCGAACCTTCCTACAAAGCCTTAACAAGTATTAATTATCTACAAATTTCTTCAACTTTTAATAAAAAAAATTGGGACTGTTGTCCCCTTTCGCTTTAGTCACAAATGATGACACATTCGACATGAACATGTCTTAGGTAGAGCAAAAAGGAAAAATTCAGAAAAAGATAATGTTCTAATTAAAATAGTTTCAGTGCTGTAATGTAATGGGTTAAAATTTTTTTTGGTCCATATAATTATTATGTGCAAATTATTGTGGACCAAATGAGGACCTTCTGTAATGTCACTGAACTTGGAATAATCTCTATACAAAAAAATCACATTTATAAAGCGAAATTCTCATTACACGAACGTTATCTGTTTCACTATTTTCGTATTACCATAATGATATATCGCTATTGAAATTTTAATTTATAGACCGTTCATTATCTACAGTCGCATGCGAAACTGTAAAACGCCCCGCAGTATGCCCGTGCCCATGATTTATCACGCCCTTTGCGTTTATGAACACACTTGCTATTGCTACGTTTCATTATCGCCCGTGCGAAATTTGCTCGCCCCTGATTGGACCCCATATGCGGTAATAACGTTATTGTATCGGTTATCAAGTGCTCATTTAAGGACAACTTGTTATTTAAAGGCATATTTTTAAAAGCAGTCTAGAGTTATGGATTTGCAATTGTAGGTACAGATTTTTCATGTGTTGCCTTATTACCTTCATTCTTCATTAATTATGAAATCAAGATAAAACCTAACACTTTTTCAAAAGACTCATTTTAGACCAAATAAAAACATTTAATGGCATTTTAATAGAATGATTCCACTGAATTAAATTATTTATAACATTATATTAAAATAGATGACAATTAATCGTACAACGATCACTCAGCGTCTCAAAAGATACCAATCAAATGGCCATCTATATGGTGTGCCATAATGTCATCGTCAATAAACAACATAATTCTAGGACACAAAAAAATAGGCAGTTTCGTTTATTCGATAAATTATTTGGTTAAGAGGACTTCGTACGAACGACATTTTTGAAAAATAGATTTTTACCAAAAATATTGCTGTCGCGCTGAGCCCCAAACTTACCCCTTACCGTGTGATAGAGAGAACTTCAGCTCGAACTGATTTTACCAACGAAAATTTAAGAAAATCGTCCTATCGTAATCTCCTGTTTCCTGCTCGAAATCTGGACCGATTTTAATATTTATTCCGTTAAAATGCAGTACAGGGGCAAAGCTATGTTCGTACGTTTTGCTTTTTTGGTTTATGTTAGTAATAATTAGTTTGCTGGATGTTTGCAAATGTAAATAAAAAAGTCGTTTTTTTTAATTTTAAAAGTTTTTTTTTTCTAATATATCAATTAAATAATAAAAAAAACAAAACGTACAGTCACGTCAGAGGTACGTATATATCGCATGGTATTTTTTTTTCTTCTGTAACTTCATTATTCTAGGAGGAAACAGGGGACTACGTTTGTATGAAAAAAGTGTCGACTGATTTCCTCTTAATGGTTATCTCAATATTTCGTCAAGCTATCAGAGCAAAAACAGTAACAGGAATTAACAGTATTAAGTGTAATTTTGTTTGGCTAAATATCTAATTTTTATTTAGTGATCGAATTAAATATAAACTTCTTTTAAAACAAAACTACGCAGTATTGTTTCCAAGTGAGTATTAATATTAGTCTTCAACAACTGGCAGTCCCTTGCAAATATCATAATCCCATTCCGTTATTTAACACCGAACATTTGTGCCTGTTTGTGGAATACACAATTTGATCCAAATATGTTTACGCGATGCTCTTTATACTAACAGGCTTATTAAAACCGTAAATAAGGGTTTAGTTCGCCCTTTTGTGTGTAAATCAATAATATGAGAACGAAAACCGCTGGGCTTATCAAATTAGTTACGAGGAACTACTCTTTTGCTATAGAGTTGTACCTACTATGATTTTACTCTTGCTTTTCGTTAGATTATTGTAGAGATCTTTAAAATTTCCTTATTTTTCTGAGCTTTTCCCAAAAATATTAAATATCTACTATAGACTTTAATGCATAGAATGACGTAAGATAAATGGAAATAAGCAAACAGCGAGTATTGTCATAAAAATATGGAATCCAAAAAAATTGAAAATATGTAACACATACAAAATACTTCAGAAACATATTTATAAGTGTTTACTTTTTTTCTCTATCCTTACAATCTATTTAGAAATATAAAATAGCAAAGAGAGTTGGATCACCTATTTATTTATTTAAAAAAAAATTATTTAGTATAGATCTAAAACTATTCTTCCTGTACCTACCCTATCTATATAAGTAAGTATACTTACTTGGTATTGTCAACTAAAGAACTCGGAGTCATCCATGCACGTGTGAGAGGTTCTTCTTTCAGGGATGTAACTGGACCGCGAGGTTGGGCGTGAACCCCAGCCGCCTCTTGGTGGTGAAGACCAAACATTAGGCCACCTAATAACATATTCATACATAATTCAAATTTATTCGAAACCTCGTTTGTGGAAACTTTTTGACAAGTTTATTTTTTTGACTTATCAAAATATAATAGTTTAACATTATCACTTCAAATAAATTTATTTCCAAATTACTTATAGTTTAAATTCAATAACAGTTTTTTTATATTTCTGAAGCAACAAGCAAACAAGAGAAACAACAGTTTTTAATTTATGTTAAAAATTATGTAGATACTTCAGTAAATTAAGTACCTAATAATAAAATTAATGTAGGAATGTTTGAGTTTGAATTATTTTACACTTTTATATAAATTTCCTGCTAGTAAGCATGAAATGCAGTTTTATGTTATGTATGTGAACTATAACATAGATATTATTGTTATTAAATATTTTTTTATTTACTTAAAAAAATCCAGTTCCATTTTACACTCATTAGATTTTTTGTAAATTATGTGTAGAAAACTTTTAATTTAATAAATATTTTAGGTACATAACAAAAAATATTTTTGGAAAGAGAAACATAATCCAGAATTTCAAATATAAAAATTGGATTATATTTTTTATTATGTCAGAACAATTAGGTTTGGTAAATTGGTAGTCTACTATAATATTTTATAAAAAATTTTAAAGAAATAGGTACAATTAAAAATGTTATATAACAATTAATTAAGAAGAGCAAGGCAAACTAAATTGAAATGTTCTACAACAAATTTGTATCAGTAGTAGGTAATAACACAGAAAAAAAGTTTCATTAAAGTGCATAGTTAGTTTCAGTAATAAATACTGTAATGAATGATTTATATTTTAAAATTAACTTATTCAAATTTATAGCCTAAAGTTAAAGAAAGTTACTTAATAAATTTAAATCTAGACATTTGTAGGTATACATATAGACAGTGATTTTAAGGTCTCATCTACAATAAAAGAATAAAGAATAATATTATTTTATTTTTTATTTTTTGTTACTTTTACTATTCAATTTCAAACCCCATATTTTTTACGTCTTATTAATTTTAAATTCTATGTTAAAATTTCTCTGTACCTTTTGTATTGGAATTTATTGGTAAACCTAACTTAACCTAACGTAAAAAAACGAATACTAAAAGATAGAAGATCTAATCATTTATATTTTTTTACATTCAAAATATTGTAATATTAACATGTAATATAAATTAAATAATTCTAGTAGATATTTGTATAATTTTCTTAACCCTTGCTCTATCTTTTAAGCATAGCAACATAATATTTTCTTTTAACATCTTTACTACATCTTAATATCAATTTACCTATTCAGAATTTACAATCGAAAAAGACATTTAATATTTGTGTCAAATATTACCTGATGACCTGGGCGCCCCAGAGGGGTACAGCTTTCGGCCCCATCCCACAGGGTCGAGCTCCAGCGGCGGCCACGGCGAGCCGGTGTAGCCGCCCGCCGCCGCGTTCAACTCGTCCGACCGAATCTCGACGATAACTATCCACACCGAAATAAACCTTCGCGACTCCTTGACCGATTACACGCGCACTAATACAATTAATGTCCGAAGCATACTAACACAAAATAACACCAAAAAAATATAAAAAGAAAGACCAAAAAGTGCACTAAATTAAGTTAAACTAAACTTGGTTTATAAGCTTTTAAAAGTAAACGATATAATTTTTGAAGTTCGAGTAATTCGTAGTAATATCCGATAGGCGGCTCTGCGTTATCGTATGAGCGTTCAGGGATAGAGTCCCGGTAGTGCGGGCGATCCCGCTGTGGATTTGCGGAACACTAACAAGCGTCGCGGGAGCGCGCCGCCGAGCCGCTGAGTGCTCGGGCATCGCGGCGCCCCCGTCCGTCCCCGCGGACTGTGGGAGGCGCCCTAGGGACACGCCCTCGCCTCAAGAGCGGGACGACGCGACTCACGCAGGTGGCGCCACTTTCATACCAAATCATATTTATACTAAATTTTAAATTAGTTTATTATTTCCAAAATATAAATTACTTTCGTTTATAGGATTTATTTGTATTACTTTTTTATGGCTAAAGGTTAGACACATGTGCTGGCAGAGCGTCGTGTTATATGGTAATGGCGGTTTCGCGCCGAGGTTTCCCTCAGAGACCGCCAGTGGAGCGCGCGGGTAAGGGACGGCGGGAGATGAGACGCAAAGAATCTCTCTGGACCAGCTAGCCTCTGCTTTGGGACGGCCCACAGCGCAAAGATTACTTATTAAACCAAGTTAGATTGACGATGATGAAATTTCAGAGGGACTTGACTTTAACTACTTGCGAGATGAGGTTTTGTCGCTACATTAATTATTACGTATGTGAACTTCGACTACGGGTTATGGTGTGGGAATAAATCGCGTCCCGTTTTAACTAGATTCATTCAGAAAATTTGTTGTAGCGTCGTTGTCTGCAAACTCTAAAGATATTTAACTCATTTGAGTTAAAGTTATATTTAAAAATTACAAAAGTTATTAACAAATGAAGTAAGAATTGCTGCCTTTTTAATATTCTTAAATTAATACTTTTTAAAAAGATTTAGATAGATAGGTATATTTATTGTGCTTTAAAAATGATTTAGTGTACATATTACAACTGGATGAAATATTTTACAATCAGATAACTAAGTCTACATGTTCTTGTCACATTTCACACTTCTAAACTCTACTATCAATGACCTTAAGTATTAATAACCAATCTTACAACATTTTCGCTATGTTAATTATTATTAAGGATCGATTCATCGGCTAATAGCTTAAAAATCATCTATTAACGTAAAATACAATTAGTGACTTCTCTCAATTCAATCAAATTTAATAATTCAACAAGTTGAGTGAGACTTGTGACAGATAAGCTTCACCACTTTTGCCGCGTCATGTAATTTGACTTGTCAAAGCTACGTTTAGTCAAAGTACAGATCACTTGGGTAGTTGTGATATGTGAGTCAGTCAGTAATACTAGACTCACCACTACTAGACTACTATTGGACAGGACAGGTTTTTCAGACAAGTGTAGGTAGTTACTAATCGGCTATAGGTAATATTAGGTTATTGCAGTATTCACGTAAAACATTCGGACAATTTAGATCTAAAGAATCTCCGAAATTTCTATAAGCCTACCTAACTAACCTAACTAATTTTCTTTATTGAAATACTTAAGACTGCGCTACTTGTTTAATCACTTCGTATAGAAGTTTCTAGAAACTATCAATATTTATTTACTAACATATTGTTCCTCGATAGATTGCACCTAATTTAAATCATCTAACGAACTTTTATTGAATTTAATTAAATATATTTTGAAATTGCAGCAGATATCTTTCATTTATAAACTTGCTATAAACCTAGATAAAGATTAGTAAGTTTTATCAGAAAAGATAAAGAAGATAACTGATGCTTATTCAGAATCTTACAAGATCTATTCAATTAGCATACTTCCTAACCCTACAGGGTTTAAAATTTGATTATTTGCAAATAAAATTAGCTACGTCCTTATGGTATTTTGTTGGTTGATTTGAATAGCTTTCGATTTCGAAAATTACTAAAAATAATTCATACGTAGTATAGACTAGACTAATATTCTCATATTTTGTATTTTATAAAAATGACCATCGTATCCCACGTCCGCGGCAAGTAACAAGTTTCAACAAGTTGAGGCCTCGCTGGGAGGTCCGTGGGGACCGTCCCGCCCCGCCGCCCCGCCCAGCGACCACGCCCATCGTCAAGAGACCACACTGTGAAATATTGTTTGCAACTATGATCGATAATGAGTACCTACGTATCTCAAGATATACATAGCTGTCTGAGATATATGATGATGAAAATGTTTCATAAATCCAGCACACCATAAAAAAATAATTAAAGAACTTTTTTACTAAACGAGCAAAATCAATGACGTTTTTTGAGTAGTCATTCTAATTTACAAGTGTTAAAATTAAAATTTCAGGACCTATCCGATCTTATCCAATTCCTAATTATTTCTCTTATTTCTTTATTAAAACTTACCCTCTCATCTTCTAGGATGATCTAATGATACCTATGAATTTTGTAAACATTTGAACTTGAATTATACTTATCTTACATTTATCTCTCCGACTCGCACTTGGCCGTCTTACTAAAACTAAGCTCTACGTGAATGAAATCATGCGGGTCGATAACTAAATTAATAAGAAACAAACCTAGTTTAATTCGTTATCTATCCTTCACATAATAATTTAGTTTATTAGAACCTCTAAATTTTTTTCATTAATACAAATTGTGGTGTTTTTTTCCTACTATTCATTTAGGTTTCAAAAAAGCTCATCTTCATGACAACCCATTAATGGCTCAATGCTGAGCCGGGTCTACTGTTTAGAACAAGGAGGGTATTAGGCCATAGTCCACCACGCTGGCCTAGTGCGATTTGACAGACTTCACACACTCTTGAGAACATATGGAGAATTTTCAGGAGTTCACTTACAGGGTGTAACCCTCTCACATCCCATTAATGCTGCGGATTTAGTAGACTCTGGGCTCTTGCTTAGGGTCCGCTGAAACTGCAGCATTTTTTCTTCACTCCCCCTCCTCACTCTATCTTCGACAAAACAAGAGAGTATCTATTATTTTGATGATGTCTCACTTACCATCAGGTGGACCATCTGCTCGTTAGCACCTTATCTAGGTTCCTACTATAAAAAAATGAGTCCATGTTTCCTCACGGTGTTTTCCTTCATCATTAAAGCAAATGATATTTAAATGGCTAAAACACACATAACTCAGAAAAGTTAGATTTGAGTGCCAGAAATCGAACTCGGATTCGTTGTATTAAGATATTTAAGTCTTAACCACTAGATTATCACTGTTTTTTTTCTTTTTCCTCATATAGTGAACATATTGCTAATTTCCCTTAACCAAAGCGAAGGCAAGCCATCTAGTTAAGGATAATGAATAACCAATAACGCAACATATTCAAAGGTGCTCAATTTCTAACGCGTAGCTGGATAACCATTTGCATACATATCTGTTTCCTGAACGCAGTCCTTAAGTAGAACAATGGGTCTAGATTCAGGCATCATAATTAAGTTACCTTTGTGTAATATCTAAATGTCTTTGGGGATATACCATTTTAGAAAGCTGTCATAAGTTTAAAATATTGATTAGTAAACTTCTCAAATATTCATTGACTCTTCTCAAGTCATTTTTTAATCTCTCAATTAATTTCACGTTCTGCTACAATAGATCTAGTTTTATGTCTTGAAATACAACTGATTTATGATGCAAAGTCTTTACAATATCTATCTAAATATATTATGTTATACAAATAACTAGATTTTTATTCTTTAAACTCCAGGCAAAGATTTTAAATATCCTCAAGTCTTACATGCCAAAAAAGCCATACTTATTTGACAGTGTTTTAATAGTTAATTATGCAACTGTTATATAATAAGGGGTATTAAAACACGAATGTGCGTTTATCACACGATGGGTGAGAACACATCCGTGTTTTAATACCCCTAAGTATACAACAGTTGGATAAATAACTATTATTATCTTGCCGTTGTCTATAATCGTGCAGCACAAGCACGATCGTCAATACAACTAAAGGAAAATCCCGTAATTGTAAACTTTTAATTACGTCACATAAATTATGTTCCCCGACTAGCTGGCGACCACCATGCGAATCCGACCGCTAAGTGTCATCGACGCGTTCCGGTCGAGCCACATGTGGGCCAGACCTACCTCCTCCCTCTCCCATCAAATTAATGCTGCGGATCTAGTGGACTCTGGGCTCTTGCTCAGGGTCCGCTTAACTCCCCACTCTATCTTCGAGGATGCAACACCTCGGCAACAAGAGAGTATTTCTTGATTTGCCGATGTCCATGGGCGATGGTGGCCACTAACCATCAGGTGAATCATCTGCTCGTTTGCACCTTATCTACCATAAAAAAAAATCTGCATAAGGTTTTTTGCGTGGCTGATTTTCCCGTTCATCTAAATTCATAGAAATATGCAACATCACAAATTAATGTACCTACCTAATAATCTAAACAGAGTTTTTGTTTAAATTATTTTGAAACTACGTATTTCTAAGCGGTAGCAGTAGATACATGTACACTTGACTCCAAAAATACAGTAGCAAGAAAATGTTTATTGGTCTCGAATATCCTCTTCATTTTAATTCGAAACCTTAAGTCAGCTTTAAATTACGCTTTTTGCCGTCCTTATAACACCCTCGACGGCTGTCCCGGATTAGGGCTACCAGTACTTTTTCTAGTGCGAAGAACCATAGTACCTTAAGATGGCCCCAGGGGGTACTTCCGAGCCCTTAACGTTTACGACTACCCGATTGCTTTTCTATGAAGGGCCTGAAAACGCGACAAAAACGGCCAGATGTGAACGGAAGAAGGAATTGATTAGGTTTGCGTGTTGCGAGTGTCAATATTGATGTTGTGGCCACTTCACTGGTCATTTTTTATTGGTTATTGCGTGTGAAATGATGCTATTTCCTATTTATGAAAAAATAACTGCAGAAATGCTAGTGAAAAAACTGGCAGCTGTGGATTTGGGAGAACAGAAACCGGAGCTTTCGAAGGTTCGTCGTAATTTGTAACACTTAGCATACCTACTTAAGTGTACGGTTTTGGTAGTCAAAATTAACCAATTGATTAATGTGTGTCCGTAAAGTATATATATTTACAATAAGAAAGAAATAATTTATGATGCAATTATAATAAATAAATAATAGATACGAGTATAGCTAATCTTTAATATTAAGATTAGAGAAGATTTTTATTTATTTATTTAATGTAAAATTGATTACTAGATAACTTTGATAAGCGACTTATTTCTATTGGTTTACTGTTAAAAAATACACTTATTCGATTATTTATAAACTCGCCTCGACAGTTTAAAAACTATTTTCATAGAATAAATATTAAAAATAGCTACTCTATTTTTAATAAGGAGTTAAGTCAAACGTTAATATAATGGTATCGTTTGTAACACCTCATTATTGGTACTGTGTATGTGTCTTATCTAAAGTGCATATCTTACCGTGTTCAGCTAATATGTATTCCAAAATAAATACAAGTTACACATTAATTATAAAAACTTACCACACGCTGCGTTCACAAATTGGCAAACATTTTGACATAAAGGAACCTGAATACATCTTCAGTGAGCCTTTGAGGATACAAATGAACCGCAAATCACATTATCAACGACTACCCGCCTGTCATTCAAAACTACTGTTTCTCAAAAAGATAACAATTGAAATAGTTTAAAGAAATTAGTAACGGGAATTTGTTTGGAGATCAACTATTGTAAATAAAAGGAAAGATGACTTTGCGTTATTAAAAACTACATTGCATGTCAGAATAGTAGAAAAAATATAACTTTGCTTGAATCTGATTTTTGATTAGGTACCATACATTTGTTTAGCCTTTTAGAGATTCTAAAAAGAAAAATACAATTATAAGTATTTGCTACGTAGATAAAAATTTTATTAAGCTAACATTTATTTTTATTTGGAAAATAAGTAAATCAATACAGTCATTCTCAATAATGCACTTACTAGCTAACAAACATTTTATGTTGAGTAATTTTAATAAAATTATATTGCTACTAGTCGATCCGCCTTGGCTTCGCACGCGTGGAATTTATCACGTATAATACCAGATTTATAAAATAAATCAATGTATTGATGCTAAATAAAAATATTGAGGCGCTTACGACAGTTAACATATTTGATTGTTATCCCACAGGAATTCTTAATTTTTCCGGGATAAGAAATAGTCTATATGATAATCCAAGTTAAAAGCATCTTAACCAAATTTTATTGAAATCCGAACTGCTGTGTTTGCATGATTGAGTAGCAAACATTCAAACTTTCACATTTATAACATTAATAAAATTAAAAACTGGATTATTACCGACAACTACCCACTTAAAATATTTCAAAACAAGTTCAGTTTTGTAGCAGCCACCATTAAATATCAAAGCCTTACGATTCTTTGTCATTTAGATTTTAGATATTTAGATATTTTCACAAAGAAATGTAAAATAAAAATTCTGTTTACTATTCACTAAACTTTATTGTCTTTGTGGAAATTATTAGTTCTCAATTGGCAACATTGCCAATGCTTTCACGTTATTCATTAATACTATGTATAATTTGTTAAAACTTTTTGGTATCCGTTTCCGCCCCGCGCTGTCACTGCCTCTTCTAAGCTAAACGGTAAATCTGTGTACATGTCTTTGTCCTCAAAATTATACAACTTGGAACAAAGGGGGCTTATTACCCAATACAAATTCTATAAATAAAAAAAAATACATTCTCCCATTGTATGCAAAAAGATATACAAGTATTTGATGGTGCCACATCAGTTTAATGGCGTTATATTTTCAGGCTTGCCGCGTAATTTTGGCGGTAGTATGATAAACTCGAGGTAACTCGTCATAATGCGTTTAGCTGTTGCTGCTTTGGTGGTGGCCACAGAATATATACTCTACAGATAGTACAAATAAAAAAAAAACAATTGTATCTTTAAAATACTTTAGTTTGCTCTTTTTGCCTTTAAAGTAATTTAATTTAAATATATGATGAAACATATTAGTGTAATGTGGAATTCCCATAAGAAAGTTTTAGATATGTTAAATATATTAAAGACATCGGATTTATTTTTGGATTTCTCTCATATTTTCTCCTTTGTCCCTTTATTTATAAGTTACAATTATTTTTTGAATTTTCAAATAAAAGCGCATAAAATTGTACTGTAAGTGCATTATTTGAAGTGCAAGTGTAGTCTTGATTGTGTGGCGTAGTCAAAGAATGATAACGTCTAGATAGTCTGAATTTAATTCCGTGACATCCTGACACTGTAATTTTTTCATATTTCAAATATATTAAAAGTTTTTTGTTCACTTTTAATTTAAGAAAAAAATAGTAATTTAAGTGAGTTTTTCATGCCATCGGTTTTAGAGTAAAGGTAATAATAAAATATTGGGCGTCGTGTGATTTTTTATATTAGATAAGGTACAAACGAGCAGATGGTCCACCTGATGGTAAGTGGCCACCATCGCTCATGAACATCAGCAAAACAAGAGATACCCTGATTACCTTGAGATGCGTTGCATCCTTGAAGATAGAGTATGGAGGGAGAAGTAAAGAAAAAATTACGTCTATGACACTTGGTGGTCATTCGCATGCTGTCGGTCGCAAGCTAGTCGGGGAACAGATCCCCTACCACCAAGGAGTGCTGGGTTACTCCGCTCTTACGAGTGCTCTCCCAGCGGCAGAGGGGAATAGTCGGAACGGGTTAGAAGACTATTCCCCTCTGCCTTCACGGGTGATACACACTACACATGATACGATATAATAGAATTCCAGGAAATTTAATATATAATTCCTATATAGAAACGCTTAATAATTTTGTTTGATATATTTCTAGGGAAGTTCAAATATTGTATAAAATGGAATGAGAGTTGCAGTTCTGCTCAGTTCCCTATCTCTTGTCATATTTCCAGCGGCATTATATTACTTATTCAATATTTTCAAATTGGCCGCGCTTCACAGTAATGGAACCGAAAAAATGCGAAAACCCCAGCAAATGGATTTGCAAGCTTATTATTTATTTATACTAGAAATTGGATCAGACTGCTTTATGCTTTAAATTTTTGGTCTCTTATTATTTGCATATTCTCGTTTGATTGACGTGTCTCGTGGTGAGTTGTTTAAATATTTCTTTTAGTTTTAAGGATAAAATTAAGATATATTTAATTTAATTTTTTTATCATTATTTACTACATACACTAAACTACCAACTATATATTCATTGAGTCTCATTTATTTTAAGCTTCGTCTAGGGGAGTCCCTGTTTTGAAAAAATACTAGGCTTACTTTTCTTAGCATCTTCTTACTTGCCTACCAGGCTTTTTCTGGGAAGACCTATAACTCAATAACTATATTTCGATTTTGTAATTAGCCTCTCCAATTCCATTTGAATTATTTGCCCTTCAACGTTAGAGACTTATGTCTGTGGCCCTCCTTGTATCTGTCAATTTAAATCTTAAATAACCTTGCCTCTATCATAAATATATACTCATCAATAAACATAACGTCTTAAATCTTGTCCGTCTTTAGTGAAATATGACAAGTATATTCTTGCCTTCAAGAAGAATATAATGTTGCCAACATAATTAAAATATTTTAGTTATTTCCACACTTCTTTAACCACAGTAATTTATTTATTAAAATTATTTACTGATGAAAAATGTAAATATCTACTTAATATATTCCATAAAAGTACGACCTATAAGTATTTTCATATTCCACTCTTCCCAAAGTACAATAGACATAATTTAGTCGTGTGTAAAAATGATAGCAATATTTCAAGTCCCCCTAAAAGTAGGAAATAACAAACCTTGCGCGACAAGTGACTCAAATCGCCATATGACTAGTGTGTCACTGCCGCCATTTATCATCCGAGATGTGACAACTGAATTTATTATAAAAAAACAAACAACTGCCCATGGATAACAATTTTGCTCTTCTCTTAACATTTGGAGGACAGAGTGGTTCTATGTAGAGATAGCAATTCATAAAAAATACTTATTAAAATGCTCGTATTTAAATACAAATATTATTGAAAATAGTGTACACTGCGACACGCTTTCATTTAACTGAAATTAAAAAAATAATAATAAAAATTTTTTAATTTAATCTGCGAAAAATCTACTAAACTATATCGGAAAACACAATGATATCAAATAAAGTGTGTATGAAAAAAATGATATAAAATAACCTGTATATTCTTTGCTTCATTATTACATTTATCTTATTGTGACCCTTTTATAATATTTCTACGTATCTCTGTTTGTATGTTTACATTCATCATGTAAAATCTGCTACACGAATTGGAAACTTTTTTTATAGTGGTATTGCTATAGGTCTAACTCAAAATCTAGGCTTTGTTTTATTTGAATAGACTGTTTATAGGAGAAAAGTTATTGTCATTTAAAAATGTCCAAAAAAAGTCCAGCAAAGAGAGAATCGACTAGTCTCTAAATATATTCATTAATCTGTACCAAACCTGGTCAAAATCTAAGGGGCACTGTTAGTGCAGTAGGGTGCGATACAATGGAGATAGCAATTTGATATTCAGGCCACATTTTTAATAAGCACAGTAATGGGTCGAGTAGCCCACTCTTTATAACTTTTTGTCGTATAGAGCACTGTGCTTTGTGTAAAAATGGGCTTAACACCTGTTAAAAATTATTTTCAAAATTTTGATAATCACATCAAGTCAATTCTAGCTTTTTAATGCTTCATTATATCAAAAATTATTAGAATAAAAAATGATATAATATAGAATTATAATTGATTAATTCCAAGAAAAAAATCATGATAAAATTAAAGTTATATTCTTTTTTTTCAAAAAATGCGCAATTGTTAAACTACTTACCTATTTATGAATCATCTTTTCTAATATTTATGTAATAAAAAGTTTTTAATATTTAGTTACAGTAATAGCAAATTAGAAAACGATTGATTATTTTTTACCAAAACTTTTCCAAAATCATTTGCAGCAGACTATCAACCGCTTTTGTTGCCGTTTATAATCTATGTAGGTACCATGACAGTACCTTTTTGTATATTGCATCAAATATTATTTGTTATTTCATAGCTAGCACTGATAGAATGTATCTCCTTAAAAGTTTTAATATATTTGTCGGCGCGTAATTTAGGCTTGAGTTAACCTAACCTTGGGTTTAAACAGAAAACCGGTGCAGTGGAGGCGAGTGAATTTGAATGAAGCCTACACCTACACATTTATACCTTGGTCACAAGTCCAAGGCACTGCTTAGGTTTCTCTCGTAGTTGTAAGAGATCATAATGTTTAAATCAACCTCAACCATCAAGACCCGGCTAATATTCCCCATATCCTGTATGGTGTAGAAACCTGGACGATATGAGCCAGAGAAAGGCAGAGGATTGACGCATACGAGATGTGGATCTGGAGGGGCATGCTGAGTATACCCTAGCGCACCAATGCATTGATCCTCGCGCATCCTGTCTGCAACGTATATTATCGTACACCTTGAAAAACTGATCGTTGTTGGAAACACGAAGGAAAAACGAGCCGGGAGAGGGTCCCCAACCAGATGGAGCGATTAAGTGAGAGGCCCATCTTCAATAAAATTTTGCTCGGTCGACAGAAATGCGATGAACAGGCACCGGTAGGAGCAGATAATCCAAACTAGGTGTATACCATCCACATCCGTCAATGACCACGATCTTCAGTCATGAGGGAGCGACCACAGAGATAGAGAGATAATGTTTAAATAATACTTTATAAAATGGTTTATATCGTGTTTAGGCTGTTTTATTTGATTTCCCAAAGTTTCGAATACTTTTCTTTTCTACGTTGCGTTTAGTCCATTTAATATCACAACCCCTTGTTGTGTTTTTAGTATACCCCTTTCCTTCTTTCTATTTTATTAATTATAAATGAATCGCTAAATTAAAAGCCAGGCTTTCTCCAACATAGTTATAATATTATCCTTTCGAAATATCCTTTTATCTGAAATAAAAAGTAGCCTATGATACTCTCAGGCCCATGAACTATTTTTATTCAATAACTAGCCGACATGCGTGTTACACCAGCTATCTGCCAGTGAAAGTCCCGTCAAAATCAGATCATTTCAGAGATTAGCCAGAACAAAAAGTCAGACAGACAAAAATAGTAAAAAAAAGTTGTTTTGGTATATACTTCCATATGCACTTAGTAAAAAACGGTTATTTTAATATTACAAACAGACACTCCAATTTTATTTATTTGTATGGATAACAATCAGTCGCACCGCTACAGCGTAAACAAACATAATTTCGCATTTATAATAATACCATTATGTAAAAAAATCTATTTTTCACTTGTTCCTCCATACTTTATTACATTCAATAATGTATAGAATATTTGAGAGGCGGTTGTGGGTCGTTACTCGTTACTTAACGAAGTATTGTGGTGCATCTGTTCGTTGTTTTGTGTTTTTTGACAGTGACGTCTGGTATAATGTACTTGCTAAGTGTACAAGTGTTGCAAATGCGTTTTCATAAAGCTTTCGTTATATAAAAATTTAGTTAACAATAAACAAAAATAATATCATGTAATTATAATATTATTTTCGGCTATTTATGTAGCTAAAATTTTTAAGATATCTGGAGTGCAATTTTAGGTTTTATACGATAATAGTTGTATATATGAAATTTCTGATTTTTTTTACTGTTTGTATGTCATCAGTATAGTGGATAAAGATAAGGAGAACTATCTCCAAGTACGAAAAAGTTTTTGTTGAAAGACGTGGAATTAAAAGCGTGGCGCTGCAGTAGCAACAGTGTAAAGACATTCATACAAACCCTTTACTTACATTAACGTCATTCTGGGGGGTATTAGAAAGTACGTACCCCCTATAAAACAAACCATCTTTCATAGTTTTCAGGAGAAGGTTTTTATGGTACACATTTTTGTACCTACATGTGACTGAGTTGAATAAATGGCGGTATATAAAAAATCTATTTTACTTTAGTGAATTTTAAAATGTATATTTCTGTACATATTTCAGAGATCAATTTTAATTTCTGAAGCATGTTAACTTTGTCTCAAATACCATACAAAAGTTGTTACAGATTACAAAAAAATTATAGAGTATAAGTTAGTAATAAATAAAATATTTAAAAAATAATTGAACCGTCTTCAAAAAATAAATAATGAACTGACTAAAAAGAAAAAATAATCAAACTTAGATCTTTAACACACTACCAACTGATCAGTTTCAAGTCTGTCCCGGTGTTATATTATTATTGTTGTATTGTTTACTTTTTTTTTTAAATATTTTATTTTCTCTTTTTATCAGCATACCTAAATATCTTCAAAGTATACAATTAGGTAATTGTCTGTTCGACCCCATAATATTTTAAGAAGTATCCTCTAACTCCTAACCGTTGAGGAGTTGTGTCTTCCATAACATCAGCTCAGCAATAGCATTGTACACAATACCATTTAAAAAAAAAAAAAAAAAAAACTGATTATTTTATGATTCCCTCGATTTGTTTGGGTTTGATTGGGAAGTGCACTCTTTCGAATAAAAAGAGAATTTCTTAAATCGGTCCAGGCGTCTTCGAGAAATCGGGGAACATAGATAAGAAAAAGACTACGAAGAATTGCGAACCTCCTCCTTTTTTTGAAGTCGTTTTTTTTTTTTTTAAAAAAAAAGATTACTAGCAGTATGGATCACATACTACTAGTATTCCCTTTACCCCTCCTAGTAAGCTAACAAAATAGCTTGTGTCAGGAGTGGGCCACGCCAGTAGTACAATGTCCGGGATTTGAACCCACGACTTATCGATCGTGAATCCAATGCCCGCACCACTGAGCTACTGACGCTTCAATTTAAAAATTGACTTTGGTATAGTTAGTCTGTTTATTAATATATTAGACGTATTATAATTATTTTATCTACTACTAGGGGCCCGTCCCGGCTTCGCACGGGTGGATAATTTTTTTTTAACATTTTGGCTCCCGCATTCTGTCGCTCCCTCTATCGCCGCGTTACTCGCTGCGCTGCGAGGCACTCCACACCGCGTCCGCGACCCGTTAGGGATTATTTTTTATTTATCTTGATATTTTTATTTCGTAATATCTTTTGACTGGAATGTCCGATTTTAATAATTCAAAAAGTATTGAAACAGTCTTGAATACGAAATAATTTATTTGGATAAGGATTAATACAAAGTTATAGAAAACATGGTCTGATTTTGATTGGCATTTTTATCAACTTTTAAAATGTAAAAAAGTAGTTATAGTGACATAACTATAATAGTTGGACATATGGTCTCGCGGAGTTTTTTGTAGATATTGATACGTTCTATAATATTGTAGAACATTTCTTTGTTCTATCATCAATACTTTTTGCAGCGCATGCGATAAAAGATATTTTATGGCTAATTTTTTTGCACCTTGGGTTGGTTTTAGTGAGATTTCCTGAGGATCTCTAATTTTTTCTTTTAATAAATATAGCCTATGTTACTCAGGGATAATGTAGCTTTCTAATGGTGAAAGAATTTTTGAAATCGGTCCAGTAGTTTTTATGTTTATTCGTTACATACAAAAATACAAATCTTACTTCTTTATAATATTAGTATAGATAAATACTTGGAAAAGTAGAATAGAATTGTTTTTTAGATTGGTTAAAGTATAGTTTGTAAGTGGTCAACACATAGCCAAATCTAACTTAGCAAGGAAACTAAGACAATACAACTTAGCAGAAGTTAGCAACTCAGAACTTGCATCACTTAATTAGTATTTCGGTTCTATCTTGTTAAACTTGCTAGACCTAATTAGTACACTTGTACTGTTTATTGCTATATACACTTATAGGTTTATTTAGTTCACTTCAGGCATTCAAAGTACATTCAATGTCTAACAATTGTGTAATTAAATACCTAAGTTAGTTTTTTTTTATAAAGAAACTTTTTTTGTACCAAAAAATGCAAAATTGCAATGCATTAAGTGAAATTTTTTTTTCTCTTTATATAATAAGATTCTTAATAATCTCATATATATTCATAAATTTCGTTATTTCACATTATTTAAATATATTAAACTTTTGATAAGTTCCTTTTATTTTATTTGAGTTTTTCTTCGTTGGTTTACTGGTGATACAAATTTCAGCTTTTTAGGACTTCAGGAAGTTGGAACCCTAAGAATTGTGATGATCATCAGTGAGTTAGTGACGAAATCGGGATTTTTTAGATATCAATTAAAACTAAAGTATAAGAGTTATGCAATTAAAACTTCATATGTTTAATGAGTCCACTACTGACATCATATCCCGAGAATTTGGTATAATCCAAACCCAAGTTGTAAGGGTTCAAAAAAACGATGTAGCGCTTTGAAAAAAAGTAGTAGTGCGCTTCGCTTAGCTCGTCTTGATTAGGGCACTGCCCCCAGATACTACGTGTAGAAATATATAGCTTTCGTTCTATTCGAGGCGAGCAGTGCCTGGGGCTAGAGACCCATGAGCAGGTTTAAAAAACTCTTTCATAATATATTAACTCTCACCTCCACCACTCGACCTCGCTAATGACAATAGATATTAAAGTAAACTTACGTGGATCTCAAGAAGGGTGACCTTAACCATGACATTATAAAATCCATGTACACTGAAAGTACCAGAGAACCTGATACTAATCTATCGCATTAAAGGTTATATATTGTCAACAAATTCAGAGGTAGTCAGTCAAGTGTTTTCACACAGTAAATATTATTTAAATTATTAATGTTTATTTTAATATGGGGTAGCGAGATTAAGTAGTAGATGATGAGTGTCTTTATCATCTTAAGGACGTCCTTAGTCCTGGTTCTGTGTGACCCAGAACCAGGATTAAGGACGTCTTTAACCAAAAAGTAACTCAAAGAAGAAAGGGGAAAAAGATGTAGGTAAGGATCTTAACCAAGAGATATTAAGATAATATTCTATTACATATTAATGAGCAATAATAGTTAGGTATAATCTAGCAGGTGATGTAAGGAGTAGCGAGCAACGACGGAGGTTATTAGCAATGCGTAGGTTAATATCCGGCCAGCCGAGCTGCTCTGAGGTCGCGCTAATTAAATACGAATCTCAAGACGCACAGATTTTACCGGGTTAAACCACACATCGTGGATTTTAGCAAACTAAAACTGTTATTTTTGTTTATTTTAATATTATTATATGTAAAAAGTTTATTTCAAACAAATTTCTACCTCGTAACTACTTATTTGATATTTTGGTATTAGATAGGTTTCAATGTTTAATTGTATTCAAAATATAGAACCTCATAATTATTTTCTAAGATTATGACATTACCATACAGTAACATATTCATAATTACAATTTATTTAGTACCTATCAGTATGACTAAAATGTAATCGGAATGGCGTATTATTCTCAGTTACATTCTGTTGAACAATAGGTAAGGTGACTTTTTTAACTTTTGTCACCATTCATAGCAATTTGTAGAATTTCGCTCATCAAAATCCGCTACTTAAAAACTTTGCTCAACAAATAGTAACTGCAGCGCGAATGTAACGTTAGGAGTATATAACTTACTAGTCGACCCTTGCGACTTCGTCCGCATATAGCTCCGCTGCTATTGGTCGTAGCGTGATGATATATGGCCTATAGCCTTCCTCGATAAATGGGCTATCTAGTACTGACAGAATTTTTCAAATCGGACCAGTAGTTCCTGAGATTAACGCGTTCAAACAAACTTCAGCTCTCTTCAGCTTTATATATTAGTAGTAGTATAAGTTAGTAACAACACAAGTATAAATGTATTACCAAAGTCTACGAGTAAATAGAAATTTATGTAGAATGGAAGGGTCAAGAGATTTCCATAAAGTTTACCAAAAAAAAGAAGATAAGAGAAAGTAACTATATACATTTTGGGTAGAAGAAGTAAGGTTACTTTAGTTTTATATTTGCAGTACAAGTATAATTTCTAAGATTCTCCTAATGTGTATCCTCAATTGGTCGCACTCTAAACTAGAGGAAGTTATAATTTATGAAGTAAGTTCCGGCCCTCGCCTTCAGAGTTACCTCCATCAGGGACCTAGTACTGAGCAGCGAGCAGACACACTGATGTTTAATGCACGCCGTCTGAGATCGCCTTAAATGTACCAAGATACGTTTAACTAAGGAAATTAACTAGACATTATAGTTTCATGCTCATTTGCCTTTTCTTCATAGTTTCGTACGTATTATATAATATTAAACAAAATTAAACCTTTTAAATCCCTCTATTATGATTAGTTTCTTTAATATAATTAATATTATAAACGGGAAAAGGGTATAGCCGGGTTTCTATGGGATATTTGCCCTTGGGCCCTTATATAAATAAAAATAATTCTGACAAATTTTCTGCCATTCAGCAAGCAGTTTTCTAGTTTTTCAAAAAAATCTCTTTTTTCGTTTTTATTTTTTTTTTCTCATAGTAAAATGAAAGTTTCTGAACGGTAATTTTTTCACCAAATTCTTAGGAGTAAAAGACGTGAAAAAATATTTTATAATTATTTTTAAAAAAAGGCGATTTTTGGCGGAAGGAATAAAATTACAATCTTTTTATTCATACTTTTTTGAAAAGTATCACTCACCGAATTTCGTCAGAAAATGTGTTTCATCCTCCTCTATACTGACGATTTTTTTTGATATTATTGATTATTTTTGTATATTATATTATATTGATTATTTTGATATTACATAAAAACCGGCTTAACGATTAGCAATGAAATTTTTCACACAGATACTTTATAACCTAAAAAAATTCAGAGTTCCTACGGGATGATAATAAAATAGTTTTTTGTCGTAAGCGCCTGACTATTTTTATCTTTTTTGATAAATCTAGGTAAATCCGTGTGAATTCGGAGCTGGTGGACTATTATAAATATGTTTGTAAAATTAACAATATTTAAAACAATATGAGTGTATTTTGTACCGAGTACAAAACACATAGACAACTAAACTTAGATTAAGTTAGTCAAGGTAAATAAAACTTTTTTTTTAATATGCACTTTGTTATAGTAGAACTATTTACTAAAAATAATTACAAACGTATATTTTTAAACAGATTATGGTAACGCCGCCATCTAGTGTTATATTATGTAACTTTCTCGGAATTGTTTGTCGGAACCAAATGATGGCTTAATAACAGAAAAAACCGTCAAATGCGGGTCAGACTTGCGCACGAAGGGTTCCGTACCAATATTTGGCAAAAAAAACACGTTTTTTGGTAAATATTTATTTTATTTTTAAAGAGAATATACAACTAAAATATTCTGTGAATATTTCAAGCGTCTACTTGTTGCCGTTATTAATATCGACTAATAATCGGTAAAAAAAATCACGTTTGTTGTATGGGAGGCCACCTTAAATATTCATTTTATTTTGTTTTTAGTATTTTTGTAATAGGCGCATCAGATATACAGTAGAATCCATTTTACAAAGCATTTTATAAAAAATAATCAATCTATTTTTGTTAGTATTTATTTATTTTAATAGAGAGAAAAAATAGAGAAATCAAAATAGAAATTATAAATAGTATGTATATATTTTCATTATTTACATTAGAAATCAGTAATGTTTGTTTGCTTTTGTTTTTTCCTTATTGACCCTATCCTTCAATCGTAAATGCTTTAGAACGAGGTTGTGATGGCATTTTTTCACAAATCACTAACGAACAATGCGTTCAACTATCAATTACTCACTGAGACTCAAAACAAAAAAAGTCATGTACGAACTGAACGTCCTCAGGTATCACATGACTCTGCCGAAAGCTGTCGAAGGAATCATGTCAGTCATTATAACGGACGCAATTTATTAAAAATAGGTCACATTAAGCGACATGTCACTATAAGCGAAGTATTTCCGACTTAGTTATATAGAATTTTATATTAAAACCAAACTTTGCTATGTAATTACTTCATTATAAGCGATTGGTCAATATAGCCGTAGTCATAATAAACGGATTCTACTGTACATCTTTTGTGAAAATTTCAACTGTGTAGCTATCACGGTTCATGAGATACAACCTCATGACAGACAGATGGACGGACGGACAGCGGAGTCTACTTTGGGTACAGAACCCTAAAGAGGTAAATAAAATATACTTAAATCATTTTTTTTAAATCATTTACTTTGACCAAAAAACAAGTTTACAATATTTTAAGGAGTTTTTTATTTTCTTTCAATTAAAATTTATTTGCACTAAGTTATTATAAATTATTAACAGATTGTGGTAGCGCCATCTAGTCCTATATTATGTAATTTCTTGGAAATGTTAATTCCAATATACAACAGGATAATAGGTTTAATAACAGAAACCAGGTTAAAATAAGATTAGTTTATTCTAAATGTAACAATATTTTAATGTGTACTTAATGATGGTAGCGCCATCTAATATTGTAATGTGTAACTCTCTCAATGTTGTTACTTGCAAGTAAGTTCCAGTTTACACCAACAGATGGCTTAATAACAGAAAACAGTTTAATATAATAATTTTATAAACGATCTTATTTTATTTTAAAAATATGTAGATATGAAAACATTGTATTTGATTTTATAAATTATTTAATACTAAATGATAATATAAAAATTATCATCAGAACAAAGTCCATTTCTACTTTAGTAGCAATGTTTTTAACTAAAGGTACTTTTGAGCCAGCAGTGTATTCAGATATTCTCGTGTAAACGCCAGGATGATCTCCACATTCTCCTCCCCATGCTACTAGTCCAACAAGGAGACCATTACAGACAAGGGGTCCTCCTGAGTCACCCTTTAACAAGAAGCATTTACATAAATGAGTCACCAAACTATTTTGCCTCATATACCTACTATCTTGCTACGTTTTTGATTTTTTGTGACTGATTTCCTAATTTTAGGCTTCTCCCTTCTTATGACAGGTGATTTTTATGTTACAGTAGTAGTTTAGACGTTGATATCTACGTGGGAGATCTGAGTTCTATCCTGGGCACACACTTCTGACTTTTCTGAGTTTAAAGTGTGTTTAAAGCAATTAAATATCACTTGCTTTAACGGTTAAGGAAAACATCGTGAGGAAACCTGCACTCCTGAGAGTTCTTCATGTTCTCAAAGATGTGTGAAGTCTGCCAACCCGCACTGGGCCAGCGTGGTGGACTATGGCCTAATCCTTCCTCATTCTGAGGAGGAGACCCAGCTCAGCAGTGGGCCATTTAAGGGTGTTAATGATGATGAGTACTCATCACATAATCACTACTAGAACTAAAAGATGAGGCTATGATGACTAACCAGTTTTATATCAAAGATCTAGTTTTCATCAGTTTATCTAGATTCTTTGCCTAAAATATTTGCAGTTTCTTACCCGACAACTATCTTTTCCAGGTGAACCAGCACATAGACTTGACGGATGCAAAAACCTCTTACCATAGATAAATTTACAGAAACCTGTTGAAATAATGGGTACGCACACCATATTTAAAACACTGGAATCTTTATACTGAAAAATAAGTAGAAATAAATTAAAATTAGCAATTATCAACCCTCCGCTACCATGTTAGCAAAAGTAAGCAAAGCCCTAACCCATCCTTCCTGTGCTTACGTAAACATTGATGCATACATTTTCTCTCTCCTCATTCTGAGCAGGGATACTTTTTTATCGCATGGAAAGACCTCGCCTATCCCTCATGTCATGAAAAATAAGCAAAGCATGAATCTCCCCGCCCCCTTTAAAGCTTACGTAATATTTGAACGGCCCCACAGGTTTACCACAGATTATAAAGAAATTAACCTACATTTTATTAACATCTTTAAGGTAAAGGCAAAATATAGGTAAGTAATTGAAGTAAAACCACATAGTAAAAATAAACTAACATTTTCCTTTACTCCATAACCTGAAACCAAACATTTCTGCCCTTCTGCTATTGGATCATCATCATTTAAAGAGTGTAAACGAATTGGTTTTATTTCGTTTGTAGTTATAAAAGGATAATTCACCTGAAAATTAGCAAAATAATTATACAAGTTACCTGCTTATTTGAGAACATAAGTAACACAATGAAATGATTTTATTCAGCGATATTTTAATATTCTATTTTACGTATTTACAGTTTACGTGGCAACATCAATTCGTATCCTGTATAATATTTCCCGCGTAAATAATAAAAACGTTTTAGGAAGGAACTCCAACTGCACTGTATATGGAAGGGATAATATGGTTCCCGGTGAAAAAAAAGATGAGATGAAAAAAAATAAAATGGTCATGCAACATTGTAAATATGGGTTTATTCAGAGTTTATTTTTTGCCAATGTAATTTCGAAAATATCGAAAAATTGCCATTAAAACTGAAAAAAAAATTAAAACATCAAAATTATAATTCTGCCACGGACCAAAATAGTAAAGTTCGTATTTGGTTCAAAAATTTGGAGACTGTTTAAAAATTTATTTACGGTGGGTACCTACACACTACACACCACAGAATGACAACGAAATTTACATTTTTTATTTTGTTACTCACTAAAATATAAGTACTTAAATAATTTTATTTTTATTTTATAATAAAAAAATAATTAACATCATTCTTTTCCTCAAAACACAGTGGAAAGGGTGTGAAGTGAGTACAAAAAATTATTTACAACTTTCGAGAGTTAGCGTGCCCCCAAAAAAGAAGTGCCAAAAAAGGCTGGGTTGATTTAAAAACCAGTAACCTCAATAACAGCGAAATCATGTTCTAATATTTTCCAATCGTAATATTTGTGTGTATACAATCGCCTTATTCGCCTTCGATGCTCTTCTAATAATGTAAATATAGAGACAGTTGTCTCCGTTGTTCCAGCAACAACTCTCATATTACTTAAATCTTTTAACTTTCCTCTGAAAAAAACAATGTAATAATATCGAGATATATTTTTTTATTTCTCGATTTTTTTACGGGGCTTTTGAACGACATGTACTTGTTAGTCCCGTTGATTTAATATTAAAACTAAATTAAATTTTAAATCAACAGGACTGCAAAAATGTTTTTTACTTAGTTGAAATTTTAATTATTTATTATCAATCTTCAACAGACACTGCACCTCTTCTATAATGCTCCTATCGGATCATTTATTAGCTCCTACAGGAAAGACCTAGATCTTACAGGATAAGAATCGTCCTTTTTCTATCTTTCACGAAATCAATTTTTGCCTAAGAAATAGATACAAAAACGGAGTATATTTAAGATCAATAATTCAACTCTAGGATACTATACTTAGATGCTATGCTTACTTTTACCCGTGAGAGGACAGGTTAGAATACAATTCCCCTCGGCCGCTGGGAGAGCCTCTCGTAAGAGGCGAATAACCCAGCACCCCCATTGGTGGTAGGGGAACTGTTTCCCGACTGGCTTGCGACCACCAGCATACGAATCCAACCGCCAAGTGTTTCTGACGCGTTTTGTCAAACCACATGTGGGCCAGATCTACCCACTCCCAATGAACACTGGGTTCTTGCTGAGGGACCACTAAAACTGCAGCATTCTTCTCTTCGCTCATCCTCCTAACTCTATCTTCGAGGCGACAACGCATCGACAAAACAAGAGATATCCTCGAGTTTTGTCGATGTCCATGGGCGACGGTGACCACTTTCCATCAGGTGGACCGTCTGCTAGTTTGTCCCTTATCTATCATAAAAAAAGAGCTTTTTTTTTGCGAAAAAAAAACTCCTTTTTTGCCTAAGTATTTTTCTACCAAGGTTGAGAAAATAATAAAATTATATTGTTTTATTATGAATAAATAAAAAATTAACTTAGTACAACTTACTTATCAATAAAACAATGTGCTGCCGAAGCGACGCATTTCATAGTAATCAATGCCCCTCCACAAAATGACGTCCATTTATAACCAGCGAGATATCTCCTTCTTAATGAAACCTGTAATAACCTTATGTAGTAAATATCTACTATTTATGGAAAGGAAGTTTTATAAATAAATTGATGTTTTTTTGTTATTATAAAGAAAAGTCCTCTATGCCTTTCTTAATTCGATTACCTATGATAGTTTTGTTTTGTTGCTCTGTGCTCCCATCCAAAAATAAATTTCTATATGTTTCATCCTCCTTTAATTTTTGAATGAATAATCTATTGATTACTCATTTGATTATGTCTAACATAAATTACTAAAATTAATAACTATTTGTAAATCTTTTTGAATTTTTCATTTAAATACGGTTTTACCAACGATCATAGAAAAAAAGTAGATACAGTACTTCAAACTAAAACGTTAATCAAATACGACGTCGCGTCTAATAGTTGACGTATTCTGCCTGGCTCAAGGATATGGATAGCGGCTTCTTATTTTTTTAGTTAAATTTTATTGCACGTAAATAATATTCTTACTTACATTAAGTATAATACATTTAACGTTTATCCTCCATTGTTTTAGAAGCCGTCTCCACCTTATCCAACTTGATTAAATGTATGAAATTATAAATTTTTATTTTTCATATGAAATATTGTATTTGAAGAGCTACTCACTCATGAAATGTAATACCAGTGGCTTTATTATGCTTCCTAGTGTCATTTTTAAACGATTTAATGACGCAAGACGGCATTTTTGCAATATTTTACGACGCTAAACTGACAGCTCTCGCACTGACGGTCGAATGCCGACTAACGACCGATGCGCGGAGTTTTTGAATTGAGCGGAGTTTCAGTGGGACACGAATCGGGCGTACTTGCGGTATCCTCTTTTTTTCTGTGATCGTTGGGTTTTACCCGCATCTTCTAAATTACCTCATAAAGTATCCGTTAACAGGAACTCTCTCTTAGCAAAGTCAGCCAATTCTATAACTTAGGAAGATCGTGTACTATTAAATATCTTACTTGATAAGGTACTTGAGTTATTTTAGCCGGAATACCACCTAATACTTTAAGTGGGCATATGTCTGTATATGTATCGTATTGTCTATTTTCCTCTATGATATCCTACAAAATATTTTATGGTTTAATCAATCTATATCTATACTAATATTATAAAGAGGAAAGATTATTATTTTTGTATGTAACGTATGTAACTTTAAAACTACTGGACCGATTTCAAAAATTCTTTTATCATTAAAAAGCTATATTATCCCTCAGTAACATAGGCTATATTTATTACTGGAAAAAATTAGAGATCCTCAGAAATTCTTACTAAAACCAATCAAAGGTGTAAAAAAATCAGCCATAAAATGTCTTTCATCGCATGCGCTGCGAAAAGTATTGATATAGGACGTATCAATATCTACAAAAAACTTCGCGAGACCATATGTCCAACTATTGCAGTTATATAACTACTTTTTTTACATTTTAAAAGTTGATAGAAATGCCTATCAAAATCAGACCATGTTATCTATACGTTTGTATTCATTCTTATCCAAATGAAGTATTTGGTATTCATAACTGTTTCAATACCTGCAGACTACTTTTTGAATTATTAAAACCGGACATTCCATTCAAAAGATATTACGAAATTAAAAATATCAATATAAACAAAAAATACACCCCGACGGGCCGGCGTGGCTCTATGCACCCCAGGGAGCAACTCAGCGAAAGAGGGGCACCGAAATGTGGGAGAGCCAAAATGTTTAAAAAAAATTGTCCACCCGTGCGAAGCTGGGATAGGCCGCTAATATGTTATATTATCACATACAGGTGGCGCAATAAGTAGTCAGCCGGGTGTCCTGGGCTATCAAAGTCGCCCCCATGTTTCGAGTTATGAATTCGAAGTACTTTTAATCAAATTGACATCAGTTGTTTTTATTTTCTTACATAGATGTACGCTAGTACGCTTTTCAAAATAATTATGTTCAAATCTATCACAATTCCGGATGTTTTTTAATCTTTTTCAAATCTTGCAAATATCATAGTCTATCTACCTCTGAATATCCATTTGACAAAACATATTGGGACATTCTATATATTTAACGTATAATTTACAAGTTTACAAGAAAGCAAAAATCCCAAATATGACTTTGAAAAGACACACTATTTGAACTCTAGTAATATTATTATAACTTACACTAAAATTAAACTCCTTTCTAGAAGAATCATCAAATCTTACTAACTGATTACTTCCCTTAGATAGAGTCAATAAGAATACAATTATACAAAGAAAGCATTTCATATATTACACTATGGAAATGACATTTCAAAAATTAATGAAGTAATAAAAATAAAAAACTTCAGATAAAAAAAATATTAAATGTACATATGTAGGTACCTATTATTTCTGCGTAGAAGAAACCTTATATATTTTTAAAAACATTTATAATTAATTATTACAACAAAAAATGATAACAAAATTAGATTTTCATTATTGTTTCAATAAACACATGTTTTTTTTTAATATTTATATATGACATGTGCTAGAATAATTTCAGTGCCTTTGTCTCTACCACGTCAATTTCTATTATGACGCTTTTGTTCTGTCAATCATAACAAATGTTTATTATAAATTATTATTTAATTTATGTTTGTATTATTATATTTTTTACACCTATTTCACAAGCAAAGAATGAAACAGACTATAACGGTTACGTCCCTCGTGTTGTCAACGGAAAACCAGCGCGGCTTGGAGATGTTCCCTATCAGGTAACGTTTATTGCTTGCTGCTTCTTTTCGTAGTATAGTATAAAGTCGCTTGCTGATGTCTACGCTTAGATTTTTTGAATTACACAATGAATTTTAATGCGGTTTTATACCAATAGACAGAGTGAATCAAGAGGAAGGTTTATATGTATGTGTAACATGTGCACATTATAGTAGAGAAACTAGTAAAATATAAATACTTATGTACAAGACTATTTAAGAATTAAAAAGTTGGTCATCTATGATTATTACAGAATACTTGACAAGATCTCAAACTCGATGGAATTGCCTTATTTTATTACAGAGTTCTAATGCCACTTTCCAGCTCCATCGTCAGATCAACTCCATGTCATAATAATATTGCATCCAAACTACATATTCAAAAGTAAACTAAATTTTATATGCAAGATTTTATTAAAGACACACGAGAGTGATACCTTCTATTAAATAAAAGCTAAGAACTACAATGGCTTTTTAAATATTTTAGGTAGCTTTCAAAATTCTGATTAGACGATCTCGGATATACACAACTTTCTGCGGAGGCGTCATCATTGCGCCGAAAAAATTACTCTCCGCAGCTCACTGTTTTGCCGAAGAACCGAATTTTTGTCAGAAGATTTGTGGTGGTTCCGGGTAAAGTAATAACCCAGTATATATTTATATCCCGTACAATTTATAGCTTTATTGCTGATTATGCACTGCCTATATAGACAACTAGTATTGTGCGTAGGTGCGCAGCCCGCTAAAGCGGACCGTGTAGGAGAGTGAATTTGAATTTTTCATTTTCTTTCAGCTCTCTGCCTATTGGATGAGATTTCGAGTATTTTTTATTTGAGCAGCACCACCACCATCTTTAATAACCTGGCCGTGCTCCATACCCATCTCTGAAACCCTCCATGTATCATTTGTCAACTTTTAGTGTCTTTTAATTTAAATTTATTTTCCCATACGTTTAGAATGGAAATAAATTCTACCTTGAATTTATTTTCTGTTCATTAAGTAGACCTTCATACACTGATAATTTTTTTCCAACAAATTACTTTTGTATACCTCAGAAAGAGATAGACACAGACGAAATTTGCATGACCGCCATCCTGAATCTGCCATTTTGGTTTTTTTTCAGTTCCCTGTCAAGTGGATGAGTTTTCGAATGATTTTTGTTCGAGCACCCCCACCTATCTTGAATACCCTGGCCGTGCTACTTCCCCGTCTCTGCAATCCTTAATCATCACTTGTCAGAATAAAAGTTTTTCTATGAACCGTATCAAAGTCTTGCATAGTTTCCAATATTTAGTCTCTTCAATATTCCCTATATATATTTTATATGGAATAATAAAATCCGCCATCTTGAAATTTTTTTCTAGTCATCAAAGAGACATTGAGACCCTGATCATCTTTTTTTAAAAAACTACTCTTCCATCTTGTATGCTTTCTGAGATAGACACCGATGAAATTTGTATGGCCGCCATCATAAATTCGCCATTTTGTAATTTATTTTTTCAGTTCATTGCCAATTTGATGAGGTTTCGAATGATATTTGTTCAAGCACGTCCCACCTAATTTTAATATCCTGGCTGTGCTCTTCCCCCGTCTCCGAAACTCTCAATCATCAGGTCTCTCTATATTTTTCCTTTAAATGAATTTTCGCCCTCTATATATAAACCATGAGTGAAAAAAAAATTTTCATGCATAATTTTACAGGTGAGGTGATCAATCAGTCAGTGAATCAGCACATACAGCTATATATATGTCGGAGGTGTGAGTTAGATTTAGGTTAGGTTAGCCTTGTGTTAGGTTAGGTTAATGTTAGTCTAATCTTAGGATTAAACAGTGAAACTAAGCAGTGGAGGTGAGTGTCTCGAACGAATAAAGGTATTCCTTAAGCCTGCACCTTGGTCACAAGTCCAAGGCACTGCTTGGGTTCCTGTCATAATAGTTCCTGTCAGAAAAGTACGTGATAGTAATGTTTAGTTGTATCCTGACCGTGTTGCGCCCGTATAGCTTTTGAGATAGGCCATACATCTATATCCTTTTTTTAATTAGTTTCCAACATATACATTAATTAATAATGTATATTATCTTAATTTCTCTAGTCCGACTAAGGTTACCTGTAAGAGATCTATCGGTCCTATTAGTTCTATGTATTATCTTCATTGTATATTTTGTGTGCAATAAAGAATATATTCATTCATTAATTTATTCATACTTTTCGCATTTACTATATTTGATTTAAATAGAATATACTCTGTACCATAACCGAAATCTCGAACTTATTACATTAATTCTCTATTTTAATAACAACACCCAATGAAATAAATTGTTGTGTTACTTTATAGAGTTTAGTATATCCATATATCGACAAGTATATCGACATTTTACTTTATATTCCACAATTTATTTATAAAAGTATAATAAATAATGTAAGACAAAACAAGGTACCACGACAACCAAAACGGACAGACATATATAATTGTGTCGTATATATAGATAATTTTCAGCCATACAGAATTTTATTCATCATCACAACCTATTAATGGCCCATTGCTCAGCCGGGTTAGGCCATAGTCCACCACGCTGGCCCAGAGCGGGTTGGCAGACTTCACACACCTTTGAGAACTTTTAGGGAACTCTCAGGAGTGCAGGTTTCCTCACGATGTTTTCCTTCACCGTTAAAGCAAGTGATATTTAATTGTTTAAAACATACATAACTCAGAAAAGTCAGAGGTGTGTGCCCAAGACCAAACCCGGACCTCCCGTCACCGATGTCTTAACTGCCCAGTGGTTAAGATTGATATCTTGCTGCTTTATTCAGAATTTTATTGAAAATTTATAATATTAGTAGGATAAAATATTTTAGGAATGCAAGAGCCTTATCCCACAAATTTGCTGTCGCTGGAAATTTAAGAAATCGCGGATATCACAGTGAGTTCGACAGCGACACAGACGGGCAATGGAGAAAAATGAAGAATGTTGTTTTTCCTAAGACTTATAAGTTTCCTAAGGACGATATTGCAGTTGTAGTAAATGCTATTATTTTTCATCATAAATAACACATATAAATTTCGAATCACGTAATCACGTATATTTTCTTTCAGTTTACATATAAGCGTAATCTATATTTTTTTTCAGTTTACATATAAGCCTTTTAATTACAACAGTTATGTTAACTACATTCCATATGCAAGTCGACTAGTAGACTATCATGGGAAATGTTTGGTTTCCGGATACGGGAGGATTTCTGTTACAAAAAAGGTACCATAAATTACAATTATTTCTTAAAAACCCACCCATTATTAGCAACACAAGTTGCTAGTCTTGAATCTACAAGGAAAGGGAACAGAAAATGATAATTCTGAGACCCATTGAAACCACCTCATACTCATAAGAATAGGTTAAGGACGATCTAATGTCAAAGATATTGTCGAGAGTCAGTCAGAGGAAAGATTCCCCAACTTGAATTAATGATTTACGTTTTTATTCATTGTAGCTAACATCAGACAAGCTGCTTCTAGCAGACCTAGAACTAGTTCCTATGGGGTGGTGTAGTAGAATGCACAGAAGAAATATGCGTAAATTCGTCTGCACTTCCAGCAAATTTACAGATGTCGGAAAGGTTAGTAACCATAAAGTAAAAAGTATGTATGATGTATTTTGTAAGTAGTATAAAGTCGGAAGGTCGGACATAAAACTTGTAAGTATCACGTTACATTTTTACAATAAAACTAGGATCACTTTGTTGCATCTTAAAAAACTTTTTTTTTAATATTGCTAATTTATTTAACAACTTAGGAATCATTTTAATAAATAATATTAATTGGAATTCAAAAAATTTAACACGAGCCATAACTTTTTTGATTTATGAAATAAAACTATAAAGAACTTTTGCTTTTTGGTCATTATTTGAAACGTCTTACTTCTAGGTGACGTGGACGAGTACACACAATTTTTTTTCGTATGAAGCTTTATTGCTGAGCTTTGAGCTTTTAAAAATTGACTTTATTATTGATTAAACTATTCGCGTACATGTTTTAATTTATATGAATAATTAAAGAAATCGGTTACTTTTATATTTTTCCATGTTATAATGAAGGAATATAATATTATTAGCGTAGTATTTTAGCATGTTATAGCATAAATCCGACTGCTTAAAAAATGCTTATAGCTATGTGCATGTACTCTATGTGCTTTAAGTCTTAAACTATTGTTAATCACGTTTTAATTTTTTTTGTTAAGAATGAGTACATTTAAAGCTTTAATTCATAGTTAAAATATTTAAAAAAAGGGTCGAAGTTACTCAAACATCGATTTGAAATTTTCTTTTCCGGTTTATTACACGTGAAAAAATTTAATTTAAAATTCGACAAAAAAATTAAAATTTTCACCTTTTTTACTATAAGAAACGATAAAAAAGAACGAAGAAAAGATAATAAGCATCCAAAAATACATGAAATCATTCTTAGTCAATTTTTAAAAGCTCAGCAATAAAGCTTCATACGAAAAAAAATTGTGTGTACTCATCCACGTCACCTAGAAGTATAACTGACCAATGTATAAACAAAATTCACCACTTAATTTTTTTTTGGTTGTCCGCTTAACGTGAATTGCCCCAAATATTAAATTTGTACAAAATTTATCTATGGATTGAAATTCTTAATAATTTCAGGGCGACTCAGGCGGACCGCTAGTCTGCATGAATACAGGAGATCCTAACGAACAAGCAGGCAAAGGTATACTTGTTGGCATAGTCAGTGGACATCGGTACAACATTGGATCTTTCTTCACTAGAGTGTCTTCTTACAACAAGTATATTAACCGGAACAATTATGCGTGTACTGTTTTCAAGTGCAAAATACTTTACTTAATTATTATAATACAAATGAAATTGTTGCTATTTTCATTTAGTTTTATTTAAAAACTAATAGTAATACATAAAAGTCACATATACTAATAACACTGCACTGGAAATAAAACTTTATATACATATGTTTAGTATTTTAAGTTATTACGATAAAGGGATCGATATAACAGCAGCAGCTAGAACTACTTCTATATACGAAACAATTTCCAGGTTTCTCTCACTTTAATTAGAGTTAAATAAAACTTTTTTGCTAATAAATAAGTAGGTATTTGTATAAAATAATCATATTCGCTCCTTTCGCAATAACAGTATAATTTGTATATTTTATTCATATACTCGTACTAATAGGAATAATCACTTTAAGGTAACATAATTGGTCTGTGACTGAATTGGATATTTTTTTTATGGTAGATAAGGTGCAAACGAACAGATGGTCCACCTGATAGTAATAGCCATCATCTCTCAAGTAAACCGACAATACAAGAGATACTCTTTTGTTTTGTCGATACGTTGCATCCTCGAAAAAATGCTGCGGTTTCGGTGGACCCTGAGCAAGAGCCCAGAGTCCACTGGATCCGCAACATTAATGGGATGGGAGAAGGAGGGGGTAAGTCTGGCCCACATGTGCTCGACTGGAACGCGTCTATGACACTTGGCGGTTGGCGTGGCTGATGGTTGCAAGCCAGTCGAGAAAGAGATCCCCTACCACCAAGGGGGTGCTGGGTTACTTGGCTCTTACGAGATCGTCTCCCAGCAGGGTCTCAGGGGTAATATTGGGCAATAACGTTAATTTTTGGTCAAACTTGTGGGTAGGTCACGTGTCTATATCTTTATAAATATCTCTTAAACATTATATATAATCTCGATTATATATAGGTATAAGCAATTTGTAATGGTACTAAAGATTTCTATGAAATATTTTACCAAAAGTAATTTCGTAATTACATCTAAAACATTAAATTAAAATCGTATTTTAAAAAAATATAATTATATTATTTTAAATTAAATTGCATAAAATAATAACAATTAAATACAATATATTTGATTTGGAAGAAACGCCATCGTCAGCCACCCAACGATGATATAAACCGACGCGATTATGTAGAGAAGGAAGATCTACGTTTATGAGTGACGTCACTCCCACCAATACACCAGATATTGCATCTTCACGGGGATCATTAGTTCCGAAACAAATCAAACCTCCTCCTTCTATTTCCTATAAGTAAAAAAAACAGGTTTTTAATTGTCTGCCTTTAATCAAAGCTTTCAAGTTAAATTTGCTTTAAAGCTCAAGTTTTAGATCAAAATTGTAAATCAGATAAAGATTTAATAATATTATAACATAGAGATGACCTCTGAACTCTAAAAAAAATTAAGTCTAAATATGTTTGTTCCAAAAAATCTGTATTGTCAGGAAGGTGTAAATTGAATCGAGGAGCTCTATAGATCATGAATCCAACTCACACTTTACTTTAGTAGGTAATATTATTTGTTGTCATATTCAGTTCAAACTTCAAAGTAAATATATGCAATCCTATTAAAACACGAAACATAAGGCATTCTAGATAACATAAAAAAAAACAAATAGGAATTTATCAAAAACCAAGAAAATACAAAACAATTTAGTTTGTATATCTATCATATATATATTGTAATGAAAAATTTACAATTAAATTACTTACAATAGA